>BTHU01000015.1:71776664-73014164 GCA_036184795.1 Tokudaia tokunoshimensis
GCTGATCCCGAAAGTCCGGAGAAGTATGTCCTTTTCTAATCTATTGTAACTTTGATTCAGTGCTGGCAATGTTTAAATCTCTGAAGCATATCTGAAAGATGCCAAGTGTGGCGGTTCACGTCTCTGGTCCTCTGGAGCACTCAGGCATCAGTCACAGATGTCTGAGTTCAAGGATCACATAGTGAGACTGTATCTCGAAGAAAGAGGGAATGGGAAGACAGGTTGTGTAACAGTCGTCTCTACTCTCATCAAAGGCTTTGGGATTGGCTATGTGTGGAGATGTCCAGATTGAAATTGAAAGAAAAATGTTTTTAAGAAATAAGCTTTTTTGTATGGTGAAACTTCATTTCCTTTGTTGTTATTTACCCATAAGTTCCAGGGAGTGGGGGTGATATACCTTTAAAGCCCGAATCCTGGAATTCTTTCACCTCAACATCAAGTGGGAGATTTTCTTAAACAGTTACTGTTGATTTTAGGTCTGTGTGTGTGTGTGTGTGTGTGTGTTCTCATGTGAGTGTGTATGTCTGTGAACGTGTGCACACTTGCTACATGCCTGTTTGTGGAGGTCAAAGGACAACTTCTACTGTGTGAGTCAAGTCTTCAGGCTTGGAGGCAAGCACCTTTACCCACTGTGCCATCTTGCTGGTACAAAGGTAGGATTTTAATATGTTGACAGGAGCTTCACACACTGATATCAGACAGCACTCAGCGGGAGGTTGAGAAGGTTTGAAATAATGAGGTAAAGCCTGAGCTCATCCTAGCTTGTGCTCTGGGGAGTGAGATTCCAGGACACAGTTAGGGGAAAGGTTACTGGCCACCAAGCTCTAAGAGGTTGCAGAGGGACTGGGAGACGGCTTAGCAGTTAAGAGCACTGACTGCTCTTCCAGAGGTCCTGAGTTCAATTCACAGCAACCACATGGTGGCTCACAACCATCTGTAATGGGATTCGATGACCTCTTCTGGCATGCAGGTGTACATGGAGATAGAGAGCACTCATTCATACATACATACAAATCAATCAATCAGTCAATCATTAATCAATAAATCTTTTTTAAAAGAAGAGTTTGCAGAGTACAGAAACAGCTATCAGGCAACATTTGAGGAGGTCTGTAGAAGTTTCTCCCACACTTAGTGGCTCATGGTCTTGAGGACACAGCCTCCTGAAGTCTGAAAAAACACAGGTGACAGAAGCTCGGGATGCGATTCTCAGAGCAGACACAGGATCCATGTTCCCACAAGCGGCAGAGGAAACCTTGTAATTTTGAGGCATCCACTAATAACACAACCTGAAAGTACTAATATTAACTGGCTATTAATTTGTGTCATGATTTTAAAAAGAAATCTACATTTTAAAAACCTGAAGGCTAGGATCAATTTCATGTGCTCATCAGTATATTTCCCAAAGTATTTAATTCTATCTCACGGCCATTCACATACATCTTTAAAATTATTTTTATTCTTTCTATTGAATTTTTGATAAGCCCTTCTCCCCTAATCCAACTGGAATTTGTATGCTGCTTCTCTGACCACTATTGAGTTATTATTATGTCTAAATAATAAGAATGAAAATGTGAGTGTGAGGTTTCTGGGATGAGGCGAGGTCCCAGTTCCAGTGTTTTCCAGCTGATGTCACTGTGGCTAAGGCATCCGCATGGCTGGCACGAGAGGAAGAACGATGCAAATCTAAAAGCATGGCTGAGGCAAAAGGACAGGGACACATTTTGGAGATTACGATAAATGCGTGGTGGTGGCTGTTTTCCTTTGGAATCAGTGGCGGAGAGAATGCTTGTCCCTGAACTGATGAGCCAGTGCACCAAACGTACAGGCTGAGCTGTAGTGATTCTGCAGGTGGCTGGAATCTCTGGCCTCTGCAGTGACTCAGCACATAAATCAGCCTGCACTGTATTGCAGTAACCCTCAGATTCCCTGCATGGAGCTCACTGGCTTGCGTCCGAGCTTGGCAGAAAGTTGTAGAGGGAAACTTCAGGCTGCCTTGCCAGCAACGAGATGGGATACTGTCCTTCTTCCATGTCACCAGGACACCTGACAGGAAGTCCAAAGCAAGCCCAGTATTATTTATTAAGAAGAGTTACTCCAGTTCAGAGGGGCTGAAAATTCTAGGATTGAAAATGTCTGCCTGGACACGTTACAGCTCCAAAGTAAACAGCTTGTACTTGAGCCCCACCAGCTGTTTTGGTAGTAATACAAGTAGAAATGGCAAGGTAAAGAAATTTATGTAACTGTTCATCAACAAGGACTCCTGGTGGTTTTTTTTCCCTTTGAAATGGGAAAACATATTTTTCAGATCTTACTCAGCTGTGCAAGGAGGTAAACAGATGTATTCCTTAACACTCCCTGCAGAGCATATTGTGCTATTCACACATATAAAGCGATGGAATTGAAGCTACACAAATGTTGTCTGTTATGAAACCTGTCTCCACAGGAACATCATTTCCAAGGCAGTTCTCATTTAAGACCATTGCTTGGTGTCACACTTTGTGCAAAAAGTGATTTTTTTTCTCATGAACACAATATAATTCACATTTAAACCTTGGCTTAATGAGTAGCTATTCCTCCTCTCCTTCTTCTTAAACTTAGAGGGTTTTATCTGTTTAAAATTCAGCTGTCCCTATCGAGATATTGAATGCCTCCTCCAGTGAAGAAAGGGTTTGGGTAATGTTGAAGGGAATCCCAAGCATGGGACACAGCACATAAAACATGCTTGGAATCTGCGAATTGATGATGGTGCTTCCCATGGGAACAGTGTTCATTTCGGAACTGTGCCAGAGAATGTCAGCACCTCCCTGACAAGAGCCTGGAGGACCCTGCTGTTGAGGCTCAGTGACCGGAGAGAAGCGTAAGGTAGAGGAGTTGTGGGAAAGGCACCTGCATCTTAGATAGTCTTTCAGCAATCCTACAGATGAGCCATCCTCTGCTGTCCATGGGAGAATGACTCCAGACACAGATACTGGTCTTTGAGGATGCCCAACACTCATAGGGCAAGAATTTGCATGTAACATAAGCACAGACTCCCAAAGTCACCTGTAGACCAATACGTACTACACTGTAAGCACTGTTTAGCTGTGCCATTTAGGGGTAGTGACAGGAAAATGGTTTGCTCTTGGTCACTAACTGTTATAGTTGTTGATTAACCTCTCAAATCGACTAGGCAGTGGCGCGTTTCTCGATACTCGCCCCAGTGTTCTGGGTTCCTGAATGAAAGACACACACACACACACACACACACACACACACACACACACACACACTGTTTTAAACAGCTCAATGGCTGGGCCACTCCCAAAACTCCACATGGCTACACCTCCTGCTATTCCTGAGTTATTTATTATTTACTGTCCTAGACCCAGTGGGCGGGGCTGGGGTTGTTCTTCCCAGCTCTTACGTGATTGGTACATTCTCTGTATCTTCTTCTTTCCAATCATGGCGGTTCTCCATCCTTCTTCCTCTCTGTGTTTCCCTTGTCCACAAATTCTAAAGTCTCACCTCTGTCTCTCTGCCCAGCCATTGGTCGACAGCAACTTTATTTACCAATCAGAACTAACTGGGGGCAGGGACCCTCATCATCTTACATGTAGATTCTTGTGCAATTTTGGGAACCTAAGTAACATAGTACAAACATTAGACCAGATCCACAACAACTACTAGATAAAAAAAAATTCAAAACATTTTCTGTAGCCCAGGATTGGCTTTATATTCATTGCGTAGCTGCAGAAGGCCTTGAATTCCTGATCCTCACGCCTCTACCTTCCAAGTACTGAGATTATAGACTTTTACATCACGATTGGCCAGATGTATTTTTCAAACAATTTTTATGCACAGTTGGTTGTGTCTGCTGATGTGGAACTTGTAGATATGGAAGGCTGAGTGTATTTCTGATCAGTCACTGAACTATTGAGATGAGCTATAAAGGCTCCAGGATATGTGACCATTCAGCAAAATGACAATAGGTTCCACCTAAGGCCCAGGATCTCCCAAGCCATGGATTTTTGATGAGAGTTTTAATTCCAAAACTGAAATTCCTTTCTCTGGAACAAATCTCAAATCCAGCAAAAATAGTTACTACTACTACTACTACTACTACTATACCAGTGGGCACATCTTGCCAGGCAGGTCGGTATTCTAGCCAGCTGCACCCCAAATGGGACATTTTTATCAGCCTCTCACCCCCACCAGTGTTCAGGGAACATCCCATAAGAGGAGGCAGATAAAAACCAGAAGAGCAGGAGCACAGGGGAAGAGTGCTGTGAAGTCCTTCTTCCTGTTTGATTTTTAAGTCACAGTGTCATTGAGCACCCTTGGGCAGACAAGGCTGGCCTCCAAGTCACAGATATCCTCCAGCCTCCATCTCCCAAAGCGCCATGGCTGAAGGCATGCACTTTTTGTCAATCCTGTGTTCTGGATAGGACATGACTATTGCATTCATGAGCTCTCACCAGGTCTGGTTTCCAGCACAATACTTAAATCACGCCAGTAAAGTTTCTGAATGGATGGGAGAGATGCTCTCAGGACCATATCCCTTAGTGAGAAATTATTGGCAGTTGAGAGTTACTGGGGGAGAGTTGCTCTTCTTTGAGAATGTGGCCACTGGTAGGGTTGCCCATGTCTCAATGGATGGCATCATTAACACACACACATTGGCAGCATTAACTGGACTTAGTGGGCTAATAAAGCCGCTGCCGCCACTACCACCACCACCACCACCACCACCACCACCCCCACTACCACCACCAACCTAAGGAGTTAGGAGGGTGAGGGAGTGTTACAAGGAAGCAAGAGAGGATGAGGGGATGGGTGGTATATATGATCACGTTATGTTGATGGCATGTATGGAATTGCAAAGAATGAAGACTAAAGGGGAGTGCGCATTTCTATGCCTCTGACCAGGAAATGATTGTAAATGAGCTTTGAATGGGATTTCTTCATTCTAACGGGTCTTCTGTTCTACTGATATTTCGAAATGTAAGATCTTAACATTTTACCAAATTTAATGCATACTTGAGCTGGGCATGGTGGGATATGCTTGTAATCCCAGCCGTGAGTAAGGTTGACACAGGAGGGCCATATATGTGAGGCCTGCCTGTCTCAACAGCGGCAGACACAGCCCAGGAACAAAGCCTCCATTTTGGCATGGATTTTTTTTTTTTAAAGGAAAGGTCAGAGGTATTGTATTTGAGTTGAGACACCAGTAATCTAAAATCAGGAAGGTTTTCAGAATAAGAATTGCTTTCTAGGCCAGAGATTCTTTTCTCTCCATAGCCAATTGCTCTAGAGAATTAAGATTCCTGTCTGTTTTCATCATCAAGGCCCACCCTGCGAGAACTCCATCCAGTGGAATTGGAAGACAGATCACCACAGAGTTCTCATGATTGGATTTCTGTGCCCGCCTTTAAGTAGTTTAACAAAACCATTTGCTCTTGAGAAGGTGAGAAGACTAGATTTGTGGATAAATGTCCCAGTTTTCAAAATGAAAAAAAAAAAAGAAGAAGAAAGAAGAAAGAAAAAAGAAAAGACATGGAGCAGGCTAGATGGTTCAGTGTGTAAGGTGATTACCACAAGACTACGTGGTATTCACAGGACCTGGGTTCGAGTCACAGGACCAACTTGTGGGAAGGAGAGAACTGACTCCTGCAAGTTGTTCTCTGACTTCCATATGTGAGTCATGTGGCAATTGTATGCCCCCCTACACACACACCACACAAACACGCGTGTGCACAAACACACATGCACACGCACACACACACCATACACAGACACACCACACACACATGCACACACACACACACACACACACCACACACACACACACACAAATATTTTTAAAGCCACCATAACACACTTACTACAGTGCCTATATTGTTTATGTGCCTTTTTCTATGTAGTTGTCCCACAGGATATGAGGTTGTAATACACATCATTTATTCACCAAAGAACATAGCTGTTTTTCTGATACATATCAACATTGCTTCAAACATTCTAAATTCTCATCATTAAAACCAAGTTTTAAGACCCTTAGGGCCTTTGATCCTGAATGCACACAGACCCTCCCTCCCTCCTCGGGACACTAATGTCACTTTAGGGGATACTCTTTCTGCTGAAAATATATCAATGACTGACTAAAGATGCATAAACAGAAAGGTACAGGGACATCCCAAGACAAAAATATGACTTAAGTAGATTTCAACCCTGGCGAGTCTGGAGCTGGCTGAGGAAGATAGGAATTTGCCATTGGCGGCATAAACCGATCCAGAAAAGCCGATGGCCAGTGTTAATTCACCGTAGAAGGAAAGGCTGGTGTGGCTCCTTTAGCCTGCATACTTCATTCAGGATTCTGCTTGGACCTCCTGTTTGATGCTCAAGTTTCCAAGAGACGCTTCAGCAAGAGCCTGTGGCCATACGCCCCCTAGTGTCTGAATGCTGAACTGCAATACCTCCTGTGAGGTCAGCAGGGAGTCAGGGGAAACAAGTCAGACCTTTCTGGATAGCTGGGCAGAGCGCACACAGAACAAAGCCAACACAGCCCTAGAGAGCTTGCGAACCAAATGTCTGGAATGTTTGAAGACGGGTTATGCAAAGAAAGGAAACGGGCAAAATGTTCACCAAGTTACTCAAAACAGGAGAGCAGTCTCAAAGAAAACTAAATGTTTTCAGCATAACTACATAGTGAGTAGTAGGTCAGCCTGGATGTAGAGAAAATTGAAGGGGAAAATCCTTCTCAAAGGGGGAAGGGAGGGAAGGAAAGAGGGAGGGGCGGAGGAGAGCCGATAAATTATATGAATGAATTCCCGGGACACAAGAGAAGAGGAGAAACAGTCCATGCGAGTATTCGTCACAGTCTTTAAGAGAAAACGCTATCCTGTGTCTCCAGAAAGTCTCGAAAAAAATGATGCAGTTGAGAAATGGCCTTGAATAAAGTTTCTCAAACACTGAAGTAAAAAGACAAAATAACAAAGAGACCAAAAAAAAAAAGGGGGGGGGGCTGGAGAGATATCAGCGGTTAAGAGCACTGGTTGTCTGGTTGCTCTTCCATAGGACCTGGGTTCAATTCCTAGCACCCACATGGAAGTTCACAAATGTGTGTAGCTCCAGTTCCAGGTGACCTGACATCCTCACACAGGCACGCATGCAGGAAAAACACCAATACGCATAAAATAAAAATAAATATTAAAAAAACATAGATTTCTATGTGAAGAGCAATCCAAGTGCCAGTCGATCTCAACGGAGAACAAAGCTAAACAATAAACTATAGCAAAAACTCCTGAGAAAGTCAAGAGTTGCCTGGAGAAACTCAAAATTACGCACACTAGCTGTAGTTTGCCACAATGTATTCCACAGGATACCACCTCTGTCCACACATCTTCACTTGGAAATGTTCGTTGCAATGCGTCATGTGGCTTCTGTCTGCATCATCAGCCATACTGGATCTTCACCGGGACTCCTCTCAGTTATCCTTTTGTTTCCCTGTAGCCATGGAGATCTTGCAGCTTTGGGTCTTCAGGATCGGTCCTTTTATATGCTCCCACAGTTCATAAACAGGTAGACTTTGGGTGGGCCAACCCAGAGCTCTGGATCTGGGTCTGGGTGGTAAACTGAGTCAACCTGCCAGCTCCACTGCCGCCAAGTCAAGCTGTCCAGCATTGTCCCGGCTAGCTCACCCAATGCCTTAGTCAGCAGGGGGGCAGGGCCAGCTCTCCGGCTCGCGCTCTTGGCTGGCTGACTCACCTGCGCCTTTTATCTGCTGTATTGCCAAGACAAGGTACAGAGCCTACTCCAGGAGGACTCAGTCAAAAATGACCATCGTTGAGTGAGATGGAGTCTTTTCCATTTTTAGGGGATCAGTCCTGGGCAGCTGGAATATTTAACAGAGAAGATATGGAAAGCGATAGAACCAGAGAATTTGAGATTCCATGAACTATTATCCGTAGAAAAATTAAAATAAATTAGATTTATTTCACATTAATGTTTATAGTTCACATTAATGTTTATAGACTATTCCATTTTTTTGCAGGGAACCTCCTGGGTAGTGGTGGGGGCCACAGAGTAGGACTCTGGGGATGGCTTTAAAGTCTGAGGGTCTCAGGGCTTTCTAGGTCTCTAACTGTACTGAAATGCTGATAACTTCTAAAAAGTCCTAAAAACTTTCTTGCTCTTTCTGAGGGTACAAGACTGCTGGCTTAGGTGATTGACACCTGTAGCCTAATAGGGGAGGATTAAGCAATGTGGCCTTTGTTCTATCTCAGCAGGAGCTGCTGGGCTCTAACTTTCAGCCTGCTAGTCGGGAGTCGGGAAATGGGACACTTAGAGAAGTGGTTATAGAGTTTATTACTATGTTGTAAAAAGTTTCCTATGAAAGCTATCTAAGGGGAAAAGCAGAAAGAGCCTAAGTGGAGAAAGGGAAAAAATTTCTACTCTAAGTGGGGAAAAGCAAAAAATTCTTCTCTCTTTCTCCCTCATCTCTTTGTCCTCCGTACTTATACATCTTTCAGAATACATGATCACATGTTACAAAGTTCATCACAAGTTCACACACAAAAATCAAATCATAAATTGAAGTAGAAGTTTACAACAGAGAATGTTTACATGCATATCCATTAGGAGTAATTATCTGGCCGGGTTATGGTGGCACACACCTTTAATCCCAGCATTTGGGAGGCAGAAGCAGGCGGATTTCTGAGTTCAAGGCCAGCCTGGTCTTCAGAGTCAGTTCCAGGGCTATACAGAGAAACCCTGTCTTGGAAAAACCAAAATAAATAAATAAATAAATAAATAAATAAATAAATAAATAAATAAATAATTTTCTGACTAAACATTCATCACCTGTCTCCAATTCCACAGGTTCACTGAAGGTTTACACCCATAACTAAGTTGTTATTATTAGTGAAGTTTTATATGGGTAAACCCAATCAATATTTTATCTTCTGTACTAGCACCTATAATAGATCATTATTTCCCTTTTTATGATCTTTGGTTAATTGTTTTACAACCTCTTGGAATGTGCTCTGAGTAGGAGAAAGTCTGGTTACCATCTAAGAGCAATTAACTGGTGACACTTGGGAGACCGGCAGAGTTCTCATTGCAGTTTTGACTATCAGAAAAGGACATAATAGCAATCCCAGTATAAAAGAGCTTAATAATCACAGATATAATTTTAGGAATTCTTATAGGAGCATCATTAAGACTTAAGTCATCAATTTGTCTATATAGCATCACTACAAGAAAGTATATCTTCATGGATCTGCAGAGATCTGCTCAAAAGGGGTGGGCTAATACCTAGTGATTGTTATATATGTTTAATAATAACAGGAAAAGCATATTAATAGCAGGAATCTTTTCTAAAATGAGTCTCTTACAGCCTTGCTTAATAAGAGCACACCTGTCGCAGATTAAATAATAATCCGAAGCAGGCCATTTCAGGATGATCACCTGCTAGCTATTAGCTTGTCCCATTGTGGCTCTTGACACATTTCCCCCCGAAAAGATCAACTTTAAAATTAATGAATTAAAGACCTTTCTAATTCCTTTCATAATTTTCTTTTTCTTGCTTATTTATTGCACCTGGCTAATAATCATAAGAAATAAATTCTGCAGAGGATAGGAAAAAGTCAGTAACAAAAGCTAACTGTATTTCATAGAAACTGAGAAAATGAAATGAAGGTAAGTCACACAACGTTATACTAGCGGCCAACATATGAATTGCATGAGGTAAACTGAATAAAATGTGCGCGCAGTCTGTCTGCATTGAAAACCACCAAATCCGACTACAACGCATGAAAAAAAACAAAACACAAAATAAGATGCCATGTCACTGTGTTGAAAGATTCATGACTGTTAGGATCACAGTCTTCTCAAGGTAGTCTGTTGGGTCAGTGACAAGCACCTGAGAGAATGTCTTGAAATGAAAGAAGAGGGTTTATTGTTGCTGTTGCTGCTGCTGCTGCTCTTCACAATCCCAGAGGGTTCAGTTTACAGTGAGAGTGCCCTGTTACTGTGGCCTGCAGTGAGGCGGAACATCATGGCAGCAAGAGCGTGCCTGAGTCAAGTGTTCTGCTTCCAACATCTAGGAAGCAGAGACAGACAGGCCGGTTTGTAAAGGCATGTCCTACTGACCTGCTGTCTCCAGCCAGGCCTAGCTTCCTAAGTCCCCACCACTTCCCAATAATGTCATCACATTGTGACTCCATTCATGAATTGATCCACTAATGAAGTCAGAGCCCTCAGGAGCCAGTCATTTCCAAAAAGTCCCATTAGCTGCCGTCCGATTCTTTAACATAGGAACCTTGGGGTCAGATTCAAGCACAATGCATTCCTAGTCAAAATCTCCTGGGCTATGTTTGGTAGAAAAATGATTTTATGTAGAAACAAACAAACAGCAGCAACAACAACAAAAACAACAAACCCAGAAAAAACAGGATTGTTTGGAAAAAGAAAAAACATCAATTAATTTTCTGACTTAAACTACTCTTATTAAGATAGTGTGACCCTAAAGGAACAACCAATGGAATAATGTGAAGAAACCAAAGTGGAATCTTTTTTTTTTTGTTTTTGTTTTGTTTTTTTTTTTTTTTTTTTTTTTTTTGGTTTTTTCAAGACAGGGTTTCTCTGTGTAGCCCTGGCTGTCCTGGAACTCACTTTGCAGACCAGGCTGGCCTTGAACTCAGAAATCCTCCTGCCTCTGCCTCCCAAGTGCTGGGATTAAAGGCATGCGCCACCACTGCCCGGCTTTTTTTTTTTTTTTAAAGATTTATTTATTATATGTAAGTACACTGTTGCTGTCTTCAGTCACTCCAGAAGAGGGCGTCAGATCTCAGTACGGATGGTTGTGAGCCACCATGTGGTTGCTGGAATTTGAACTCAGGACCTCTGGAAGAGCAGTCGGTGCTCTTAACCACTGAGCCATCTCTCCAGCCCCCAAAGTGGAATCTTTGTCTCTATAATTTGTTTAGATTCAAAATAGTTGGTTTTCATTGGTTCATTATGACATTTTTATGCCTGCTTATCATTGAACTTCCCTCATATCTGTTCTGGCCAGTTGCTTTTAAATAGTGGCTCTACGCCATTCTTTTTACCAGGGACCAGACCCCAATCTTAACTGGTCAGTCCTAAATACATGCAAAGCAAAGCAACACTAACTGGACTTAGTTGTGCACGTGTGCCTTGTGTGTGCACAGGCACGTGTGTATGTGTTAAGGATTGAGAAGATCATTAATTAGAGAGAGATGGTTGCAGGGGACATTGGAAGAGTTGGAAACAGAAAGGATACAAATAAAGAAATCCTCAAATTTAAAAAAAAATGTGATTCCAAATCATCCAAATGATCCTAATTACACCATATATGAATGAGAATTAACCCAGAATCACCAGTACAAATACTAAAGTTAAACATCTAAATCTCTGAAAACTAAAGCTTCTAAAATGACTTTGAAGTGAAGGTAAAAACTTCCTAGACTACAAGTCAACCCACGCAAATCAAGACAAGATAAATTGTGTTTTATCAAAACATATAATACATGGCATGAAAAGGTGAGGTACAGTGTGAAGAAAGAAATGTAGCATGCTTTTATGACAAAAAATATTTCTAGAGTATACAAAGAGCACATAAATTCAATTTAAAATAAATAGATCTGAACAAGGCATTCCAACCAGAAGCTATGAGAACATCTATTATAATATTTACCCAAGAAGATGTTTATCTTTATTCTTCATCAGAGAAATGAACTGGAGCATGAGCTCCGTTCCACTGCACATCACTAATGACTAAGACTCAAGACAGATGATTCCAATTCCAGGAGGGGTGTAGAAAAGCTGGGACTTTCATGTATTATTGAAAGGGAGCAGTAGAATCAGTATGGTACACAAAGACATAGCCATCAAAAAAAAAACAAACAAACAAACAATAACAACAAAATAATTTGTTCTGGGAATGTAGCTTAGTTTAGTTGGTAGAATGCTTGCCTAGCACTTCCAAAGCCCTGAGACTGACTGCCAGCATCACCTGCCCCCTCCCTCCTTCCAGCCTGTCCCCCCTCTCACACACATACTCCACCACCATCACCATCCACAACCCCCCCACAAAGAGTACCATAAAGTCAGAGCATATTAATCAATGAAATAAAGTCAAGAGTCTCTTTGTACATATATATGGTCAAATAAAGATTATTGAGTAGTCAAGGTTGCTCCATCAGCAAAGGATAACCTCTACACAAACACTGTGTGGGAAATGAATGTACACATAGGGAAGAATGACTTATATCATACAAAAGCCAATTGAAAAGAGACCAAAGAGCTGAAACTATAAAGTTCTTGGGAGAAAACAGAGGGGAATCTTTATAATAATAGACTTGGCAATAACTTCCCGGGTATGACACCAAGAACTGAACACTCCTTCATTGCTTGTGGGATTGCAAGCTGGTACAACCACTCTGGAAAACAGTTTGGCAGTCCCTCAGAAAATTGGACATAGTTCTACCTGAGGACCCAGCTATACCACTCCTGGTCATATACCCAGAAGAGGCTCCAACATATAACAAGGACATATACTCCACTATGTTCATAGCAGCCTTATTTATAATAGCCAGAAGTTGGAAACAACCCAGATGTCCTTCAACAGAGGAATGGATACAGAAAATGTGGTACATTTACACAATGGAATACTACTCAGCTACAAAAAACAATGACTTTATGAAATTCTCAGGCAAATGGGTGGAACTTGAAAATATCATCCTAAGTGAGGTAACTCATTCACAAAAGAACACACAAGGTATGTACTCACTGATAAGTGGATATTAGTCCCAAAGCTCGGAATACCCATGATACAACTCACAGACCATATGAAGCTCAAGAAAAAGGAAGACCAAAGTGTGGATTCTTCAGTCCTACTTAGAAGGAAGAACAAAATGAGGGAGGTAAAGGGAGGGACCTGGAAGGGAGGACGGGGAGGGGAAATGGGGGCCAGGATCAGATGCGGGAGGAGAAGGGGGAGAAGTACAGAGGGTCAGGAAATTGAACAGAGGTGTGTAGCAGTGGGGGATGGGGTACTGAAGGCCCACTAGAAAGTCCCAGATGCCAGAGAAGCAAGTTTCCCAGGACCCAACGTGGATGACATTAGCCTAAATATCTAACAAAGGAGACATAGACCCTGTAGAGAGCATATCCAGTGGATAGGCAAGGTCTCTGTTTGAAGGATGGGGCCACCCACTCATTTCAAAAAATTTAACCCAGAAAGGTTTCTGCCTAAAGGAAATGCAAGGACAATGAGTGGAGCAGAAACGGAAGGAAGTGCCATCCAGAGAGTGCCCCACCTAGGGATCCATCCCATCTGCCAACCCAGGGATCCAAACCCAGACACTATTGCTGATGTCAAAAAGCGCTGACAGAAGCCTGGTATAGCTGTCCCCTGAGAGGTTCTACCAGAGTCTGACCAATACAGATTTGGATTCTCACAGCCAACCATTGGACTGAGCAGGGGGACCCCAATGGAAGAGTTAGGGGAAGGACTAAAGGAGCTGAAGGAGATTGCAATCCCATAGGAAGAACAACAACATCAACTAACCAGATACCCCAGAGCTCCTAGGGACTAAACCACCAACCAAAGATACACATGGAGGGACCCATGGCTCCAGATGCATATATAACAGAGGATGGCCTTGTCAGACATCAAGGGGAGAGGAAGCCCTTGGTTCTGTGGAAGCTGGATACCCCAGAGTAGGGGGATGCTAGGGTGGTGAGGTGGGAGTGGGTGGGTGGGTAGGGGAGCACCATCACAGAGGCAGAGGAGTGATGGGATAGGGGATTTCGGGGGGGAAACTAGGAAGGGGGACAACACTTGGAATGTAAATGAATAAAATAACCAATAAAAAGACAAATAATGGTAAGTATAATAACTTTAAATTTCTGAATTTCAAAGGACACAGCTATCACAATAAAAAGGCAACTTTCAGAATGGGAGGATTATTTTCAGTCTTGTATATAATATGGGTTCATATCTGAACTGTATAAGGAAAACTTATAATTCAACAACAAAAGCCAAACAACTCAACTTTTAAAACGAGCAACAAACTTGAACACTTCTCCAAAAGTGGTGCGTAACAGCCGACATGCATAAGAAGAGAGCTCAGCTTTACACATTAGAAATCATAATAAGATAATCTTGCATTCAGTGGGACAGCTACTCTATGAAAATAGCAAGTAGTGCCAGACATAGAAGAATTGGAGCTCTGAGTACCATAGATGCAAATGCAAACATGGTGCAGATGCTATGGAAAACACCATTTCCTTTATTCGTGTATGTGTAAGGACATACATATGGAGATCAGAGGACAACTTGTGGGAGTCAGCTCTTGCCCTGCATTCCTCGGGTTTCAGGGATCCAATTCTTCCCATCAAGCTTAGTGGCAATTAAGTGCCTTTCCCCACACAGCCATCTACCTAGCTTCTTCTTGGAAAATATATATATATGGATATATATATATCCATATATATATGGAGGCTGGGGAGAAGAATCTAGCATAGTCAATATCATAAATACAGAATGGAGAACGGTAGTTGCCAAGGACTGTGAGGATGGAGGAATGGGAAGTCAGTTTCAATCTTGCAAAGTAAAAGGAGCTTTGGATCTTCATTGTTATAAACGGACAATCAGACACTGCTTAGCAGCAAAAATACATTCTAAGAAATGCATTACTAGGCAGATTCATCATGGCTTGAATATTACAGAACACACACAAACATATACTATCTCTCCATTTTCTTTCCTCTTCTTTAGCATTAGTCCTCTTTGTTACCTAGACAATTTAGCTTCTACTTCTCATGTCGTTTGTACACACATGCTAATGCCTTCTTACATCTTTAGTCTTATACACAGCAAGGATTCTCTCATGATTGTATCAGTTGAAGTTCATTCTTTCTATGTCTTCTCCTGACTTCCAAATCTAATATGAATTCATTTTAGTAATACTTGACTTCTCTGAAGTTGTTTTGAACAGTATACTCTCAAGTGTTTATTATTCACCTGGGGGCTATTTAATAAATGACAGTCATGTTTCTAAAAAGATAACCCTGAATGATTCATGAAAATCAAGGAACTATCCAGTCTCCTTAGTGTGTAAGGATATTGTCATTTCTAGAGACGTGCTCACTGGATGAAGAGCTTATATGTTCAAAAGCTGCATTTAATGAAAGTTGACAAAGACTCCTACGTTTTGAGACTGAGTAATGTTTCATGTCACACCATCTTTATTAGTTACTTTCTGTTGCTGTGATACATGCATGACCAAGCCAAGCTACAGAAGGAAAAGTTTATCTTGCCTTAGCATTCCGGAGGGATAAGAGTCCCTCATCGTGGGGAGCATGGTAGCTAGTGGTAGACACAGTGATAGGAGCAGGAAGCTGAGACCCCAGGCCTTCAAATGCAAGCAGGAAGCAGAGAAAAAGCAGAAGTGATGTGGGCCAGTAAGCTGTCAAAGCCCACCCCCAGTGATGTGCTTCCTTCAGTAAGGTTGAATTTCCTAAACCCCCCCATACAGAGCTAGCAAGTGTTCAATGTCCGATTCTACGGGTGAAAATTCTCAAACTTCCACACTGTCCTCTGGGAACTTGACCTGAAGGAAGCAGCAGTGTTCACTCTCCAGTCTCCGGCTGCCTCTGAAGCTCTGTGAAGAGACTTGGTCTTCTCGGGCAACCTTACTTAACTGGATCCGTATTGATCTCTGACAAGCTTCCTCCATTCCCGCCTGGCCCTCTTGCCAGGTGGTGGAGATATTGAACACCATTTCCAGAAAGGGTCTTGCTACAGACACTTTCTAGGAAGCAGTGATAATCAGAAATGTTTTCAGTGGGTAGACTTCCAGCTTTGAACCTCTCCTCAGAGAGCTGACTCCATGCAAATAGCCACTTCTGAAGAAATCTAACGGAGTTCATTTCTTGTCAGGATCATTTGACTTTTAGAAGGCAGGCTCAAGTTTACGAAGATGTTTTTATCTGAAAGTCATTGCTGTCTTTTAATTCCGTTCTCTGAAGACTCTAAAAATAGCCGGCGCTGACAACTTGTGTTTTTGTTGTGATCCACTTTCCTTTAAGTGGATGAATACTATTTTTGGACTCGCAGAAGATGGCATCTATGCAACTAAGTCCTTTAACACTGCTTCAACTCTCAGGGTTTGGGGTTTTTGCTTCTAGGATGGGATCCTATGTTGTTAGGGTGCTTTGTCATGGCGACTGCTGATACAGCCCAGGTCTTCTTAGTGGAGGTGAGCATGAGGCTGAAACTCACCTGGTTTCCAAGAGAAATATGAGGGAAGACAGGCACAGGAATGTCAGCTTATGGAGTCCATCCATTCTCATGAAAGAATTCCTGTGTACCTTTCTTTGAGGACTTTGAAAGCTAACCCTTGTCTTTCAGATTAATAACCAGTGTTTTAAGGGAACATTTTCTAGGCCTGACTTCTTAGTAATCTTTAGTTAGCTATAAATTGAAATTCTCAAGAGGAAAACAATATGTCCGGCCCATATTGAAGATACTACAAACCTGATTGGCTAGGCTGTGGTGACTGGAGAGATGGACTCTTGCAGATTCAGAACCGAATTATTTGGGCCTGTCTTTTGTCCTCTTACTAGACATTTAGCATTTATTTCTGTGTATAACCTAGCATTCTTTCACCTGTCAAGTAAATCCTTTGGAATGCATAAATTTAGTAGACCACTGCCTCTCACTCATGTAAAAGCTAAGTGTTGTCAGATACTAACTGAAACCTTTGTAGAGAGTTCCCTGTCTTGCTGTAGCCTGCTTAACAAGTGAGATTTTTTTTTAAATTTTGTTTAATTTTACTTTATGTGCATTGGTGTTTTTGCCTGCATTCATGTCTGTGTGAAGGTGTTGGATTCCCTCAAACTGGGGTTACAGACAGTTGTAAGTTGCCGTATGGGAGTGGGCATTGAACTCAGATCCTCTGGAAGAGCAACCAGTGCTCTTAACCACTGAGTCATCTCTCCAGCCTCCCTAGTGTGATAGTTTTAATTGCCAACTTGACCTAACTTGGAATCACCTGGAAGAGTCTCAGTGAGAATCTGTCTAGATCAGATTGGCATGTCTGTGGGGATTACCTTGATTATGGTAGGTGAAGACCCAGCCTACTTTAGGTGGCTCTATTCCCTAGGTTTGGGCTCTAGACTATATAAAAGTGGAGGGAGAGCTGCATACTAAGCATGCATACGTTTGTTTATTCTTTTGCTCTTGACTTCAAGTGCTTGCTACCCTGACTTCCCCACAATGATGGACTGGAGCCTGGAGCCGTGAGCTGAGATAAACTCCTTTCTGCCCTAAGTTGCTTTTGCTAGGGTGAACTGGGAAAGAAAACTAAGACACATTTGGCAAATGCCTTGATTCATACCTTTTTTTTCTTTTTTCCTTTTTTCCTTCTTTCCTTCTTTCTATCTCTCTCTCTCTCTCTTTCTCTCTTTCTTCCTTTCTTTCTTTCTTTCTTTCTTTCTTTCTTTCTTTCTTTCTTTCTTTCTTTCTTTCTTTCTTTCTTTCTTTCTTTCTGCCTCCCCATCCCATGGCTATAAAAGTTCTAGTTGGAAAAAGTGCAGTTGAGGAGAACTAAATCTGTGTTTCCAGGAAATGGCCATTCATATTTTTCAGAGTAAATTCTACTTCCTTTGAGGTGAGGGCTGTTTTGCATTGACATTTCCAATCCTAAAAGTCTATTAGTGTTCAACAAGTAGCCTTCAGGGAGTGTGATGGGTTGGAGTATTTCATTTAATTTATGTCTACGCATGCACAGAGAGGCTAACATTGTTTGGAAATAAGACTGTTGAAGAAACTTCTTAGATAATGGTGGAGGAGAGGATGTACTTGATTAGGCACATCTGAAAACCAGTTGGAGTACTTTATCAGACACAGAAGACTGAGTCCAAGAGAAGAGGGCCAAGGAAGGAAACAGGGTTTACTGACATGCAGATTACCACAAGCAGATTACCAGGAAAACAACAGAAACAATATCAAGAATATTTTTTCTCTTGGACCTTTGGAGGTATTGTGGCCAAGTAGACTCCTCTATTTCCCAAAACAGGAGAAAAATAAATAAATGTGTTTTTGTATATTCCATTGATCTTGACACCGTGCTATACAAGCCCTAGAAACTAATAAAAAATGGTTTGATTTGTGGTTTCATTTACAACTTTAGCTATTCCTTTTTGATATTTGATTATTTTCTTTCTCTCTGGTTAAGAGATAAATGGTCTTACATGACAACCCAGGCTTGCCCCCCAATAGACTGCTCCTGTTTTGAGAATGAAAGCATGATAAACACCTTGCATCTGCCCTATACCACAGTCTGATTCCAAGATTTCCTATTTGAAATGAGTCTCCACTATCACTTTCTTCCAAAGAACTTACATTGGTTTCAAACTCTCTATACCCCAGTTTCTCCATAGACAAAATTGGTTGTCATAATGCAGTCTCCTTGAGCCAATAATATTAACAGAATATAAGAAAATATAACAAAATTCCAGTGAGAATGCATCTCACTCCTGTCTGAAGGCTGTCATTCAGAAAGAAAACTGAAACTGCAAGTGAGTGTGTAATGAGAAGGAACTCCTACAGTCTTGACAGGAACATAAACTAGTGTAGCTGCTATGGAAATCATTGCAGAGTTTCCTCAAAAATCTAAAATTAGGACTATTTTCTGATGCAGGTATCCTTTTTCTGAGCACATATTCCAGGAACTCTAAACCAGCCTTTTCCTGTTTATTTCAGTACTATTTACACTAGCCAACTGATGGATTCAGCCTAGGCATCCATGACCAGATGAGGGAGTAAACAATCTGTCACACACACACACACACACACACCACACACACCACACACACACACAAACACACACACACCACCACACCACACACACATACACACACCACACATACACACAAACATACACACACACCACACCAAACACACATTACACACATCACACACATCACACACACACACACACACACACCAAACCAGACACACATCACACACACACACGTGTACTATCCAGTAATCAAGAAGAACAAAACTGTCTTATGATCAGGGAAACGGATGGAACCAGAGGATCAGCCTGCTAAATGAAATATGTGAAATTAAAATATTATTCCTCATTTTTAACTTTATGCAGAATAAGACTTTAAAAAAATGTCTTGAAAGCTGAGGGGGGAATATTTAAGACAGGGACCATTAGGAGCCGAGAGAGACAGGAGGGGGCAGAGGAATACGATCAAATACATATTCTACGCACTTGAGAATCCGGTAACGAAACGTGCCAATTTATACAATGAACATATGCTAGTCATTACACAGAGGTCCTGAAGTGCCTTAAGCAGCACTATGTAATTGTGAGGTACAGACTGAGACTCTCTAATCTGGAAATCCAAAATATAACACTTTTGTTTCCTGACGTGACAACACTAAAACATTCCATATATGGTCTCATAAAACGATTGTGATTGGCTCCAAGCACAGTTTCGGTGACTCAACCCTGATGGCCTAAGTTTGATCCCCAAAAGCCTACAATGGGAGGAAAGTACTGGCTCCTGAGGGCTGTCCCCCCACCTCCATACTCATGCAAGGGCACACACACTCCTGCACTTACATACTGTACTGGCTGGTTTTGTTTGTCAACTTGACACAGGCTGGAGTTATCACAGAGAAAGGAGCTTCAGTTGGGGAAGTGCCTCCATGAGATCCAGCTGTGGGGCATTTTCTCAATTAGTGATCAAGGGGGGAGGGCCCCTTGTGGGTGGTGCCATCCCTGGGCTGGTGGTCTTGGGTTCTGTAAGAGAGCAGACTGAGCAAGATAGGGAAACCAAACCAGTAAGGAACATCCCTCCATGACCTCTGCATCAGCTCCTGCTTCCTGACCTGCTTGAGTTCCAGTCCTGACTTCCTTTGGTGATGAATAGCAATTTGGAAGTGTAAACTCAATAAACCCTTTCCTTCCCAACTTGCTTCTTGGTCATGATGTTTGTACAGGAATAGAAACCCTGACTAAGGCAGTGGGGGAGCACCCTCATAGAGGTAGGTGGAGGGGTGGTGGGATAGGGGGTTTCCGAAGAGGAGACCTGGAAAAGGGAAAACATTTGAAATGTAAATAAGGAAAATATTCAATAAAACAACAACAGCAACAACAACAAAAATGTAGTCACATTGAAAATATTTCATTCCTGTAAGCATGCATTTAAGTTATAGATAAAATAGAAATCAGCTTCATGCTTACATTGTGGTCCTATATATAAATACCTCATAATCTTTAAAGTAAATTTGAAATACTTCTGGTATAAAGCTATGCATAAGGAATGTGCACCTCATTGTACTTCTTGAGGCATTTCTCTGGGAATTTATATTTCTCACTCACCACCATCACACTATAGTGCTTTAGAAAGTGTGCAGTCACCAAAGATTTGTAAGCGACTTACTCAGAGTTGAATGAATGAACATAAAAACTGATTTTGCCTTGAGTTCTTGCTGGTTATTTATTTTCACACAAGAAAGCATTTTTAAAATATTAATGTGAAGTTATACAAACAAAATTTATATAGACATAAATCAACATTGACTCACAACACAAGATATCAAAGGACAAAGTGAAAAACAAAACATTTTGGCATCATTCTACTGTTGGATATGAATTACGGTGTACATGAGAAAGTCTTTTACTAAATCAGCATCTCCCTCTGATCAGCAGACGAACAAGAAGTTGTCAATGTCATCCTAGAAAAATGGTTTCCCTACATCTCTTCCTTTCTTATTACAATCTCCTTTAGTATGGCTGGAGATTACTTTTGGTGGTTGACACCCCCTTGAGATGTTTTGTCCTATACCCATATCCATAGTTCCTATTAGTATACCCGGTATAATTACATCTGGTATAATCAGTATTTGACCCCAGTGACCTCAGAATTAGAGCAAGTGGGTACAGTCACCCATGGCTCTGTGAGGGGGGTATGTCAAGGAGGCTGGACAAGGGTACGAGACAGTAACAAAAATTCCTTAACTGTTCCTGACTGACAATGAAGGCTCATTTCTTGTGTGTGTATGTGTGTGTGTGTGTGTGTGTGTGTGTGTGATATGGGGGTATGTGCATGATATATGTGTGAGTAAAGGAGTGACCCGTCCAGCAGGTCTACTTATTCAGGGTCCCGAAGAGGCGCTACCTGAGGGTCATGGGGGGGAGAGAAGAATGAGACCAAGCAAGATTCCATTGTCAAGGCCTCGTTTATTGTCACACAGGCAGCACGTTTTAAGCAGTAGGGATGAGGAAGTTGGGAGGGGGAACTATGGGGAAGTGACCTATGGGCCAAGCCCTGAATGAGGAAGTTGGGAGGGAGAGCTAGGGGGAAGTGAGCTATGGGCCGAGCCCTGGGCCGGGTGCCTGGGACATTCTGCGGTTTTTCCCGCGAAGGTCAGATTTTTATCTTGGTCTTGATGTTCCATCAGGAAGGTCAGGAGTTTCACTCGAGGGGAGAGGCGGCCTGTCTATGTAGCCGGCAGTTGGCCTGTCGGCCCCCAACACAGGAGCATCCACTCATGTATGTGTGAAGGCCACATGAGAACATCACATATTCTGTTCTATCTGTCTCATTCTCTGAGTACTGGTTGGTGGCCCGCAACTTCCAGAGATCCTGTCTCTACCTCCCACAGGGCTCAGTTGATATGGATGCCACCAGTTCGACCCAGCGTAATTATATATGGCATAACCAGTATATTTTTATCACCATCATAGGTACCATTATAATTTCTAAGTTTGTAGCCATAATAGTAATTAATTCTTGATTCCAGTTTTAACCTGGTTCACTTCCCCTAGTACCGCTTTGTTCACAGGCTGCAGATCCTCTTTTTGTTGCTGTTGCTGCCTGTAGACTTCTTTGGGTTTCACATTTTGTAGAAAATATTTGCTTGATAGTGCCTTCTTTACTGTTGTTTTTTTTTTCATCTGTACATGTGATAAACAGAATTGTCTTTTTCCAGTTGTTTTTGTGTCCACGGGGTGTTCTATCTTTTCAATGTCTCCAAAGACTTCAAAATATTCTTGAAATATTCTGGGCTTAATCTAATCAAAAAGTCCTTTGAAGGGACGACTCTTTTACTTTTAAAGCTCTGGCTCTTTGGATACGGAGATTGTTTTCTTTCAGTCTCAACACTTGCAGGATCTTTGAAAAGCACAAAATCAAGTCCTCTTAATCTTGCAGTGACTGGGTCTGCTTTACTTGTGCATTCTACAACTCCCCCAGATTGAGCTGTATATTCAGTCAGATCTTGCTTGTTTGCATCTCAGAGCTCCTGGAAATGTTTCACCATCATCCCGCTGACTCTTGTTTGAGTTGGTCTTGGATCCGTCTGAGAATTCCTCTATTTTTCTGTACTGGTTACCGGTGGTGGCAAAGCATTCGGCAGGACTGTGAGATCCATGCCCCAATTAGAGCATGGATCTCTTGTCCAATGATGAGCACCTGGAAGGTTAGTCTTGAAACACCTTCTGTCATTCCTCTCTAACCACAGCACTGGCTGGTCGCCTGTTGATAGGAAAGTCCTTCAATCTCTAAGCCTCCTTGTTCTGGGAAAGACAATTGTAGAATGCTCTAGCTTTCTCTCTACTGCTCTTTGCACCCAATATGATGTTAGCAGAGAGACTGACTGTGTATGTATCTGACAGGTAGTCTGACAGAGAGGCCTAGTAACCACGTCTTAGTGTACCCTAGTACAGTGTCAGAAGCTCAGCTGCTGTGAGGATGGGCAGCCTTGCCTGGGCTTATCTAAGACTCCTGTGTATGTATTTTGTGACTACTGAAACTTTTAGTTACCTGAGTAGAACCGCTTCTTTCCTTTCCCTTTTACTTTTCTTCCTTTTTTTGTCCTGCTTTAGGTTCATTTAAGACAATATCTCATGTATCCTAGGATGGCCTTAAATTCCCTGCTAGAGCAGGATCATTCCCTTAAATTCACCTGTTTATATTGGCTTCCTGGGTGTGTAGGAATGTGCAGCTATGCCTGGCTGGACTCTGTTTCTAAAAGTAAATAAAATAATAGATAATACACCTTTGTCCATGAAGACTGAGATCTTCACACAAGAAGATCTACATTTTAAAGGGGAAACCCACCCCAGAGACCTTTCCAGGAACAAGACTCTGAGAGGTCAGCCGAATGCTGTGCTAGTAGATGGCTCCCTGGAGAGAAAAAGAAAAAGTCCTGATTCTCAGAGCTGGAGTGTAAATATGCCACTCTGTTGTTTTAATACTACTAACACCTTAACGGTTAACAGGAATTCTTGGAAATTTAACAAGTCAATAAAATCCAGCACGGAGCTATAGATGTTGATGTAGGTGTTTAGGGATAGACAGCTCTTCAGCTACTTCCTGTGTCCTCTTCCTAGTTTTACCTGAATGGTGAGGCATTAGAGTTCAGCTGGAAGAAACCAAGTTATGCAGGAAGCTGTCAGAGGGAAGGTTGAGGACTGATGCCCTGCCACTTGAAAGGTGAGTACAGTATTGATGGTTGAGAAACAGACACACCTAAAGTGGGCCCTTCATTTTGCTCCTGCTGTACTGTCTGGAGAAATAAACACTAAGCACCCATAACTACTACTTAGCAACTCCCACACATTCTGTACATTTCATCCACAGATGCCATCTTAGGGCAGTACTTTCTATTAGGCCTATGTACTGGGCAGAAGGTAGAGCATTTCTATTCACATGTACTACAAAGGAAGAACTTTGGAGTTTTCACCTTCATTTTGTGCAAATAGAACCATGCAGAATTACACAACACGGCAGCCTTATGTGTCAAACGAGTAGAAGAATTGAGCTTGGCAATTAGGCACACTTCGGTGTCAAATCACTTGATCAATTCTCCTACTTTATCCATTTTTAAGCTATGTGGAATGAAATTTTGATAGACAGGTGAGACTTTAAAAGGGAATGCCAAGAACACCATCATAGATCATCCTCTGTCTTGACTCTCATTTTAAAAGTTTTAAAAAATAGATGTTGTTAAAAGTGACCTGAGGTTTATAGAGTAGTTGGTAGAGTAGTGTAATGGTTTTCATGATGTTGACAGGATTTCCCCTGATATCCACACATACATTATTGACATGGTTCTCTTGCAGTAATTAATGGACTTCAAGCTACTATGCTAGAAGTAACTCAAGTCCATATTTCCATATCTTAATATTTATATACCTTTCTTTTCCTTCCTTCATTTCCTCCCGTTCTCCCTTTCTCCCTCCATCCCTCCTTCCCTTCATCCTTGTTCCTTCCTTCCTTCCTTTTTCTTTCCTTCTATTCTTTTTTTAAAGATTTATTTATTATATGTAAGTACACTTTAGCTGTCTTCAGACACCCCAGAAGAAGGAGTCAGATGGTTGTGAGCCACCATGTGGTTGCTGGGATTTGAACTCAGGACCTTCAGAAGAGCAGTCAGTGCTCTTAACCGCTGAGCCATTTTTCCAGCCCCTTTCTATTCTTTTCTGTTTCCATGACACTGCACCACAGTGTTCCTCAGCTTTCTGCTGGCTCAGGCACTTTTCAAATGTTCCTTGCTCTGTACCCTAGAATCAAGATTGCGTGTGTCGAAATCCCCACACTGACATGACCTTGACAGTTCTGAGACTTCCTCATCATCATGTATTTTACAGCATGCAGCTCAGTCAGAATTTGTCTGCTGTTTTTCCCATGGTTAGAGCAGGATCGTGGATGTTAAACTAAAGAACAGAGGTAAAGCTCCCTTTTTATAGCATCGTGTCAAGGCACAAAGCGCCAGCATCTCTTGTTGCTGTTGCTGTTCTCCAGGGTCAGGTAGAGGAATTATGTCTCCATTGTGAAGATGCTATTGCTTTTGACCCCATTTTTATACGATGAAAACCTTAACTGTAAAGAACATCTCACATTTATTGAAATAGGTCAGTCATTTCACTTACATATCGATGACACTTTGCTCCTTGGGGGATGGGGGTGGGGAGAATCTTACACTGAACCCGGAGGTGAGCTGGTAGCCAAGAAACCCATGAGAGTGCCCTCTGTTTGTCTTCACTATATGCCTCCAACCTTGTACTCCACCCCACACCACACAAGGCATACAGTCACACTTGAATGGTTGCATCTGACTTCTTTCTTCCATTTTGAGGAGAGAAACTGGGGGGGGGGAGAGAGAGAGAGAGAGAGAGAAAGAGAGACTGTGGCTGGCCTGGAACTCACAGAGATATGTCTGCTTCTGTCTCCCTGAGTATAAGAATTAAAGGTTTGTGCCAACATGAACAGCTCACAGTTGACTTTTTACCTGAATGTTGACAATTAAACTTGGGTCTTCATGCTTGAGTGAGAAACACTGTTACCCTCCAAGTCATCTCTCCAGCCCCTGGGTAGGACTCCTAAGCTTGTCCAACTACAAAAATGAAATCATAGATTTGAGAAAGTGCACCCTTGGATTCCACATGAGGGTCCTGATTCATTTGGGTAAGGGAATCCCTGGCAGGAACTCACTTTTCTGACAAGTACAAATTCTTCTAATACAGTCTCTTTCTAGACTATATACCCCTTGAGAAAACAGACATAAACTTCCAAGGGGAATTGAGAAACTGACTATAGCACATAGAAGTTGCTGCTTCTTTTTATGGCATGCTGGGGTAGAGGCAGATTCCCTTGTGAGTTGCCTATGGCATCACCCCATGGCATAACGTATAATTAGCATCCATACGAACAGTTTCCTCTCTTCAAAAGCACTTTCGTACCCTTCTTGGACTGGCAGGTCATTTCTCAATGTGCTGAAATTGCATTTTATTAAAACCATCAGCCCATTCTAATGCAGCTGTTTCTGGGCTTACACAGCTGCAATCAATGAAAAAAAAATAGATCCTAGATTACAGAGGGACAGAAAACATTATTAAAGGAAAGCCACAACTGACTAGCATATGCATGGATAGTGGGTTTCGCTGCATGGAAACCTTTACATATTAGTTAGAAAAGCTGCTTACTAGATCATTTGGTTATGAAACAAGGAATTCCAGATCTGTTTGGATCAGAAGAACTGTTGTTCACAGCAAATTATAATTAAAATCAGACCCAGACACTCTTCCAGTGAATGTGTGGGCTTTCTTTCACCACTATCAAAAGAATCAGATTCTAGAAAGTTCCAGATCTCTGGAATTGTGAGACAATAGGGAGAGAACTCATGATTGACAATAGGAACATTAGAGAAGAGACAATGACTGGGGCATCTTCTGGAGTTGAACTTTCAGATCAGTGTTATATGATTTTCTCACTGCATACTGTGCCTTGGTATGCTTACTCTTACTGCAGTGTTGTGGTGTTAGAGGATAGTGTTTTGAGTCATGCCTTGTCCCCCACAAACTTCAGAGGGCTCTAAAATAGTCTCAGTGGGCAAGAGTCAGAGGACCTGAAATGATGGTTCAAGGGGACCGAAATGATAGCTTGGTCTGGGATGCCTTAGCCATTGCAGATGAATGCATTGGGGTCCCTACATGTAGCATGAGCCTTGAGTTATTTGCTCTGAATCCAATAATGACAAGAAGGCTACAGACTCTGTGAATAAAGTCTTACCTATGCAAAGATTTGCCAATCTTCCTGCCAGTCTCAAAGATGAATATTGAAGGAAACATCAGTAACAAATGTTTCTATACCCTAACATTATTTGATTGTTTTCTTAAATTGTAGTGAGTCTATTAGCGCAGTCGATTTTCAAGTCAACTCTTGCTTAGAAAACTAGAAGTGTTTCACATATGTGATTTTGTTCAACTCTATGTAATCCAAATACAAATCAAAAGACATTGTGTGGAGTTTTTTGTTTGTTTGTTTGTTTTTTGTTTTGGTTTGGTTTTTGGTTTTTTCGAGACAGGGTTTCTCTGGAACTCACTCTGTAGATCAGCCTGGCCTTGAACTTTTTTGTTTGTTTTGATGGTTGATTTGCTTGTATTTTGTTCTTTCCATTGCAAACAATGAAACAAACTAGCATCCAGACAGAATAAGGTACCATATTTTCAGTGCCACAGAATGACTGGTGCGTTGTAAATAAGAAACTGAGAAAGATTTTAAGGCAAAGAAATTCATCTATGAACTAAAGGAAATAAGACATACACACATAGATAAAAGATACTTAATCATTCTAGTCATATTGCTATGTTATTTGAATAAAATAAATAATGTAAGAGAGATCTTTAGTCTTAATGCTCCTGGAAATGAGGCACTTGTCTGTGTGTTTGTGAGGAGAATGAATGGTGGACAAAGAAAAGCATCATGTTGGAATCATCCCTCATGCAGTAGATGCTCTGTTAGGTTGAGATTCTAAGAGTCACTTGGGGGCAAAGAAGGATTTGGTGGTGACCAGCCACTTTAGGAGCTGCAATATTTTCAAAATCAGTAGATACATTGCTGTTTTCATGTCAATATCCCTTAAATTATTTATTTTTCTTTTGAGACAAGGTCTCTAGCCCACACTGGCATCAAATTCCCTATGTAGTCAAAGATGACCTTGAACTTGGGATCCTCCTACCTCTACCTCCCATGTGCTGGGATTGTAGGTATGAACCATCACACCTGGTCTATATGGTCCTGGGCATCAAACCCAGGGTCTTGTGCATGCTAGGCAAACAATCGACCAGTTAAGCCACTTCCCCAGCCCTCACATGGTTATCTCATCATGTTGTGTGTTAGTTTTCTCCTGCCGCCCAAACAAACCCAATGGCATGAAATACCGCAAAGTATTAAATTATAGTTGTAGAGATATGAAGTGATACATGAATCTCCATAGACTCAAATCAAGGGCTGCTTGCCTTTCTGGTGGTTCCAAGCGATAACTTTTCTCTCATTTTTCTAGTTACTGGAGGGCATTTACACTTCTTAGCTCTTGCCTCCTTTTCCAGCCTTGAAAGCTGCTCGCCATTCTACTTGATCTTTCTTCCATAGTCACATCCCTGACACTCGCTAGGAAAGCGAAAGGAAAGCTTTAAGAACCCAGGTAAGAATACAGGTAAATATGAGTTTAAAAACGACTGATAATACCTCTCTATCTCAAGGTGTGCTGGCTAGTCTATGTCAACTTAACCTACAAATTAGAGTTACTGAAAGGAGGGAACTTCAATTAAGAAAATGCCTCATCATCGCTTCTCAGCCTGTTAGCTAAGATCAAGTGAAGAAAATGCCTCATAAGAGCAAGCTGGAAGGCACTTTCTTAATTAGTAATGGGGAAGGACCTAGGCCACTGTGGGTGGTGCCATCCATGGGCTGGTGGCCCTGGGTTCTATAAGAAAGCGCACTAAGACCCAGGGAGCAAGCCAGTAAGCAGCACCCCTCCATAGCCTCTGTATCAGCTCCGGTGTCCAGGTCCCTGCCCTGTCTGAGTTCCTGTCCTGATTTTCTTTGGTGATGAACAGCAATATGGAAGTGTAAACCAGATAAATACACCAACTTGTTTTTTTAGTCATAGTGTATTGTTGCAGCACTAGAAACCCTAAGACACAAGGCCATTCAGTGTTTTCATCTGCAAAGTCTCCGTGCCGTGAGAGAGCGAGAGCGTACTAACAGGTTCTGGAGGTTAGGACATCAACACCGTGGGAAGTGCCATCATTCTGTCACATGTAGATTATAGACTTCTTGCATCTCACCCATTTTTCTCACCAGAAACACTTGAATTTTTGAAGCAAAGTCATGAAGAAGGCTGTGGCAAAATTAGAATTTCATGATTCTTTGCCTGTTATAATAAAAAAAAGTTGAGGATTAAGTAAAGGATTAAATTAAATTGGATTTCTCACTCCAGCCAATTATTTAAATTGTCTCATTTGATAGCCTTGGGTGTTACTGATGTTGAATAATTTGATTCCCAGCTTGCATATTTTTCTCCACTTAAATCATTTTTTATGATTTACGATTGATTACTGGGAGAGGCCGTTTTGAGTTTCCAGGCCATAGGAGATGTTTTTCTGGTAAGAGCTGCCCAGATTTAGAAAACCATGACAACCCGCACTGGGGCAGGGTAGCAGGAACTCATTTTAGGGGAAAAAGGAGTAATTTGGTAATCAATGCAAAACAACCCATTAGAAATACATTAAGAGCCACATATACAGCACAAACTTCTCTGGCAGTCACATAAGACAGAAGAAGTATGAAACAAATTTTATGATCTACCCAAACTATTATTTCAACACACAATTGACACAGCCACATATTAACATGATGTTTTATATGTTTTTCCTTCATGCTGTAAGTCTGAGACACAGCGGATACTTTATACTAAAGTGCTCTTCAGTTCTGCATGCCCCATCCTATTTCAAGCACTTAGGAATCCGGTGTGACTGCATTTACTGCCTTGGACCAACCTGGTAGAAACTTCTTTTATTTCTGCGACATTTTGTGGCTTATTTTGTTTTAGGCACTATCTCACTAGATCATTCAGGTTAGCTTTGAACTCACTATGCTTGGCCTATGATCTCCCTGCCTCAGAATATAGGATCCTGTATGGCATCAAGCCTGGTGACTTAAGGAACATCTTCTAATGACCTTACTCACTGAGTTCTTTGCAGCATTCTCTACACAGATACAAGTGGATTCTGGAGTTTGATCCTCATAGATCATGGAATACCCATTGCTATTTACCTCTGCATTTTGTATCCCTTTTCTCCTGCAACTGCCTACTGCAGGCACAGAGAGATCTACTGCTCATCTTCCCAGCCTCTTTTACTACTGAGTGAACATTCCCTGTTTTGGTTGTGAGCAGTTAGCGGAGTTTTGATTAGGGATTTCTGACAACAAATGAGGCCCCTTCTTCCTTCTAGGTGTTTTGAATGTGAAATCTGGACATGCAGTAACTTAGTGTCCCTCAGACATATCCCTGGATGCTAACTCCCCTTGTTTTTTATTCTTTTAAATAAAGGCACATCCAGGGACCCTTATATTTGAAGCCACTATTAGTGGATTTGTTGTTGGTTTGCGTTTTATTTCAACCCTAAGTAAGGCAAAACTGATCTCCGCCCTGTCCTCTGAACAAAATGCATGTCTGCACTTGATAGCTTCCTGTTAGTTCTACCAACTATTATCCCAGAAGGAGATAGGGGACAGAAGGAAGGAGAAAAAAAAAACACCCGCTTTCCAGTTTTGATCAGTGGAAGGGCATCATGATGTAGGGGACCCAGATGTCACAGGAGGAGAGACTGTCCAAGGAAAGGTGACTAAACGCAACCAGGTACTCAAGTGAGGTCAAGAAAACTTGACTTGATGACTAGGCGAGCTTTGTTGGATATGCTGAATTAGCATAGTTTGAAAAACCAGATCACCACAGACTGAAGGGTACACAAGACGAAAAGTCTCTCTCTCTCTCTCTCTCTCTCTCTTAAATATTTTCTTAATTTACATTTCAAATGTTATCCCCTTTCCTGGTTTTCTCTCCAAAAATACCCTATCCCTTCCTCCTTTCTCCTACTCATCAACCAACCCACTCCCTCTTCCCTGATAAGTGGATATTAGCCCAGAAGCTTGGAATACCCAAGATACAATTCACACAACAAAGGAAGCTCAAGCAGAGGATGGCCTGTTTGGACATCAAAGGAGAGGCCCTTGGCCCTGAGAAGGCTGGATGCCCCAGTATAGGGGAATGGATTTATTTTTCAAAACAAAGTTTTTCTTGAAAAGGAGAGATTAGACAAAATAAGAATTATAGAGGTTTTTTTCCTTCTTCTTCTTAAAATGAAAAATACATGTAAATATTATTCAGTGTTAGAAATGAGCAGTTGGAGCTGAGGACAGACACCCGGACAGACTCGGGCGGGAGGTCTCTGCTTGGTATATGAGGACCATTTCCAGACTCACTTCAAACTTGTGAGACAGACTCAACTGTGTGCCACAGATGGGCCTTGAATCTGTATTGTAGCCCGGGTTGGTCTTGAACTTGTGATCCTCCTGTAGTCCTCCTGCACCAGCCTTTCAGGGTCTGGGATTGCAAGCCTACACCACAGGGGCAGCAAAAGTCTCTAAAAATACAATTATATGGCCTGATTTAAAGCCCATACAGTCCACAGGCTCAGGCTCACTAATGCATTGGGAGACTGGCTGACTCCTGATCTCTGTATTGTTAGGTGAAGTCCATTCCTCTATTAATTTAGTCAATTTGAAAACTCTAATATTTCAGGAACTCATGTGTCTCCATTTTTATGACTTTCCTACAGGTTCCAAGCCACATACTCAAATATTAGCATGTTGTTGTAGGCCTAGAATTCCCCAGATACATATAAAAGCCACATCTAATAATACCAGAGTATAATTAAGATAGATAGATAGATAGATAGATAGATAGATAGATAGATAGATAGATAGATAGATAAAAATTACTTTTAAATATTAGATTTTCCAAAGAGAAATTTGATCTTTGGTGACTCTCTTAACTTTTTCTGTGACTATTGATAAAATATCTACATATAATACTTTTATACACGTATAATAATAACAAATCTATCATTATGAAAAATGTCTCTGTGGAGTGAACCGTGTACTGGTGATTTGGGGCAGGGGACTTGAGGGCATGGTAAGACCCTATCTTTGTGATTAGCCCCTGTTTTTTGTTTTTCTACCCTGGCAACTGCACTCTGTGTATTTTGGCATAAGAAAAAAGAACGAGTGTCCATGACCTTACTGGTTGACAGGCAATTACATAAGAGAGCTCTGCTGACACTGAGAAAAATAATAATAATGTCTTCTGAGGAGTTTGGACGTGGAAGCTAACTTTAAGCCAGAGCGGGGAAAATCATGATCTAACTTGGAAGTACATCTAGCAGAAACTATATTAGTTTCTAAGGCTGCCAAGACAAATGATGATAACCCAAGGGGCTCAGAGGTACAGAAACAAGTTCTCTCACAGTGGTAGAGGCAAGTACAAACTGAGGATAATAATCATGGAGGGCTCACTCGGAAGCTCTGTGGCATGTCTATCCCAGGCCTCGTTTCTTGCCTCTGGTATTGCCAGAACTTTTTGTGCTCCTTGGTTTATTTAGTTCTGGATCACTCTAGTCTGCCTCCATTTTCACACAGTAGTCTCCTTGTTTCCATGTCATTAAAGGGCACTGGTCTTTGGAATTGAAGTCCATCCCAATTCAGCATGACCTCCTTGTAATCTAATTAACACCTTCAATGATCCTATTCACAAATAAGTTCACCTTCCCTTGTACAGGAGGCAAGAACTTCCATATATCTTTCTATAGTATACAGTTCAACCAACATCAGAAAGCTATCTATTTATCTATATCTATCTACCTGTCTACCTGTCTATCTATCTATCTATCTATCTATCTATCTATCTATCTATCTATCTATCTATCTATTATCCACCCATCCATCCATCCATCCATCCATCCATCCATCCATCCATCCATCCATCCATCCATCCACCTACCTACCTACCTACCTACCTACCTACCTACCTACCTACCTACCAACTAATTTGATTAGTATACCTCCAGCACTTTTGAAATTGAGGCAAGAGAGTTAGAAGTTCAAAGTCATTCTGGGCTATCGAGCAAATTCAAGGCCAGATGAAGAAAAGAGAAACTCAGCAATGACACTGTACTTTGCAAAGGAGTGAACATGGTAAGCTACATGTTCAAGAAAATTTTTACATATTATACCTTTTGGAGAAAGCAGGAAGACTTCGGGAAAAATAAAATACAAGATTTTTTTATATATCATGGAATTTGGGGTATTAAGAAATAGATTTAACCTCTCTGGTAGCAGCTGGAACACTTTCCCTCTTTTCAAATTTTGCAAGTCCAGTGTAGAAATTTGAAACTCCACTTAAAATTTCACAAGTCATAGACATTAGTCAACATCTCAGTATTTTCAACATATGGTAGCTTGGGAACTATGCCCATACTTACCCAAACAGCCAAGCCTCAGATCTCTCTTTTATTGCTGGTGAGGCTCCAAGGATATGCTCTCGATGGCCCAGGTGGTATCTGGTATCTGGAATTCTTCAGAATTCGTATAGTTTATTTTAGAAAAATTTCCAGACACTAGCTTTTTTGTATTTGTAAAACTTATGTGACAAATATTTCCTCTGCCCTTAGAATTTTAACGAGTCTCCTCTGGGAGGTACAGTTGCATTAGGTTTCCTTTAGGTTGCTCCCACTTTATAAATTTTGAATTCATAATGTAGCCTTTGTATCTGTGCAGTTACTTTCCTTGGGTACAGAGATGGCACATCAGACAACGTTCTTCTTTGAACTGAATTTCTGTCCCTAGGGACCTGCATGTTTTAGAGCTGGTTAGGACTAATAATTTTCACTGAAGCAGCTGTCACAAATAATTCAATCTGCTAAACTCCAATGTGTGGGCAGGATGGATAAGCAGTTTTTTGAAAAATAGGAAGTTTCAAAGACAATCTTTTCTTTGTTTCATCAGTGTTTAGGTGTTCCCAAAAAATAGAAAATACTGGTAACTAATAGCATCATGTAGTTCTTTCCATATATCTAGCTTGCATTGATTTACATGTAAATGGAAGTTAGGACTCAGTTCCCATGTCCTAAAGGTGTATATGGAATACTGTACTGATGACTGTGGAACTAAAAGACATTCAGGAAATGTCCGTCTCATTGGGAGTCTTATTATCTAAACTCCCAAGAATTAAACCAATTATAGAAAAAGTTTGCAGTGCATTTTCTTTTTCTCTTTATGATGGTTGATATTATTGAGTGTGTGTGTGTATGTCTGTGTGTGTTGATTATAATAATTGAAGTAGGAAGACTTGTCTACTGTGGGTGACACCATTCCCTAGATGGTGGGTGGTATGGGCTGAATTCTGTGTGTTTAGAGAGAAAGAAATTGCTCAGCAAATGTAAACGTATGTATATTCATTATCTTTCTATTTTTGACTGTGAATGTCACTGTCATTTTGAGTTCCTGCCTTAATTTCCCTTCCATGATGGACTATAACCTGGAATTGCAAACTTTGTATCTTCTTTGTCAGGATATTTTACCATGGCAACAGAAAGAAACAGAAGACTTACAACAAAGTGTAACAAATTTAATGGGTTATTACCTTATTGTCCTGGAGATGGTTGATACTGGGTGTTGTCAACTTAGCAAAATCTATTTTCTTCTGGGAGCTGGACTTCTGGGCATGACTGTGTATGTCTGTATGTGTGTGGTGAGGGCATTTTGATTATGTTAATTGTATGGGAAGAGCTATATTATGAGACCCTTCCCTAAGTGGGACATTTTGGGCTCTATCTGTGAAGAATGGAAGTCGAGCAGCGGCACGCATGCATTCATTGTTCTCTCTGACTATGATTGTAATGTGTCCAGCTACTTCAAGCTCCTGATCCCTTGGATTTCCTGCCATGATGACTGTAAACTGGAGCTGTGAACTAAAACTAACCCTTCTTTAAATGCCCTTTGTCAGAGCATTTTGTCACAGCCATAAGAAAAGTACCTAAAAGAAAAATGTTCTAATGTGATCTCACCAGGCTAAAATTGAGTAATGGGCATGTTTGGTCCTACTGGGTCCTACGGGGCACATTGCAGATGTGCCCATGGTTTCTTGATGTCACCAGATCACAGACATTGCCCACAGTTCTTGCATCTCTTTCATTTTCAAAGCCAGAGATGGGTGAGGCAAGTCCTTTCCAACTTATATCACTCTAAGATTAGCTTCTACTTTCTTTTCTGTCTTAAGGACCCTGTGACTCCACTGGACTCGAAAGGCAATGCAGAGTAATTTCCTTATCTAAAAGCCAAGGTGATTAGTGGCTTTAGTTCTCCCTGCTGCCTATTTCTTTATTATCATATAAGTCAATATGTTCACTGGTTCTATGGATTAGGATATGGGACTCTCTGGGAACTATTTGCCCTTTGTGAGGAGCAAATATAGCCCAAGGGTCAGTTACAAGGTTTTTGATAAGAAAGTAAGAGGTTTGTCTAAGAATTTCATGAAGTCTACTAGAAAATATCATCCTGAGTGAGGTAACCCAGTCACAAAAGAACACACATGGCATGCACTCACTGAGCCCCAAAACTCAGAATACCCAAGATATAATTCACAGACCAAGTGACGCTCAAGAAGAAGGAAGACCAAAGTGTGGATGATTTTGTCCTTCTTATAAGGGGGAACAAAATACTCAAGGGAGGAAATATGGAGACAAAGTGTGGAGCAGAGACTGAAGGAAAAGCCATCTAGAGATTGTCCCACCTGGGGATCCATCCCATATATGGTGACCAAACCCAGACACTATTGTGGATGCCAAGAAGTGCTTGCTGACAGGAGCCTGGTATAGCTGTCTCCTTAGAGGCTCTGCCAGAACCTGAAAAATACAGAGGCAAATGCTCATAGCCAACCATTGGACTGAGCAGGGGGTTACCAATGGAGGAGTTAGAGAAAGGACTGAAGGTGCTGAAGGGGTTTGCAAACCCATAGGAAGAACTAAAATATCAACCAACCAGACTCCCCAGAGTTCCCAGAGACTAAACCACCAATCAAAGAATACACATGGAGGGACCCATCACTCCAGCCACATATGTGGCAGAGGGTGGCCTTGTCGGTCATCAATTGGAGGAGAGGCCCTTGGTCCTGTGAAGGCTTGATATCTCAGTGTAGTGGAATGACAGGGTGGGGAGGTGGAAGTCTATGGGTGGGTGGGTGGGGGAACACCGTCACAGAAGCAGGGGGAGGGGAGATGGAATAGAGGGTTTCTAGGGGGAGAAATCAGGAAAGAGGATAACACTTGAAATGTAAATAAAGAAAATATCCAATAAAAAACAAAGAAAGAAAGAGGTTATGTTCTGAATTGTCCTGCTTAATAAATATACTTTACTGAGACATCTGGTGTTGGCTGGAATGAGAGAGAACTCAACTATCAAATCACACCAAGTTTTCATTATTCTTTCATAGATGTGAAGCTGGGTAGTTGGAAGACAAAGTGTTGGCTGACTCAGTGCCTGTTGAAGGCCTACCTTCTGCCTCAGAGATAGCACCTTTTGCTATACTTGTGTGGTCTCTCAGGCCTCTCCTATGAGGGTAGTGGTTATACTAATGAAGGCTCTCGCTCTGTGTTCTAATTCTCTTCTGTTCTAGTTTGATTTCTCATTACTGTGATAAAGACCATGAACGAAAGCAACTAGAAGTGGAAAACTTTTTGTCTTTTTGTCTTATACTTCCACATAACAGTTCATCAATTAGGGAAATCAGGGCAGGAACTCAGGGTAGGATCTGGAAGCAGGAACTCAAACACAGACTGGAGGAATACTGCTACTTGCTTGCTCCCATGGCTTGCTTAGGCTGCTTTTTTTTATACCACTCAGAACCACTTGCCCAGAGATAGCAGTATCTACAGAAGACTAGGCCATTTCACATCAACTAATTTAAAAAAAAAATGCCCCGCAGGCTTGCCTACAGGCCAATATGATGGAGGCATTTTCTCAATTGAGGTTTCCTCTTCCCGGGTAACTCTAGCTTGTGTTAAGTAGACAAATCTAGCTAACACGCCTTTCAAAAGCCACCTCCAAATTTTGTTACCCAGGACAGAAATTCTTAAGTTTTAAAAAAAATAACCCTTTTATCCCTAAGAAAATTATGTATGTTGCCGGGCGGTGGTGGCGCATGCCTTTAATCCCAGCACTTGGGAGGCAGAGGCAGGTGGATTTCTGAGTTCAAGGCCAGCCTGGTCTACAGAGTGAGTTCCAGGACAGCCAGGGCTACACAGAGAAACCCTGTCTCGAAAAAACCAAAAAAAAAAAAAAATATAATAATAAATACATAGTGCGACAATCAGAGACAAATCTTTAGGACCATTTCAGAAACAGTTGGCAATTATGTCCTAATTTCATGCCCAAATTCTCACATCATTTCTTTTTCAGGCAGTAGTGGACACTGAAACCAGGAACTTGCGAATGTGAGGCAGACGGCCACTTCCAAGCTACAACCCCAATCCTCCAAGCAGAAACTCTTTCACTGATTTGTAGTAAAACTCAAGTCAATAATGCAATGGCAGGTTTTAAAATTAAGCATGCAAATCTGATCCAAATCCTATGATATACAATTTGATACGTACGCTGAGAAACAATGATAGGGCAATATTGTCTTTTTGTATTCTCCTGTAACTGAGTCATTATGTTTCTGTGTAGGAGTGGAAAGCTCTGATGATATCTGCATGATAGTGTAGCAGGGTGTATGGCGCACAGTGTGGTAGCATGAGCCATGAAAAGTGCCAATGCCGTGTGTTCAAACCAATGCACGCTGCAGTGAAGTTGCGTGAGGCACCATGGGCAAGTGCTATTGCAAACGCCTTAGATGCATTCCTTGTTTTGTGCTGAGAACAGTGATTTGTTGTAGATTCTGTGTAGCTTCTCCATAAACCCAACTCTTCCACGAATAATACAAGATGCTCATATCCAAAAGGAAAGTGTCACCTAGCCGGTTCCATGTAGGGTCCAGGTGTAGAACTATGTGTCATATGTAACATATGTGGAAGTATGTGAAGCATATATGGTATAAACTGTGGCAATACATGTGGTTCAGAGAAGGCCCAGATTTCTGGGGTAAATATAAATGCTGGGGCTCTTTTCAGTAGTAATACATACAGAATACATACTATCTAAGTCAGGGTTTGTATTCCTGCACAAAACATCATGACCAAGAAGCAAATTGGGGAGGAAAGAGTTTATTCAGCTTACACTTCCACATTGTTGTTCATCACCAAAAGAAGTCAGGGTAGGAACTCACACAGGGCAGGAACTTAGAGGCAGGAGCGAATGCAGAAGCCATGGAGGGGTGCTGCTTACTGGCTTGCTTCCCCTGGTTTGCTCAGCTTGCTTTCTTATAGAACCCAGAACTACCAGTCTAGGAATGGCAATGCCCACTGTGGGCCCTCCCACCCTTGATCATTAATTGAGAAAATGCCTTACAGCTGGATCTCATGGAGGCATTTCCTCACCTGAGGCTCCTTTCTCTGATGACTTTGGCTTGTGTCAAGTTGACACACAAAACCAGCCAGTACACATACTGGAAGAAATCCTGAATCTGAGGAATCTGATGTCTAAGCTTCATTACCCATGTTTGATAAATTCTACATCTGATTTGGCAAGTTGGAGCTAGAAGGGTGCTGAGAGAGAGAGAGGGCAGAATGGAGTAAACAAAGGAGAGAGGCAGAAGCTCGAGACACAGAGGGTACAGAGACATCCTCATTCTCTTGTGAAGCCAGATCTGTTCCTTGTGAAAATTGCCAACAACTTGTCTCTTTGTACTTGGCCCAGTATGTTGGAACCAAGCATCCCAGACACAGTATTCCATGTGAGGAGTACAGAAGCATTTGGATGGGACTCTGTCATGTAGACAGTAGTACTGAGGCAAAAAGTGTGATGAGAACTTTCTCAGGGCAAGCACTGAGAGAGGCTGGCTCAGATGATCTGCTTTTATGATTATTATTATTGTTGTTGTTGGTTTACTCTGTGTGTGTGTGTGTGTGTGTCGGGGGGGTGTCTATATGGATGTCTGTGTATCATGCCTGATGTCCATGGAAGCCAGGAGAGGTTATCAGTACCCTGGAACTGGCATTACAGATGGTTAAGCCACAGCGAAAGTACTAGAAATTGAACCTAGTGCCTCTGGAAAGGCAGCCAGTGCTTTTAACCACTGAACTATCTCTCCAGCCCCTAAGCCACTTTCTTGATTTTTAGACTGGTGATAGCCCATCTTCTTCAGATTGGGTGAGCACCCGCTGAAAGAGTCAGTGCCCTCAGGTCTCATTACTCGTTTCCTGTCCTCATGGCTCGATCTAACATCCCTTGAAATTCAGTTCTGCAGCCACTGGAGACTGAGAAATAATGAACTGAGGGTGAGCAGGAAAGGTGTCATCAGAAGATGACATTTTGACATTATGTCCACAGGCCGCTGTTCATTACAGTTGCTTATTGAGACCATCTCTTGCCTTCCACTGGTGTGATTGGCAGGAAAGGTATTTTAACAATTTTCCCTGCAGGAAGTTTCCTTCACACTTTAATATGAAAAAGGCAATGAGCAGCCTTCAAATTCAATTCTAGGCTCCATAAACCCCTGTGTTAGGATACAATTGGATGGTATGGAGAAAGCATATTAACACATATGGGAGACCAGCTAGGAAGGATACATGTGGTGTGTTGGCCAATTATTCTGGTGCTCCCCTGCATGGTGTGGTCTTTTGTGCTGGAGCAGGTAGTGGTACTGTGTATTAGCTGTTCAGATCCACGGAGGCAGTTCAGTCCCTTTTTACTGGGTCTTGGAAGCACTAACGACTGACTTAGACTCCCCAAGGGTTGACAGAAAAACAAGAAACAAGTTAAGTGAACATTTTCTTTTAGTCTCTCTCTTCCTTCCTTCCTTTCTTTCTTCCTTCCTTCCTTCCTTCCCTCCTTCCTTTCTTCCTTCCTTTCTTTCTGGATTTTTTTGTTTTATTTTCAATGCTGAGGCTCAAACTCCAGGCCTCATGCATGCTAGACCAATGCATAATCCCTCAGCTACAAACCCAGATGCTATGTGACCTTGTTTTTTCTTGCATATGTATGCATGTGACACATGTACATGTGTAGTCATGTTTACATGTGCTTCTAGGTGCACATACATGTGTGTGTACATGCTTATAGGAGAACACTGTTGACCTCGAATCTCTTCCTTCTACTCCCTCTACCTTGTCTTTTGAGGCAGTCTCTCAAAACCATTTCTATTCGGGATTCCTTCTTTCTCCCTCCTCTGTGCTGGGGTTATACATGAGCCACCATGCATACCAGGATTTTTATGTGTTTTTAATGAGGAGCTGACCTGTAATTTTCATGCTTGTGGAACAAGCATATTACCCTAGGCTACCTCCTTAATACCTGTTATGATCATTTTTAGGGTGTTATCAATCATTGTACAGGACAGAATCTCGACTATCAATCATTGTACATAACAGAATCTCAACTATCAATCATTGTACATAACAGATTCTCAACCGCCATCCGTTCATTGATGCCAAAGTGCTAGACATAGCCTGATAAACGAAAAGCAAGCACTGCACACAGAGTGGGGTGGTTAAAGCAATGTGCACAAGGTGGAACATGACAACAGGAGGCAACGCAAGGTCTCTTTGGCTAGAAGGCCTCTCACCATTCAACACTCATCATGACAGCAACTCAATATCTGTACACTGGAAGTCCTTGAGTGCCTGTTCCACAATAGCTATCTTCCACATTGTATCTACTTGTCTCCTCGTGGCACCTACTCTGTTCATTATTTCTCAGACTCCAATGATGGCAGCTTGAATTGATCAAGTCATAGGGAACAAATACTGGAAGCCAAAAGCATTGGATTTCCTTAGAGGTGCTAACGACACTGAAGTCATAGATGCCAAGAGTCACGGAGAGCCAAAGAAGCACCTTGGTGGGCATTGAATCAGTCTCCCGCAATGGTTCCTCAGCGAATTAATGAGCAAGTGACTGACTTAGTCGTAACCACAAGTGTGATTGAGTTTCTTGGAAAGGCATTAGAAATGGCACTTTCTCCAGAAGAGTTTCTTTCTGTGTTGGATTCTTTCTTGAAAGTTAATGCATCTCAGGGTGGTTACATTTTTGCAGGGATCACTGTTTGACATCTCCTGTAGGCATTTCCTAGTGTTCCATCACTGTCCCCTTTTGAGGGACACACCTCCTTGTCAAGGGTGAGTCATGTGCTTTCCAACTTCTCTTCTTCACTGCAGAGGGATTTGGGCTAGAGGCCCATGATGAAGATTGTGGGTGATCAACAGTTGTGTTTTCTCCCATGTAGCACTTCCTGCAGCTTGGTACTGCCTCATGGTACTTGTCTCTTTCCCTTCTTCTCCAAGTCCACTCCAGTTGCCTGATAGTCTTAGGGGGAAAACCACCTTTCAGGTTTCTCTTTAAATGTTCATTGGTAATGAGAACAAAGCTGAGTTTATTGCTATGAATCAAGCATGTCTTATCATCCTAGCACATTTGGGCATGCTCCTGTCTAACAGACAAGAGGTACATCAAATCAATGACCCTTTAAAGGCTATTATGTCACAATTATGCACTAATAAGCACTCTTTTTAGCATTTTATTTTTTAAAAGTTAAATCTATTTTACTTTATGTGTGTATATGTGTGAGTTTGGGAGAGTATGCCATGGTGTGTGTGTGTGTGTGTGTGTGTGTAGATCAGAGGACTACTTAGCAGAGTTGTTTCTTTTTTCCTACTTTGTAGGGTCCTAGAATTGAAATTTAGGCACCTTTCCCTGCTGAGCCTCCTCAGTGGCCCTGGCTTTGCTTTGAAGAGATTTTATGCTCCCCTTTTCTCGTTCACTGTGGTCAGCACTTCATATCAGTGCTTGAGATGGAAGATGGCAAACCTGCATCCTCTTTGATGTTCACACAGAATACCATCTGCTGCCACCTGTGTGAAAAACAAGCACTCAACTTGTAGACATGTTTGTGTAAGCAATACAGAAATGACCAAATATATGACCCTCTCCAGTTCCTCCCCTGCTCCTCCTGTCTAGAAGGGGTCCTTGTTCTGTCAAGTATCCTTTATCTGGGGTACAGTCACAGACAAGCACAGAGCTCCATTTGAACTTACCACTGCTCTTTCCTGTGGGGCTTCTCTGGTTCATCCAAACATCTTGTGCTTGTTAAGCTAAAAATCTACTCTACATGCATTCATAAAGATGAGCAGATTATGCAGCTAAGTCCCTTTAGGAGCTTGCAGTTGTGTGGGTAAATTTTAAGAGTTCCATATAAAACCAGTTGTCAATGGAACAGTTGCTTTAATAGCAGTGAGGTAGATAATGGGAGAAAGCTCTGTTGATGGAGAGGAGAGCAAGTCTTGGAGATATCAATAATGATATTTTTTTCAACTCTTTCTATGAAAGTTGAACATATTTAACTTCTCTGATCTATTTATGATCTCTAACACAAAAATTATTTGTACTGCTTACATACTTTTTGCTAAATTGGAGAAAGAACCAGAGATGGGATGAAATATGATTACTATAAAGTATTAATCTTATCTAGATAATCCATTGCAGGCAAGCCTGGAGACTTGCCCCCTAAAAAGTGAGTTGACAATTCATACTTTCAATGTTAACTGTTCTGATTCTGACATTCTGTCTACATGCTTCATAGACCATCATGCTTTGTAATATTCCTACATTCACATTATTTCCATGCATTTGCCTGTTTGTGATATAATCCTTTCTCCTGCTAGATTCTACACCTATTAAAAGCTAACAATGGCCACTATAATAGCCCCTAACAACTAGCATAAGATTAGTGCTTTCCTTAGCATTCAGTAACTACTCTCGAACTAAAACATCAATTTCCTATCCTCCTCAATGGAACAGGATACTGAGAAAAATGTCTTCCTGAAAATACTTGTGACTTTATTTAGGAAGAACATTTCCATTATAAAAGCACATGGGCATACACAAAAATAAAATAAACCAATGCTGACATTTATATAAGATGTCTTTTTATCTTATAAGTTAATAATTTCCAATTATTCTTGGTATAACATTCTAATATGCTAAATTTTGTATTTGTGGATACCTTTGAGTTCCTATAATCTTTACTCTTATTTTCTTAAATAATCTCTGACTTGAAGGGCCTTGAAGTTCTGTTTTCTCCTTTTTCCTGTCCTTTGTTAATGTAATAATAATAGATGATAAAGATGAAGATGATGGTAATTTGAGGAATGTGTGAAAAGCTGAATTCTTTTGTCATTGTTGTTCCTTCAACAAAAGTTTCTCCAGAGAGCTTTGGCTATCATTATGTTTGATTGACTGGTAATTTCTAAGAAACAAAATAAATTTTACATTTGTCCAAGTGATTTGTCTAGGTAAACTTAAAGAAAAAGCCCTCAACAACTAGGACCTCTGAAATTTGCTGTGTATAATATCTGACTTGGACTGATGACTTCCCCTTTGAGTTAGCCCAGTGATCAATGGCCCATCACACTGCAGCGAAATTCAGCACCAACAAGCAAACACGTCTTTACCCTGAGCCTTCTATCTGATATTTTTCTCTATTAGAGAGCAAGAACATCTAGTCCCCAAGCCTATAGACGAAGTTAGTGGTTGCTTAGCAACAGCATTCGCAGCACAAGTTTGTAGCTAAGTAGCTTCAGGTAGAAGGTCCTTTTAGCTCCTGGGATTTTCTCATTCTTTTGAACCTGGCCTGATTGAGAACATATGAGATGATGGTGTAAAAACTATTTCAGATAGCCAAGGGTGAGTACAAGAAGAGCATATTACCTCTCATTAAACACATCCAAGTTGCCAGTTCTTTTCTGCAGCATCTTTGCAGCAGGATGTGAATCACTAGTACCCAATTCTTGGTGTATTCTGCTGCAGACAGAACCGTAAATGTCAGCTCCCCCCACCCCCAACCCCTCTCCAAGCAAATGAGCCACTGAGTATATCATTTCTTTCTTTTTTTTCTTCTGGAAATAAGTGGAATCTGTTTTTGTGGTCTATTCTTGGTTCCCTGTGTCTCTTTTTCCACGCACACCCAAGTTGATATGTTAGAGTCTGGCAGTGCCTTCTCTGTTTCCAATGTATTGATGTGACTAGCCTGCTGCGGATTAGGTAATTCTGCACGTCGTATTCAGTGAGCCTCCTTAATTCTTTCTCCTTACTTTTCAGGCTGTGCAGTCCTTTTGTTTCATGCCTTTTCAACATGAAAGAGTTCTACAAAGCCACTTGAAAATTCTAAAAACATGTCATTGTTGGGGGACAATTGTATGTAAATCTTGCACATCTCTGTGTGTTTTAGAATAGAGCTGCCTTTTCGAGGATAACTTCAGAGTGGACAGAAATAAGGAACTTTTAAGTTGACAGAACCGAATGAACTAAAAGTATAGTTATGGTTATAGCATTTTCTTATTAAAAGAAATAGAAAAAAATTGATTTTTTTATTTAAACAAAATAGTTAAAAAATTTTTAGCAGTTATTATGGTCATTATGGGTTTCTCCCCAGAAAACATATCTTGGGCATTTAATCCTCAGTGAAATCTTGCTGGGAAATGCTAATGCTCTGTAATCTCTTAAATATGCCCCATGGCCTCAAATCTCACTATTAGAACTCTATTCAGTATTTCACGAGGCAATAGCTTCTCTAATTCCTGTTCACGTATTCAAAATACATCTTCCAGGGACCAGGAAGATAACTCAGCCTATAAAGTGTTTTCTTGCAAGCACAAGAACCTAAGTTTGATTCCAAAGACAATTTAATAAAAGAAAAAGCTGAGCTGAGCAGCTTAGTGGGGAGATAAACCCTGCTGTGGCCACGCCCACCCCACACAGGCGTGGGTGCACTGACCAGGCAGTCTAGTCCTTTTGGCAAGTTCCAGGCCAGTAAAGACACTGTCTAATCAAAAAGGGGGAATGGCATTTCTGAGGAATGACACCTGGGGTTGTTCTCTGGAGTCCAATGCATGCACACACACTCAAATACCTGCTTATAAACATGTGCACCCCCACACACACGTGCACAGGGACGCACAATCTCCACCCACACACGTTTAACCCACAAAGCTCAGTGTGGTCTGTACAAGCTAAACAGTGATGTTCTTTAAAGTGTCGCATCGCTCCCTTCTTACTGATCACAATCGTTCGTAACAGTTCAGGAGCGGAACCTCCCATTTGGCCTTATGCTAGTTTACATTCTGTGGGATGTAGTGCCGTACCCACATGGCTTTACTCTTGACCTTAAGCCCTGATAAGAAGTGGCAAAGGAGTGAGTAAAAGGACAGACACATAGACACGGGGACACAGAAAACATTTAAAATGGCGGTAACATTGTGAAAGTTAATAAGACTACTTTTAAATTTGTAAACTACTTTCTTCTCCCAGTAAGTTGCAATACATCGCAGTACTGCACTACCTTCCCACACATCATTTCACCATTTTATATAAAGGCTACTCTTTTTCATAGTATTCCCCTTCAGTTAAAATAGCGAGTATGATTCTTCACTCTTGCATGGATTCTGAATGATGTAAGATTGAGGTACAACGTAGACTCCGTCCTGTTCTGTTTTTTACTCCTGGGTCTATCCTTCTATTCACATTTTGCTCCTTTTTTCATTCTCTCTCTCATGAAATATAGTCTTCATAAATCCATCCCTTCCCATCCCAATTCAAACTTTCTTCAAAATCCATTTCTGGTCTCAAGAATCATCCTTTATCTTGCCCCAGATGAGTGAGTGTTCTCATTTCACAGGGTGTTGGTATTAACACTGTTATGTTTTGCTCACATTTCTGATTTTATTTGTGCAAGCTTCTCATTCCTTCCCAACTTCCCAATTGAATTTTGCATCTTCTGGGCACAGAGAGTGATTTTGGTCCTTGTCCTATGTGAACATTTTCTGTTTGGTGAGGTCATTTCCTGTTTGGTGAGGTCATTTCCTGTTTCATGAGGTCATTTCCTGTTTCATGAGGTCAAAGGCTTTGGGACACCAGGGACAGAGACAAGGAGACACAGTTGAGGCATGAAACGCTGGGGTTCTGCACATTACTGTGAGACACTTATTAGATTTTCAAATGATTTTTTTCTGGGCATGCTCCATTCCCAGCGATCTCCAAGCTTGCTTCTGTTTTTAAGTTCCCATCACTGCTGCAGTATTCAATTTCGATTGTTTGAATGGAATGTTTAACTCCTCTTCCTTTTGTAGCCCGCTGAGCACAGGGTGCCATTTAAAACAGTGGAGAGAAGTCTTTTTCCTGAGTTGGAAAAAGAATGATTTCCAGGAGGCAGAAGAGCCCTATGGGATGTTTGCCAATGGGAGTCAAACTACCCTGCTGTGAACAGCTTCATGAAGGAGTCATTTCCTCACAGAAGAGATGAGCTGCTGGCAGGAACCTTAAGGCAGGGGCAGTGGTAATTGGGACCAGTGGGGACATTTTGCTCACTTCTGTAGCATTGAAAACACCTCCCACACAATAGAAGCTGCCCTTCCCCAGTCTCCTACAGGGCCCCACTTCAGGCTTTTAGAAAAGTCAAAGCTTGCTGAAACTGGGCAGATGTTTGTTTATACTGTATAAAGATATTTTCAAAGTGAGCACTAACCGATTTCAGATTAAAAAAAAAAGTTTCCAAAAACAAATCTAAAAGGTCGAGTTTCACCGTCATAAAAAAGTTAAGCCAACTTGGCCAAGCACAATAGAAGATGGTGTATTAAATTACTGCTCTGCAGAAGGAGTTTGTGTTTCGAAACTCCAGGCAGTCCTGCTACCTGGTCAGGGTAAGCTGAGAGCTTTCCCCTAGAAGCCTACATCTTCACAATATTACTGCTCACTCACTTTTAAGTTATTGTTCTCCAAACCACAGAGAGACAACCAGTGTGATATTGACTCAAATACCTTGGTGTATTCATGTGTCTCCTGGTGTGCCTTGCCTTCCCAGACAAGGACCGTGGTGACTTCATCCTCGACAACACTACATTGCTGACTACAGAGCTAACACCCAATGTATCACACTGGCTTCCCATTCTTTAGTTACCATGTCAGAAAGCATAGTGTGGAATTTTGTTAGAGTCAGACCTGTTACTCTTATTTGGTGGTCACTGGGTTGCTCTTTGTAACATCCCAAATAAGAAATGGAAATCTGGACTAGACTCTAGAGAGAGAAAAGGGGAAAACATTGTACTGCACCAGCTTTTTTGCTGACTTTTCCTGATAGATATGACCAAGCATCTACTCACCCCAAATATGTCGACAGGCAGAGAAAGTGATTGATTTTACCCAAGTCTAGTTTGGTGAACCAATGAGTTTGTTAGGCTTACTTACAAAAGCATCGGTGACCTCAAATGGTGGCATCAATGGGACATCTCACTCTAATGTGGATAATGATTTTCCCATGATGGCACAGGGGAAGTTTTCCTTTAACTTAACCTTCCATCTTCCAAATATCACTTCCAGAGACCCTGTGAATTAGAGAAGGATTATGTAAGTCTGGGATGGGGGCACATGGAGGGAGAGAAGGGCTAGCATCCCAAGCAAGAGTCTAATGTTTCTCCTAAATGCTACCTTCTTTGAGGGAATGTCAAAAGGCCCCACACTAAGGGCTTGTCCTGGGTCCTCATAGTGACTCTGATTAAGATGGTGATAACTGTTAAGCTCACAGTACAAAATTCCACAATTCAAGTGTCCTAAGAACAGCTTTATCTCTCCTAAACTCTCATGCCTAGTATGCAGTCACATGTCATACAACCAATGTGACAATACCACATATTTATGTCACTTAATGACCTCATAGCTATTTTGGTTTTTATAAGTTCACTATTACATTTATACAGGATAAAATTGGCTAATGACCCCCCCTTTTTTTTTTTAGAATCAATATTTGTTGCTAGGTTATACATGACTGTCACAAACATAGTTCTGGATGTTTGGAAGGCTGCCCATGGTGAGTTATATCAAAGTTTTGGATGTTTGGACCTGGGACATTTTGAACAACAATTAAAGGTACACTTAAATATCACAAATGAGGGCCTAGGTGATGGCACAGCTGGTACAAGCCCTTGCTATGCAAACCAGATGACCTGAGTTTGGAGAGAAAAGAACAGACTGGAAGCATCCTAGGAGCACAAAGAAGACAACGCCTCACATACAAGGTAGAAGGAAAGAGCAACCGTAGAGAAGTTCTCTTCTAATCTCCCCATGCATGCTGTGGCATGTACACACCCATGTACACACATACACATACGAGATGTGTAATTGGAATTTTTATTGCATTTATTTATCTTGTTAGTGGGGGCTATGTGTGTGTGCCAGGATGCATATGTGGAGGTCAGAAGACAATTTTTTTTTTGTAAGAAGTGTGTCTTTCCTTCTACCGTGTGAATTCCAGAGCAGGCAGTATTTAGTATCGTTGATGTACTTAGTCAACTTTTTGTAAGGCCTTTGAAACTTGAGCTATGCAGCAGTTGGGTTTTCTGCCAAAGATCCACTGAGAAATGGAGGATGAAGTGGTTAACTGTTTTGGCAGTGGCATTTTGTGTGGGTTCTGACAAAATGCTTACAGCCTTCTGTTGCTCATCACAATGCTAAAAGTGATTTTTCAAACTGGCTTAAAATTTAGCACTTTATGACCTTCATCCTCCCTCTGTCACCCCCCTCCCTTTTTTCCCCCTCACCTCCCCTCCCTTCACTCATTACTTCCAAGGTTAATACTGGGTTCTCACCTAGAGAACGACCCAGGACTAATTCACAGTCTGTGGAGATGTCACCCATTTTTCCTTTTCCCTTTTCAGTGTAGATGACTTTTTCGTGGCGAACAAATTTTATTTAGTGGTAAATATTTTTTCCTTTTTTACTAGACTATGGAATTCTGAGTGCTTAAATGCAGAACAAAACAACTCAACAAGGAAGCATGTTCCTTAATTGTTCTTGCCTCTAAATCGACTGGCATAATTTCTTACTATAAAAATGACACATTCAACAGTCCCAAATATACTTTCTAAGTGTCGCTTTCCTAAAAGCTAAACAAACAAAACAAACAAACAAACAAACAAACTACAAAAGAACCTCACAAAACAAAATGGTGCATTTTTGGCTGAAGCTAGTGTGATGTTGGTATAATTTACACTTACTTTTTGTCAAAAAAGCATGACTCTGTATAACAGAGTGGGATTTAATGCTTATTATTCTAGGACACAGAAAAATCAATGGGACATGCCTAGTGATTCAAAAATATAATTAAAAGAAATTAAAAGCCAGTGATTTATCTTATTACATATTGTACACGAGTCTCAGTATTTCAGAAAACAGTTTAATGGTTCTGTACAATAATGTGGTGTTAGTCAGTCTGTCTTCATGTTTTATCTTTATCTTTATCCACATCTTTGTGCCAATAAAGATATGAGTTCTGGGCTCAGGATTTCCAAATGTAGTGGATTAAAAGTTCCAAACTCAGAGACATTGTATATATAGATTTATACGTTTCTCATGGTTTCTTCAAAAGAGACAAGACTCACAATTTTGAGAATATTCTCAAACGATTCCTCAACTTAAAAAAACAAAACTAACTAACTAAAAATCGAAACCGATTTTTGATAGCTTAGACGGCAACTGATGAACCACAACGGCGCTCGAGTGTAATCAGCAGGCCACGTTTCATCTGGTTTGTTTACTGCCTTTTCTCCAATGTCTAAAATAGTAAAATACTTTCTAAATGAAGGAACAAATGTATTGTAACATCAGAGCACTGATTACATAGACAAAGACCATATTTTATTTAACCAAAAGTCAGTATTCTAAGTTTGTGCTTTCTATTTTTATAGCCAATGACTGCAAGGCTGTTAAGTAGAATATCCAGACAACCAGTAATCCAGAAACTAGTTTATTAGTTTGTTATGGACACTATGGAAGAAATATCATAATTTGGGGGAGCTTTCAAACACATGTTTACTTCTTAGAGGTACAGGGGCTGGTGAGTCTAAGACCAAGGGAAGAGTAAATCCAGTATATTCGGAGAAACAGCTTCCTGGATCATGGGTGGCTGTTTTTAGATGGGTTCTCACTTGCAAATGTGGCAAAAGCCCTTTGGTGCGCAGGCCTCTTTTATTAGGGGATTTATCACATGCAAGACGGGAAGCCTTGTAAAGATTTAATTTCCCAAAAGCCTGACCTCCTGACATCATCAACCTAGCAGTTAAGATTTTTATTATGAAATTCGAAAGGCTACAAACATTCAGTCTTTGGAACAAGAAACTCTAAATCTGAAAATATTTTATCTGTTGTCTGTATTTATTTATTTATTTATTTAGTAGTAGAGCTTGAACCCAGAGTCTCTTTCAGGGAGATTCCTGCTTTTTTATTCTTTCTTACTGTACCCACTCAGTTGTCGATATCCTTCCTGCAACTCTTCCTTTTAGCCTCTGAGCATTGGTATTTCTTTCCTTCATCCACTTATCGCGTTTTGTTTGCTTTGTTTTTTCTCATGTTGAGGATCAAACGCCAGGATCTGTGCCAACCAACAAAGCCCCAGTCCCCTGTTTATTCTTCACGCATGCTTAGTGATATATATAAGGATCTTTGACCTTCAAATGCTCCAAGGGTGTTCTATCTCTAGGCTCATTTATGTTCTGTTCCCAAGATGACTTGTGCTATTTCCCTTGAGGATAATGGAACATGCATTTACCTCTGAGCACAAACGGTTAAAAAGCAGAAAGTAAGATTGCTAAGGGATGCAAATTACATCTGTATAGGAGTACTTAGAAGAAAATGTTTGTTTTCTGCCAAAGATAAATTGATTTGGGAGTCTGGTAAGAGATTAATATTTTATTCAAGTCATGGAACAATACTTCCATGTTAGAAAGTCAGCTAACATTCATGATAGTTCAAAGTCAGAGTGACAAGGGATGCTGGGGAGAGTCAAAATTTTAATTTTGTACTTTTAATAATGTAAAATGTATAAGAATCCCAAACTATCAAACTATTATCCCAAACTAATTTTTAGCCAAATTAATTGTTCCAAATTATTTTTTTTCTGCAGCACTGTTAATAAAATACTTGGTTATAACAACTTTATTTCTTTCACCTTAGTCTCTGGATATAGTTTGCTGTTAGTGAATTACTTCTTCTAAAGTTAATGGTTTGTGTCATTTCAGTCTAGCTTGATGCAACAGGATATCTTAAGGTTCTCATTGGCAGTAGCTATTGAGTTGAGCTAAGTATTTATGTGAAGTATTAAGTATTTATGAGCTAAGTATTTTAAGTAAAATATGACTCTTTATAATGAGAGTGAGTGGTCCAAAAGCTACTTTGAGATGGTACATTTACATAGAACTGTGGTCCTGTCTATATCACTTACTCCTTTCAAAAGCCAGGTTGCAGGTAGTACTGTATTTTAAGCTCCTATTTTGAAATAATTTTAAACTTAAAAAAAAGGCACAAAGATAGAAGAGAGTTCTCCATGTAGTCTTCACCCAGCTTTTACTACATAACCATAGTGCTTCTTGCATAAGCATTGCAAAATTATCAAATCCAGAAATACCATACCACTTCAAACTTAATGTGTCCTGACTGGTGGCATTCTCATATAATTTTCTGTCTTTTACATCTCTTTACATGCTGACTCCTTCTCCATTTCAGAGAGAGTAGAACTGAGTCCTTAACCCAGAAGGCAGACTCATTCTCTCCATTTTTAATTATGTCCTCTTTCCTAACAGCATTAAACATCCCTTCTCTGTGTTTTAGCTGTCACATTGTCTGAATATTGACTTCTATGAATAGGCCACATCTTAATTTCATGTTAGCACATATTATACTTAATAGGGAACTTATATCTTTTCAGTTAATGCTATCCTTCATTATATATGCATAGATATACATAGATATAGTATTGAACTACTATATTTAGTTGGATATTTATTTTATTGTGTCCTTGCTTGCTTTTATGATTTGTGAAATGCTTAGACATAGTGATTATTCAACATGAAGGCCAACAAGAAAATAAAAGCTTACAGAAGCTAGTGAAACAAAGGGATTCATTTGGAGGATTCATTTCCAGTCGTGGTTTCTTACCTGTGTACAGTATCCAGTTCTCTCTCTCTCTCTCTCTCTCTCTCTCTCTCTCTCTGGTCTTATGAATATTATAGTATATTATCAAGAGCCCTTAGTTTGAGCTCAGTCTCATCTCTGCCAGTGTAGCATCTTGTTTTTCATGATAATGAAGAAAATCCATCTTGGAATGCTCATTTTTGGGGAGTACAAGAAAAATTCATTTCAAATTTTATGTTATCCTTTCTCCTTTATAAGTTGAGTTTTTTTGGGGGGGGTAGACAGGAGACATCTGTGTAGAAAAGTAATTTACAAGAAATTATTTAAGAAAATCTGTTTACACAGAGCTTTGTGGAAGTCTGTAAGATCTTTATCACTCTCTCATCAATGAGCAGAGAGTGTGTCATGGCAATCTACTCTTCGTTTTCTCTTGTCAGGGTTGTTTAAACACGCATGGGGACTCATTGTCCTCAAAAAACTAGAAATCCCTGGCTCCCTGGCCTGTGGTTGGAAAGGCCAGCCAGAGTTCCTGGACCATCCAAGTTTAATCTACAATGACTCCACACTGGTGGTTGAGAACAAATACTTAATATCATTCACTCTTGGAATGTCTGAGCCTTTGGATTGGTTTCTAAAGACTCCACTGTGGGAGAGAAGACAGAATCTATCTAACCAGGCCATTCATATCTGCCATTTTCCCTTTATTTCAATGATAGGAAATATGATCCTGGCTGTGGATAATATCTAGTGTTTCTAGCCCATAGTGAATATTCTTCAAGTCTTGGCTAGTCTACAGGCCCAGGTTCCTTACCCCTATTCTCAAATCTCTCATCTTTAATTTAGCCAAGAATTATTTTTGTTAATGCCATGACATTCATTTTAAAAAATAAATCCAGTTACCTGTAAAAATTAAATACTTATATGTTTATCAGACTAATTTGTACTGTAAGGGGGTTCTAGGAAGACAGCATAGGAAAATATATTGTGCAGAAGGCACTGTGTTGTTTGGCAAAAGTCATTGTATAATTGAAGACTGGGATTGTGGAGATGTTTAAGTCAGCAAAAGCAGTAGACATTTAAAAAAAAAAATCAGTCCTGCCATTTTATGTTGGAAACTGCTAGCAGCAGGGTGCTTTTCATCCATTACTGTCATATGAATATTTTCATCATTTTGCTACTGGGCTTTAAAATGCAACCAATCCACTACCCACAAAAACCATTTGCATAAACAATAAGAAATGAGCTGGCCAGGCTGCATGGGGATCGCATTAAAATTACGTTAGTAAGATGCAGACATAATGAGAATGTTGGTCTCAGAGCAGTTAGCATCATAATCTGGTGAACTGCCTTGGACTTTAATTGCGGGTTCTTTTCCATGTAGCTATTGTCCTTTGAAAGAAAAGAAAAGAAGCAAGAAAGAAGAAGAAAAGGAAAACATCTGGCTCCTGTTACCCACCCAGCTTTCTCTTTTTTTTCCCTCCTGTTTCTCTTCCACACAATTTCCTGGCTGCAGAATTTAGAATTCTGTCTCTCTTTCTCTCTAGGATAGAAAAAAAGAAAAATCTCCTCTTAGATTTCTTTTGAACAAATGAGAAATATCCAACTGTTTCTCCTCTCCAAGGCACATGTATCCATGAAAAGAGCATCTATCCCATAGGGCCAGTGGGGGAGCATCCATCCCATAGGGCCAATGGGGGAGCATCCATCCCATAAGGCCAGTGGGGGAGCATCCATCCCATAGGGCCAGTGGGGGAGCATCCATCCCATAGGGCCAATGGAGGAGCATCCATCCCATAGGGCCAGTGGGGGAGCATCCATCCCATAGGGCCAATGGGGGAGCATCCATCCCATAAGGCCAGTGGGGGAGCATCCATCCCATAGGGCCAGTGGGGGAGCATCCATCCCATAGGGCCAGTGGGTATCTGATGCTGAGCTTCTGCACCCCTTGGTATGTGACCGATGGACAGGGTTTCTTCTGGTCTTGGCCTTCAGGATGTAAGCACTTCTCAGCAAGGCAAGCCCACCAAGGTGTCCTACCTACTGCAGCTAAGACCCATGGTGCGATGGTAGATTTACTCTAATTGATCATTGAAGTCCTTCATTTAACCTGCTCAGCAAAGGAGATGCTCCCAACCATTAAATTTGTATTTTTCTTTCTTTACTTTGTGTTTGAGTTTTTTTAAAATGGGGAGTGTGTTTGTTTGTTTATTGATGTTAGAATGTGTTGATTTATTATTAATCTTTTTAAAAAAGATTTATTTATTTTATTATATGTAAGTTCACTGTAGTTGTCTTCAGACATACCAGAAGAGGGCATCAGATCTTGTTAAGCCACCATGTGGTTGCTGGGATTTGAACTCAGGACCTTCGGAAGAGCAGTCAGTGCTCTTAATCACTGAGCCATCTCTCCAGTCCCCATTTATTATTAGTCTTATTGTTCTCTAGAGTAAATCAGTATTCTTGGTCTCAAGCTGACCACCTTGCCTCTTAAGCAATTTATTCATGACAGTAAAAACCGGAAACATAAACTCTCTTGGCCAAATACAATACTGTTTGTGTAGTTGACTGCATTAAGGGGTGGGGTAGGGAACTCCACAGCATGAAGATAATACAGAACAACTATTTAGGTCCCGATCTATATGTTCCATTGAGAGATGGCTTTCTCATTTTACTTCAGGAATACCTTGAGATTGTTTTTCTTTTTTCTTGTTCTTTTTTTTCTTTTTTTACTATATATATTCTTTTTTTATTTTTTAATGAAAAAGTAAAAACATTTTATGATGAAATTAAAGATTTACATGGAAAATGTTTCTGACAAGATTGAAGAAGCACATAGAAAAACACATTAAGATTGACAATTTTCATGGAAAATTAATGAGTAAAATGGTAGACATAAAAACATTGCTAAATTAATTGAAAAAGGAAGTAGAAACATTTTATGATAGAACTGAAGATTTACATGGGAAATATTTCTAATAAAATTGTAGAAAATTATAAAATAATATTAAAATTGAAGATTATCATGGAAAATTACAGATAAAATGGTAGGCATAAAAATATTCCTAAGTTTTTTGAAAGTGGAATTATAAACATTTTCTGACAAAATTGAAGATCTACAAGGAAAATATTTCTGATATTCAAGAAATATATAGAAAAACATGTTAAAACTGACTGTTTCATGGAAAATTATACAGATAAAATGGAAGGTATAAAAATGTTCCTAAGTTGATTGAAAGTAAAATTATAGACATTGTCTGATAAAATTGAAGATTTACATGGAAAATATTTCTGATAAAATTGAAGAAAAGTATAGAAAAACGTTAAAATTAAAGATTATCATGGACAATTATACCGATAAAATGGTAGGCATAAAAATATTCCTAAATTGATTGAAAGTGGAATTATAAACATTTTCTGACAAAACTGAAGATTTACATGGAAAATATTACTGATAAAATTGAAGAAATATATAGAAAAAATGTTAAAATTAAAGATTATCATGGAAAATAATACAGTTAAAATGGTAGACATAAAAACATTACTAAATTGAAAGAGGAATCACAAACATTTTCTGATAAATTTTAAGATTTACATGAAAAATATTTCTGTTAGACTATGTTTTTTGTTGGGGAATTGAGTTCATTGATGTTATAAGATTTTAAGGAATAGTGAGTGTTGCTTCCTGTTATTTTTGATGTTCTTTTTATGTTTGTGTGGTTACTTTCTTTTGGGTTTGTTGAGAAAAGATTACTTTCCTGCTTTTTCTAGGGTGTACTTTTCCTCCTCATGTTAGCGTTTTCTATCTATTATCCTTTGTAGGGCTGGATTTGAGGAAAGATATTATATAAATTTGGTTTTATCATGGGATATCTTGTTTTCTCCATCTATGGTGATTGAGAGTTTTGCTGGGTGTAGGAGTTTGGCCTGGCATTTGTGTTCTCTTAGGGTCTGTATGACATCTGCCCAGGATCATCTGGCTTTCATCATCTCAGGTGAGAAGTCTGGTATAATTCCGATAGGCCTGCCTTTAGAGGTTACTTGACCTTTTTCCCTTACTGCTTTTAACACTTTCTTTGTTTAGTGCATTTGGTGTTTTGATTATTATGTGCCAGGAGGACTTTCTGGTCTGGTCCAGTCTGTTTGGAGTTCTGTAGGCTTCTTGTATGTTCATGGATATCTCTGTCTTTAGGTTAGGGAAGTTTTCTTCTATAATTTTGTTGAAGATATTTACTGGCCCTTTAAGTTGTAAATCTTTGCTCTCTTCTATACCTATAATCCTTAGGTTTGGTCTTCTCATTGTGTCCTGGATTTCCTGGTGTTTTGGCTCAGGAGCTTTTTGCATTTTCTTTAACTGTTAAGTCAATGTTTTCTATGGTATCTTCAGTCCCTGAGATTCTTTCTTCTATCTCTTGTATTCTGTTGTTGATGCTTGCATCTATGACTCCTGAATTGTTTCCAAGGTTTTCTATGTCCAGAGATGTCTCACTTTGTGATTTCTTTATTGTTTCTACTTTCATTTTTAGATCCTGGATGGTTTTGTTCAGTTCCTTCACTTGTTTGTTTGTGTTCTCCTGTAATTCTTTCAGGGATTTTTGTTTTTCCTCTTTAAGGGCCTCTACCTGTTCACCCATGCTCTCCTATATTTCTTTCAGGGATTTTTGTGTTTCCTCTTTAAGGGCTTTTACCATTTGACCCCTGTTCTCCTGAATTTTTTAAAGGAAGTTATTTATATCCTTCTTGATGTCCTCTAACAGCATAGTGAGATGAGACTTTAAATCCAACTCTTGATTTTCCAGTGTGTTGGGGTATCCAGAATTTGCTGTGGTGGGAGAACTGGGCTCTGATGTTGACAAGTAGCCTTGGTTTCTGTTGGTAGGGTTCTTATGCTTGCCTTTCGACATCTGGTTATCTCTGGTGTTAGTTGGCCTTGCTGTCTCTGGCTGGAGCTTGCCCCTCCTATGGGCCTGTAAGCCTGTGTCCGTACTCCTGGGAGACCAACTCTCTTCTGGCAGAGTCTGTGCACAGAAGGCTGTGGAGCTGTCTGGTTCCCTGAAGCAAATGTCTCCTAGAAGGGAAGACTCCTGTCTCAGCAGCTCCACTGATTGTATGTCCTGTACCCTCCTAGCTGTACCCCTCCAGAGAGAAGGTGGAGATCTCACCTCCACTATGAGGAGTGAAATCACTACTGGGATATTACTCTCTCCTGGCAGGCTGTGCACAGAAGGCTTTGGAGCTGCCTGGTTCCCTGCTGCAGATGGTGGCCGGAAGGGAAGACCGAGATTGTTTTTCTTTCTGTATAATTAGATTACAATATACTGTGTGTTGGCTAAGGTATTTATGATGAATTCGGTCTTGACATTCCAACATCCATGATGGTGAAGAGGAACACATACCTTATTCAACATAATGTCTGAGGGAAAAACTAAATGACCGTTTTCTTCTCCCATCTTCTTAGAAGCTATTGGAAAAACTCTACTACCCAGTGCCAGAGTCTTGTGGACACAGAGGCAGGTCTAGGAGGTAGCTTGAAGGATGTTTGTGTCAGCATTAACACAGAGAACCCCAGGAAGAAAGAGTTGGATTAATAACTGGTGGAGAGAAGAGCAAAGGACACAAGAGAGACCTGCTCAAGTCCACTGTGAGTCATAGGTGAGTCAACATCCATCACTGGGCCTTTGCTTCTTAGGAAAATGCAGGAGTCTACTAAGGAGACTATACTGTCCCTTCATCTTTAACACTGCTTGACATTAGAGAATTGGTCAAGGCTTTGTTAACTTGAAGACTTGAAGATGGCTTCTTTCTTCATCCATTGTTTAGCCATAATGTCAGGAATAGCACACATCTCTTCTCTCAAAAGTAAAGGCACAAAATCTTCAGTCAGAAGCATATTTGGAAACCCCATGGCCCAGGGCCTGCATGTCCATTGGCTGCTATCAAGGGACACTATGGAAGACAGGAGAGGAACTTTTTGGAGAATCAAATATTTGAGTCATCTTTCTACTTGAAAAAGAATGTGCCTTCTATCCAAAGAGATCCTCTAAGTGTGAGAGGAGTGACCAGACATGAGATCTTGAATGTCCACTGAAATTGGCAAGATGGGGGTCTCCAGAAACTAATCTCTCTAGGGTCTATTTCCTTATAGACAGTTTTATTTCCCCAGTTCCTAAAGCATATTGCATATTCTCTATTCTATTCTATTCTATTCTATTCTATTCTATTCTATTCTATTCTATTCTATACATACAAATGCTCCTGGGGTGTATCTCTTTCTTTGAGCTTGTCATTTTTCTCTTTTCCATTAAGTATCTATGTTTCATGGTCCTGTGTAATTCACCAAAGCATTTATCATAATTTCGAAGCTGAAGTAAAATCCTTCAATAATAGGTATAATTTTCATCAAACAGTTTCTTTCCCTTTCTCATTGTTAGGGCTCTATTGCTTGATGTGAAATGGGAGCTGGCTGTAGTTAAAATACTCTGGTTTAGTGGAATGAATAAAATTGGTAAAGACAATTTAGTAGCTTTCTTTTTCTTGTACCAGCTCCTTAAGAAACCCACATCATTGGCCAGGCTCTCCAAACTCACTTCCTTCATAATGACATAAAAAAAAATGCACATTGGTCTTCCATTTAGGTTCATTTAATATATTAGGAAAATATTATAAACATTTTGGTCCAAGCATAGATCTTGAGAAATCAAGATCTATGTATATTGCATAATATACATCCATGTCACCTTTTTCTCATTTCTATCTAAATTTGAATGTAATTCCCTTTCTTATTTTGCCACCTTTAATTTCTTCTTTGTGCTGTTTTCTGAATTGTGACAGTTTGAAATCATCCATGTATTCAATAAATCTGCACTGAGCCAACTTCATGCTAAAAGCCATTCTGAGTACCTATGGGTTCATCCTTGAACCGAGCAAATAAGAACTGTACATTTATGGACTTTGTATTGTAGTGAAAGAAAAGGAGTTAAAACAAGAGAAGGAACTATATAAGAGAGAAATATATGTGACCCAAAGAGAAAACATTGAAGCAAAGGAAATGCTGGGGCTGGAGGGAGTTTAGTGTTAAGGATGCTCAGGAGAAACTATCAAAATGATGACATTTCATCAGGGATACAAGGGTATAAGATGATGGATAATGGCATTTTTTGTCCCCAGTGGCTGGAAGAATTGAGTTGTTGATTACTGAGAGATGAAAGAGGAGAGGAACAAGACATCTGGAGTCTGTTGTTGGCTGTGATGTCTCAGAAATATTTAAATGGAGATGTCCACAGGCAGTTGGGAATCTGGAGTCCAGGAATGGGTCCAGACTGGAGACCATGGAAAGAAATTGCCTTACTGAGGGCAATCAAGGCAGATTTTCATTGCACATTAGAAATGCTTATCTGCTTAGATGAAATCAGGCATGTTTAGGGTGGTTTGGGACCACCCACCCATCTCAAAAATATTAATCTGGAATTGCTTCTGTCAAAAGGAAATGTAGGGACAAAGAGTAGAGCCGAGACTGAAGGAAAGGCCATCCAGAGACTGCCCCAGATGGGATCCATCCCATCTGCAGACACCAAACCCAGATGCTGTTGCTGACAGCAAGAACCACTTGCTGACAGGAGCCTGGTATAGCTGTCGCCTGAGAGGCTGTGCCAGAGCCTGACCAATGCAGAGGTGGATGCACACAGTCAACCATCAGACTAAGCGCGGGGACCCCAATGGAGGAGTTAGGGGAAGGAAGGACTGAAGGGCTGAAGGGGTTAGCAACCCCACAGGAAGAACAACAATATCAACCAACCAGACCTGCTCCCCCACCAAAGCTCCCAGGGACTAAACCACCAACCAAAGAGTACACATGGAGGAACCCATGGCTCCATCTGCATAGGAATCTGGCATCAATGGGAGGGGAGACTCCTGGCTCTGTGGAGACTTGATGACCCAGCGAAGGGGAATGTTAGGATGCTGAGGTGGGAGGGGGAGCACCCTCATAAAAGCAGGGGGAATAGGGGAGGGGATGGGGGGTTTAACTGGGAAGGGAGATAACATTTGAAATGTAAATAAATAAAATAATCAATGAAATATTAACAAAAAGAAAAAAATGCTTAAGGGACAGGTATCAGCATTGTCCTGTTTATTGCTAGCAGGATATGTAGATATTCTTAATGCGTGTGTGTGTATGTGTGTATACATATATATGTATATATATATATACATACATATGTACATATATATAAAGGTTCTTGATCATTGTTTGCATCTAAAGCCAGAGCCTTTGTCTTCTCCCTTTGATTTAGGCAGGCTTTTCAGACTATCTTGACCAACTTCGAATCAGAGGAGTGATGTGGGATTTCCAAGGCAAGAACATTAAAAAAAATGTAGATTTTTCTATCTCTAGCATGCTCACCTTTGGGACTGAGCCAGTGTGCTAGGCGAAGGCTCAGGGCAGATGAAGATGTGAGTGAGCAAAGGTGAAACTCCCTGTTCCTAAGCCGAACAAGATGACAAGAACCGCCCTAAATGTGAGAGGAACCATTCCAAGCACAGAGGTCGCAGTCTGAATATAAAGTAGAAAGTGAGCGGAAACCAGCCTTTATCTCTCTCTGCTCCCTCCCTGCAGATCGGATGTCACCAGCTGCTTCACACTCAGACTGGAGACTTGACTCTTGAACCGTGAGACAAATGCTTTCCTCCATTGCTTTTGTCAGGGATTTGGGAAATACAAGGAGGGAATTAACTAAAATAAGCTTTCCCTGTGAGCACTGTGCAGAGCAGACACAATCCTGCCCTAGGAAGCCCTTCCCAAACTGCTTCGTGCCTAAATAAAAATAGCGCCGCTTAAGCGACTGTTTACAGTGCTCATGACTACACAGAGATTTAACTTGCAAGGTGTTAAGAACAGGTTACATGTTACTTTTGTTTTCTAAATAAATCGCGGCATTCCTAGTTTGTGACCTTCTCTGAGTGCATACAGTTGTCGCTCACTAATTGTCTTAAATGGATGACTAGCAGAAGTGATTATCTCTCAAATTAAAGGAAGAAGTTTGGGAGCAGCAAGAAAGGTTTCGAAGCAGAGCTCAGCTTAGGAAGATCTCAGTTCAGAGGAAGCCAATCCTTGGATGCACATGAAAAAATGTAGTTACTCAAGGAAACTTATTAGCAACGAGAGTCATTGACTTTGGAAATGACTGTAAACCCTTTTCAAGTAGAGTAATGTTCGAAATGAGATGCTGCCTGCAATCCAGGCTCAGAAAGGGTTCGTAACTGGAGAGGAGAATTTGTTACTTTAATCGCCTACTGTGGGGCTTCATTTACTGAATTAAGCTGCAAGTGTAGTTAACGAAGCACAATGGGATGGAAGTCCTGCTATTACATAAATGATTTATACTCAATTTTTCTAGGTGTAGAAAATCATACCACTGTGGGCCCATCAGATGTTTGTGGGGAACGAGGAGGTAAGGGAAGAGAATGGACTCAAGATGTGTCAAAACTAGCCTGAAGGGAATTTTCTCCAGTGACCAGACTAATAGCAAAATGGTGTGCATAATTAGGCCAAAATTAGTCTGTGTATCATTTCCCCTTGGTGATCCACATATTACTTAAGTCTCTCTTAGTCCTAGTGGCTCTATAGAACACACACTCCTTTGCTACCCATGAGTTCGGTATTCTGCATAAAATTCCCCTACCCTTTTTGGTGTAATTTTCTTGGAGACTATTTTCAAAAATACTTTATAGATAAAGGAAATAAATTCTTACAACTACCATAGGAGACCCTATCATCATCATACTTTACAACGAGGAAACAGAGACTCAGTGGAGGATGAACCCCAAGATTCTGCACTTTTAAACGATATATTTATTTTTATTTTAGGTGTATTGCTATATCTCCATGTGTGGACTGCACTATGTGTATGCCTAGTGCTCAGAGACACAGAAGAAAACAGCAGAACCCCTGTAACAGCAGCACAGATGGTTCTGAGTTGCCGTTAGGTGCTGGGAACTGAACCCAGTTTCCTCCCAAGGCCAGTCAGTGCTCTTAACCATTGAGCCAGTTCTCCAGTCCAAGACACAGCATTCTTCGAGTACATACTAAACTGCATTTTACTAAACAATGCAATGAATTTCAATTCAAGACAGACACCGTTTCAAACATCATTTAAACAGTGAAAAATTTTCCAAAAGAAAACAAATATTCCTACAAAGTTATTAAATACGTTTACTTTAAGAAAAATTTCAGTTATTGTTGTGAACATGTGCATATGTTAGAGCAAATGATATGGACCGCAAAATATGAAACAGGGGCAAATGGACACAGCTTAAAAAAATACTAGACAGTAAGTGCTATGTTTTATTTTTTTTATCTATTTCTTTTTTTTATTTAATTTTTTTTTTTACACTCCAGATTTAATTCCCGTCCCGGTCTACCCTCTGACTGTTCCACATCCCATATCTCCTCCCTAGCCCCCTGTGTCCACAGGAATGTCCCCACCCCCTACTCCCCACCCCACCAGACCTCTAAACTCCCTGGGGCCTCCAGTCTCTTGAGGGTTAGGCGTGTCTTCTCTGACTAAACCTAGTCCTCTGCTGTATATTTGTTGGGGCCTCATATCAGCTGGTGTCTGCTGCCTGGTTGGTGGTCCAGTGTCTGAGAGATCTCCAGGATCCCAGTTAATTAAGACTGCTGGTCCTCCTACAGGGTTGCCCTCCTCCTCAGCTTCTTCCAGCCTTTCCCTAATTCAACCACAGGGGTCAGCAGCTTCTGACCATTGGTTGGGGGCAAATATCTGCATCTGACTCTTTCAGCTGCTTGTTGGGCCTTTCAGAGGGCAGTCATGGTAGGTCCCTTTTTGTGAGCACTCCATAGCCTCAGTAATAGTATCAGGCCTTGGGACCTCCCCTTGAGCTGGATCCCACTTTGGGCCTGTCACTGGACTTTCTTTTCCTCAGGCTCTTCTCCATTTCCATCTCAGTAGTTCTTTCAGACAGGAACAATTATGGGCCAAAGTTCTGACTGTGGGATGGTAACCCCATTCCTCACTTGGTGCCCTGACTTCCTACTGGAGGTGGCCTCTATAAGTTCCCATGCCCTCTTCTGGACTCTGTGGGCAAGTGAACTTATATGTGCATGTATTCAACCCCCGCCCCTCAACACATACACACACAGTTTTTAAAATACCCTAGGAGGACTAGCAGTCTCATTTATCCGGGACCCCTGAGATCTCTCAAACACTGAACCACCAAACAGGCAGCATACACCAGCTGATATGAGGCTCCCAGCACATACGCAGCAGAGGAGTACTGGACTGTGTTCATTCAGACACAGCACTTAACCCTCAGGAGACTGGAGGTCCCAGGAAATTTAGAGGTCAGAGGGTGTGGGGGTGGGGACATCCACGTGGACACAGGGGTTCAGGAGGAGGTATGGTATGTGGAACAGTCAGAGGGTGGATGGGGAGTCAGGGGGAATAAAATATAGAGTGTAAAAAAAATAAACAACAACAATGACAACCCAGGACCAATCCTAAGATGTAGCTGGTAAATTTCTTAGACCTCAAAAATAAAACATCATCAACAACAACAACAAAAAAATGCTTAGACCTTTCTGCACCCTCTCACCTCCGAAAAGAAATCTCACAAAGGGTGAGAAAACTAGATTAGGCACAGCTTTTTTTTTTTTCTTCATCATATAAAGCAAGTATGTGGGCACTGTAGTTTGAACTTGAAATGTCCCCCATAGGCTCATGTGTCTGAATACTTGATGGCGCTGTTTGGGACATTGTGAATCCTTTAAGGTAAAACCTTGCTTGAGGAAGTATATCACTGGGGTAGATGCTGAAGTTGTATTATCCACCCTACATCCTGTTCTTTCTCTGCTTCCTGGCTGCTGTTCAGAGCTGTTCTCCTGCACTTGCCACTGTGTTTCCCTACCACATGGGTCCTGTTCTTCTGGAGTCGCAATAAACCCTTTCTCCCATTATGTCTTAAGCTTCTGGAGACTAAGCACCTGATGCTGTGGAATCACGACTCAATTCTTGGCTGTGGATGGAGGAAAAGAATGTATTACTTTCTCCAAGGCTCAGGAAGGTTGCAGAAGTGACAGCAAGAATTTAAGAACTGGAGGAAAGACTAGAGTGTTATCCAGCAGTTTCTTCTGTATTGAAACAAACTTTCCACCCTGGAGGGAGGGTCCTTAAGACTCAGGAAGTTCTCAACAGCCAACCAGAAAAGAGAACCCTGGAGACTCAAGAAGTAAACAACTCTAGGTATCAGGAAGTTCCTGAAATTTAGGAGATTCACGAGGCCCCTCCCCAGTTATGAGTCTCTTCACTGCACTTCTTTATTTCAATAAAGGAAGCTGCTAACAGCAGTAATCTGGGAGTGTAAATATTTAGAAACCAGTTTGATAGATGCATACTATCTATTCAATAAATCAAGGTTCTATAAGCAGCAAGGGCTGCTGGGGAGAGGAGACTCTAGCCTGCCGAACTGCCTACAAGTCATGCAGAGAGTTCCAGAGATACAGTTTTTGTGAAGCATCAGCCAAAAGGGAAGGTTTTTTTTTTTTTGTTTTTTTTTTTTGGTGATGGTGAAGCAGCTGCTTCTGAGTCATCCGTGCTCCTGTAACTTCTCACCCATATTCTGCAAGTTTCAGTGAACTCATTGGTTTGCAAAGTTGTGTTTCATTCAGTAGAACCATCTTATTGGGCTGGTGTTGGTTACCTATCTGGGGCAAGTCAATAGTTATTTTTACCTTTGCAGAATGTATTACAACAACAACAACAACAACATTCCACCAGAAAACACAAACTGAGCAATCTTTCCTTATTGAGCATGTGGGACCCTTTCTTTTTAAATTTTGGAAATTTTAGGGAACATATTTGACGCATACAATGAAATATTTTGTGAATAGTACTTAACTTTAGGTCTGTAATTTTTGTTTTTCTTATACACCTTGTACACATTGCCTGATGCTGATTTTATACAGTAATTTTTGTTAATTTAATGTTCCTGGTGTGATATTTCCATGCAGAGTTTATATCTGTTCAGAAAGCTTTAGTACTAGGTTTGATGTTCATCACCTTAGAAAAACAAAACAAAACAACAAGAAACTTAGAGGATTTCATATTTTAAGTCTGCAGAAGTCAAATGTTTTAAAATGTCAGAAGATTTTTGCTATGACAGTTAATACAGAAATTATGTCGATATGACGGGATGGATCAGCTGGAAATAGAAAGGATAGATGTGATGGTTTGTACATGCTTGGCCCAGGGAGTGGCACTATTAGAAGATGTGACCTTGTTGGATTAGGTGTGTCACTGTGGGCATGGGCTTTAAGACCCTCATCCTAGCTGCCTGGAAGTCAGTCTTCTCTTAGTAGCCTTCAGATGAAGATGTAGAACTCTCAGCACCCCCTGTACTATGGCCTGCCTGGAGGCTGCCAAATTCCCATCTTTATGATAATGGACTGAACCTCTGAACCTGTAAGTCAGCCCCATTAAATGTTATCATTACAAGAGTTGTTGTGGTCATGGTATCTGTTCACAGCAATAAAACCCTAACTAAGACTGTAGACAAAAATCTACTCTGCAGGTGGAAATGTGACACAGAAGAGTTGCCAAGTGGATACTAATACAGACACTAAGTTTGAATACTGAAGATATAAATTGAAAATTTGAACTGTAAAATAGCCTCTGAGCTTGGAATAAATACAATTAAAGCTGTTCTTAGGTATCCGTTGTCATTCATCCTGCTAACCACACCAAAGTCCCTTCTCTAGCTCCCCACTGGGTACCAGTGTGTTCTTTATCAAGATCAGTCTGATCAAGAGGCTTCTTTACACTCAGGAGCCAAATGACCACTGATCTAGGAAAGTTCCTGAAACAATATTCACAAGGCCCCTTCCTCCTCAAGGTTATACAAGCGCACTGCTGGGGAGAGAGGAGCCTGCAGAGAGCTACGGGTTTCGTCTTTCCTCAGGGGTGGGACTTTAGGTGATACAGATGCTCGTGAGTCAACCATGCCTCTGTAAATAGAGCTCTATCCATTTCTCCCATGGTAATCCCAACAAACACAATGCTTGCCCAGTTAGACTTCGGGAAAATTATTTCTTTGTTCTTGATGATCTCTCTGGGATAGGTGTTTGCTTATGTCTCCTCTGGGATAGTCACACGGCACTTTCAAATCATACCTCTTTGAAAAATAAATTTAGGAGCGGCAGGGGCCGGGCTGCACTACAGCCGGAGATGCTGTTGACCCGCGGTGGCGCTCGGCCCCCAGCGCTCCGCACCAAGGGCATCCAGGCAGCGTGAATGCTGAGGACACAAGAGTTTGATGACACAGCACTGACGTTCTCGGTTTGGAGCACACGTTATGAACCCTCTGTGGAGCATGTCTGCCGACTCTGTGCGCAAACGAGCTGAAGGCGAAGAGAAGACATTAACAGGGGATGTGAAAACCAGTCCTCCACGAAGTGCACCCAAAAAACAGCTACCTTCTATTCCCAAAAATGCTCTGCCCATATCGAAGCCTACATCTCCTGCCCCATCAGCGCAGTCGACAAATGGCACCCACGCCTCTTACGGACCCTTCTACCTGGAATATTCGCTTCTTGCAGAATTTACATTGGTGGTGAAGCAGAAGCTGCCAGGAGTCTACGTACAGCCATCTTATCGCTCTGCATTAGTGTGATTTGGAGTAATATTCATACGGCACGGGCTGTATCAGGATGGCGTATTCAAGTTTACGGTGTATATTCCTGATAACTATCCAGATGGTGACTGTCCACGCTTGCTGTTTGATATTCCCGTCTTTCACCCACTAGTTGATCCCAGCTCGGGTGAGCTGGATGTGAAAAGAGCATTCGCCAAGTGGAGGCGGAACCATAATCATATATGGCAGGTGTTAATGTATGCAAGGAGAGTCTTCTACAAGATCGACATGACGAGCCCCCTAAACCCAGAGGCCGCAGTGCTGTATGAAAAAGACATTCAGCTTTTTAAAAGTAAAGTTGTCGACAGTGTTAAAGTGTGTACTGCTCGTCTATTTGGCCAGCCGAAGATAGAAGAACCCCTACGCCATTAGCTTTTCTCCATGGAACCCTTCTGTACATGATGAGGCCAGAGAAAAGATGCTGACTCAGAAAAAGAAGCCTGAGGAACAGCACAATAAAAGTGTTCATGTTGCTGGCCTGTCATGGGTAAAGCCTGGCTCAGTACAACCTTTCAGTAAAGAAGAGAAAACAGTAGCAACCTAAGAGATGGTGGATCTGGTGCGCCAAGCATTTCCCTGCTGGACTCTGGCCTGGTTAAAGCTGACTAATGGGAAAGGACTGCCTGAAGAGTAAACTGCGTGACCAGTGACTGCTGTCAGTGTTGTGTGTGTGTGTTCCAACAGCAGGCTATGGAGACCTCTCGTTAAGGAAAGCGTTACTTCTGTCGGAAGTGTCAGGGTGGATCTAGTTCAGTACTCCAGATTATTGGAGACCTTGAGGCTTAAGTATTTTTCTGAACATGTTAGAGGTAAGTTGTGTTTACTTAAACTAACAGAACAGAGAGAAATGAGTACTACATAATAGTTGGAGTTGGTAGTTTCAGCTGTACATATGTTAGGCCATGAAGAAGGGTATAGAGAACAGACTCCAGAGTGCAGCACTTTCAAGTAGAAGACTGGCTTCCCGGCTTCAGCCTGCTGACTTGCTATAACCATCTATCTCAGAAGCATTAGGAAAGTAGGCAGAACCAGGAGGCTTGTTCATAGTTTGTTGTTTTTTGTTTTGTTTTTTTAAAGCAAATTACTGTATTTTTATGACAGGAAGAAAAGTCTTCAAACGGTTTCTGATGAAGTCAGGTATTTAAATGGCGAATGACCGATGTGTTAGTGGAGATGAAATAAACCAATAAATGACTGATTGTCATTTATGCAGGAAAAAAAAAAAGAAAAATAAATTTAAACTAAAACTTATGGTCACTACAACTGGAGGTTAGCCTGGAGTAAGTGTCACACATAACCAAGTTTGGGAGTCAGTTTTCAGTTTCCTTGACATCAGTAGAAATGTAATAGATGCAAATGTACTAGAATTATCCTATCAGGCAGGTTTTCACCCATTTTGTCCATACCATAGTGGTGCACTGAAACATCAAACTTCAGTACAGCACTATATTGTGATGTAAAGCTAAAACGTGCTTGGCTGATTATCCCCCCCCTTTTTTAGACCAGTATTATTTGTTTTTCCCCCAGGTCCCAAGGCTATCTGTCTCTTACACCCTGTGGAGAGGGCCTTAAGTCAAATCTTTGCAAGTAAGGAAGAAGGCTCTTCTAGAAGACAAACACTGTCACCACAATCTTCTTTCCAGGTTGCAGAACAGAAAAAATGTGAAGTTTAAGCCACTAGTGATTGTCTATTATTTCTTCTTATAGCAGCTGGAATTAATACAGGCATCCTCAATACAAGATTGTGTGCATAAGCCATTAAACTAACATGAAGGATGGTAAGGTGGCTCAGTGGGTAGAGGGGCTTGCTGCCAAGCCTGATGACTTGAGTCTGATTCCAGAATACACACAGCGGCAAGCACAGACGTTCCAGCCAGAAGGCCTTTGAAACTCACAAGTGCAGTCATTGTATCATATACAACACATCCTACATAAAAGAACTGTTAAAATACTGTTTGTAGATCGGCAGTTTGCAAACTTGCTTTCGTAAGAGATGTTTGGCAGGATCTGGACACTTGGTTGTTCTTCTAGTGTTGGAGAACATTTTCCTGAAACACTTTTGTTTCTTACTTTTTGAGACAGGATCTCACCCTGTTTTCCAGGCAGGCCTGGTTGCTTGCCTCCCTCCCTCCCAAGTACTGGAGTCACAGGCGTGTGAGGCATCATATAGCTCGGGCGACATTTCTGGTTAGGATTAGGCAGTTGTGGTTAAATATCCTAGAATGTTCATATCCTCACGAATAAGAGTGGCTCCCCCACAAAATGTGGGGAGTGCCCAGGTCCAGACCTTGCTGCAGACTACCAGCTTCTTTACCTATCATTTCCAGGGGCTGAGGATGTAGCTCACTTGGTAGAGAACTTACCTAGCATACAGGGAGCACTGGAGTCAAGTCCCAGTACCCCATACACAGGGCATGATGGCACATGCTGCAGTCCCAGGATTTGCAAGGTAGAGGCAGGACAATCAGGAGCATAAGGCCATCTTTGGCTACATGAGTTAGAGGGTAGATTGGGATACTTGAGACCCTAGCTTAAAAGCAAAACAAAACAAAACTCTACAGTTTTTCTCTGTTTTTGGTTTGTTTGCTTGTTCTGGTTTTTGTCTTTCACATTTGGAACATGTACTGGCTGGTTTTATGTGTCAACTTGACCCAAGCTGGAGTTATCACAGAGAAAGGAGCCTCCCTTGAGGAAATGCCTCCATGAGATCCAGCTGTAAGGCATTTTCTCAATTAGTGATCAAGGGCCTAATGAGGGTGGTGCCATCCCTGGTCTGGTAGTCCTGGGTTCTATAAGAAAGCAAGCTGAGCAAGGCAGGGGAAGCAAGGCAGTAAGCAGCATCATTAGTAAGCTACATCAGCTCCTGCCTCCAAGTTCCTGCCCTATGTGAGTTCCTGTCCTGACATTTTTTTTTTATTTTTTTTTTATTTTTTTTTTTTTTTGGTGATGAACAGCAATGTGGAAGCGTAAGCTGAACAAACCCTTTCCTCCCCAACTTGCTTCTTGGCCATGATGTTTTGTGCAGGAATAGAAACCCTGACTGAGACAGAACAGAAGGACAAAGACAGGGCAGTACAGCCTTTTAAAAACAATAAACTTCATCAATTAGATGTATGGAACCTTTTACTAGCACTAAGAGCTGTGGTCCCACAATTTCTTCTTCAGACTCACAGGTTAGGTGTGAGCGACCAGATGAGACGTGCTCTCACTAGTCTAGATGACTAAATAATAAACTCTTACCCTAGAATCACACCAGTATAACGTGTTCTTATGAAAACACAATTTTATACGAACTGTAGAATGCCTCAAGGGGTTGTCTCGGGGTGCCCTCTGCACCCTCTTATTCTCCTCCTGGTTTTCATTTTCTATACGTTCTGTTAAATGAAGCATCTTAGATTGATAAATGCAGGGATCCTGCCTTTCTCCCCTTCCACACAGTCAATGTCCACAATCACCCTTCAAAGAAACGTCTTGCCTGGAGTTATTTTATTTAATTTATTTATGTAATACAGTGTAGAAAGCTATCATGGCATAAGCATTGATTTCTGTACAATCATCCTGCAGAAAATTATTTTTGGAGAATTCTTGGTGATTGGAGACCAGCAGAACACTCCCTCCCCCCACCCGTAAAAGTGCTTACGATGAACAGGGATATTCTTTTATTTTATTTTTTATCAAAGATCCAAAGATACATGGACAAAAAAAAAAGTTCAAATTCTCAATGCCTAATGTGTGCACATAAAACAGGCACAAAGAAATCAATGTGTATCCTCTTATTCCTATATCACAACGAGAGCGGAAGCAGCAACCTGTACAGTAAAGATGCAACCATGGAAAAAGAATTCTCTAAATCATTTGGAATACTTAAAAAAATGTTCAAAATGCATAGTGATCAGGAAAAGAATACTTAGAGAGGAGAAGCAGCTAAACGCCCACGTTCACACGAAGCATCCCCCATCGATTTTTAAAGCATATTTCAAGTAGGAGTTTTTCGGGCCACAAACCACAAGAATAATATACAACGGGCTAAGGGGCTATGTATGTGATAAATAATCAGGAGAGAATCTATTCATGCACTAGTTTGATACAGCTAAATTTTCTTCCTTTTTTTTTTTTTTTTACAGTACACAAAACCCATTAATCATGTAGTGTAGAGACCAGAATGTAAAGAGAGAAAGAGAGAATACATTACTGATTTTTATATTAATTCAAGTTCAGGCATCTACTTGTGTTACAGCACAGCTGTCGAAAGCCAAGGATGAGTAAATAAACAGACGGGTTTGTTTCTTTCCACGTTATTTTATAAATGAACACCGATGGGTAGTGAAGCAATGGTTTCGCTGTCCAAGTTCAGAGGCCGCTGCTGTGGCAGGGGAGGGTTTAGTTCTGCATCTGCTCAAAGAACTTGTAAGTTGGATTCTCATATCCATTTTGCTGCATCTTGGAGAGGTGACGCTCCTCTGGGGTCACGGCGGCGTCAACCTAGAAAGCAGGTGCAGAGACTCCGGTTTAAAATACACCGAGGACTTTAAGGGAGCAAGGTACTCGTAGGCAGTAACAGGACACGGTGTGCAGTCCTTTTCTTTGGCCCCAAAAGTGCATAAATAACAACCACGATTTATCCCCAACTTCTGACATTGGCTGAGCCAATGGCTTATGCCGATGCTGCATCTGGCCACTAGGTGGTGCTGAAAATCTTGAGGCGAGTACTCAGGTCTGCACAGGGCACACTGGCTTGCAACAGCCAGCTCTGAAGCTGTGGGATGGTGAGCTGGAAAGAACTAGCTCACAAAGTCGCACTGTGAGTGACACTTAGATCTGGGCAGAACATAGCACTCAGCTTTCTGGGGCCCTAGGTATGTAGAAATGTTAATGGGAATTCTGAGAGGCTATTAAAGGTAACACACACACACACACACACACACACACACACACAGGGTATAAATAAAGGTAACATATATATGGTATTACTTGACACAAAAAGGGAAACTATATAGTCACAATGTCCTAATTATACATAATTATCTGTCTGTCTGTCTGTCTGTCTGTCTATCCATCCACCTATCCATCCTACACACCTAGGATCTGTAGTGCTGGGGGTTGAATTCAGGCCTTACACGCGCCAGGCCAGAGCTCTGAGCAGGCTTCAGCTGTAAGATCAGGTCAGCATGACACACATGGTCTGCCTCAGCCATTGTCACAGAGAGCCTCGCAGGTGTTAGTCTCTGCAGACGGAGCAGGCTACTCACCTCTTTACAGCAGCTAATGGCTTTCCCTGTTTCTACATTTGTATTTCCTCTCCCAGTGAGGAGAAGAGGAGACGCTTGCTTAAGTCTGCTGAATTAGTCCCTGTAAGACCCCTGGAAGGCGAGGAGGAGACTCTGTTCATAGGCACACAGAATAAAACATGCGTTCCACAGGAAAGTTAAGGTGCATTCTATGGGTTTTATTTTAAACTTCTTATTCTGCCCAGGACTGAATTGAACAACTTCATTTTTCCAGAGGGCCCCATTTCCCATTGCTGAGCACAGTCAAGCGATAGCTGGCAATTTCCCAGCTCGCTCTCGCTCTCTCTGTCCCCTGCCCCCACCCTGTCTGCTGCCCGTGTGGCACAGTTCAGACCCTGCATGATTGTCTTACTGCAATGGCGGCTCCTAAAACCAACGAAGGAAAAAAAAAATACAGAGGAGCACATGACGTCAGTATCGAGCTACCTACCTGGTGATGGACAGACACGGGATCTGATACACATAGATCATATGATACACATAGACAAAGGATACCCACAGATCATGACTCGTCCCACCTAAGAAGTAATTCAGATGGAGAGCCTTCTAGAGATAAATTCCTTCATGGCCATTGGGTATGACCCCACTTCACAGAACCAGTGACTCTTTTTTTTAGGCTGGGCATGAGACAGGCTTCATGACACAGTCAAAATGCAGTGAACATAGGAGCTGCCTTTCCCTCAGGTCATGGGACAGTTCCTTCTGCTCATTGGCCCTGACTCCTCCCGTCCTCCCTCCTGTGAGAGTTGCCTGCAGCCCAGTCTCCAGGTTATTCCAGTGATGGCCTGGGTGTTTCCTCTTATGTCAAGCCCTCCCTAGGAGCTAGCACGCAGCAGAGAACACTGCTCAAATGGCCGCTCAGTCTCACTGCCCTTTGGGAGAAACCCAGGTGTTGTTTTCCCCATCTCCTCCCATCTGCCGTGATCTGCTCCGCTGTCAACAAATGAGGTCACCTCGATTTAATTGGCAATTGCGTCATTGGCCACAGGCTCGCAAGCTAAAATGCCTTCCCTCTACAGATTAACTCCCAAAGTGGGAGAACATTCAGTCACCCTCCTATTCGGCTTGCTAGGGATAAGCCGGTCCGCAAGTGCGTGCCACCTGAACCTGGCCATTTTCTCCACTCTCTAGGACCCCCATAACTGAAATGTCAAATAAGGGAATTAAAAAAATAAACTTGCTTTGGAGATCAAGCATGAAGCTGCTGTTTCTTAGTGAATAGAAAAATATAGAGAGCTGTGCGTTGAGAGGCTATCCCTTGAGGAGGGCGGCAACTGCCTGTCAACAGTCATGTGCATTTTCCAAGAACAGCAGAACACCTGCTTGTTTAGCACTGTTACTGAGTTTTCTGTCTTCAAACTCCAAAATAAATGCTCAAGGGAGCCCCACCAGAGACCAAGGCTCAGAGAGCTGGCTTAGTCCGGGCATCTCAAGTCCCTGCCTTGTTTTGGTTTATGTTCTAATCCTTGAAGCCCTTTGCTGCAGGGAAACAGAAGGGCTTCACGATTCCTGCCATGGGGCAGCTTAGCCCACAGTGTTCAACAGGGCTCTGGGCTTCTGAAGAGATCCCACCTGAGGAGAAGAGTCCAAATGGCATCTTTTAATCCCCAATCCTCTTGAATTCTGGAAGTGAATATTCATGTCTGGGGAGAGACCTCCAGCTAAACAAAGAGCAAGGGTGAACCTTCCTCATAGCAAGGGCTCTCAAAGCTACCTCGAGGACTGTGCTGATCCCTCTATGACCACTGTGTGCCTCTAGCAACTGAGTGAAATTGTGGGCATGTTCAGGAGACAATATTCCCATGATAACAGCTACTTAAAGTAGGAAAACTTCCCGGCAGAATGAAACTTTGGCACCATATTAAGCAAATCATTAAGTTAATATTTACTTCTTATTTTTTTTAAAAACACAAACCAAGCGCTCATTTCTGATGGCAATCTACAGTAATAATAATAATAATAATAATAATAATAATAATAATAATAATAATGATGATGATGATGATGATGATACCACTAGGCTTCTTTGAATGTCCACATTTCCCTCCACAGTTTTCCTAGGCTTGCTATCTCTGTGACCCATGGGAGTCTTTCATTGTGAGGGCAAGAAATGCTCAGGAGACACATGCTCCCATCACGCCTATGTGATAGAAAAATACAAAGATGGACCTTGAGTGACGAGGGACACTCACTGCCCCTTTTTATTCTTACTGATGCAGGTCTATTCATTCACGAAGGAAATTAAGCAGAGCTGGGAAGAGTGCCATTTCCACATGCAGGGTTCCTTCGGCATACACAGATCGGTTCCAAAACCAAAGAGGAAGGATGCTTAAGTGCCTTACTTAATAAAGCATGGTATTTGCATATGACCTCCACGATTCTCCCGAAGAGGTAAGCACCCCCAGATGACTGTGACAGATAATTCCAAATGCAATCTAAATGCAAATGGTTGTTGTATCGATTATTTAGGGAATACTCTGTTCATGCTCAGATGCATTATTTTCCCTAAATAATTTTGATCTGTGGTGAGCTCAACCTGTGACTCTAGAGACACTTGTGGCCAAGTGTGTGCAGCCGTCCTAAGTCAGGCAGGGGAGGATGACATCCATCCTTCGCACTCCTGAGGTACTAAAAGATAAAGGGCTTTCTGAAGCCCATGGCAGTGAGCCTCACTACCAACATCCCAGGTTGAATAGTAGCTCTTGGTGACCTAGTTCTACCACTTCAGCTAAATGACACCTCCCCAAGGGCAGGGGATAGGCACAGTACTACGAGTAAGTTCTATTTCAACCCTCTGTCCCAATGTGGACTCAATACAGAACTGGACAAAGCCTGGGCGTGCACAGAAACAAAGGGACAGGGACAGGGAGATTTCAGACTCTCCAAAGCATCTTTCTCCAGGACAAAGTGAGTCTATAGGGAATCAAGTGAAAATCAAGACCATTTCTAGGTGCCCAAGAAGATACCACTCAGATATGCCAAGGAGTGGTCCACCCCCCAGGATGCTGCAGTTTCTTTAGAATATGGTCAACATATCAACCTCTTTCCCTCTCTCATTCTGAAGAGGCAGCGTCTCTTGGTTACTGACCAAAAGAAACACTTGGCCCAGGCTGCAGGAAGGTGCTTAAGAGGGGGCTTATGTTTGGAGGTAAGGGGGTGTCATTTTCTGTTCCCCAAGACCTGCTTGGAGAATACCTCAAAGAAGTCAGCATTAGTATGTGTTAGTACTGAAGCCTTTGAGGAAATTTCTATGTCTCAGAGGGAATGGAGTTCTGGTAAGAACATCACTTTTTTGCTTAGCTTTACTACTGAAAATCATCATTGTGCCCTTATCAAACCCAAGGCTTCAGATTATGGCTATATTAACTACGGCCAAATGAGGCCTTGTAGGCAGACTGTAGCCCAGTATGTCCTTAGAAGGAAGAGATCAGGACATAATAAGACCTGTGGGAAACCATGTGAAGACCTTGGAGAATACAGATATCTACAAACCAAGGAGAGAGAGAGATCAGGCGCAACCAAGGCTGCTGACAGCCTGATCTCAGACTTCTAACCTCCATCACTGGGCAGGAAAGTGCATTTTTGTTGTGTAATCCACTCAGCCTGTGGTAGCCTCTGTGGTAGCCTTGGTGCCTTGCTGGTAGACTCAGCAAACAGAGCTAGGCTCCAGCTTGTGAGATCAAGATGGGAATTGACAGACTTTGTTTCCCCCCCAGAAAGGAAGTCCCAGCTTGGACAGAGTCACACCAATTTAAGACCATTTAAATAGAATTCTATTAATGAAATTCAAAGGGGTTTTTGAATTATTCACATATGCAAATAGGGGATTGAAGTTTAAAAGAAAAAGACAGATTTCATTAGAAACAAGAGAAAGATACATTGGAAATAATGTTGACCAAAAATTATGGCACATTTGTGGAAAGAGCAAAACCCCAAATTTGGTGTCTGTGCATGTGCTTGTGTGCATTGCATGTGCGTGTGCATGTGCATGTTCTTGCATGTGTGTGTGTATTGCATGTGCATGTGTGCGTGCATTGCATGTGCATGTGTGCATGCTCTTGCATGTGTGCACGTGTGTGTGCATTGTATGTGTGCATGCTCTTGCATGTGTGCACATGAGTATGTAGGCCAGAGGTTGAGGTAGGTATTTCCTCAAAGCTCTTCGCCTTATTTCTTGAGACGGAGTCTTTCACTGAACCTGGAGCTTGCGATTCCAGCAAAGCCTCGGATTCATGTGTCTCTCCCCAGTACTAGCCTCCCAGGCATTCACTGATGTGCCTGGCCGCATGTGAGGGCATTACAGACCCAAACACAGGTCCTTATGTTTGTGTGGCAAACACTTTACCGAGTATCTTCTCCAGCCCCGGAGTTATTGCTTCGAAAAATAAAAAACAAGACAACACATGTTTATCCTCTAGTTTGTGAACTATTCAGTTCTTTCTCTTCTTGCCACCTCAGTTTCCTGGGTTTCATCTGACACACTGGTCTTTAGTCTATCCATGTCAACTGGGATAGGAAAATTAAACCCACAGTAATTCCCATGAGCAGCCCCATGAGTCAACTGTGGAGAGTCGAAGGACCGATGCACGTGAGATTGCTGGCTTTCTCTCACTTGAGTTTGTTAAGTTATCCCTGCTGTCCTATGATTGAGGCTGGCTTAGCGCACTTTCTTAGGGTTTAGTGAGGTGCTTACTTCGCTGGCCTCTGATGGAAACCAGTGTGTAGTACGGGGGAAACCAGGACCATAGTAAGTTTGGTGCTGTGCAATTCTTTTTATTTGATTGACTTTTCTCACCTACAAAATAAGATGGTCTTGGCCCCAGAGCTCTTTGGGATCTAGAATGTTTACACTACTAACTATCTAAAACTTATTCACACAGGGATGCTTTAGAACTTCCCCATCACCACCAGTGTATATCTACCTCCTTTCGATCTTTCTTCCCTGCATCTGGAGGGGAAGGAGTTACATGTGAATCCTGTACTATTTTGATGACACAGCACTGACTTCTGTAGTAACATCCCTGCTTGGCTGGTCTGTGAACAGAAAGAAGTCCAACACATACGCAATGTAGGGGTCTTGTGTGTACTCTCTTTCCATAGTCCCCGTGTTTCTCCACTAACACCGTGGAACTAAGATTTTTTGTTCAGATGGAAGTTCAGGGTAACAGCTTGAACGGGCTCCACAATGGTAATTATGCATGTTATATTGAACTATTTCCTTCTGTGTCATTTCCTTCAAGACATTAATGGTAAGAGTCGTTACTGAAAATTAGTATTATTTATCATCACCTGGTTCTAATCAGAGGCTCAAACAAAACAAAACAAAAACAAAAACCAAACCAGAAATGAATGTCTTAAAGTTTCATTTTTGACCTCTGATATCATTTTTGTTATTTAAGAGAAAACATATTTTTTTTTAAATTGAGCATTGTAATTTGTCTGAGTTTGATTAATTTCAGTACAAGTCATAAGTTAAAGTAACAATGCATAATGTTAATGAGAGCACATTAAATTCACAGTACCCAGGGGTGGATGAAAAACACAGCAAGAAAGCAGTTGTACCCTGAGCATCACGAAGGGATGCTGTTTTTCTCCTAGGTAGCCTTTGGCCAATGTTCAGTGTGTCTCCCAGCCTGTACTTCCTGCTATGACTCCTACTTGCAGACAAGCCTCCAAGTTTACCTACCTCCACCACGCCATGATGGATGGATGTGTACTGTTTCTTCTTCAGCATCACCAAGGTGATGACAATCACTGTCGCTATGACAACGCCGCCGACCATGAGTCCAATGATGGCACCTTTGTTTGAACCCACATCTTCCGCAAAGAACACCTTCGAAAGGAAGCCAAGAAAAAGGTCCATAAGTTCAGGAGACAACGGATGTAGAAAAGTTTCAGAGGACCCTCCGCCGTAGCTCGGTGAATGTGAGTTGGCAGGTCCTCAAGAATGAGTGTCCTATTCTCCAGAGAATGATCTTCCCAGGTTCTGAAGTCAATTTCTCTGGCGCATCACAAGGCACCAGATGTCTGGTGTCTGTAGGGACCTGAGATCCTTTAACAGGTAAGAATTTGGCAAAAACCATAGAGGTCCCCACCATTGTTCTGGAAACAGGACATCCCTCTCCTGCCCACAGCAGGTGGTGGCTCTACCCTTAGCTAGGTTTCAAATCTGCACGTTTCCATTTCTTTGAAGGGACATGTTCTATATGTGTCAATAAACATTCTGAAACACCAGAGTTAGTCAGGGAGAAAAGGACAGCCAAGTTACCTACTTCATAGCACAATAGGACATAGATTCAATTAACCATGAAATGCATACTCTCTTTCAAAAGCGCCGTGTCTCCCAAGAGAAACAGTAGTGGGCAAAGAGAGTCTTAGTGTTACAAACAACTCTTATTTTGTTAGGTTGCCTCTAGAAACCAAAATTGGCAATATTGCTTTACTCTGTTTATATTGAACATAAAAAGAACTCTGAGAACGTCACAAAGAAGAAATGTATTCACTGTGAGAAAGTCTCTGTAATGCATACATAAGCCTCCGTGCTCTTTCCAAAACGAAGCCAGTGCTTTCCAGCTTTATCTACCTAGGTGGAATAACACATACAGGCCCCACTTTAATCATCTTGTTATATAAGAGATGATCTTATGGTGGATTAAACAAGGGAGGGAGGGGGAACTACGCCTAACCATATAGCACATTTGTTATGTAAGTCAGTGCAAACGGCTCCCTAAATAATTCTTTCCATGTGGCTTCAAGATAGGTGAATGACCGATTTTCACCGCTAAATCCATCCCTGCTGCAGTTTGCAAAGATGAGGTAAACTAGAGCAGATAAAATAAATTTTTTCTAAGCGGATGTGACTTATGGTGCATCTGCAACAAAATTAGAGATGGCTCATAATTCATCCCCTCGCCAACCAAATATGCTAGCTCAACATATTTATTAGAGGAACTCATTAATTAACGAATGACACTACAGAGAAGTGATCAGGAATAAATGTGAGTCTGGACATATCCCTCTGTCTTTAAGGAAACACTGTAATTCTGTAATATTCATTGCACTAATTATAGTACATTATCTTATCAACTAGCACAGCAGAGGGAGCTGATACCCCTAATTGCTTTGTCTGCCATTAGTTACTGTCGCATTACCCAAGTTCATGTAATTACTGAGACGGGCGTCTATGACACCAGCTCAGGAAAATGGGATTCTGGGCACTCATCTTCCGATCTACACCCCAACCCCCAGCCAGCCCTTCAGCAGTTACCCCAGATTTGTTTTGAAACCCTTGTAGCTTCAGCCAGCTCAGGAGCACCCGATTTTACAATAACCAAACAGCAATAAACTTGCCAATGACAAAACTACATTTCAGAAGACTGGGTGCCTCTTTCTGAATAAAAAAGAGGGAAAAAAATTAATGCAAATTTGAATCCCAAACCAGTTTTAGATTTGTTACAATAATTCAGAGTTAAAGGTCTACAATAAAGGTCTTTTCTTTGGGAGACTCATACTAGGATCTACCCATTTTATTTCCAAACACTGGGAAGACACTTGGATTTCAGAGGAATCAGACTGCAGTCTCCCACACTTCAACCAACCACAGCTCTGGGTACTTGCCAAACATCACTATATGGGAATTTTCTTACCATTTTTTTTTATCACCACTTAAGTCCTTTAGTGTGATAACTGGTGACATGGAAGGAACTTTAACAATAAGGGTTTTGGCTTATTTGAATGTCTGAGGTTTTGGTAGGGAATTATATAATCTCCGCCTACCGATAAGGAAGATCCTTGCTTCTCTGTTCATTCTGATTCTGATATTAGGAAGAAAACTGCCATTTGTCTTAAGAGAAACTGCTATGGGCTTTGCCCAAGCTTTCTCAGAAACTGAGGCGTCAGAGTCACCTTCTGGCTCTACCCACCTTAAAGGGTTTCTACCAACTTTCCCTTGTAAGACAAAGAAATACCGGAGGTGGGGAAGCAGTAGGAAGGAGGAATGGTCAGGATGGACTGAAATAATCCATTTGCAGATGGGAACTTAAACACTGCCAAAGAAGACCCATACCACCGAGTACTCTCCACATGCTTATTTAAGACCGATTCTTCAAATAAAACTATAGTTAACCGAGAATGGTCATGACCAAAAGGGCTTCAAAAAAAATCTTGATTTCTAATTTTTTGTATTTACATAATGAGGTTATCTTGGAAACTGGAACCACATCTAAAGAAAATTCACTTATGCTTCCTACACACAGTGTATACCTAGCTTAGGGAGAGTCATATACAATGCCTTTCAGAACCTCATGGTGTTGCGTTTCTTGCTTGTGGTATCCTGCTGAGGATCAGGAAGTGAGTTCTGGGGCATTCCAGTTTGGATGTATTAGACCCATTTTCCCAGGGAGGATACTTCATGGACGTCAGCTCGTGTAGCTGCAACACTTAAATGAATTACAGTTGTTAAGTTCCGCCTGGGTTCAGTGGCTTCTGGTCAGAAAACTCTGCATGAAGAAGCCCTGCTTCCTATCCTTCCTCTCTTTGTAAAGATCTAGGCGGGCATTTGGTTCTATTCCCAGCAGTCCCTTTCAGTTTGGGCACAGGATGAGCCAAGAGGTACCATGTACGTCATGTGGCTAGACGCAGCCGTGGGGAGAGGTAGATTATTTCTGCGTACCAGTTTTTGATGGCGGACTTCAAACCCCGAATCGTGTCCGAACTCCGCATCCATCCTCACTTCCGAGATCTCCTCCGTTTTGATGTTTGTCAGCCCAGAACCTGCGTCAAATACAAAGTACGCAGGACCATCAATTAGTGTGGCCTTCAACCGCACTGAGGCAAAAGCTGCCCCAAAGTTCTCTCCAGGCCAGAACGTTTAGGAAAAAGGATTTAGGAATTTTCTCAAGAAAAAAAATGACATCCTAGATTTAAACCGTTAACCACCACCTAGCAAGCAAACAGACGAAATGAAGAAAGCGAAATGTAATGCCTCTGTGGCTAAACACATGCCGTAATTAAAAGGGAGGGAAAGGGGGATTAAAAAAAAATCAATGCTGGTTAAGATGCTGGGTTAAGTTTGTACCTAAGAAATGTTGGTTTTAGTGGCTTGTTGTTTATTATGTGTATATTTTTTATGGTCTGGCATTGCCTAAAGAAAAACTAAATGTGCAGCTTTGAAAATGAACTTTAACGACCTGGGAGGACAAATCCATTACTTTGGAGCTTTGCTCTAATTGCAAGTAAATTATGTTCATGTTTCTATGCACGGCAGCGCTGTCAGTCACTTAATTTGTTTAGCTAAGCATCCTAGCTCTCTAGCTGAACACGCCACGTGGAATCGCTTCATCTGCTGACTCTAAAGGAGCACACAATGGGCAGGAAGCTTCTTTGGGACTAATAGAATTTATTATCGAATTCTTCTTTCTTTGTACATGACTGCATGATTCTTGGAGCAATTCTTACAGTACTTCATGATTCAAATATTAATTTGAGGCTCAAAACTAAAATGTAAATATGTTTTAGAAATGAAAGTGAAGGCACACAGGAGAGATGTCGGTTTGCATCAGTTGTACTGTTTTCTGAAGTAATTCTACTGAAGTAGACTCTGAGGACGTGAAGGGCTTTTAAAGCCACCTCCTCCATGATGTTTCCAATGGAGGCAGGTTCTTAGAAGGCAGAGATTAGTATGCAGATGTTGGCTTTTGGTTCTACATATGAGGATGCTTTTGTTTCCTATAGATTAATCCAACACAGTCTCCCTATAACCTACACCGTGGAGCCTGGTTCTATTTAGAGCTAGCCAGGCATCTATCCTTGACACAAGGTAGGTTTGAGTAAGTGTGTCAGACATTAAAAGAAAGGCAGTGTGTTCCTGAGGATTCCTTTCTCTGGCTATGCGTTCGGAGTTCCTGCAACTCCTGTGGGAACTCATTTCCTGTTCTTGGTCTAATGGCTCTTCCAATCTTGTCCATCAAGTATTGGAAAACTTGTCAACCCCTTACTGACACTGAAAAGCACAAGGTCCCAAGCACTGAAAAAGCCAGTCTATCGGTCAGCAGTGGCTTCTGCTGAGAGTGAGGATAATTTGACAGACCTAGGCAAGTTCATGCTGGGTGTGACTCATCACTACCTCTTGTCCAACTGCCCACGATGCTTCCCTCGGACCACCCGCCCTAAACTGGACTCATGATGAATGCCAACCTGCCCACAGCCGTGCTGCCACTCTCCCCTGCTTCTGCCTCTGGATTGCACTTCCCTATTTCCTTCTAGTCGTGTTTTCCTATTCTTCTCTTCTAACTCTCACAACGACCAGCTACCGCTGTTCAAGTTCCTCCTCATGTTTTCTTGGCCTGGGTTGTAAGGGGCTGAACTTGGCTAGATATGTGAGTATACAACACACATTTATTATTAATAATTACTTCAAAATGTAGGACTTAGAGCTCTGTTCTCTGGAGCAGGGGGTAACGGGGCATCTAAGTAAGTGGAACATGGCAGAACTGATGTCAAGGCAGGTTATACAAGGCACCAAAGCTTCTTTCTTATTCCCTCTATTGTACTTCTTGGTGTGGGGGAAGCCAGCTGCCATGGGAGGCTCCTGACAGCAGACATGAGAGTGCTTGATCTCTGTCTGTCAGTGCTAGCAGAACCTTCATGAGACGACATGGGAATGTCTTCACTGTGATCTCATGAAAGAGCCTGAGCCAGAACCAGTCAGCTCAGCCATAGGGTAAAATGTTGACTGACAGCAGTTGTAAGGAGCTAAATGCTTGCTCGAAGAAGCCACTAAGTTCCGGGGCTACTTGTTACACAGCAATAGGTGACAAATACAAAGGCTTAGCGCTTTCTTTTCTCACCGTGTTCTAGCTGAACCTTAATTTCCTTTCATCGGGTCATCATTTTTATTAACTTGGACAAGAAAAACACAATGAAAGCTGCACAGTCCCCTTTCTGTTTCATCTCATTAACTCTGCTTGTTTTCATTCGACAGCCCTTGTCCTTGAACTCGACTCGAAGAACTGCAACCTTCTATTTTTACATACTTTAAACAAAAATTATTTTTTTTCATATTATAACTCACTCTGTTCTCTGTGCTTCCTGACACTATTTTTTTTTTAATGTGGCAGTGACACGATGTTCTTTAAATCGCCCCTGGTTGTTTATTTTCATCTTCCTCTAAACCTTTATAAAACCTGACCTACTTCCTCATTAAAGCAACAGCGATTTCTTTCTAATGCATCCTTTCCTCACCATATGTGAGTAGTAACACAGCAGTTAAAAGTCACTTCTGAGATTTAAAAAAAAAACTCTTTAAGTAGTCTTCCCTTTTATATCTGGGGGTGGGGAGGCAGAGAGCACAACATCCTGATGAATATGTAAATTATTAAGTTCCCACTCAAAACTGTATAAGCCCACAGTATTATAGAAAGGATACTGACAATGTGTCTGATGACTCAAAAAGGCAAAAAATCAAATTCATGTCACATGTTAGCATGACCGGCAATGTTCACAGTTCAGTAGTGTAAGACTCAGCAGAAAGAGTCCCTCTTTCATTGCTGTTCAGTGTGTAATAGCATTTAGAAGATGTTCCACACACTAAGCAGTATCATTACAAAGGGATTAACAAAACAATAGAATAATAAAATAAATCAATAGGAAAATATCTCTTGGGGTCAAGAAATTAGATTATTAGGCTTGGAAAATGGAGGCATAGGGAATAGTGGAAGGGCAGCTTAACATATCAAGTGAAGAGACTGCTGGCGTGTTTTCTTATTGTCTGAAAGAGTCTGTTTTCCCTGGAAACTTTCCAGGAAGATTTAGTAGCTGGGATCGTTACTGTGTCCAGAAATCAGCATCATTATTGCTGTGGCTTGTGGGTGACATTATCCTCTAAAAGTTTCAGTGTGCTAGGTTTTCAGATATGAAAGAGAATAAATCATCATCATCATCACCATGTAAAAACGTGGCATAGGGAGGAGTAAGTCAAAACTCACACCTTTCTTTGTTTTTGAGTGACAAGAAAGACTATCAAAGAGCAATCCTGCAAAAGGTATCTAAGTTTGGAAAAAATCTAAAGGTGCAGTTTGGCATAGTAGAGTCAAGTGCGTGTGCTCATAGAGTTATCAGAACCCGTAGACAACCTAGGAAGGTATTAATCTGAATCCGTGGCAGACTCATTGCTAACACAAAAGTGCAGGTAGAACCTACACAACTCCTCAGACATTTCAAGCATGTTCCATGTTCATAACTACAGCTTAGCCGGCTTCCTCATGTCCGGCGTATACCATCTTCCTCTTCGGTGGCTATCTTCTAAAGTATGGATATGGGGGTTACAAGGACAAGCCCAGGACAGTTTCTAATCTAAGTGATTTCCTCCTCGTCCTCCTCATGTGCCTTAAATCTCACACTCCCCTCTCTCTGTGGAAAGCTCCTTTCCAAAGAGTTCCCTGGCTAACACACTCTGTCACCAAAGTCTTTGTGTACCCTCATATATTCTTGTCCACCCATCTTTCTATATATTCAAAGTGTGTTGTTTTCCATTATATCTCAAGCTCCTGGGAGCAGGAACCTTCTCATTCATTGATCTCTCAGGGAGCAATACTGTTATCGTTGTAGGCTGTTCCTGCCCTATAGAACGTCATTAGTTTCTTTTCTCAAAACAGATGACTTTTGCTAGCCAGTGTATGAAAAATGTCTTTTACACGTTAACATAAACAGAGTGAGAAGATGGGCTGGTTGCCTGTGTCAGTGCTGGACTGTTTGAACAGGAACAGATCCATCCTTATATAAAATTGGCCAGATGTATGCCTCAATATTACATTTTATGTTAATAGATGAAAAATAGGTCATGGTTTCAAAACTAAAACAAGCAGCGTGCCATTTTAAAAAGTCTAGAAGGTAAGGTCAGCTTGAGCTGGTTGTAGCTATGGTGAGAACTGTGCTGGCCATGCCTTGGACTTCGCTAGCTGGCAGAGCAGGATGGGAATGCCAACAGCTGGCTCCCTGGAAATTTACTTAGTGACACTGTCAGTAGGAAGGATATGAGAGAGCCTAAAGGGTGTACAACCTATATAGTTCAAGGCTCCTCTAAAAGCACTTCAGATAAGACGTTTGTCGGATCAATGAGATCAGCTGTCAACGTATCACTCTGAAATTTCCGCTCAGGTGTTGAACCACATCGTGGAATCAGCACCATGCCAAAAGGACTCTCAATGTCTTTACCTAGGACTACGGCTGGCAGTAGCCAAGGCTAGAAGACTTGAATGGCAAGAAGAGGGGCGGGGCCATTTCTGGTCTTACTGGGGATACCTCTGAACCAGGAAGGAAAACAATCCCCCTTTATTGATGTCCCCAAGGAATGTTAACATTGTTCTTGAGTATCTCATGGGATATGGGCATAAAGAAAGTACTCATGGGAAGTTATGTGCTATTTGGAAGAAAATCTCTCCACAATACACAGATCTTTCAATTCACCGACTTTCCTCTCTCTGATTCACTCTGTCGGCCACTATGAGTGGGGTGAGGCTGCGTGGAGTAGACACAAGTGGGTTCTATGTCTCTTGTGGTGTGACATTATTCTTAAGATTTTAAGTTTAGCTGGGGGCTAAAGATAGAATGGGGGGGTCAAAACCCATTTCTTTTTAATCTTGGGAAACTGTATAAAAAGAAATACCTATTTTGATAGTGAAGAAATTTGTAACACACAAAATTGAGGGCTTCTATGCAAAATTATGCATATACATCTGTTGTGTTATTTCAGCCACTGGCTGAGAGTAAGTATATACAATCCACAAAGGACAGAAAGTTATTTCTGGATCTGGAGAAATACCAAGAATGATATTTTAAGGAAATTGTATCTATTTTTTGTAACCAACAAAAGTCTGAGCCCACTCAAGGACCCCCATGAAGACTAAACAAGGAAGGACGGAGATGCCTGCACTAAGAACCAATTTCCCACTGAAATCTACACCTCCCTGGGTCTCCACTATCTTTGAGGGCAGGGTCCATATCACACTTTTCATTTATTAAAAAGAAAGAAACCAAGAAAAAAGAGCCCAATATTTGAAAAAGACTCTCTTTGAGTTTTAAAAGGAAAGCTCAGAAACAAACAAACAAAAAACAAAAAACAGATCACGTAGGAACTTGAGAATGGAAGCATAAGGAGAAACAAAGAATCTGAAATAACATTTGGTGCCTACAGTCATTTTAAATTCTCTTCTACTAACATGTGCTACCCAGAGAGGCTTGTTTGCGGAAGCACACAGTGCTGAGAGGAGAGGCGAAATGGGGCGGGTTAGATACCTGGTCGAGTGGTCAGTCCTCGGTCAGCAGCGGGGCGGGCATCAACAGGTTCCACTGGTGCAGGAAGCAAGAGACAGAGAGCAAATGAGACAAATCCAGCCAGTTAAGTCGTGGCTTCTGAACACAGAGCAAGGGAAAGCATTTGCAATACACCAGTCATGAAACAGGAGCAGCTGGAAAAAGAACCTTTTCGTGAGCTAATCCTGGGGCGTCAAAGATGGGAGGGGCACTACTTCAAGAGGCTTAGTGCCACTGATGTGCCAGTGTGTTTCCTTAGTCGGTTCATAAAGCACTCACCAGGATGTGCAATAGGATCAAAGAAGGGGGCTGGGGAAGGTGGACTTTCCTCTGGGCTAGGTTAGAGATGGTTTCTTGACTTTTGATTAGAAATAAAATAGATTATACCCAGCCCAGCAGTAAACCTTAAAGATACCTCCTCCTACAACTACTCAATCTTATCTTCTTTTACAGTTAATTAACTACTAAGGGATTATTCAATTGCCAGGGGAAATGCAAATATGAGTTTATCAGGAGAGCAAGGCTTTGCCATTTAGTGAAGCAAATTCTGAGTTTAAGGTAGAGTAGGTAACCCACAGGCTGCCCCCCCACCCCCGCCCTTTTAAATGGCTGGTTTCCTCTCTACAGATGACATTCAGCTGGATTGTGTGAAATGAGACCATTTCTCATCATATCTGCTGACAGTCACAATCATCCTTTTGTTCCTGTTCTGGGACTGATCCAAAGCAAACAGCGTGTGAGTACAGTCATCCCCCACCAAGGCTCAGCGGCACCTGGCATCCCCAAGGTGGTGGTTCCGTTCATCATCAGGAAACCCTTCCCTGAGCTGATACTGGATTTTGAAGAAATAAGGGAGAGAGGGCAACCAAGCTTTTAGGATTAACAAGTGGGTGAAGGGCAGATGAAGGCGAGGGGAGGAGGAAGTCCCCTGGGTCAGGTCTAGCAAGTGCAAAAAGTAAGAATGAAATTCGAGTGCAGTGGTGGAGGCAAGCCAGCGGGAGTTTGACGGGAGCCTTAGGGTCCAGCAGGTTCAACTATTTAGCTTACAGAGGCTCACAGGCCAAGTGGTCGGTGGTGACCACAAACCCAAATCCATTCTGAATGGCCCACGTTGGCAAGAATGTCAGCAGGGAAGAGGACAGCGAGCTGTCTTCACAATATGAGCAAATCGAGTTTCTGAGCGCATTAAGAGAAGTGGGCATGTCATGAGGCTGAAGTGGTCCTGACTTTGCTTGTGTGGAAACTGGCAACATGGTCTAGAAAGAAGTGGGGTTGTGGTTGTGGAACCTAGAACCAGCGTCAGGGTGTGTGACGGTGGGGAAAGAGCCACCCGAGGCTGTTTTCTGTTATGAAATGAAAGGAATAGCACCTGGTCTTTTTATTGCAGTAAGGACTGATTGTTTTAAAAATGAACTTCAGCACCTTCTCGCGCTGTAAGATTACATTTATTGAATGTCCTGTATATTTCAACGATGACATGGAGAGCTCCTCTAGGTTTCATTTCTCACCACAAATATGAACCGTGATTTTTATGACTCCTGTAAAATGGAGCTAGCTGAAGGGTGACAACTTTTTTTTTTAAATGCCTTGATGACGAGGCGCTAAATGGTGCAGCAGTTGCTGTTGTGGCCACACTAAACTCCACTCACTCTGACAGTCACACCTCAGACTGTCACCTTTGACTCAGGGTAGCGCCTGCATCTGTGGCTCACAGGCAAGGTGTACAGCTGGTGGCCTCATAATCCACAATTATTATGATAATAATGAAAATTGCTAGTGTATAGAAAAACATTCTAAGTGTTATTCATTATACTGGGGGGGTAAGAACATAATTCTGGTAAATTTCCCTGACCTGGAAAATTTTGGTTTATGGTATTGTTTACCATATGAAAAGTTTTTTTTTCTTGTCTACCTATTGCCTCTTTAATGATCTGTGAATTTGGGACATGCGTACCCTGTGCTTCTACTAAAGTCCCCACTCTACTCCCTCAACCCCACCCCCTTCCACTGTCCCCTCCCAACTTCCGGTGTCCTTTCCTTCAGTCGTGGAGTCAACTCAGCATTGCCAGCATGCATACTGGTGGAGAGTCACCTCCTGGACCATGGGTTGAAGCTCTGGAGAGAACGGATTCTCTGACTCTCAGCAGCCACCAACTGCCAATGTCTTGAGGTAGGGGTGGCACTTATGAGCACCTCTTCACTCCATGCAGGGATGTCTGGCTTGATCCCATGCAGGTCTCAACTTCTGACTGTCTCAACTTCTGAATTCATCTGTGTAAGTAACCGCCCGATGTGTCCTGAAATTACCGTTTCATCCTAGTCATCCAAACTCTCGGGCTCATAACTCTTTTTTTTTCTCAGTGTTAAAGAACTAAATGATCAGGCATCTGCTGGTCTTGACTGGTTTTGTTGAGAAAAACAAGCCCTTTCTGGTAAGCCTTTGAAATTATGCTGGTAAGGGCCTCATGAACAATGAAAGGAATTCCTTTGGGAGCTGTAGGTATTTTTAGTAGCTCAGGGTGTGTGTCAAGGAGAACAGGGACCATGGGGAAGGGATAGCAGGAGCACAGTATCATATGCCTTTATTACTTATTCTTTTGAAGGACGTACTGTTTAGGCGCATGGGGAGCCATCTGGACAGAGAATGACAAGGCTCTCTAACAAGTCCCAGTTCCATTAAAAAGACTTTTTTAAAAGAGCTTTCCATGTTATCCCACGTAAAAGTTCTCAAACTGCCTTTAAGCAAAGAATGAAGATACAAATTATCTCAGGCTGGACAGTGGGCGGGGAAAGGCTCAGTCATGTGAACAGTCACACAGCAGAATGTCACACCGTATGGAATATCAGACCTGATCCTTAGGAGCAGAGGGTAAGCCCTGGCTACTATCCCAAGAGGAATGTGGTGTTTCGTCCCTAGACTAAGCAAAGAGAGGCATGACTGCCATTTAGTGGTGGAGAGGATCCAGGACACTGAAAGCTGTACACAGGGTCACTGAAACAACCCACACCCTACATGGTTCTTTAACTCCCCACTGGACGTAAGGGGTAAATGGGAATGGGAATCCAGATCTCACTTCCGTTCTATTTATGAATTCAGTATCTCTCCATAGTTTTGTGTGTGCATGGTGTATGCATGTCATGAGTGGTGCATACACACAGGTGTGCCAGTGTGTGCACTTGTGTTTGTCCATGCACAAGGCAGAGCAGGGCTTAGTGTATCTTGCTTTAAGATTCTACCTTACTGCCTTGAGACAGGGTCTATCACTGAGCCTGGAGCTTACCTTGCAGTTTCATATAGGTTGGCCAAGCAATGAGCACTCAGAATCCACCTCTGTCCGCTCCCAATACAGGAATTATACATATGATATACACTGCCATGGTTGGGTTTATTTATTTTTTTTGGGAGGAAATCTACCTATGTTTGCACCCAATACTGGAATATATACATGCACATATATGCACATGTATGCATATATGCATATTATATATATATATATACACAGACATATATTTGTATGCATATGCTGCCATGCTTTTATTTTTTAATGTATGTGTTGAAGATTCAAAATCAGGACTTTGCAGAACACTTCATTGTTCTTCCCTACTAAAACAACCAACCCCTGAAGTTCTTAGTGTGTGTGTGCTACTGAGTAAATACAGGGAGGACTGTATTATTTCTAAGAGCTATTTGCAACATTGTTTTGCCAGGAAGACCTTGCCTGTCCCACTTGTCTGAAGATGAACTGTCATAGGCTGGGAGTTACGGTCCGTACTGGAGCCTACACTTAGTGGTTTCACCCCTCAGACTATCAAACTCAAATAAACCAAATTAAAAAAAAGTATTAATTGTTGAAAGGCTTTTCAAACTGTCCGCTCTAATGGGGTATTGGGACTAATGAAAGTGAGCCCAAGCCTTGAGAACACCAACATGAAGACTCATGCCCCCTGGGACAGAAAGTTAAGCTGGTGTTGTTGCAGACTGAATAAATAGATGGCTCACATGCTCTGAATAAGCCCTTGTATGGACTAGATTCCTGACCTCTGCTGTCACTGGTATATGACACTGCTGTTAATCATTAGCAGGTGTGTGTGTGTGTGTGTGTGTGTGTGTGTGTGTGTGTGTGCTTTATGCTTGCACATGTGTATGGAGGTCAGAGATCTACCCCAGGTGTTATGACTCAGGAGCCATCACCTTGAATTTTAAGACAAGGTCTCTTACTGGCAAAGACTTTACCGTGTAGGCTAGGCTGACTGGGAAATGTGCCTGTGAGATGTTCCTATCTCTCTATCTTTCCAGAGCCACCATGCCTAGCTTTTTACATAGGTGGTGGGGATTGAACACAGGTCTTCGTGCTTGCAAGACAAAAACAGTTTACTAAGTGGTCTCACCAGCCCCAATAGCACGTCTTTAACAAGAATGCCTGCTTTAGATGAAACCTAGGCAATATGCAAACTGAATGTCGAGCATACATCCAGACTCACTTAAATCAAGGCTTTGCCTGGGTATCTTGGCAACAGTCAAGAGTATCAGTGTGGTGTTTCTACACATGTGCACGTTACAGTATGAGCTTTTACTATTAAGAGCCAATCTTGTGTGTGCTGAGCTTAGAAAATGAGGCTATATATTTTTTTACATACTCATGGCATTACAGATTATGTATGGGGTAATGATGACATTAAAGCCCCAAATGTACCTATATAATACCACGAGGAATAGAAAATCAAATGACCTACTTTTTTTTTTTTGGTTTTGTTAGGATAATTTTAACAAGTGGGAAAGTCAATTATTCATATCCCATAAATAATGTTGATGTAACTGATAGTATCTGATATAATTATACCTGTAGGTTGCCCTTGTTTTTCAGATTAAAGAAACAAAATTGGGTTGTTGTGCTGTGAAAAAGGTCTATAAGATGATTTCAGCAGCTTATCTTTAAAACCTGCTCACTCACTGAGTCTGGTGACACATACCTGTAATCCCTGCAGGGGCAGGCAGAGATCTGTGAGTTTGAGGTCAGCCTGGACTCCAAGTGAGTTCCAGGATAGACAGGGCTACATAGAGAGATCCTGCCTCAAAAACCAAAATTAAAAAACAAAAAACAAAACAAAACAAAAAAACCCCAAACCCAAAATCAAACAAACAAATCAAAAGCCAACCAAACACAAAACTCACCTTGTTAGCTCAGCGCTTTTACACTTTGAGGAAAATCCCAGGCAGATGGAAAGCATTCTTAGTTTCAAGAAATCAAGGTAATTAACTGTGTGCTTGCAATTTGTACTGAACATTGGAAAAAAACCCAGAAATGCCGTTTCCTGAACAGGTACTTCTAAGTCCCCAGGGATGAACTGCATCACTCAGGTGTGCAAATTCATTGATGGAGAAATCGTGTAGCATGGTACCGTTTGAGTTCTGAAGCAAGTTTGCTTCATTCATTCTCCTGCATCCGTTACCTTCCCTCACGGAAAGAAGGTTTGGCAGCTGAGGAAGATTATTTCAGCATCTGTCTACTTCACTGTACAAGGCCCTGTCAAAGCTTCTCTCTGGGGGTCAAACTCTCTGCCCTTAATTTGGTCACCCTTTGAAACGTTAAAGGTCGACATTCTGGACCAAAAGCTGAGAAGTGCAAGGGAAATCATGGTTTCATGAGAGCAATAAGATACTTCCCAGTGAGAGTCTTTTTAAATTATTTCCCAGTGTCTTAAATTCTAGCACATGGGAGGCAAAGGCAGGTGGGGTTCTGGGAGTCCAAGGCTGTGCCTCTCGGTTTCTCTGTCTGTCTGTCTCTCTGTCATGCCTTCCCCCTACAGTAATACACGACCTGCTCTGTGTTTCATTATGTACTTGTTGTATTTTGAGATGGGGGTCTCCCTATATTGTACAGGCTGATCTTGGGCAGATGGTACGTATGTTCCTCTATATATGCAAATATGTAAATTTATGAGAGAAGTAAAAATTAGTAGTTTATTTTGTTACTTTTTTTAAAGTGTAGAAATGAAGGCTGTGCACAGGGATAATCACAGCATGTATTGTGAGTCCTCTAATCTTATAGGAGTGGTATCTCTGAGGATGACACAGATGTTTAGCACACAACAGGTCCTTTTCTCAAAAATATTCTAGCAACTGTTACCTTTGGAACCTATAAATCAGGACTCCTATTTCTGCTACCCAAATCAGCTTATTTACTTGGTGGCATTAAAATCCAAAAAAAAAAAAAAGAAAATCATCTTTATGTAATAGATATATTAAGTTAATAGCTACATAGTAATGGCTTATTATTGTTCTTACTTTGTATGTATGTATGTATGTATGTATGTATGTATGTATGTATGTATGCAGAGGGCAAGTGTCTGTCTTGATTGTTCTCCATCTTAGGTCTGTCAGTCTGGTATAAAGCACACACACACACACACACACACACACACCCCAGAAGGCTTTTGGCTCCGGCTCAGGGCTCTTACCTTCATTTTCTGTATTGGCGGGCACAGAGTCCACCCCAAAGGGATGCCATGGCTGGAGATCATCCAGGCTGAACTCCCCATTCACCGGAAGGAGCTCCACAGTGGTCTTGGTTTCAGTCAAGGAAGGCACGAGAGCATCGTTCCCGTAACTGACTCTGGGTTCACTGATCATGTTGGCCAAGACGTCGTCGGAGTAGTTCTGCTCTTTCTGAAGCAGCTCATCTAGAGAAAAGCCATGAGTCTTCCGTTAATGTATGTTTACGGCAGCCAAAGCCTCAGCTGCCATTCCTACTGACTGGTGTCATTGGCACCACCTAATGTAAAAATGGAGCACCTTAAGGAAAGTCAGCTAGCAACTGTTCAGATGGGCTGCTTTGAGACTGGCTGATCCTGCTATGGATTCCCTCTTCGGAAGGTGAAGACCTGGAGGATTCACTGCCTTTTCCTTTCCACAAATCCCCCATGTATCCAGTGATCCTGGAGGAATCTATAGCATGCTGTGATGTGGTCCTGGGGCGGAGCGCTAAGAGCAATCATGGAAGTAGGCAAGGTGCAGCCAGGGAACCAAGATGTATCCTCTACCCCCACCTTCTGTGAAGATGTGGGTGGGTGAGAAGGTATTGCAAACGGACACCCTGCTCCACTCAGTCACCACCTTTGCTCTGAAAACAGCTGCCTTCCCCAGATGCAGCACTTTGTCCTTCAGGGCCTACTCCTGTGGACTGAAGGGTGCTGACTCGCTGGGCTAATCTCCTGTCTCTGCTTCCAGCATCACACATGTGACCTGAGATGAAGGCTTCTGACTTTCTTTTCTGTAGCTTCTATCCTCCCTCCTCCCCCCCCCCCCAAAATCAGCCTTATGGAATATAGCTGATCGACCCAAAGACTTGAGAGGTCAGTGAAAAAAATCCTCCAATCATACCTTTCATTATTAAAATAAGGTTTACTGGGGAAAAAGAAAAACAACAAAATATTATAATGAGTGTAGTTACTATCACCACCACCAAACCCCCCCAAGTCCCCCAAAACCAGATGATTTGTGAATCTCATATTATCTTACCAAAAACTCTCCTGATAGTTTAATTATAGTGTTTTAAAAATCAGAGCCCCATTGATCATATGATATTAATATTTGATTGTGTCATTACTCAACCACACCTGTATCAAAACAGTTTACTGAATCACATTTCAAGCTAATCACTAGTTAATATCAATGCTGGAGAAAAATAAAGAAAATTAAACCTGGATTTATACTTGACTTGTAACATTTTATTATCACCCTTTAAATTCTCTTTTAAGTTGACAAAAAAGCCAATTTACTGGAAAAATTAAAATTCTGCTCAAATGTGTACCCATTAAAACAATTTAAAGGGACAGCATTAAAGTATGTGATTAATATCTTCCTGTTGAGCCAGTTTTATTACAAGAGATTATTTTAAATGATAGAACTCCTAGCAAATTAGTCCTTTTGAAGTTTAATTTGAGTTATAATATATACCTACTCAGTGTGGCACTGATCTAAAATTCAATATTTGATGCTTTCAATGATCTTTTCCACACAGATAAAAGGCCCTCATTTAGATTTCTGCTAGACTTCTTTCATGTCTTACCAAGTCACAGGTAATGGCCAATAACTTGGCCAAAGTCTGATTTAATAAATTGAGTGGGCATGTCTTTTATATAAATCTTTTGCTTTGCCTGGTTAGCACTTAATACCCTGAAGTCAAGATAGTCTGGAATAATTATTGGTGCCCACACGTCCACCTGGAGAGGCAAGAACCAGGAGGAAGCTTTTGGCTGCTTGAGGTCTCTATGGCATGTATTACCCCGCATTTCCTGAACTTTGAAACTTTTTCATTGTCTTGTTGGTTTCCCCATAATGTCTGAAAAAGTTGGCCCCTCCTTAGGAAGAGAGGAAGGAAGGAAGGAAGGAAGGAAGGAAGGAAGCAAGGAAGCAAGGAAGGAAAGTAAGCAAGCTCTGTGTCCTTAACATTTTCTTCTATTTCTTTCTACAACTTTTCCCTTTGAAAATGTCACCCATACTTGAAAGTGTAAAGATCTCCTTCATGTGGACAGCATTGAAATGGTATTTCTTCATGTCTGACTCTTTTTTCTCATTCTACATATTTTGAGAACGTGGAGGGTATATGACCTTGAGCCTTCCTTTTGGATTACAGACTTGGTTCTCTTCCCTCCTGCCTTCCCATGCCAGTTAGGGTCGATACAATCTCAGCCTCAGAACTATCCACCACACATACTGAACACTGCTGTCAACATCTGAATGTCCAATTCTGAACCCTCTCCCTGTTCTGTGACCTCCCCACAATTTTGCTGTGGACTTCTTGCCTGCTACCATATGAATGTCCCTCAAAATTCATGTATTAAAATTTATTCCCCAGTGAAGTAACAAGACATAGGGTTGTGTGGGGTTTGGGAATGGGAGTAAGTGAAGGTTCTCATTGCTATGAATGGAATAGAGCTTGTTCTCTCTGTAGGGCACAGCAACAAGTCATCACTGTGAATGAGGAAAGGCTGAGTTCTCTAAGACACTGAAGCTTCCAGCATCTTCTTAAACTTGTTGTTAGGACTGTGAGAAACAATTTTTTACTTTATGTGAATTACCTAGGCATAGATTGTTGGTTTTTGCTGTTGTTCTTGTTTTAGTTGAAGACAAGAGGCTCACATCTCATGGAATCCAGCCTGGCCAAACTCTATGTAGATGAGGATAACCTAACTCATAATCCTCTACTGCCCAATTCTAAGATTACAGAAATGTACCACCACATCAAGCTCAGACATTGTTAAGGTAATATGAACTGACTGGCTGCTACTCTCCTTACCCATCTGCATACCCATGCCTTCCCTAAATCCTTCCCAGATACTGAGGCATGACTCCTTCCCATTTCGATGAGTCTCGATTGTATAGTGAATTAATCCAAGAGGCTAAGGCCCTTCAGTGTTCCTAACCCCAAGCATATCTTCAGCCTTGTGGGCTACAATTCCTTCCTGTCTCCAGCATCCCTCTTGAGCAGTGGTATTGAACAGCATGGGTTATCATCATGGGAGTGCTTATTTGGGGAGCAGCTCAAACATTAAGCCTGCATCTGGAGAGGCTGACTTGTAACCACATTAGTCCTACAGAGTGGACATTGCCCCCTGCCTCCAATAGGGATTTTTCAGACTAGAGCAGCTGGAGAGAGAGTAGACCCCATGTCCGCCTTCTTTCTGGCAGTGAAAATGGCAGAGTAGGGACTTACAATAGGAAGATCTTATATTTGGATGCATTAGCATATAGGGTTCCAGAAAGTTCAGGCACAGATAACTGTGGCACCTTTTTCTCATTTATCCTTAAAGTTGTTGGCAAGATATTTCCTCCAAACAGACACAAGACTCAAGACCCCACTGATGTGAACAGCACACAGAAGTCACACGATGGTGACAGGCTCAGTAGTTAAGAATGCTGGTTGCTCTTGCATAGGACCTGGGTCCAGTTCCTAGCACCTACATGATAGCTCACAAGCATCTACAACTCCAGTTCCAGGGGATCTGATATCTTCTGATACATATAGCAGGCACATATGTAGTGCCAATACATATATGCAACCAGACATTGATACACATTTAAAAAAAATCATCTAAATAACCTCAAAACAAACAAACAAAACCTATTAGGAAATTTATGTGAAAAGTTGAAATATTTGAGAAAAGCGGAATTTTCAGTCGAGGAAAAATAAATCCCTTAGCATGAGAAGCAGGGATCCACATTATTATCTTAATTTAACATAGAGGATTTAAAAATAACCACTTGTGGTGATGTCATTTGGAACAAGGAACTCAGTCTGCTCTCAAGGCAGAGAGCTGGATAAATCCACAGGATTGCCATTACCACGGGAGGACTCTACTTCCTGATCATACCGTGTCCAAGACAGCCAGCTACTTTGTGATTAAGGACTCAGAATTTTACCACTGGCAAATGCACTGGCGCTGGGAGAGTGGGCAAGGACCAGAGTGATGGTTCCACTGAGCTTTGATCCTGTGGTGAGGCTAAGCCACCAGAAACCATCTTCTATTGTGCTGGTGGTGGCTCTGACGAGTTACACTTTTATTTGAATTAATTTAATATCTTATCCCAACTCGATGGCCTATATTGAGGACCACTGAAGTCTTTAAATATCTAAGCTTGCCAATAGCTATATTAAACTAAGAGGCAACATTCATTATCCCAAGACTCCCTTTTTCCCCTTCAGTACAGTGACTTGTTATCACCTCACATTACATCAGTTACTTCTGCAGTGAAGAATCTTCCATAATACTCAGACACTTGAGCTTTGAAGGTTAAAGCAGGAATATTTAATTAAACCCAGTGATGGTAATATTTCACTTATGGTTTACGTAATGGGCGTGAATTCCAATACACACACACACACACACACACACGTACACACGTACACACAGTGAACCCCATCACCGTCCTCTTTCAAAAATGTTTTGATGATTTATGTGGGCAAATCATGCTTAGAGTAAACAAAAATGTGCGGTGGGGGAGGGGGGCAAGCATCACCCCACAGCTATGGTGGAAAACATTCAAGATACTTCAAGGAAAGCAATATCAAAAGAGAGTCACAATGATTTCATCTTCAAATGATTTCAAACTATTAGTTTTGGTTTGGTGGACACAAAAGATGTCCATGACTGTTCGTTTTTAGGGAAACGGTCTTATGAATAAAGGTCTGCCACAGGGGGGAACACATGAATGCTACATAGTCCATCCCATAGTCTCTTTGTAATTATTCAATGACACATCAGTCAAACAATTTTTCAAAATCGTATGGACACTTCATTTCAGGATTTTAAAAAACAAAATTGATAGTCATTGAGTCAATCTTTCTTTAAGCTTCATAATTACTGGTGATTAATTACTGACTGATGCCTTCTGTATACTGGACAAACTTAGGATTCTTTTTTCTTCATATAAATAAGGAGTTATGTTAGCCTTGGCAAAAAAGGCCATTAAAGGTCTAGTTTAGAGTCCGCTGAACCAGTGGCTCATCAGGCTTGCCCTGTTTTTCTTCTAGGACTGAATCTTTATTGACATTACAACTGTCTTAATTTTGATTCTTTGACTCCTCGTAAACAAATACCGATCTCTGACCTCTATCAAAATGGGAATTTCTTTTTAATTTTGTCTAACGGGATTCTCCTAAAACCCATTTTAATCTTTTAAATAGATACTTATATGTCTGCTTGCTTCTTCCCTACACTGTCCCTCGACCTCCAGGTACATAGGAAGTAGGGCTGTAATTTTTCCCTGTCGAAGGGCTCCACTATAAATCAGCCATCAGCAACCAGCCATCATCCGTTCTAGGCATTTTGCCCATACTAGAACTATGAGATCAGATTTCATTTTCCAACCAGAGCTTGTGCATGTCTAACTCTTGGCTCAGCCTATATTAATGTGATGCTATTATTAATGTCGCTGTGGCCTCTGAAACTCCTTAAGCCTGGGTTCATTATCCACAAGATTCCAGGTACTTGGGTGACAGTCTCTGGAGCTCTGTCACTTAAATTCTGTCATGTACACTCAAGCCCAAGTCATAGGTGTCCATTGGGGGACTTGTTGAAAGTACAGAATTATGGGCATGTGTTCTAAAGCATGCTTATAATTCCAACACTTGGGAGGCTGAGACAGGAGGATTTCAAGTATAGGGTTTACCTAGAATACATAGCAAGCTTAAGGATATCCTGGGCTACACAGCAAGATTTTGTCTCTGAAAAAGAAAAGAAAGACAGACAGATTCCTAATGCCCCTTCCACTCCTTGGATACATGTAGTAATCTGCATATTTAAAGGACTCCCAGGTGACATCTCTCACAAAGGACGGTTGTCCCTTTTGGTGAAGTCTGAGAGGACCAGAGCTGCAAGCTGTGTACAAACATTACTGTAGTGGCCTCAGTTCTTACTGTCACAGACAGAGAGTGTGGGAAAACAAAGCAAAGTCCAGCTAAGAAGCACCATCGCCAGGAGAAGACATGCGCTCCAGGACGTCTTCAGGAAAATCAGTCTTCAAACCCAACACCCGGCTGCCTTAAAGCTAACATTCAAGGCCACATTTCTGCAGCAGGATGGCCTGGGTTGGAGTTCTTCTTCGAGAAATCATTTATTAAGCAGGAAGGGACAGCACAGAAGTTTTGGGGAAGCAGGTTGATGTTTCCTAGTCTCTGAGAATAAGAAGGTACACACAAGAGAGCGCCAGGTCACACTTTATTACTGGCTCTTCCCAGAAAGGAAGGATGTTTCTGCACTGTGGACACTTTGCAGACCAGCCTGGCTGGACAGACCTAGCTTGGCTCCCTGAAGCAGCAGCTAATATGGATGCTGACTTGCTGGGGACATATGGAGTCTTCCTATGGTTACTATACGCGCTCTGACTATGTACAAACCACACCTATCTCCAGTGTTGCGGTCACCGAGAACTTGAGTCCTGCTATAACACCTTGAAAAACAAAACAAAACAAAAACGACCCACTACCCTCCTGACACTGTCCACGTCTGTGGCCTTTATAATTACTCACTTGCTCACTTGGTACCCGTAGCGACAACCCCCATTGAGAAGAGAATGCACAAACATCCATCCTGAGAAGGTTTAAAATCATCAAGCAAGACACGCTAGCCCACGCTTGCAATACTAGCACGTGGGAGGCTGAAACCGGAGGATCATGAGTTCGATGCCAGCCTGGGTATGTAGTGAGTTCCAAGCCAGCATTACGTATGGAGTGAGATTATGCCTCAAAATAAATAATATATAGAATAAGCACACACTGACTAGTAGAACTGGTATTATAACCGAAACCTGAGTTCCTAATGTAATCTTCTCATCAGCTCATGAAAAATTTCACATTACTTAGAAAGAGATAATGTCAATGATTATTACTCCCCCCACCCCCCAAATAAATTAAGGTCAAAGAGGTTAAAGGTTTAGCTCAAGAGTTTCAAGAGGGCAGAACGGCAAAGCCAGGTGACAGTGCCTGAAGCTGTCGTGCATCGTTTTTGCTTGGATGCGCCATTCCCAACAGGGCTTTTGTTCCCCCTGCAGGAACACTCACTGTCTTTCACTTCTTTAAATGTCCATCTCACGAAATACTGTGTGAACGGCTGTATGAATGTGGGCGATCCCGCACAGCCTCATGGATCTTTTTGATGCCAGTACTGTCAGGGCAGTTTGCTGACTCTTTTGGTGGTGAAACCTCACAGAAGGAAGCCAGTCCCTGAGGGTGGGCCTTGAGAATTTACAGCCCAGTCTTACTTCCTGTTCCCTCTCTGCTTCCTGACTTTGAAGATGCAATGTGTACAGTTGCCTCCCGCCACCACGCCTTCTCCTTCCTGACTGGTCATCTCCTCAAACTGGAAGTCAAACCCCATCCCTTACTCCTTCAAATTGTTTCTTGTCAGATGTTGTCCCTGCAATGAGAAACATAACCAATCCAAGAGGAGTCTGCTTGGTTGCCATAGGAACTCCCACTAGGCTCCAACACCCTATTTCACATTTAAAAGAAGTTATGCATTCTGAATTTGAGTTGTACTCTGCCCAACAAATATCCATTTTTTGTGGCCAATGAAGTGGAGTGAGCAGGTTACCTCAGTGGTTGAGAGGGAGTTAGCGTTGTAGGACTGTTTCCCAAGCTGGGGGAAAACATCTATAGACATCGCACAGCAAGGAGCTCCCCAAAACCTAGTTTACCTCGACATCCCGAAAACTAGGGCAGCTCTTTTATTCGGAGTTACACTATTAATCTTAAGAATCACCCAGAGTCTAAGTTCAGACTCATGTCTATTTTTGTTTAGAAGTTTCCTGGCCACAGAGTTCAAATGGGGGTGTGTTCCGTCCACTTAGGGCAGGTGGCAGCTGTCCCTAGAGAGAACTCACAGAAGGCTGTACCTCACTTGTGAAAAATACTCCTTACTGCAAGTGACATTTTCCTCAAATACCATCGTCTGGTCTAGACTGCAGTTTCAGAAGAAGTGCCTTTCCCTTGAAGAGGAGTTTCCTGGTGGCTTTCAAACTCCTACATCAAACAGCTCAGTTCTATCAACAGCATTAGCCAGGAATCAAGATGAAAACCCAACCAGGCTCCCTGGCCTTGGCCAGAGGATTAAAAAGCTTCCCTTTCTGTGTTTATTTATGGAACTTGGGCCAAGGTCCTGATCTTATTTCTAACTACTTTAGGGGGTCTTGATCCCCCTGGGATGCCAGCAGTCTGGGGCCCTGACCGCAGAGTTTTCACACTACAGCACTGCTCTCTGAAAGAAAGTTCTGTGGGCTAATGTTCTAACGCTCATACATATATACTACATGAATGTGCTCGTTTGGAAAATGAATTACACAGTGGAAAATCTAGCACTGAGTACATTTAACTTTTTATGTATTTATCTTTTAGAAATTTTTATTTATTTATTTATTTAATATTTGTTTTTTTATTATTCTTTAATCTTTTTTTTTTCAGTCCAGTTGTTATCCCCCTCCTGGATCACCCTCTGTTCCTCATCCCATACCTCCTCCCGTATCTCCAGGGGGATGTCCCCCCCCCAGAGCTCCCCACTCCCTGGGGCCTTAAGTCTCACTGAGGCCAGAGTAGGTAGGGTATTTTCCAGGTGTGACCCACAGCCGTAGTCCTAGCCCTTGGGACGTGGAAGCCCAAGAATCAGGAGTTTAATTAAGGCCAACCTGGGGTGTATGGGGAGATACTATCTTACAGGTGCCAATCTTCACAAAGGTAGGTGTCCTCCTCTGGTCATGTCTGGTTTTAGTGAAATGGCATGGTATGTCTCTTAACATATGCAGATATAAACTCTGCACCCCAAATGTGGTCTTTATATAGTAATGATCATAGAACAATTCTTTCAGACAAGAATCTTCAACCCAAGAAACTGTTTCTTCACATTCGAGGGGAGCATGGGGTGCGGGGGGGGGGGACACCAGTTGCCTTGGGCACTTGAGAGATGCACACTGTCAGGGCCAAGGCAAAGGATTTTCAATGCACTCCTTCTGTGGAATTCTCTCAGTGCTCCTGCCGAAGACTAACTAACCTACGTGACCAAGAATTCACTGTGACCCTGTCATATTCTTGCAGGAAGGAACCAGGTGGGACTAATTACAGAGTAAGGTATCATTCAGTGCAAAATAAATAAATAAATAAATAAATAAACAAATAAATAAAGGCAAAAGGGTTGAGAGCAGTGCTTTACACTTTAAAATAACAGGCTTTTCCAGCTGTTCTTCCACCCTCGTTTTCTTATTTAATATTTGTGGCCATAGAGAGTGACATCTTTGAGACTGCTGAGACATTATCTGTAGTACAGGTTTATTAGGTTTTGGGGACACACAAATATGGACTCACGAGGAAGAATTCTTTCCAGTTAGATCCTGCAGTCCTTAATTTTCAGTTTACTGGAAGGTTCTTTGGCATACTTAGTGTTGACTTATATTTGCTTAAAAATGAAAGGTTAGAATATTTACTATAGCATCTCCTATTATTTTGAAAAATGAATTTCTAGCGCGGACAAAAAAGTAGACTAAAGGATGAAAAAAATTAAAATGAAGTTTTTGCTTTCTCGTGTACATTACATAGAGTCAGACTGCAGCCTAGTTGAGCCCAGAGTTCCCTGGTTCCTTCTTGGCTCCCGTAGGGTGTTCTGGGCATTAGTACCTGGGGTTCTTTCCTCCCCACTTGAGCTCTGGGTCACCTCTGAGACAGCTGATAGAAAGGAAACCCCCTTCTTTACATCTAAGGAACACCAGGCCCTTACAAATGGACACAAAGTTTTCTTTGAGGTGAGTGAGTCGTGTACATAGCTCGTGACTGACCCAGCCACACATGCTTTGGACTTCACACCAGAGACTGACACAGAGGGGTGGCCATGTTGCCGTGGTCACAGGACTGCTGTTCATAGCTGTACAGCTGCAGGTAACTCTTTACTGTGGTTTCTATGACTGTTGTCCCTCATAGCAGGGTCCTGTGTGACTTATACAAATGTTGCTATGCAGCAGCCCTGGCTCACAAGTACTGACTTTCAAACTTGGAAGGGAACTCCACCCGGCCTGCGTAAGACCACAGCAGATGAACGGAATGGAAATCACACTGCTGTGCTAGGAAGAGAGCTCAGGTCAATGGATTCCAACTGATGAGTGACTGACAGACGAATATATTCAGGGGGGATGAAAAAACTGGGTCAAAAGATGGTGAACTCGTGGTAGAAAGGAAGATGCCAACATCTATAGACAATTTCACAGAGAGACCCTAAAAGATATGCTGATAAATAGGGGATCAGTGTGGAAAATGTGCCTAAATACACAGATCATCACAATGGAGGATGGACTGCGGTCCCTACACACAATACATCTCTGTAGGCATGACAGCTCATTTAAATGCTAATGTATGCCTATTTTAGAAACCCTAAACACATCCTGTATACTCTTCTCTTCTGTACACTGGCCTGTTTGTCTTTAACACAATCTGGCTCTCCCGACGAGCTGTCCTAGTTATGGCAATGGGCCTTTCTCTCCTGCAGAAACTCATCCACACATTCCCTTCACAATGCACAGGGAGACTGATGAATAGCACTGACTGTCAACTTGATAGGCTCTGGAATTACCAAGGAGACAAGTCTCCTGGCATACTTGAGAGGGATTGTATAGATTAAGTTAGCTTTCAGGCATGCCCAATGAGGGATCTTTTCCATTAGGTTAACGGAGGGTAGACCTACCCTAAATGTGGGCATCACCGTTCTCTGCTTGGATCTACACTGCCTAAGAAGGAAGTTAACCTGAACCTGACCATTCACCACCCTCTGCTTCCTCCTGTATGTCAAGTGACCTGTTGCCCCATGCTCCTGCTGCCTTGACTGCCCTGCTTTGAAGGACTGTGTCCTTCAACTGCAAGCTGAGATAAACCCTTTCTCCCCTAAGCTGCTCTGGTTAGGGTATTTTATCACAGCAACAGAAAAAGATAGCATCCAAGCCTGAAAATGGCATGTGCTAAAGCATTAAGGGTTTGGCAGGGGATGGAATCTATCTGTGCTCAGGAAGGCACTCACAGTGCACAGAGGTGAGGAGTGGCAAGGAATCACTGCAAGGAATCTGGAACAAGGAAAATCAAACTCCTTACGTGGTGAGCTCATTGATACTCATATGTCAATATTTCCAGATCAGTGCTGGAAATAACTAACTCAATTTCTTTGCAAGCAAAGGATTCAAGGCTCACAGAAAAGGACTTACACAAGCACTAGGATGTCTTGTTCCTCAGACACTTCTCTTTCTATTATCCAGGGACAGGATTATAGATGCATGCTGGCATTCCTGCTTTTGACAGGGCACTGGGGATCTGAACTTAAATCTTCATACATTCATAGCAAATACTTTACCCACTAAGCCAACTCTCCAGCCCTCAGATCAAAAAATATTTGGAAAACATTCACCATCTCTGTACTGAAGACAAATAGGGCTTTTACCATGGTGTTTTCAAAACAATACGGGGTGGTGACTGTTGACTGAGCAGTTGCACTGGATCAGGTATTACGAGCAGAACACAAGAAGATGCACATAGGTTCTATACAAATACAAACTGTCTATGCAAGGAGTTGGAGCATCCATGGATTGGGGAATTCCTAGAATGGGGGTGTCCTGGAATCCGGTCCTACACTCCCAATATTGACGGATATCTACCCAGTTCATAGGAAATTATATTCCAATCTTTTCAAACTGCTTCTAGTATCTGTACTTCCCAGATTTAATACAGGCCCTCAGATAAGAGTCTTTGGGCTCTCTTGAAAATACATGGGTCTAGACATTATTTATTTATTTATTTATTTATTTATAGGTTACTTTAAAATGCCATTTTCATGCCCACAGAGTTAGCCTCTCCTCACCTCACACAGCTCTCCAAATGGTTCAACTCGAAACCAACAGCCTGTCTCTAAATAAACACTATTAGCGTGTGATCGTCTTCAGGAACATGTAATTAATTCACTTAGAAGTCTACTCCTCATAATTAGCGCAGAGCACCAGTATCCCTCTGAAACACGCATGCGCTTTATGCAGTCCTTACGCACCCCGTAAGCTTCAACAATAAATTGAAAAATGATCCGCATTACTGTGCATTTATACACCTCTTTTCATCTTCCCAGTGTGGTAAACATTAATTAACCCTGCTTAATTAACCCAGACAGAGTTTACAAATTCACTCCTTTATCAGCCTCACAGGAAGGAAAAGTGCTTAAAACCTTTTACAATTTCGTAATATGGAAATTAATCGTTTTTTCACGTGTAGGGCAAAGATTCAAGACATGTAGCTGTTTGATTTAAATGTGGTAGTATTTGGGGGAAGTGTCTGCAGATTCTTCAAGTCCACAAGGAAATGGAGTAGCCTCATTCATGCACCCTGTGAACACAGAGGTAATGGCACTTCCTTCCTGGGAGGACGGAAAAGCTAAGCTGTGCCTGGCACCAAGACGTGTCAAATACCAGGCGAGTCTTAGATCTTACTGCACTCAGAGCGTTGACACCACCATCACAGAGGCCAGAGAACCTCACTCTGCACTCAAGCTCAGCGACTCCATTTAGAGAAACCAGGACAGCTGGAGGAAGCCATAAAACTTAGCCTGATGATTTCAATTGAGGGCTCACCTTGGAGAAACTGGGTCTTAACAAAACTATTTTCAAAAAGTCCGAAAGCCGTGCTGTTGTTTTTATAGGATGCCTAGAACGGGCCATGGAATGCATGCTTAGCAAGTGTCTGGATTGTTTGTGACGCTCCATCTTATAACATAAGAAATGGTGGCCATGGTATTTGTTTTGGATTTGAAAAAAGAGACTACCAACTTAAGACTGGGGTAGTGTAGAAGGGTGCTGAGAGGGCTGAAGAAGGGAAATGGGCAAATTGATGTAATTCTATTCCAATTCAAAACACCAAAAAATTAAAAATTAAGAGTATCACGATGTCCTGGCTTCTGCGAATAATTTTTATAATAAAGCGCACATGCGCAGTAAGTGGGTAAAGGGTGAGAGTCAACGGAGAGGAAGTACATTAGACCTACCCAAAAGACTGACTCGGCTAAGTGCTGTGGGCTGAACTGTATCCCCCAGAAAATGCACGTCCTCAAGGTAAACATCTTGAGAAGAGTCATTTAAGGTGAAGACTGATGCTAAATAATTACCACAGGGTGACTGGATGCTGATGATGGTGGGGAGAAACCAGAGAGATTTCACTTTCAAAGACAGGCTTTATGGGAAGAAACATCAAGATTAGCATAGGAAAGCAATCTATGGCAAGAAGACAATCTCCTCCTCCTGTGGCTGTATGTAACCAAACAACATGCACACACAGAAAAACTCCATGGTCTCCTAATATGGGAGAAGGTGGGTGCTACATGCATGATCTAAATAGACTCAAGAATCCAGGACTGTGAGTGTAAATGGCATTTTTTTTCTTAATAAAGCAAGTCTTTTTCTACCACTATCCATGGGTCCCTGGGCCAGTTCTTTGTTCCAGCATACCTGGAATTCCCCAGGAGCATCCTCTAGACTGTCAGGATCCTTGCTCACAATATGATGAAACAAAATGGCATCATTCAGAAACAGAGGAAGCCTTCCTAAAAACCCAGTCTGCTGGCTCCATCATCTTGAACTTACAAGCTCCAAAAACATGAAAAAAGTAACTTTTATTTTTAAGCTATTCAAACTAATAATATTTTCACGAGACAGGATCTCATGATGTAGCCCAGGTTTGCCCAGAACCCAGGATCTTCCTGCTTCAATATCCCGAGTGACTGACATGATAAGCGTGTGCCATTACCCCAAGCTTGAGGCTGTTCTGTTTTCTGTCATAACTGAGTATCAGAGAATGAAAAATTTATAAGGAGGTTTCTGCAGGGGCTTCTGTTCTTTTCTACCGCTTTCTTCTCAGTATACAAAAGGACAAAACAAGAGAAGCCAAAACCATACAAATCCTTGTTTTCTTTCTAATACATAAAAAAAGAGTGCAGGGTACCGTATGTGGCAAGGGACCTCCTGCTGGGCCATCACAGAGCAGAGTGCCCGTGGCAAGCTTCTCTATGAAGATCTCAGCTACATGGAGCTCCTAATCGTAACTGCCACCCAAAGATTCTGCCTCAAGGCAATTAACATATATACTTGAGGATTCTGGAAAGTTTCACTGACCCTTCTGTAAAGCTGTGTAACTGATGTGAACCACAGTGACCAGAAAACTCTGAAAGGCAGCAAGCAGAAAGGTACTGAAAGATGCAGAGCCTTGGGCACCCTCTAGCCCCTGCCGCAGTCCTGTACTGTTCTCCTCTATACCTGACCCAGCTCCTTTATGACCATTAGGTAAATCCCTTGGAATGTACAAACAGAATTAGTTTCCAACTAATCAACAAGCTTAGAATGTTATCAGATGGCATCTGAAGCCTATAGCTGGGGCTTCTCTGCTTTTCCTCAACATGCCGTCTACCCTGATATTTCCACCGATGCCTTTAAAGAGTGCCTTGATTTATGGCTTCCTTTACTTGGTTACTAAGAGAACTTCATAAAGCTGCTTCCATGTTGGAGCATGGAATTTGGAGTAACATAAATCTGTGTTCCAGGCCACTGCCAGATACATTTGGTTTCAGAATAAACTATCGCTTACGAGGTGACAGGTGGTGTGTGTGTGTGTGTGTGTGTGTGTGTGTGTGTGTTTGTACGCACATGATTAAGTTTATACATACAGTCTGGAGGGGGACAATGGAAACACAGAACTCCAACCCAGGTCACTACTACTGCACCTGTCTAGTCATACTGAGGCAAAAGGAAGAGATCTAAATGTCTTTTCTAAGGGATCCGTTTCCTTTCTTCTCTGTGTTCAAGAGAGGTGACAGCCGAAGGCTGAGGGTAAATTAAACCCGTTCACTCTGGATATGCAAGAAAAGGCTTTGAAAAACATACTTCTGGTTTCATTTCCTTTGAGACAGAGTCTTAATATATAGCCCAGGCTGGTCTGGAACTCACTATGTAGCTGGCTTTGAACTTGGGAACTATTGAGATTATAGGCATGTACCTGAATATCTAAACAGGGAGAAATGATTGTATAGCCCCTTCACAGAGAAGACATGGAAATGTTTTTAATTTTTATTGCCCTGTTCCCAAGCATTCTATTCCCACATGCCTTGTTCACCATGGGTCAAGGGAAAACACCCAATGGTAGCTTTCCCACATTGTGGGGTATGTCCAATCAGGTAGTCTATTTGTTTGTGGAACAAAAGAAGAGCTGGTATTTGATTTCTAGTCCATGCCACTTCAGGAAACCAGGGAAGGGGTTTACAGGGTTTTCTTTGAAATCTAAAACATACTCATGTGATTGCTTGACACAGTGAAGTGCCTCCTGGGGACAGGCACCTAGCGTTGGCAGCCAGCATGGCTTCTCTCGCGTTCTTGTTTTGTCCGTCCCCTGTCAGACCCGTACTCCCTGAACGGACGCCAGGCTGTCAGCCAACTGTCTGAGATTCGGATGAATGTTCTCTACGATGCTGGTCACCCTGGGCATACCTTTAATCTTCTCTTTCGGCTCTTATTAAATTAATATCATCTTGGATCTGAAGGCCACCTACATGGATGCTTTCTATGGTGGAGTCAGTGATAGAAGAGTGAGGGGGTCAGGACTGAGAGAGGCAAACGATCTGCTAGAGGGACTAGCAGGCTCCGAACTTCTTAAGAGCTAGGGAAGCAGCAGCTAGGAGAAAAGTTCCTCCCAGCCCCAGGCTTACACTGTTTACTCTGTGTTGCGAGCAGTGACTGAGGTTAATAAGCAGTTACAGTTGGTGGGCGTGGGGTCAGGAGGTAAGGACCTGAGTTCTGTGGCCAGAACACCGCCTCCCCCCACATCCCCACACTCAACGCTCGCATGCACAGGACCTGAGTTGTATGGCCATAATCTGACCCCCCCCACCCCCCAACACATGGAGGAAAAAGAGGGAGGGAAGGATATAGCTGTGTGTGGTGTTGTGTTTATAGTTTCAGAATGGGGACACGAGGATCTCTGGGGCTCCAGGACCAGTCTAGTCCACTTGGTGAGTTGCAGACCAAAGAGAGACCTTGCCTCAAACAGATGGTGTAAAGAGCTAAGGAACAAAACGATTTTCACAATCTGTTTTTTTTTTTCTGTGAGCAGTGCCTGATTCTTTTCTAAATGAACAAATTTCAGTCCAATGAAAAGAAAAAAAAAATCTAATGTGGGACTAATTACAAAATGAACAAGATTATGACTTTATAATAAAATCTTTCCAGTGTTTGCTGTAACAGCGTTACAAAATGCTTCTTCCTATAGAAGCTCAGGAAAATGAAATACAACTTTCTAGATTCATTTCTGACAAGCAATAGCCACACAAGGGACCCAGGAATGCTGCCTTGGGAGCACACCTTACCTAATTCACGTTCTGGCTCGGTGGAACTTTCATATAATATTCCCAGTCTAACATGCCATGGCTATATCTAGTGATTATTGCCCTTCTGATCATGTGAAAGATGCAAGCTAAAGTCACCCGAGAGGAAGGAACTTCAACTGAGAAAATGCCTCCGTAAGATTAGACTGCACACATGCCTGGACATGGGGCACATTTTTAATTAGTGATTGACGGGTGGGGCTATCCCTGGCGGTTAGCCCTGGTTAGTCAGTAACCCTGACTGAATGCTGGCAGTCAGTGTTGTATGTTGGTACCACATGTAGTGACCAGGGAAGGATTATGATTCAAAACGCATTACTAACTCCTTTCTACAATGTCAGAAAATCATGTAAGTCAGAACACTGTCCATCAGAGACTGTAGGTAAAGACTGGTATAAATTCATGTAGGATGAATTAATAATGTTCAATTTTTTTATGTCAAAAACATACACAAATACATCCTCGATTTTCTACAAAAGCTTGTATTCTTACTAGCACATATAAACATTGAGCATTAAACCTTTTGAATGGTTAAAGAATCATTTTAAGTAGAAAATACGTGGATTTCTGTGAGTGTGAGGTAGAGTTCAAGATCCTCCATTTTTAAACAAGAACTCCTCCACATTATACTTTACTCGGTCCCACGTATGCATTGAGACACAATGACTTCCAGGACACCAATTTCCACGGAGAGTAACTTTTCTTTCTAAGTGGCTTCTAAATGAAACTTTCAGATTGAAGTATTTACAGCAACTGAACTAAGGTCCTGAAAAATGTAGATAGTTTTTACTGTCTGTGGGGGTTGGGACAGACATACAGAAATGGCAGGATGAACACCTGAGGGACCAGGAACCTGCTAGCTTAGACACTCGCCTCGCCTTGAGGCAAATTCCAGACACAAGGTCGTATTTGAACACTCAGATGTCTACAAAGGGCTCCCCATTCTGCGTGGCCACTTTTCTTTAGAGGAGATAAAAAAAAAGCATCTCATTTATTCGCACCCCAGGTATTTAAAACTCACTTTGACTTCTGAAGAACTTTGGCAAGATGTGAGGAAGCTCTCCACCCCTGACCATTTTTAGTTTCTGATTTTGATCAAACCAGTTAATCACCCTAGATCCTTAATCTGCAAACCTGGAGGGTTCTGCACCACTTTCAAGTTCCCTTGAAGAGCTGTTAGCAGCAGGGTGGATGCAGACCCTCATAGAATGTGGGAAGGAAAGCCAGCTCTTCTCTCTCCACATCAAAGAGAACAGACTGCCAAGCCTCTCACACTTTCATACAAGGTTTGACTTACAGGGCAATGCCTGGTTTATCAAAGGACAGACTGTGTTTTTTGCAATTCACAGATTGCTCAAGTTTTCCCTCTGGCACCTGAAGGAGGTACTTTCTGCTTTAGGTATAAGAAAGCTTCTACTTAAGGTGGAAGAAAACAAAACACTCACTGCAAGACATGGCTCCCTGCCTAAGGGAAAGAGGGAATGTAAGCCCAGAACCTCAGCTCTAAATGCACTCCGACAGGCCTGACTTCTACACTACAAAACATTCCCCTCGGCTTCTGCTTATTTTTCCTGAGACGGCTTTCCCCCATTTTGCTCGGGATCACAGACAATGCCAGCAGCAAACTGGAAATGACTCAGGTGCGTTCTCAGGAGTAAACTTTGGGGTTACTGCTGCCATCTGATATCCTCAGACTACTTTATACTGCACAGCCCTGCCCCGAGATTTTACGTGGGGGATGTTCCGAAATCTAAAGCTTTCAAAGCATTCTGAATTTCAGATCTTTGGACTAAAGATGATAGCTAGTTAAAACTGCTATCGTGGTGCCCCAAATTTGAAAAATTCTGAAACCTGAAACATTTACAATCCCAAGCATTTTGGATAAAAGATCCCAGACAAAGTACCATGAAACAAACAGAAACTCAAAGAATTGGTAGAGCCCATTTTAGCCGACATCACCTACTCTAATAAATCTGAGCAGACGATGGTAGGTAGCACTTTAGGAAATGCTCCTCTCCCGTCACCCAGTTATACACAAACTAAGAGCTCTAAGCTCCCAGGAGCACGTGTAAGATCCTGGAGGAAGAAAGCAGACCACCTCACCCTCATAGATCACTTGGGCTCAACTACTTCCACTGGTGTTTCCTGAACTTTAGTATTCACAGTCAACACTGTCTAGTGAGATTGTTCTCAAATCTAAGGATATTGGGGTAGGGAGCCTAAGGGGAGTCTGATAGAGAGAAACTCAGTCTTTGAATATCTTTCATCCTTTATAGTTCTATAGTTTTATAGGTGACTTTGTTCAAGAGACAGTATTAATATGCATGATGTATGTACTCACTCTTGTGAGTACAGGCATGTACACGCCTTGGTGTGTAGGTGGAGGTCACAGGACAAACTCGGTTGTCAGTCTACAGTCTCTGCCTTCCAACCTGTTTGAGACAGGGTCTCTTGTTTGTTGTTCATGCTGTGAGCTTCCGGTTGTGTGTGTGTGTGTGTGTGTGTGTGTGTCTGCCTTCCATCTTCCTGTAGGAGTACAGTGATTACAGATGATGCTGACTATGTCCAGGTTTACATGGGAGGGGTGTGGGATTCAAACTCAGGTCTTCATACTTGTGCAGCTTGTGATTTACCTTCTGAGTCATTTTCCTAGTCTACCAGACCTAAAAAAGATCTAACAATAGTAAAAGCATCTCTCTCTGAAGAGAAGCCATGTATCATTACTTACGCCCATTACTATGTCTAGACCTGGGACCATTAACATAGTCTAGACTGCGCACTATCACTGTAGACTGAATATCATTAGTATAATACTAAGTACTATCACTGCAGTCTGAGTATCATTTCTATAATGCTAACTAAGCACTATCACTATAGACTGAATATCATTACTATAATACTAAGTACTATCACTGCAGTCTGAGTATCATTACTATAACGCTAACTAAGCACTATCACTGTAGACTGAATATCATTACTATAATACTAAGTACTATCACTGCAGTCTGAGTATCATTACTATAACGCTAACTAAGCACTATCACTGTAGACTGAATATCATTACTATAATACTAAGTACTATCACTGCAGTCTGAGTATCATTACTATAATGCTAACTACGCACTATCAGTATAGACTGAGCATCATAACTATAATAGTAACTGAGCACTATCACTGCAGACTGAGCACCGTTACTTCTAGAACTTACATTTCCTCCAAAGGTCCACGTATTAAGGGACTTGTCTGCAGCCCAAGTTGGTATTGATTGGTGGCAGGATCTTTAAGAGACGGGACCTATCTGGGGGAAGTTAGGTCCTCTAGGAAGCTGGAGATTTGTCTTTAAAGGGAATTCTCTTGTTTCACTTTCTTATTCCTGTCTTTGCTCTTTCCTCCAGGCCACTACAAACTAAGAAGCTCTTCTGGCCATAATATAGTTGCCACAAACACAAAGCAATAGGGCCGATAAGACTATAGAGTCAGACCTCTGAAATATAGATATAGTATAAAATAAAGCTGGTCTTTTAAGTTTATTTATGTTAGGTATTTAGCCATAGAGATAAAAAGCTGACACATCTATTCCCCACATGGCTGGATTATTAGGCTGGGAATGAAGCCAAGGAATGAACATTTCTAACAGTTTCTCAATGCTGCTGCTGCTCCAAGGCCACATGATGAGAACTGTTTCTATTAATCATCCCTTGGCTGTGGGCATATATTTATGAAGAGATATGAACGCATATTAAACCTCAAAAGTCAACATTGAAATGGGCACTGTAGGCTTCTGGAGAACTCGTCAGTGTTTCCTGGGCTGAGGACAGGATGTCAGCTTGCCTGCAGTGTCAGACTCAGCAAGGAGAAGAAAGTAAGATTACTATCCTGCTCCACTGCCCTTGAGATGCTGAAGCAGGAGGATTGTGAATTTGAGAGCAGCCTGGCATACACAATCCCATTTCCAAAACATATAAAACTAATACTGTAATAAATTAAGGGACAATCCATACACTTTGCTTATCTAGGATTATTTTGAGGATTAAGCAAGATTTAGGGAGGCTAAAAAAGTTAGTGATCAAAACAAAGATAAGAGCAATAATAGAAAGAAAAATATATACAGAACTTTTCATTAAATTATTTGCTATCCTTTCTTTGAATATTTGAGTGGAAGCAAATGATCTGTGCTTCTACAACCAGGAAGCGATCTCCTCTGCAGGCAGGGGAGGCCACTTTACGGGTCTGATTTAATGGCCAGCAACAATACACCGCTTCCATGCTGTCTGCCAGGAGACTCTGCCCATAAACATCTGCAGAGCCCTAGCCTGAATGACTGGTCCCTTGAGAATACATGGTGAAGTCGTCATGGAGAATTATGATATCATGATCTACAGAAATGTCAGTTTTTCTTACATATAAAACTCCAACAATGACAATCACCCATTTGTCCTACGTCAGCGTAGGAGTTCTGAGCAAATAGAGAAAGATGGTGTGACCCCCCAAGTCCTACAAAATGCTCCCTGCTTAACCCTTTAACACAGATGTATGCATGCAAAGATATTGTTCAAAGAGTGATGTTTCTTTACTTGAGAAGATGCTGAAGCTGTCTATATTATTCCCAAATTCAGCTTTGAAGTTGATTTAGCACTGTGAAAGTGCACTTGGATCAAAAACAATGGAATGGGTTAGTCTGCAGGCTATTGACCAGGTATGATGTATGGCCTTAGAGGAACCTATAAAATAATGTGGCTGGAGCAGTTAAAAAGCAAGCTTCCCTCTTACTCTAGTAGTCTTCCTTAGGTGATTAGGAGGAAAGAATGGTTATTTGACAAGACCACCTTGTGAAATCAGATCAGCCTTCATCAATAACCTCAATGAGAACAAAGCCTTGTCTTGGCTGTTGATCTGAAGTCTCCCTAAGCAAATTCTAAATTATTCTAATTTATCTGAATAAGAAAGATTGTGCCAAGATCTGGAATATTGTAGGTCTTCGATAAATAATTTACTGATGTTGAATGTCCTTGATTAATTCTTGGATCTTTTTGTTAGAATGGCCAAATGATAGCAATGTATGCACATTGATAAACATTTTTATTTTTTAAAGACAGTGTTCCATGCAGTCTCTGCTGGGGGATGAGTCCTAGGTTTCACACAAGCTGTGAAGCACTCTCCTAAGTAAGTAAGGCACACCCAACCCTACATGTCTTATTTTTTTGAAAGTCATACAAAAGTATAATAATGTATGTATGTGTATACATATACACATATACATCTAAAACATATATTTAAATCATCAAAGATTTCTTTCAAATAATGAAGAATAATGACTGAAAACTGACACTCACCTAATGACACCTCAGTGGCAAAACTAAATTTTCTTTGTATTGGGCAACAGATATTTGCTATTAGAAAACTACACTTAAAACTCTAACTACTAGCAACTACTACATTTCACAAATAGAAACCTTAGAGAACTGTTTATTGGTATCTTTGGCAACTTCTAGCAATAAGCACTCCATTTGACTAGAGTTCTTAGGAATGTTTTATCATAACAAAGAAAGATACCAGGCAGCGGTGACACACGCCTTTAAACCCAGCACTTGGGAGGCAGAGGCAGGAGGATTTCTGAGTTCGAGGTCAGCCTGGTCTACAAAGTGAGTTCCAGGACAGCCAGGGCTACACAGAGAAACCCTGTCTCAAAAAACCAAAAAAAAAAAAAAAGATGACACAATAATTTATTTTCATGCCACAGGATACTTCTCTTATATCACAGAATGAGTATGTGTAGCATCCTTCCTTTGTAAAAAATATATTGTCTAGACTCTCAATTCTAAGACTCAATAATTACAACATGAAGGTAGCTATATTTAAAACTAACAATTAATTTTGAATTTCAAATAAACTTTTTTTTATGCTTAGTCATTTTTTATTGGATATTTTATTTATTTATATTTTGAATGTTATCCCCTTTCCCGATTTGCCCCCAGAAACCCCCTACCCTGTTCCCCCCTTGCTTCTATGAGGGTGTGCCCCCACCCATCCACCCACTCACCCACTCCCACCTTCCCGCCCTCGAAGTCCCCTACACTGGGGCATAGAGCCTTCACGAAGTCAAGGGCCTCTTTTCCCATGTGCACTCCTTGGTTGGTGGTTTAGACCCTGAGGTGTCTGGTTGTTGATATTGTTGTTCTTCCTACGGGGTTGCAAACCCCTTCAGCTCCTTCAGTCCTTCCTCTAACTCCTCCATTGGGGACCCTGTGATCAGTTCAAAGGTAGGCTGTGAGCACCCACCTCTGTATTTGCCAGGCTCTGGCAGAGTCTCTCAGGAGACAGCTATATTTGGCTCCTGTCAGCAAGCACTTCCTAGCATCCGCAATAGCATCTGGGTTTGGTGACTGTATATGGGATGAATCCCCAGGTGGGGCAGTCTCTAGATGGCCTTTCCTTCAGTCTCTGCTCCACACTTTGTCTCCATATTTGCTCCCATGAGTATTTTTGTTTCCCCTTCTAAGAAGGACTGAAGCATCCACACTTTCATTAGGAAATATCTATGGGGCCTGAGGGAAGCTTCAGGGGTCCTGAGTACTTGTGATCTTTAAGAGGACCTGATTTCAGTTCCAAGCATCCACTTGGCAGTTCACAACCTTCTGCAACCCCGGTTCCAAAGGATTCGGCACTCTCTGGCCTCCGCAGGCACCAGACACGCATGTGATACACACACACACACACACACACACACACACACACACACACACACACACACACAGAGGCAAACAATCATACACGTCGAAAAAACAAAGCAAACAAACAAACAAACAGGCCTCCATACCCACTATTTCAGAATACAAACTTTGGTTTGCTTTTACTACTTCCTAAATAAAAACATTCTAGAATGTAAATAAGTATGGTCATATCAACATGCTGCACTCTCTTTTACACTCTTAACTTTGCACTACCGTATCTGGAAGTTCCTTCTTAATTTGGCAAGGCTGCAAGAGGAACCCATGTACCTGGAAAGCTTCCCTTTACGACCGTTCAATGTACCTCAGAAACAGGAGACATAACTGGTGCGCCAAGGCCAGAAGGGCTGAGGCTAGTGCTTGTACCAGAATGAAATGTTACCCAGCCTGCTTCCCTTGTTTAGGCCAAGGATGTGTCTGGTTTCACACCTGGCCTACTTAAGACGCTCTACAGAGCTCAGTGTTATAGGGGAGGCTGCAGGCTTAGCGACACAACCTTGTCTCAGGATGGGAAGCCTCATCTAAATGCTACACAGACCAAAAGCAAAGGCAGAGATAGGGTAATTTCATAGAGGCCAGGTGCTTTTTCAAGCGAAAGATGTAGCTACTACTTTTATGAACACATGCAAGTCAGCAACAGCAACATAGAGTTAAATGCACTAAATGGCTAGTAAACTCTCTGTCTTTGCTAGCATGTCATCTGTCGGCAGCGGCTGAAATGAACTAGACTCTACTCACTGACAACCTCGTTTGTTCTCCAAGTCTAAAAGGCACTGCAAATACTACTTGTTTATTTGTTTGTTTGTTTTTACTTCCTTTTCTTTTTGAGATAGGATTTCCTGGCATAGTCAAGGCCAGCTGTGAACTCAAGATCCTCCAGTTTCAGTCTCCCAAGTGATAAGATTATAGGTGTATACTAAGATACCCTGAATGAATAATGTTCGGACACATATCAGAATAGTATTTCTTTGCACAGGTCTCATAATGGAATAGGTTATAATAGGTGGTATTGGCATTTCGTCAAGGCTCCACCCCACAGTTCCCTGGCAACAGTCATGTGTGCCTGATTTACTATAAAAGGGGCTGCTTGCCCCTCCTTACTTTCTTCTCTTCTTCTTTTGCTATTGCCCTCTTCCCTCTCTCTCCCCATTCCCCTCTCCCATCTCATGGCCAGCCTCTACTCCCCCTTCCCCTCCCTCCCTCTCTGTGCCTGTCTCTGTCTCAATTCCCCTCCCCTCCCCATACCTTAAATAAACTTTATTCTATTGTATACTTTCGTGTGACTGGTATCTCAGGGAGGGGGGGAAGGGGATGCCTTGGCATGGGGCCACAGAGGCACTCCCTTTCCCTCACATCATACTGCGCATTCACCAAACATATTCCTGGATCTCTCTCTCTCTCTCTCTCTCTCTCTCTCTCTCTCTCTCTCTCTCTCTAAAACACTACAGGTTGACCCATGAATTAAGAATGTTAAGTCGTGTGTGTGTGTGTGTGTGTGTGTGTGTGTTGGCCAGAAGAGGGTGTTAGATCCCTTAGAGCTGGAGTTACAGGAGCTGGAAGCAGTCCAACATGGGTGCTGGGAACCTCTCTTGGGTCCTCTCTAAGAGCATTTACTGAGCCATCCCTCCAGCCCTGTTGACGCACCCTCCCTGTTTATGGTTTCCGAGCTAACAGGGTCTTCAGAAGACATACTACAGAAGAGCTATTAATAAAGAATAATGAGGCTTCCTCAGTGACTACATTGCAGAACTTGTTTCTGAGCGGAATGGCAAGAGGCAAATTACGTTCCTTTCCAATTCTGACTCACACGCAAACAATCTCATCTCATCTCCAGTTAATCCTTGTGGAAGCAACTTCAAAATTAATTTGGCTTCATTTCCATATTCCGGGTGGCAAATATTTCTACGATTTTTTTCCTTTTTTTTTTTTTTTTAAAAAAAAGAACCTTGAAGGCAGCTGCTGTGAAAAACAGAATAACCAGCCTTTGTTACCATCCAAAACCATTGGTTGCTCCCAAGACTGTAGAAAAAAAAAATCAGGACACATCTGTTGTAGTGCTTCGTGCCAGGAAACCATCTTGCCACCACTGTGGTCTGATTTCACACCCTACTCATTTTTGCTAGGGCTTCTTTTTTGGTTTTGTTTCAAAATTACAGCACCATACATAAGAGTTGGTGAGTTGGGAAAATAACTCCGGGCATCATCATGAGACTCAGCAGCTTGACATGGGAGATGCTGCCTCAGGGGTCACCCACCCGGTTGAGATGCTCCTTACCAGACAGGAAGTGAACACATGAAAAAAGACAGAAGCTACTGATGTAGTAGAACCAGCACATCTTCACAAAAGGATCATGGAACCTTTGGAATCTTGCTAAAATACAGCGTAAAAGACAAAAGTGTGAATCCCACTAATTTTCAATATTCGCCTTGTCCAATGGGGCCGAAGCTAGAATCCTCTCACGGCCTGCTGTAGCGTCATCCTGTTGTGTAATTAATCCTTATTAAAAATTTCATAACAGGAGTCTGGAGAGATGGTTCAGTGCACAAGGCTTTCTGGACGTGTGAATAGAGTTTGAATTCCCAGGATCTAAGTAACAGCTGGATGGATCGCTCAGCCCACCTGTAATCCCAGCACTTGGGGGATGAGGAACAGTAAAAGGAGGAGAATGGAGGAGAGAAGTTGGTCAATGTCAGTTGTCAACCTCCATATGTGTACCCAACATGTGTGTATACATGCATGTACTCATGTGTGGCCTACTATGTGCCTCTAACACATTCACATACACTGAAAAATGGGAAAAATGATAACAGTAATACTTTCCAAACTGATCTATATAGAGAGCCATTATCATCTAATTATGATTAATATTGTCACCTTGATAGGGCCTAGAATGACATAGGAGATAAACTTTGGACAAGTTTATGAGGAAGTTTCTAGATTGAGTTAACTGGGGTGGGAGAGCCCACCTTAAATGTGGGTGTGAGCAGTTCTATCCCAGGGCCAGGATCTGGAACTGACTGGAAAGGCCAATGCGAGGAGAGCACCAATATTTGTCTTACACTGCTTCCTAACTCGGAATGGCAGGGAGGCCAGCAGCCTTGTGCTCCCACTGCCTTGGGGACTTCCCAGCCATCAGGGACACACCCTTCAACTATGACGAAATAAATCCCTCTTCCAGTTGCTCCTATCAGATATCTTGTCTTAGCAATGAGAAAAGAAACCAATACAAACCCATACCTCTTAAACAGTTCTGAGAAAAACATAACAACTGAAGTAGAAATTAAAAAGTACCCAGAAGGTTGAACATAATCTTAAGACAATAACAATAATAACAACCACCACCAAAAAACCCACAAGTACAGAACCCATGCCTGTCAATTTCAAAGCTTAACTACAAAGTTATAGTAATCAAAGTCCTGTGGACAGATGGACAGAAGAATAGGTAGAAAATTGAGGGTATAGAAATTTACAATCAAGAGAATTCGCACATGGTACAATGGTCTTTTAGTTGGGAAGAAACTTTTCCTCATCACATGGTGATGGGATGCTAGGTATCCATAAACTGAGACCCTTAACTAATTAGTGCCCCCATACAAAATGAATCCAATCAGTATTCAAGTGGCTTTGTCTATATATTACCAAAGCAAGAGTAAAATAAGCAAAGAATGTGCTAGACTTTGTCCACAATTAAAAAGCAAAACAAAACAACAACTGTATGTCCAAAAAATATTGCAAAGAATGTAAATAAAGAATTCCAAGACACCCATGGAATGGTTAAAACATTTGCAAATTGTGTATCTGGTAGGTTAGTGTCTAGAGTATATAAAGAACTCACACAATTCAACAACAATAATAAAAATAATTAGAAAAAACAAAGAAGCCAATTAAAGTGGTTCAAGGATTTGAAAAGATATCACTTTAGCTGAAGAAAAAAAAAATGACCCATGGTGAGTCACCACAATGTGGGTGACATTTAATTCAGCTGACGACTGCCAGTGTCCATATTCAGCACAGGAAAACAGTTCCACACACTGTGTTGTATTCTAGGTTTTAGTGTCAACAATTTGCTTTTCTGGTTAGATGGCAAAGACTAACTTGTTAAAAATAAAAACCAAACCAATAAAAACACTAAGCCTAAGCATTTGTTCTTCTTGGACAGTGCACTTTCTGGGTGTTGCTGGGAAGGACTGGCGTCTGCCCTTTTGTGAACTGGAAATACCTGTGTGAGAATAGTACCAGAGGGATGTTTGACACATTTACTGGACCTTATCAGTGACTTCAACAGATTGTCCTAATGACATATTAAACTCCTGAGCCAGAAAGTGTAACCTTATCCTATATGACACCCATGAATGTATGTAAAGAATAGCTCTTGGCAGTTTGGGTGAGTTGATCTGTTAAAGGCCTCTTGCTCACTTTGAAAAGACCAGCTGGGATCCCGAGGAGGCTCATTCCCCGACCTCTCTATTGGGGGACATTTCAACACAGACTTACTCTGTCAGAAAGCCGGGTGTACCATCTTATTTTGTGGCTTTCCATTTGAAGGCTACAGTCATCATGTGTGGATTTCTACACTAGACCAGACATTTTCATGTGTGGAATTAGGGGCTTTATTTTTGGAGAAAAAAAGCACAAACAAAACCAAAACCAAACAAACAAACAAAAAAAAAACCCTGTCTTTCTCAGAGGGAGTCAAAGATACCCATTTAAATAAAGGCAGCCAAAAGCAAGACAAACATTCAGTTAATGATACTGGGAACAACAGATTGGCTTTGAGACTATAATAAAGTCAACAAAGGAAGGTCCTCATGTCTGTCTATGATATGAACACATGTTGTTTTCAAATGCCTAATTCAGTTGTAAAGTCTACATGCAAGTAGCAGTCACTTTTATTAAAAACCAAGTAAGAACAGAATAAATCAAATAGCGCCTCTGTCTTATTTACTAACAATTTTGTCGTCTCTGTCTCTCTGGTTCCCTCACTCCCACTGAGCCAATCTGTCTAGCTAGGCAGCCAGGTTGGTCTTGAACTCTACCTCCTTGGGTGTCACCCTCTCTCTCCCTAATGTTTTCTTGACTGACAAGTACCCACAGGACTGTAAATAATTCTCAAGCACTACTAACTATTCTATTTTGCCAGGCTGAGAAGAGTTGTAAATATTCTACCTTAAACCCAATTTGGATTTGTAAACAGCCCCCACATAGGCAGAGACAATAGAGACACTGTCTCTGAAATAAACATGCTGGATTTGTTTCCTGGAGGTTGGAAAGTTTTATCAAGAAGTCACAATAAAATTGTAATAAAAAGCTAAGTTGTAACAACAGTAAGCATTCTTTCATGAAAGTGGCTTTCTTGTCTCCTCGGGACATCATTCAGTACTAATCCTATCAACCACGGATTTGCTCAGTCACAGATCTTTCTGGCTTATAGTATTGCACTTTTTTTTATTTATTTAAATGCTAAAAATAAAAAAAATAGGTGCAAAACAATTAGAGCTGTCTTCCTCCTGTCTTCCTTCTACTTAGTTCATAAATTGGTCATTATAGCATTGTGTGAGACAGACATCTCGGAATGGAAAGCTGCTATGGCTTTACAGCCTTGAGGTAGCTGCAGTCTGAAGAACCTTGAGGGATAATAATAATAATAATAATAATAATAATAATAATAATAATATCCCTCAACTCCAGCACAAGACACAGAACAGAACCAATTTAGCATGGACTTAAGGGAAATTACAAGGGACAAAAACACCTAATTGCTTAAAAAATGGCAAGTTGGCAAAGTCAAGGCTGAGCTGAAGAGCAGTGGGGACTGAAGGACTTCTGTCCCTCTGGAGGTTCAATGACAATGGTTTACACGGGCGGGAGCTCCGAGCCGCTACGTTTTGTTAGAACAATGACTCAATCATCTCTGAATCAAACACCAAAACTCCTAAACAATATTTAGAAGAAATTAGACAATGCCTCATCTCTACGAACATTTCTTACACCTTTCTGGACAAGAAGCCTTCATAATTTATATGCAAAGCATTCCTAAAGGAGAATATTAAATAGTATGCCTGCTCTGGAATTTGTGAATCATAATTCAAACTGAATTAAAAAAATCATAAGATAACAAATAGTCAGCCTTTTGTAAAAGGAACTGACAGCAGTTTGGAAAAAATATTTAGGAGAAGTCAGATCAGATGCATGGCTAACTAACCAATCAACGTCAGATCAGATGCATGGCTAACTAACCAATCAACGTCAGATCAGATGCATGGCTAACTAACCAACCAACCACGTGAGTGTGTAAACTGTGGCGATGACCACAGGATACAGTGTCAAGGCTGTGACACAGAACCACCTCGTACAGTGTTGAAAGGAGCTCTGGGATGTCTGCTTTATTCTTTACTTTGCTGCCACTGCCAATGACATCATTCTGTCGGCTAGATCAACCACAACAGCTTTAGGGAACATTGTCACAGCAGAAAGGGAGGTATTTCGTACAATGGTTATGGGAGGGGGTCAAGGAAGGAGCTTACCATGGAGGTTTTAGGATTATCGAGAAACAGATCATCTCATAATTTAAGGGGCATCTACTGTGAAGCCTGGTGATTTGGTTCATTCCTAGACTACAGCAGTGAATATCTAGAAAGCACAGCAGGCTGTCTGCTAGATTCAGAGTCAAAGACCATGGATGGCAGTAGAGCTCAGAGGATCTGACATGGCCGTGATAGAAACAAGCAACTTAACACAAGCTAGAGTATGGCCTCCCAGGTTTAAACCCTATGTGTAGACACTAAGGTTAAAGAGATGAAAACTCTCTGTGCAGTATAATGGGTGTCAGAGGGAACACAGGTGTAGGATTCAGGCAGACCCTGGCTTCAGTGACAGCTTTATTCCTTCACTGTCCTAAGTGGCCTCTCTAGGATTCAGTTCTTCCATTATAAGCTGGGGAATACTGCCACAGAATTCTTCACCGATATTTGCTCATATGCTGCCTTTGTGCAAAATACAAGAAAGCCTCACTGAAAGTGGACATGCCCAATGTCCAAGGGACTGGCCTTTGAAGGCGTGTAGAATGACTGTGGGCCCTGATTCCTTCCCTAGAACCCCTGCTCTTTCTATATACAACGGTCCAGTGCTCCAAGGTGAACTTTCATAAGATACCTAGATACCGATGTCACAGGCAGATTCCGATCAGTTCACCAAACCATTGTTTTCTGATCCGCCATCTTGGTTAATCAGTTAAGACTGTATAGAAGTGCTGAGGCTTCAGTTGGATCCTGAGGGATGTGACTTTCCAAGGATAGAGGCCTGTGCTGCTTAGGCCATCCAGAAGAGGGAGAATTTGGGTGAGAGGGCCAATGTGAGGTAAAGGCTCAGATATCCAGCTGGACGTTAGTGAGACCATAAAAGTAGGGCAAGGTCAAATATGTGTTTCCAGAGGCTACAGCAGCTGGTTCTTAACCTGTGGCTTGTGACCACATTGGGCCTTGCATATCAGCTATCCTGCATATCAGATACTTACATTATAATTCATAATATTAAATTGCAGTTCTGAAATAGCAACAATATCATTTTATGGTTGGGAGGTCACCACAACATGAGGAAGGTTGGGAAGGGCTGGTCCAGAGTCTCTGAGGCACACAAGATGCTGGAGGAGGGAAGGTCACATGTGTGTGGTTACTACAACTACAGATTTGGGATTCACTAGAGCTAGCTGTAGCATCACCAGATGGGCTGCCCCGGGGAAGCACAATGGAGTAACATGACGGGGCCAGAATCCTCTGGCAAAATGATTCCTGTGCCCTAGTCAATATGGTCTGTTTGTTTATTTATTCTTTCTTACAGGCTTGATTCCAAATCCTACCTCCGACCACACAGCATAACTTCTTTGTAGTAAAGACCCCCTTCTTACCCATTTTGGCCCCTAACAGAGATTTAAGGTTGGAAGCATAATTTACTGAGAGAGGTACATGTGTATCACTAAAGAAACACAGATACTGGCAGTTTCTCAGCCTAAAGCCTTTTACTCAGAAAGCAACCACCAGTGTTATGCAGTATAACGCTGCATTCTTTCCAAGCTATGGGCTGCGTTAAGCTTATCCTAGTTGAGGTATGCAAAGGCGCCAACATTTATGCAGAAGATGTAAGCATCGTGTGTTTCCCATCTCACCCTTCCGCCAACAGGTCCGAAGTTTAGCTTTCTCCTTATCTTTATTCAACTGATTCAAACCTAAAGTTTGATGACTTAGGGAAACGGTGCATGAATGGAATCCACAGACTAAGGTGCAAATCGGAAGAACTCTGTGAGGCTCTCCCTCGCATTGGATAACAACAAACAAATCACACTTTTATTATGGGATACTTTAAATATGAACAAACGTAAAGAGACTAATATATAAAGGATATACAAATATATGTAAATAGCACATAAGGCCAATTTTGGGTTTATCTTCATCCAATTTGATTGAGGGTTTTGTTGGACAACCAAGCTATCCCATTCTCCCTGAAGAACTCTTACCTTAACCTTTTGCATCAGGAGTTTAAAGGGCACACAGGCCTGTAACGGACAGGCTGTAATGTGTTCATTACAGCAAGTGGTTTTTCCTATGGTAAACATCTATCTTAAAATGGGAGCATCCAGGATACCAAATGAAAGATCTTAGAAAGATTTTCTGTAAGCACTTGGCCTCGGGTATATTTAGAATGACAGGAATCGTGTGTATGTGTGTGTGTGTGTGTGTGTGTGTGTGTGTGTTGGGATGCTTTCTTCAACGGCTTTTCCTTATTGGTTGAGACAGGTGCACTAGTGCTGGCCGGCAAGCCGCTGGGATCCACCTGCTTTTGTCCCCATAGTAGGGTTACAGGAACACGTCATCATGACTGACATTTTTTTTAAATGTTGGTGCTAGGGATCTTAATCCAGGTCTTCTAAATGTCCAGCAAGTACTTCACTCACTGATCCATCTCTCTGGCCCTAGTTTTTATGTAATTGATCCTGATCTGCCCTCGTGGCAGTTTCTTGCTTTATTGAAAGAAAGAACGACAAAGCAAGTGTGATTCTAGTTATCTATCTCTCTGTCACTGAGATTTTAAGTTGCCTGGGTGGTCCCTTTCTTGGGCATTTTGCAGCACTGAGGGATTTGAGTCACCATCTGTCCAACGCACTTGTGGCTAATATAGCCGTATAATGCCAAATGAGAAGTTCTATTCAGAGCAAATTAGAAATCAGAAAGTGCCAACTGTAATTAGTGGGTTTAAGTATAGTCCCTCCCAGTCCCTTTACAATGGCTTATCATTCTATAGTTTGATACTGTTAATGCTACCTTAATGTAAGTCACACAGGACAAGAGGGTTAAGTTAACCCCAAAGTGCACTCATTTAATACATGCATCTAGAAATTTTAACTTCAATTCAGTAAGAGTATAAGTTATTTTTTTGGATTTTTGTCCCTTGTGGAGAATTTTTCTCATTTATATACATTTTATTTTATCTTTTTCTTGAGAGAGGTCTCACCGTGTATCCTAGACTGGACTTGACCTCACTACGTAGTACCAGCTGGCCTTGAACTTGAAGCAATTCCCCTGTTTCAGCCTCCCAAGTGCCACAATTCTGTAATTACTGTGCCCAGTTCTTGGCTTCTTATATAGAGGACTCATTACTGATCTCTGTCTTCCAAACATAACTGAAATGTGCAGTCACAAGAAATCCAATGAAGTGAAAGAAACAAATGGGAAATTGAGCTTTTGGTACACATGGTAGACTAAAACTGCTGTTCTTAGTTATAAAGTAGAGAAGCGTAGTGAGTATCTACCTGCAAGATTGGATAAATTGGAATATCACTGTCAACATGGGATTCAGTCCTCAGCATCCATGAATAAGCATGTGGCCCTGGAATCCTAGCACCATTAAGGGCGGAGACAGGGAAATCACGGGGCTTTGCTGGCCACCACTCAAGTTCTAGGTTCAGTAAGAGACTGTCCCATGGGAACAGCATGATAGAGCAGAACACCTGATATCTTCCAACACCTTGTATCTTCCTTCCTCTGGCTGCCATGTGCACTATAGGATTTTGGACTCACTCACACATATATGCGACCTCCCCCTCCACCAACCCACAAAATGTACTTTACAACTTGTAGGCGCATGGGCACGGGTGACTGACACAGAAGGCTCTCAGCCCTGATTTGTCCTGGGGGAAAGGCATGTCTCACAAAGAACATCGGAAGGACAGCTCACTTACCAACTTCATCTTGAATCTCCTCAGCCACCGCAGGGACATTGTAGAGCAGGGACAGAGACTGGTTCATGCGCTCGTAGATCACACGGAGGTGCGTCATAACCTGTAAAATGGCAACTCTGCATGAACAATCTCTGCTAAGGAAACAGTGACAAATGCCACACCCAACACACACACACACACACACACACACACACGTACACATGTACACACACACAAACACACACACACACACGTACACATGTATACACACACAAACATACACACACACGTACACATGTACACACACACAAACACACACACACACACACACACACACACACACACACACACACACAGCTGGAACACTGAACTAAAGGGCCTTTTTGTGTTTTTGTCTCTTTTTTATTCTCTCCTTTATCAGTATTCCCCAGTAGCCTGCATGCTCATAAATGTCAGTTACAAGAACCACATCTGTCACCAGACTCAGAACACTGAAGCTTCCTAAATACCCTATTTCCTACAGAAACATCTTTGCAAATTTTCTAATACATAGGAATATTTCAATTGGAGTGGATATTTTGTAAGGAAGACAAATGAAATTTTTAGTTTTATTTAAAATCTTAGATTTTAAATGTAAATATCTTAGATTTCTGGAGGCAAGCCCCCGGTTTTCAACCTCTGGGAACGAGAAAGGAGAAAATAATAATTACAAATCTTCATTTACAGTTATGATGGAGTTGGCCCTCGTTGGGTACAGTTTAGCTGATTAGATTATACGGCTTCCTGCTTACTGAGTTATCATTTTCTCCATTCTGGTGGCTTGATTATTTTTATGTATGTATGTATGTATGTATGCACACATGTATGTACGTATGTGTACATGTGTGAATATTTGTGTGTGTTCAGCTGAACATGTGGATGCACATGCAAATGGGGGTGCACAGAGGTTTGAGGCTGACCCTGAGAATCTTCTACTACTTTGTACCTTGTTCACTGAGGTAGAGATCACTAATATGACCATGGTAGCTAGCCAGCTTGTTCTACGGATCCCATCTAAGCTTTCTTGGTGCTAGAGTTACTGGTGGGTTACCATATCCAGTGGCATCCAAACTCAGGTCCCACTTTGTCAACTGTGAGCCACTTCCCAGTCCTGGTGGCTAGCTTTAAATGATTAATGACTCCCTGGCGGATAGCTTTAAAAGATTAATGAATAGCATTAAATGTTTCGGCCGCTCTGGACACTTCAGAATTTAGATTCCGTATGATTGGAGAAACTTAGAAAATGCCAAGGTACACATTACTAAAACACTCTTCCTTTTGTAAAAGATTCGCCTTATTTTTACTTAAGTATATATGTATGCGTGTTTGGGTGCGCTCAGATATCTGTGCAGGAACCAGAGGAAGCCAGAAAAAATGGTGCCAGATCCCCTGGACCTAGAGTTTTAAGTGGTGGTGAAATGTGGGGGCTGGGCACTGAATTCACGTCCTCAGCAAGAATAGCAAGCACTCCTCTCTGCTCCTCACCCACCTCTTTGAGACAGCATCTCTCTTAAGTAGCCCAGCTGCCCTTGAACTATCAGTCCTTCTGCCTCCTCATGTTAAGTCGTATAGAATTGCATGCCATGAAGAGTAGCTTTTAAGAGTTTCAGACATTAAAGAACTCTTTCCAAAGAGATACAATACCCACCCCCACCCCCACTAGGTGCTCTGGAGAGAGGTAAACATCTTCCCATCAATAGAAGAAGCCACAGCCATGGACTGCTAGCTGCAGAAGGTTCCCCCACTAGCTGCAGAAGGTTCCCACACTAGCTGCAGAAGGTTCCCACACTAGCTGCACAAGGTTCCCACACTAGCTGCACAAGGTTCCCACACTAGCTGCACAAGGTTCCCACACTAGCTGCAGAAGGTTCCCACACTAGCTGCACAAGGTTCCCACACGAGCTGCACAAGGTTCCCACACTAGCTGCAGAAGGTTCCCCCACTAGCTGCAGAAGGTTCCCCCACTAGCTGCAGAAGGTTCCCACACTAGCTGCAGAAGGTTCCCACACTAGCTGCAGAAGGTTCTCCCACTAGCTGCAGAAGGTTCCCACACTAGCTGCAGAAGGGTCCCCCACTAGCTGCAGAAGGTTCCCACACTAGCTGCAGAAGGTTCCCCCACTAGCTGCAGAAGGTTCCCACACTAGCTGCAGAAGGTTCCCACACTAGCTGCAGAAGGTTCCCCCACTAGCTGCAGAAGGTTCCCATACTAGCTGCAGAAGGTTCCCACACTAGCTGCACAAGGTTCCCACACTAGCTGCAGAAGGTTCCCACACTAGCTGCACAAGGTTCCCACACTAGCTGCACAAGGTTCCCACACTAGCTGCAGAAGGTTCCCACACTAGCTGCAGAAGGTTCCCCCACTAGCTGCAGAAGGTTCCCACACTAGCTGCAGAAGGTTCCCACACTAGCTGCACAAGGTTCCCACACTCAGCGTTTACCTGGGAGCGGATCTGAGCAGCTTTCTTGGGGTCCACCATGCGCACATGTTCAAAATGCTTCAGGGTGTGCTGTCTGTCTTTCTGCTCCGCACGGACGTACTTCTTCAGCATGTTGAACACATGATGAGGCTGTGAGGAAAACCGCAAGAACATGGGTTTCAAGTGTGTGCAAAACATCACTTCTTCCACTCCCATTGAGTCCAAGAACGCCATGATGTGCACACTGCAAGGGACCTTGTGGTAAATTTTCCCAATTCTTCACAAATGGGTACCCAGACCTTTCTTCCTTTTTATAAATGATATGCATGCTCAGTATGTGTGACACTGTCCTAAGTCTTCATTTTCTTTCTAAACAGCTGCTTTCTGTTGTGGAAGGAGAATAAACTTTGGATCTCCCAGCTTTCAGTAAGATCCTTCTATTTTCCTGCGGAAGTATTCATGGAGTGTTCATGAGATTACATTACGATGGTTGTGCACAGTCCCAAGACCAGAATTAGTGCTCTGAAAATAATCCCTTCATTAGTAACACACAGTGGTGTAACAATCAAAATAAGAAAATAACAGACAATTTAACTACTACTCAACTGTCGGGCAAGGAATATCTGATAAGGTCTATGGGACATTATCTTTCCCCAGAACAAAGACCCTCATTAAACTGTAGTTATTTTACTTTGAAATTTAATTAAGCTCTTTTCAAACAATCAGATGCTAAAACTCCCAGCAACAATTAAGTTTCTTCTTAAGTACTTCTGTTTTGTGCTTTTATTCTAATTGGCTCTACTTTAATTTATTCTAATTTTACATGACTTTTTTTTAAAGGATTTAAGTTTCCTTTGCATCTAGCAGTTCTATTGCTGTTGGTATCCTACCCTTTGATTTCAGACAATGATGTACAAGGATATACATGCTTCATGAAGGCATGTCAGGAATGGGCTTGGGAATGTTTAGACAAATACAGATATTAAAAAAAATGTGTGTTCAACACCTTGAAAAATAGTTAGATGGTATGGAATTTATTACCAGAAACTATGTATGTTAAATATATATGCATGCGCATATGCATATGTGAATGAGTGTGTGATATGTATATATTTGTACATGTGAGTGTATATATGTGGTAAACAGGAGGGTGGATTTTAGTCTTATTATACTCTATATAATGTATACTATATTATTATATATTATCGCATATATTATATATTATATAATGCCTCAAAGTTATATATAGTAATATATATACATATATGTATATATATATTTCATGGCAATATGATATATATCACATTAACATGTTTTGTGCATAGCCCTAAAATATGCACTGTGTATTACAGTGTGTATTTATGTATGTATGTATATATATATATCACTATATATAACTTTGAAGCATTCTCTTGGCAATTCTAGGTGGAATTTGGTGCCCTTTCTCTGTTCTACCTTGAAGAGCTGTGCAACACTCAGTAGTTGCATTCAGTGTACTCATTATTTATGCAAGATCCCTCTCTTCAATGTGACAGCCACAGGCCCAGACTAGGTCTCACTTCCTGTCTATCAGGAGCCCCATCAGGAGCTCCCATCCATGGTGCCCAACCTGGAATTCGTGCTCTGTTTGTGAAGAATGCAGGTTACAGGCCACATTCCTGTGCCTTAGAACACAAACAAAGCCACACACCATCCAAATAAACTGCTCGCTTCTGCTTGGTTTACTTATTTATTCTAGACGAAATGTCTCACCGCAATCCCAAGGCAGAGCGACACCCTCGCTTTACACACTGGCCTGGGTAGCATATTATCACAAGGCCCCTTTGTACAGTGACATGCAGCCAGATTTATGAAACAGAGGATCTGCTTTCACATTTCAGGAAGACTAAGAGAGATAACTGATAAGATAAACCTATAAAGCATATATTTAAGGAGAGAGATTTATAGTAACTAAAAAATAATCTTTACAAGTCAGAAATTAAAAGCTTGCTGCTGCCGACGCCGAGAGCAGTTTTATTCGAAGCACTGTATATCCAGGGCATTATATAACCTTGACGATGGCTTCTTGCTATGCTACGTACACTTTTAAGATTGGAGACAGAAGGGTCACACTGACTGCATTTACCCATAATGCATCTGTCTGATGACTCCTAATGCACTTTAAGTTGTCTATTCCATTTCCGTCTCTGGGACAAGATTATTTGGAAGAAAATATGAAGTTTTCTCCTTTTATGAGTTCAAAGAAGGAAAAAAAACCTTCAATTTTTAATGTAAGCATTTCTTTCATCTTTTTTTAATTCATCTACTCCCCCCACCCCCCAGGGGCTGGCCACCTAAAAATGATTTTCTAAGGCATTTTGCCTTGAAAGAATTGTCACCAATAAAGCAACTGCACCTGATGCTGCAGCCTGGCCTTGTTCTTCCGTATTAAGCCTAAGTACCTTTTAGAGAATGAGGAAGGTCATTTCTTATAGCTAACACATGTGCTTTTCACGGATTAGCGTAAGTCGCATATATTCACCCCTCTTACTATGTGTCAATGCTAACATTCATTAAAAATAGACATTAGAACTTCAATTTTTATATCTTCACAATTCAGAAGACAACATCTTTCAGAAAGGGGAGAGAGAGAGAGAGAGAGAGAGAGAGAGAGAGAGAGAGAGAGAGAGAAGAGGAGAGGAGAGGGGGAAAGGGAGGGAGGGAGGGAGGGAGGGAGAGAGAGGGGAGGGAGAGAGAGAAAGAGAGAGAGAGAGAGAGGGGAGGGAGAGAGAGAAAGAGAGAGAGAGAGAGAGAGACAGAGAGAGAGAGAAGAGAAGAGGAGAGGAGAGGAGAGGGAAAGGGAGGGAGGGAGGGGGGAAGGGGGGAGAGAGAGAGGAGAGGGAAAGGGAGGGAGAAAGAGGGGAGGGAAAGAGAGAGAGAGAGAGAGAAGGGGGGAGGGGGGAGTAGGAATTTCAAGATTAAAGTTTTGTCACTTGACTAGTTGAATCCTAGTTGATGCCTGGTCATCAGTGAGGACTTAAGATGCTCCTGTCTGTGTTTGGTTCTCATCTCCCACTTGTCCCAGCGCCATCTTCTTTCCCTACTCATCACTGCTTTAACAGTAGCGGATTCCCTATGGAAGGCACTGTTAGGCATGCAGACGCGCAGCGCATTGGCTGAGCTACCATTCAGCTAGGCGGGGCGACATGCTTTATGTGGTGGTACCTCATCAAATCTTCATCCCAGACTAGGAGACAGTAGGGGCTTTTTTTTCCATCTCACCAAAATGGCATGAGGAAGGATCACGTGGGCTGAAGTGATGTCAGGGACATGTTGGTCCATGTGGCACGGAGACTCTGGTCCTGACAGAGCTGTCTGCCTCCACAGCTCTGTACCCTGGCCACTGTGTGAGCCTGTCTTAGAATCTAACTTACTAGATTTCTATCAAGGCGCAGACAGGTTTGACAATGATGTGACTGGATGGTGAAAAACTGTGTTCTGGGAGTTCTCAACTGAATTACTACTTCTTTAAACTCAGGGACAGGTGCCGATCAGCACATAGACTGTGCTGGGCACTATACATACATGCTTACAACGGACACTGATTTATAAATTGGTCAGTAAAACTCCAACACTCCCTAATAAAACAATAACAACATAGCGAAATAAAAGCTATTTAAAACTTACGGCTTATACCTAGAATCTTCCATTTAACAGTGGATGGCGATGACCTTAAGTAAGTAAAATTGTGTGAAAATGAAACCGAGGCTAGGGCAGATAACAGTGCTGACTTTGTAGAGCACACTGACTGCAGTTCTTTTACAACGGTGGAGAAGATCTGGATTTCGATTACTGAATCTCATTTCTGGTCCTAGATCTTGGCAGGAGGCTGTATTTTGCTAAAGGTCTGAAGCAGGAAGGAGAAATAGCAAGATAGGAACGTCCCTTGTCAATCTCATTAGAAGATTACTAGAAAGTGATTCAAGGTATTAGGTACAAGTTGGGCTTTTGTGATATTCATGGGTTTTCCTTCTGAATTCACCCTTATCTTCTAATAAGTCTGGTGATAATTAAAGAAAGAATGTATTCACATGGTTTCAAGCTCTTATCTCTCTTAACACCGCTATTTCTTTGTGTGCTTCGGAAAGATAGTCCTAACTTTCCCTGAAAATCCCCAGAGCCTGGTATAGAGCAACCGTACTCCAGGCCTCAAGGATCCCCCAGCCCTGGACCTGGATGTGCCATGAGCCCTGGGGGCTCTAAATGAGCTCTGACCTCATCATCCTGTGAGCCTGGGAACTCCCATGAGCAAAGCCTGGGGACATGTAATAATACTGAAGACCTTAAGGTGCCCCTAGCTGCAGAGTTCTGCTTGACTGCTCTGGGCTTGCAATTTTCAGGGATCATGTTTAGAAATTTAAAAAAGTTAGATTAATCCCTACGTTGGAAAACAAGCAGAGAAACCACCTAAAATGGTGTGTGTCGGGACCTCATAGATGACAGTGTGTTTAGATAAAGACGTACAACAAGCAACATGTCTCCGCATTATTATGTTTTCATTTGTTTCAAAGAAAACGACTCAGCTTTGGCGTATGATTCAAGCGCACTTGCTTCACAAGGAAAAGAAAAGAAAAGAAAAGAAAAAGGAAAGAAAAGAAAAGAAAAGAAAAGAAAAGAGAAAAGAATGGCCCTCTTTATAACTTTCAGCCACAATTCTCCAAGGTGGACACTAGTTATTTCTAGAGCTATATAATCGATTGTAGAGTAACCAGCAATCATGGCTGTCTAGGGAGCTTCATTTGATTATGCCAGGACAAAGATGAATTTGGTAAATTTTAGTTTAAAAAAGAAGAAACATCCGAGCCAGAAAATATAACCTTATACCATATGACATCCATGAATGTATTTAAAGAATAGCACTAGGCAGTTTGGGTAGGTTTATCTGTTAAAGGCCTCTTACCCTCTTTGAAAAGACCAGCTGGGAACCTGAGTAGGAATGGTAGAAACAAGAATGCCTGGCATCTCTACTGTGTCTATATAGAGAGTACACAAGTAAATTGTCTTAAAGTAATTGTTGTTAATGACTGTTAGCCTGATGCTACTCACATTCAAAACGAAATTTTTCACAGAACAAGCAAAAATTCAATGGCTCATTATAAATATGTTGATAATAAGTAATTTAATATATATTAATATTAACTCTTGAAATTTTATCTAACTAGTCACACACACACACACACACACACACACACACACACATATGGATGGTTTGGGGTTGCTGTGTGTATTGTATATGTGTTTTTTGTGTGTGTTTTGTATGTGTGTATGTGTATTTTAGTGGCAAATTCTAATTTCAGTTTGGTTATAGTGGCAATGGGTGGGATCTAAAACTCATAGTCAAGAATAAAGACACAGATCTGCCCCATTGGGACCAATTATATCCAGCCCCCTTTATTATCATTGCCATTGTTTTTGTTAGCATCTTTATGATGTAACTGCATTCTCTCTGCAGCTGATGTGGCCCTTCCAATGTGCACCTCCCTCACCTTAGAATCACACTGCCTTTTGATAAAGGTATTTAAAAATTAATTTCTGAAAAGGTGAGGGATATGCAGTAGGGATATGAATTAGATGCTGTCTACAAATGTGAGCACAGAAGATTAGAATTCACTGCACAGTAGAGCACACACATTCTGAGATAGGAACAAAGGTATGGCCTATTCCTGCCTCCCATCATAGTTCCTGGCTCAACATAGCTGCTGATAAGTGACTGTTAATCAAATCAATAATTGACAGTTGAATTGATGAGTGGCTCAGAGCCAAGTATAATTTCAGAAGTGTTTCTGGCCTGTAAACTATTCTTTGTATCTTATTCATGCAAGTGAGTATCTCTCAGACGAGAAAACCAGTCTTCCAACATTCGTAGACCACATTGAAATTCCAAACTCACTTGATGTATTTAGCCAGAATTTTCCGGCCCTTTAAGAAGGTATTGGAAGAGGTCAATCATCCCAGAAAATACATAACAGAGTCCAGATATATCCAATCTTCTCTGAACAAGGCTCATTTTACTAATTCCAAAAGATATCCATCCATTGTCTTTATAACATGCTGATACCAAAGGAAATCATGACCTGTCTCTGTTTCAGATAATATGAAAAACCTTTCCTGAAACAAGAAATTGCACTGTAATGGTTTCTAAAACCTTAAACTTTACCTCCCCAGAAAAAAAAAAGTATCTTTCTCTTGTTTTTATAAAGCCACATATTTTTGCAGTTTTATATCTCAGATTTCAAAAAGTAGTCAACATATGACATAAACCGTATGAAACACTTGTGTGGTGTTTTAAAGACATACTTGAGAGAGCCACACCTCTATCCTTGTGATGTCTCCTGATGAGTTTGATTCCTGATTTTGCCATCAACATTGTATACAGAGTCTTAATGTTACAGGAGAAATCCAGGAGAAAACCACAGGAAAATGAATGCAAACAAAAACAAACCAAGGAAACAAATCAAAACCAATTTGGGAAACTTACATTGAAATTTTTAGAAAATAAGTTTATGGTTTTATCTTTCTTTCTTTTTCTTTTTTTTTTTTGCCGTTAAGTTTATTGGTTGAGTGAAAATTTTAGAGCCTGATATAAAATGTATCTATAATCTTTTTCTTTAGAAAACCATCAAGGTAGGTCAAACACAAATGTCACTGCATAGAGAAAATGGCGATAGATTATTCTCGTGGCTTCCTTCTGTTTGGTGATTTTTAGTTCAGATAATAATGATGTGTTACATGGAAAGGTTTTGCATAATCTATCTTTTTTTGCATGCTTCCCACTGCTAGAGCAAAAATACTGCACATGCTCAAGGAGTTTAGAAATGTCATTGCCCTTTGGTTCCTCTTTAACCAAGAAAAAGGCCTTCCCAACTGGGACAGTCACCAAAACCTCCATGTGTTCCACGCCACCTCACAGACCCCTTGGAAAGGAAGATGTCTTTGTACTCTCTACAGTTCTGTCTGAACCTTCAGTGCATCCTTATGGTTTTGAATTATGGCCAACCAAAGCTAGGAACATGTTAATTGCTGTTTCAACATGTTGAAAATTTAACCCTGATTTGCAGATTGGGGAGGATGAGTTCCTTTGTTAAGTAACTTGTCCCTAGTTACAGATTAAATGGCTGTCTTGGGCATTAAACACAGGGATTTATATAACACCAGAACTTGTGGAAAACAGGTTGATAGCAGTCCTCTCACAAAAATCAGGTACCTTTGTCAATTACATTCGATTTAGACTGAGATTTAACCCTTACCCACAGCTCCATGATTCATGCCTTCAGCTAAATGTTAGCCATACAGACACTGGGGACAGAGCTAACCCCCTCCAACCCCACAATGCTGAAAGGCCAGGTCTGATATGGACTTCTCCATCTTTAAGCCTTGTTTAGTCAAACCAAACAGACCAAAGCTCTCTGGGATAAACAGGCTTAGTAACACAACCCCAGAAGGCAGAGCTGACAGAGTGAGCAGGAATTAGTAAACAAAAGATGCTTTAAAGCAACACAGACCGCGGGAAAGGTTTGTCAAGAGGTCTGATCATCCAACAAATGCCACCTGTGACATTCTTGACTTTTTCCAGGGTGATTTACAACAATCTGTTTTAACTTTGCATATTCACATTTGAGATCCTCTGTTCTTTCTTCAAATAGTCTCTAAGGAGCCAACAATTCAAGGTTGAATGCACCTAGGGTGCTTTAATTATATTCCCTCCTTTTCCAACGCCTACACTGTTTTCAAAACAACTGCGAGGTTTTTTTTTATTAAAAACACTTATATAATAAAACTAATAGACTTCTTAGAATCCAGTTATAACTGATGAGTTTTATATTAGAATGCGTGTTAAATTTAAACAAACAAATGTACTTCTGGAAATGGTTTTAAGAGTGGGGTGTGTGTGTGTGTGTGTGTGTGTGTGTGTGAAGCCACGTACACACATTCTCAAAAGTTTTTACCAACACCCTGCTCTCTGGGGTAAACTCTGGTAACCGTCACTTTTCATTTGTGCTCTATAAAATGCTTTTAAATATCTAAACACTTCACAATAATTTCATAGTAGTAAGCTTTTCACTTTAAAAGATAAAAGAAAAGCAGATATTGGCACAGGAATGGGCCACAGAGCATCCTAGCTCTGCAGTTTGTAGACAACTGCCCATGAAGATGTGCCCAGAAGGAAGCCCCAGAGGGCGGCTCTTCTCTAGAGGGAACATGGGAATGAATACATTTTGAGAAACAGAGAAGCTTCCAAAGCTTTCCAACATAACCCTTCATTTTCTGTTTGAATTAATCAAAACTAGGATTCATGTGCCCCTGGTCACGTATTTCTCACTTGTCTTGAGGAAGATCTGTCTGTGAAGCTTGGCAAACATTCAGAATAAGCTTAGACTATTTTGAAATAGAAAAAGAAAAAAAATCCTTTCACTTTTAAATAGTCAGTGCACATTTAAGTCACATTTCTAATAACTTGTTCTGGCTCTGTGGTTGTTATAAGCAACATATCAAAAAACATTTCATAGATCAGATTACAAGATTTAATGAAAACTCTTGATCTATATCTTTTAAGAGAAATGCACAAAGGAAATCAAGAAGACAGTTTTCTAACACCTTTCAAAATTCAGAGCTAAGTGCAGTGACTGAGTCAAAGTTTAAATAACACTCACGGTCGGTAACTTTATGCACAGGAGAAAGTGCCCCAAGACTCAGGCCTGTGGGCTTAGTCTTAAAAATCCACCCAACAACTCTTGCCTGACAAATGACCCCCACAACTCTCCTCACCAAAGCATGTTCTCTAAATAAAGAGTAACCAAGGAAGGACCTTTGTCATCTGCAGAAAGACAGAACCAGAATTTCACTAAGTACTGCCTGGGAAAGACAGAGATTGCTCACAGAAAATAAAATACGAATATAGACATCTTATTTTCAGAAGCTCTTTGTTCAGGGAGGAAGTGTGGTCCAGAAAAGAGACATTGCAGCAGGCAACTGACTTACAGCTTTCTCTGTCCACGACTACTGGTGTCACCCTGAACCAGCCACCCCATCCCCGGAGATCACAGTGATGTCATCAGTACAAAAGAATCAGTGGCTTCTCACTACCCGGAGGAATGCCAGAAGCCCCTTAACAGAAAAAGGGAAATCAGAATGGTGAGGAAAATCAGCATAAGTGGGTGGAGTTTGGGTTCCGTTACATAATGTGGACAAATTTCCACTTCTGGCCAAGATCTATTGAGAAGACCAAGATTTCACTCTCCTGCTAAGAAAAGGACTAGATGAACTAAATAAGAGGAATAGCTTCTGCAAGGTAAGGACCATGGACCATAGAGGAAGAGGAGACACACAAGGTGAGGTCCTAAAATTGTCAGTAACCATGGTCCCTAAGCTTCCCTGACTGTACAAGGTAGGGACTTCAGGCAGTGGACTCCAAGAAGTGAGGAGTCATTAGAGACCCAGTTGGCTAGACTTTACATGACCAAGTGCTCTATAAGAGACCTGCAGTTTATCCTACTGACTGTAGCTGAGTACTCTTCTGTGCCTGCTGGTATAAGAAACTGAGGCTAGAGGTACTAGGTACCCAGAGGATTAGAGGTGACAGTGCCTGGAGTCCCACAGACACAGGACTGCCTGGTTCTTGGCAATCCAATTTGAAACTCAGCATTCACGGTAGACTATTAAGAAGGATCCTGATTGAAAACAGGAATAACAAGCTACAAGGAGATTCACTCCACCCAACAAATCTAAAAATAGTGAAATTCAAAAAGGTGAAGTTGCTTCTAGGTAAACTAGCTAGGTTTCAAATAAGTCTGAATATATTTATAGTTATACAAAAGTACCTAGCATCCAACAACATAAAGTTTATAGTGTATGATAGCCAATAAAAAAAATGACCAGACATAATATTATGCAAGAAAATATCAACCATAATCTTAGGTATAAGATGAAGGAATGGCCAGAAGAGACTAAGGACAAATGGAATTACATCATTTTACATCAATAAAATAGGTACTGTGAAAAAGAGAAAAACCTTTAGCACAGCCAGATCAAACAAAAGATTATTTGTAGAGGTGACAAGAATTGTCTGTTGAGAACAGCAAACATCATTAAAGCACTAAAAGAAAATCACCTGGATCAATAATTCTATACCCAGCCAAAATATCTTTTAAAACCAATAGTAAAGTTAAGATATTTTTCAGGCATAAATAAATCACTAGCTTATACACATTCTAACACAAAGAATTCAAACTTCATCTTACATGCACTTGAAACCATAAAGGATGCCCATTGGGTAGAAGAAAAATGATACATGGTAAATATGATCCAAGAATGTGATTATGCTAGGCAAAAAGGTATGATTGTTTCTTATTATATAAAAAAGGTTTAAAAAATGATGACTTAAAGAAAAATAAGAATGCAGCATGGAAAACAGTATAAAGGTAATTGTTAAGAGTTAAGAGAGGGAGGTACACTGGTCTGTGATCCTTTGTCTTTAGGAGACAACGTACCTAAATCACATCTACAAAGAAAGTACTTATGGCATTCCTCCTAGCTTCTTCCCTGTGGCCTCCAGTCCCCACTGTCTGAACACCATCATTGATGCTGTGACCTGAAGCGAGATCTCAGTGTGACCTACCCTTGGAGGCACCGCCTGCAGGGCGGTGATGTAATTCTCGAGGGCCAGGCGGCGGCGGTCATTGAGCATGGCTTCAACTCTGGCCATGTGTGTCTCTACAAGCTGCTGCCTCTCGTTGGCTGCCTCCTGCTCCAGAGATTCCACTTTCTCCTGGAAATGCTGATGTGAAAAATAACACACAAACATGTTTGTTTCTCAACGTGATGATTAGTGCACAGATAGTCTCTCTGTCTGTACGAGGTCATTTGTAGACTGGGTTTAGTCCTAAATTCCTAATCTCACTTAAATTTTCTATGGGACTGGAAGAGCCAAGAACTCCAGACACTCAAAAGACGGATCATTGCAAGCCACAGAAGAAATTTGGGGTGATTAATTCTAAATTGAAATAGTTGGGAGCAGATGAAAGGGAAGCAACTTATTACTATGCAAGGAGTGAGAGCCAGCGAAGTTCATGCAAATATGAACATGGGCTTCCAGCAGATGCCGGTAGTCTGGAGGCCCTTGATGACTGAGAGTGGCACGTCCTGTCTGGTGTGTACGTGGGGCTGGGGTGTTACCTGGATAACGGCCTTCTTGTCAGCTTTGGGCAAGTTCTTGGCTTGACGCTCTGCCTCTTCCCATTCTCTCATGACCTATAAAGATGATGTAAGACATTATGAAAATCCTCCACTCTTCTTTCAAATACAGATTTAACACAGTGGCTTATATTATAGTATGTTTCCTATTAAAAATGCATCACAAGTCTATCCCAATGTGAATACCATTTGTCCTATGAGAATATAAATAATTTATGCCAGCAGTATGGTGAATATAAATGCCTGAATATACTGTAGCCACTCGAAATAAGGTTGGTTCATCTTTTCATTTTCCTTTAGAAATGTCTGAAAGTCATTTTACTTGAAGCGAGTAAACACCATAAAAGGCTATACAGGCTGGTTTTGTGTGTCAACTTGACGTAAGCTGGAGTTATCACCAAGAAAGGAGCCTCCTTTGAGGAAATGCCTCCATGAGATTCAGCTGTAAGGCATTTTCTCAATTAGTGATCATGGGTGGGAGGGTCCATTGTAGGTTGTACCATCTCTGGGCTGGTAGTCTTGGGTTCTATAAGAAAACAGGCTGAGCAAGCCAGGGGAAGCAAGCCAGTAAGAAACATCCCTCAATGGCTTCTGCATCAGCTCCTGCTTCCTGACCTGCTTGTATTTCAGTCCTGACTTCCTTTGGTGATGGACAGCAATGTGGGAGTGTAAGCTGAATAAATCCTTTCCTCCTCAACTTGTTTCTTGGTCATGATGCTTATGCAGGAATAGAAACCCTGACTAAGAGGAAGGCATATGCTATCTGAATGAAGTCTCCTGTCAATGAAATAAGACATTGATTTTAACCTTTCATGACATCAAGTCAATGCATTCTGAGTAGTGTATTTTGGGTATGTGTATGTGAGGACAAGGAATACAATGACATGAATAGGTGACGCGGGAGAGAGGGAAGAGCTCTGCTCTCTGACATGCTAAGGTCTACTCCTTGCGCAAATGAAGAGTGGACTCTTCATGTTCAGCAACCTAAGTCACGAGTAGCAAGGATAACTCCAAATCCACCCAGAAATCCCCAGAAAGTATGCATTATAATCTCCCGAATGTGGCAAAAGGTAAGACACTAATTGAGTAAGCAGGCCAGCCTGCCGTGTCATGACCATTTCCTGTTCTCGATCTTCTCACTAACTGATCAGAGTACAGTGTCTATTGCTGTGTGCTGCTGAAAGAAGATACAGGTTAACTATTCACCACCCATGGCTGCCCTTTCCTCTTCTACTGTCTGGTCTGTGAAGTGGGTTTCTATGTGAAGTGAGCCTAATGGAGGAAGATGAGGCAAGACACCAAGTCGCTTACAGGGTAGGTACTCCTGGACTTTTTATACATCTCGCAAAACTGCAAGGAAAACCAGGCTTACATGGTCACATCCGATCAGCGTGAGTTAGATTTTTAAATTAGTTTCTTGAGAACAAGATACACGGAAAATGTACAAACTGTTCAAGGTACTTGAGTATTCCTAGTAGCTGATAAAGGGCAGAAGTGGACAAAGAGATATTGAAGAGATGCTTTGCTCTATAAATGAGGCGAGGCTGGGAAGAAAAATGTTTCAATTTCCTGTACGGGAGGGTACGTTCCCTGGTGGCGATGTTCTAACTAGAATTCCTCAGGCAAGACATCTCAAAATTAGTTTGAGATGGAAACCAAATGTCTTAATGGGGTGTGAAAGTCGACTTCCTGCCTTATGTATCCTTGCTATCATCTTATCTTAAGACGTTGGGAACCTGGACCGCCCTCTTGGAATTGCAGATCCATGAAATTATTAAGATTTACCTAGCTAATGCATCGAAAATACGTATTACTAGATAAACGAACTTGAGCATTGATTTTTCAGAATAATTTAACAACATCTTCTACGCTCACACATCCATGGCCCATGCCATCACTGAAGGACTGCTTACAGACACGCTGTAGGCAGAAGATTAACCCTTTAGCCAGTTGCTTTTACTGGGGTACACTGGTGATAGATAATATTACCTGATTAAGTCCTTTACAAAGTCTGACTGATTTAATTGATACCTGATTACAGCAGGCCCTGTAAGCAGTAATTTCATTCTACAGACCAGTTTAAGAAAGCTATGAGCATAGCCAATGGACGAGGAATGATGATAAGCCAAGTAGCCTATTGGATCAGTGTGCCACTACTGAGTGGGACATTAATCTACAGGTGAGTTAAGGGTCAGTACCAGTAGCTGTCCCTAAGCTGACACCAAATACATTAAAAAACTCAGCAGCAGGCGAATTTTTGTTCTGAAGGACATCATTCTACATACACACTAAATGGACTAGATATGTAAACAAGTGTGATGAATAAGCTTGTTTGTCGGCTCGACGGGGTCTAGTGTCGCCATAGAAACAAGACTCTAGAAATGACAGGGGTAGGGATTTTTTTTTCTGGATTAGGTTAAGTGATGTGGGGAGACTCACCTTGAATTTAAGTAGCACTGGGCTGTGGCTTGGGGATTCTGGACTTGAGACAAAGGAGAGAGTGGGCCATGCATTCTGCTGCAGTCTGACTGCAGGTACCATGTGACCTGCTGCAGTCTGACTGCAGGTACCATGTGACCTGCTGCCTTAACCTCCTGCCTCACACCATCATTACTGTGTCACTCTGGCCTGTACCCTGGAATTCTACACCAAAACAAAGCCTCCCTTCCTTAGGTTGCTCTTGTCACGCTGCTCGGCATAACAAGAAGTAACTAATACAGTAACGAAGAGCATTTAGGTATTTTTTGTGTGTGTGCTTGTTTGCATCTGACACATGCTGGTCACACTGTGGCCAAGATCTTCAGATGGCTAAGTCATTAGCATCAATACAAATGCCATCTTCCCTAACCCTCTGTACCTGTAGCAGAAATGGATGAGGCCCATTATTTTGTATGCTAACCCAGAAAATGAATTGAAAGCTACAGTAAGAATCAAGTTGGGAGAGCTCCAGATTTGAAAACTTGAAGTCCTCTGAATCTGAACATCAGGCCTGCACAGGGGGTCCCCATACAAGAGTTTTTCACTGTGTGCAGAGAGGGATCAAGGTCATCAGGATTTATGACTCTCTAGAGGCCTGGTGATGTCATGCAGAGAAAATGACGATTACTAAACAGAGATTTTAAGAGACACACGAGTTCAAAGTCAAAAGGTCCCCGGAATTGAGCAGCACAGACTGTGGAGATAAAAGGCATCTAAACCCGTAACGCCGGAATCTACCAGGCGCATTCTCTGCTCTACGAACGACTACAGCTAAGGCATCTCTGATCTGGGATGTGAAGATGGAGAAAGTCTCCCGGAAATCCATGAACTAAGTCCTGGATCAAGTAGATGTTCATCAGGGTTCTTCTCATTTCCACAACAGACCACGACAGAAGCTAACACAGTACTTGAAACCAATTTTCTTAATTACATAAAAATACCTCGGATACCGTGAAAAATGATTTTTAAAAAACGATTCACGTGGATTTAAGAATGAAATACAAGGTTGGCATGCCTCGTATAATTTTTTTTTATGGACTAAAAGGAATTAGAGTGTAGTAGAAACATAAGATTAGAGATATAAAAATCACCAATACATACACTATTATATAAATCTTTAGCATCAAATAAAAGGTAAGAGTAACCATTTGCCCTGAGTCAAGTTAGATGTGTGGCAGAGGACTGCCTGGGATTTGTGGGTGGGAAGAAGAGAAGGACATTTCTAAAATAAGCAGATGTCAAGAGCGAAGCGAGCACGGAGGAGGGGAGTGGCTTCCCACCGCAGAGAAGCCAGGCCTGCAGGTGGATGGGATGCTGAGGCAAAGCTAGGGTCAGAGTGCCCTGGCAGGTGCCAGAAACACAGGCGCTCTCAGTGTTTGTTATACTTCCTGTGGCCTTCTGTGCAATTATGTACCCAGGGCTGTTATTTATTTATTTATTTATTTATTTATTTATTTATTTTAAGGGTAACAGGGAAGCCTCTGAATGCGTCAGAAAATGAGATCAACTTTGAGTTTAAAAAGGAGGGAATTGTAGTAAATCCCAGTGAATCTTTCCAAATGACTTCCTAAATGACTTTTCTAATGAGGAAAAAAAATGTGAAAAGTTCTAGTTTTCAGGGGGATTGATTTTAGTTGCCTGTTCCATTCAGTTGGCTTTCAAGCTCAACGTGCTTTTAGGTTTTCCTCATGGGCAACTAGTAGAATGTGAATTATAGTTCATGGCCAGGATGCTGTGGTCCAATGTGGTTGTAAATCATTTTCTCTCGGCATTACAACTGCAAGTATTAAAACTAGTCATCTTTAAGAAATAGCAATCTTATCCTGTTTTTTGAAATACATCAGTAGTTCTGTTTAAAATAAGGGTTTTCTTGTTCAGGATGCCAACAGTTCAGGAGATTACCTCCATGGAGAAGACTTCATGATTCCCAGGGACACAGGGCCAGGGCCAGGGCCAATCTCAGGCAGAGGACTGATGGGAGGGTGTACCTCGTACAGATTTGAGGTAAACAAGTTTAGGATTGACTGCTTTGGCTGGATCAGCTGGGCGGTTCTAAGGCATGGGGAGTTTTCACAAAGCAATAGTGCCTGGGTGATTGGAGCTTGGGTCACAGAGAGGCTGATAAAGAAGTTAGCTGGGATTTGGCCCGAGAGAAAGGCATAGCTTAAACCTGTAGGTGTTCTTCCTCTAGTACCCCACACTTCTTGGGAAACAGCTTATCTCATGGGGCTGGAACTCTCCAATGAGACAGGATGGGCGGTTAAGTCCCAGGGATCTGCCTGTCATCTACCTCCACAGAACAGGCTTTACAAACATAGGTCTGGCTTTTTGAATGTGTGTTCCGGGAATCAAACTCAGATCCTCCTACTTAGTGGGTAACAGTAAATAGTCTACTGATTAAAATACTCCTTTCTATTCTTTAAATAAATCTTACAAAGAACATTTAAAGTATACCTCCACCATCTTCAGAGTACCTTTCTTTAGCAGAGAAACAGGATTGAATTTGTGCTTCCAAATCCTCTTGTACTTGTCTTTACTTGATGTGACCGTGCCCAGGGATAGATGTGGGGGAATCCTACCATCTGGGGCCTTGTAGCAAACATTTAAACTAAACTTTATGTCTATCCAGTTGAGGCATAGGGGAGCACAGATTTCCCTATACAACAAAACGACAGACAGTGGAAGAATCCTCCGTACCTGGGACATTCTCTCTCGGTGCTTGGCTTCCAACCTCTCCTTGGCTTTCTGGAAATGGGCATGCTCATTCTCATCTCCGGGAGTCTCCAAGTACTTGTCGACGGCATCAGGGGTGCTGGCTGCTGTCGTGGGAACTAGAAAGGAGACAGGAGGCAAGTTGAGAAGAGAAACAGGATGTCCGATCTTTGTGAGAAAGCCAGTCATTTCCCAGGACAGAGAATCCATGTAAAGGAGCAGGGCACAGTAGGTGCCAATGCAGCCTAAGGAAGCACCCAGAGACATTATATCATGGAGGGAGCATGCTTCACCTCTCTAGTGTGTAGCAAAAGAGCGCATTTAAGAACGTCTTGCCCAGACAGGCGTTCCTCCAGCAGTCACTGGAGGAATATGACCATCAAATCCTCATGCCCTGCTTGGCCATTTTGTAATCTGGAAAGTAGCTAAGGGTATCGCCAGCATCGTACACCATAAGTCCCGCAGACACCAATGAAATCTGAAAAGAAGGCTGTTGCGAAATCAAGGCATCTCAGCGAAATGGGAATTCTGCACGTTGTGTTTTAGACAGCTTAATTACAAAGTTACCTTTCACGAGCGAGCTAGAGCACCACGGGAAGACATATAAACACCACCAAGTGCAGTTTAGAAACCACAAAAGGACATTCAGCCTTTGCATATTTGCCAACAATCTATAATTCATCACAACTGTCAGTCAAATAGACAGTGATTTCTAGCTTGAATTCCATATCACCAGGCAGGATCTGAGTTGTCTCGGGCACTGTGGCATTATGTGGCAACAGGGATGCTCCTAAAACTGAACCATAAAATCCAAGTATTCTAACCCACAAATGAGTAGTGATTAGGAAGAATCGAAAGTATTTAAGAGCATCAAGAAAGATAGAGGAAAGAGACAGTTTTAAAGAGGAACATGGTTTCTCCCTAATCAGGAAATGACATTATCATCCGCAAATAAACTTAAACGCTTATTCAAAAATATCAACACTTGTTTCAAATACTCTTTTCAGACTTCTCATCAAATTCTTGGAGTAAGAGGCTTGGGATGCAATATTCCCAATGGCAATGTCGCAGCTAAGTCGGCTGAAGCTAGCACCTTGTCTATGTGTTTAAGAAAATGATTGGCATTAAAATCAAAGGTCTGACTGTGTTAACGGAAACCAGAATACATTTCAATAAACATCAGAGACATGCATTCTGATTTCTTTTCTTTTTCTGTGGTCACTGGTTAATCATTACTTTTCCAAAAAATAATAGCAGGTGTGTCCAGGTGTGGCATTTGAGTAGAAGTGGGGAGGCAAAGGCTTATTCCTGGAACCTCAAAGAACTGTCCTCATCTAGCTGATAAAAAAAGGGAACACTTGCTCAATGGGGAGAAGGAAGAAAGGAAGGTCCACTCGGGAATCTGAAATTAGGTCCAGCTAAGTGTGAATCTAAGACAATGTTTTTACACCAGCTGGTACCCAGGGTAGGTGACCCGAGCACTCTGCATTCCAGGATTTTTATCTACTGGTGATAACATGCCTTGCGTCTTACAATTAGGCGTCAGTCATACAGGGTATTCTATGTATGCCGGTGCCTTTATTGCTCCCCATTATGTCGCACAAAAATCTTTTATGCTAACTTTGGGGGAAAATAACATACATTTACTTCCAATTCATTGAAAATAAATTAAAACACAGGACTATGCAATGTCATCTACAGGAAAAGCAACGTATTTTCTGGAAAACAAACAAACAGACAAACAAATAACCAAAGAAAACTCAGAAAAATTCAACTTATATATAGTCCACATAGAACATGGAAATAAATAAAATATATGGTTTCTTATCCTGAATGACTGAAAAAAATGATCTGCAATTTTAAACACTGTCTGTAACAGAAAAGATACCAAAGACAAATATATTTGCTTTTCACAACCTCAAGCAAATCAATACACACGTGTTTCCTAACCACCTTATCAAAGCTTGTTTCCCATGGACCTAACCATTTTTTTCTCTCTTACTGGCAGAGTGAAAATGAGATGTTACAGTAAATACTAGTAAATAAAATAGCAACAGGCTGAGGTGACCAGGCAAACTTCGCTTTACATTTCATTCGGTGGGAATGTACCAATATAGATAGTATCTGCTGTAAGGACTATCAGAAATCAACACATGACCATTTACTTTGCTTCATCAAGGTATATTTCTATGCTAGTTAATTTCATGTGCTAATATGAATGAGCTACAGGATGCCAGAGTCAATCTTCATTTTGTTGTATGCATGCAAGGTTGTTTCTATGTAAGATTAGCGATTGGATCTGAGGGCTAAGATCCCTTCAGATGCTTTTGCAAGAGCCTGAACCCAACAAAAAGACAAAAGAAGGAGGTATTTGTGCTTTTGAATTTTTGTCTGAGACACTGGTCTTTGCCCATGGACTGGGAACATACTGATTCCCATGGTTTTGGAGTCAATCACGTACTTACCAGTATCCACAAACATCACAGAAGTAAATTACTCAGAGTAGGATTCTTTATTTAAATGTATACATACGTAGGTGTGTGTGCAAGTGCACCTGCGCGCGTGTGCGCGTGCACACACACACACACACACACACACACACACACACACACACACACACCATTCCCAATTTCCTTGGAGGAAAAAAAAAACGTAAAGAATATAGTTTCTCTTCAAGGAAATTTTGTTAGGAGTCCCAGTTACAACCTACTGTTGGAATTTAAGATTCAACTTTTCTTTTCAGTATTTGATTCAAACTTAGAGCCATTTATACTAACCCTCCACTTCAGTAGGTATGGGTAAATGGAATGATCCTATATTTAAACCGGCAAATCATGAGATCATTTAGTGAAGGTGACAATGACAGTATATAATGATACTTAAAATGACATTAGTCTTTCATTGTCATTGTGTTCTCTGACAAGGAAGGACTTCAAAGGAAGGACCATGCAGAGATCTCAGATTCTCTTCCCCCAAGTCCCTACATCTGAAAGCCATTGTGATCCCAGGGTCAGCTACTGTACTGTGAGAAAGTCCAGTGCAGGTGATGGGCAGTGGCTTTTTCATATCCCACGGGTATTCCTGAGGAAAGGAGTGGTCCCAACGATACCAATTTCCATATATCTCACAGAGCAAGCAACAGGAGCTGAATCCATGCCACTTCAGATGGGTCATGGAGATACTCCCAAAGAGGAAACAACGTTGGGAAGTTTATTTGTTGCTTCAATATTTAATTATTTGTTTGTTTGTTTTACATATACAGGGTCTTGTATAAGTCCAGGCTTGCCTCAGACTGGCCATCCTCCTGCCTTTGCCTTTCCTTTTGCTTCCAGAGCTTCCTTGCCATATCAGACTAGGTTTTCGTTTTGTTTAAAAAAGAAAAGAAAACCCACGCGCCATTACAAATCACATAAACTGTTCAGAAATCCTTGAGTTTTCTTAGAAGCTATGATATGGGTTCAGATTTCCAATGTGCCCAAATAATTGTCATCTCTTTTTAATACTATTTACTGTGTTGGGAATATGTATTTTTATTCAATATGGTGGAAGAAAAAAATCTCTTTCACTGTGTAGAGAATAGTAAACTCAGTATCCTAAAATAACCAGAATATGAATTCAGGATCAGGTGGGCCATAAGAGGGCTACACTAGTTTTTGAGCAATAAAGAGTTAATTTATCTACACATCCAGGCAACTGGAAAGGGACTTGGTTGTTTTAAGTTTTTAATGAACATGACTTAGCCAGAAATACGGTTTCTTATGAATATGCAGGACTTTTTCCTACTGAACAAGCTCTTTGGCCCTGAACCCTCTCTGGTAAAGAAGCAGGTGATATAACAAGGGTCAGAGGCACACAGTTGGCATACTCATGAATTCTCACCTGAGGTGACATGCCTACTCCTGCCTTCTGTAAGCAAGTCGGGGAGAGGGGCACGGCCATCCTTCTCCAGAGGACCAGCCTTCAGCCTCAAGAGCCAAACACAGCTCAACATCAGTGCCACCACTACCCAGTCCGTAGGCACAGACTTCTAACACTTAAGTGACTTGCCTACTTAAAAAACAACCGAAAACAAAACCCAAAACAATAGAAAAGCATTGCAATTTCAGAGCATATCACTTATTGCCTTGAGGTGAACTTCCTACTTCTAAATATTCCAGGGTGCTCTGCATGCTTAATGATAAGTATATATGTACGTATACAAGACTTACTTATCTATATATCTATATGTAGTGTATGTATGTATGTATGTATGTATGTATGCAACGATCGATCTATTGATCTATCTATCTGTCAGCAAGCATGGCATCATACTTTGGATCTTGACTGGCCCAGACTGGTTCCCCAGTTGGTGCTATTGGGAGATGGTACAATCTTTAGGATGTGGGGGCTGGAGAGAAGACACAGTCACTCAGGGAATGACTACGGTCTTATTTGTACCCTCTCACCAAGTCATCTCCTTCTTGCACTATCATAAGATGAGTGGCTATGTTCTATTACCTCCTTCTCACCATTATGGTCCAGAAACAAGGAAGTTGGACTGAAAAATGAGCCAGACTAAACCTTTCTCCCATCAGGTTGGCTTTTTCTGGTACTTTACAAGCAATAGGCCAGTGGTACCTGACAAGTGTAGGTGATGGCTGCAGTACCATGAATATGTGGTTGCTCTTTTGTTTCTCTTTTACTCTCCTTTCCAGGAGTGTCTTAGCTTCTATCATATGCAAATCCTGTGGGCTAAAAAACAGTGACCAAAACAAACACATTTTTACCTGGTGGTATCATGTTCTAGTGAAAGAAGCAATCAGTACACACACACACACACACACACACACACACACACACACACTATTCTTAATACTATGTAATTTGTATTACAAAGGGTATGAAAGGAAAACTGGGTCAAAGGAAAGTGGGAGAAAAGGGTGTGTGATCAAGGAGACTATAGCCACCAAGCAGGTGTCCAGGTAAAGTCATCATCATGAAGGTGACATTCTGAGACTTCATGGGTCACTGCTGAAGAACAGGACAAGAAGATGCAGAACCTAACACTGACATCCTAGGAAGGAAGAATGTTGAGTAGAGAAGGTCATGGAGAAAGCAGGGGTGGGGGAGGAGAAGGGGAGAGGGGGCTGATCAGAAGGCCATGAAGCCGCAGTGAGAACTAGAATCGAGAATGTTTGGCAGCTTGGGAGGAATAGATGAGATTTTAAAAAGATCATGCAGGAGCTGAGGACATGGCTCAGTGGGTAAGAGAGTTTACAAACATGAGGATTTGAGTTCCATCCCCAGAACCATGTAAAAAGCCAGCCATGGCTGTGTACACGCAATCCTAGGAATGTGTAGCAGGGAGACAGGATCACCACTGTGCTTGCTGGCTGCCAGCCTAGCTCCAGGTTCAGTGAGAGATAAGTGGAATATGATGGAGCAGGATACAATGTCTTCCACCGGGATCCTCATGTGCCTGTATATGCCCACTCATGTATATATGATCATATAACACACACACACACACACACACACACACACACACATCTTCTGCAGTTTCCCTCCTCTGCTTGCCACATACATGAAGGAACATGGGTGTGTCTGTTTTCTCATGATTAAACTACGTTACCTAAACCTAAACCCCAGGAAGCTGAAGATCATGAGAGTAAAGTTTCTTCACATGTGAGAGTTCATTTCATTTTTCATAATGATGATATGCCAATGCTGGTCACATTGTATCCTACTGTTCATTCTTCAGTATTCTTAGGATCTATTGGAAGTCTATTTTCAGGCTGGTGGGGAACAGGCTTATTTCTGATTTCCTAATAATCTTGGTGCATGGTGTCTCACAAAAAGCACTATTTCTGAGAACATGTCATTTTCTATACTTGCTGTCCCCTGGGAAAGGCTTCACTATGTGAGGAAGTCACTTTAAAACAAAGTGAAACCCACTGAGGTTCCTGGAAGTAGTTGAAATCACTATGCAGCTTGTAAGGTTCATGGAGAGAAATGGTCAAATCCAACTATTCATACACCCATTTCCCTCAATGTGATTCCAACTTCACTTAGGTTAACTGTCCCTGGGTATGTGCATAGCAGGATGGTTCCAGGGTTCCCTATAGAGAGCAAACTCCAGTTTGCCCACCTCGCTTTTGTATATTTGGATATAAATTGGAGTATCTAATGTATACAATGTCCTTTTTCAGTCTGTTTATATTACTAAAGATAATGCAAACATTAAAGGGAGTGGCTTTCTTCCTGTATTGTTTGAGGAACAAGAAAAAAGTTTGTATATGCTCAATACAGAGGCAATTATTTTTGATTCATGGTTGTTTGAATACATAGATAAGAAAGCCATGGAGACTAAGGGCTGACTGAATGACAGTTCACCTTCACACTGTCAATTAAGATATTAGAAAAAACCCTATAGTTTTCATACCCATTTGATCCCTCATTTTACAAGGTGACATGATTTCTTTTAATATTATTTTCACATTTACTTATGTTATTTTGTGTATGTTGGGTGTGTGGGGGGTGTCAGGTGAAATGTCCTTGACCATCTAAACTACAACACAAGAGAGTGATTCCTAGACAAAAATCCATGGATAGCATCTATTTCATATATCCTTTTCCCCAGCCGAATGCAGCTTATCTATCCAACACTGGCAAGCAAAGATAACAGGGAAGACTTACGTCACTCACTGCCTTATCATTGAAAATTCTATGTGATTGAGAGCTAGTAATACTGATCCTTGAAATAGCTATGAGTTATGGAATATGGGAGCACAGGTAATTTATGAGTGAGCTATAAAGCTGTAAAGAAGGATTTTATGGGAAAATTTAATCTCCACGTGACAAGGCTTTCAAACTACCCTCTCTACTTAAAACCTTTTTATAAAAACTTTCCTTCAACGCTCTAATTTCAGAGTAGCTAAAACTCTTAGTGCATTCCACTCAAAAGCTAAATATGCATCATTCCTACCAAGTTTGAGACAGATGAGCCATTCCTAACAGGAAAATGAAATCAGGTGATCTTACAACAGCATACTAGATTTTAAAGAGGAGCGAAGGCTCTTGGCCCATGTGTTCTCCAGCCTCTCTTCTTTTACGGCCAGTTTGATCACGGTTGCTGGAGACCACTATGAATGTACTGCATGGACAGAAGGTAATAAAAATGTAATCTACACTCTGTTTACTCTTCGCCAGTCAAGCTACATTTCTTTTTTATGTCTATGTACTCGTACAGAGACGGGAATTTTTTTTTTTTATCAGATATGTGAAATGAATGTAGAGGAATGAATGCTGGCATTATTTTTATTCATAGTTATACTCCTTGCACTTAAATGCTATCTGTAGTCTGAATAGAGACAACCACCAATCAGAAAGACATTAAACAAGAGTAACAGTAACTGGAAGTCAGATGGCTTAACCATAGGGTATTGTTTCTTGTTAGTTTGCTGGAAGCTTCCTTGACTTCATTACCAGCGGTTCACAAAGACATGACCAGTCATAACTGCTCAATATTTAATAGATGACTTCAGAATGACCCTCTTCACTACCAATCGTATCATGGAAATTCTGACAGTGAACGCTGATGGACCCTTAACTTCTTTCTGAAGGCCTTAAGGATAAAACCAATTTAAATTTACCCCAGCTTTCCAGAGCAATTTTTCCCAATTGACTCATATGCTGGGATTTAATCCTACGACCACATCTCTTATCCTGTAAGTAAATTACTGAATGTGGCTTGCTTAGATTATCCTGCTAGAGACGCTCAAAAGGCTTGCAGTAACACTGGCACACTGGGCTAATAAAAGTAACCTTTGTACTAAAGCAGACGTGTGCCCTCTGACTGCTTTCCATTTTACGCATGTGTAAGCAAAGGCTAGAAGCCACTGTATAGTGTCTTCCTTGGCTGCTCCCTATTTTATTTACCTGTTTGTTTGTCTTTCGCTAAACTTGGAGTGAGCCAATTCACTGGTCTGGCTTCCTTCTCCTCTAGCACCAGGGTTCCAGACTCCTGGGTTGCAGTCCTTGACTCTACACATGAATGCTGTGGATCCAAACTCAGGTCCTTACCTGAGCACAGCAGGCATGTCACCAACAGAGCCATCTCCTCAGACTGCTGGCTGCCATGGCGACCACACAAATCATGCCTCCTTACTTATTTACTGTCTGTGGTTGCAGCAGTGTGTAGATATGACAGTGACTGTACTGATTGACGGAAAAGCATGTCCAATCCTTTTAATAAAACTGTTCTCCACTTCCCCGTTAGCAGTGACCTGACAGAAAAGCATGGCCGATTCCTTTAGTGAAAAGGATCCACTTCCATACCTTTATCAAGTAGCTAATGGAAGGAGTACATATCTGTGCGGGAATTATTTAAACAATAATAATTACTATTATTATTATTATTATGAAATAGGGTCTCATTATGTAACTCTGACTAGCTTGGAAGTGACTCTGTAGACCAGCTTAGCCTCAAATTTACAGAGATCCATCAGCTTCTTCCTCTTGAGTTCTGGGACTAAAGAAGTGAGTCGACCATGCTTAGCTGAATAGTTGTTTTTAATATAGTTTGACAGTCTAAGAGAATATCATAGCTCCATTCCTAGTATTCTATGATGTGCTAATAAGTTGATGCCTATTATTTCACAGCTAGAAGAACAAATAAAGAATAAAGCAATAGCTCAAAGCTAGCCAAGGACAATGATTGAGGGTTACACTGGTAGACTCTATTCATGCTGGCATGAGTCAGCTACTGTTTGCAAATCATAACCTTCTGATACAACAAACTACTTTGGGATTACCAGATCATACTATGCGTGGACAAAGTCATCTTTTCCCCTGTTTTAACCATGTATGGGGCCATACTTCCCCCAACATGCTGTAATCGTGGACCTAAGACCAGAAACACAATGAAACAAGAAGCAAGGGTCTCAAGCATTTCTACAGATAGCCATTCTCAGACTGGGATAATGGAAACCAGGATGAAACAAAGAGGGAAAGGGGGAAGGCGTATGCAGGCGAACCATGATTAACAGCTTGCTGGTCTACCTTCGGCATCCACTGTAGCGTATAATACATTAGAAAAAACACTGAGACATCTGATCTTGGAGTCAAAGAACAACAGCATTTGGGATTTAGGAAGGTGGTCCAACAGGTTCATACACATCTGTGGAGAGTTAGAGGCCACAGGCATCCTTACACTTCAATAGGACTTCCCATCTATGAAGCACAAATCTATATATGAATGTAGATACAACTCTCAATCCGGTCAAGGGTGAAGAGAATAATAGACTGGTAGAGAGGCACATCTGGGTGCTGTGGTGTACTGCAGAGGGTGGAAAAGTGGTAGATCCCTGGAGCCCACAGGCCTGAGGTGATTTGTGTACCCTGGTTTCCGGACATACTTAGCAAACTCTGGAGAACTGATAGTTATCATAGGAAGATAACGGCGTACAGGTGGAGGGGATCTGGAACACTGCTAAACACCTGTATGCACAGGATGAATTTTCTGAAACAAAGTGACAGGTCCTAAAGAAACCCTCGAGCCACGGTTTACAACTCAACGGAACCAGAAATGGGTCACCCTATAGGGCAAATTCCCCAGTCAACCAGCTGACTAAAAATTAGTGTAACAGGGACTGAGAGACGGCTCAGCTGGTTCTAGGTCGGACTCCCAGCATGCAGTAGCTCACAACCACCATATTGGGATCTGATATCCTCGTCTGGCATGCAGGCAGACATGCAGATAGAGCACTCACATACATAAAATAAGTGAATAGCTCCTGCCCTCTTGGTCTCTTGCTCTCTTGCTCCCTCTTTGTCCCCTCGCCCCTTCCCCCTCTCTCCCCATTCCCTTCTCCCCTCTCTCCACATGCTCATGACCGGCCTCTACACTTCTACTTCTCTACTCCCTCTCTCTGCCTTTCTCTGCCTCTACTATCCTCTTGACTCCCTGCCCCCTTCCCTGAATAAACTCTATTCTATATTTTTAATAATAATAATAATAATAATAATAATAATAATGATAATAATAAATCAGAAAAAAATGGTGTGATGCTCTTTGTCTTCATCATGGAGTTTGTCTGCTTCTGAAATGCATTCTGATGGAGACAGCACACAGACAGGCAATACTCTCCTCACCTTCGGAAATATAAGCTGGTCAGATATTTGCATAATAACTTTACTATTTTATAAGCACTGCGTTGCATGGACCGCAGGTGAGGCCTGTGTGTGAACTCAAAGAGATGCAGACCTGACGTCAGGAACTGCTAAGGCACAGGAGTTTCTTTACCTCAAATGGAAAGGCTTTCCAAAAAGACAGGAGCAGTCTCATGCCTCTCGCTGACACTGTGGTGTAGAGGCCTCTGTGAGAGCAGCCACCCCAAATAAGTGTCCTGAAAACCTTTTCAGCGTTGGTTTTCATGGGGAAAAGTTAAGATGTAGCAGCGCCTGATTAGAGTCTTAAGTCTTGTCAGGAAACGATTCATGCTGCGGGCCCTGTGCACAGTTCTCTGTACGTGCAGTCTTAGAGCAGTTCAATTGCAGGGCTTTTTCTCACTCACTTAGCATGTTTTTTCCCACTAGCAGCTCTTCAGACAGTGCATCTATAAAACCAGTCACCTCAGAGCAAAGAGATGCCATTCAATTAACTCTAAGCGGGAGAAGAAGCCTGAGTTTTCCAACGGAACAGGCTGGCTCCGCCTCTCATTCTGCTCCTATTTCCTCAGAATCCAGGCTGCCATCTGCATTTGACCTCCAGGTGACCATGAGGTTTTCAATTCAAATGTGTGGCTTAGCTATAAATAAGGCAGCATAGCCACACAGCTATAAATAACTAGAAATTATATGCTTTCTCCCGTATGTTGGTACTAGCACGGCAAAACCCTTCACTTGCTATGATTGAATAGTCTCTGCAGGGAGACAAGAAATAGGGCTGACAAAATCACCCCCTCCTCCCAGGACGGAAGGATGTGAGGGTCTGCATCCACTCTGCAAGTGGGAGAAGTAAGTGAGACCTCCAGGATCTGTCTGGAAAACGTTATGTAGAGCTTATAAAAAATAAGTTATCAAATAATGTTTACTTCTAATCAGTGAAGAAGAGTGAAAACCGACAGCCTTTTATATACTGAAAGGAAATATAATTGAGGAGAACCAATCAGCATCGTTTTCAAAAGAGGATGAGAGACGCCTGCTACTCACATGCATGGCACTGTTGGGGGGCGGGCACGTCAGCATTTTCCAGCATTTTTGTGGTTTCAGAAACTGTCTAACCTAGAAAAATGTCAGAACCAAATAAATGCCGAGCCATCTGGCGCAGAGCACAGCCAGAGTGCCATTAGGTTTCAGACGTGGCCCTCCCGTGTTTGATGCCTGCAGACAACTCATGGAGAGTGGTTAGGCCCTGGATTTTCTCCTAAGCACAAAAGACAAAAGGAAAATGTACACGAGTGTGCCAGAAAAAGATCTGTGATCTTTGAAAAATCCTGGGAACAACACAACACACACGAATGTTTTCCCAGTCCTTGCGTGTGATGGCTGGAGGACGTTCCCTAATCCTATACTGCCCACTCGCCAGACTTAAGGTTTTAGAGGAACAATTTCCCAATATCAGGAAATGGGTTTATTGTGTCAATAAAAAACACATCTTTCAAATATTATCTCATTATTTGAATTAACAGTAATATCTTATGGAGGCCACTGAAAAATAACAGTATAGGATGATGTAATCACCTATATTGTATTTTTTTTTTAAAATCATTTTTATCAGTTTTGAGGTTAGGATTCCTCCCCACCCCCAACCCAGGATAATAGTGACAAAGGCGAATTTTAATTATCTAATTTCTAATTGAAACTGGGTCTCCTCTTCAAGCCTCAGTAAGTATCAACAATATAGATCATCCCTGGAGAGGAGGAATACATTTCTAAATACAGACTGAATTTTAAAGATGAATATTGATGTGTTAGATATGACATTTGAAAATGAAATTAGACTGATTTGACAACCAGAAAGAAAGATGTTGTTAAGACCAAGAGTATCTGGTTGAAACAATGTCTTTTTTATAGGGAATTCCATTAAGCTCCTTAAGTGGAACACCTGATACCAGTGTGCATTCTGGGAGGGGAAAGAAGGGTAGTCCTGAAATCTATGTGACTGGCCTTTCACCTCCCCACGCTGCAGTTATCATTTAACATAGTAACCTTGAAATGTGCACACAAAATTGTCTTTGATAGACAACACTAAATCTTTAGGGAGTGGGTTACCTCTATTATTAAATGTGATTTCATTAAATGATGGCATGTTGCTAGCTTTCAGGAAATTAAAAAAAAAAGTTCTGCCAAATCAAGAAATACTATATGTATGATATTTCACAGAATGACACAAATCAGAAAGGAATTCGATCAGAAGTATAAACGGCTTAAGTGGAGGCACTCTGCCCAGCATCTCAAGTTGCCTAATAAAACTGGGTGAAATGATGAGCAAGACAATGGGAAAACAGTCTCCATCAAAAGGTACTTGGTCAAGAATCACAAAACCCATGCCAAGCAGATGATGCAATTAAAGGTCACATCCACACATGCAACATACTCTTTCCCTTGCCCCTCCCCCAAGTCAATGACAACATACGTTTAACAGGATCTTGGGGAAGAGAGTCACTGGTAGTCTTGAGTAACCTTTGGGATGCTATGGAGAAAACAAGAGAACATAACTAAAAATAAAAAGAACAGAAACATGGGAATGATGGCAGAAAGACACTCACAGGACTCAAAACTAAACAAATAAAATTGGGGGTTAAAAAAAATCATTAAACTAAAATCAAAACCTAAACAAAGAACCAAGAAAACCCAGATGAGATTTGTTACAGGTCAAGATCAGTACTTCGGAGTGGCTGCCCATGCTGGCACTGGCAAGACACTGGGAAATCTGCAGGAGGACTTATGTCTCTCTTCTTCCCCTTTAGCACCAATGACCCTCAATCCTCTCAGTGCCTTCCTCAGCAGTAGCTACTCGAATGTCACTTGTTCATGGGGGTGCTTCTGACGCCTGGCTTCATTCTTCACTATCCACCCATCTAACCGTCCTTCAAACCCCACTGTTCCCTTTCCTTCTTTGAAAAGTTGTATTACCGTGTGTAGTGTATGTGTTTGTAGTGCCTATGTGTACAGGCCACACATTCATGTGTGTGGAGACCAGATAAATCTTTTCCGATCATTGCTCGACATATCGTTTGAGACAAAGTTTTCTCAATGAACATGTCGCTTGATGACTGGCTGCCTAGCAAGCCAAGCCCCAGGGATCCTCCTGTCCCTGCCTTCCAAGTGCTAAGAATACTATGCCCAGCAGCTGCTGGAGACCTGAACTCTAGTTCTCTTGCTTTCATTGAAAAAAAAATTTTTTTTTAAATAAAAACAGACTGAAGCATCTCTCCAGCCCTCCCTTCCCATCCCCTGCCTTATTCCTCCAAAGGTTCTGAGAATCAAATCAGAGTCTGGTACCCAGCTGGGTCTTTGCTTCCTTGATACACTGTAACCCAACTCTGTAAAAACTAAATCAGAACTCCAGAGCTTCTTTAATAAGACCCTGTTGGCGGCATTGACTTTTTACAAATCAGTCTATAAAGTATATGCATGCCCCAATCCTTAGTGAAGGTATATGATGTTTCACTCCCTGCACAGAGTAATCAAATGGAAGGGAGGTGAAGGGGTTTACACTAGGGTGGGTAAAAAAAGACAGTGTCCAAATCTTGAAGTGAATTGATCCCTGCTAATAATATAAACTTCCTCATCACTAGAATATGATATTCCAGAAACTAAACCTACCTTAGGGAAAGGGGGAAAACCTGAGAACTTTGCCAGGAAATCCTCACCTAGCAGCTAAACCCTTTAGAGCCACTGTAACAAAGGCCCTTTGTTCCAAAGGCTCCAGGCTACAGAATCCTTCATTGTGTTTCACAGTTACCCAACCCAATTAACCTCTAGGTGAAAATGAGCTTAGGTTTCTTAAGCTAGGGGGTTACAATTGAAGTCAGAGTCTCTACCCTTGTTTCTTCAGAGTACCAAAGTAGAGTCATCTCCTAAGAGACCAACAAGAACTTTCTAGGACCCAAACAGATACCACCTACCTCACAGTGTGAGGTATTAAGGGAGCAAACCCTTTGTTGTTTTGCTTTGGTGATTTGGTCGGAAAATGGCCAGAATTTTCCCAGGTATTCCCCTGGCAGGAATCTGTGTTCCTGCAAATCCAGGAATTAAAATGCAAGATCTCTCAAGAAAGACATGCACAGTGACTAAGATCCTTGAATAGTTATATCCAACTTGAATATATTCAACTTGTGACCAAGAATAAAAAAAATACAACCGAGGACTATCAAAATCAGATATTCTGTATATTTGAGACATGGCTTCTTGAGGACTGACTCTCTGGGGGAATACTTCACCTTATACTGAAACCATCAGGACTTCATATCATTATCTCCCACAGTAAAGACAAGTTGATGTTTCCAGAGAGACACTGCAAGTTATTCCCCTCAGCCTTATGCCACTGGAAGTTGCTAGCATTATTCTTTTCTTTGTACATTTGTATGTGATTGTTCATGCCATTGAGCCTATATGACAGTCACAGGTCACATGCTTTCTTACCTTGGTTGAAACATACTTTGGTTGAAACAGTCTATTTCAACTATAGCCCAGGCTAGCCGGTCTCAGATTTCAGGTGCTTCTCTAGCCTCTGACTCCCATCTCTCTTTGCAAGTGCTAACATTATGGAGGCACGGACTACACATGTGGTTTATGTGCATTCTGGGGATTCAAACTTAAGTCCTCACACTTGCATGACAAGAGCTTTTATTAATCGGTCCAGATCCCTAGTTCTTGTTTACCTAATTGCATGAGAAAAAAACAAAAACTTGACAAGCATATGTGCTCTAGGTGCATTCAGGGAACAACATGGGCACCCATGGTGGTTTGATTGAAAATGACCCACATAGGCCCCTACAGAATGGCACTGTTAGAAAGTGTGACCTTGTTGGAGTAGGTGTGTCCTTGTTGGAGGAAGTCTGTCACTGGGGGTGGGCTTTGAGGTTTCAGATGCTCAAGCCAGGCCCAGCCTCTATTCTTCCTGCTGCCTGTAGATCTAGGAGAAGAGTTCTCAGATACCTGTCCAGCACCATGTCTGACTATGTGCTCCATGCTTCCCACCATGATGACAATGGGCTGAACCTCTCAACTATAATCCATCCCCAATTAAATGTTGTCTGTTATAAGAGTTGCTATGGTCATGGTGTCTCTTCACAGCAATGAAACTCCATGATAGCATCTGAGGCTGCGTGAGCTCAATTCAATTAAATCTCAATATCAGAATGAAGTAAAAAAAAAAAAAGACATGATGAAATAACAAAGGAATTCTCTATAGTAATCTTATCAAGACAACTGAAGCTTCATAAGCCAGCTACCAGTGAGAGACTATGTGTACATGCAGAAACACAAATACATAAATGGACATAGACAGACATAGACGTCTATGCATTTGCAGGAAGGACCGAAGAAGACAAAAGCCATTCTAGCCCCTTTATAAAGTGAAGCAGTCAGAAGTTCCTAGGAGCTGAAAGAAGAATCTACCATGACTATAACAGAATACATCCAAGGCCATGCTTTATTAGAGACAGACGGAGAGATGTGCTCATGATTCAACCTACTGTGGAGGAGGATCCTGGTAATTAGAGAAAGTGACAGGAATGTGGTTAGTGGTAGCAACAGGCCCATTTCCCAAGAACAAGGGGAAAACTCGATCTGTTACAAAGAGCAGAGCCAGTGTCGAGAAAGACAAGAGGTGGCCAGGCTGGAGGAAGGATCCACTTACACACGCTGCCACACACCGCCATGCAGTACTCTTCCGTGTCAAAGTTGTTCCTGTTGCCGCCACATCCGCCGTAAAAGAATGGGGCGCACTTCCCTTCAGTGACATCAAAGTACCAGCGGGAGATCATTGCGCGGCATGGCCCGGTCTCGGCTTGTTCAGAGCACACCTCTAATCAGAGGAGACGTGGGGAACCACATTTAGCAAGAAAACACATCTTCTGGCTGTTCATGTACATACTTACTCGTCTTAAGCCCTGATCCTCCCAGTGGTGACCTGGGCTGAGTAGATAGAGCACCTACTAAGGCTTCCCCGAGGAACTGAATGACCCACTCAGATTTCAGAGTCGCCTCTTCCACAAAACAAGACATTCTTGGCTTGTTTAATGTATAGGATGCAGTAGTAGCTACAGGTTTGGGCTAGAAGGGAAAAGATCCTTTTCTCGATTTAAAGATTAAAAAGTATCTGCACATCAAAAAAAAAAATCTCTCTTTAGAAAAAAAGGATCTCCTAAAACAACCTTGAGTCAACTCTGATGTAAAAGGATTGCTCGGATGGCGTGCCAACGCCTAAGTTCTCTCCAACTTCTGACTGTTTTTCTTCGTAAATGATAACCTAGACTCATGTATAATTAATCACATTTATTTTTAATGTTTCCAGCCTATCCGCTGACTAAACTTGACAACATATCTGCGGGAGTGACTGACAGCCAACCACGGTAACTCTAAGAAATTTTTTATTCCTGTATTTTTATCTGACCCTTAGCCCGTCATGTTCCAAACAGTAACATGTACAGCTAACACATTCAAATTTATTAATATATACCGCACATTATTTTACATTAAAACACACCTTACCTGTCAGTCTATCTTGCCCCTGTCTCCCAAATCAGTCCCATATCCCCACTGGTTTAAAATGCAGCAATTCAGTTAGTTGCATTTTCAACATTCCTCACTATTAGAAGTTAGAGCTCTGCTACAGACGTCCTGCATGTCTGCTTTTGCTGTAAGGAGAATAATAGCTCCATATCTTTTTTTGGGGGGGAGTTTGCTCCCCACCCTTGCTGGCTGACTCCTCACATACACACATCTTGTTTAGGATTTAACTAATTTACCCAAAGGGAAGATACCTTTCTAAAAAATAAAAGCTGTCTAAGACGAAGAGCCTCTAGGTTAGAAATAGTAAACATGAGACAGGAAGGTAGACTCTTATTCCTATAAAGGATTATTAAACTCTGGGTCCCAGCAACCAAAAAATTCATCCCTTACGGTCCCCGAGATTACATAACTTCTCTCAAACAAACAGTCAAAAAACAAATCAAGGATGGCAGACAAAGGGAATCCCTGCTTTTCCTTTCTATGAAGAAAATTCCGGAGTGCACCCCTTGCTTTTAAAAGTTCTTTCTTTAGTATCTTCATCTACATTCCTCCATTACTACTATTCCGTGGCCTGATCAATTTTTTTTTTTTGTTAGAGATACTATCCTGGACATTGTACCACAAAAGATGCTCCACCCCCATCCAGGCCCCCTGTGTCAATCAACAACACACTGCCATAATCAACTAAAGACAAAGATTCACAAAATGGAGGCAAGTTTCTAACCCTGGAGAGCCTCAAAACAAAACTCTCCAGGGATCCACTCAATGTGGCAAGCATCTAAAACAATTCTGACTCTTCCAGTTTCTACGTGGAAGCACCTGATTCCAGGAGCATCCCCCTGGTATCCCTACTGTGGGCCTCCTCCTCTTCCTTTTGGGGGCTGGGATTATCCGTGCTTTGGTACCCTCGTTTGTTCCTAATGTGATATTTCTTTTCGGGAGTCTCTTCTTCAGTTGTATTAATGCCAATATTGGACAGTGGTGTCCTGCACTGGGTTCCTGGTGTGGCCACAAGAGGAACAGACGTTTTGGATCTACTGGCACAGTTTTCAGTCAACAGAGACTGTCAGCAAAATCCATCCACGTTGGCTCTGGTACAAGGGGTGTGTCCTCACAGTCTCTCCTACTCACTGAATAACAGTGCCAAAACTCCAGGCACAGGTTAGGTAATGGAATAAAACAATGGCAAATGCATAGTGTGTGGGAGAGGGGATGGTGGTAGGTCTGTGTGAGCCTGGAAAAACTGGAACAAAAGCGTACCTCTCCCTCCAGCATCCAGCAGACAGCCGCTGGATGGAGCTGCTTCCCATATCAGAGTTTAATGGATGAAATTAGGAGATGCAAACTCTCAGAATGTGGAGAAAGAATTCTCAAAGCACGATTTTCTCCATGTCCTGAGAAACACGGTAAATTAAACATAACACATAGACATACAGAATATAAATGTACCTCTTCTAAGATTCCGTTCTGTAATTTTGTTCTCTAATTGTAGAAAGACAAATACAGTTTGCTTTAGAAATAAATCGTCACCCATCTAACTTAACAGTGAAATAAATTTTTTTAAAAAAAGGCAAAGGCAGTCAAATCAGTTGTACTAAAGTGTGTTGATCATCGATACTTCATTCAAATAAATTGTGGTCTATGTTCAACCATAATAAGGGAAAACTCTGAGGTCAGTGTCATTTAAAACAACCACGATCCAGATGTGGTGGTGCATACCTGCCAGTTCCAGTACCTGGGAAACAGAGATAGGAATATAGTGACAGGCTCAATGCTAGTCTAGTTGACATAGCAAGTTCTAAACTACCAGCAACAACAAGAAGAAATGAGCAAACAAACAAACAAATGAAAGAATTATAACACTAATGAAATAAGCATGAAAAACTAATTTTTTTTAAAAAAAAGTCCCAATTAAGTTATTACTACAAATTTCACAATCGCAATATAGCAACATTCCAAGAGCCTAATTTACCTGAACAAAAATCGTATTCTGTAGATAGATATTTGTTTGGTTCTCATTGATGAGACAAATTTTAAATCAACACATTAGAAAAATGGTTCTTTTTAAAGAACGTGTTATCTCCAATGCCAAAATCACATACTTCTAGGAGAAATCACATTCATCATGTGTTCTGAATGCTAACAAGTAGTCATAAAAACGGTAAGAAAATTAGTCTATCAGGAGATAAATGGTCAGATATTTATTATCTATTAATCATGTTGTACTAAATATAATCATGCAAATTAGGCCTGTAAGCTGGAGTTGAAACCTCATGTTCCAAACACAAGTTGAAATATCGACAAATCACACAAGAGGCTGTGCACGTTACTGAAGTCACGGACTCAGAAGGATGATATGTGTGAATTTTTATAGAAGTCTCCAGCACAATGGTTCTCAACGTTCCTAAAGCTGCATTCCTAATGGAAAGCTATGACCTTTAGCATAGTTCTTCATGTTCTGGTGACAACCCCCCAAACATTAAAATTACTACTAAAATTATTACCATTAAATTTACTACCATTAAAATCTTCATTGCTAGTTCATAACTGTAATTTTGCCACCGTTATGAGTCGTAATGCAAATATCTGTGTTTTCCACTCATCTTACTCTACTCCTGTCAAAGAGTTATTCGAATCCCAAAGGGGTCACAAGGAACAGATTGAGAAGCACGGTAGCAGGTATCCTCACATTGGCTGGGCTTTGTACTGAAATGTGCAGTTCTCTGTCATTGTAATTTGACTTGACCTGATTCTCACACCTCCCTATGCAGAAAGGTTTCTTATAAAATGGCACCCGAAGGAGATGGGTCTGTCAAATGAGTTTTATACCAGTCAGTGCTCCTGAGATGGTGCTATAAGCGAGCACAGAGACTGTACCACTATAATGTTTCCACAACTTTGATTTCCTGTCTGCTATGGTTAATTTGACCTGCAGCAGGGAATCCACAAGGTTAAAACTAGAACAGGCTTAAGTATGAGGTGTACCTTGTGTCGTGAGGGAAATATTTTCTTTTTTAATTGAATGAGATATAAGGATTTGCTTTAAAAAATTGTGTTTATCTGGAAAAATAAATAAATTATAGAATTTGTTTCCTAAGCATAAACACTCCCACCTCTGATATTTCAAGCCGTAGTGGTTATGACTCCCCAAATTCCTCACTATGGGAATAATTAGTTTTCACAGTCTACTAGGGATCTGACTGTGCCACGTCAGGAAAAAACAGGCAGAAATAGAAAGGTACTAGACAAGGCAAGTCTTCCCTTTAAGTTTCTTATTTCCTGTCTCCATGGCCAAACCCTCAAAACACAGAAGGCAAAAAATGGTGCTAAAGTTTCTTCACAGTACGGTCCATGATCGGCCACATCCCTCTCTCGGTGTGAAAGCCACAGGTGCCTGGAGAGAACTGGCAAAGTTTGGGAAGCACCATATAATGCCGTGGTGAGTGTGGGATGGTGTGGTTTTCTTGCCTGTGTTCTGAGAAGCAAGGTCACACAATATAGCTCATGTTGACAGTAAATCCCTACGATCCTCCTGTCTCAGACTCCCAAATGCAAAGACTGCAGGTGTGCGTCACCATGCCCAGCTAACTTATTAAATGTAGCTGAAATGTGTTATATTAAAAATATAAAGACACAGTCGATACCTTAGGCCAGGAGGGGAGGTAATGGTAAAAATTGGAAAACGTTTGACTTATGTGGGAAATAAGAAATGGAACATATATTAGAAGAGTCTTAGAATAAAAACTACAGAAAGATAACAGATGAAGTTTTTTTTTAACAGATTGTTGATACGTATTTATCCCACTCTATACAATTAGCTGTTTTTAAACAACATCAAAACACCGTCAACACTTCTGCCTTAATCAATACTGAGATAATAATCCTCTTATATTTAAACCTATGAAAATGTCACTTCTCAGAAACATGAACTCTAGTGGCCCTCTTCCTCTTACACACCACAGTTTTTATATTTTATTTTGAAAATAATGTTGAAAACCAATAAAAAAATTCAAGGAATAACTAAACTTAGAATGTAACTTTTCACAGTTTTTTTCTGGGAAGAAATGAGAGATGGCATCAATGCTTTTGAGAGCAAAAGAACAATTCTAGTGAGCTGGGGTCTGGAAACGTGACTCAAACAGGGCATGCCCACCTTTCCACAGTGGCTGGCTTCCTGCCATAGTCTCCAACAGAGAAGAATCTATAGATTCAAACTGAGAACAGCATCATTCCTGGTTAAGGTCTGTCCCATAACCAAGGCTGGCTTTTCACTGCAGTGTATTAAGGAGAATGGATTCCTTTGGAAGAGGAAACACCCGATCTGAGAAGGGTGTCCTCCTCACGTCACTGCACTCATAGTAGTGAGTATTATACCAGGGATGGTGCAGGCTGCTAAACCTAGCACATGGAACTGAGACACAGAGAGATCAAGTTTAAAGTAATACAATGAGTCTCTTGTGTTTCAGCGCGCACACACACACACACCTTGAGACTTATTCAGTCTCATCTTGTCTGGAATTCTCACTGTTCTCCTAATAAAAATACAAAAGGACAGACATGCTATTCTGGCATAAGTGCCTGGAAGCCACAGATGGAGTTTCAGAAGGGCAGTATGGCTGAAGACCAACAGAAGCAGGTGTTTTAGCTGCAATCCACCCCACTTCTTAAAGTTCTGGACACTTATATTAAGGAAACTCAATATTTCCGTGAAGAACCATAGCTCTATTACCTGAGAAAACACTCTGTTGGACTTAAGGATTAACTGAAAGGAGAAAGTGTATATATACATAATCATGTTAGCTGCTCTCTAATTTGTTGCATTACATTTTAAGGAATTGAATTTTGTTTTTACATCGTAAACTGTTAAGTAGACATGTAATTGTGCTTACGGCTCAAAATTTTCTTATGACAAACAGATCTTTGTGAATTTCCTAAACAGTGGGATTATGAACTTTATGGATTGGAAATTATGTCAATGAAGTTCCTATTAAAAGTAAGAAAAGCACATATATGTATACTATTTCTGTCTCTGTAAGCCTCATTCCCCAGTCTTGGATCTTAAGCACACTAATTGCTATAGTAGGCTTTCCAGAGTAGGACAGTTAAGCGACAGTTACATGGGTCTCTCAGCCCAGGCAAAGTATGAATAGAATGCCTTAGAATCAATGAGTGCTATGCCACAGGGCACAAAATAACAGGCTGCCACCTGTCACCTACATGGTCAGTGCTGACACCAGTTCTCCTGATGTTAAAAGGGGTGCCACACCTTGGTTCGAATGTGTGAATGCATTCTCTGCCTTAGTTAGAGCAGAGGTAAAAGCCTATGGCTTGCTCCAGAAGAAGGTACTACTATCCTTTTTCCTATCCCCAAACACACCTTAGAGCTTTGAGCTCCTTTGCACGCTCACAGCAAGCCAAGTTTACCGTTTCTCTGGAGTCTGAAAAAGTTGAGCATGGCAAAGCAAGAGTGACACCCATTCTTTCCAGGATGCGTGCCATGCCATTACTGGGCTGTACTGATGGAGAGAGGGGAGAATCATAAGCTTTGTACCCTATAGAGCAACATGGCTTTATTTATAAAGCTTGTTAGACACATTATTTCTCATGCTCTATGAGTGGGTCAAAACTCCCACAGGGTACAGATGTCCTTTTCCACTCAGGGTGAAAAGAGACTATGCAGGTCTGGATGGACAGAACTAAGTTACCTGTGTTCATATCCCTGTGCCCTGAGTGAGTAATGTTGCACCCAGTGTGTAAATGTGCCTCATCACTGTTGGGGAATGTCTTCCTATCAATCTATGGTGTTTCCTGGTGCTTCTCAGTAATATCTGAAGAGCAGTAACTTTACAAGGTCAGTGAGCTAACATATAGCATCCAGTGTTTAGACCGTAGATTTTAGTTTAACAAACATAAGTGTGTAAAAAATCACCTGTATCCGTGTCTCTCTCTGTCCCCTTACTGAGGAATTTCCTTTCACAGGGCATAACTTTCAGTACCATCTTGTTCAATTTTCTGCTAGATATAGTTTAATTGCAAATATCTTGATATGTGGAATATATTCACACAAAAAACCTATTTTAGGCAGGAAGCCGAGTTCATGCTGTATTTTAATGGTAACAGAATGCTGTCTATAAACACCAGCTCTGTTGTACCAACAGTTCATAGATGCCTCATACCGTAATTAACGCCAATCTGCTGGCTTACCTTTAACACTTCCAACTGGGAGTAAACATTAGTTGTCTAGTGTTCAGAATCTATGACGATATCACAATGATGAGTACAACCACAGTGACCACAGACTCAAGGCTGAGGACTTCCTGTCTACCAGAAACTGGGCTCAGTGGTTCCCAAGGATTACTGGGAGCCATTCACGTCTCACAGAGTAGCCAAATAATAGACGGGCGTTATTAACCCCAATTTTACTGAGACCCACAAGGATGCAGGACTACTTGGATCGTTCCATCGTGCAGGATTTGCAATTCACAGGCTGCAGGGCTAAGTAGGACTCAAATCTGAGCAACCTGTACTTGAGCAACAAAGTCTAAGTCTTCCTAGGTGTTATGGTAAGTGCTTAGCATAGATCATGTCAAGTCATTCTTAGAACATGCAAGGTAACATCAGTACTTACATTAGACAAGTAAAAAGCAGGTCACTCAACTGGCCCAAGGCCATATATTGATGTCTCCTGTAAATACTACAGTTGGAGCTGAGGGGAGGGGGGTTGGCTTAATCCATAAACTCTTTGCTGCACAAACATCACATTAAGTAAAAAGCTAGGCAAGGTGAGACCGCTCACCATCCCAACATATCTGGGTCTTGTTGATCATGTAGGTTAGTCTATTGGATGAGTTCTTGTCCAGTGAAAGGCCCTGCCTCCCATCACTGCCCAAAGACTAGAAAAAAAGAAATGGTGATTGGGACCACCCAAGGAACAACATTTGAGGTTGTCCTATGATTTGTATATGCATATGTGCATGTATGAATGGGGTGGTCCTACAAGTTCTATACACATATCCACATGTATGAATGAGGTGGTCCTATGAGTTCTATATACATATCCACATGTATGCATATGTACCTGCATACACATGTGTGTACACATGCGCACACACATACACACTGAAATTAACTTGATTTTAATAAGTAGAATTCTTTTTATGAGCAATATCTGAGGTTAAGAAACAGTACATACCTTGGTCTTTTCTGACAATATAATCTCCTTCGTAATTATCCAACTCCTCAGTTCTGCTTTTATAACATGAACATAGCCAGAGACAATGTTTAAATAAGTGGGGTTAAGTGTCTCCCAGGAAAACCTTTGGCTTAAAAAAAATAGGTAAATAGGTAACAACTGGGCGGTGGTTGTGCACACCTTTAATCCTAGCACTTGGGAGACAGAGGCAGGCAGATTTTTGAGTTCGAGACCAGCCTGGTCTACAGAGTGAATTCCAAGACAGCCAGGGCTACACAGAGAAACCCTGTCTCGAAAAACAAATCAAAACAAACAAACAGACAAACAAATAAAGGTAACATGCTATTTGTAGTCCCTGGAATATAGTATTCTGACCCCTAATCATGTATTACTTGACACCTGGTCATTACTACTATTTAATTTAAAAATCGAAAATTCCAGAAATGCTCAGTGCAGAAATAAAAGATGCATCCATGTCTTTAGCAAAAGAGCAAGCACTTACAAGGGCTGCAAGTTAAACGGAAGAATATATATTTAGAAAGGAAAGTAAAAATATCATTTGGGCATTATTGAAACTGAAATAGCCTAGTTCATGTGGACCCAAATCCTGGCTTCATCAATTACTGTTTATATGACTAATGTATTTGTAAAGTTTCCCTAAGTCATATTTTCCCTGTCCTGAAATAGAGGATATAACTTTTCTACTGCATACTACAACTATAAGGCTTATAAGGCAGAATCACAGCCTATACTGGCTGGTTTTGTGCGTCAACTTGACACAAGCTGGAGTTATCACAGAGGAAGGAGCCTCCCTTGAGGAAATGCCTCCGTGAGATCCAGCTGGAAGACATTTTCTCAATTAGTGATCAAGGGTGGGAGGGCCTAGCTCACTGTAGGTGGTGCCATCCCTGGGCTGGTAGTCTTGGGTTCTATAAGAAAGCAAGCTGAGTAAGCCAGGGGAAGCAATCCAGTAAGCAGCATCCCTCCATGGCCTCTGCATCAGCTCCTGCTTCCTGACCTGCTTGAGTTCCAGTCCTGACTTCCTTTGGTGATGAACAGCAATGTGGAAGTGTAAGCTGAATAAATCCTTTCCAATGTGCTACTTGGTTGTGATGTTTGTGCAGGAATAGAAACCCTGACTAAGACACAGCCTTAGAGAACGAGGGAAATGGTGAACCGGAACACTTCTATCTGCAATAAAGAACTCCAACGTGATCTCACTGACACAGTCTCCCAGCAGGTGGAAGCATGCCTGTGCTAGCCCTCCTATGTTTTTTACAGTGGCAAAGACTTTAGTCAGCAGCAGGGCACAAAGAATATTTGCTGAATAAATAAACATAAGGCAAAATATAGTTTTTATGGACAGGCAGAATTGGGTAGGTTAAAAAGACAAGGCTAAACCAGTTACAACAACATTCACACTTCAAAAAAGAAAACCCTCTCATCTCTCCGGTTTATGAACTAAAAAACTGAGAACAAGACTGTTGCTTTACTTAACTGGTAACAACTTGAGCCATTAGACTGATATCCAACATCTTCCTAATTAGCAAAGCTTAGAAGCCAGATGGAATTTGCAATAACGAGCTTTCCCTCCAAAGAATTCCCTTCTCTCTGAAATCAGTTATGCAGAACGGACAACAGGGGTTGGCAATTTTATGATGAGGTAAAAATAGCCTCTGTTTTCTTCCCTCTGTTTATTCCTCTCAAGAGCCAATGGGCTATGAAAGTACCTAGTTCTTACGAAGCACAGTAAGGAGTCGGCCTAGCTACTGGAGCCTGGAGATGATGAAATGATTTTCTTTCTACGAATGGTTGTAAATCACATTTATTTCCTTGCAGAGGCCAAAACATTAGCATTGGAAATAAGACTGTAATACTAATCTTTTCTCTGCAAGTGGTGTTTGCTTTCAAGTCACAGAAGCAGGCTTTGCAGGAAGAGTTTTACAAAGTGTACAATCAGCTCTGCTATTGCTGATGTTCCTACTAAGGGGAAGAATTAGCAGTCACCTCCTACACTAGGAATACACAGGGAAGGTTTGTCTGCCTTAATCCTACCATCTAAAACGTCTGTATCATTAAAGAATATCCTATAATATTTTGGAAAGCTTTGCCTACATTTATGTCGTTGGACAACTCCATAAGCCTTACATAGAATGAACGGGTTCACATTTAAAAAAAACTTATAAGATTAATGTGTGTGTGTGTATGTGTGTGCGCGCACGCGTGCGTGTGTGTGCATGTGTATGTTGTATGTACATGTTTGTATTCTCCAGAGTAGGATGTTGGATGTCCTGCTTTAAAAGTCATATTTCCTCCACACAGGGTCTTCTACGGACCATCCACCAATATCCCCCAACAAACTTCCTTTCCACAGATCTGGGTTCTAGGCTCACACAACATGCTTGACTTTTTACACGGGGCTCTGAGGATCTGAACTAAGCTCTTCCTGCCTTTGCAGCAAGTACTCTATCTACTGTGCCAATCCCCAGCTCAGGCTTGTCTTTTAAAATTAGTACTTACTTTAGATTTTTTCTTATAAACATCTAGCTTTTAGTTCTCAATTGCCATTGGCTTTCTAGAGGAAAATTCCATAGTGTGCATGTCTTTATATGTTCTGTCTGAAGATCCAAAATTATATCTTACATGGAAAACTGGATACCAAAACTAAATATCTAAAATTACAAAGTTACTTGTGAAACTGGAAAAAGGGAGGACTTATTTAGAAAAATAACAAGACTTGGAAACTAATGAGATCACCTATCTTGAGAAAATTTCATCTTGGTTAGAATATAAGCCTAAGATCACCACTCCTTGTTCACCAGTGACTCGTGACGGTCAAATTCCCACCATTTCCCATCATTCTCAGCACCTGTACTTGCCGACCCTGGCACATTCTCTCCACAGGGCACCAACTAGTCCTGTCTCCCAAGCATGCCCCTTATCTTCCACCAAAGCATAGGGTTTGCTTGCTATTTCCTACAGACTGTGATGTGTGCGTCATAACACAATTTACCTGGAGACACTTCCCTGTCTTGTTTAAATGCCATCTACTTAAGAACCTTCGTTAGCCAATCTGGAAGCTTGCTCTGAAGTAGTCTCTGTGTTCTTAGTTTACAGAGTAGAAGAGTTTGCATTTCTTTGGCTTTGATGTCATCCTAGATCTCAGCACTCATGACCATCATGAGCCTGTGTGTGCTCATCGCCTGTGTCATTCAGACTTGCAGGCAGTCAGCATGTGTCCTCTACTTCTAAATACCTCAGTTACCTGTAGATTATCAGTCACCGTAATGTGACTCCAAGAAAAGAAACCCAGAGAGAGGGGAAATAAAAAAAAAATCTCTTTCCTTGCTGAGAAAATCAGGGCTAAAAAATTCATGAGGCCAGATGTGCCAGTCTTGGCCTCCAGAGACATTTGAAATTTTTTCTGGAAAAAGATACCTTGGGCATATGAAGAAGACCATTTCATTCAGATCAAGGATACCCCTATTTGCACATTCATTCAATAAGAAGCTGCCTTAAATAGGGAACGATACAACTAAACCATCTACCTGAAACTGGATGTTCCTCCTAAACAATACAGAATACTTCCATTAGATCTAAGGTGGATGAATGGTCAACTTGTCACTAACAAAAACTCCAAGTGAGAAAACAGAGGATCCCAAAACACGGGTAAGGGACACAAGTCAGTCATTTAGCTGTGCAGGGGACAACCTCACTCACATATTAAATATTCAGAGAAGGGTAATGCAAAGTAGCCTAAGTAGCCCAGCCGCTGATGGGGAAACCAGTGAGGGTCAACTCTGAGTGGGCAGGAGGTATCTCATCAGGGTGCTGAAATGGCCTGGGGCTAGATTACACTGATATTAAATGACTGAGTAAATTTATTAAAGTCACTGAATTATATATTGAAAATGAGTTAATATTATGATATATAAAATCTTATCTCAATGAAGTTCTTTAAAATGCAGCAAAGGGAGAGGGAGCTACCCGAAAGAATAATTAACAATGTACTTGAGTTGGACAGTGTCCCATATTAAAGTCTAACGAGCTGTAATCATTACACTTTAATCAAAAGGGAAAGGAAATCTTACTGCGTTGTAGCATCCGTGGATGAAAGCTAATATCATTTGCATTACACTAAAATGAAGTCAACCCATGTTCATTCAATCTAGATCTAGAGGCAGATTTTACTGTGGGGGAAAAAACAAAACCACTGCATACCCATTAAATTCCCTAACCCCCAAACACACAAGTTGGCATAACATTTGGTTGTTTAAGGTAAAAATAAAATATTTCCTTTCATTTCCTGGTGATGAAAAGTTTTTTAGTTCATTTGGTTCACAACATTCTCAGGAGGAGCATTAGCTAAGGTATCAGAATTACACCTGTATTTTTGAAGAAGGTGTTGCCATACGTCCCAACTGAACTAGTAACACAAATTGACCATGTTGAACTTCACGGAACGAAATAAAGTGATTCTTATCAAATCATATTAAAAATTGGACTCAGTAAAAAAAAAAAAGAAAACAATTAGATTTAGTAAAATTAGTAAAATCTAAAAAAAGCTATTCTCACGAGCAAACTTTGTTGGAATTGTCTATAAGCCCAGTGCAGTGAATGACCCAAACTATAGTCTTTCCAACCAAGGATCTCCCAATCTCGGGGGTCCAAGATGCAATGGCCAATGCTGAACAATGAAGGCCCACCATCAGGGGAGGATCGGCACTTGTCAAATTTGATGGCTTCTGGCTAGGCGGGGTCTTATAAATACAGTCTAGGATTCTCTAAACAGCATACACAAGGCATGGAAGTGACTGTGCAAACGAGATCTGTTTTAGTTTAAACGGACTGCTGGCTGGCTTGTTAAACCAAACCAAACCAACCACGAGCAATAAACCAAGCATAAGAAGACTTGTGATTTTGGGGTGGGGTGGGGTGGGGTGGGGTGGGAGGGAGGGAGGTGGGATCAGGGGCCTGGAGAAGGGAAGCATTGGTTGAAATCATCCCCCCTCCCATTTGGCTTTCTTGTATCCCAAGATATGTAAATAGAAACCCAACAGTCGCTTACCTCGGACTACCTCCTCCACGGACTCAGTGGTGGTTGTGGTAGTGGTGGCTATGCTGGTTGTTCTCTCCGTGGCCTCTTCGTAGGGCTCCTCGGCCTCCTCCTCCACCTCATCCCCATCCTCCACATCCTCGTCATCATCAGCTTCTTCTTCCTCAACGTCAGCCACTTCCTCCTCTTCGGCTACTTCTACTACTTTGTCTTCGCTGGAAGAACAAGTAAAAACAGCTGTGAACTACTCGGCTGGACGAAAGTTTAGGAAAGTAAAGAAAAAAAAAACCAATCAAGGAAATTAGGTAATGCGTGAGGGTGTGTGGGATTGAAGAAAACCACTGGGAAGGTTAAAATGCTGTTAAGTGGGAACTCTAGCTGAGGTCTACAAAGCGTCTCACAAGTGGACATAGCCCTTTGTTTAATAGCTGCAAGATAAGATACTACAACTCCAATTATATGGTGCTGTGGGCAAGGCCAAGTTATGCAGACTGTAGAAAGATGATATAGGTTTAAACATCTATGTACCGACACATGCAGGGCAGGCAGCAATCAGCAAGATAAAACCATTAAAGGACATATCTAGGATACAATGTAAGAGACTACTACATAATTTAAGAGACTACTAAGGAACCCGTGTGGAAAACATCTGGCTGCCAACGTAAGCTTGGTCAAGAGCACTCGACTGAAGATAAAAGCAGAGAGGGAGTCTACCCTGTATTGCCTGGTGGGGAAGGACGGAGACACGCCGGACCAGATCATGAAACTAACACAAGACAAATAGAGGAGACTGAGACTCTCTGGCACAGTTGTGTCAAATGAGAAACACTACACAAAGCAGAAGCGGAAGAGAGGCCATACCCGGGTCAGTGTCCCCAGCGACAAACAGAGCACATGGGACCTATCACCCTGGAGTTGAGTGTGGCCAGCAAGAAGGAGCATGGAGTGGGGAACACGGCAATGGAAAAGTGGAGGGGTTGTATCAGCTGTGGCCCTGTGATACTTTGAAATGGCAGTGTTGGAGAAGGAGAGAACTTGGCTTTAAAGGATGGGAGAGTACGCGTCCTGTGTTGGAGACTGTGTCAGGTTTCACATGAGCTGGGGACCGGGATGGTCCCGGCCGTGATTTCTCATGCTTCCAGGACATTCAAAGGCTCTCGCAGTCAGTGTCTGACAGCAGAGCAGTGAGCTGCTGTCCTGAAAATGAAAGGGAAAGGAAATACGAAGAGATGGATGCAGCACCGAGGGACTGCTGTGGTTTCCTCCAACTCCGGGGATACTCCGTACAGGTTCTATAATGAATGATGCATAGCAGGCCCTGGAGTGTAAGCACAGGACGCAGGACTTTAAAAAAAATCCTATAAAACTATGTCGGGTTCCTCAAGGGGGACATTCCCTCAGCTCTGGTGAAACATGATGAAACGATAATATATTCTGAAATGTTTGGCTAAAAATGTACAGAAGAAATTATTAAGCTGAATAATTTAGTGAAGTGTTATGCATAATGTGTTGATAGGTAGGAGACTATAACTGATTTTCACATTTTTATCAAGACCATGAAGAAACAGTGAGAAAACAAAGATCAGACACTGTCATGGATAATCAGATGAGATAAACCTCCATCTGCCTAGATATAAATAGGGGGAACTAACTGATTTCTTGATTGCCTGCACAAAACTTTCTGTGCACACATCTACCACTGAGACCACATTTCCAAACTAAACCTACAACTGGCCCGGATTTTATTTGGGACACATTCTTTTACTTCATCTCAAGGTTGTTCTTCTAGTGAATGTTAAGAGAGGTTGCTTCCTGGGTTGATGGCGTCCGGAACTTGTCCAAGCAAATCACAGTCACAATTCTCTTTGTTTCTCCACTGTTGGTGGAAATTTGAAAGCGATGGCAGGGAGAAGGGTTAGATCCAGGCCAGGATTCCCTATAAACCATGAATTACCCATGATCTCGCCCCATGGTTGTTGTAACAATGTTTATAAGTGGTGTATGGTCCAGGCTTTGGTTAGTCCTCTGCTGTCAAGTAGGGTGAAGAAAATATACAGTTGGATTCCCTAAGGTGCCTACCCACCTTCTGCTAGTCCTTAAACACTGCTTTTAAAGCTCCAAACAGAAGCCTCGGCTGTGGAGAAAGCTGTTTAAGAGATCTGCATTCTGATGTGTGTGTAGCCAGGGAAAAGAAGGAACTCCATGGCCATTATCCCTCACTGCTTCTGTCGGCATAATTTACTGTCATAATAACTAAGAACTGAGATGCATAATAGTTCAACTGGCTGAGAAATTAAATTACTTGCCCTAAGAGAACTCAGGTCCAGTTCTTATTGCCATGGCTTTGATTTCTGGAATTAAATTTAGATGGCCGTGAATTCAGTTATCTATTTGAACACCATTTAAAGCAGAAGCCCACAATTGTGTTTTCACGAGGCTGCATCTTCTCGGAGAATCCTGAACGTGACACTCTTACGACTTCTAATTGTAGCTTTTAGGACTAACAGGAAGCATCAACAGGCAGGAAAGGTGCTTCTCTGCCATCAGCTGAGAGACCAGACAGTTAGTTGTTCTGTGACATAAGAAAGGTAAGATCATTGTGTAAAGCTGAGCACAGCGACAGAAAACAAAAGGCAGGGAGAAGTCTGTGAAAACGTGAGGCCAAGCCATCTCTTCATAAACCAGGCAAGAAACACTCACAGAAAGACAATGGTTGATAAGACGGCAGAATACTCACATCCCATCCCCTAAGTGCAAAGGCCGTCCATCAACTTACATACTGTAAATGCCTTCTCTAAATGAGGAGAAATTAAAATGTCTCTAAATTAAAATGAGAAATACTAAGGAAACAGGAGCTCCTGACCGTCCTAAGAGTATCTGAATGTGGTGAGGAGGTCAAGAGGACCTGACAACGAGACAATGAATCACCAGTGACACCATCTGAGGTCTACATTTAAGGTTGCACTTTGATGGAGGATAAAGGCTATCACGAAGGTGAATCACCATTTCCCATGAGGCTGAACATGATATAATTGCATTTGAAGCTGCCACCTGTGAGTCTCCTTAGGCGGCATGAGTCACATACCAGCTTTCATTCCTTCTTATGAAAGTCATGCAAAATGTTTTGCCATTTGCACTCTCTGAAATGGTCATGTGACATTACAGGCAAAAGGATAGAGTATAAAAAGATCAGTGGCTGTGGGGTGGGGTTTCATGGAGGAGTGAACCCACAGCTCATTGAGGGTTGTTTGGTATGAGATGCTATTCTTCATGATAGGATAGCAGGGGGCTGCGTGCACTCCTCTGGTGGGCACAATGGTAAGGGTTTGAAGATATGAAGTAAGGGGTAATTGAACGTCTTGGTACCTCCTGCCCAATTTTGCTGTGAACTTGGGTTCATAAAAATTAAACGATTGAATGACTTTTAGAAGTTTTATTTATTGTTTCATAACCTGTATTAACATTTAGTTTGGTTTTTGTTTTCTTCCTGCTGTCATTAGAAACTAGGGAAAAGAAATGGCAGAGAGATGCTCTGATATCCATGGTTATAAGAATGTGATCTACTCTCAGGCCTCCACTTCAGCAGTGATAGAAATAACCAAAAGCCAGTTCCCAAAGTGCTGTGACCAATAAGAGGCCAGAGGAGCATGACTGAAAAAGATGGGGCTCAGTCCTATGCATGCTGATGTAAAGGGAAGAAGAGAAAGGCACCAGGGTCTCTGGGAGACTCCCAGAATCAAAGCGAGGGATGGAGAAAACACAACCATGAAGACAGAAAAACAAACAAACACAAACCACTGCACCAAGAACATGAGAAAACAACCTGAGACGAACGAATGTTTTCCCCTTCTTTGGATTCATAGTTCTCCAACTGAGTAAGTCAGTTTGTTCCAAAGAAAAGCAGTGTCTGAGATCATTACTGTGAGTTGCAGAGAACGTGAAGAAACATGGAAGAAGGTAAGCTTGTTTTCTGCTGTTCCCAGGAACTAGGCAACAGAGGACAGGCCAAGGAAGATGAAGTCAGGAACACTCCCATCCCAAAAGGCTGTTTGTTAGATGCTAAACACACAAGGTCATGCGTAGCCTATTTCTTTACTGATGTGTTTATACTGTTTTGAGAGAAGGTTCCAGTCTGTAGCCTAAGATGACCTTGATACCATTATGATCCTTCTGCCTCAGCCTCCTAAATGCTGTCATTACTGACAAGAAACATGCCCCACTCACTGATAGAAACAATGAAAACAAGCAACTATCCAGGCAGGTAAGTTCAGGAGTTGTACAATCTGGTGAGGAGAAAACTGGACTGCAGGGCAGAGTGGCTGGCAAGGGTGTGTGTTCTGATTTGTACCACCTGGTCGTTTTTGGTTTTTAAAATTAGGCCAAGCTGTAGAGTTGTGTTGTAAGTTCATTGTTAATGCACAACCCTTGTTCAGAAAGAAACAGGCTTAAAGTGGATTCTCCTAAAGTGACAAACCACTATTCTAAACTGTAACTACTTGTGGGTTGGTCTGGGATTGAAAACTGTCGGGAGCAAAACTGCCATCTTGAGGGCCTGCAGATTTGCAAACATATTCCCCCTTCCAAGCGCCCAGCACAAAAAAAGGCAATTATAACAAAAGAGAGCAAAAATGGGACTATGTTTTTTTTTCCCACATCTATAGTACCTTTTATCAGGGTTTTGCCAAACCAGGTTGAATGAGCCAAATTATCCTCTATGGTGATTACTTCATTAATACAGAGCTACATACACAAAAAGTCTTCTTTTGATGCTATAGCCATAGAATGTAGTTCGTACTTTACTCTACAATCCTGTGACATCACTCTGAGTTACCTGGTCAAGCACAGTCTAAAACTATCTAGTGGAAAACTCCAGAAACAGTTCACAACTTTCAAGTAATTCTTAGTACCCTACCGTTACGATTACTTCATTTTTTTCATGATCTATTGATAATCTGTTGATTACCTCTTTCTGTGGATGAGTACACACTCTAATCACTTGAATGGAAGAAAAGCAACAAACAGTATTTATACAATATAGTCTTACTTGAGGTCCCAGTAATGACAGAACCCTTTGGGTTGTATCTCCTGTAGATATGAGGGAGTAGTTGCCTTGGTGACTGAAACATTTTTCTGTTAGAAGTTTTCCAAAACAAAATCTGATCAATGTTCTTCTCAGGAGAAAGGCATAAACTCCTTGTAGCAGATACTGTGTAAGTTACCCAAGGTCATTCTCAAATCCTTCCTCCCCTCCCTCGACAGGAAAGGATAAGAACCAAAGAGCCCATTAGTCCACATTGCTGCATTCCTTACAGCTTGAAGGCCTTGTGACTGACAATATCTTAACAACCAGAAGCCAGGACACATGCTTGTGCATCCTGGAGAAGCCACATCTAGATGAAAAAGTAGCTTAAGTGTCTTTGTTTCTTTGCCCTTTTACTCCTACTTTCTGTGCCCACCTGGAAAGGCAAAAACCCCTGTCAGCTACAAGGGGATGGCATCGAGTTTATCAAGGTGCACCATCAATTAAGCACGGCTTACTGGAAAGACCCTGAGCTATTCACCACTATGCCAATCCCCATGTACCAATCTGAAACCTAGCTAGAGCCTCAACTTAAGGACTGCCACTTTAAGAAGATCACAAATAACAAGACTGAGACACCAAAACTGCATGGTTCAGGCCATTAAGAGTGAGCTGCTGGTCCCAACCTTGGTTTGCAATTGGATTGAGTCGTCATTACACATTTAGGAATGCTCATTCTGGGGGAAAGAGTCTATAATAATTGCTCAGCGAGCAACAGGGGACTTGCATAACTCTAGCTTCAGAAATTCCAAGGAGAAAGTGACATGCACAAGCTAGAGGCCATTGGGCAGTAGGGAGGAGGCAGGGATATGAATTCATTATTCGATTGGGAACAATATGCAAATAACTATGATCCCAACAAGTTCGCAGGGACACTGAGTTTTAACAGAGAGGAAAGGCAGAGAGAAACCAGGGATTTTCCCTTAGCAATTAAACAAGAATGTAAAAGAGATATATGCAGGTTCAGTATAAGCTAATGAATAAATAGGCAATTCATCCACCCATTGGCTGCCTCCAGTAGACTATACTCTTTGCCACTCATTGGCCATGACATCTTCTGCTTTAATCAGGGTCACCCATGAACACTGCGTTTGAAATGCTGTCCTGGTCTCCAGAACATACATCCTACCTGCTCATTAGCATATTACGACTTTGTACCCAGAAACTTTTTTACTTGTTTGATCTTGGTGGTGGAGTGGAACAGGCAGGGAAGATTGGACATTGCATGGCATACTGGCTGGTTTGTGTGTCAACTTGACACAGGCTGGAGTTATCCCAGAGAAAGGAGCTTCAGCTGGGGAAGGGCCTCCATGAGATCCAGCTGTAAGGCATTTTCTCAATTAGTGATCAAGGGTCGGAGCGTCTATTGTGGGTGGTACCATCTCTGGGTTGGTAGTCTTGGGTTCTATAAGAAAGCAAGCTGAGCAAGCCAGGGGAAGCAATCCAGTAAGTAACATCCCTCCATGGCCTCTGCATCAGCTCCTGTTTCCTGACCTGCTTGAGTTCCAGTCCTGACTTCCTTGAGTGATGAACAGCAATGTGGAAATGCAAGCTGAATAAACCCTTTCCTCCCAACATGTTTCTTGGTCATGATGTCTGTGCAGGAATAGAAACCCTGACTAAGACACATGGGTTGCTGGGGTAGGTCTATGTGGTGCACAAACATGCATGCAGGCAAAATATCCATAACCATAAAATAATTTAGAAAAAAAACTGTTGCTAGGAAGGATCTGTTATATAAAAATAAACCATGAAAAGCAGTTTAGACAAATCTGTGAACTTAGTACCTCACGCTACCGAAAATTTTTTTTATTCATTTTGTGGGTGAGAGGGTGTCAGTGGGTTCTGCGGAGAAGTGGTTTTAGAGATATACAGACATGTTTAGTTAGTATGTTCTTGACTGAACTTTCCTTTAAAATATTTCAGCATCATAAAAAATGGTGGTAGAATGATATTCTAGCAAGGCTTCTAAATCTGGACTATAATTACAGTAAACGACTAAAGTGCTTTTTATTTCCAAGGCTATCTTGAAAGCTAGAAAAGTCATATATAATCCAAAGTGCATTGTCCTGACAGCTTTATGAGCTGTGCAGGATTAAGTAGAAGCACCTACAGTGAGAAAAAAAAGTCCTAGAACCATTTTAAATTCTTGATGCAAGAAAACAAAATTCTGGTTCATCAGAGACTATGCCAGAAATCTCCAAAGGAACAAATTCCTGAAGACCTGGTTATTGTTGACTATGGGTGACTGTGTGCGGATCTCAGATGGAGATAGGGAATTCATGATCTCTATTCTCTGGGGGGAGATTGTGAGAAACAAACCAGAGAATTTCTCTGCCCTCCTGGTACACACACCCTATAAACCGTAAAAGACTATGGAACCAAAGAAACGATGGTCTACTAGCACAGCACATGGCCTGCGTGTGAAGTGTTCCCCATATACTCATGCACTTGAACATTTGGTTCCTAGAAGGTGGTAGAGCCATTTTAGGAGGCTGCGAAGCCTTTTAAGAAGTGGGTCTTTCATGGGAAACTTTAGGTTACAGCCTGTTCTGGTATTTGGTCTCAGCTGTGAGAAAAGTATTGAATAAAGGCAGCTGGAGAAGACACTGTGTAAACAAGCGTGTGAGGGAAAGTGTGCCCAGTCCTCCCTCTCTTCTGCTTTAACAAGGGAAAGAGTAGAAAGCTGCGGGTAATCTGTGAGCTAAATGGTTACCAAGCCTTCCAGGATTGCCTTAAAGCAAGAAACTAATCAAGTCTCTCTCTCTCTCTCTCTCTGTGTGTGTGTGTGTGTGTGTGTGTGTGTGTGTGTGTGAGAGAGAGAGAGAGAGAGAGAGAGAGAGAGAGAGAGAGAGAAAGAGAGAGAGAGAGAGAAGACATTGGAAAGGAGAAAGGGAAGCTACCTGCTTCTATGCAAACCACATTGGTTTCACACATGAAGTAACCATAGGAACCTGCCCCCGCCCCTTCTTATAACAAAGGGCGAAAACCCTGTAATATCTGTTACACCTACACTCTCAAGAGAGCCTCTCAGGAAGGAATAGATATGTCTTGTTGGCTCATCTGGGAAAAAATAGTAAGAAAGGAAGCCACACCAGGGTTCTTCAAGGTTTATAGCCCACACACTCCACTTCTTGCTTCTGAGGGTTTGAAGTGACTACAGGAGTATTTTTAAATTGGATATAAACTAAAGGTAAAATAAATGAGCCTATTACTACTGAATCATGAAAGGACTGGATAGCCGGAAAATTGAGGGGTGCATGTTTAGATATGAAAAGGGCTTTTCAACTGTGGTTAATTTTTTCTCCTTTACCAGCAAGGCCAGTTTCTTGCCCTGACAAGAATCTTCTCAAGCAGTATCTGAAAAACTCAAGAGTCAGAACATGGAACACCAGTGTTCTTCACACAGTGTAGCAACAGTAGAGGGTCAGGGGCGGTGCGCTCAGTGTGGCTGGGCCTTGTGTTTTAGGTTGAGTCTTTGATAACAGCTGCTTCTGTGAGTGCTTTGTTCTGTCACGAAGACAGATGACATTAAGTAAGCATTGACTCCCCTGACTAGATGTGGCTTCAGTTACTCTCTGTTGGCCACGAACTTAAAATAGCTAGCAAAAAGTTTCTGAGAGAAACAATTCATGCATTTTTAAGTAGTTTTTATTGATGCAACCTGATATAATGGTCCTATTTTATTATCAGTTATTGTTCGCCTTTACTGTGTATAATGTATAAGTCAAACATTATTGTTTATATATATACAATATATTATATACTATATTATAAATAATATAATACAATATATTATATATATTACATGTAACATATAATATATTATATATAATATACATATTATATCATATATAAGCAATATATTTATATATGTATAGACAAGATCTGGGAAAGGCATGTTTAAGAACTGAATAAAAATACAATAAACTGGGAAGCAATAAATGAGTAGGAAACTACTGGGAAGAGCAGGTGGGGAAGGGGACTGCAGAGGGCCAAGAGCTCAGTGGGCTGCACATCAGGAGTGAGTATTAACAGGAAACAGAAGGCAGGCCATTGCTGTTCTATGAAAGAGTTTGTTTTCACTGGCTGAAGACTCTGGATCCTTACCCACAAGAACCCAGTGTCTAATATACAAGCTTTAAGTCAATGTGTGGAGGAGCGGTCACACACTGCCATTCGTGCATGCTCTGGGAGCAACCTGGGGGTAAGACAGGTGATGGAGTGACAGGGGCTGTGTAGAGAAGGTTCAGGGAAGCACAGACAAGGAGACTGAGAAAATGTGAGGGGTTTCAGAGAATGACAGAATGGGTGACCATCTGGATGGGAGGGGGGCGGGGTTAGTGGGAAGATGAATTTGATGCTTCAAGATGGAGAAATGGGCTAGGGGTGGTTACTAATGGCAACGGGATACAACAGGAAGAACCGGCGGCAAGGAGCAGAAGCTAATGGAATCGGCTTTGATCATGATGGATCTGACATGCTGACAGACACTGTTGGAAAAGGATCCATCAGACAGATAGAAAGGAAGGGCCAGAAATTTGGGCCACGAATATAGTCTGTATGAAATCACCTTCTTATGACTCTTAGATAAATGTCACTGAAAAAAAAGAGGAAGAAGAAGAGGAGCTACAATTCCTGAAAGAAACACAGATAATGGAGCAGAAGGCCACTCGCTTTGTGCGTTGCTAACACGGCGCATTTACATTATCACCTCGAGTAGAAACAGAAACTGGCCTTGTGAAGCCTGATTGGGCAGCTCTTACTTCCGTCCCCGATCACCCCACGAACGTATTTCAAGACTGCTGCCAATTCAGAGATCTTCGAGATCTCTGGAAGACTCTGAGATGCCTTTATAGGTTTTATTCAAGAATCAATATCCCAATTTGTTAATTGGGAACAATGTTTTAAACAGCATTATGTGTGAGGACTCATCCCAAGGACCCCCAGAGGGCGCCTCAAACTGTAGAGAGCACTGAACTCCATATATATTATAGATTTTTATCCCCTAGCTATCATAAAATTTACTTTTATAAACAAGACATAGTAAGAAATTAATAACTATACTAAATCAATTAGAACAATACCCTATAATAGACGTTATATAAAAATGGTCTTTTTTTTTCACAGTAAGTTATTATATAGTACTTTTTGTGTTGGTGTAAGATGATATTTTATGACTTCTCTTGCCAATAAATAAATAAACAAATAAATATAAAAGCTGTCAGACCCATGTTTGTCCTTTATAACCATTATTAAGCAAAATACTTAAAATAACAATCCACAAGCATTATAATACCGTAACTTGCAATTGTACAACTGAGACAGCTATTAAGAGGCAGGAACCATACACCGTGTGGATCTGTTGGGAAAGGGGTGGTTTGTGTCCTGAACAGAAGGGAGCAGATGGCGCAAAATGTCACCATGCTACCCAAAGCAGCATGCAACTGAAAAGTTTGTGGATCTTATTTTTAGATATTTCTAGCTAATATTTTTAGATTGTGGAAGCCAAAACTGTAGACAATGGATACAACAAGAGAATGCCAGTGGATACCGTGCGCTAGAACTTGGGCCAGAAGTGAGGTCCCTAAAGGGACAAGGATAGTCATTTCCCCCTCCTCACAGTGTACATTCCACTGGAGGAGAAAAAAAAAGAAAACAAGGAACAAATCAAATGCTAAGGCATGAGGTCAGTGTCAGGACACACACAGACGGGATGCCAAGGGCGAAATGGAAAAGAATGGATCTTCTGAATAGGGTGATTTGTTTCATTGCTGTGAAACAAGGAGCTGAAGTCCAAGCCAGAAAAAAACTGTCCATGAGCCTGTCATGGGAGGAGGATTATTTCCAGGCAGGAAGATTTGTTTGTTCCTGTGGGAGGCGAGTAGGGTGGGTCATATGTAGAGGGAGCAGGGGAGAGAGAAGAGAGATCAACTTGGGGGCAGGGGAAATCTCCAGTAAGTGCCAGGGACCTGGGGTTGGTAGGGAGAAGCCACAGAGGGTCTAAGGGGGCAAGTCTAGCTGAGCTTCCTAGCTGTAGGGGATATGGATTCTGACATGGCCACTTCCTATAACTAGGCAGGACTCCCATTGGATGGATAGGGACAGCAACTTTGACCCAAAATGTGTCCTGCCTACAGGATGTGCAGGGACAAAGATAGAGCAGAGACTGGGAAAATGGCTAACCAAACTGCCTTGACTTGAGACCCATCCCATGGGCAAGCACCAATCCCTGACACTGCTAATGATACTCCATTATGCTTACAGACAGGAACCTAGCATAACTGTCCTCTGAGAGGCTCCTCCCAGCAGCCAATGGAAAGAGATGCAGAAAATCACATCCAAACATTAGATGGAGCTTGAAGAGTCTTACCGAAGAGTTGGGAGAAAGATTGAGGGACCCATAGAGGACAGGAACTTCACAGGAAGACCAACAAAGTCAATTAACCTGGACCCTTGAGAGCTTCCAGAGATTGAACCACCAACTAAAGAATGAGCACAGGCTGGACCTAGCCACCCCCTACCCCCACATACGTAGCAGATGAGCAGCTTGGTCTTCATGCAGGGCCCCCCAAACAACTGAAGCAGGGGCTGTTCCTGAGCCTGTTATGTGCCTGCCTGACTGCGGGTAGATCCTGCACCCCTAAATGGACAGCCTTATCTGGCCTCAGTGGGAGAGGCTATGCCTAGTCCCACAGAGACTTGATGTGTGTGGGGAAGTGGGGGTGGGGAGGGAGAGGGACTGACACCCAGAGGGGACTTTCCCTCCTCAAATCCCAGCATATATGTGTAATGTCTACATACATATATATGGCTACAAATGGTGGTCCACATTTATAATTCCAGAGTGGGGAGGCTGGAATCAAAAGATCTCTGAGGCACACAGACTGGCCAGTCCGGTTTATTCGGTGAGCTCTACACCAGTGGTAGCCTACCTCTAAAAACAAGGTAGACAGCACTTGAAGAACAATAGCCAAGATTGTTCTCTGGCTTCCACACACATATGCGCACATACAGTCACCTGCATATGTACAACGGGAGCACACACACACACACACACACACACACACACACACACAGAATCATACATTACATGAGGGCCTAGCACAAAAACAAGCTCTGTAACTGTATCCACCATCATCACCTACATCCCTTCAAGCAAGGCTTCTCTGCGTTCTCCCTGCACATCAGTCTTTTAGTGTGTTGGAAAACCATCAAAGCATCTTGGAGAGTTCCTTGTCAGGGTTATGTATACACATGTTTCACACTGTAGCTGCTCTATAGAAGCTATAAGCTTTCAGTTTGTATGGGGAGGGAGGATGAATGTATAGGTGAAAGTTAATGATAAGACATTTAGGAGGGTAGGAGTTTTGGTTGTCTTTTAAGGTACTTTAGACTAAGATTGTATTGGACAGGATGGACAGAGAAGGTGAAATAACAGTGCAGAGTCCTGGGTTCCAAAATGTAACTCCAGGGAGTGTTTCTAAAGACAGAACAGATTTCACAGAACCCAATTAGGGGAACGGGGTGCGGAGATGGGGGGCAGGCAATCATTAACAACACCCAAATGCACTGGAATTCATTTAGCTGTAAAATAATGAAGTCTCCCGGGCTGTAGAAGTAAGTGTTGAACTATTTGCTTTAATTAATATTCGGAGTCAAAGACAACAAGGAGGAATGGGCTAGGAAGGAAAATACTACAGTAACCTAAAGAAGCGGGTCAAGGAAGACAAATTTAACAAATAATTTAAAACAAACAGCGGTGATCAGATAGCTACAAACCAATAAACGAGAGACCCAGTCAATGCCTTGACTGAAGAGCACACAGGATGAGCAGTGTGGAAATGAGAGGACAGGCAAGTCACACGTGAAGAGGGAAGAGAGGATTCCAAGGACCTTTTAAGCTTTACATGGTCCGTTCTAGATGCTCGGACTCCTGAGCCCACAGACGCCTGGGCCTGTCTGTGCATGAACTGGTACCTGACAGTAAAACAAAGGGGATCCAAGGAAAAGCCCGTCACTTGTGTTGATGACAGAGCAGAAACATTCATTGTAGGGGTCGAACCAGAGACTACAGGAAGTCATAAATGTGTATCTAAAATACTTATCTGGTCAACTCCCAGTGTGCATGCGTGCAAAAATTCTGTCAAGCCGAAGGGATTTAGGAGGCTTCCCTGTTTCAGATGCTCTGCGTCCTTGTTGCTAAGGGAGTTTCGGCACTTGCATGAGTATTGGATGAGTCAGGAGTCTTGTGGGATAGGTGCCTGGCAATGCTGGGTCAATGGACTTAGCACCTGAGTACTCCACGATTAAACGAGGTGCCGCTATCCCAGGAATACCTTGGACACACATTTTCATAAAGCCAAAGTATTTCATTACTACATCTGATATTTGTACAACTCCTCAGCTCCAGCTCTAACAACACTGGCTATGAAACTCTGCTGAAGGCCGATTAGCATGACAATCAAAGATTCTACAATGGGAAGCAAATGAACAGCATATTCCAGGGGGCAGAAGATTAAAAGCTTAATCTTCTCTTACTTCCAAATCTTCTATATTTTGCAAATACATAACTGAGGTCTAAAATGGAAGGCTTTCAGATGTGGAAATTGAAAATTTAAACAGCTATTAAGTTTCTATTTAAAATATCCAATGGAACCAAAGTCAACCACAACTAATTTAATAGACAATTTCCAGTCATAGGGAATCATCTATTTTACTCATTTTTTTGTATCCTTAAAATAATTCTTGCATATTCAAGAGATAAAACAGGCATATAAAAAAAGAGTATCATTACTTGCTTGCTACCAACAGCTACTTTAAGATGTTCTCAGCCTCATCTAAAACAAAAGGCCTAAGATGTGCTCATCTGTCAGTATCAGTTATAAGAGTCACAAGGCCTTAAAAGAGTCAACTGAAAAAAAGAACACATTATATTGGCCATGATTATCAAACAGAGGTAGGACAGTGGGCTCCCAAGCCCTGAAGAGTGCTTTTCTGTTTGACATCATGAGACAGGGTTGGGGTGAGGTGGCCTCCAGATCAGTTTCACAAAGATCCAGTCTACACGTTATAAATGTGTTTGTACACTTGTCAGTAGACCAACAAGCACTGTGATACAAATTATCTAACATTACCTCTGTCAGCGGAAACGGGCTCAGCCAGATTATGCTAGGGTTAAAGCACGGCTTGTTTTTTTTTTTTTTTTTAAAAAATGTGCATTTTAAATTATTCTTTGAGATCGTCATCCATGTTTATAATGTCTTGATGAAACTCATCCCATCTTTACCTCTCTGCCTCTTCCCTCCACGGCGACCTCACAACTTCATGTCATTGTTATTTATTAATATATTAACCAGGCAGTCTAGCTGATGCAGTGCGGTTGGTATGTGTGTAGGCATAGGGCCAACTGCTGGTACATGGGCAACCTACCCTGGCCTGCATTCCTGAAGAAAACGGACACACCCTCTCCATGAGGCTATCCGCTGCCAATAACTCTTCAACTAGGAGTGGGGCTTCCTGAGCCCTTCCCGCCCCCACAGTAAGAGTTTTGGCTGGTTTGCTCTTACACAGGTCTTCTGCATGTAGTCATAGCTGCTATGCGTTCACATGGGCAGTGGGCCTACGGGGTCCAAAAGGAACCCTTTCTTGAAGTAGGTCTCTGCAACCTTTGGCTCTTACACCTTCTGTAATGATCCCTGAGTCATGGCAGCATGACACAGATGTCATTTACGGCTCAACACTCCACGGTCTCTTACTCTCTGCTATTTGCCCTCGGTGAGTCTTTCTGTCTAAGAGTCATGTATTGCAAAACCAGACCATTTTCTTTGCTAAAAGGCCTTCTCTTTCCTCCTCTACTTGGACACACTCAAGTCCTGGCTTCAACTAGATTGGGCATGCCCACTGTCTTTAATTTCACAATTAATTTCACTGGTTCCCTGGACATGTTATTTCATAAATATGGGAAGTGAAAGGTTATGGTTTCAAATTTGCCTATTGACTGACTTTCTTCTCCAGAAATACATGCTTTTATACTTTGCTGAGTTTCTTACAGGCGGCTATTGGCACCGGTTCATGCCATGTAGTTCTTCTAGTAAGAGAAATATCTTTCGGCATAACAACTTAATATATAAATTAAAATTTTAAGAGTGACTTTGACATGAGACAGTGATAAATTCAATATAAACAAGGGATTTTACTTCAGAGACGATATGATCTTGATCCCAGCTTCAACAGAAAATTAGCCCTTGTGGGCACTAGTAACTGAATGCAGTCAAAATAATAAGGATATGTATTTTCCTTCTCTTGCCTTACTATCTGACCACGGCTTGCTATCCTGAAATCACCATCAGTAATAACTCAGCCCTTCAAATAACACTTCCAAGAACGTAGTATGTGTCACCTTATGTCCTATTAGTGGGCACTGTGTGCCAGTAAGCTCAGTGAGTGCCAGGTGTACCTCGGATACCAACGGCCAAGTCCTATACTAGAAAAATTCCTCTCTGCTATTACCTGCTCAGAAACCAAAACAAACCCCACTGGCTTGGCCTCCCATCTGGAATCTGGTAAAGACTATTAACGTGATTTGTGTTTCTGCTGGATGTATATGAGGTCCAAGTTTATTAAATATAGAAACAGCATTTCTAATAAGACCTTGGTAGTGGCAGCCAGTGTCCTCAAGGGAACAGTACAAATCTCTGCGATTCTCCTATTCATCATTTTCAAATTAGTTCCTTTATTCAGACAAGAGGCAGACAGCCAGGCCCAGCTCTGGAAGCTGCCAAGCCAGCACTGTGCCGGGTGACGGTGGCCTCTCAAAGCCATGCGCCGCTTCATCAGCTCCATTCAGACTTGACTCATCCACTGACCAAGATTCCAGGCCTTCGTTTATCATTTGTGTGATTTACTTGGGTGTCCGTCTAATATCCTTGGTGTTCTTGTCTCCCTTGAGTATCGAGTTGCGTTTTCTTAAAGCGCAAGGCAGAAACTGAACAAGATTATTCTAAGAACTTCAACTCCACAGATATGAAGGAGAAGATAGATGGTCAAATAAAACATACTCCTCTCGTTCTCTCTCATCTAATTTTAACGATAGAAAGTGTTGGCCTGCACATAGACGTAAATTCTCATGACAGCTGTGTATCAGGTAAAGCTATGAATGTTTAGTATCATTACTGAGGAGATAAATGAGGAAATTTACTGCTCAACTGGATGGCAAGTTTTCACAAACTCCAAACCATGTATTTGTGAATGGTACTTTCTATAAAGCCATGTGGCTGCTAATGTCTGAGAGGATCTTGGGGTACAGAGACCATAATGAAAGTGATTCTTCAGTCACTATACCTAGCTTAGTGCTACTTACAAACCGGCCTTAATGTGAACTTCCTATCCTGCCTACATTAATGTGAACTTCCTATCCTGCCTACAAGGACTGGTTAAGTAAGAGTTCATGGAAATCTGTGCTCTGCATTGCTCCTGTGCAACATCTCACAGTGGGATAAAGACAGACAATGGACCGTAATAAACATAACTCAAGAAATAAACATTAAGACTTTGCATGGAAAATACATGATAGTAGTGCTTTGGGATTGAAATTTTGTTCTTGGTTTAATTAAATCTATATGGACCAAATTGATAAAACTCACAATCAGTTCAAACCATAATAATGTGCCCCTACTCCGACATGTTTCAAAAATTCAAATGGAATGCCATGCACATTAAGAAAATGCACTGAATATCTTAAGCTAAAACATTTCCTGTCCCCCAAAGTAAAATGGTAGTTTACAGTAGTAAAAATGACATCATAGATGTCATAAAATAATTTGGTACAAATGAGAAATCTCAGTAATAGTTCATTTCACTTAAGAACATTTTGATGACATTTTAAGACTGCAGCTGAGGTTAGGAAGGTTTATTTGGATGGATGGATGGATGGATGGATGGATGGATGGATGGATGGATGGACGGACAGACAGACAGATGGAAGGATGGGAGGGAGGATGGGAAGGAGGAAGGAGAGAAGAGGGAGGGAGGAAGAGAGGGAGAGACAAAGAAACCAAAACATAACTGTACTTTAGAGGAAGTCTCTTAAGGTGGGTATAAGTTTGCTTCTCTGGCCATGCAAAATTAGAGGCTGAGCCTTGAATGGTGAGTGATTTCCCTAGAAGTTAAATGCTAAACAAACCTTCAAATAGAGGTTTTGTTTTGTTCTGTTTTTGACAGAGTCTTATTATTACACAGTCCTGGCTGGCCTGGAACAAGCTATGTGGCCCAGACTGACCTTGAACCCCCAGAGAACCTACTGTCTTTGTCTCTCAAGAGCTGGGTCTTTCAGTATGAACCCTGACACTTGGAAAAAAATGGTTTTAATTTAAATTTATATATTTTTATTCTATGTGCACAATGTTTAGCTTGCATGTATGTGCGCACAGTGTGTGCGTGTAGTGCCTATGGAGGCCGGAAGAGGATGGAAGACCCCCTGGAACTAGAATTATGGATGGCTGTTCCCTGCCATGTGGGTGCTAGGAACCAAACCCAGGTCCTCTGCAAGAGCAACAAGTCCTCTTGGCCTTTGAGCATCTTTCTTGCATCCAAATTGGGGTTCCTGAACCCTAGCACACTCCACGATGTCATAGGGCTGTCCTATACACTGTGGGATGTTTGGGAGTGTCATCATCCCTAGCTCGGCCTCCCATGACAATGACATTTCTCTCACACCACCCACACTCTGACAACTCAAAATGCCTGCAGATATTTCCAGATGCCCCTTGAGTGAAAATCATTCTCCACTGGAAAACACTGTTCTTAACTGAAGTTTGTTTCTCACATCACAGAATGCTTGCCAATAGCTTGTAAATATAATTTGTATTTACTGGGACTTTTTTACCTGCAGGTCTTGTGTGTGTGTGTGTGTGTGTGTGTGTATGTGTGTGTTTATTTCTTTTTTAAAGTTGACAGAAACAAAAGGGACTTACTGATTCAAAGGAAAAAGTTAGTCTAAGAATGGACTTTAAGAACCAGTGTGGCTGCACATCCCCATAATCCTGGCTAATCCAGAAGCTGATGCAGGTGTACAGAAAGCTGAAGGTTTACCTGCACTGCAGAGGGAGACTCTGCCACAGAAGGAAATGGAAAAGAAATAATAACAAAAGAGGCAAAGGCTGTACCTCAGTGGCAAAGTGCCTAGAAAAGCAATCTTGTCATAATTTATAATTTTATCACACTTTTTGAATATGTAGACTCCATATTAAAGGTCATTAAGAAAGGATTACTTTTCCTTTGGTCTCAGTACTTTTTTCAATATGATTTCTAGCTTCAGAGATTTCTGATGCAATTTCATGTAATGATTGCCAAGAATGATGTTCCTCAGTTTTTTTGTTTTTTTTGGTTTTTTTTTTTATACCAATCAGTTTGCTTATATATGCTGACCTTTGGCTACATTGACTGCGTCTGTGTACATATTTGATGTCAAAGCCACTCCAATTCTACTCAAATATTTGTTGAGCATCTAATGTGTAGACAATTATGCCAGGTGTTTCCACTTGGCAAGTGACAAACTCTCGGAACCCTTGGAATCCCACCACTGGCTACATTTCAGCTTCTGGGTTTCTTTCTGAGCAGTCTAACTAACTGTAAGAAGAAATAGTATTTCTGACTTTTATGCTTTCTTGGAGCTTGGAGAAAGAATTATTGGGCAAAACTCATTTTATTTTGTAGTTATCATACAAGTCCACTGTACTGTATTGTACATCCAGAACACTTTGGGGGTCTTAACCTTAGCTTTCCTACATTACGACATTTTCTTATTTTGACATACAAAGTAGGATGCTGTCATTACTCACTAACTTCTCCAAACAAACACTAGAAACCCAAAATGGGACAGTGAAGGGCCAACCTTGAAGGATTGGACAGTATGACATAGATAGCCACTTTCATTGGTGTGTTCCCGAAATAAAGGGGTACCAAAGAATGATGATTCAAGAAAAAGGAGGTTTATAGGTAAGGGAGGTGGAGTCAGTGAGCCAGAAAGGGCAACGGACGGATCAGGAATTTAGGCAGAACACAAAAAAGATAAAGACAGGGACAAGGGGCTAGAAGAAGGGACAGGAGATATTTAGGTAGCAGAGGAGATTTACCATCTGGTTAATTAACATGTACCGAGTCTCCACCAAATGCCAGGTACCTTGCTGTAGAAATCTGCAGTAGTTAGCTATGAAAAGGGTCATAGATACAGCAAGGAAGAAAGGTGATATTAGGGACCAAGATGAATGAGGTTGGTGTGGATTGACTGCTATATAGAAGACGAACTGTCCTCAGATGGGGACAGTAATTAGGAACAGTCAGAAACATTAAGGTTTCAGCTGATGTTATGCCGCAACTAAGAAATGGAGTTAACTGGTCCAATTACACAACTCAATAGCTTAGGAAACTCAGAAGCGATTACAGGGAGAAAATCAAGTCTTCCCTGGAATTGAGAACTGACCAACATATGTTTAGGAAATGTGAGCGTATCTGCAAGTCTAGGATGTGTAGGGTATATGTGAGTGGTTTGTGTGTTCAGTCCATCCTGATTAGGACGGTCAGGGGCAAAGAGAGGGAAGTTTCAGTGGATTACGTGTTGCTGCTGTGATGATGACTGTGAAATGCAGCAAGACCTGGTGCGTAGTTCAGATGTACACTCAGTAATGGTTGGGACTACGAAGCCTTCACTGTCTCCAAGGGATGAGAGAGGTGGAACATGAGACAGAATACAAAGGAAGATAATCAGAAGAGGAGCCAGCTTGCATTTCAAGCTGATGATAATGACAGGGTGACCATATGACTCAGGCAGGGGACGGCTGAGGTCTGAGTGTTCTCTCTTGTTCAGATAGCATACTATTTCCCTTCTCTAGGAGGTAGCATGGCGCATTCAAACACAGTTCATTCAAAGTAGAAAAACATCTCATAGCTGGGGATTTGTAACAGTGAGAACAGAAAGGAGTCATCGACTCAGAGATGGGTATCAAGAAGGTTCGGTTACTCAGTGACGTGATGAATAAACAAGAGACCTGGGTCAGAAAGCAAAGTCATCTGCCTGGATCAATTTCCAGCAGCAAGAGAAAAGGTTTCCACGGTTTCCGAAAGTGGTGTCAGCGATGGTGGTAATGGTGTCAGTACGTCGGGAAAAGTGTGGGATGAAAAGATCAAGACCTGTGGAAAACTAGACCCAGTAAAAAGGAGGTTTTATGAGACACAGAAAATGTCTTACATGTGGAGGACGCCTGGCAAAGGCTAGTGGATCTCAAGAAAATAAAAATAATCATTTTAAAAGTTAAATGTCCCTGGTGGGGCCGGGAGATAGGAGTTTGGTAAAATGCTTGCCACACAATCATGACAACCTTAAGTTTAAGCCCTAGTGTCTATGTATAAAAAAAAAAGTGAGGTGGAGGATAGTAGAGAAAGACACCCAATGTTGAACTCTAGCCTCCACTTACACACACACACACACACACACACACACACACTCCCTTGTAACATCAACACCAGTTTTCCAATAGAGCTACAAATACATATCTAGTGCCTTAGAGTTTTAACACCAGTCATGGAAGTGTCCAGGTTTTAAATACCATTCTTCATAATTTCTCAATTTATAGTCAGGTTAGAAATTGGAAATTACCAAGTCGAGTATCTAACAGCCTACGAAAAAAGACAATGGCTAGGCTAAGTAACTTGATTTTCCTTTAGGAATGCTGGTAGCATTGGTTCTGTGGTCAGAAAGCTAAGGACTTTCAGAAGCCTCTGAAACTTTCAAATCTAGGTGTGGCTGAGGAAGTACAGGGCCAAGGAAGGATAGGAATGGGCTAATAAGTGAGAACTAGGCCACCTCATTTCTAAAAAAAAAAAAAAAAGACATAATTAAGTTTAACCCGTTACTGTCCAAATGTGGCACACAGGACAGAGGTATAGGGAGTGCAGTGTCCAACTATTATGGGAACCCCTAACCCAGTGATGACTGAAATCTCAGAAGCAAATTCTGCCTCCCTGAGACTTCTTGCCTGGGAAACAGGAGACTTACACATAGGCGGTGAACTTTTACATCGCAGAGAAGTATCTGAAAATCTATTTTCTGTTTCCTTACCTCTATGTCAAGCAACATCACATGTAATTATTTTGAGAGTCAGGAGAGCAAGACAATTACTCCTCCGACTGGATGTAGTAAGCAGTGTAAGTCTTTAATTCCAACACCCATCCAAAACCAAACCAGAAACAAAGAAAGAAAGAAATCCTCAAGAGTAAATATCCAAACACAAACCAAGTCTTCCTTAACAAAACATTTGTATTGAGCCCATGAAAGAATGTTTAAAAGTATTTCCAAATGGCAGGGCAAAACGGAATGCCACAGCGCTGAGGGGGCACCTACCAGCTTCCTGGCAGGGCTACCAAGGAGTGGCTGAGAGTAGGGTCTGATCAGTCAAATGTGGTGGTCAAACGACTTCATGAAGGTACATCGGTAACACTAGCAGTAAGTGGCACACAAGAATCATAGCGGGCCCTGCAGGGTTATTATCAAGTACAACTGGAGTGAGCGGGGCTCTTTCCACCGCGAGACGGAAAGATGCATTCAAAGAATACAAGATGTAAGGTTGGTAAAGATCATTTCCCAGTTAGTTGGTTGCCGCTTTGTCTTTTTGACGGTGTCTTTTGCCTTGCAAAAACTTTGTAATTTAATGAGGTCCCATTTGTCTATTCTTGATCTTAGAGTATAAGCTATTGGAGTTCTGTTCAGGAAATTCTCCCCTGTGCCCATATGTTCAAGGTTCTTCCCTAGTTTCCCTTCTATTAGTTTCAGTGTGTCTGGTTTTATGTGGAGATCTTTGATCCACTTAGAATTGAGCTTAGTGCAAGGAGATAAGGATGGGTCAATTTGCATTCTTCTGCATGTTGACCTCCAGCTGAGCCAGCACCATTTGTTGAAAAGGCTATCTTTTTTCCACTGGATGGTTTTAGCTCCTTTGTCAAAGATCAAGTGACCATAGGAGTGTGGATTCATTTCTGGGTCTTCAATTCTGTTCCATTGATCTACATGTCTGTTACTGTACCAATACCATGCAGTTTTTAACACTATTGCTCTGTAGTACAGCTTGAGGTCCGGGATACTGATTCCCCCAGAGGTTCTTTTACTCTTGAGAATAGTTTTAGCTATTCTGGGTTTTCTGTTATTCCAGATGAATTTTTGAATTGCTCTTTCTAACTCTATGAAGAATTGAGTTGGGATTTTGATGGGGATTGCATTGAATCTGTGTATTACTTTTGGTAAGATGCTCATTTTTACTATATTAATCCTGCCAATCCATGAGCATGGCAGATTTTTCCATCTTCCGAGGTCTTCTTCAATTTCTTTCTTCAGAGACTTGAAGTTCTTGTCATACAGATCTTTCACTTGTTTGGTTAGCGTCACGCCAAGATACTTAATATGGTTTGTGGCTATCGTAAAGGGTATTAAGCGGCAACCAACTAACTGGGAAATGATCTTTACCAACCTTACATCCGACAGAGGGCTAATATCCAAGATATACAAAGAACTCAAGAAGTTAAACTCCAGAGAGGCAAGTAACCCTATTAAAAAATGGGGTACAGAGCTCCACAAAGAGTTCTCACCTGAAGAATATCTAATGGCTGAGAAGCACCTAAAGAGATGTTCATCATCCTTAGTCATTAGGGAAATGCAAATCAAAACAACCCTGAGATTCCATCTCACACCAGTCAGGATGGCTAAGATCAAAAACACAGGAGACAGCAGTTGTTGGCGAGGATGTGGAGAAAGAGGAACACTCCTCCACTGCTGGTGGAATTGCAGGCTGGTACAACCACTCTGGAAAGCAGTCTGGCTGCTCCTCAGAAAACTGGGCATGACACTTCCGGAGGATCCGGCTATACCACTCCTGGGCATATACCCAGAGACTTTACCTGCATGCAATAAGGACACATGCTCCACTATATTCATAGCAGCCTTATTTATAATAGCCAGAAGCTGGAAAGAACCCAGATGTCCCTCAACGGAGGAATGGATTCAGAAGATGTGGTATATTTACACAATGGAATACTACTCTGCAATTAAAAACAATGAATTCACGAAATTCCTAGGCAAATGGTCAGAACTTGAAAATATCATCCTTAGTGAGGTAACCCAATCACAAAAGATCACACATGGTATGAAGTCACTGATAAGGGGATATTGACCCAGAATCTCAGAATACCCTAGACACAATCAGCATATCAATAGATTTCTAAAAAGATGGAAGGAGAGACCCCTGGTCCTGGAAAGACTGGATGTAGGGGAACGCCAGGACAGAGTAATGAGAGGGGGTTGAACGGAGAAAAGAGGGAGGGAAGGGGGCTTATGGGACTTTCGGGGAGGGAGGAAACGGGAAAGGGGAAGTGATTTGGAATGTAAATTAAAAAAATAAAATAAAATTAAATTAAAAAAAAAAAAAAAAAAAAGAATACAAGAGCTGCGTGAGAGGAGAGATGGGTCAGCCTCTCTGAGACCCAGCTCAAAAGTCAGCTTACCCGCCGTCAGCATAGTCCGTGTCGGCCCCACCCCACCAGACGTCAGAGTCATCCTCCTCTGCATCCGCGGAGTCAATGCTGTCGCTCTCCTCGGCCAACGGGCAGCATACGAACTCTACCCCTCGGAACTTGTCGATGCCACAGGGCAACAGCATGCCGTAGTCGTGCAAGTTGGTGCTCTTCTCGCTGCACGTCTACAAAAGGAGGGAGGAGGCAGTGAGTGCACGGGGGCACGCGCACTGAACCGCAGCCACAGCCGGGACGATCGCATGGACAGACACACTTGGCGCCAACTCCAGAAGGCAAGGGACGGGCTCGCTGCTGTCTGAACACGTTTCTAGCCTGGTATTCAGCATGGGGTTGCCTGGTATTCTCTCTTTGTATTGTTTTCTTGATATGCAGGCTTGAGAGATGGCTGCGTGGTTAGAGGCACTGTTGCTCTTGCAGTGTGGACCCCTGATCGACCCTCAGAACAGACATGAAGATTCACAACGATCCCCACCTCCGGGTCTATGGATCTAATACCCAATTTTGACTCTGTGGTCTATGTGGCACCAGCCACACACCTGTTGCATATACACATATGTAGGCAAGATATACAACATATACATAAAATTGATATACCTAAAAACATTTTTAAAAATGTATTATGTTTACGAAGCAAATATTAAAAGAAAACAGGTTCAAGAAGGCTAAACGTGGGAACAAGCATGAGGGGAGGATACATGCTTTGGGCTGTGCTGGCTTATCAGGAGTTAAAGTCTCCTTCTACATCCCCCTACCCCCTCTTTCTTCCACCCCAGATGCAAATTTTTATCGGCAGTTAGTTGCACCTTATTCTGGAAATTGTGTCTCTCGGCTCATATCTCAGAGTCCCAGTCCCAGGAAGGAAGAAACGTCCTCCGCAACCCTGATTTCTTTTTTGGTATCTTTTTGATTGCCTGGGACCTGCTAATTTTGCAGAAATCGGCACCAAGAGAAAAACTGAGAAACTATCTCCCGGTGACAGAGAAAAAAAAATTAATAATTCAACATGCCTAGGGAAAGAGTAAAAATATTATAGATGCATTTTAACTTCACAGGAACCACCAGTTTGTTGGTTCTTTGTAGCAAAGGAGTCTTTGCAAACTGCGAGGAAATGCACAGTTAGGTTATGAATTGGGAAGTTGGGCTTCAAATGATGTGGTCTACTCTAAGCTCAGGCCACTCGACTTCCAAAATCATTTTTAGATAAAGTTTTGTTTTACGGTGAGTCAGAACACACTATTTTATGAAATATAAAAGTAAAGTTAAAGCTCCTCCCCTTCAATTTGTGAATCAACATAGTTCATATTTTGAACTAAATTAATTTGCTGAGGAGCCAGGCCTAGTGGTACAAATCTTTAACTTTGGCTACTTGGAAAGCTGTGGCAAGTTCGAGGCCTGATTGGACTAGAGTGGAATATCAAGACCAAACCGAGCCACTTAGCAAGACTCTACTGTGTATCTCTACATGCAAATTAGAAACAAAGTCTGGGATATAGCTCAGACAGTGATAACAGCTCAACATGCATAAGGCAGTAGATTCAATCCTTGGTAGAAAGAAAAATAAAAATGTTGCCAAATGGAATCTGCCCGTTCACTGGGTGGAGTCTGCCCTGTTCACTGGAGGGTCTTTAGCAGGCTGTTGGTCTCTGACTGCTACACGCCAGTGGTGGTGCCCCTACAGCTCAGACAAGCAAAAATGTTCCCAGGGAGGCACAGGGATGCCAAACTGACCCTGGTAGTTAACGTCTAGATAAAGAACCCTAATTCTAGAACATTGGTGCTAGAATTACCACCACTTAGGAGACAACATTATAATTATATCAAAGGCACAGTGCAGTTCTGAGGGTGGTAATTCACAGTGACACTACATTCTATTGTCTTTAATATTCCACTGACTTAGCCCAAAGCAGTGGCTAGCAAAGGCCGAGCAACTGAGCAACTGTGGAAAGGAAGGTGGCAGGGGAGGGTACGACTTAATGACTGTGGCCTCAGAGGGGGTGGCCTTGAACATGTGGCTTCCTTGTTCTACCAGATCATTCACCGGCAGCTAGTTAAATTAAGCAAACCACATGGGACAAGATCGACGATAGAAAATAGATTGAAAAAGCTGTGCATGGTAAGGTTACGCCTATTAAAGACGACAGCTTTTGTGTTCATCTGTAAGATGGAATGCGAGCATATAGCTAATGAGAACTATTGCTGACCATCAGAACTGTTCATGGATAGAGAAGTACAAACGTGTGTGCCGACATGGTACAGGGTTGCTCATTGGACTTTCTCTTCAGTGATCTTGGAAATATATATATATATACACATATCTCAAGTAAACTCAGTTTATAAATCGCTCACGTCACTTGAAACAGTGCTTCCATAAAGAACGTGTTGCCTTCAACGACCCTCTAAAAATCTCTTTGTATGCCCCCCCACCCCCACAAGGAGATCTCTCTGCAGGAGAGCGGGCACAGGTTGGTACCTCTTTAGCGACGGTGTGCCAGTGAAGGTGGGTCTCACAAACATCCATCCGCTCCTGGTGTAGGAACTTGCACTTGTCGGGCACGAGAAGGGCATCGCTGACAAACTCACCAACTGAAAGAGAGGAAAGTCGTCCTGTGTCACTCCGTGTGTGCCTGCTGATTTCACCATGGACACACATAGGCGAGACAGAGGTCAGAGAACTTACCCAGCTTCCAATGCGTGAAAAACAAGGCCACAAGGGCTTCCCTACCTTTAGAAGGGTGGGTCAGTCTGTTTAAACAACCGGCTTCCTTGCCACCATGACCTTTTGTTCATAAGTTCCCTACGCACATGGCCTTGATGGATGGTTGTACATCTGCTACATATTCCCAATGCCCTCTCCTTTCAGTTTCTACATCTATCTAAAAGCTGCACAAGTAGTTACTGACATTCGTTGTCATCAAGGATTAAAGTACAAACACGGATAGTTTCAATTTGAGCACTAACAACACTGCTGTCATTTTCTCTATTGTGTAACTTTAAACTGCTTGCAAACTGTTAGAGACTATGGCATTTTTAAATGTTAAGCTCCAATCTATACATACACAATGTGTATTATACACGTGTTTATATAAAAACACACGGGAGAGAGTAATTCGTTCAAATTATGGAATGTTGTTATCTTTGAACTTTACATCTCATGAGAAAGGTTCGTAGGCATGACTGGTACTCCAGGTGTAGAAATGTTACATATCACCCTTCAGGTATACATATACATACATGTTCATGCATGTTCATACATACTCACGAGGGTGAAAGATTGACAGCGAAAAATAACATAAGCTGTGAAATGAATTTCTCTTGGTTTTACTCACTGCTTCAGCACAAAGTCTACACATACTAGACAATGAATGTCTGTTGAAGAATGAAGAGATTTCATTCCGTACTAGAATGAAGCAAGAACTGGGCCAACACGGTGAACGAATCTGACTGGCTGCACCAGGGAATGTCTTCAGGTAGAAAGATCACTCAAGGTTAGTCTAAGTGGATGAGCAGAGTGGGCCATGAAGACGAGTTTCACAATGCTCAGGCAGCATCTTATTTATCATCTGATGTTCCTAGCTATAAAAATCAAATTTTCTAACAGATACTACCTAAGGGAAAAAGAGCTGACTTTGCCTCATGGTTCAAGGGTGCATAGGGTCCACCATGGTGGGAAATAAAGACTATAGGTCCCTCAAACAGCTGTTACATCCACAACTAGGAAGCAGAGAATGTGCAATGCAACAGGCTACTCGGCACAGGATCCCAGCCAGGGAATGGTGCCGCCCACAGTGGGCGACTTGTTCCACACCAGTTAAGATAATAAGATAATCGGCCATAGGCATGCTCAGAGGCCAGTATCCCAGCTTACTCTAGAGTCTGTCAATTAGCACTGGTCATCACACTATACCATCCCTATCCCTGACACAGCTCAGGCAAGCCTGCTTGTGCGGCAGGAAGGGCAGGAAGAAGGGAGGAGGACAAAGGGTACTTCAAGACTTCCCACCTGCGCAAAAGATGGGGGAAGCAAAAGCAACTGCATCACACATCTCACTCCACACAGAGCTATGATGTCATCTCCTACAAATCCACTTTCTGAGTGAGAAACCTCCGCAAAGAAACACGCCTAAGGCAGCGTGTACCATAAAAGGTTGTAACCTAGCTCCAGAGCTAAATAGATAAGATCTATGAGGAAAGACCTCTCCCAGGTGAACTACTTGGAGTGTCTGAAGAGTCAGGTAAACAATCCTGGCTGCCAGGAAATACCTAATGGCTGAGGTATTTCAGGAAAAGGGTACAGGAAGACAAAAGTGACCATGACCCTTAATATAGCCATCCTCCTTAGTTAGCACAGTCAGCCATATTTGCAACTGTGATGATTTTCTATTTCATAAGTCATTATTGGACAGATTAAATGCTGGCCCAAGGCTATTAATATTGAATCCACTTGTGAGACTATCAAAAACAAATATAAGACGTTCTGGTCCATGTCCTAAATGAGTTCTTGGGGGAGGGGGGAGAAAAACTGGTGCCAGGAACAAAATCAAATCCCTCAGGGTTTTCATCTGTCCAGGGCTGGATTACAATGCTGAGCCTGTCACTGAAGGATACTTACTTACGGTCTAACAATTGTTCATTCCGTTTTAAAAAGGATACCGGAACTTTTAATTTGCAAAATATTTTACTTAACTGTAAGCTGCTGACAGTGCCTATAGCTAAAGAAATGTGCTCTAGCAAAGGATTAACACCAGCTACTTTAAAAGGCCTCAGGACAAAGGGCAAAAGGGAAGCTCACCGTGGCCTGCCATTCGAGTGAAATCCAGCAAAGGACAGCGTTTCTTAACTTCCTCTGAGGGTTAGGAAAGCATATTAGAATGCTACTCATCCAGAAGGTTAAGAGGATACAAAAATCTCTCCCAAAGTTAGAGAGAGAGAGAGAGACAGACAGACAGACAGACAGATACACAGACAGACAGATAGATAGATAGACACCGGGGAGATGGCTCAGCAGTTAAGTGGGGATACTGCTGATAAGTTACTTTCTTAGCACCCAAGGACCATGTCCCGCTCCCGTGCCATCCATCCAACACCTCCGCCAACTGTGACTATCTGTCTTCACGTGCAGATTGCCATACTGAGAATTATCCACATATACAATTAAAGATGGAAATAAATAGTAAAAAAAAAAAAATTCTTTAAGAATCGAGAGGATTGAACTTTGTTAGAAATTAATTTTTTTTTCAAAAATCTATGCTAGAACATAGTTTTATGGAAAATCTGTATGCTTTGATGTAGACTTAGAGCAAAATGTAAGTTAAAGTTTATTGATTTTTTTGTTTGTTTGTTTTAGAAGTCTATGGTAGGTCTAACCTGGGGTTTTCATACACAAGGATGGCTGCTTTCGGTTTGGAGATAAACCTGTTTATGTGGACTCATGCTTAAAGTGCAAGCTTTTCTTAACAGAACCCAAACGAAGGCGGCCAATGCTCAGAGTGACAAAGAATCATAATGAGAAGTTGTGCTTACATCTACATATTGTCTGGGAAATGAGGCAACATTTACTCTAAACAGAAACATTCTCCAGTATACACTGGGCATGTTTATTGGTAGCCATGCAAACTGTTTTTTAAGTGAAAAAAAAAATTCCGTATTTAAAGCACATATGCAAATTTCAGAGGACAGAGGGTTTTTAAAGTAGGTAAAATGTGCACTTGGCTGATGTCTTGGCAAGAAAACAAAGATGTGGAAATCAACAGGGACGCTGCAGGCTTCCAGGGCTGGCTCTCCGGTGTAGGTGAGAACAAACATCTAACCTGAATTACCTCACTTTGTAGATGGGCAGGAAGACATCCTGGCCAGTGACTTGCTCACCAGGCCAGCAGGCAGCAGAGCTAGACTAAAATTATCCAGGAAGCCAAATAAACTGTCTGGGAACCCATTCTGCTGCCTCAATTAAAACACATTGGACAGTGGCTTGATCACAGTGGGACTGTATGACACCCACCGGGCTCTGTAGCCACAACATAGACAGGCTGTGGAAACCTATAGCCTCATGTTCGTGCTCTAGGCAGAATATGTCAAGGATTCGAGGTTTCCTGCTCCAAATTCTGCCAGTGTTCAGCGAGGGAGGCTCTCCCTCCGAGTGACCCCTACCAACAGACTGCATTTTTACCCACGGTCTTAACTGCTCCAATTGAGGTGCAATGGAATTGAGTTGAAAATATTTGCCAGTGAGCCTATTGGGTAAAGTTCCCTTACACAAGAGAATGCTTGAGAAAGGAGAGGGAATGAATGGATATTAAATGGGTGAAAAGTAGATTCTCCAGTACTGTGTGTTCAAGAGCAGGAATGCACTTCCAGTTACTATAATGCGACTTTACAGAAAAAAGATTCTAGGAATGAGGCCTATCTGGGAGTATAAACAACCACTGTCAGAAACACAAGGAGGCCCTCACCAGTCCACCCCACAGGGGAAAATAAGAAGGAGCCAGTGTCAGACAACTGAGTAAAATTTCTCAGAACTAGGACTGTTTTTGAGAGTCATAAAGGTTTTTGAATAAACTGATTTCCAAGGAAAAGCTGCCATACATTGATTTTTCTGAGGCACCGAGATCTCAGGCTGAAACAAAGCCACTTCCGGCTGGATGGCTACCTCAGGTGGTGCAGTGCTTGGCTCACAAGCATGAGCTTGGACGCTCAATCTGCAGGATCCGTTTAGAAAGAAAAGAACTGGGTGTGAGAGCATGTAATTATAATCCCAGGGCAGAGAGGTCGAGACCTCTGGGACCTGTTGGCCACCAGCTAAGCATACTTGGGAGAGTCACAATCATGAGAAGCCTGTTTCCAAAAACAAGGTGGAGAGTATCTGAGAAACGTCAGCCAAGGTTGTCCCCTGACCTCTATAAAGGTGTGTGTGCATGGACGCACAGAGACACACAGAAACACAGACTCTCTGTCTCTGTCTCTCTGTCTCTGTCTCTCTCTCTCTCTCAGATACACACAGACACACCCACAGATGCACACGCTCACCCTCTTAGATACACACAGGCACATAGACACACACAGACACAGACACACACATAGAGATACACACAGAAACACAGAGAGAGACACACACACAGACACACAGAGAGAGAGACACACACAGACACACAGAGAGAGACACACACACAGACACACAGAGAGACACACAGTCAGCCAGGCAGGCATGCACACATGCACGCATGCACGCACACACAGGCTTCTATGAAAAAGTTGTCAGAACCATAGGAATGGATGGAGCAAAAGGTGCGAAGGCCAGTGGATTTCCGACTCCATCACTGCCTCAAAGGCAGGTGGAGATGATCTGTTAAAAGATGGGGAACTTGTACAAAGCCTCACGATCATGAGTGTGAACCTGCTTCACCAGCACGGTGAGGTGAGGGTTTCGCTGACTCTGAGCAACACCCTGGAACATCCCTTAGGAATTCAGAGCAGCTTCTCCCATTGGCTTCAGAACCTTGCAAAAGACTCAGCTACAGTGGTCATGTTTTTTTAGTTTTCTGAGGAAAGGGAGCAAGAGAAAACATGTCACCCACCAGGTCACACATGCAGAAAACAGTTGAGCTGGAAGAATTAAATGAGTTAATTTCCATAAAGCACTCAGTCCACCATCGGGAGCAAAGGCGTTCTGTGTATTTACTAGTACCCTTCCCTCAGTAACCATTGGCTAACAGTGTCTCATACTAGTAATAACTACAGTAATAAAACCAGCAACGGGTTTTACTGCTTACTGAGACTAAGGTACCAACTGCAAGCAACAGAACCACATTTATTATTGCCATCCTGTGGCAGCAACACAGATTCTGTAGCCTCACAGATGACATGGTGCTGTTGTACATTTGAATATCACTTCTGAGAGATAACAGCACCAGTTGGCAGGGTGAGGCAGAGACCCTGGATTCGAGCAATGAACCTCCAAGTCTCACAACGGTCAGTGGTCCTTAAGAGAGGTCCAGGTATCTTCAAACACCTCTCCCAAGAACTTCAGTCCATCCCTGACACAACTCTTCAGTGCAAGCTATTTACATTTCTCTTAGGGTTGAGAATCCAGGAAAAGGACAAAAGACGCAATAAAATAGCCCTCTAGAGGGACATAAGAAGGAGCAAACTGTTGGCTGGTAAGAAATATTATGGAGAAGAAGTGGAGGAATGGGGAGTAGGGACTAATCTTAAGAGACAAGGTGTGGAATTTTACTGAGCGGCGAGAGTGCTAGGACATGAATGAGTTGGAGAAATTGAGAAAAGAGAAAACACCCTAAGTTGACAGAAGACATTCCAACCACAGAGCAACAGGGTACAGAAGTCCTAGCAAATGCACGCCTATGAATTCAGACAAAAACAAGAGGCAGAGAATCCTCAGAGAAGAGTAATCTGAGAGAGATCATGGGTGGGTGAGGGCAGACTACATGGTGTTCAACCACAAAGCTGATCAGTACTCTGGAGGAACGCAGGAAGACGGGCGGTTTTCAAAAGATGGGCGTGTTTCGATGTTAATAGCAGCGTAGGGGTCAAGGTTAGAAGGAAGCTGATTAGGCTGGGGCTGCTGAAATTATCCACGGGAAAAGAGACACCTCCTCAGACAAGGATGAAGACTTTAGACTGAAGGTCAAATGAAAAGAATCCAATAGATAAGAAACAAAGTCTACTCCTGCTGTGCAAACTAGAGGACACTTCACACCAAGGGAGATACCCAGGATCAGATGTTTCTCAATTGTCCCCACAAATGTGCAAACCTGCAAATACCCACTCCATATTTATGTGTGCTTTAGTTCACACTACATATGTATATATATCAAAATGATAGCTACAGATGGAAGAAATGTTTACTCATATTTACTCAGGCAATTTCTCGTTTGTTTCAGCACGTTAGATGTACTGATGTCCTATAACTTGCGCACACTACCGGCTGGGAAACGGCGCTGGGAGGCCGTTTGTATGGAGAGAATGTTTTCAGAAGTGGCCGAAAACGCTTCTCAACCCACTCAGCACGCCACAGAGTTTTGCTTCAAGGTGAGGGTCACTTCTGGGTTCTCGAGAACACGTGAGTAAATGACACGGTTCTGTAAAGTGGCCGTGCTGTCACCCAGCATGTCGCGGTAACTATTACAATAATAGCTGGCAGATGGGTTTCTTCAGAGAACAACTTGGCAGATGGCAGAAACCGAGTGGTAAGCTACAACCCAAAGAAGGGAGCACTAAAAGTTTCCTTTAAGTCTTTCAGACTTATTCAAGGGAGCAGAGTTCAGCCTCCCATACATACCACATGCAGATATCTTCTCAATCGTGAATTCATAAATGGTGAGATGGGTATTCAGGAGAAACAGACTACCTGAACTTCTCTGTTAACAATAATTGTTTTGAAATGATAAAGATATTTTTTCAAAGTACCAACAATGACTAACCATTTTCAGATTATTAAAGAGCCTCTCATTGGTGCTGTAATTGTGACACTGGTATCAGCGCAGTCTGGAATGAATGGTAGAGGCAAAGGAAGGTTGATGGAAGCCCGATCCTCACTGTGGGGTGAGAGTTTACAGATAAGAGCAGGAAGTAGAACAGGTTAGTAGGTGATAGAGTGGGTTTGGATAAACAAGGTGAAGTTCTATGGAGGCTAATTGAGACCCAGAGAGCTACAGAAATATCTACAAGAATCCATACTATAAGAGTGAGGAAGGACAAGTGGATTTCTTTGGTCTATCAGCAACAGCAATGAAGCAGACACTTCAGTAGCAATGAGCACACAATGTCTAGTTATTGGATTTTTCTATTATTCTCCAATAAAAGGAAATAGGACTCTGGAGAAATGATTGATTCTTAGATTTGTGGAGAAGATAAAGGAGAACCCTACAGCATCTTGTCAGAATCACAAAGTTTCTAAAGGAGGTATATAAAATGAACGCACGCACATACACAAACACACACACACACACACACACATACACACATTCTGCAGGACAGGATTACATATAGACATATAATAGGAAAATTTATTAGCCTAAGTGATGAAAACTGGAAAAAAGACAATCTTCTATGCAGTAGAATTCTAAGTAATTTACACATATAAACTCTAACCTACGAAAAGTGGGGCATAATTCTCCATCCCAATCATAGGCTCCGTGTAATGACTTTCTTTAAAAAAGAAACTGTGTGAGTGTGTGTGTGTGTGTGTGTGTGTGTGTGTGTGTGTTATATTTCACATACGGTGTATATATTATGTATGTGGGCCCAAATCTGTCCAACTTTAGCTACTGGGAGTTGCCTCCATACTCCCCTGTATAAACTTTATGATTCTGACAAGATGCTGTAGGCCCTCCTGTTTATCTACTGCCCGACTCTTAAAATCAGCCATTTCCCCAGCAATTTTACCACATTTTTGTTTTTTTCAGTTTCTTGAACACTGCCACCCTTCTTGTCTTCACTTCTAGAATGCTGGGCTTACACATGAGCCATGCTGACCCTCTGCAACACCTTCCATAGTTTCGTATCTGAGAAAATTTTTTTACAGTATAGGATTTTCCACTTATGGCAGGATGTGGCACCTAGCAAGTTCCCAATTATGAAGCTTTTGGGATTTCAGATTTTATGATAAGAATGCTCAGTCTGTAATAGTGGGGACACTAAAAGATATGTTTACCGGCCAGAGAAATTGAAAGAGTAATGAGAGTAAAAATCGAAATCTAGCATGATGTGATGCGATTTTAAGTGGATACTCCATTCAGTGGGTACCACTAAATGCTAACCTGCCCTGGAGCTGTGTCCAGAGAGGATAGGAGAGATGAGGTGTACTGCAAGCAGTGTGCACCAATTGCAGCTAAGTCCAACAGAAATAAAAAGGAGATCAAATGTGCGGTTCCAGCCACAGTTTAAAAAGCACTATGCATTTTTTCCATATTTAATATATAAATTCACTTTGGGAACGTATTTTATTTATCCCTGTATATCCTATATTTTGTCTTCTCAATGTGAAACCATTGCAAGAATACCTATGAAAGCATGCTGAATTTTCCATCGCTCCACAATACTACACCTGGGATGCCTTTATGCCTGCACAGCTGTCTGGAGGAGCATCTTTCAGAGTCGTATGGCCACACGTGGCTGGTGGCTGGCAGTGAGCACAACACACCTTACATCGGATTTTACAGATCAGGAATCTCTTTTGAGGACCAATGGGTTAAATTCAGACAGGGAGGGGTTATGGGAGAACATGCGAAGCCCAAGACGGGGGTTAGCGGAGGAACGGGAGACTGGATCTGAACGCAGCTGTTCACTGACACTGCACAGTTTTACTATGTGAGGATACTGTTCATCTTGTGAGCATGAACCGCACAGGCACTGAGAAGTGCGCCTCCAGGATTCACTTTCTTACTGCCATAAACTTCCTACCATTAACTGTCCTTCTCCCCCTTCTTCTTCCTTCCTCCCTCCCTTCTTCCCTTCCTTCCTTCCTTCCTTCCTTCCTTCTTTCCTTCCTTCCTATCTTTTCTTAATAGTTATGGTTTTGTCTTTTTATTAGATATTCTCTTTATTTTCATTTCAAATGTTATTCCCTTTCCTGGTTTCCCCTCTGGAAACCCCCTATCCCATCCCCTCTCCCCTGCTCACCAACCCACCCACTCCTGCTTCCCTGACCTGGCATTCCCCTACACTGGGGCATCGAACCTTCTCAGGACCAAGGGCCTCCCCTCCCTTTGATGTCCAGTAAGGCCTTCCTCTGCTACATATGCCATGGGTCCCTCCATGTGTACTCTTTGGTTGATGGTTTAGTTTCTGGGAGCTCTATGGAGGAGCTAGAGAAAGGACAGAAGGAGCTGAAGGGGTTTGCAGCCCCATAGGAGGAACAACAATATGAACCAACCAGTACCTTCAGCACTCCCCTCCGCTTTCTACAGTTCTGCTGTTATATTTTGTATTTATGGACATATGACTAACCGAAGGACATTTGTTTCTACCAGGCCTCAGCCTCCTTGGGTTAAACTCAGTCTTGTTCCCTAGGAGCCGAAAAGAACAGACCCTGCAGGGACACCATCCTAAATTACATTGTTTCTTGAAACACAAATATCCTCACTGGCCACTTTCTCCCAAAGCTTTCCTTTTTCTGCCTCATTAAAAAAGTTCCAAAACCACATAGATTTTTTTTTAAAGATATAATTAATTAGAGTTATATGCGGTGCTTTAAAAAAAGGAAAAAAAAGAAAAAAATACCACATAATTACTTATAAAACGCCAACCAGGCTGAGGTACAGTGAAGCAAGAAAACCACCAGTCATTAGCAAAACCTGACATCACTGCAGGGGGGGAGGGGGTTATACAGCAAGGTCTTCCATGTACCAGATCCAGAAACCCCTGTGTGAGGCAGGCTATAATCAAGACAGGAAGAGGCACTTAGAGTTTCTGCCAGTGCTCTAGCCCATCACTCTCTAAACCCTGCCCGAATCTTTCCAATCCTTTCCACGTGGCTCAGCATGTGACAATCAATAACTGTTCTTTCAAATGCTTTGGTCCCAGCCCGCAGGTTCCCTGACCACTCCTTCACACCACCATCTTCCCTATCTTCAGTCTTCAGTCCTCTCCTCTGGTTTCCCCCAATCCAGACAGCTCTTGTTCTCCGCTCTCTATGTGAAGCTCGTTCTCAGTCTCCCACTCCCCCACCTTTTAACAGTTCTGCTTATATAAAGCTCTGCCCTCTGCTCATTTTTTTTGCCTTCACTCAGGAATACCACCCAGGCCTAAGGATTCCATCATTTTCTCTACTCTTCCAAGGCTGACCTTCTGTGTGACATTTCTAGTCAGCGGCTAGACAGGTGGAGAGGTCATGGTGTCCAACCAACTTTTCAAATCCCATGACTGTACACGGCCCATTTCTCACTGGGTCAAATAGCTTATGGGGAGAAAGAAGAGAACGGAAAAAAAATGTTGCAGGACTTAACAAGTCAACTGCGATGGAATGAGGCCATACCACTTGAAAGTGACACAGCTCCTAACTGGGAATCAGAATGCTATGGTCAGCTCTTAGTGCTCTGTTAAAGCACAGGAAAGGGAATTAGGACTCACCACTGTCTCAGTCGCACACCTAGGGATGAGCAACTCAGTGGCTAATAGAATTAAACATGAAACAGATGACACGACCCACCAGGCTCTTTCAGAAATCACCTATATCCTTTCCAGTTGCGTTTTCACAAGCGCCATCTTTTCAAAGGGGATGAGCCCCTAGATAGATGGGTACCTCCTCCTGTCACTGTGCCAGTCTGGTCTTAGAAAGTGTCACTCAGATTTGTAAATAAGGCTTAGTTTCATTATTGCAAATCAATTTTCTAGAGCTTACCCCTCCTCAGAGAGCTGAAATAGTTGAATTCCTGGACTTCTACGGAGAAAGGATTGGGCAAGAAATAATTATATTAAGGCTTCAAAAGGTAGCTCTCTAACTATGCTTTGGCAGCAAATTCCCCTGGAGGATTCTGATCCACTTCTCCAATGTAGAGTTTTACGATGAACTACACTGGCCGATGCAAATAAAATCTAAGTCAGCTGGGGACACCACACTCTGCTAACAGAACATAAAGACAGCAGTTAAACTTTTACAGCTGATAAACAATGGCTTTTAAGTATAAGGAAGACATAGAATGTTAATATGTAACTAGAACTCCTCTCTACCCACAAGTCCTAGACATATCTATAGTGAATTAAATATATATGTATAATTTAAGACTTTTGGTTGGCTTCGTGCTCGTAACCTAAGTAAGTATTTCCAAGGTGACAAAAGCCTAGTGTCATACAGCAAAATGAGAGCAAGGCTCTTCCTCAACCCACTCATCTTCTCCTATCACCAAACCGTCGATGATAGATGTAAATAAATGGAGATTTCTGCTCCCTTCACAGATTTTCTGCTTGACTGAGTTTGATAATGAAAATGTCTGTTCCTTTCAGAGGGAGCACAGTGTCATTCAGTTTTCACTCACCAGGAAGAGAATGAATGCATTTGTTTGCATGTAGAATCATTTGAATATGCAAAAATAATTTAAATATGCATCCTTACAAGCTGCAGCACATTGGCAGATACAGCAGTTTAGAGTTCTCTTCCGCAGCAAATTGGGGCATCAGATGAAGGCATACTCACGCTTCAAACATTGTCAGACTCCACCAGTCCTTCCCTTTGCACATGCTCAGTCACGCCTTCCTTTCCAGGCTGGGTACTCAACCAGAAAACCGTGAACAGTGCCAAAGCCCCATTCCATTACCCCAAAGTCTTCCAGGTCAACAATCCAAAGTCACATGAAAAGACTAACTTTGGTTTACCTCTCCAGGGAGCAGATATTTTGAAGAGAAAGCATTCTGGGCAAACAGAAACTGAGTTTTTTAAATGCACTTAAATAATTTGTCAAAATAAGAAGATACAAGCAGAACTTTTGGAGAATTTAAATCTCTCGTTTTATATTAAACGTTTAGAAAGGAGGACACTATGTGACCAAGGCTTGCAGTAATTAAAAGGGGTGCCCCCTTTCAGATGGTATGACTATTGCTTTTCCTGGTAAGTGATGATGTTGAGGACCGTGCATTCAAGGAAAGTTATCCTTCCAATCTGAACTGCTTTACCCTAGCAATGTGGTTTAGGAAAAACACTGAGGGAAACTGACAATAGTTAGCAGAATCTTCTAGAGAAAGTGTGAGCGAGGCAAACCTTCCAATGGCATCCGTAGTATTAGCAGGCTATAGGAGCTCTGCGATCTAAGCTTAAAGTTACATGACCTTTAAGGTCATTCACCAAGAAGGAAAATGAAGTCAAAGGTCACTTCTTCCTCTTGACCTCACTGAATGTCACCTGACAATCTGCACATTCAGTTCATCCTGGGGTTCAATGCAAGCTACTTAGCTATCTCCAAGCTTTAGTCTTTGGTTTCTAGGGGCAGGAGGGATGGTTGCTTCCAGAGATCCCTGGAAACTTGCATTTCACAAGCCTGACACAGTAGACCATCTCTCTGAGAAAATAGAGCTCATGTTTGAAAAGCCACGTGAGTACAAAGGACATCTTTGATAACAAGTCCCATGTCAACAGAGTATTCAACTACAACAATAAATAATAGGTTATATGTGTATTTTCATGAATTTTAAGCATTTGTCATTTTTGACTTATTAGGCAAGTCTAGTTGGCATCCCTTCAGCAAGCGGCCTTCTGCATTTTGCTTGCAGATAATTTAACTCTCTTCTTTCCAGCTCTAATTTTAAATCAATCTCTGTCTCTCTGTCTCTCTGTCACTCTGTCTCTGTCTCTGTCTCTGTCTCTCTCTCTGTCTCTGTCTCTCTGTCTCTGTCTCTCTCTCTCTCTCTCTCTCTCTGTGTGTGTGTGTGTGTGTGTGTGTGTGTGTGTGAATTCAGGCAAATATGTACGTGTAGAGGTCAAGAACAACTCTCAAGGGTCATTTCTCTCTGGATCTGGGGACTGAACTTAGCCTTCCAAGCCTACGTACAAGCATCTCTATCCACTGAGTCACATTGTTGGTACATTGTTGGTATAAGCTTTAGTACAATTCTAAATCCTCCTCACAAAATAATGCCACTCTAAAACAGAAGACCACATCTATGTTTTTAAGAGATACTTTGCAACAAATCTTTACATGGAAGTATCCCAAAAAGCTCTTTAGTAGTCAAAATTTAGGAATGTGTTAATTACACAGCACCACTTGAAAATATATTAAAAATCAGTTCATGAATGCTTGCCAGGTATTGGCAGCGGGGCTCCTAGTTCATATGGACTTAATTAGTTCTTAGGCAAGGAACCAAGAGTCCAGGTGACGTTGATAAAGGAAAGGAACAGGCGTAGGGGGTGTACATGCACAAGCCTCCCCTTTCTCCCTCCTACTCTCTCTCTCTCTCTCTCTCTCTCTCTCTCTCTCTCTCTCTCTCTCACACACACACACACACACACACACACAAATGCACACATGTGCACACAGACAGATATACCTGCATTTTTTTTTTTTAGAACACTGAGAGTAACTCTACTTCTGGACTATGACAAATTTTAGTCATTGCAAATGGTATTCAGCAATAAATTAAGTGATAAAAATAACATCCTGTCTAAGCATGGTTTAATCTAAAAATCTCAAATTTATCATTTGTCAGTGCTGTTTCCTTTGGCAGTGCTGGAGTTCGAACCCAGGACCTCACTCAGGTCAGGCAAATGCTTGACCACTGCCCACCATTTCTTAAGGAACTGGAACACATCTCTCCTGAAATATCCAAGTAAGCTATGTACCAGTACTCCAGAGGTCACACAGAAGCTGAGACTCTTCCCAGGGAAGAAACCTGGCCTTGGGCATAATAACTCAGGACAGCCTTAGGGAAACCACTGCATGGATGGGATTTTCTGGCAAGCATGTGCACTATACAAAATGAACAACCAGGAAGAAGGGCTGTAGAAAAACACCAGTATTTAGGATTTCCGAAGTCCGTAAATAAAGTGTGAGCCTGTGATGGAAAACAATGAAGGAATACACAGAAGGAACAGCAAGACGAGGGCACAGGAAGAGGAGGATGATCAACAGAATCTGTGCTCAGAGGACCAGTGATGTCACAGATAACTGGGGCTGGAGACATAGACTCCTGTTACTGCCTGATTGTGAAGGAGTCAAAGGCTAAGAGGCCCTCATTTGACCTCTAAACACCACATTAGGAGGCAGAACTGTGTAGGAGAGCAAAGATGTCTGCCCAAGAAATGCATAGGATCGGCACACTGATGCAAGGCAAGGCTAAGGGTTCTCTGAAGAACAAAGAAAACCCCAGAAGCCTGGACAGTAATGATAACCACAGAAATCAAACTGGCAGTGGGACAAAGGTCTTTATCAAGTCAAAAGGGAGATAGAAGACTAAAGAACATCTTGAGGAAAATATATGCATGCCAGCCAGCAAGCTAGCTCATGAGCTTAAAATTCTTGCCATGCAAGCCTGGTCATTTGATTCTGATCAAGAAACCAAGGCAATAACAGAAGGGGAGAACTGACTCTAAAAAGTTGGTCTCTGACTTCCACGCTTGTACCATGACACAACACATACACACACACACACACACAATGAGTGCATGGGTGCATACACACAGTAATATTTTTTCTACTTTCACAATGCAAAAAACATTTATCTAGTTGGGGTTTGTCTGTGTGTGTGTGTGTGTGTGTGTGTGTGTGTGTGTGTGTGTATGCCTGAGTGTGTGTACATATACCAGTGAACCACATGCATGCAGGGATGCCCAGAGGCCCAAAGAGGGTGTTAGCTACCTTACAACTGGAGTACAGACGGCTGTAAGCTGCCCCCAGGGTGCTGGGACCTGAACCCAGATCCCCTGGAAGAACAGCTCTTAACACCTGAGCCATAATCTCTCCAGCCCCAAGCAATAGATTTTAAGAATACAAAGCATGCATTGGTACCCATAGATTTTAGACTCAATTTAGAAGTCTGACTAAAATCTTACTATCAGAGCTGTGGTGGTTGATGGAGCGGTTGGTGAAAACCGAGCTCAAGTCGTTCAACTGGTAAACTCTAGGAGAGCTTCCTGGCATGCTGAGGCTAATCAAGCCAATATCAGCATAGGCTGACATAAGGTAAATGATGCCTGCTGTCACCTTAGGAAGTGTTTGGCAGGGGAAGTTCCACTCCAGGCCTTCTGCCTTTCAAGAGATGCCCCTCCTTTTCCCTCCCTGCCTCACTCATTTAAATCTTCAGTTCATTCTTTCAATACATCCTGACAGTCGGGACGAACTAAGGGGCTGTGACATGCTCTAAGCTCTGGGGAGTTTTCAGTGAGCTAACAAAAGTCCTAATCACCAAAGAGCTTATATTTCACACAGAAATCAATTATCTCTGAATGCAAAAGCATTGCGAGAAAGCATTGTTAATCTTCTGCCCCATGAAGCGTTTATTCCTAATATAGCCCTACAATTATTCTTTTCCCTAAGCACACTCTCCAATTCACTGATGTAATACTTTCCTGACACGATACCCTCACAGTTAACTGCCATTAAAATTGGAAGATGAGACATTTTCTTTAATGACATAGCCACTGGTAAGACTCCTGTAATCAAACTCTGACCCATACTCCCAGAAGCAACCCTAAGGAAAGGGATCGGTAGGAATCCCAGGGAACAAGTTAAGTGCTGGCTACTCGGTTAAGGACCTACTTTTGTGATTTCTCCACGTTAAGTCTCCCCACAGCGGGAGATGATACCGCGCTTAATTCTTCACACCAAGGTTACCAACATAGCCTTATATGGTACCTTCATCAAGACAGGCAGTGAAGTTCACATCTTCAATGTCTCCCCAAAGGGACAGGTACGAAAGAGGTGGCGGAAAGCTTGAGAGACGGAGCCTGGAGGAGTGAGGTTATGTTATTGGTGGCCTTGCCCTCACAGAGGTGTGAGAACCCCCTAGCTTCCTCCTCTCCCATTATTTCTTATTGCTGGCCATGAGGTGAGTGGTTTTGCTCAACCATGTAATCCCGTCACCACCTTACCTCACCATAGGCACAAAACAATGGGGCCAAGCAACTGGGCCCTGAGCTAAACTAAGACCCTTGTCCTCGGAGATGGACAGAAAGCCCACCAACAACACAGATGACACAGTCGTTCACACTGATGTCTGTGTGTTTTAATAAACTAACTTTTTGTTGTTTTTTTCAATGTTCTGTGTTGCTTTCGCTAAAACTAGTAAGAGTCCACACTTTAAAGTTTGCTTCCTTTTCTATGTTTTCTTCGGCACTCTAACTTTCCCAAACTCCGTGAGAGGATGCTAAAGCCACACTAGGGCCAGGCTGGGACTCTACGGCAGGTGATCCATCACTGTCATCTCTTCCTCAGGAGTCCCACTTCTGGGATGTCCCCCACGCCTCTGCAATCTGCACTCGCTGCTCTCCAGACTGCTGCCCAGCTGTTGCCTTAGGACTTCCTTTCTCTGTGAGGGATCAAAGTCAAAACTAAAGACCCACTCATAGGAAAGGAGAATTAGAAAGTGGGACAGAGAGAAGGGGACCCCTGAGACACCTCATCTGGGATACAAAATTCATCAAGGGGTATGTAAAGAAAAAAATGTGTTGACTATAATAATAATAATAATAACAATAATAATAATAATAGTAATAATACAGAATGTTTAATGAGCTACTTGGCAAAACTACCATGACAAAAAAAGGCCTGAATTTATCCCCATTGTGGAGAAAAATAATGAGAGCCTTCTGCACGTACCTATGCTTAAACCAACCTTTCTCCTTCCTTCCTTCCTTCCTTCCTTCTTCCTTCCTTCTTCCTTCCTTCCTTCCTTGTTTGAGACAGTGTCTCCCTTTGCAACCCTGGCTATCCTGGAATTCAGTATGTAGACCAGGTCGGCCTAGATCTCACAGAGCTCTGCCAGCATCCGCCTCCTGAGTATTGACTGGTGTTAAAGGCCTGGACCACCATGCTTGACCATAGCTGATATTGATATTAAAATGCCTTTTAACTGGGGTTTTAGACTCGCTGTTATGTCATGTCAATTCTTATATTCTTAATGCCATTTTTTAGATAATTATTTTAAAAGCCCACCACCTCCTAAACATGGCCAGCAGTATTTTATTAATCAAATATAATATCTTCATTAATTCAAATTCTTCAAAACACGTAAAATGTTTTTTTTAGTTATTAGATTATCTTTCTTTTTTTTAAATTTTATTTTATTTTCTAAGTTTTTTTTATTTACATTCAAAATCATTTCCCCTTTCCCGTTTCCTCCCTCCCCGAAAGTCCCATAAGCCCCCTTCTCTCCCTCTTTTCCCCATTCAACCCCCTCTCGCTTCTCTGTCCTGGCATTCCCCTACATCCAGTCTTTCCAGGACCAGGGGTCTCTCCTTCCATCTTCTTGGAAATCTATTGATATGCGAATTGTGTCTAGGGTAATCTGAGATTCTGGGTTAATATCCCCTTATCAGTGACTGCATACCATGTGTGTTCTTTTGTGATTGGGTTACCTCACTAAGGATGATATTTTCAAGTTCTGACCATTTGCCTAGGAATTTCGTGAATTCATTGTTTTTAATTGCTGAGTAGTATTCCAATGTGTAAATATACCACATCTTCTGAATCCATTCCTCTGTTGAGGGACATCTGGGTTCTTTCCAGCTTCTGGCTATTATAAATAAGGCTGCTATGAACATAGTGGAGCATGTGTCCTTATTGCATGCAGGTAAAGCCTCTGGGTATATGCCCAGGAGTGGTATAGCCGGATCCTCTGGGAGTGTCATGCCCAGTTTTCTGAGGAACCGCCAGACTGCTTTCCAGAGTGGTTGTACCAGCTTGCAATCCCACCAGCAGTGGAGGAGTGTTCCTCTTTCTCCACATCCTCGCCAACAACTGCTGTCTCCTATGTTTTTGATCTTAGCCATTCTGACTGGTGTGAGATGGAATCTCAGGGTTGTTTTGATTTGCATTTCCCTAATGACTAAGGATGATGAACATCTCTTTAGGCGCTTCTCAGCCATTAGATATTCTTCAGGTGAGAACACTTTGTTTAGCTCTGTAACCCATTTTTAATAGGGTTACTTGCCTCTCTGGAGTTTAACTTCTTGAGTTCTTTGTATATATTGGATATTAGCCCTCTGTCAGATGTAGGGTTGGTAAAGATCATTTCCCAGTTAGTTGGTTGCCGCTTTGTCTTTTTGACAGTGTCTTTTGCCTTGCAAAACCTTTGTAATTTAATGAGGTCCCATTTGTCAATTCTTGATCTTAGAGCATAAGCTATTGGAGTTCTATTCAGGAAATTCTTCCCTGTGCCCATATGTTCAAGGTTCTTCCCTAGTTTCCTTTCTATTAGTTTCAGTGTGTCTGGTTTTATGTGGAGGTCCTTGTGTAGATTCATTATCAGGGAAAACAGTACCTAATTTCTAATTTATCATATTAAAACTGAAAAAAGTATTAAGTCTATGAATTCTCTGGAGTCCCGACATTTAGGTTTCTGGACATTTAAAGGATATTTAAAGTCTAAAACAAATGTTCTTCCATCCTCTTGCCTTCTTTTAAACTTTGGTCACAATTTTACTCTTAGATATTTTACCATTGATTGATATGTTTTAAAAAAAACAATACCAAAAATCTGTCAGACATAAGTTGTTATATCTGTTACACGGTTATCTATCAGGTAACCAAAGATACACTGCTTGACCTAAAAAAGACTGAGATGGCTGTAGATTACTAAGAGAAGTGGTCATCTCAGAACCAAGGCAGAGTTATCTTAAAATGTTATTAAAACTATAAAATTCAAAATGCAGAGACTAGAAACTTAATTTCTCATTCTGCACAAGGCCATTACAAGCTGCACGTTTGGGGTATCTTCCTTAGTAACAGAAGCATACTGTGGTGTCGCCTTGTAGTTCTTCACCTTCTAAATCCTCTTCTGGATTACACTACTAACTGAACTTTGGCCCTGTAAAAGCAACAGTGTTTATCTTAGGCAACATACTGTAGCACTGCTAGTCAGACACAAGGGCAGAAGTGTGCCAACTTCAGTAGTGGATCCATTATAGCATGAAGAGAGAAGTCATTCACATGGAAAAGGTTTGCAAAGGCAAAAACAAAACCATCACCCCCCTGGGGGACGATGCATGATGTGCTTTGAATTCCACATGTGGTACATGATAAGATGTTTACTCGATCAAGTCAGATCCTATACTCTGGTTCTGGAAGTATCAAAAATAAAAGGGGAAAGGAGAGAGTCAGCCTTCTTTCCCAAGGGAGGGAAGCCATCCATTCCATGGGAGAACGGTGCCAACAGTAATGTGATACACTTCCGCATCTCTCAAGCAATGAGAGATACTGCAGAGCAAGGAGTCTAAGGCAAACACGGGGTGAGGAGAGAACTCAGCTAAGGCATGCTGTCCCTTCATCTGAGACAGGGGGTCAGGAGGTGGCACACCAGGAATGACAGGCGTTTTTCTCAAAATTTGTTTTGAATGTTTTGAATTTCAATACGGCAACGTCTAACAATCTTACTCTTGTTTTTAGGTCACATCTTTGTGGGAATTAACTTCAGTAAAACTCTCCTTTGTCTAAAATATATATTTGGATACAGTGGGAAGTCTCAGAGAGTTTGTAGATTAGTGCTAAACAATAATTCTTTGTTTCAGAGGCAAATTATAGAGAAGAATGTCACTGACTACCTCTGTAATTATCACAACACTTTGGCATCCCAATTTATTCTGTACCAGAGGTCCAAGTTGCCACCTTTAACAACAAGATATATCTATTGTGGAATTTTAATATTCATTATCTCAAGTTCACAACATTTCTTCCATGATTTGAATTTACAAACCAAGTGGATAGCTGTTTTTTTTTTTTAATTTACTGTGTGGCAGGCATTGAGACAAGGTTTCTCTGTGTAGCCTTGGCTGTACTAGAACTCACTCTCTAGACCAGGCTGTCCTTGAACTCAAGAGATCCATATGCTTCTGCCTCCTGGTATTATAGGCATGTGTCACCACTGCCGGGCCTAATTCTTTAAAAAAAAAATCATAAAGAATACAGATAACAAGAAATCAAGAAATTGTAGGCTCTGGTCCTGATCTAAACACATTGTGTATGTGACTTATATCAAGAAATCCAACTTCTCTGGCAATTGATATTTATATTCCTGTAGGAAGACCAACAAAGTCAACCACATGGGATAGCCATTCCAATGGATGTCCTATGCCACTGATGACATGACACCAAGATGAAGGACAGATCAAGAAGCCAGGGGAAGATGGAGGGAAGGAATGGAGAGGGTAGGTGAAGAAGTGCAACCTACAGTGCTCATGCAAACAATATGACATGAGTTACGTGGCATTCTTTAATTCGTTTTCTCAAAACTGAAGATCCACCACACATACACATTAGCGTATTTTATATGCCTTCTGTGACATATCTGCGACACCTAGAAAATTTGTCACTGTTTAAGAAATAGACAATGCTCACATTGCTTAATTCTAATCTAAACTTGTTGGCAAAGCAAGAGACAGGTATGCTCTGCTGGTCAACTGACAGTCTATTTCAGGTCCAATGGGAAAAGACCAGGGACTTGCAAGATGAGAAACACAATAAAAGATTCAAACAGGCCAAATGCCTGCTGGGGGTATCTAATGATCACCTAGTCTATTAGCAGTCAGGAACAGTTAGAGTTGGTGTGCTGATTTATATCAGATGCTGCACGAGACCTGGGAAATTTTCTAAACATGTCACAAGTGGTCTGCCTCCTTGAATTATGTACTTCAACATCAAAGGAGCTCAGGCTCTATTCAGAAGATAAAAGAGAAATCTGGTCCTTGCTGAAGACAGAGGCAGCAGGGAATTCAGTCCTCCTCATATTCTCACAGGATCTCCTGGACAATTTTGAGACACCTCTCCACTTTCTCTTACCCCTGTCTGACCTGGATGTACATCTCTACAAATCTCAAGGAGTGAAATCATTTTCCAACAGTTGAGGGAAAAGCCTAGGGCAGGTCACTAACTGGTGTTTGCTACATACACTAGGACTAAAAGGCAAATTAGTGAGACTGTCCCTCAATGATATCATGAGGTTCATCATAATGAAAACTAAGATTGACAGTGTAAGATCTGTCTACTGGCTAATACTCTATAGCATGTGGTCTGAATTCAGTATCTGACCATTGTTCATTTTATATTCTCTTATTTAATCTTGACTTCTCAACCATACAGTAAAGAGCTAAAAACCTAATAATGGATTAAAGGAATAAGGACATATAAGGAAATGCACAGACAATCACTTAGTTAAGCATCTAGTACAATACTGTCTTCATTGTTTATTTATTGAATATGAAACACAGGTGAGATCTTCATTCTAATGCCCTGTGTTTTCTGTTGATGTCTCAAATTATGTGCACAAATAAGCAGAAATCAGCATGTTCTTTAAAGAATATATAAAAATACGAGTGGGAGGTGCATTTGAGCACAAGGGCCCTTGAAGTTTAGAAGAGGGTATCAGATATCCTGGAGCTAGGATCTACAAGCAATTGTGTGTCATCTGACCTGGGTACCGGGAACTGAATTCAGGTTCTTCAGAAGAGCAGCAAGAACTCTTAACTGCAGGGCCATTCCACCAGCTTCCAGTATGCTCTTATGGAATCCATTGCCAAACAAATACTACACTAGTTCCTAGAGGCTCCAGTAGTTATCTTCATTTGCAAGCTTTTGATTGGAGCCCTTGCAGCTAAAGTGTTGGAACTCAAACTCACCTCCTTGTACCTGGGGGGGGGGGGAAAGGGGACAGGTTAAGGAGACTCTCTAAAAAAGATTTCTTTTAGACTTTATACAAAGTCATCAATATCTGTCAACAGCTTCCATGTAAAGTTCTCCATTCTCACAACCTTCTTATTAATCAATAACAATGGGAAACATTTAGGTGGAATTTGTCACATCACACAAGGCTACCTATGACAAACTTGTTCACTTGAAGTGCCAGCAAGAAGGCGTGACAAGATTGAAAATGGACTTAAGCCGGGCGGTGGTGGCGCACGCCTTTAATCCCAGCACTTGGGAGGCAGAGGCAGGAGGATTTCTGAGTTCGAGGCCAGCCTGGTCTACAAAGTGAGTTCCAGGACAGCCAGGGCTACACAGAGAAACCCTGTCTCGAAAAACCAAAAAAGAAAAAAAAAAGAAAATGGACTTAAGATGGCTTTCCCAAAAGACAAAAAGGACTCAATATTTTAAGATAAAAATGAAAGTAAAGTTTGCAGGCCTTTGTGAACACATGGTTTCCTCCAGTTTGATCTGAGTAAATAGAAAAATCAAACAATCCAGCAAACATACTTCCTGGCCATTCTCAACTGTAGGAACAAGGGGTGTAGCAAGCGATTGTACTTCCTGACCATTCTCAACTGTAGAAACAAGAGGTGCCCTGGGAAAGGGCTTTTTGAGGAATTAGTGAGAGTGTGGAAACCTCGCATTGTATTCTTTCTGTGAAATCCTGTGAAGAAATATTCAAGTCTGCCATGTGTAACACTGGACAGTGTAAATGAGAATCTCTTGCAAGACTCTGGGGTTTCACCAGCAGATACTTTTCACTCAGTAGACTCAGGACTGGTCAGGGGATGAGAGGCTATGCTGAGGCAGAAAGCTAAGAAATGCTGTTCTTTTATTAAAAGAATATGGGGCAGTACCTACAACATTCAAAACACAGTAAAATACAGTCATGTGGTATTCACAGGGGTGGAGAGAAAGGGTATTTCATGCATTGCTGACACTAAAAATCTCAAGTCTCATAGAAAATTAGCATTTCCCTATAAACTGCATACACATTTTTACATATTTTAACTTACCTCCCCCAGGCTTGAGATACACATTAGTAGTAGTAGTAGTAGTAGTAGTAGTAGTAGTAGTAGTAGTTCATTCTCAAATACCACAATAAATAATAAAGAGGCAAATAAATCACCTCCCCTTACTTATAATAGCTAATGCAATTTAAATGATACCTAAGGACAGATACAGGATTGTTTGGAGATGGTTCTTGCATTATTTTCCACCCATGTTTGGATGAATTTGCAGATATGAAACCCACAGATATGGAACCATCCATATGCTAGCAGCAACATGCTGAAGGAGCAGTGCATGCATGAATATGAACTAAGTAAAGCATCCTTCCCTCAGCGCCAGCTATGGGGCTGGCTGGCTGGCTCACCTAAGCAACGGTAAGGAATCACGATGTGAGTGTGCGTCTTGCACTGCTTGCGACCCCGCTTGCACCAATTCTGGATGGTCACTGGCTGGTTGGCTTCCACCACATTTGTGATCTGCAGTTCAGGGTAGACCTGGGGAACACAGGAGAAGAGGAAATCGTTACTCTTGGCAAAGCCTGACACACAGACGGACATGTCGAACCTTCACTGTCTTTCAAAGGTCCCGTTATTCTCTGAGAGTCAAGCTGCTCTGATTCTAGCCAAGCATGAACATTGGTACAAAGGAAAATGCCTGAGTGGCCGTACCTAGTATTCTACTCAAAGGTGCCTTGTGTTGAGCTGCCCGTTCAGACACTGTCCAGGGGAGTTAAACTAGAAACATGGGAAAGCAAAGACTCTTGAACGCATGGGGTCATTTTCCATGCAAAATAAACAACTACTGAAGACCACAGCTTGTAGTATCCTAAAGGAACCCTGGGATTGATATACTTAAGGAAGTCATCTCTACTTATATTCAGCTCACTGTTATCTGACAAATACTTAATGCACAGAGCATGGCACATAACCAATTTCCACACAAAAATCAGCTTCTGCCCTTAAAATAGTTTACACAAAAATATTTTATTAAGAGTGTCTTCATGAGAGCCATTTAAAGTACGGTACTCAGGAATTCTCCTCCTTCAGTGATAAACTACTTGTCTCCATCTGTGATGACTGTTCTTCATGAACCATGCTGTGTGTTGATCACTTGGAATGAAATGTCAAACTCAATCAACCAAAATGTATTTGTGAAATATCAAACCACTTCTATGTAATAATAATGGATAGAGATTTGAAAGAATAGTAATACAAAATATGTCTCTAAAGTGAGCCATTTTGCCACATAAATAACCAGAGAAATAGCTTACTAAAGGTTTTAAGGAAGCAGGTGGCTCTAACTGGAGGTGTTGAATCCAGGAGGTGAAGGTGAGAACGTGAAGGGAATTGGACACAGTCAAAAGGTTGTAAGACAACGGAATTCGAGTTCTGGGAAGGGGCTAAATAAAGGGTTTGGTGTAGACATATTAGAGAAAGTGAGCCAGGAAGGACCAATGCTTGGGAGAGCTTGGGAATTAAAATTAGGAATCCAAGAAAGTCTCAATTATTGGTAATTGCAAAGAATATAAAGATGGCCATCAGAGGGTGTACATAACTTTTTTTTACAAAAAGGAAGCCAATGTCAGGGATGGATTCACATCATGGTTTTGGGAAACAGGAATACTGGAGGTATCACTGACTCCGTCAGATAACTTACAGCTTCCGAAAGGGTTGTAACAGATGATAGGAAGTCAGAAGCAGAAGATTTCAAAGATTAAAGGTGTGTACCACAGGATAGTGGGGCTCAGGGACAGCTCCATCCATAGACAGCAATGGTGGTTTAGGATGAAAGCACAAGAGTTCATAGATAGGGTAAGGGTTTGGGGGGCGAGTGGCTTGGACGTGGAAATGCAGAAGGACAGACACATCCCCAGCTTCTGAGAAAACTGCTGAGAGGACCCAAGAGCCTGAGCTAGAGGACCACGCCCACCTGGGAGTTGTGGATGCGCAGTACTTTTTATGATTGTGAGAGTGACCCTGTCTTCATTTAAGATGTTGACATCTTGTTCATTGCAATTATTGGGGGGCATCTTCTCGAACTATTATAAGACAATATTACTTATGTCTTGGTCACCTCACTTTAGTTTGTGTGAGAAAGAAAGAAAGAAAGAAAGAAAGAAAGAAAGAAAGAAAGAAAGAACAATGAAAATGGATAATTTAAAAACTACATTCTAGACATGGAAATATTTAGTATCCTCTCCCCCAAAAGTGATGCCCCTAACTATGAAAATACACAGAGGGAACTTAAATGCCTACCATTAAATGACAGAAGTCAGTCTATAAAGGTTTCATACTGTTGTGACTTTCATCACATGACAGTCTATAAATTCTCTATAGGGCAGCAAAAGGATCACTGTTTGGGCAAAGCACTCGCAACACTTGAGCATAAGGGCCAGAGTTGAATCCCTGGTCCCTGTGTGTATTGAGGGCACATTTGTATTTACAGAGCTAGGGAGATGGAGATAGTCAGATCCCTGGAACTCATTGACCAGTCGGGCTTGCCTGTCTCATAAAACAAGTTAATAGGCCTGGAGAGATGACTCAGGCTCAAAGCAGTTATTGCTCTTACTGAGAAACTGCTTGTAATTACCAGTGCCCTCATGGTGGCTAGCAAACATCCTTAACTCCAGTTTCATGGGATCCAGCAGCTTCTTGGAACCTCTGTGGGCACCAGACACACACGTGGTGTATCTACATATAGACAAAAAATTCTCACATATAAAGTAAAATAAATCTTGCAAAACTTAAAAGGAGATGACTCAAAGAATTAAATAGACACTCAAAGTTGTCTCCATACTTGTCCATAACCCTGTATACATAACCCTGTACACACACACACACACACACACACACACACAGAGAGAGAGAGAGAGAGAGAGAGAGAGAGAGAGAGAGAGAGAGAATGAGAGAGAACACAGACATGGGGCTCTTCAGGTTTTAGGAGAGGTAAAGAGAGCACAAAGATCTAATAATCAGACAATGAAATTAATTACTACTGTTTCCATATGTCCAGACCCAAAGGAGTTACAACAGCAAGAGCAAGCCCTAAGACCACCTATAGACTGTGGGTGACAAAGGCATGCTAGTGTGGGTTCATGACTTATCATGGCTGGGCCACTGTAGTATGGTGTCTTGATGATGGAAGAAATCTACGGCATCTCTCTGCTACCCTTTATGCTTTTTTGATAAATGTGACTTCTCTCTCTCTCTCTCTCTCTTTTAAAGAACTTTATATTCAAATAATAAAACATAGGTATCAGAGTAATCATGTGGCTAAACAAATACGCAAGTAGTAAGTCAGGGACAGTGGGATGGCTCAGTTGATGAAGGCACTTGCTGGCCTGAGTTCAATCCTCAACCTCCACCTGGTGGCACCTGTGCACCCAGACGCATTCAGGCGCATGCCCAAACACCAGAGCATAACCATGTAATAAGTTTCATCTGTAAGACAGAACCCGGTTCTTCCAACACGGCCAGCAATTTAGCTGCAAAGGGCACAGCTGTCTTGGCTGCATTTGATCTTGTGCTGAAGTATCTTGAACACCCCAGTACAAGCATTTAAGGCACAGGTAATGCTCCCGTTGAAAATGCCACTAGAAATTTAAGAGCCCCACAGTATTGTTCTCTATAATGAAAGGCGGGAAACTTTGTGTACAGACATATAATTCTCCCACCTTTTCTTGTTTATTAGACCACAAACGAACAGCACTTGTGAGTCATAAACTCAACGACGGCATGAGAGTTCGGCCTGGGGGGATATGACTTTATGTGCAGTAAAGTGTGAATTACTGCATCTTTCTAAAGGGAACTCAGCTGGCGCTTCAGAAACGCTGCCCCACCGAGAAGCTTCTCAGACGTCAGTTTTCTGTAAATCCCTATAATACAGTCATACCACAGTTCCATCCTCTCCATTGCAACCAACGAATTGTGTTTACAAATGGAGCAGTAGGTGAAGGGGCCTCTTTGCTTCCACGGCTCACACACCATCATCAGATTCCTAGGATCATGTCTGGCACAGCGGACCAGTAAATCATTCAGCGCCCAGTGTCTGTGCAGGAAAGATGGCAAACTGACAAACCAAGCCTGTGGACATGTGGCTCTCCCTTGAGATTACCAGAGCTTTGAATGGTGATCAGCCAGACAATTAATTTCCGATGCCATCCACAAAAATCTAGGACACACATGTGACTCTCGGGGCTTCTCCACCTCCATCCATTCTCTGACAGCAGTGTTCATGTGCAGAAAGATGACAGATTGTAAAACTGCATAAAGCCTGTGCAGTTTGTCTAATTTCCCTGATCGGTAACATGGATGCAGTAACTTCAATCTAACTCAGTCACTTTTACTCAGAGACGAAGAATTATTAATTTGGGATCACCAAAGAGAATAATATGTTGCCATTCTAAACAGCAGGAAGTTTATTTAAAGGGGAAAAGATGATTTTTTTTTAAGTTAAAGTAGTAAATTTCCTTTTGAAGTACTGAATAACCAGCTAGGTAATGTGGTGACTTTACACAGGAACAAACCCCAACAAAGCAATGCCAGACAAACACACACAGTGAAACATCTATATTTTTAAAAATTACCAAAAATAAAAATTATGAATGCTTGTTTAACTAGGTTGGAAGTCTATAGAGACAATGGTGCATTTTTTTTTTGTTGATGAGATCACACAACACACTGTCTTAGTCAAGAATAAAAATTGAATTATCTGGGTATAGTGGCACACATCTTACATCTCAGCACTTGAGAGGCAGAGGCAGGAGGATCTCTATGAGTTTGAGGCTAGCCTGGTTTACACAGCCAGTTTCAGGACTACCAGGAATACACAGAAAGACTTGTCTCAAAAAAAGCAAAACAAAACAAAATTAAATGAATAACGATATGCAAATGACCTTGTAACAATACTTAATTTTTCATCATATTTAATCACAAGAAACAGGACAACATTTAATATTTTCTTGAGGTATAGCAAATTTTAACAAAGAAAGTAGAGATGCCATGGGTTTTGTGTATGTATGTATGTATGTTTATATGTATTATGTGTACAGGTGCAGTCCTGTATGTTAATGCTGGCATATGCCAGCCTTGGCACATGCAGTTTCTCTAATTTCCCTGATCTGTAACATGGGTGCAGTGAGTCGAATCTGACTCAGTCCCTTTTAATCAAGGTGAAGAATTATTAATTTGGAATCGCCAAAGAGAATAATATTTTGACATTCTAAACAGCAGGAAGTTGTTAGAGGTTAAAGAATGACTTTGGGTGTCAGTCCTCAGTTTCCACATACATTACAAATTACATGTAATTTGCATGTGGGACAACGGTCAATGAGTAGAAACTAAGGATATGGACTGCTTCCTGTGCTGGATCCACTAAAGCCCTTCTGTGAATCCTTTTGTTTCTATAACCAAGCCACTTCATGCCATGACTGTTATCACTGACAACACCTGGTAAGCAACTGTGCGCTCTACCTCCTAGACACCTCCTAGGACCTACCTACCTAACCTACCTACCTAGATCCTCCTAGGATCGTGTGCTCCTTGAAGGCAGGAGCCAAGCGGTGCAGTTTGAGTTCCCTCCCCACTACGCCAGCACAGTAAATGTCGGACAAATACTTAATGTTATTTCTGGTTAAGTCCTGATATAATTCAATATGGAAATGTTTACATGCATTAGACTCTTGTTGGGCACCATGAGCCCATCTGCTAATCCCAGTACTGTAGAGAGCTACTTGGTTTTATGATTTTTGAGAAAAATAATCCTCTCAATATTGTTCTTCTAAGCAGAGGTAGTAGATTATTCTTCTAATAGTATCTTCAGTTGAAATAAACTAACACAATGATACGTGGCTGAAGATGGAAGGTGGGAGAATTAAAGCCAAGGCTTTTTTTTTTAAGGCCCATTTACCTGGTCGTAGCCATGCCATATTATTAAACGGTTAAGTATCAGTCTATAAAATTATTTTTAAAAAGAGAACTGAAATAAATTCCAAAATACCAAAAGCCAGAAAAATGGTCATGTAGAAACCATCTTGGGTTCCATATTAAAAGGTGGTATTGGTAGCCACATGGGTATTGGATCCCAGCACTCAGGAAGCAGAGGCAGGTGGATACCTGAGTTCAAGGCTAGCCTGGTTTACAGAGTGAGTTCCAGGACAGCCAGGGCTACACAGGGAAAGCCTGTCTCAGAAAAACAAAAACAACAAAAAACAAAAAAGATGATATCAGTAGTCAGTGTTTTTATTCTCAGCAGTAATATCTTAAAGGAAGTTTCTATATCATTTTTTTTTAATGTTAGGAATTATTAGGTCTGTACACCAGAACCCTACGTGTAACCTGCGATGCGTCCTTCCAGACATTTAGTTTACAGGTAGGCAAATGGTATGAGCAACTTCATCCACTGTGACTAGCAGAACTGATGTGGTCCCTGAGGTTGAACTGTACAAAGAATACACTCAAGAAGAAAATAAAACCATATGATAATAAAGGCTTCCCCGATGGCAGACATCACTGCAAACATTTCCTGGGCAGCATGTCGCAGGGTATTAACGAAGATGCCTTTTCTAAGCACACGGAGACCATATTAACAGCACGATCTCAGCTGCTTAAACTTCAGTGTGGGTAAGCCGCGACTGGGTGTGCGGAAGAGGACACATCTCTGCTTCTAGATTTAAATGACACACTTTAAAGTTTCTGGAACCTGACGAAAAATTGCATCTTAAATTGTTTTCCACATCAATTCTGCTAATGAGAGGGGATATAGAAAATAGAACATCTAATTTAGTTGAGAAAGAAAAATGTAAGCTGAAAAGCGGTCTCAGCTTGTGACTTAATGAGGTGCTGAGAGGCACAGGCAGCTGATGAAACAAATCTGCAATGTCAGGGAGGAGAGCAGAGTGGGCCTGTTCTCACAGGGATGCCTTACGAGAGGCAGAAGGCAAAACACTGCAAGGCAAGAGTGTGTTTCCCAACCATTTGGCCCAATTCTGCATCTGACACTGCATATTAATATGTTGTTCTTTCCGCACATTCACACTAGATGCGGGAAGATGCGAAGGAGCCTGGTTTGCCTTTCCAAAGCGTTCATGGTAAGAAGCAAATAGGGGATGCCAAATGTGTAAGGCACGACGCAGATGTGAGAAGAAAGAGATGTGTACACACACTGCCTCGTTCATACATCAGCTTTCTCTCTGTCGGTTCTTATTGCTAACTTGAACCAACCAAAAGTCACTGGAGAAGAGGGAGGCTCTCTGGAGAAGAGGGAGGCTCTCTGGAGGGATTGCCCAGCTCTGCCTGACTGGTTTATGGTCATATCTGTGGGGAACCATTTTGAATGTTGATTGATGTGGGTGATGCAACCCCAGATAGGAAGGAGGTCCTGGGTTGTATACGAAAGTCGGCTGAGCACCAGCCAGGGTAAGCAAACCCACAAACAATGATACGCCATGGTTTCTGCTTCTGTTCCTACTGGAGTTCCTGCCCTGACTTCCCTCAGTGATGGAGTGTGTGTGACCTGGAAGTATAACGTGAAATATGCCCTTCAGTCCCCTAGCTGGATTTGGTCAGTTTTATCACAGCAGCACAAGGCCTACTAAGACACACACACCCTCGCTATAATTTTTATGTTACAATATTTAGACTGACTTCATCTCTTTTAGCCCTAAGTTCCAAGTAATCCTTGAATCCAAATAGACTACCAGTGAATAACATATACCAGTATTCGTATACAAAAATTATGATCCAGCTATTCAAGCAACTGCCTTACATAATAGGAATTCTTAGGCCTTTTAACTATCAGAACCGTGACTCTGATAATATGTGGGTTAATTTTGAGCATACAGAGTTAGAAGGTGACCAAAGCAAAACAACAGTATATAGAATTCACTCCTGCCATAGTTAGCTCTTAGTGTCCACTTGAAATAAACCTAGGAACCTGAGAAGACAGCCCTGTTGCAAGATTTTCCGTGTCCAATCATATTAGGGCAGTGGAAGGCCTGTGATTGGACAGGAAAGGGGAGGCGGAGCTAGGAGTTGGGGAGTCTCAGAGGTTGCAGGAGAAGAAGGAAGGGACCAAGATGGAGTCCGATTTGGTGTTATCCAAAGGTTAGATAGAATATTTGGGTTAAAGCCTTTATCATAACCAACTGGCTCTGAAATTACTCTATTGGCATCTTGTAATTGTGATTTTAAAAGTACATAAATCTAATTGGCTAACTAATCAAGCTTTAAGAGTCACGTTTCTACCAGTTATTTGAGGTGAGAGGTAGCAGACTGTGGGATGTGTGGACAATCGAGCGAGATGAACTCACGGGACCCCGCCGGAGATATGGCCAGGCCGGCAGGACTGCCTGGGAGCTGGGGTCTCGCGGAGCGGGACCCCACCAGGACATGGTGTTGCACCATGGCAGGGGGTTGGGGGGTGGGGGTGGGGGGATGGGGGTTGTTGGTGGGTTGGCCTTTTTTTCATTTTTCACACAACAGGATCTTCCACTAAAGATGCGCCTCCATCAGACTGGCCTGTAGGCATGTCTGTGGGCATTTTCTTCATTGTTAATTGATACAGGAGGGTAGTACCATCCTTAGGCAGGTAGGTCTGGGCTGGATAGGAAAGATAGCTGAACATGAGCCTAGAGGAAACCAGTCAGTAATCTGTACTTCTCCATGGTTCAGCCTCAGTTCCTGCCTCTAGATTCTTGCCTTAGGTTCCTCCTGTCTTAGTTTCCCTCAGTGATAGACGGTAACCTATAAACTGAAATAAACCCTTTACTCGCCAAGTTTCTTTTGATCATTGTTTAGCACAGTGTCCGAGAGCAAATTAGGACAATCCTGAAAGATAATTAGATTGACAGGGACAATCTGCTTCTGTCTTTTAACAATTTCGATTCATATTAATGAAGAATGACAACAAAAAGAGAAATAACTCTTCCTGGGAATCCCATGTTGGGTTACATAACAAATTTTAGAATGGAAAGTTAAGGGAAAGGAAAGAACTGTGTTCAATTCACATAGTCAGCTTTTTCTCCTTTGTTTCTGCACTGGATTACTTTGTTTCAAGGATCTGCTAATCACAAAGCAAGAGCTCATTTAGAGCAATGAGGGACGGAAAGAACTTACTTATGAATGTGCCGATCACCTAATAGTAGAGGAAATAAACAAAGCCAAGTGCGTCCATCTGACTGCCTACCCATGAAACTTTTCCCATCCTCAACAGCCTCCACAGGCTGGCTCCAAATGGATGCTCAAAGAGCTAACCCCACCTTCAGGAAGCCCTGCCTAGCAAGAATCCTGTATGCTTAAGACCAGAGGGGGACACAGGAGGACCAAGGCTGTACATGATTTCTCAGCAACTGGCTTTTATAACATCTGCCTGTCCCAGTTATGAAGCAAGGACACACTCTGGGACAGGACAGGCATTGCTTGTGGTTTGCCCTGGATCGCAGTACTTCATGTAACTGTATCATGGGATCACTGACAGAATTCAGAGGTATCATACTAACACATCCCTTGGATCTGCATCCCGCATCTCCACATCACCATCGAGACCCTCCGTGCTACCTCCCACTGCCTCCGTTTTCCAGGTTTCATTCTCAATCTGAAGGAACAGAGCATATTTGCACCCCTTGTAAGCCAGGAAAGGCATCACCTGACACAAAATCCTATCCTTGGTGGTCTTTAGTCAAACTGGCCAGGTTTGCCAGGCTTAAAAGTAAAGAAATAAAGTCTTGAAATATAGAACTGGACATATCCTGAAGCCTTTGGTGTAAATAAAACAATATTATTTTTTTTTAAAAAAAAATCTCATTTCACCCGAAAGTCGTGCAATAAAGCCTAACAAGTTTCATTTTCTGTCCCTAGCTTTTAATGTTGTTCAAGAGGACATCACCCTCAAGCCTTGATCTCTTTTTGTTTTTAATATTTTTACAGCTCTGAGTGTGTCCATCCATTGTACGTGGCACTCTGGTGCATAAAGAGCTCTCACATAAGTCTCTAGAGTACAATGCATATATTCTCCTCCACAGTGTCGCCTACCCTACCCTATACAACCCCTCTGTGCCCCCTTGTTCCCCTAGACAGTTTATGCTACTGTCATGTCATATGGACAGACATGATTGTATGTATCTGTGCAATGCATAGGAGCCCAAAATAGAAAATACATAATACTTATTTCTCTGAGACTTTTTCTATTTTGACATTTCTTCAGCCATAACATTTGTTACGCACTCTAACAGCTCATTAGGGCAAATGGCTGCTGTTATGTTGTTAAATTTATGGAGTTACATTCAAGTATTATTTTTTTCTCCATAATGTCAGCACTCTACTTCTAGTATAGACAGTAGAAATGGTTAATTTCCCCCATCAGAGTCACAGCCAATATTAACTGCATATAGCATGATCATTTATTGATGTGTCCAAACTGAGCATTTATAGGTACATTCTATTTCCCTCTCTATGGTTGCAAGTCTATCATAGCACTTGTATTTTTTGTTGGGTAAATAAAATGAGGGCAAATCTGCCCACTCCCAAGACTCTTGTCTAACAACTTTAAAACCATGAACAGTAGAAAGAAATGGTCCCTCAGGCAGAAACCACAGGTGCTCCTGTACAGGAGGCTCCCTCAGGATAGACAAGGATGCCTCTGCCCATCCTACTACAGTCTCATGCTAACAAAGCCATCCACAAGCATTACCAAATGGCAACTAGCAATCTTACGGTTGCCAAATAAAATGCTTTGTGAATCATGACTTGAGAAACGTCACTCTCTGCACCACCAAAGGGTTTCTAGTGCCTTTGCCTATAGGAGACAAAAATAGGGTCCTGGCTGATATGCTACAGTAAAATACCACACCCTGGGCAACTCAAACAATGGAAATCTATTTTGTCACAGTTCAGGAAGGTGACAAAACCAAGGTACCATGGTGCTGGTGAGGACTTTTTTTCTATTTTCTCACCGCATCCTCACATGACCTCTTTGTACAAAAGAGTAAAGAGAGCTGGCTCTCTGCTATTCTGTAAGAGCATCAGTACCACCCAGAGGGCTCAGCCCTCATGATGTCATCAATACTAGTCATCTTTGAAAGACTGCTCTCCAAAACCTATCCAAAGAAGAGTTGGCCTAACCTATAAACTTTGGGAATGCAGAACTGTTCAGTTGGTTAACAGTACTCAATACGTACTTGATAAGGAACTGAAGGAAAACTCTACATGGACCTAATAAAAAGCATAAAAATTAAAAAGAGGAACATGTACTTCAACAATGACTGGGTAGAAGAATGACTGCGTCTATCGTGATCATTTATCGATGTGTCCAAACTGAGCATTTATAGCTACACTCTATTTCCCTCTCTATTTTGTCAGAAAGAACATTTACTATGACTAGGAACAGAAGGAAATATATAGACACCAAGCTTTTGGAAGACTCGGTAAACACGTGACTAAAACAATCATGCAAATTAGGCCATACAGTCAAAACTATTTTCTCAATCAAACTTCATAAGGCCTTGTGTGTACCTAGGAGTAGAGGTGAAATATTCAACTATTACTGTTTCTCCTAAGTCTTTCCCTTGACCAAGGATAGCATCAAAGGAACCCATGGGACAGAAATGTCACTACTATAGACTTCCAAAGCAAGTCAACAGCAGGGAAGATAAGCCAAGGGGAGTGAGAGAGATCAGAGGACATGAACTAGCTAATTCCCTACCAAAGAATCAATATGAAGACACCACCCTGGGCTAAGCAACTTAAAGGCATCTTTTACAGATATATTAAGCTGGAAACTTTAATAGGTTAAAAAGGTCAAAATGAGGTTATAGTCATGAGCTTAGCTCTCCCTGTCTACCCTAAGCTCATACTGCTAACAGCTGCCTCTGTGTCTCAGAAGATTGCTTCTAAAACATCTGTGTTTTAGTCTTGAGAGATTAGAGTCCATGCACAAAACAAATTCACCATTATTAGGAGACAAAAAAAAAAAAAAAAACTACTGTTTAGTCTTGTTACTGGTAATGAGTTTCTATGTATTTGTGTGTGTGTGTGTGTGTGTGTGTGTGTGTGTGTGTTTGCTTGCGCATGTGTGTGCTCATGTGTGTGGTGGCCAAAGGACAACTTTGTGTGTCATTCATCACGTGCCATCCATCTTTTTATTTTTTCTCCTTGAGAAGGGTTTCTCATTGGCCTAGAATGCTCCAAGTAAGGTAGGTTGACCAGCTGCCTGGCTCTGGCCCTCCAACACTAGGTGCTCCACACCTAGTTTTTTTTACAATGAGTTCTGGGGGTGGAATTCTGGCCTCAGGCTTGCAAGACAAACACTTTACCTTATCAAGCCATCTCCCTAGGCATTTGCAAAATTCTTTAAAGGAATTTGTGCAATGAAAGATGGCAAAAAGAAGACCACCTTTATGGTACTAAGCAAAATCGTGGCAAATGACTAATTAAGGCACAAGTCAGCAAAATAATAATAGCAATAGCCTAATTAGTAATACAGGAATTAGAATGTGGTTGAAAGCATTGTCTCTAAACAAGTCCTGTTGAAAAGAAACCTCTGACGTAGGAATTACTGCAACAGAACAGACTTTAATATTCTAACTTTAAAAAATATAAAAATATTATAATTTAGAAAAAATTGTTGAGTATTATTTTCCTTCTCATTCCACGCAATGAGTCAATCAATGTCATTTAACATATAAACATAGAGTTAAAGGAATAAAAGCAAAGAAATGTGTTCTAGCAAAACACACACAAAAAAATTCTTATCTGTAAATGAGAGCTATTTCTTAAAAATACCAGGATAGCTACAATGTGGGGAGTGGCAGGGAGACCCTAAAACACTAATAAAATATCTTGTAGGCAAGGTCAAACTCCATTTAAAGGCCCCAACTGGTTGTCTCCACCCGCTCCGCCATTTTCTCTGTGCCAGTTAAAGTCAAGACCCGATGTGGATCCCAGCCAGCAATCCCAGCCAAAACAACTGCCCAGCTCTGTAGCCACTGCACACAGGGCCGTGGCCATTCCATTTGGCCTTGTGCATTTCTCTCCCTCTTCTGTTAGCAACCATTCTTCCATGCCTTGTGGGCTGCCAGACCACACAACCACATGGGTAAGTACCCAAGTGCAGGCGCCAAATCCTTGTGTGGTCAACATGAAGCCACTCAGAATCCCTTCTCTCTGGAATTACAATACACAATGGCAAACGAAGTTGGGATGCTACTCCCAGAAGCACTGGCTGCCAGCTTCCGACCTTCCTGAGTCCCAAGGGGCACCAGGAAAGGAATAAACCGGGGACCCATAATGTCATTAACAGGAAAAACAGGACTCGGTAATATTTCTCTGTTCCAACACTCAGGGACCTAGTAGTCCTGCTTCCTCCCTGAGTAAGCTGCCTTTACCACAGGATTTTTCCTCTAAGTAGGAGAAACCCTTCTCCACACACACAAGCTGTTTCATAGGTTTTGTCTCTGGGCAACAGAACCTACCTAGTTAATCCTTTCTTGGGAAAAATACATTCTTTGCCATTTCCACAACTCACCAGATTCAGCGGAGTCTCCTTTCCCCTTCTGATCTTCCCGCTCACCCTACTCCTTCTTTGGACACAGAATTTCATGGTGTAGCCACATATGGCCTACAACTTGTAATCCTCTTGCCTTAGCCTCCCAGGTACTGGACAGCATAGCTGTGCCTAACGCAACACTTAGTTTCCTCCTATGCAGACATCTGAGTTTTATGGTGGACAACTATTCCTCTTCCCATGATTTTGCTTCAGTCTCCTTTGGCCTAAGTTGCCCTCATTAAAAAGCAAAAAACAAACCAACCTGAGTTCAATTCCCAGCAACCACATGGTGGCTCACAAACATCTGTAATGGGATCTGATGTACACTCCTGGTGTGTGTCTGAAGACAACAACAGGGTACTCATATAAATAAAAATAAATGAAAAATAAATAAACAAACAAACAAACCAAACAAGCAAAGAAATAAATACTAAGGAAAAGACGGTTTCCTTTGCCTCTGTTCGCCTCAAGCTCTTTGTCTAGATCTTTTCTCAGAGTGCAATTTATCTTCACCACTTGGTCATGTCATTCTTGTAGCAATTAGACCTGTCTCAACCATTGGTAATGTCCTCTTATTTGTCCAAATTAATTTTCTCAAAAAAAAAAAAGGAGAAGAAAAGAAAGGAAGGAAGGAACAATGGGGGTGGGGGAAGACAACCATTCTGCCTAATAAAAGGCAGTATCCAGCCAAAGGCAGATAGATTTGGTTGTCCAGTACCCAAAGGAAGTAGGAGAAAGATGATTCGATTTGAGGGATACATTTGTCTGACTGGTTAGAGATGAATGGTGATTTTGCAGGCCTACAGGTGTGGACACTGTGAGCAACGCCAATGTTTCCTATGCCATGGAAATAACCACAGTTGATTCTTATTCGCAGCTGAGCAACTGAAACGTGCTAAGAACTTACATCTATCCAAGTCAATCTGGGCCAGTTTGGAAAAGCTTATACTCTTCTCCCTTTAATAAGTGCGCTGCGGACCCGCTCTTGGCAAGTGGTCAGTTTTCATGGAGGCCCACATTGACCTTGTTAAAAAATTACACTTCAGTCGCTCTCACTTTTGACCACATTTGTGGTCTCATCATTTTCTCTGTTTTAGCAATTAACTTAGCTTGTCTCCCAGCATATGACACATGCCAGTTCTTGTCCTGTCTCTGGCCACTTCATAGACTCTCTTTGTTCTCCTTAAATGTTGCAGCTCCCCAAGGTCTATTCCCAGGCTCCTTTCCAGAAGTGTCACTAAGTGGGTAAAAGGAACAGAAGCACTCGGCCCCGAGACTGATGCTTATTAAGAATAAAAAGGGATTTCAAGTGATGACATCATCACCTCTGCCTTGGGCCTAGAGCTGGTGCCCCTCTTAGGTTAAGAAGTGCGTCTGTGGAAGGCATCTTAGTATCAGAGGCAGGCGTTTCAAAGAGGAAGACACTGGCCCTTATATAATCTCCACGCATTAAAATATCTTAGTAAGATTATTTTCTTTCTTTTAAAGATACTAATTTATATTTACTTATTTTATATCATGTGTGTTTTGCCCACATGTATGTATGTGTGTACCACAGGCGTGCCTGCTGCCCATGCAATCCACAAATGGGTATCCAAACCCCAGGAACTAGAGTTATCCTTGGTTCTGAGCCACATGTGGGGGCTGGGAATCGAATCTGCATGTTTTCAGAGAGCCAACAAGTTCTCTAAGCTACTGTGCCATTTCTCTATCTCCCTTATTTGTGCTTTTGAGACAACATCTCATTATATAGCTAAGACTCAGATTTACAAGTGTAAGGATTACGGGAGGGAGCCACCACACCCAGTTTGAACAATGTGATTTAAAGGCTTCAAAGAACTCAGTCCAAACCACCAACAAATTTCTGAGGGGGTAGTCTGTGGGGACTCCCCAGCTCATTTCCCTCTTATCCTTCAGATGACAGGATCATGAATTGATTACATCCCTGTCACTGTGACACTGGACAAGCCGAGGGCACTGCTGACTGGAAATACAAACAAGTTGCCAGTGTACATTCAAGTTATTTTTTTTCAGCTTCATGAAAAAATCCACAGAGGTGAAATCAACTTTAATCCCATATAGTTTGATTGTAACATTTTTATGACACCCTTAATAGGTACACATAATACAGTCACTTCAAAGTGAGATCTATGTTTTACATCTTTATTGATATCACATTTCTGAAACACGGCATTTATCTCAACAGAACAGATCTAACTGGCCACATTTCAAGTGCTCAAGTTGTGTAAAAAATATGGAGACTGGAGACTCCATCACATGGGCTTGGGACCAGGTATCTGGAATGTTCTACAGTTCTACAGAATAGAGCTGACTCTGAAATTCCAACTTCGTCTCTCCTCTTCTTCAAAAGCTAAGCCAATGAATGACTTTGGTGACTTTTCCTTGTTATAGAATGCAGACCAAATTCATTAAGATGGCTCACAAACCCTTGATATGTTAGCCCTCTCTTGTCCAACGGACTGCAGGTGGTGAGCAAAAGCAGATGAATGCTACATTAGCTGCGAAAAGAAGAAATCGGCCAAAAGGCTTTCCCCTGCTACTCCGCCGTGGCTACCCGCAAGCAGGCAGTCTGGAGTGGAAATAACCACTCTGTGGCTCATCCCTAAACAAACCACAGACTGAAACAGAAAATGAAGCTACCCAGGTGACTGGGCTAAGTGCAGCAGGAAGTGAGGGCAGTTTCCAGAGTCAAGAAAAATAATTTTTGTAGGACCAATATTCATAGACTTAAAAACAGGTGGTTATTTGTGGAAAACCCAGGCTTACACTACGTGATGATTCACAGGCACTAGCAATCATTCACCATAAAAAGACAGAAGTCAACATCACGGACAAAGCATGTGTCCAGCCTTTCTACTGGTCTCTGCTGAGCTCAACTGGAATAGTTGGTCACTGTTAGCGCTTTGGAATCATGGGAAATTTAGAGTACAGACAGGTAGCTACATGAAGAGATAGCTTCCTTTTAATGTCATATAGTGGTAAGACAAGTAAGTCCTTGACAACTGTGGATTACTTTCTTTTTATTCTTTTTCTTTTTCTTCTTCTTCTTCTTTTTTTTTTTTTTTTTTTGGTTTTTCAGGACAGGGTTTTTCTGTATAGCCCTGGCTGTTGTGGAACTCACTCTGAAGACCAGGCTGGCCTCAGCAATTCGCCTGCCTCTGCCTCCCAAGTGCTGGGATTAAAGGCATGCGCCACCACTGCCTAGCTGTGGATTACTTTCGAACAAGCTAGTAAGAAAGAAAAGGTAATGGAAACTGAGCATCTCTGGCCCAAAAATACGAAATCAGAAATGTTCCAAAACCAGACACATTTTGAGAGCTGCTCTGAATCTATTTGTAGGAAATTCCTATCTGATCTCATGTGACAGGCAGCAGCCCAAAAGGAGACCAAACTAAAATCACCACATAAAATGACCTTCAGGTTGTGTGCATGAGGTGTGTACAGGAAATAGATAAGAATTTCAAGTTCACTCAGGTGCCATCTACAATGCAGCTCAACATGACCTTTCACATTCTTCAAATTCTATAAAATCCAAAATACTCTGAGCCCAAGCATGTCAGAAAAGGAATCTTCATTCTGTCCTCTAAGTCCCCATATGAAAACTCACAACTGTAATTGGATAACTCCACTCCCAAGAGATGTGACAACCTCTTCCGACGCCTCCTTGGACATCAGCCTCACATGTGGTGCACAGACATGTAGACAGTCAAAACATCCACATACATGAAATAAAATCCTATGTTTTCAAAGAATAAAAATGTGCACCAACAAAGGATGATGTGGAAGTGACCTTTTGTGTACTTTCTAGAGTTATCAGCATGAATGTTTATTTCAAAGATACAATATTATGGGGAGAGAAAAGCTAGAAAAATATCAAGATATAAGTGTACTAAAATATATCAAAGAGACTGAGAGAAAAAAAAAGATTAAACCTAGCACTTTTAACTTCCTGTATTACGCAGCCACAGCAGAACATATTAAACTAAGAAAACTTAAATTTTACCCAGTTTATTGATGATTATAACAGCATAATATGTAACTGTGTGAACTGGAGGGCAAAGAAAAGACTGTATTAAGGGTACAGTGGGTCATTAAGAACCAAGATTTTTATTATGAAAGAAAATATAAGTATGAGATATAAGAGTTAACACTTTTAATGAATGCTGGTGATTCACCATTCCGGACTTACCTCTTGGCAATACTGCAGGATACCCTCCTTGGTGCCAATGCAGGTTTTGGTCCCTGATGGGTCTGACTCCCACTTTCCGTTCTGCACGTTCATGTGCATGTTGAGTTTACCACAGAACATGGCGATCTGGGGTTCTGCCAGCAGCCCGGCATTGCCGTCGGTGGGCACCTAAAAGAATAAGTCCTAGTTAGTAACAGAATCCACAGCTCCATGAAGAACAGAAGACATGGTGATACCTAGCGATCTTCAGTCACACAGCAAGCCTACATCAGCATTGTTGGGTTTGAGTAATATACATGCTACAGACTTGGAAAATAACCTATGGAAGACAACGTGTTCTTTAACAGAGTATTTAAAGAATACTGAAGGGCATTTGTTCACTCAAAGATCCTTTAGTTTTCCCATAGATGATTTTGCAATATCTGTTGAAAGGTTCTAACAATAAAGAGGGGTTTCTAACATAAATATAACCCCTGTGGAAGAATCCACAGTCTCATAAGCCGTAGCTGCTCACACACAGCACAATGCCAGTCCCTGCTTGATGACTAAGCCTAAGCTGGGGTGACAGCATGTGCCACTTCTCAACACTGACACCAAGACGTCATCAGACTGCCTCAATACTGACCCAGTGGCTGCATCGAAGAGAGTTTTTGTTTGTTTCTACGTTTTGTTTTATTTCGAAACAGGGTCTCTTTATATGTAGCCTTAGCTGTCTCAGAATCTACCGTGTAGCCCTGGCTGGCCTGGAATTCACTGTGTAGACCAGCATGACTTCAAACTCAGAGGTCACCTTCCCGTGCCTCCTGAGTGCTGAGATTACAGGCGTGTGCCACTATGCCAGCTTGTATCTGAGTTCCCGTTAGAAAACTCCACTGGAGAATTAACCATTTCGAAATAAAACAAAACATACAAACAAACAAAGACTCCCTTCGATGCTGAGGCCACTTGACTCTTCCACAGGAGGCCCCGGCCATCTCTCACCAATCCAGGAAACTGGAGGTCTCATTGTCCACCAGATGCAAAGTTGTGCCCCAAACAGAATGTTCTATTAACTTGATCTTAGCAGCTCACCCGAGGGTTTGAAAGAAGTTCAAAGCCTGGATCTCATAGATCAAAATATACATCTTGCCAATTTTACTGAAATAAGCAGGTGGTAATAACAGGGCAAAGGAAGTTAAAGAAAGTCAAGTCATAATCAGTCACCTGTGGGGGAATCCCTGGAGTGGAGGTTAAGGGGAGGTTTGTGGTCACTGCAAACCTCATTGTTCTGAGCCATATTCTGTCCTGAAGATTTCCACTGTTAGCACATCTTGGCATCTTATCCCTAACCAAAGAGAAGTTACAGAACTTCTACCGAAGTGGGTGAATATGTCATCGAAAGAATTTCACCCTCAACTTCAGAATCATTTCCCCTCTTACTTCCTCACAGTCTCTTCACTACCACAGGTCAGGTGAGTTCGTCACCTCTTAGTGCATGCAAATGCAGGGGGGCTGCCTTTCCTTCTGCAGAGAGAAGTTAAGGAACAAGTTCCCTTCTGGAAGAGTCAAGGCCCAAGAAAGACCCCTTGATCCTGCCTGCTTCCTGGAAATCATGACCTTGGGCAGTCCCTTCCCATGATGCATTAGTTTGTCTATGCAGCAAACAAAGCGTGGCAGAAATGGGGAAGTGCAAGTTCAAAAGTAAGGTCATGACATTAAGATTCATTCATTGTTGGGCAATAGTAAGTGATAGGTTATCTCCGCCAGAAAAAAAAATGAGCCAATTCAAGCCAAATTAAAGTATAAGGGTGCGTTTTGGCAGGGCAGCTCTTGAGTGAGTTCACTGGTCCCAAGGAATGAAGCCAGGGAAGTCGACATTCAGAGATGCAAAGGGAGATGGAGAAGAGGAGGGAGAGAAAGAACCTGTGTATGCAGAAAGGGAGACAGGGATGAAGGGATGAAGGGAGGGAGGGAGGGAGGAGGAAGGGAGGGAGGGAGGGAGGGAGGGAGGGAGGGAAAGACAGACTGACTAAAATATCTGGATTGTGTAGAGAAGACCTTTGGGGGGAGGGGAAGCTCCTCCCGTGGTCTGGAAAGTTCAGCATAGAGGCAGGGTATGCCAGCCAGCCAGCCATGCTCTGATAGGAAGGGACTGAGGGTGCTGGGAGAACCTGGAGGCCAGGTCCACTTTGTTAAATATGCACCTCAGCTGTTTGCCCCAGGTCTGAATCCCAACAGTAAGAAGGTCAGGCCTGCTTCAGAACCATACCAGCAAGCTTGGAAATAAGCCCCACCTCAAGGACACCAGTGACATCTGGCTACAGCCATGGGTGACGATAAGAATGTGGCTTCAAGAGAGATGCAGAGGCAGAAGCACCTAGTAGGATTCCTATGTTCCTTCCTCATAGAAACTGAAATGGAACTGCTTGTCATTTTAAGCTATTAAGTTTGAGGTGACTTGTCACACTAACACTTTCGCTCTTCTCCTCAGCAGCCTCCGAGCTCTTCTGCTGAACATGGCAAATGAGGAACAAATACACTTCCTCACTTTTGTCCATGCTCCTATAGTAAGGGGTCAGGGAGATTCCTGAAAGGACCGGTCAGTATGTATTTAGGGCTCATGCTATAGGAGAGAGGGCATTTAGGAATGGAAAGGAATGAAGGCCTTCCCCCATCCAGGCCGATATGTACAAAGCAGGCAGTAAATCCAATCCAGCCACTCCACCCGGTCTGCCTGCATATTCTTTCACTGGCCACAAACTTTAAACCATCTTGTGTTTTTAAACACTGGCTATCAAGATTTTCCACTGGCTTCTTTTTAAATTTGACTTATTCTGTGTATGTGAGAATGAGAGCTGTGTGTGGAGGGGGGCAGGTGGACAGTTGCCCTGGAGAATATGTTGAGGTTAAAGAACAACTCAGAGGTGAAACAATTTCTTCCACCATGTGGGTCCCAGGGAATCAAACTCCGGTTGTGGGGCTGGCTGATGCCTGTATCTGCTGAGTCATCTCACTGGCCCACTCAGTCGTTCCTTAAGCCCCCATGAAACCTGGTTTACACATCTCACCCTGACCTGTCTGCCTCTCAAAGGTTCCATATGACTCCAGTGTGAAAAACCAAAGAGGATTATCTTAGTTCCTATCCCCATTGGACTCATTTACAGCATGTGAATCCTTCTTCCTTAGTAGTCTCTGCCTTTGGCTTCTGTCACAATGAAATGTCACAGTTCATCCCTAATCACCCCCTTTCTGAGTCCCTATCTTCCAATTCCACCCCCAGCTTGGGACATCGTAATGATGGAGCTGTTGTTCCCTTTTCCCCTAAGAATCCTTCCCATTTCTGCAGATACACAATTACAAGAGGACTACACCAGCTGGTGATGTACCTTGGGGAATCAAAGCATTCAACCACCAGACAATAGGAAGGTTAATTTGAGGTTTTTGTTTTTTTGTATTTTTGCTTTTTAATTGACTAAATTTGTTCTTCGACACACTCACACATTTATGTAGTGTGTTTCAACTCCCGTGCCAGTTAGAATAAGAATGGCCTCCATAGGTGCATCCTTGGTCACCAGGAGTGGCTCTACTATATTATAAGATGTGACCTTGTTGGAGGAAGTGCATCACTGAGAGGAGGCTTTGAGGTTTCAGATACTCAAGCCAGGCCCAGTGACACTCTCTCTTCCTGCTGTCAGCCAAAGCACATGTACAACTCTTGGCTCCTTTACCAATACCACCATACTTCTGGCCATGATGATAATGGGCTAAACCTCTGAGCCTGAAAGCCAGCCCCAGTTACATGTTTGCCTTGGCTCCAGATGAATAGGCAGCAGAGGATGGCCTTGTTGGACATCAACGGGAGGAGAGACCCTTGGTCCTGGAAAGGCTCCGTGCTGTAGTGTAGGGGAATATCAGGACAGGGAAGTGGGAGAGGGTTGATTGGGGAACAGGGGAGGGGAGGTGGGTTATGAGACTTTGGGGGGGGGGAGAACCAGGAAAGGGGACAACATTTGAAATGTAAATAAAGAATATACCTAATTTTAAAAAAAGGAAAAAAAAGAGTTGCTGTGATAATACACAGCAGTAGAAATCCTAACTAAAACACACCCACCCTATGTAATGTCCCTCCCATTCCGGTGCTGTCCTAACCTCTCTACAAGCCCCTTCACATATTCACGAGCTCTGCTTTGCGTACCATCTGCATCCCATGGGTTCAGAACTAGCCATAGAAGCCCCTTGGTCCCATAGTTTGACGCACAAGCAATGGCAATAAGTTGTCTTCCCTTTCACCCCTTCTCATGCAATCCAACAGTTAACAAGAGCTCAGCAGAGAATTGTCTGGCCCCTCACGACCCCCACATCCATGACTAGATGGTGACAGGCCTAGTATTGTACAGGTGGAGCAGCTAAAACCAGTCAAGTCCTTTCGACAGCTGTCATACAGCCTGGCCTCTTTTCTTTCTTTCTTTTTTTAATTAAACCTATCAAGTAAATTGTGCTTCATTTTCCTAAGTGTGATTCCTGAACTTCCTTTGCTGTCTTTCACACTTCTCTAAGCCCTCTCCCTCTAACCTTTAAAATTATTTTAATGCCATCTGTTTGTAGAATACATGTGCTGACAAAGAGTGGTCATCTTTTTCACATCTCTTCAAATAGCCTGAGGATGGCCCTGTAATTTCCTGATGATGTCCTGAGCTCAACAAAGCGAGTTTAGACTAGAAACATATAAGCCTATCTATGTTCTCTTCAGGTTTTCTGTCCAAGGGGATTTAATGTTGTAGTGGTTAATCTTCATCATCAACTCGGCTGCATTTAGAATCTCCATGGAAATGAACCTGGGGCGTGTCTGTGAGGGTTATTCCATACATGTTTAACAGAGAAGTAAAGACCCTCCCTGAATACCAACAGGTTCACCCTCTGGGCTGGGACCACAGGCAGAATAAAAAGGAGAAAATAAATTGATCCCCATTATTCATCTCTGTCCTCTTCCTCTGTATCTGACACAACCAGATCTTCATCCTACTGCTTCCATGACATCCCCACCATGATAGATGCTACCCTCAGAGAGAGAGCCACCTTGCCTTATTTAGATTGTTTTTGCCAGATGTTCTGTCTCAGCAGCAAGAAAAGCAACTGATAAAAAAATTAAGTGTAAAAGCTAATATATAGATAGAAAAGGTTTTAAAAAAATATTGTATTTCCATAAAGTACAGTCAGTTTGGGAATTTCAACTCTAGTCCCTCCAAAATTACAGTAAATTACTGAACTATGAACAGTAGAATTGGTTTTATATAACATCTCTCTACCTTTTACAAATGTGTACTTTAAAGGGGGGGGAACCATGTTTCTCATGAAAAATTCTTTTCCAAATCAACTGTAGCTGTATATTGAAGAAGCAATTAGATCAAACACATAAACTGAACCAGAAGCCTTTCAATTCTTCCTGTAGCCCACCTAAGTTAATTAACACAAGGCATCCATCAGCATCCTCATCTGCATCTGTCAACAGGCAGGTTGCTATGACCAACCCAGCCTCGGAATCCAGCCAAGAGAGCAGCACCAATAGATAATGGAACCACACAGGACATATCTTCCTGTTCCACGCCAGTCCTAACAGGTTTACTCAAACCCCTTTCCTGAATAAAGTTTTTTTTTCCTGTAAAAGCTTGATAAAGCCCATGCAATATCCTACTTAGAACCTGAGAGTATGAACATTCATAAAACTGAAGTCTTTGGATCCTAGAATATATTTGCGGTCAGACTCATGTTCTCTCAAAGTCAACTGGAAGATCTACTCCTCACTTTTAAAAAAATCTCTCTCTACATAGAAAAGAAGCAGATGCAGCTTAGTAAGTAGGGAATGTGATCAGTGGAATAACGACTTCACCTAACTGTAGTGAGGGCCAAAGTTATGTTTTAAGTTTTAACTGCTGTGCCTAAGAGGTCCATTAAACAAATATGCCTCTAACCTGTAAGTCCCTTGCTCAAGGGCAGATACTTCCTGGGATGCTGGAAGCTGCTCCCCTAAACAAGTTAGTTTGACTCAACTGCACCAGATGCATGTAGACAGAAACTACCTCCGGATGGAGTACGATTGCCCCAAATTGGATGGATATAGGTAGAAGGTATGCAAGCAGGAAGTGTATCAGGATATACACTTGCCCGGGATAGACCTGATGGGAAGCACTGTGGCCTTACGGGGTTGCCTTTTTAAACCTCTGCAGAATCCTACTCTTTACTGTTTTCTGGGACCCCAGGAATGGACCTGGCCAGAGTCCATCATGCTGGCCAGTATTTAATTAAAAGCTTGCTTCAAATCTGGATCAAAAAATTATTTTAGTGGTCTTATTCTCAACCAGCGGGATTAGGACCATCAGGTTCATTTTTCAGAAGTGGAAGACAACAGTATGGACTAGAACCCTGTACACAGGTTCATGTATACCTTCGTGGTTCGTGTGGTTTTGTGGAAGTTGCATATGAAAATAACCTGTACGGATTGTTGCTGCCATCCTGAAACCGGAGATATTTTTCCCATGGGGAAACGGTGCTCAGTGCCAGCAAACAAATCAAAAGAGTGGGTGTTCAGCCACGGCTTCAAAAGCGAGGAGGCTACTTACAAAACGCTGAGCCTCGTAAATATTACTCTTAAAAACACGGCCAAGCTTTTTGGAAACAAACCTTTGCTATCAGGGCAAAACAAAATAAGTCTTTTTTTTTTTTCCCCTCAAGTCACAACACAGAAAGCAAAGAAATGCAATGGTACTGCAAAGTTCCTGGTACTGCAACTAGAAGTTGGCTTTAAACCGGCACAGGTAAAATAAAGGTAAACACACGAGGATTTGACTTAGACCCATCTGCAGAGGATGAATGTGGAAACCTACACCTCCAACTGCTACCGTTTACAATGAGGTGAAGAGGCGGCTTCGAGCTCTCTTTCTGCCTTTCAAACAGGGCGCTCCTTTTAAAACTCCAGGAACTTTCTCTCCTTCTCATTATCAAGATCAGAATTCCTTACAGAACGGGTCTGACAGCATCCTTCACCCCAGTCCCAGCTAAGAAGGGCTTGAACAAGGAGCTCTCTTGTTTCTCTGGCTAAAGAGCCCAGCTCGCCAAGCCGGGCATGGATTCCTAGCCTGGCTGCATCTGTGGATTTATGTCGTTTTAAGGTTTGTGGCTAATGAAGACCATCTGGTTTCTACATCCGAGCAGGCTTCTCACTGGCCTGAATAACTCTCTCATATGGTGTACTATTTGATACTTTTTTCTTCTTTGGATGGGATTCTTGTATAAGCTCTTAAAAAAGTCAGGGAGGGGGGTTCTATTTCTATGCTGTCCTTGGTTTTCCTTGCAGAAATATTATTTGCTCATAGCCTGAGCACAGTTCAATTACATTACACACACACACACACACACACACACACACACACACACACTCTACACTCCAAGTTGCTTTTAAATTCAACACTGAAAGCCTTCTCTCCTTTTAAAGGTCAAGAACTGATTTCCATAATGACAATCTAGGAAATTTGCCTGTGAACTCCTTTTAAGGATTAATAATCACCATGAGTAAAGTGTCCTACTCCAACCAAAAGACAAGACTCTGTGAGGGAGGGTCTCTCTAAGGGATCACCCACAGAGAACATGTGCAAACTGCCCTTTCCTCACTAACAGGAAACCAGGCTTTAAATTACAGTCCCAGAAGGGAAAGAAACTGCAAAAATCCTTTAGGCCAACACGGAGCAGGACTAGACTAAGATTTCATCCATGGCTAGAGTGTCAGAGGCAGAGAGAGGTTGGCCACTGTCTGTCACAAGCATCTGCCTACGTGTGTGGGGAGAAAGAATAGAATTGCCACCCAACCCATACAGAAAAGTTGAACCATGATTGCTGTCACATTCCTGCTCCTCAAATTACCCACGTGGTGGTCACAGCAATTTACAGTACCTTGACAGTATAGCCGAGTCGGCGCGCCTGAGTTCAGCCTAAAAAGGATCTGTCACAAGAGTGAGTAGAGAGGGGGGAAAAATAATTCCTTTCACAGACTTAATGTATGTATTTTTCACACCTGGAAACTTGTCATTCTTTGGAGTCACTTGCTGACATAGCTTCAAATTACAACTCAGAGCTCTTAGAAGCTTTCCAAGGCCCCTGTGGACACCAAGCTCTGCAAATGGTGTGCCCCACATGTGTTCTCAAGTTGACCCCAAACTCCACCTCATCTCAAGGCTAGTGAAGCGTGCTCCCTGCTGATGCCCAGCAGGAAACCAAGAGGTCCATCAAAAGAAACGTTTATTATTCAACACCCACAGGATTAATAACTGACTCTGAAAGCCTGCATTATAAGTAGACCTAGGAAAGACTGCAGCCCAACTGCTTAACCAAATATAAATGGACTGAAAGTTGGAATTATAAAAAAAAAAAAAACAGGAGTGTTTGTGAGATAACCGGAGCATTAGGTTCAAAGTTAGATTGTAATCCAACAAATGCCTATTTAGTCCTCCATCCCCCCAAATTTTTTTTTTTAAAGTTTAGAATTTTAACTGCTTGCTGCAAAGGAGCATTCCTAGAAAGCAGCTCTCTATACAGGGTGATAACACTGATTAAAAATCTCAGTGACTACATTCTGTCCTGGAACGCGCTGCTGAGCCCAGAGCCTGAAGACAATTAATTATTATTTTTAGGCTATCGTAAGCCCAGCTAAGGAGCCAAAAGTTCTCCATCTTTGTACCTGACCTAAGAACTGGTATAACAAATAAAATCTTTTGGAATGTTTTAACCTAACAAAAACCTATCCACCATCTATGGAAAGACTTCAAATGCTCTCAGATTGGATTGGAGGCCTGTAGTTGAGATTCTTCCTGTAACTACTCCCTTAACGTTTCCACTGGTGTATTTTTTTTTAAATACCTTGGATTTCTAAGTCTTTCTGTTCTCTATTTCCTAGTGCATTCCCGACAAGCTCTCTGCCCCTCCCTGAGCTATTCTCAGGATTTGAGTTTGTGGCTGTCGCTCATTTGTTGTTTGGCCTCAAGAAGCCCAATCTGACCTTGAACTCTCTAAGTAGCTGAGGATGACCTTGAACTTCAGATCTCCTTCCCTCCACCCCTCAAAGTGCTGAGAAGACAAACTCCTGCTACCGATCGGGGGCTCTGCTGTTATACTGTAAGAATAAAATCCTTTCCAGAGATGTTAGGACATACTACATTTTGGGGTCCGTTGTGACTATACAGCATTATATTGTGGCAAGAGAAACCATTATGGCACACATTTAATTGAAACAACTAAAACGCTGCCTTATTTCAAAAGGCAGACATGTTCTGAAGATGGTTTAGGAACCCCAGTGTTTTAATTTGAATAAGTCTTTCTTTTGTTTTGTTTAAGACAGGGTCTCTTTATATAGCCCAGGCTGTCTATCTAGAGTGAGCCCACGGAGATCTACCTACTTCTACCTTCAGAGTGTTGGAGTCACCAAACCTCGCTGAATAATTCTTTCCCATACAGCAATGCATGACTTGGAGAGTTCAAGACCAAAAAGTTACAGTTAGCACCCCCAGACTCCACCAAGCAGGAAGGCTCAGATAATCCCCAACAATCTTACTGTATCAAGTCGAATCTACAATGATGCATTCACATTCCAAGAAACACAACAGTTAGAGAATTTAACTGTCTTAGTTTGGGTCTGCAGGGTCCCCTAAACATCCATGTTGAAGGCTGGGCTGTCAGTCCATGGCAATGCCAGAAAGTAGGGGAACCCTTAGCAGGTACTAAGTCAAATCATTCAATATGCCTCTGCAAAGGAAAAGAGATATAACACCAACTAGTAAGACCTTTGCATCCAGATCACCATGATGTATTGTATCAACAGGTCTACACTACCAGATCCAAGATCCAAAATAAACCTTATTCTCTTTTGAGGTTGATTCTTGCAGGTAATTTGTCAAAGCAATTGAAATCCTGGAGGCAAGCCATTTTTTTTTTCAGGAGACTATAACGAAAATGAAAGTAGTTAATATGAAAAAAAAAAAAAGCAAGCCACTTCAAAAGAGACTGATTGTATAGGAAGTATATGAGCAAGTATATGACCAAAGTCAAACCTTCTAAGATAAAACCCATATGAAGCCCCTGGTTAAGACACTTGCTGCTGGGGAACCTCAATTTCTGCCCCACACAACCTATAAATAGGACTCAAGGGGCAGTGACGGAGGCTGAGCTAGGCTTGCTTATAGAGCTAGCTGTACAACGCTTGTTGGTCTCTCGTCTTCGCTGAAGCGAAGCGTAAGCATTGGAGCCTATAGGGAGATGTCAATCAACTGCTACCAAGTTTTAGCTCTGACTAATTACACAGTCTTCCCTTGATGCTTTTTCTTTTAGACTTCTGCAAAGACACAATTTGACTAAATGATTGCTTTTCAGTTGCATATGTTTTGTCTTACCCAATACACACTTACAAGGAAATATTTCGAATACGGAGAAACAATGCTTATTAAGTTGACTAAATCTCCACTCACACTTTACATACAGCTATATGAATAGAAAATCCTGTGCTGATTGTGAGAAGTTGTATGCAAATTTCATCAGCAAACATGTCATTATGGCCACGGTTCCCAATGTGAAAGCAATATATGCTCAAATGGGTGTGGCATATCCAGTGAGGGTTCTTGCCACACATTCTTCCGAGAAACACATGTACGTATTCATGAAAAGATATAAAGAGACCAGTGGTCAACTCAAGACAGGACTGAAGGGAATCTGGGTCTTCACTTAAGCAACAATCTGTGGTCTTAGGACTTTACTTTTCTATGTTCACCAGAATCACAGATCACTTCAGGGTGAGAACATGAAGCATTCTTTCACATGAGGAGAACAAATATTTACATTATATCCATTGGTTTAGTTCTGTCTGTAGCTTCATAAAATTTACTGATCTGCCATTCCTGGGCATTTATAACTTTCACAGTATTGTATTTTTATCACGAGGGCTTTGGGTGTAGCAGAAACTGCCTGAGGAGCAGAACAGGGATTCAGAGCGCATACGGAGTTGATGTGAAAATTCCTGGTAACTTAAAAAACAGCATTCCCGCTCATTGTTCAAGTCGCTTTCTGTTACCTTATCTCTCTTAGGGTATGCCAAGATTATTTCTTCTCCAGGGTTGTAAAGAATACTCAAAGGCTTCTGTTTCAAGCTATGTGCTTGATAAGTGAGGAGACAATCCTTCTCAAATAACTTTAGAGTCATGCACTATCAAAGATGCCCGCCCTTTCTATTGCCTTCAGCCATTCAAAAAGAAAAAAGAAAAAAAAAACACTTTTTCAAATTGCCGTTCCTTTTGCAATAATTCTCTCAGAACCACAATGCTGGGGGCGGGGGGGAACTATAATTCTGAAAGGAATAAGACAACACTCTATTTTGTGTTATGGGGGCAATTTGAAGTCGGCAGTGATAAAAGCAGCAAGTGTTGACTGCCAGTGAACATCCAGTTAAACATTGCAAGCGCAGAGCGAAGGCTTGTATTTAGTTTGTAAAATACAAACAAGATAAAAGTTCCTTCGCCGCCTGCTACAACTTCCTTGCTCTCCACCACAACGTGCCTGCCTCCCTCCTAAAGAATGTCTGGCATAAAAAAAATAATAACATAAAAATCATAATGCAAAAAAATATTGTCAATATTGACAAAGGTGTGGAACAATATAAACTAAACACCAACTTAGGGATATATAAGATTTTTGTAGTGGGAGCAAGTAGAGAAACGAAAGCACAGAATTCACTCTTAGGCCGTTGCCAACCGCAGCTGAACTTGGCCTGACCTCAGGCTCTTCCTAGAATATTCTAAAAGCAACAGCTCAGAAAGCAAGGGGATTTCTGAGCCAGGCGGCTCGGTTCACTTCCTGATGCTCGGATAGCACATTCCTGAGAGGAGTAACATCAGCTTGTCCCACTGGATCCCACCGATTGCACAAACACGGCGGCCAGCCGTACTCTGTGAGTGAAGCACCCAATGAGCTATTTCGTTTTGTTTTAGTTCTTGCAGCTAAAAAGCCTTCAGCAGCACGAAGCGATCCTCAGAGATTTTCGATGTAACCTAACACTTGAAGTGAAAGAAAGGCTAGTGAATAATAAATACTTTGAGGATGATACGGAAACCAACCGCTGACAGATAAGCCAAACTCGGTGCTGATGGCGACAGGAGCCCTTGCCACGTAGAATAGACACGAGAGAATTGTCTCAGTCGGAGGCAAAGTTTCAGGTAAGTTCGGGCATAGTGCCTCGGGACAATGTAAACATTTCCAAGGCACTAAGAATAGCCACAGGAAAGGACTGTGGGGAGATCCAACCTAATAGTGCAGGCCCAGGCAAGGCTCACCTCATGAATAGAAAGCTCTGAAAGAAAAAAGAAAGGTAGCACGGCGGTTGTGTGTCAGTGGGCACATCACAGGACAGGGGCACTTTTATGGATTAGGCACAAGGATGACTGGAGCAGAAAAGAAGGACAGGAGAGTGTGGGAAGGGGTCACAACATTTCAGGGTGAGTAGCTAGGCAGCCTTGAGTATGTACTCAATAAAGATACACGGAACCACTGCCCCTGCCAAAAACCAGAAGAGAAGGACGCTCATTGGTGTAAGAGGATGAGCTGGCCCATTCTCATCCTCTACAAATGTGAATAGCATTGCAGGAGGCTGAATGTAAGAACGGAAACAGGAGGCCATGACTGCTCCTAGGTATGGTGGAGGAGAAAGTTTACTATAGATATGAGGGAGAGCCTAGCCAGAGCTGGGAGCATCTGGGACAGTCCAGAGTAAAGATAAGGCCGGCCGTGTGAGGACAGCGGTGAAGGGAGAGGGGAGACAGGGACGACGAAAGGTCAGGAGGTCACAAAAGGACCATTGGATCATACAGAAAAAAGTCACAGGAAGGTAGTCCAGCCTCTGGGCTGGAGATTTCAGGGGGAGAAGTACGCCAGCCATATCCTATAACAGGCAGGGACTGGGGGGTGCTGAGAGCCCCTGGGGCCCAGTCCACTCTGATATGTTAAAAACCTCGGTTAGGTTTGCTTTATGATGGTGGTGGTGGTGGTGGTAAGAATTTGGCAGTACCTTGTCTGCTACCACTAAGTGTCAAACCGCACCAGGATAGCATATTGGAACCATTGCTATTGGTGGTCGGGAGAGGAAGGAAAGTACCAATGTCCCCCACACAAGTAAACACTTTCTGAATGTATTAGCAGGCATCGTATTCTGCCTCTACTGAGGCCCACAGCACATGTGGACTTCTCAGCGTCAGTCTAGCAGAGCAATCCATCCACACGGCATGACCTTGAGTGGTGACTGATGACGTCATTTTGCTTTTCAAAAGCAAGCAATTGTTAACAGAGCTGAAGAGTATTCCTGTGCAACCGGGAGAAGGAACTCTCCACTGTCACCGCGTGCTCCCTGTTCTCCAGGGATGTTCTGACGGAGGAGTAAGTCCTGAAATGGAGAAGTGATATGGGGCTCAAGTTATATCATTCTCTGGAGGATGAGAGGTGATAAGATTTAAATTCTACTAAGTAATCTATCCAGAGTATTCACACACACACACACACACACACACACACACATCTTTGTTCGAATAAACTAAGCAAAATGCCTAGCTGTGATTTTAAAAAATGATGGCACCATGTATTACAATGGCTTCCTTGTTTACTGCCAGTGTTCTCTGTACATGATTCTATATCATTCTAAGCAAGAAAAATGGAGGCAATAATTAGCAAGAGCATCATTGTCAGATCCTCAGGAAGATGGGTTTTCAGTTCTCAAAAAACAAAAAAAAAAAAAAACGCTCAATTTTACACCCACAGTGTAGTTTCCAGTGAAGACTTACCACTGTTTCCACCCGTATAGTTCAAGCGTGCAATGGTTCTCAACTGGCTAACTCTCATGGTTCTGAAGTCACTTTGCTTCCATGTGCAAATCCAAGGTCACTGGGACAGTTAGGCATCACAATATGGGTGGCCCTGCTTGTATCTACCATGTAGAAGTCAGGGATCCCACACAGGCCACCAATAAACCAATAAACCCCTCCAAATAGAGAATTTAGAAGTACTTGGCTAGAAAATCTCAACAGTGTGCTGGTTGAAATTCTGGACTAAGCTTTTTATCTTTAGGAGAAAAATTCATTTATTATTTATCTCCGTGTTTCTAAGATAACACATCAAAATTGGCATTGAGACTTAGGTATAGTGGTAAAGCATTGTGTAAAGCACGCCTGAATATCCTGGTCAATTTCCAACACCAAAAACAAATACCAATGTATACTCAAATACAGGCTGAGGCCAAGAGTCTCTGCTTCTAGTACAAACTGAACTAATTAATCCAAATGACAAAAGGTGAACTTATAACTCTGAATCCTGCAATGCAATACAAAGGGGATAAAACATTACAAATATATTAGGATGAGTCCTACTCTGAATCCAGTGATCCAAATTCACAGGTTAAAAAGCAGGGCAATCCCTTCAGTTTGTGATCACACAGGATAGGTTCATAATTGCATTATATACAGTAATGGACGAATCCCTTTATTGTGGCAGTTCTGTGAAGATCAACTTATAATTTCTCAGTCAAGAACTGTTGCAGGTGATCTTAACCAACCTACATAGCTGTAGCTAATGGGCTGGTCTCTGCTTCTGAGCACGTTCACAGCATCACATTCTAGTGTCCTTCCAGGTTCCAAGATCAACCCAGCCAGTTGGAATCTTCTTTGTCACTAAAGACTTCCAAATGATCGTTGTTTCTTTCCGTGCCTTAGGCTAACTCAGAGAAGCTACAACACCCGGAAACTATTTGAATAATGTATTAACTGTTCTGAGATAACAATGATATTCACACATATCATTTGATTACCTAATGCAAAACCCTTATGAATTAAAAATTGTTTCTAGGAACTTCCCTGTGTCTTGCATCTTTTGTCAAGTCTAATCCATCATTGCCTATATCTAGAAAACGCAGAGTATTGGTTCAGGGTTGCTATAGGAACTGGATAAAAGAACAATCACAGAAGAGATGGGTATTTTCGTATCATGAGAAATGGTCATATTTGGAATTTAGCATTTATTAACTTTGAAGAGAGAGCTTTTTGATTTTCTTTTTCTTAAAGAATTATTTATTTTATGTGTACAAGTACACTGTCCCTGTCTTCAGACACTCCAGAAGAGGGCATCGGACCCATTACAGATGGTTACGAGTCATGTGATTCCTGGGAATTGAACTCAGGACCTCTGGTAGAGCAGTCAGTGCTCTTAACTGCTGAGCCATTTCTCCAGCCCAAGCCTTTTGATTTTCACCCTTAGTTCCTTTCTCTCTAAAACAGTTACCAACACCTAACCCTATAGATCATGAAAATTAAAATTCAGTAATACACAAGAAATGAATGGTGAGCATTTTAAAAAGCTACCCAGATTGACCAAGCGTGTATTCAACAGGAAGAAGAGAAAGGAAATGTACGCAGGTACAAGAAATTTCCTGACCCATCTACAGACCCCAAGTGACTGAGCGTACAGTGCCTGAAGTCTCCTGAACGCCACCTGCACACAGATGTTTGCTGTGTACTCAGGGAGCCCGAGAGGAGATTTTCTGCTCCACAGAAAATGCTGACTGTATAAGCAGATATGACACACTGCTTTAAGGAATGTCTTATGCCACTTGAAATAGACAATCTTTCCTCATTTATCTGCAAGATGTCTGCCTGCCAAGTTGTCTCTAAGAGACAAACTAGTAAGGACACTGCAGCTCACATGGCGTCACTCCCGGCTACGAAGTGGGAAGTGCAGTGTGGCAGAGCTGAGTCACCAAGTCCCGTGTGGTATTTTAAACCATCCGCGAGCTCTTAATTCACAGTTTAACAGCAATGTGAGCTCCGATGGCTAATACACGGTTGATGAACTTCCATTCTTGACAGCTTACTCGCAGTGAATCACTAATTCTAAATGAGGCGAAGGAGCACAGATCAAATTGTTAAGGCTGTCTTGATTCGTCTGTGTGCCTACAGCAGTCAACGTTTGTCCTAGGTCTGGGCAAGGTGGCTGCCCATGTCTGTAGTTTTGAAGCTGAGACAGGAGGGCATGGATTCAAGTCTACATACCGAGATTCAGAGAATAATAAAATAAAGTAAAATTGTTTCTTAGAAAGAACTTCTCTTATGGACACAATTTTTTAGTATAAACTCATTAATACTAAATTGCTAAACGTATCATTAGGCGGTTATCTAGACTCAAAACAGCACTGAGTCACTTTTAACTAAGGTTGCCCAAAGGTATGTGGCCATGAGGGCTGTTCACACTGTAGGGGAGAGGTCACACAGTAGGGGAGCTCACCCAGACCCCTCCATTACATGATCCTCTTATAAAGAGACAAGTTCAAAGAGTTTTAGAAGGTATCTTTTACGTTACACATATCTCTTGTTACCATACAGAGCAACAGGTTTTTAAAAAGTTGAAATAATCAAGGTGACTAGCGTGCTACAGCATGCTATGACCCTTGAAATGGGCAACCAATCAAAACTTGACTAGTATTTAAGTAAAATAAAATCAGTGACACCAAAAGAATCCTCGCAGGGCACACAAGTGGTTGAGTGCTATTATAACTCTCCTACAGAGCCACCATGTCAAATATGGAGAGGAGACAGGAAGTACACAGGCTGGGAAACATCAGAGTTTGCAAAGGCCTGAGGTATTTCAGAGGTCAATCGTAAGAATTTCGAATGTGCATGTAAATAAAATTCAAGAACTTACAAGGACCAAAAAAAAATCTTATAAGGTCCTAATACAGGGTGAAGGTCAAGGTGTTGAGGTTTTTTTTTTTTTGTTATTGTTGTTGTTGGGTTTTGTTTGTTTGTTTTGTTTTGTCTGGGTCTGTTTTGCCTTTTATACTACACAGGTAAAACGAACAAAGATGGTTTGTTAAAAGTTACAGCCAGGCAGTATGGCACATAGATATGACCTCAGCACTCAGAAGGCTGAGGGGCAGAATGAGTTTAAGGCTGGTTTGGTTTGTATAGAAAGACTCTGCCTCCCCTTTCAATTAAAAAAAAATTTCATTTTTACAAAATAACTATGAAATGGCTGATGAGAGGTGCATATATTTAAATCCCATCTCTAGCTTCCAAAATGACACTTGCAAAATTTAATAAAATGGCATTAAGTAAAGGCGATTAGTGAACGAGAACAAGAAGAAGACATGCAGGAGCTCTGGACGCCAGAATCTGATCAAGTGGGCTCCTGCAGGGAGGGACAAGCCAGTGCTTTGTGTCCAGAATGCAGAGCCCTCGTTCCTTCTGATTTCATAGTAGAGAACACAAATCACCTCCCGTTTCACACTGTGTAAGCGAGGTCAGCCTGACTCCAGAATGCCATGCTCCTTTTATAAAGAGAAGGCTTCAGAGAGCTTTACAGAGAAAGTAGCATTGAGTGTTACGTGTTACGCATATTCTGCAGCAGCTAAGTAAAAGGATGACGTAATGGCCAGCATCTTACTCTTTGATAAATACTGCCATGCTAATGGGTACCACATGACATGGCGAATATCATACCAAGGCCAACTGGCTAAGCTTCCAGTTAGAAAGCAGCAGGACAAAGTCAAACACAGGAAATCTCCATCCCTAGGACCAGGCAGCCCACCTCTCTGTCTTGTTTAAAGCACAGGATACACACTGCTGTTTAATGCATCGAAGAGATTGCTGAGGGTAGCATCTCATACAGTCACAGATGACACTGAGCCAAAAGTTGTAAAAAGACATGTGAAAGACAGACACGTCCTTATTTGAGGATCCCAGAGCTTCTTTGGGTTTCTATGTAGTTTCCTGGCACTGACTTTTGAAAAACAAGAAATGACTAATTAAGGGGCGCATCCCTAGTGAAGACTCCATTTCACACTCTAGCATCCTTTAGTTGTCTACAGTTCTTTGTCTCAAGATGGGACCTCTGTGAAATTTCTGCCTTCCACCTTATCATGTCTAGTGGTTGTGTCCTTGATCAGGTGGCCATACTGTTGACATTTCCTGGGTGTAGCTTCTCTGTTATTTCTAGGAGACACAAATCTCACCCCACACTTTTGGTCCTCTGACTCTTTTAGAAAAGCTTGTCCTTGGCATGTGTGTCTTGAAGCTGATTATAGCAACACACCAAAACTAATAACCTTTTTTCACTTTTAAGCCAGAGTTTCAGTAAACAGCCCAGGCTAGAACCAAAGCGCCAATCCTTTTGCTTCAGATTCCCGAGTGCTGGCATTACAGACGTGACCACTATGTCCAACATAATTCTTAATGCTTGGTATCAGCTCTGAGAATCAAGGTCAAGGTCCTCCGTGAGTTTCATACAACTGGGAACTCCAAAGAAGATCTGTTCTAGGTATTCCTACCTCACTAAAATATTCCAGATTATTAAGATATGCGTACAGAAATGACTCAGCTTCTTGGCCAAGACGATGCTAAAGGCTAATTCCTGTCTCTATATTCATTCAAGTCTGGACAGCACAAGTATGTGAACTTAAAACACCCAAAGAGAGACTTCACCTTGATTGAGCAATTCTTATTTTTAGTAGCAGCCCCTCTCCCTTCCTTCCTCACCACCATAGAAAACAACAAATCTGATGTCTGGGCTGGGGGTAGGGGGACTCTGCTAAAGCAGCTAAAAGTACCCTTTAGATGGGAATTTACTACCAAAAAAGAAATTCTGTTTTTCCCTTTGAGTATACCTATCCTGGGGCAGTATAAATTTCTGTCATCAATAAAACAGTGAAAGTGTTCATGAAATAAATTACTGCACTATTTACCCATGCCATGGCATACTATCAAAAATAAAATAATATTACACTTCACAGGGATCCTATCAACTTCTTTCTTTCTTAAAGACACCAGAGCAGAAAACAATGTATTCAACTAGGCATTAGTAGTTTTGTCAAAACGTAGTTGTACCTAAGTTGTTATAGAAATAGGAAAATACCCATTATGGTATATGCAACTTAAATGTGAAAGGACGTCATTTTATACAAGTGAAAATGAATGATAGACTAGAGAAAAAGCCCTCATCATAGCAAGCCCCTCTGACTCGAAAAAAGTCAGTAGCAATGGGCTTAAAATTGTCACCAAATTCAGGTCATCTTAAAGACCCAACAGCTCTCCAAAGAGAAGTATTAGCAGGATAACCACGATCTATAAGTATGACCTTGAGATGAAATGATGACCAGGTCTGGAATCACAAAATTCTGATGTGACAGTCCACTTCATCTTGCAAACATCGACATTTAAAAAGGAATCTCATCAAGATAAGCTATCATATCATCATAAAGAATTATGTGTGACATATGACATTTAAGGAACACCAAAGAAGCCTCAATTTAAAGGAAAAAGAGACATTATTAGCAATGCCACATTGCTCAAGTTCTGAATAAAGTTCAGCCTTAAATATAGACCTCAGTTAGACACTGCAGCAAACAGTTCATTCAAGACAAAAATCTATAAAAAGAACACTGTCCTAATATAATGTATTGAATTATCTAGATGCATAAAATATTCATTTTTTAAGGTTAGTATCAGTTTTCCTTACATTTAAAGATTCTATCTCCCACTGTTCATTTACCACAGGCCTACTATGCAATTATGCTTTCTGCCTAATTTGTCCAGCATTCTCCATATTTACTCACGTCTATAAGTATGGAATCCTCTGGCTTAGTGCTTTCCCGAAGAACACATAAACACTAGGTTATTTCTACTTTGTTTGAAGGGGGGAAAAAACCCACTAAATTATACCACAGCACATAGTTCTTCGAATTGAATCTTAAAACCACTTCTAAGAAAAATAATCTGTGGTGACTCAGAAAAGATCCCTCCCTTTAGTGTTTATACCTAATTTTATATATTTGTGCAATGACCCGAAAGATTGGCTGGTATAAAGAACAGTAAATAGACAGGTAACTTGGTTGTATTGGCTGGTTTTGTGTGTCAACTTGACACAAGCTGGAGTTATACCAGAGAAAGGAGCTTCAGTTGGGGAAGTGCCTCCATGAGATCCAGCTGTAAAGCATTTTTTCAATTAGTGATCAAGTGGGGAGGGCCCATTGTGGGTGGTGCCATCCCTGGGCTGGTAGTCTTGGGTTCTATAAGAAAGCAAGCTGAGCAAGTCAGGGGAAGCAAGCCAGTAAGAAACATCCCTCCGTGGCCTCTGCACCAGCTCCTGCTTCCTGACCTGCTTGAGTTCCAGTCCTGACTTCCTTTAGTGATGAACAGCAGTGTGGAAGTGTAAGCTGAATAAACCCTTTCCTCCCCAACTTGTTTCTTGGTAATGATGTTTGTGCAGGAATAGAATCCCTGACTAAGACAAATTGGTACCAGCATAGTGGGGTATTCCTGTGACAACCTGACTATGTTTGGGGGAGGACTGTGGAAGGACTTTGGAACTTTGAGTTAGAAGAGCCATTAGGACATTAAGAGCTCTGTGGAATGTTATGTAGGAGCTTGGAAGAAAATGTTGAAGATAGCGTAAAAGATGGAGGCCTGGCTTGTGAAATTTCAGAGGGAAGATTAAAGACTCTTATCAGGGGCATGTTTTGATTGTGAAGATTCTGTGGTTTTGGTTAGCTGGGGCTGAAGAATCAACTGTGATTAACAAGATACCAGAATCACTAAAACAAATCTTTGTGTTACTGAGACTATTGATGCTGGTTAGCTGGAGCTAAGAAATTAGTGGTGATTAAGAAGAGACCAGAATCACTGAGGTGAAATCTTCTGGGAACTGTTTTCTGAGAGCACAGAGGCTGTGTTCCAGAGACTGTACTTTGTTGTACTTTGTGCTGTGGCTGGACTTGGTACTGTGTAAGAGTCACCCAGGTGGTACTGGTTTTGAAGGCATGAAGGGGTCATGAAGAGCCGCTGAGGCTCGGCACTGTGAGAGGTCATGGAAGGCCATTGGTGAAGGTACAGCCTCAGTTGCAATTGATGACCCAGGACTGAAGGGGTCGTGCAAAGGAGTTGAGGCTTGGCACCATGAAAAGAGCCTATGAGAGGCTATTGGTGAAGCCTAGTTACAGCGGAAGATAGCAGTGTTTTGGAGATGCCAGTGCCATGTGATGACCACCAAGAACAGCAGCAGCATGGAGTACAGGCAGCTGGAGCCTAGAAGACAAGCTGTGTGCTACAAAGGGCAGAGCTGGAGGAGTGACCCAGGCCCTTGGAGGAGCCCGGAAGATCATGAGTTGGATCCCAGACAATGAACCACTGGAGTTTGTTTTTGCTTTTGATTGTGACTGTGCCCTGATATTTTTTCCCTCTTGATGGAAGGAAATATTTTAGTGGAGCCCACAGTTAAGAGACTTTGAATTTTTAAAAGACTTTGAATTTTAAAAGATATTGTATATTTTAAAAGAATTGAACTTTTAATATGTAAAGACTATGGGACTTTTAAAGCTATTTAGATCTTGGGGATGAATACGAAAGTAAGGGTTGAAGCTTAATAGTGATGTGTTTGTGTCTCAAGTTGACAAGGGGTCAGTTGTACTGGCTGGTTTTGTGTGTCAACTTGACACAGGCTGGAGTTATCACAGAGAAAGGAGTTTTAGTTGGGGAAGTGCCTCCATGAGATCCAGCTGTGGGGCATTTTCTCAATTAGTGATCAAGGGGGGAGGGCCCCTGGTGGGTGGTGCCATCCCTGGGCTGGTAGTCCTGGGTTCTATAAGAGAGCAGGCTGAGCAAGCCAGGGGAAGCAAGCCAGTAAGGAACATCCCTCTATGGCCTCTGCATCAGCTCCTGCTTCCTGACCTGCTTGAGTTCCAGTCCTTCCTTTGGTGATTAACAGCAATGTGGAAGGTGTAAGCTGAATAAACCCTTTCCTCCCCAACTTGTTTCTTGGTCATGATATTTTGTGCAGGAATAGAAACCCTGACTAAGACACTAGTCTTCCTAATTCAATCTAATCTACACAAAAGTTCACTACATTTCATTGCTGAAACTCAATGTCAAAAAAGGTTTAAGAACCTGATCGTGGTAACTTACTGGCATCCTAAAAAAGAGAACCTATTCACACATTCAATTATTATTACCACTTGAGCTCGGATTTTGATGTCAGCATTGATGTAATTGTTTGTGTGATGCTAGATCCAGATTGCTTTTCAGTGTGGTAATTGCTTCTTATGTATGATTAGTCAGGGGACATATCAGTAGACTAATAAGTAACAGATTAGAGACACCATCTTGTTACACACATTTTGGGCTACAGTAACTATTAACCATTAAAATACGAGAAAAAAAAAACAACTATAACTAGTAAGAGAAAACTTTCTCCACCCAGTAGGATCAGGTTGACAATGTAATAAATAGATAACTCATAATAAATTTCTCTTCCTGTCCCACATCTGGAACTTTAAACTTAGTGGTGACTTTGACTTTGACCATGAAAAGCATAACCTTCTGTCTCTAATCCGCTGACTTGGCGTCACACAGCAGGGATCTTTCAAATGCAGGGAAGCACAGGACAAAGCCTGTCATCCATTGTTTGTTTACACATTTGCTTCTGCCTTTTGTTATTTTATATTTCACAGGAACTGCCAAAGTATTAGTGTTTAGCACTTAAGAGGTCACTGACCAGGTTCTAATAAAACTAGCAGGGGGGAAAAAAGTCTCCCACTCGAGACTTGAAACTTCAATCTATAGGAGTGTACGCTGTATGAAACCAGGCTTCTCATGGCCACTAGCTGAAGATAGTTGCTTAGTATTCTGTGGACTTAGAACAACGTGTAACAGACTTGAGGGCCAGTGACCAATAGCCTTCAATCTTGCTTCAGCTTCCGGCTCTTCTGCCAGTCCACATGGGGAGGCTGGCAATGTTTTTCCCGCCTCTGCTATTATTACAACTACTATTATCGTCACCAATCCTCGGGATTGGATTAGATAAGGTCTGCAATTTGTCCTGAGTCTGCATCAAGAATTTTTGCACCCCAAGGTGAGCTCTGCATTATTTGGGGATCAGTCTTTGCCAACTCCTAGATAATGATTCAGTTTTTTTTTATTTTCTTTCTTTTTTTTTTTTTTACCTATTCTAAGAAGCAACATTTAAAAAAAAACAGTAAATATGAAACAGCAAAAAAAAATCTGTGAATCACCAGCTAGGGAGATGCACAGCAGGAGAACCAGAGATCAGCTGCCCAGTACCCATGTCAATGTCAAGTTAGGCATGGCAGCTCACCTATGAGGCCAACCTCAGAGGGGAGAGATGAGGAAATCCCCAGATCAAGCTGGTCAAAGTCTAGCCTCATCAGGGAGATCTGGAATTGATTGAGAGAGCCTGCCTCAGAGAATAAGGTGGAAGAGTGATTGAGGAAGATGCCCTACATTAACCTTGAACTTCTACATCCTAAATCACATGGGGATTCCCTGCACATGAGTGCACATACGAACACACAGGAACATGTGCGCGCGCACACACACACACACACACACACACACACACACACACGTATATATATATGAAAGAAAAAGTAGTGCAAATCAGAAAACTCTGGTTGTAAATTAATTGACATTCAAGCAGGTGATAAAACATTGTTTAAAACAGGTAAACAAGAAAGGGCTATTTTATGAGGCAGAACGTTCTCAATATCCATCTATCCTTCCTTGCAATCTGTCTTCCACGGATTTTCAGGCATTATAATAGAAAGCCTAACTCTTTTCTTTTATAAAACAATTTGTTCTTCATACTAAGTTTCTCTGTGATTCCAGTAGAACACAGTCGCTTGACTCAGTTGGGTCCCTCCACAAGAGGGGTGATGATCTTCTTCTATGACTCAGATCTACTGTGAATAAGTCAGAATTCGAACTGAGAATACATTTTTTTTAAATCCAAGATTTATAAAGATCCCTCTAAAACTATAACTGACCATTTTCTGAGTCAAGATAATTTGACATTTCATAAAACCTACACGTCTGAAGCACTCAATGGACTCAAAGTAAAAATGTACTGCCCTTCATTCAATAAGATTATTATTCAGAATCATCCTATCTTAACATTCCATCGAGCCTCCCTGAACCAACCACAATGCTTAGCTCCAAAGTTTTTAAAGACCTTTGCACTCATACTTCCAAGGAGTAGACAGGAAGAGATATCCCTTATTAGAACTAATCTCTGTGCATAATCACTTAATAAGCCAGGGATAAAGCCAAGATTAGCCTACCTCAGAATCCTAGCTTTTCATGAGGGTGGAACTGGCTAATATGATTACCTGTAGAGGCTTCCAACTTCTTACTCAGGAATTAAAATCTGACCAAGCTACTAGGAAGTTCATGTTGAGAACCAGACATAAACATGAATGCCTTATGACCTCCATAACTTAGGGGTAAATTCAAGCACAAATAAATTTTAAATCACTTCCTAATTAATGATGTGTAGACTACAAATATGCACAAATTACGTCAAAAAGCATGCAAACAAAATCCAAAGAAATATTCTTAGAAAATGTTTAGATTACATTCGATTTATCTATTTATTTATTGTGCATTTATTTGTTTATTTGTATGTGTATGTGTGCGAGACTGAGAATAGAGACAGAATGAGCATGCTAACACATGTGTGGAGGTCAGAGGACAATTTTTAGAAATCAGTTCTTTTTTCGACAGTGTCAGTCTATGCAAGTCTCAGGGATCGATCTCTGGTCATCAGTCATCAGGCCTGGAGGAAATTACCTCTATCCACTAAGCCAGCTCACCTTCTTCCTTTTAAAGACAGAATCTAAGCCCAGGCTAGCCTTATACTTGTGATCTCCTTGACTCAAGCATGAAGAACAACAGTTCCTCTCTTTTTTTTTTTTTTAACATGTTAAAAGACTTCTTTATTTTTATTTGTATGTTTATCTGTCTGTCTGTGTGTGAGTACATGCATCCTTTATTCTTATGTGTCTGTCTGTCTATCTGTGTGAGTACATGTGTATATGCGCTATGCATCTACCCTCCTTCACCACCACACTCTGGGCCTATTCCCTTGAGGCACTGTATGTGGGAGGGGGTGGGGAGGCAGACAGCTCAGTGGTCTTCTTGTCTCTGACCCCTTAGAACTGAAGTTACAATTATGGGTGTAAGCCCCGGCTGTTCAATGAATGCTGGGATCCCAACCCGGGTCCTCATGACTGTGCAAAGAGTGATCTTAATCGCTAAGCTATCTCTTTGGCTCCAAGGATTTCCACCTTCACATGCCCTGTATGCCCTTCCCGCTCCCTCCAACGCTGAGGAATAACCTGAGGGTGTTGCTAGCCAAGCAAGTGATCTGAACGGTGCTGCAATCCCCAGCCCTGATCCAATTACATGCTTCTTTGACTTTTTTTCAACCAAATTTTCATTTTTTCCACTTTCTTTGCCATGTACCAGGATTAAAAAAAAAAAAATGAGAAGGTATCCACCTTACTCAGCAACTTCCTTCTTCAGCCGTAACCATCCTAGTCTGTCCAGATGGTGAGTTCTCTATCGGTGGGTAAGTACAAGCGTTGGCTGGAAGGTATGAAAAGTACTAGGACCCCTGGGATTAAAGGTATGCATCAGTATGTCTGGCTGGCTTGGTGGTTTCTAAAAACATAAAACTGGTTTTAAAGCTATTGTGAAGCCCTGGCCCTACCTCCAAGGTCAGTCAGTTTATCTCTTCATCTACAAATCTGAGTTTATAAAAAAGAAAGCTCAGATTGGGGTCCTTGGAACACTGGATTTCAAACTGTGCTCTAGGAAACCTTGGGTCCTTTCCTGGTGTCCCAAGGTAAGCCAAATAAAGAAATAGATACAGGTTTCAACAAAAACAAAGAGGGTTTTAAAATTTATTTTATAATGTGTTTTTTTTAAATCTAATCTATATTTTTCTTGAAAAAACACACTGACTTGAAACTCCACCCCCTTATATTTTGACTACTAAGAGTTCTGATTTGTAGACTGGAAGTTAACTCAGGTAAAAGTACTGATCAACAAACCTAGCAACCTGAGTTGTATCTGGACCTGAGTTCCACCCTGCGATCACATGGTAGAAGACAAACAACTCTCCAAAGTTGTCTTCGCAACTCTAAAGCCCTACCACGGCATGCATGCCACACTAATAAATACATTTTTAATTGAAGTGTTCTGAAAGAAGCATACATTGGTGGTCAGGACACCATGTAAGAACAGAAACTTAACACCAAATCAGGAAGAGCTCCTCTGGAAACTCTAGATCGTTGTTGGTTTTCTAAAGCCATGACGGTGTGTTTCTAAAATTCAATATTTACAACTTGGAGTTTTAAAAAAGGACCCACATAGCAACAACATAAACCTCTCTGGTCACCATCCCAGAAATACAAAAGATAGGAGTCCTATTTCTGTGCCTTCCCTTAGTGGGTCTGAGTCATGCTACCCCAGCGATCTTCCTGATGAAAACAAATACATATTTGTCCCATAAACAGATGGTTTCCCTAGTAAACCAGGGTGTCCCTAAGTTGCAGTTATCTGATAAGTACTTCTGTGGACCTAAGGGATATTTTTAAAATTAGTAACAAAATGTATGTTGGTATCTAGTGGCCTTTTCCTATCTCTATTGGTCTAATTTTTATGTGAGAGTTTTTTGTTTGTTTCTTTGCTGTGGGTTCTAAAACAATCTCATGTGGCTAGCCCAGGGTTTTCTGGAATTTCGTATATAACAGAGGATGACTTTGAACTCCTGATTTCAACTTTCCAGATACTAGGGTGACAGATGTGCCCACCGTGCCTGACTGCTTGAAATTTTATGTAAGTTTTTAAAATCCTTTTAGGAAGATGGCAGGTCATAGAAGTAACTTTGCAATAGCAATCCTTGGTCTTGGGTTTGCATCAGAAACAATAGGTCTTGGCTCACACCCAGACTATGAAAACTAATCTTTTCATACCATGGGCAGTCTCACAAATCATCTGATTCTGCAATCACATTTAAAAAACAAGCAAACAAACAAAAGCCTCAGTATAAATGTCATGAAAAATCTCTCAATAAAAAGACATTTCAGGGCTGGAGAGATGGCTCAGCGCTTAAGAGCATTGACTGCTCTTCCGAAGGTCCTGAGTTCAAATCCCAGCAACCACATGGTGGCTCACAACCATCCGCAATGAGATCTGATGCCTTCTTCTGGTGTGTCTGAAGACAGCTACAGTGTACTTAGATATAATAATAAATAAATCTTTAAAAAAAAAAACAAAAAAAAAGACATTTCAGTCTTGGGATAGATCTCACTGGTACAGTACTATTTACTTAGTACACAAGGCTCTGGTCTGAGCCCCAGCTCAGGAAAGAAAAAAAAAGTTTAAGTGAAAGGAATTATAATTATGTGAGAATCATGTTGACAAGGGTACCAAATGAAATAGTAGCCACATAGTTTATAAACCCCATCTCTACTTGTGTCGATTTTATTTTGTGGGTTTTTGAGACACCATTGCATATAACCTGGCCTGGCCTGGAACTTCTGTAGCTGTGACTGTCTTGAACTACTGATCCTTCTGCATCCCCTTCTCAAAGCAAGTAAATGAGGATGGGTGTACCACCACACCCCCAAAGATGCTACTTTGGTCTTATAAACAACATACTTTGCAAAAAGAAGATAAGTAGCGAGTTTCCCCTTACCATGGAGGAACTAAATACAACACCCACTTCGCAGAATTCACCCAGCTGACAAAAACTGAATGACTGCCAGTCATCTAACTGGTCCAGGCAAGCCCTCTAAACCGGTCTAGAAGAGTTGGCTCCAAGCATTTTGAATTACATCAGCAGCTGTGGAATGTTCCCTGAGATCAACAAACACTGACCAGAGTCTGGTCCAGGCCTGAGCTTCCACCCCAGGCGAGTGAGTCAACTATCAGCCAGAGCTACCCATCTTCCAGCAGGTCCGGCAAGACCATGCCCTGCCTACACACATAGACTGTGCAAACCTCTGAGCCACACATGGGGCAACTACAGTTGAGAGAGCTTTGTCCTGGGAACAGAAAATCAGTTTCCTTCTTGTAAAAGGCAAAGCCTGGAGTCCGGATGTAGGGAGAAGAGCTGTTGGCCTGGATCCATGCAAGGCTCAAATTCCATTTCTTCTACATTAGACTTCTGACAAAGCAGAGTCTAGGGAAAAATTCAGATTTCAACAGACAACAGGAGGATAAGTGAGTCCTGTAGGAAATCTATCACTCAATGACAGCTAACCAACAACTTAAAATGGTTTGTTTGTTTGTTTTACGTAGGGTGGTGATGTCAACTCCCAGACTTCCCATTAAACTATACAATCTATTTTGCCTGGCAAAATAGTAACCGGTACTGCATGCATCATGCCAAGGAACTAATAAACACAAAAGGCAAAGACAGAAATCTGATGAGGCAGAAGAGCAACAAAATGTTACTAAAAAAGGAAAAAAAAATATTGCCTGTCATTAGCCATTACATGGTGACTATGATGTCCATGTGAGCTTCTGGGGTTTGTACATGCTACAGAGCAACCTTGGTATTACTTAATGTTCTACAATTAACAGCTTGATGATATAGTTTATGATTTCTTGATTTTCCCCCCTACTAGTTGGGCACAGCCACACTACTAAAACAAACAAACAAACAAAAAAAGCATGAAATCTGAAGTAAGGTTATTCCTTGGTCTTAGTTTTCTTACAACCCTACTGTGGGATCTGCACGGAGGGATTAGTGGTGATTTGTTTCTTTTACTGTGGGATAAATGCTGATTCTGAAGACAGAGGGTTAAGGATGTTACATGCTGTCTCTCATAAACATGGCCATAAGCATCAACAGAGAGCGACTGAGAACATCTGGCAAAGGAAGGTGAGAAAAGCCAATCAGGAACACTGGCTTACAGTGGCATCAGTAATGACAAATACTTACTGAAGCCTACACGACATTCTCACTGTAACCCTCCAGATTAGGGACATCATTCCCTTTTACAAATGAAGCATAGGGTGGGTCATGATGCTGTACAGACAACCTGGGGACAATTTACTAGCTGCTGGGCCCCCAGGAGAGAACATGCAAAGAACTTCTGTGAATACTTGCAATGATTTTTCTTTAGTGTCATTGGTGATATGGCCTAACCTCTAAAGGGCTTGAAAAATGCCACCAAGCTTTTTCTAACCCAGCACAATCCATCTTGGACAAGTCAAGTGTCACAGCCTGATGCTGGGCACTCTGAGGAACTTCAAAATCTGCATCACCAGCATGCACAGTCCTGGTCACACCCTTCTATGTACTCTGCTAGAACATCACTTCTGGTGGACTACAGGACCTAATAGATGACACAGCATGTGCTCATCTACACCAAGTCTATGTCTACTTCTCTGCAGGACCATTCAATATCATTAGATGCTACCCTATCAAAACGAAAATAGCATCACTTCAGAAAAGTAGTTAAAGTAAGCCCTACCTGAAATTTATAGGGGATATGTAAAACGTAATAAACGGGCCAAATATTAGATTTTGACAATAAGAATAAGTCTTAAAGATCAGCATAAGAAGTTATAGGAAGTTGTAAGACATTACAAAACTTTAATTCAAGATCAAACACAGCTTTAGAGGTCTGTAAGTTTAGCTCACGGGTAGGACATAGGCTTAACATGCATGAGGGCCCAGGATTAAATCCCAGCATCAAAACTTTAGAAGAAAATTATATTATATTCCATAGTCCCCAACATTAACAACCACTGCAGAATGTAAATGAATCTCAGAATAGTTTTTCTTCATAAAATGCATGTTGGGATCTTTCTGAGGAACAGATTTTAAAGTAAACTATTTAATATTTAATGATTAACGAAGGAAGAGACAGGCACGTAGGCGTTAACTTTTTATTTATTTATGTTTTTAATTTAACTTTTGCAGAGGCCTAAGAATCTCAGTACTTGGGAAGCTGAGGCAGTAGAATACCAAGTTCCAAGTTCAAAGCTATCCTGGGTTACATAGTGGGGCTATATTAAAAAACAAAACAAAATAAAAAACCTTTGAAAATTAAGAATTAGGGGTTGGAGATGTAGTCACGTTGTCCAGTTGGTAGGGGGCTTGCCTAGCCTGGCTTTCATCCCTGCAAACTGGGCATTTTATTCCCAACATTCAAGAGGCAGAGACAAGAGAACCTCTGTGAGTATGGGGCCAGTCTGGTCTACATATGATTTCCAGGCCAGCCAGGGCTACATAAGGGGGGGCTGCCTCAAAACAAATAAGCAAATACACAAATTCTTATTGTTTTAATTAGATACACATTAAGCTTGGAGAAGGTGTACCTAACCAGAATGCCTATCTTGTGTATCCCAGAGCACCTTCAAGCTTGTTCTGTAGCTGATGATGAAACTGGCACTGTACCTCCCAAATACTGGGGCTGTAGCTTACTTTCTGCAGATCAACTTGCTATGCCCAGCAAATAAAAATTATTTTATTCAACATGCACATGATAAAGTTTTGATATGCATAAATTTAAGTAATTAAATAACAACTAATGGGTCGCTTATGTATACTATCATATCGTCTGCAAATAGTGATAGTTTGACTTCTTCCTTTCCAATTTGTATCCCTTTGACCTCTTTTTGTTGTCTAATTGCTCTAGCTAGAACTTCAAGTACTATATTGAAAAGATATGGAGAGAGAGGGCAGCCTTGTCTAGTCCCTGATTTTAGTGGGATTGCTTCAAGTTTCTCTCCGTTTAGATTGATGCTGGCTACTGGTTTGCTGTAAATTGCTTTTACTATGTTTAGATATGGGCCTTGAATTCCTGATCTTTCCAAGACCTTTAGCATGAAAGGATGCTGAATTTTGTCAAATGCTTTCTCAGCATCTAATGAGATGACCATGTGGTTTTTTTCTTTGAGACAGCTGATAAACGACTTCAGCAAAGTGGCCGGATATAAAATCAACTCAAGCAAGTCAGAAGCCTTCCTATACTCAAAGGATAAGCAGGCTGAGAAAGAAGTAAGAGAAATAATACCCTTTACGATAGCCACAAACCATATTAAGTATCTTGGCGTGACGCTAACCAAACAACTGAAAGATCTGTATGACAAGAACTTCAAGTCTCTGAAGAAAGAAATTGAAGAAGACCTCAGAAGATGGAAAAATCTGCCATGCTCATGGATTGGCAGGATTAATATAGTAAAAATGAGCATCTTACCAAAAGTAATACACAGATTCAATGCAATCCCCATCAAAATCCCAACTCAATTCTTCATAGAGTTAGAAAGAGCAATTCAAAAATTCATCTGGAATAACAGAAAACCCAGAATAGCTAAAACTATTCTCAAGAGTAACAGAACCTCTGGGGGAATCAGTATCCCGGACCTCAAGCTGTACTACAGAGCAATAGTGTTAAAAACTGCATGGTATTGGTACAGTAACAGACATGTAGATCAATGGAACAGAATTGAAGACCCAGAAATGAATCCACACTCCTATGGTCACTTGATCTTTGACAAAGGAGCTAAAACCATCCAGTGGAAAAAAGATAGCCTTTTCAACAAATGGTGCTGGGTCAGCTGGAGGTCAACATGCAGAAGAATGCAAATTGACCCATCCTTATCTCCTTGCACTAAGCTCAATTCTAAGTGGATCAAAGATCTCCACATAAAACCAGACACACTGAAACTAATAGAAGGGAAACTAGGGAAGAACCTTGAACATATGGGCACAGGGGAGAATTTCCTGAACAGAACTCCAATAGCTTATACTCTAAGATCAAGAATAGACAAATGGGACCTCATTAAATTACAAAGTTTTTGCAAGGCAAAAGACACCGTCAAAAAGACAAAGCGGCAACCAACTAACTGGGAAATGATCTTTACCAACCTTACATCCGACAGAGGGCTAATATCCAAGATATACAAAGAACTCAAGAAGTTAAACTCCAGAGAGGCAAGTAACCCTATTAAAAAATGGGGTACAGAGCTAAACAAAGAGTTCTCACCTGAAGAATATCTAATGGCTGAGAAGCACCTAAAGAGATATTCATCATCCTTAGTCATTAGGGAAATGCAAATCAAAACAACCCTGAGATTCCATCTCACACCAGTCAGGATGGCTAAGATCAAAAACACAGGAGACAGCAGTTGTTGGCGAGGATGTGGAGAAAGAGGAACACTCCTCCACTGCTGGTGGAATTGCAGGCTGGTACAACCACTCTGGAAAGCAGTCTGGCGGCTCCTCAGAAAACTGGGCATGACACTTCCGGAGGATCCGGCTATACCACTCCTGGGCATATACCCAGAGACTTTACCTGCATGCAATAAGGACACATGCTCCACTATATTCATAGCAGCCTTATTTATAATAGCCAGAAGCTGGAAAGAACCCAGATGTCCCTCAACGGAGGAATGGATTCAGAAGATGTGGTATATTTACACAATGGAATACTACTCTGCAATTAAAAACAATGAATTCACGAAATTCCTAGGCAAATGGTCAGAACTTGAAAATATCATCCTTAGTGAGGTAACCCAATCACAAAAGAACACACATGGTATGCAGTCACTGATAAGGGGATATTGACCCAGAATCTCGGAATACCCTAGACACAATCAGCATATCAATAGATTTCTAAAAAGATGGAAGGAGAGACCCCTGGTCCTGGAAAGACTGGATGTAGGGGAACACCAGGACAGAGTAATGAGAGGGGGTTGAACGGAGAAAAGAGGGAGGGAAGGGGGCTTATGGGACTTTCGGGGAGGGAGGAAACGGGAAAGGGGAAGTGATTTGGAATGTAAATTAAAAAAATAAAATAAAAAAAAAATAACAACTAATGAAGTTACCTATCACCACACATATTTTTCTGTATGTGTGTGAACACTTAAAACCTATTTCAAGAATATAATATTTATTATTAACAACAGTGACAATACCTATCCTCTAGCTCTTTGTGATTTACAGATGTCTAACTGCGAATTCCTACCCTTTGACCAACATCTCCCATTTCCCCCATCCACTGGTAGCTAGTGTCTACTCTTTCAAGTTCAAGTGCTTAGATGTCATTTGGGAGGTGAGGCAATGCTCATCTCTCTGGGTCATTTCACTTCTGTTAAGTAACAGCCTAGACTCCCACCTCCACCTTATCATTTGCTACAATGAAAGGCAAATGATGTAGTCTCACTGAATCTAATTTTACTTGAATTGCACTTTGAAATAGGAGTTGCTTAGCCTTCCTCAATCTGTGAACAGCATCAGATCAATACCTGGATCTTTGTATTGTACACATCTTTATCAACTAGAGAGAACGTTCTCCTGGTTTCATATTACATTATCTATAATACATTCTCAATTTGCTTTAATTCAGAATGTCACTGGACAAATACCTTCATCTTAAGCAAAGAGTATTTTATTACAATATCCCGTAACCAAAATGTTACTAAAATTTTAGTTTTTGGTTCAGGGGAGGCCAAACTCAATTCATATTTCAAAGTCAGTTATAAATCTCATTTGTAGAGAAAACATCAAATAGCTGAAGACTAATATCTTATTCTGGCCAGTTCTTTCCAACAGCTTTCTGGGTTGGAATACAGAAATATAACCAACCTCACTATATAATTCAGAGGGAGAGGAGGCAGTTTCATTAAGCATCAGAGGATCATGTCCTGGTCAGGCAGAGGCCACTGGTTTTAAATATAGCACACTAATTTGGGACATAAACATTCCACTTTTGCTACGGCTTCTCGGGAAGATGTGACTTCTTCAAGGGAAAGTCTTTTAAATGGCTTGACGATTTATTACAAATAAGCAGCAAAGGGCATCTGTTTTTACAGGGCAACTGTGCCATTAATCTGTGTTAATACAGCCTCAAAGCACTTGGATCCAGCAACAGGATGTGGGTGTAACAGGATCATGCAGTCTAGCATATGATAGGGCCTGACACATGCAGGGGTCAGGGCAAAGTGATGGAGAGAAGAGAAGGCTTGTTCCTCTGGAATCTAAACAGCAAAACCCTCCTGCAGTCCGGGGCTTGTCTTGAAACCATTTAAAGCAACCCAAGTCAATACTCTCATTCTAGAAAACAACGGAACACCTCTCCTAAAACAGACTGGGCAGTGTGGTGTTCAACCCAGGTTTTGTGAATTAATGAAATATCAGAGTCACCTGAAACCATCCAAAGTACAAGGTGGTCTTCTTTGCGAATCTATTTTCTAGGGACCTGGGCAGAGAAATAAACTGTCGATCGTGAACTGATATGCACACTTACAGTATAGTCACAGTGTACAGAACAGATCCTGGGAGACAGAAGTCAAAGCTACCTGAGGCAGGAGCACTACCCACTTCAGAAGCCTGGGTAGAGGCTAGAAACCACATGACCTATCAGAAGATCTCTCAATTATCCCTGCCGGTACGCTTTGATATGTGATAAACGATCCTTTGTTTTCAAAGGGGTTAGTGGAGCCCTTTGAAAGCAAGCAGCCTGGAATTCTGTGGCTAGCTCTAGCTGGTCAAGAAGCCAATGCTGTCGCTGGTGCCTGATCAACTGTGGTGAATCAGAGGAAGGACAGGAAAGTGGTCCTCAATCTGATCAGCATTCTTTAGATTCCTTCCAAAGCAGGTTTTGTAGGGTTCAAGAAGATCAAGAACCGGATGGATGAGTAAGCAAGGAAAGGAGGCTCTGCTGAAAATTCTAACAACCTAGTCACAGGTAGTCAGTGAAGACATTCAATTAGAGCGGAAGCCCTCCAGCTACTGACAGTAGCTGAAATGTAAGACAAGAATCTTGGACGAATGGGCTTTTCTCAGTCCCTATGTTTGTAAAAAGGGAACATGCCACTGGTGGGTACAGTCAGGACTGTACAGAAGGGTCAGAAAAGAGCTGTTACAAAGAGGCCGAGAAATGAAAAGAAGAGCCCTTTAAATCCTTCATTCAGCACCTTCCATGTGTTTATCTTTGTACTTAGTCTTAATTCAGCATTTCTCCTAACAGCACTATTAACAACTATTCTGTAGATATGGAAATTTAAGCTCAAGAAAGTAAATGGTTCTTCTTTGACAGCTGCATTTCTACTGAGCTGTGCGAGTCCTGACCCAAATCCATAATCTGGATCTTGCTTGCATAATCTGCAAATCTATGATCTGGATGACCCCCAGACCAACTAACTGAGGGTTCCCTTATTTGGGAGCTGTGATAAAGGGAAGGACTTTGATAAGTGGCTCTCAACCTTCTTAATGCTTCGACCTCTTAATAAAATTATTTTCGTTACTACTTCATGACTATGATTTTGCTAATGTTATGAATCGTAATGTAAGTATCTGTACTTTCCCGATGTTCTCAGGCAATCCCTGTAAAAAGGGCTTTTGCCCCATTTCCAACGGGGTTGCAACCCACAGGTTGAGAAGCGCTGACTTAGATGACTAGAAAAGAGGTGATCGGAGAAAAGGCAGAGAAGACACCAAGGTGCGAATACGAACGGAGGATGGGGGAGGGGGTCTTATTTCTCAGCATTCCTCCTGTGGCAGGGGAGGATCTAGAGCAGTTGAGAACTGACTAATGGCTGAAGACTCACTGCCTGCCTGCCTGCCTTCTTTTTTTTTTTTTTTTTTTGAATTTGTTAGAGTACAGGTTTTTTGTTTTTTGTTTTTTTTTTTAATTTAATTTAATTTTATTTTTTTAATTTACATTCCAAATCACTTCCCCTTTCCCGTTTCCTCCCTCCCCGAAAGTCCCATAAGCCCCCTTCCCTCCCTCTTTTCTCCGTTCAACCCCCTCTCATTACTCTGTCCTGGCGTTCCCCTACATCCAGTCTTTCCAGGACCAGGGGTCTCTCCTTCCATCTTTTTAGAAATCTATTGATATGCTGATTGTGTCTAGGGTATTCTGAGATTCTGGGTCAATATCCCCTTATCAGTGACTTCATACCATGTGTGATCTTTTGTGATTGGCTCTGCCTGCCTTCTTATCAGCCCATCCCCACCCCAAGGCTGTCTTCCTCAAGGAGAGGATGTCTGGCCCAACAGGCTGAGTTCCACCCATCATCCTCTAGCACATAAGAAGGGCAGAGGTGGCTCAGGAGGCACTGAGGACAGACTGTTCATGTGATCCAATCTTAAATTCCCCCTCAGCTGAGGATTACAGGAAACACACTTCTGAGCATACCTGACTTCTAGAAGATGTATCTGCTATTAATTACTGCCGGAGTTGCCAGGGGCAAAGGGCTTCTTTACACAGTATTTCCACATGTACCATAAAGAATGTTTATCCCAAAACTAACAAATCACGCCATCTGACATGACAGAACGCCAAGTTTGTGACTCAAATTCTTTCCTTTCTCCTTCCCACCAGACTCTGAAATGGCTATACAATAGTCTAGTATTTCTCACTATCCGACATTTTAATATGCAAAGGGAAGTCTAAACTGTTACACAGCCTAGGAGGCTTTTGAAATGTTTGATGATGGCATCTGTCATAAAGTCCTCCCAATGAAAACATATGTTCTTCAGGAACTCTGTGAGTTCTCCTGGGTTTTGAAGGAACTCCCCAATCTCAGCCATCATGAAAAGTTACTTACACAGGATTAGTGGGCTATCTGTAAGAGTCCACTACTCACAGGCAAAGTCCTACCCACAGACTGCATTTGCCGTCGCCTCTGCCTTGAATAACTGCAGAAGAAAAAAAACAAATGCCTCTTCATCTGCCCTTCTAGTCTGTCTTGCAGCCCTGGAAACTGAACTGTCAGAAGGCAGGTTAACAGGATGCACAAATTTTATTTGACATAAATATTTTTATACAGGTTATGGAGAACTCCACACAAAAGAAGTAAAAGCGTCCACAGAGCTTCCACGCCATTTAGCAACAATCAACAAAGAGCGTAGAGGTGCCGAGACGTGGAGCTGCTAAGAGCAGCTACTTGTAGCAAAGAAAAAAAGATGGAAGAAACCAGAGGTTTGCTGATGTAGGCTAAGGTCAGTGCCATGTCCACAGGATCAGTGATAAACTGCTTCCTGATACAGCTCACACCATCAAAGATGGAAACTGATCCACATCTAGGCACAGAGGGAGTGAGTAAAAGCTTCCAATGTCAGCTATTTCTCTGTTGCCTTCGGGTCAAAACAATCCACACACCCAAGTGTCTGGTCTCCGTTCCCATTAACACTCCCACTGACTCTGACTGTCTCTTTAGTCCTTCACTTGCTTATATAACCTTACCCCCCAAACTAATCCCCAGTATCACCGGATATATTGATTGGTGCGTTTGGCTTGCCATCTACCCAGTAGTGCAGAAGCTCAGGGAGTTCAAGCATTTCCCTTCTTTTCATTTTTTCCCCCCATGGCTGAATGTGAGTTCTTCTTCACATAGAGTTGGGGCTCAACAAATAACGTCAACCACGACACTGAAGTATTCTTTTATAATTCCTATTGTGTTGATGGTATGGAAATTTGGTTTTATTAATTTATCATGAGCTATACCTGCATTTATTCACTATATGTTTGTAGTATTATCTTATTAAAAGTGAACATGGACCTGGCAGAACAGAACCATAGTATCCAGCAGAAAAAATAAGTAAACAAACAACAGACTATGTATATAGTATAAAACTGGACATGCAGGCAACCCCTTAATAAAGTTGATGCAGGTCTGGCTACGTGGGCTCCAGACTCTACACCATGACATGAAAACAGCATTCACCTTCTTGTTGAATTTAAAGATAAATATAGTACTCTTTGGTGATTTTAGAGTCTTGCCTTTGGGAACTTCCGAGAATTAATGCTTATAACTTTCTCTTTATCCACATAATACCAGGAGAGACATTAGCAGCAAGAAAATAAGAAAGAGGATGTTCTATTTACATTTGTGAAATCATACAACCCAATCATGTTCCCACGGAGCAGCTCCAGTAAGCTGAAACCACAATATCAACAGCTATGTTTGCCCGTCAAGTCTAACAGCTTTCTTACAGACAAACTTCTACCCATACGAGTGCCCATAGAGCTATTAAATGGGGGGGGGTTGTTATTGCTTCTTTCAATCAGCAGGCTAGGGTTGTTTTTGTTGTTTTTATTTGGGTTTTTTTTTTTAATTCCTGTTCATCTTTCTGATGTCTGTTCATCTCATTTCCTTTAAGTACATATTCTAGCTGAAGAGTGAACAGAGGAGCACCTTAGATCACTCGATAAATGAGTATCACCAATTCTTAGCACACGGACTTTCCCTACATCACTACTCCATTAAAATATTAAATCAACAAACAAGCAAAGCCCCCACGTGTACAAGTGAATAGCTCTAGTCGCTTTAAGCAAATGGATGCATTCATTAAATGTTATAATTTGCTAAGAATTTATGACGGCTGAAATTTAATCATAAAAGTAACAAACCAGAGAAGAAATGGAATCTCTGGCATCATTACAAAAATGCTTTCAAATATTCACAACAACAAGAAGAGCAATTGTGGATAGAGCACACGCTTCTGTACACTTTTTCCTACTTACCCACAATGAACTTACTATTATTATTATTATTTTTTTATTCTCCCAGGATACTAGAGACCTTAAATGAAAGGCCTCACAAATGCTAAGCAAATGCTCTGTCTCTCCGCTCTAACCTCAGCCCTCTTCTTTTTCCTTTTGGATTCTGAGACCCTCGCTGGCTGTCCCACTCCAACTGAAGCAGACTCGGTTCGCAATCCTTCCGCATCAACCTCTGAAGAAGCGGGGGGGGGGGGGAACCTCAGCCACCCTAACTCTGATTTGTATTCTTTCCAAATCAATCCAACTTAAACCTATTTCAAAAATGACTCCATAAGCATCTTACAGATCAAAACTTTTGTTTCAAATGCTAATGCATACTAAGAAAACTATCAAAGGGGGAAGGGACTAACTTAAAACTGTACCTTAAAAATTTAAATATTCATGTGTAACTGCCAAAAGAAATGGAGGATTTATTTATTTATTTATTTATTTATTTTAGTTTGCCTATGTAGTTCAGGTTGCCCTGAACTGGTGATCCTCCTGCCTCTGGCTGGGATTACATTCACAAGTTACAATACTCAGCCATATCCCTATACTTTCACCTGATTGCTACAAGCTATAAAACTTCTAAGGATAGCCACACAATCCACCATAGGCAAAATCCAATGACTCACACCAGGAAATAAAGCAAAAGCATAAAACAAATATCCTTAAAGGTCGGTAATTCCTTTGTGAGTAAAGCCTACAGAAAAACTTAACCCTAAATCTAAGATCACTCAACTAAGTCACATGAATAAATGTGACTCTCTTTAAAGCTCTCTTACACAATCTGCAGCATCCAGGCGGATAAATGTTTTAGGAAGGATGAAAAAAGCACCTTCCAGCTTATGGAAGTTCACCCGTCAAGCATGTTTTCACACTGAAGAACAAATACTTGGCAACTAGGAATGCTCCACAGGATCACACTATGCTTCCCCTGACCAGACCCGTCATACCAAGTCAATGAGTTTCCACATGGGCTTACATTCTGAAAATACTTTACATGCCAGGAATGCACTGGGATTAACTCATCAAAAAGCATCATACTTTAAGTAAAACTGAGTAAGAAACAGGAACATATTCACACCCTTACATGTACACACACACACACACATATACACCTTTCCAACACAAGAAAATGTGAAAGCTTAACCCTGCCATTTCCAGAAAGAGTTAAGTATTAAGTTATTCATCATGTATATGCTTACACACACAAATATACAATAAATTTTGCATGGCAACAGCTTATCTCCCTTCCTGTAGGCAGGCAGCTAGCATTTCAACCAAACTTCGAAGTCACTTACTCTTACAATGCCCACAGCACCACCACCAAACATAAAGTTGCCTCTGTGTCCAGTATCACCTCCTATGACTATCTCATGGAGAACTATCAGTGTGCCTGGTAGTTCTATCTTCTCTGTTCAAAACAGTTTTCTCCAAATCAACAGTGGCTTTTCTGAGTGGACCAAATGTTCTTAAGACTCCTGGCTCAATATTTAACCAACAGCAACAATCTCACATCCCTAAGCCTCAGTAGTTGCAGCAACATGGACCTAGAGAAAGGAAGAATGATGAAAGAGATTGAAGTTAGGCAAAAGGGTGGGGCTTCTGATGATGAATGGTCACCTAAGCAATCCAGCATCCCTAGATCTGTTATCTTCCTCTGTAAAATGAAGGGACTTAGAAAGAGACGGCAGAGTCTATCCTCTAAATGTGAACCTGCTTTGTAAGGCAATGGAAATGGTCAATCTTGTAAGGCTCCACTGTCCAATATGGCAGCTACTTACTTACGACTGATCTGAATTAAAATATGCATGACAGATAAAATTTTAAGGACATGATATAAAAATCCATGTAATATATTTATTTTATAATTATCTTTATGTGGGTTAAATGTTGAAAGACTATTTGGACTTAATAATAAGGAATTAATTATCTATCTATCTATCTATCTATCTATCTATCTATCTATCTATCTGTCTATCATTTATTATCTATTAATCTGTGCTGGGATAGAACCCAGAGTATTAAAAATGCTAAACATGCATCTACCTCTGACTTCGATCCTCTTTTACATTTTTATGTGTCTACTTGAAATTCAAATCGAATTCAAATTGGATTTTAATAGTTCAACCATAGTTTTATTAGACAATGCAAACTAAGAGGTCCAGGCCTGAGAACTGTTGAGATCAAGTGACTCCATGGAACACTTGCATGGAACAATGCCATCCTAGCTCCTCACAGTAGACTTGGAACTTCTACTTCGTGTGTGTGTGTGTGTGTGTGTGTGTGTGTGTGTGTGTTGTTTTCAAGCCATTCATGTTTCTCTTTTCTTATTTTTCACACTGGCAATCGATTGGTTGCATATACCTGTGTTTAAAAATAATGTCACATCCTGAATCCAGGACAGAGCTCAATCAACTGCAGACTCTGAAGGAGCCCTAAACATACCTTTATACAGGTTCCTTTAGCTTTCATCTTCACCTAAGAGACTGAAAAACTCAAACTAACTTAGAAAATAAAACAAAGAGAAACTTTTCAGGAACCATGATAGATGTTTATATTACACAGAACCAAGTGTAGTGTGTCAAATCATTGAGACATTTTAAATGAAACCTTTACCTGCATACCAAATGTCTATGGCAGACCTCCACACACTCCCTAATGTTGACAGTCATGTCAAGCCTTATTGTAACTGTAGGTTTTCCCCACATCTTCATTTCTAATTTCCAGGGACATATTTTCATTTGACTACTATCTTAGTCAGGGGTTCTATTCCTGCACAAACACCATGACCAAGAAGCAAGTTGGAGAGGAAAGGGTTGGTTTATTCAGCTTACACTTCCACATTGCTTTTCATCACCAAAGGAAGTCAGGACTGGAACTCAAGCAGGTCAGGAAGCAGGAGCTGATGCAGAGGCCATGGAGGGTGTTTCTTACTGGCATGCTTCCCCTGGCTTACTCAGCCTGCTCTCTTATAGAACCCAAGACTACCAGCCCAGGGATGGCACCACCCACAAGGGGCCCTCTCCCCTTGATCACTAATTGAGAAAATGTCCCACAGCTGGATCTCATGGAGGTACTTCCTCAACTGAAGTTCCTTGCTCGGTGATAACTCCAGCCTATGTCAAGTACAGCCAGTACAGCTACTTCTACAATAACTGAAATGATTAGACAGTAGATATGTAGTTCAAATGGATGCTAACCTGGCAGCACCATTTTCACTGATGCAAAACATACATTCAGATTTCTTTTCTCATTTTACATAAATCTTTCCACTTTGGGTAAGAGAGGCTAAGCATAAACAGATGTGAAAAAGCTCTGTAGTTGCAGAAAAGTGATTTAATATAATGGGTAGATCTGGCTTAGACAAAGTTCTAAATACTGTGATCCTTTCTAAAAACCTCAAAGCTCATTTCTCCTGCTATTCCTTTCAAAGAACAAGCTCAACAACAAAGTCTCTAGATGAAATAAAAGACAGTTTACCAACAGGGAAAAGAAACTGACAGTGCCATTTCTTTCCAGAACCTGACATTATTCCTTCCCTTTCCCCCTACTATATTAGTTGAAAGTATTCCCCAGGAATCTGAACACACTCTGAGTTCAATCAGCCCTACACTTGGGTGATTCCACATACACATGAAAAGCATTCTCCACCTCCTCTTCCATCATTCCACAAATATTTTCCATGTGGTTAGCTAGCAGGTAAGAAAAGTGGAGGGAAAATTCCAGAACTGCCCTCTAATTGCTCATGAAGAATAATGAGTTAATTGAGAACATTTATTGGTCTTCTCATTTTCCTCTTCTACTTTTACAATAAGAAACTTTATCTACGTTACAGAATGTTAGCCTATTGCCAAATATTTCACTCCCCTGTCCTTAAGAAAAGAGCCTGCTGGGCATGGTGGTGTAAGCCTGTAAGCACAGAACTTGGGAAGCAGAGGCAAAAGGATCTCTATGAATTTGAGGCCAGAATGGTCTACATAGTAAGTGCCAGGGTAGCCAATACTACATAGAGAAGCCCTGTCTCAAACAAAATAAAACAAAACAAAACAAATAATAACACTAATGATAGATCCTGAAATGGCTTTCCTGGCTACAGTGTATTCTGCTAATAAAAAGCATTTACCTGATTCCCTTGCAGCTAGGTGTGACAAACTGGTCAAACTTAAGCAGACAATGACAATATCTTTCACTAAAGCTCCTAAATCTAGATAAAATTATAGTTATCAGTCACCACTGCTGCTTCTAGAACATGTAAAAGTACATTGTCGTTCAGAAAATGAAGTTCAAATTCATCAAGGGCTTGTGAAACCCTGAGTCTCATATCCACATAACAACAGCTTCTACTTTTAAACCATTACCCCCTTGGTGTTCTTCATCTCTAGGAGCCCCACTCTGCTCTGGCAAACTTCCATTTACCCTTGAAGGCCTATCCAAAGGCTCTCAGACACATCTGTGAAGACATTATATATCCTTTTATTGTAGCCTTTGATGTAGTATGCCTAATTATTTTCCTACTTTTTCCTTCTACGTTAGACTGTGGAATTAACAAGGTACAGAAGGATTTACCTCTCCATATACAGCATCACTGAGATTACAGACTGGGCTCCTGCTGAAACCACAAGCCATCTTGTACATGCCCATGAATTGACTTTTTTTTTAATGTAAACAAGGAAAGAAAAATAATGTATAGTAAATTAGTCATAAAGAGATCACAACTTCCTATCAATGTCAGCATCACTGAAATCATGCTCAAATTCCCTAAGAGATTGTGGAGTAGGTATAGAATCATGTGACATCCAAACCCAAATATCCCATTAAAACTTCAGCATTTACCTCAGCTCCATGGCTGACAACAGAATCAGGGACTTGGGACTGGGTTGTATGTGTTCAAAGTCTGATACGAAAGAGCCAATGAGCAGTGAGTCAATGTACCGGGTACTTCAAAATTATAAACATTTTAACATGTGATAATAAACCCTTGGAATATTTTATTGAATGTCTCTTCTTCTCCAGGAAAGAGATTGATAATGACATTTTCCTCATCTTACCAGTTATTTATGAAGTCAATAAATACAACTGGAAACACACACACACACACACAGGAGAAACACTGTCAACAAACTGAACTCTTCCCATCTGTGTCCTTCCATCACAACCCTCAGAAGTTCACGAGCAGACAAATTGAACCTCTGAGCCCAATTTATAAAAGCGAAACAATGCAACACGAACACAAAAGAACAGAGGAATCTGATCCCACACTCTTTATTAAAATCCCATCCTATCATACTCACTCACCCCAAGGCTTGGGACCCACTACAGGAGGAAGTCAAAGGGTTTTAATAGAGAGAGGTTTTGGAAGACCAAAGTTAAATGGTGTCTTCTAAACATGGCAAGACTGCTTCAATCTTAACACAGAGCAGGCATGAATGCCTGGGAAAGAAGTGCACATGATCAAGCCAGTCAACATTCCAGGACTGGTGGTGGAGGGACCCATGATCCTCATTCCTGTCTGAAGAATTATTGACAGTCGATGGCTTCTGGAAGAGGGAGAGTTTGTTTTCTTTAAGGCTAGGGGATGGCCCCACATCCACAAGTACAGGGTTGGCACAAACTGAACTTGGTGACTTATATTTTTTAAAGAGGACATAAAGTTGGGAGGGTGGGAAGGAAGGAGAGTAGATCTGAGAGAAGTTAGGAGAGGAAGACATGGTGAATATGATCAAAAAACACTGTAGTCAGGTATGAAATTCTCCAAGACCTGGTAAAAAAAAATATACTACAAACAAAAAAACATCTGCAAAGCAAATAAATAAATCCCAGTATATTCTCTAAGATGCCTCATCCATCATCCACCCTTCCTTCCTTCCTTCCTTCCTTCCTTCCTTCCTTCCTTCCTTCCTTCCTTCCTTTCTTTCTTTCTTTCTTTCTTTCTTTCTTTCTTTCTTTCTTTCTTTCTTTCTTTCTTTCTTTTCTCTGTGTAGACCTGGGTCTCCTGAAACTTACTCTGCAGACCAGGCTAACCTCAAACTCAGAGATCCACCTGCTTCTGAGTGCTGGGATTAAAGGCATGGGCCACCACCACCTGGGCAAGTAAATTACAATTTGTACAATTTCTTTAAAAAATACAAGTGATAGAATCCACTATTTTTAACTGAGTGTTGATCATCTTTATACTAAATTCAAATGGAAATATCAGGTATCAAATGGCAAACATGAATAAGTAAATAAGTCACCAAACTAAGCACTGACAAGGATGATGGAATTTTCAGTTGATGATCACATAATTTAATTCCAATGTACAGTGTTTTCTTTCTAAACCCTACTACCTTACTCAAACAAAATCATTTCTAGTAACTTTCAATTGAAGACTATCACAACAGATCAGGAGACAGATGAAATACATTTTTGGAATGGAGGGTCAGGGCTGAAGCCCAGAATTCAAGAGGCTGAGGCAGGAGAATGGTGTTTACAGACAGCCAGGCATACATAGTAAGTTTGAAGCCAGTCAGAGGCAAGCTGAAAAATCTTGCCTTGATTAAAAAAAAAAAAAAGCCAGGCAGTGGTGGCGCATGCCTTTAATCCCAGCACTTGGGAGGCAGAGGCAAGTGAATTTCTGAGTTCAAGGCCAGCCTGGTCTACAGAGTGAGTTCCAGGACAGCCAGGGCTACACAGAGAAACCCTGTCTCGAAAAACCAAAAGGATAAAAAAGTATTCCTTAGGTGGGAAGATACCAACTCAATTTTCTGAAGAGTTGTGAACAAATGAGATTATTAAATTACTGATAGTATTTACAGATGCTTTTTATAATAAACTTTTAGAAAAAGCTGCAAAGCAAATTTTATTTAAAAGCTATACTGGCTAGTTTTATGTGTCAACTTGGCACAAGCTGGAGTTATCACCAAGAATGGAGCCTCCCTTGAGGAAATGCCTCCATGAGATGCAGCTGTAAGGCATTTTCTCAATTAGTGATCAAGGGTGGGAGGGCCCCTTGTGGGTGGTGTCATCCCTGGGCTGGTAGTCCTGGGTTCTATAAGAAAGCAAGCTGAGCAAGCCAGGGGAAGCAAGCCAGTAAGTAACATCCCTCCATGGCCTCTGCATCAGCTCCTGCTTCCTGCCCTGTGTGAGTTCCTGTCAAGACTTCCTTTGGTGATGAACAGCAATGTGGAAGTGTAAGCTGAATAAACCCTTTCCTCCCCAGCTTGCTTCTTGGTCTTGATGTTTTGTGCAGGAATACAAACCCTGACTAAGACAAAGGCTTTTTCTTTCTATCCTTGTTCATAATCTTTAAAACATAAAAGAGAAACTGCCTTAAGTATCCAGGATCAAGCATGTATGCATGTACTCTTTTTTCTTCTTTCTTCTTTGTGTGTGTGTGTGTGTGTGTGTGTGTGTGTGTTTTACCTAAAATGTTAACACATAGCACACTTCCATGAAGAGTTCTCCTTGACCTCTTACCCACATGTTTATTCAGTTGACCACTTGCTGCTTCCCGGGGAAAAAGAAAAATGCTAATTCTCCCTTTCTAAATATACCCGTATGAATCCAGGGTTCTCTGCAAGCGATGGCTCATCTCCACATATACTTGACAGGACTTAGAGTGATCAGGAAGTGTAACTCTGGGTGTGTCTATGTGTGTGCTTCCAGAGAGTCTAAAAGAGGAAGGAAGACCCATCCTCTAGTGGGTGGTAGCAGTACATGGTTGCCATGCCAGGGAGATAGAAAAAAAAAAAAACCCAGATGCACCCCATCCTTCATCTCTCTGCTTTCCTGTCTATGGATGCAAGGTGACCATCAGTCTTGTGTCCCTGCCACCCCTACTTTTATGAGTCATGACGGTGTGTTTGTATCCTCCTCTGGCGAGCTGATACAAAACTGAGTTTGACGCTCAGTTTTAAGAGTATTTGCCTTTATGCCTAGCATGCATGAGACTGACCCTGGATTCAATACCCAGTACTTGGGGGGGGGGAGTGAAGGGCGGGAAGTGGGGAGGGCATCTGTCTTCCTTTCTTAAGTTGCCTTTATCCAGTATTTTGTCACAGCAACAAAAACGTAACTAACACACTGGGTAAGAAAAATTAGCCAGTAATTTTTTTTCTGAAGAAATTATATTTTAATATTAAATGAGGTCTACTTAATATAAAAGTAGCTGAGAATTAAACGTTCTTAAAATTAATCTTCATATTTGTACATTTCATTTCTATTGGAGTGTCTGAAGAACTTTTCATCTCAAACTTATATATTGTGGCTGTGGTGTTCTACTTGCTGCAAAGATGCATGACAAGCCATTGACTCTCAGGCTGGGGAGCTTCTGCTATAAAATGTGACGTTTCTTATGGTAAGTTGTAGTATCTTTCTCCAAAATACTAAGCTGAGATTTCTTTTTTTTTTTTCTTTCTTGGTTTAGAAGTAACTTTCAATTTTATCAATAAATTGCTTGACATGCACAAAATGGTTTCCTAATTAATAAAGTACAAGACACAATCCAATGATATTTTCATGAAAGGTTTACATTAAAATAATCACAATGGATTTTTATTTTTTACTGTAATTAAAAATATTGTATTTCATTAAAATTAATAAAATAAATAATTTCTAGTAACCCAACAGCGCTGTGGTGGTTTGAATGAAAAATGATCTCTGGAGTCCTTGGCACGCTGGGATTTGAACACTTGTCCAGTTAGTGGTGTTCTTTGAGACGCTTGTGAGAAAGTATAATCAAAAATGCTGTATCACTTAAAATATGAGGATGTTTTCAAATGATTTAAGAACTACATTGGGCTGAGAAATGGTGTTTATTTACCATGGTCACTTTTGCCTATAAATTATACTCTACAAATTAAGTTATTGATATATTTGTAAAAAAAAAAGTAATTGTGCTTTTGAAAATTCATTCAATAACAGGAACATACAAGGATTAACCACCAAGTCTTGAGAGATAATAACATTCTATTTTCTTTTAAAAATGAAATACAGTGAGGTTTTTTCTCCTGAGTAGAAGAACGAATGAGGCACACAGCTATGAACACACCATGATGAAACTCAATAGACTGTATTCTAACTCCAACAATCAATCCTTTAAAAAGAAATGGAGTGCCAGGGATACGGCTTAGTGGTGGCGTACCTACCTAGTATGCACAGGGCCCGAGTTTAATCCAAAGCACAGAAAACAACAAAAATAAATTTATATTGCTTCATTAATTTTATTGTAAAATGCCAATTAAGTATGTGCAGACATATCAATGTTTAAATATGTTCATAATAACTAAGCAATGTTGAAATGCACATAATAACTTAAGTAATGAAACCAATCTAGGTTCCAACAGAGGAGTGGGTAAAGAAAATGTAGTGTGCATGCCCAGTGGAGTATTTTCAGTCATAAAGAATAAAATTATATTGCTTGAAAAATAAAAGAAGAAGAAACTGGAAATAACCACCATAGACTAATTAGGCCAATTTCAGAAAGATGGATTTTTGTATGCATTCTCGTTTGTGGTTCCCAGATCTTATGTGGATATATAAAAATAAGTATGTGTGATATGAAAGTAGAAGTGAAACTCTCAAGGGGAACCAAGGAAGCAAACTGGAAGAAACTGGGGAAAGAAGAGAGGGGAGGAGAGGGAGGGAGGGGGGGAGTGGGAGGGGAGGGGAGGGAGGGGAGGAGGGAAGGAAAGTGGAGGGGAGGAGGATGGAAGGGAAGGGGAGGGGGAGGGAAGGGGGAGGGAAAGGGAGAGGGGAGGAGAGGGAGAGGGGAGGAGAGGGAAGGGGAAGAGGGGAGGAGGGAAGGGGGAGGGAAGGAAAGGGAGAGGGGAAGAGAGGGGAGGGGAGGGGGAGGGCGAATATCCTCAACATATAGCATGTACTTGCATGAAAATGTCCTCATGCAGCACAGTCCTGTACACAATAAATATACACATTGAAACTTATTCAGCGGTAGTTTTTAAATCAGTAAGGAATGTATAAAACATTAATTTTAATTTCAATTAATTAAAAAAAAGAAGGTTGTTCAAGCAAAGAAAACTTGAACAAATGAGATTTTGGTAAGGAGGCCTGAAAGGGCACATCCTAAACACACAAATACACCTCCAGGGTAGGATTAAGCCTCTTGTTTATTGTCCTGCAAAATGTCTCCATGGGGTTAAGATATATGAGTGTCATTAAAGCTCTGAAATTTAGCAAGGCGACGGGAGAGATAAAGCATTTCTTCACTTAACGCAAATGACTTTTTATGACGGATCTCTTACTCTCCCAAGTGTCTAGAGAGGCGGAAGAGTAATTTATCACTATCATTTGGAAAGCCCCACTGTTTTCGGTGACGATAAAGTCAGCACAGTACAAATTTGATTCCCTGAGGGCAAAAAGATCAGACAAAGAACAGTTTCATAACCAGGAGATCACCAAATACAAAGTAATTTTTTTTTATTGTTTCTGAGTGATATTTTTAATCCGAAATATCTTTTGAACTAGAAAGAAGGAAAAAAAAAGAAACAGGCCACCTGAAAACGAGGCGATCCCAGTCCTGTCCCATGTCCACTGATGTACTTGGTTCAGGATCCATGGTCTACAAAAACATCTCTAACGTGTTCAACTTAATCATTTCTTATGCGTGTTTACTGGCCCTGCACCCAGGGTTCTGAGACCACCCGGCCTTCCTCCCTGTAATTTCTCTGAGTAGGGTGAGTCCTAAATATAAATTCTGTACTCCCAGCCAGACCAGAACCAACCTCTATCCAAATACTAAATACACAGCTGGTTAACAAAACCCACTTGGAGTCCTAAGGCCTTTGCTTCTTGATCCTTCCATGCTGTTTGCAAACAGAATTTAACCACAGAGTCCTAAGTTTTATTTACTAAAAGTTTCAAATGTCATTAGACTAGTTTTGACACACGGAGAAAAAGTGGCATATGAGCAAACCTGCTGATGTTTTCTGCACGTATTTTTAACTGAGACATAGGTAAAAGACGTGAGAGCCTAACACAGCGGCTGTATAAACTCATTTTATTTTGAGTCTGATTTCCTTACAGGAAGACGGCCTTCATGTCCTGTCTTGAGTGAAGTTGCTGGAGCCTTCTATGCTAGGATCAACATTCTTTGGCTGGCATTTGAATCTTCTAATTCTGTTCTGATGACAAAGCCTGATTATTCATTTTTATTGAAAAGGTTTAGCTGAAGACTAAACTAAGCCTGTTCACAGCTCCTCACACAAATCCAAAGATGTCCGACTAATAATTGTGTTAATAATCAAGCCAGCGCATAAACTGGTTTAATATTAAACACATGGAAAACTGCTAGCATGCACAGCATTAAAAATTAGCATTCTCTATACAAATCCTGCACATTTCTATACTGCTTAATTTTTTTCAGTGAACATGAATCATTCTAATATTTCTAAAAATCCAATTGAAATAGAAAAATCACATATATAATAAATGATATTTTACAAAAAAAATAAAACCTTTTACCTGTGCTGTGTTTAAATCTTTTTTTTTTTTTTACACATAGTCTTGCTATGTAGCCCAAGTTGGCCTTGAACCTGTGATCCTCCACTGATATCTCCTTAGTGCTGGGATTGCAGGTCTGTGCCATGCCTGGGTAAATTCATTCATCCTTGCAGAAAACAAACTGCCAAGGGATGTTTGCTAGCTCAGTGTCTCCAGGGTTTGCTCCGTCTGCTTTCTTATACATCCAAGGACTACCTGCACAGGGGTGGCACCGCCCATAGTTGGCTAGGCCAACCCACATAAATCATAAATCAAGAAAATGCTCCACCCCTACAGGCTAATCTGATAGAGGTAATTCTCACTTGAGGGTCCCTCTTCCCACCTGGCTTTAGTTTCTGTCAAGTTAACAAAAACTAACCAAAACAGCTCCCCATCTCAAAAATTAAAAAAGTATCCGTACAAAATAAATCTAGATAAAATATCTTCTTTGCCTCTTACTGCAGCTAGGTAGGACGGAATGTCTGTGAACCCAAGTTCTCTGTAACTTCTTTTATAATAGCTAGCTATTCCTTGACGAATGGTTTCTTTAAAACTAGTAGCCAAAAGAAAAAACAAAAACAAAACCTTTTTAAATAAATTGCTACATCAGTCATTCTAATCCAGCGTTGGCAGCATTCCAATCCCAAAGGTGGTACCAGTCAAACCTCCTAGGTAGAACAATCTGAAGAAAAAAAATTCACCCATCATTTTTTTTCATAATAAATATTCGTCTCTCTCGAAAGCAATCCATGTTAAACTAAGGAAAGAGCTATGTAACATCCCCTCTTCTGGAATAATACCTCCATTTGCAAACTGAGACTGAAATATAATATGCATAGTTGCTCCTGCTTGCTATTCATCCAGGGGGCATGCTCTCTTCCCCACCCACTCAGGAGGGTGGGTCACGGAATGTAAGATGCAGACGGTTACGGCGCTCACAAGCTCTTGCATCAGACAATATTAGTATCAATCTGCACTCCATAGATTGTATCTAGGATGCCATTATGAAAAGGAAAAGATGTCACAGTTGCATAAACAAACAAACTAACAGGAAAAAACAAAACCAAAACAAACAAACAAACAGGTTAGGGCTTGGGAGCTAAGAGTACTGGCTGCTGGCCAGGTCTTCACAAATGCAGGAGAGAGCTCTGTGAGGCAAGTTTCCTGAAAGGTCATCTAGCCCAGAGAGTGGAATGTGACTGCAGTCCTGGCTGCAAAGGTAATGTCAAGACAGACCAGCTTTAAGGAGAGATGAACAGGATGGAGACAGACCTGAGCTTCTCTCTGCCCTCCTCCCTGCTTCTTGCACAGCTATTAGCTATGACTTGGCCCGTTTGGATTCAGAACAGCTTGAAGAAGCCTGAATGTGGTTCAGATTGGTCCATCTGTAACTGCCCTCAAAATCACAGTTTCTATTTTAAAATTGCCCGGTCGGTTTCCCTTAATGCCAATGTCCAGGCCTTGCTCCAAGGGATTTTTCTTTTTCTGATGTACTGGGTGGAACTCTGTAAACACTCTTGAACTTTTTTGCTTCTTGTTTTGTTTTTTGCTTCTTGTTTTAATCTCCATGATTCTTTGGAATGGGGACGTAGTTCAGCGGCAGAGCATTTGCCCATCATGCCTGAGTCTCCATATGAAATCCCAACACACAAACACAGAAAGGAAAAAAGGAAGGAAGGAAGGAAGGAAGGAAGGAAGGAAGGAAGGAAGGAAGGACAGAGAGACACTCTGTGATCCTGCTGTGCAAATGAGGGTGAGAACTCTCCTCTAACGTTCCTTATGGAAGCGCTTTGTAAAATTGCTTCTCCCTTCCCTTCTGGTAGTTGCACGGTGAAGCTCCTTTCTGTGGTTACCTCCCCTGGTTAAGATGGTGCTAAGGGATACTTCCCAGGCTGCTTTTAGCCTTGACCTCCTCCTTCCAATTCTTCACCCAGCTCTAGAGTCTGGCCTACACCTGCCATAGTTTCTGCTTATTTCCTGTCTTGCCTGGATGAAGGAAGCCCCCCCCTCCCCTACCTCCCCACCCCCCACCCCCCCCACCTCTCCACCTCTCACCATGAAGGAAGAGACTGTTTGGGTTTACATAAAGGTAATCAGAGCTGAGAGACAGGATTTGGCTGAAAAATAAATCAATAAAAATTTCCCTAATGAACAGACGAGGAGATGAATCAAATTGAACTCCACACTTGTTCTCGCCTTCGTTATGTAAAACCTTATCTGTGCCTGGCTCTAAAGCAAGCACAAGGAACACAGAAAAGACAGAGGCCCTGCGTGTACACTCTGGTGTCTGTGTGTGAGCAAACAGAATTCAGGCAAACACTTAACCTTCATTCTCCAGACCTGGAAACATACAACCACGAAACGTCCCAGGATTATCGAATCCTCTCGGCCCTTTACTCTTCTTAATTATGGGTCTTATCCCGGTACACTTTCTCAGCACCCCACTTACTGTGTCTTTTTTTTTTCTTTGCCTAATCCGTACTTTCTTTTTTTGCACACAACACTCCTATTTTATAATTATGTGCATGTTTTATTCACCCTGCATATTTCTGTACCCAGTGTGGGGCTGAGCAATAAAATATATGCAGTCAAGTAAACATTAGCTTGATATGTAAAGTATATTTGTGCAGGTCCATCTTGACATTAAAGGCAGAGACTATAAAAGAAATGTAATAATCAAAGACGCCCTGTAAATCCCAAGACAACACCTCTGCAAAAATAATGTATATTATTTCATTAAGCATCTTCTTCTTCACTTCTATATGTAGGATGACTGATAATCTTTAACACAGAGATATAGAAAATTGGTGTGTCATAAACAGTAAACCAAAATCGAAAAACCTTAACCATAAAAGTAACTTCACCTTCCTTCAAACCAGTAGCCCATTGATCCCATTTTTTTCTCCTGTTTACTTTAAATCTGAATTTTCGAGTTTAGTTTTGCGATCCTGCATCTACCTTTTCATTTCCTCAGTCCCATCTTTTAATTGCTTGCAGTCTTACAAATGTAATGAGGGACGCTATCACTCAGGGTGATGAGAAAGAAGCATTTACAGCCTGCCAGTATCATGGCTTCCCACTGACAAGCTGTAACCGGTGACTCCTGAGGGATCTCCATCAAAAAAAAAAAAATCTCAGCTTTGCTGGTCTATGAGTAGGCCTCCACCATCAGAGCAGCACTACCGGGCAGCAGTAGCAGCAGGCTTCCAGACAGTGAAGGAACCACCACCATCAAGGCAAGTTGATAGTTATCAGCTCCTCTATACTAGCACACAAGATGAGTCAGTCCATCACGGTTTGCTAAATGCATGCCTCTGTTCAACATACCAGGAAAATAAAGTCAAACCAGGTAATGCTGATTCCCTGGAAGATGAGGCCCCACCACCACGACCCTCTTTCACATGGATTCTTTTATAGGGCCACCTGCAGCAGTCGGATTTTCTGTGATTTACAAAAGGCAGCCAACTCATAATTCCGTGGCTTTGGTGGACATAGAGCTACAAAGTCTGTCTACCCTCATTAGGGTGAATTACCTAATGAGTGATTCACCAAAGGCACTAATGTAGTGTTCGAATTCACCCTTTAAAGGGGACGATAACCGCAGGATCGTCAATCTCCAAATCTCCAAATGTTTGGCAGAAAAAGGAAATACAATCGCACAAGCCAAAACATAAATCCGGTTCATCTTGGCCTACACCCTGACTCTTTGTATACAAGATTTAAAAAAAAAAAATGCTCAAGAAAAGTAAATATTTGAGTTTTGATACGAGCTCCAAAAATTGAAGTTATTCCTTTAATGACTTAGTCGTGTTTTTGTACAGCAAGACAATTTGAAAAACCGAATGATTACACAATTAAAATCTTAGGTCATCAGAGAAATCAGAATTTCCTTGATTAAACGGTTTTGAAAAAAAAAATGGAACACTAAATTCTTAAGACTCTTAAAAGACCTGTTTTAACCAGTCTGAGGTGCTTTACAGATTCTGAAGCCACTTGTAGGTTAAGAAAATAAATCAGGAGGTAAAAGTTCAATGACCTTGCAAAATTAAGAACTAAAAAAAAAAAAAAAAAAAAATTAAATAAATAAAAACCCATACTAGTGTGATAGCCTAGACAGTCCCCAAGAAATTACAGGAAACCACTCGCCCGGAAATTGTTTTTTGGGAAAATTACTGTGAGGTAGCAGCGGGGAAAGAGGGGGATGATGGGGAAGGGATATTTGCAAGTGCTTAGACGGTGAAGAGGGTCCAAACGAAGAGAAATAAAGCCAGCTGCCACGCAAACAACTTCCAGGCATCTCTGGATAAAAAGGAAAACAAGCCTTTTGCTGATTGCTGGAGAGTTGGATGAATGGGGAAGACTTGTTATACACCTAGTGGTGGGTGGATTTCACAGGCTGCAGCCTCCACACAGCTTTTCTTTGCTGCACTGCAGAGGCGCCATCTTCTCCGTCTTAATCTTCACCCTGTTCAATCCTTTTATCTGCACCCCTCTTTTAAAAAGGACCCTGAGGACCCTCCCCAGGATCCTGCGCCCCCCAGGGTGACTAAGCGAGAGTTTTCCAGAGTGCCCCTGAGGAGGCCGCACCTTAATCAGACAAACGCCTCCTTTGATGCACTGGAGCCCCAGCCTCCCCACCTCCCGGCACTGCCCTTTCCAGACGCACGCCTCACTCCGGGCTCTCTCCCTGTCTCTCTGTCTCCTCTCTCTCCGAGGGGACTTTGCAGTCCTGCATAGAATTGCCAGTAGGTGGTGGTGATGCGGGGGTGGGAGACCACGGGGCCCCAGCAGCACCCGAAGGCCCTCGGGGGCAGCCGCGCAGCGCGGGGAAAGGAACCGCTGTGGCGCACCAACTACCAGGGCTCCACCACCGCGCCCTGGACGGCGAGGGCGGGGTGTCGCGGCTTTTGTTCCCGGGGACCTTTTTTATACTCAGGGAGAAATTGGAGGTGCATTGGGGGTTGTCCTGGACGTCCAGGTTAAGAGACGGTGCCGGGTGGCCTCACTCTCCAATCCCTCCCATCACTTGGAACTTACACAAAAGGGAGACACGGAAATGCACAAAGTTTGCAAAAGGAAGGCGGTGCGCGACCCCGCGCCGACTCCGGAGAGGGTCGCTGCGCAGGCAGCCGCCGCCCGCGGCCGTCAGGAGCAAAGCCCAGCTTTGCAGTCGAGACAGGCGGGGGTGGGAAGGGAGGGTGAGCAAGGCGCTCCCCAGCATCCAGAGCTGCCCCCCCCCCATTCCAACCCAGGACCCCGAGGAAGGAGAAGGGCGGCGATTTCCTCGCAGGGCACTGAATCCTGAGACGCTACGCTTTCGGTTTTCCACACGTGTCCCCTTCCCCCGCGAACTGGGTGCCTCTCGCATCCCGGAGACCCGCTCTCAAGGCAGGGAGGAGTCAGGGTCTGCGTTCAGCCTCGTCCCCTCGCCCTCCAGCTCCAGGCTGGCACGGGTCTGGGGAGCCCAGCGCCTTAACCCGCTCCTTGTTCATCGGTCGGGCAGCGCGTCCCCGGGCAGGGTAGGGCCAGAGACGCCGAAGCGCAGGGCGCCCGCAGGCGGGGGCGGCGAGCAGCGGTAAACCCGCGACAGTCCCCCGCGTCTCAGGATCCAAGCACCTCGGTGGGGAGGATCGCGTCCTCCCAGCACCCGCCTCCCCGGTCTCGTTCCCAAGGCGCGGCACCCACCTCCAGAGCCCGAACCGTCCAGGCGGCCAGCAGGAGCAGCGCCAAGCTGGGCAGCATCGCGATCCTGCGTGGGCCACCGAGTGCTGTGTGTGCGAGTGGAAGATCCGCCGCGCCCTGGCTGTGTCCGCGTCGTCGTCGCCGCCGCCGCCGCCGTCTCCGGTGGCCCCCTCGCTCGCTCTGCTCCGGGTGCTCTCGCCTCCCGCCGCCGTGCAAACTGACAGAGTCGGAGCGGGGCGGCGGGGCTCGCAGCCGGGAGTCAGCTGATCCCGCCCACCCGGCTCGCCACCCGACAGAGACCCCTAGCGGAGCCCCGGGGAGCTGCGCCCGAGCGCACCGGGAGGCGACCGTGCGGAATCTTGGGCACCAGCTAAGGGACCCGCGCTCCCCCTGGGGTCCCGGGAACCAAGGGAGGAATGATCTGGGTCAGGGAGAGGGGCCCACAGTCGGGGGAAGGTGAACCCTAGGACGTTAAGGTTCCAGGGACGTCGGGAGCGCTCTCGGCTCGTCCCCGCGAGCTTGAGTCATCCGACCCCGCAGGCCTCTCCCAAATGTGGCTGAGAAGCTACTGCTGCGACGCATGCATTTTTTTTATCCGCAGTTCCTTTTTCTCTATTTGGAGAGGTGGAGCGAGGCTGAGAATATTAGCAAAAGAAACAGGTTTTATTTTTTGGTAAGAGGGCACCCTCCACACCACTACAATCTGGAATTTTTGTCTTTGGAATGCACCCGAGAAGGGCACAGGATGCAGGATGACCCATTTTTCTCTGTGTTTTGGGATGGGCGGTGTTTTTATTATTATTATTATTATTATTATTATTATTATTATTACATATTTGCTTGATTTGGGTAATTTCAGAGAAAGGGACCTGTATCTGGGATTGAAGGAGGCAGGGAGGTAAAATCTAAGATGGAGAAGATATCAAAGTTAAGCCAGAAAAGATTCTGAGCGATGACTGATGACTCTTCTTCCACCTCCATCACCTAGGTCTTCTTCCTGGAACTCTGCTCCCTTTCTTTTTTGGATCTTCCCTTATCCAGAGAGATGAACCTCCGTAAAGCCATTTTCTCCTAGCTTAAACACAAACTTCCCAGTGTTAAGATTGCCTAGAACCATCCAGATATGCTCCCTACCACCACACCACCCTCCCGACCTAATGTGGCTTCAGATACCAAGCTTTTGGCTCTCCCTGGGCTAGTGGAAGGAGACAGGGGATAATTCCAGATGCATTTCTGGCTTCTGAGGTCACAGCCTTTTCCTTTACCTGATGTGCTTCCTGGTTAGTTTTGTGTGTGTGTGTGGGGGGGTTGTTTGTTTCTTTTAACTTGACGTGAGCGCTGGTCATCTGGGAAGGGGGGACCTAAATTGAGAAAAATACCTCCATTAGATTGGCATGCAAGCAAGTCTTTCTCATTAACTAATGTGGGAAACCAACCCCTAAGCAGATGGTCCAGGGTTGTGTAAGGAAGCAGGCTGACCAAGCCAGAAGGGAAATACCAGTAAGCAGCATCCACCATGGCCCCTGCCTCGGTTCCTGCTTCAGGTTCCTACCTGGAGTTCTTGCTCTGACTTCCCTTCACGATAGACTGTGTGAGGCTAATAAACCCTGTCCTCAAGTTGCTTAGGATCACGATTTTCTTTTTATCACTCTGCAATAGAAAGCAAGCTAGAAGGCCCGCTCTTTCCCAGAGCGAGGAATCCCCGTAAGTGCGGTGGGAGGACTCGTCTCCACCCTTTCCTTTCTGAGGAGTCAGCTTGCCTACGTACCATCTGTCCAACTCTACAAATACCTTTTTGTATTTGTCCTGAATGTCCGTCCTTTGAATGTCCTCAACAAATAACAAAAGATATTTGCTGTATAATGTTTGCTTTTAATACGTATGGCATCCATTTCCTACAAAAGCCAAGGAAAGGATAGGGAGGTAGCTCGGTCAATAAAGAACTTACTGTCCAAACATGAGGACCTGAGTTCCACCCCCAGAAGCCACATAAAAATGTCAGCCATGCTAACCCCTGCTTAGGAGGTAGAGAGAGACAGCCAGGAAAGAGATTCTGCCTCAAAAAAAAAATTAAAAAACATCATCTAAGAAAGACATCCAGCATACATGCACAAAAACACACACACACAGACATACACAGTCATACACATACATACGTACATACATACATATACTTATAGATACACATATACACATACACACAGATATACACACATATACTTACAGACACACACACATATACACACATACACACATATGTGCACTTCAGACACACACATACTCTTATACACATACACAGAAAGACATAGACACTTATGCTTACAGATACACATATACACATCCACTTACACAGACATATACACATACACACATACTTATAGACATACACACAAACAGAAATACACACATACTCTTACAGATACACACAGACATACACATGCATACACATACTTACAGACACACACACAAACAGACATGCACACATACTCTTTCACACACACATACAGTTATACACACATTACAGACAGACACACACACACACACACACACACACACACACATCCAAGGAAGCCGTTACTACTGCCCCCCATCCCCCATTTACAGGTCAGGAAAACAGGCTGGAACTACAGCTTCGCCATAGAGGAACTGGTTATTCCATACATAGAACGCTCACCCCCTCCAGCCTTTTCCTGGTATCTGAAAGTTGGGGCAGGGAGAGCTGACACATAAGAACATGAAGGTGACACATAGTTGGACCCACCGGAAAAAATCCTCAGAGAAACAAGGCAGTGGAACTCGAATATCATGCTCCTTTCCAAATCCACGTACCTAGCATCACGATCTCCTGTCTGGACGAAGAGGAAGGAACCTGACGCCCAGGAGATGGGGAGAGAACACATCCAGCTCCAGATCTCCAGAGATCTTACAAGAAAATGAAAGCTTGAGACCTTTTGTCCAGAATTAAACGTTTTAAAGATTGTGACAGGGGGGCATTATATTGAGCGCAGTGAGCAGGCCGTATGTGCTGAGGAAAAGCAGCAGGAATTTCTTTTTAAAAAGGGGAGAGGGGAGTGCCTTTTTTTGAGCAGGCCCATCTTAAAAATCCAGTGATAAATGATAACCCCTAAAACCAGAAATCCTTAGCATTAGCAGTCACCTTTCATCCCACTCACATTCCTGGTCATGACGTGCTCAGAGGAAACAGTGAACTCGGGATTGTGCCAGAAAGAGCCTCACTGTTTTCTATTTAAAATTTCCTATAAGTTTGCTTTTATTTTATTTCTGATCTCTCTCCCTCTCCCCACTCTCTGTCCCTGTCTCTGTCTCTGATCTCTCTCTCTCTCTCTCTCTCTCTGTGTGTGTGTGTGTGTGTGTGTACCCACAAGTGTGAGTGTACTCACTAAGGTCAGAAGAGGGAGTCACATCCCCAAGATTTAGGATTATAGACTATTGTGAGCTGCCTGACCTGGGTTGCAGGAACCCTTTAGGTCATCCACAAGAGCAGGAAGTGCTTGTAACCAATTAGAGAGTGTGTGTAGTGTGTGTGTGCGAGAGTGCAAGCAAGCATAGCCCATGGCTATGTACAAACATGGCTCATACGGGGAGGTCAGGGGACAACTTTACTGGTCTGGTCTCTCCTTTCACCTTGTTAAGGCAGAGTCCCTATTGTTATTTCTGCCCTGTCATGTCTTCCAGGCTACCAGGGTGAACTTCCATGTGATCTGTCACCTGTCACCGTCTCTTATCTCACTTTTAGGGTCTCAGCGATTACAGCAGATGTGTGCCCCTGCACCTGGCTTTCTTACACGTGTGGATTCTGGATTGTTTACATTGTCAGACTTTTACCTTATGACCAATCCCTCCAACCTGATCCCCTAAAATCGCTCCTGTTTTGTCACCACTCAGAGATTCCGATGGCTTTCTACTTCCTCTGCTCTATTGTAATATCACTTCCTGTCCTAAGTGATGTATCTTCCCAAGCCTGTGTCCAGGAAGCACAGCAACAGCTCCAGTTAGAATCCTTGAGGAAAGGCCCGGCATGGTGGTACATGCCTTTAAATCCAACGGAGGCAGAAGCAGACCTAACCTGGCCAGACAGAGCTACACAGTGAGACCCTGTCTCAAACAAACAAAAAGAATCTTCAAAGAAGAAACCAACCACATGTCTACAGAAATCCCTCTGGCAGCCTAGACCTAATAAGACCACTGTGAGTCAGTAGCCATCCATACAGGTCAGTCTGTCTTTGGATAACTAGCTCTGAAATATCTGGTTACTAGAAAGTTCTCCTCAGTACCTATAGATCCCATACTTACTTTATCCCTTGGAACAAAGCAGAACAGTCATTTCTATACTGTTACATCTCTAAAAGATATCTGTCTATTCCTACCTCCAGAGTTCTCTTATCACAAGCTAAGTCCCATAAATGGCAGATTTTCTCTTCCTTCCATACTGTAAATAAGTTCTGGTTTGTTGTGTCTGTAGCCTAATGCTCTCCTTGAATTTGTTGCTACCTACATTGCACAGTGGACTCAGAATGATTACACTTGCGAGAAAATCTTCCAGTTTTATGCATGGCACTGCTAAAGAAAATCCTTCTCGCATCTAGGCAGTCAGTCGCCCATGCTCTACGAACGCCATCAAGAGTGGTGGTAAGTCTGAGCCAGAAGATGGGACCGTAGTATTTTAAGACAACCATGACAAAATACCTCAGACTAGGGATTAGGAACGAATGTCAGGGCTTGTGACTAGTCTCTCTGCAGCCCTGGGAATCTGTCCCCAGAAATGCAAAACAAAAACAAAACCCACAACAAAACTCAGTGATGTAAATAAGAGACACTTTCTCCCAATGCTGTAAGCTAGAGGTCCCAGATCAGGGTGTTATCACAGCTAATGGCTACCAAGACATCTGCATCTGGCCTGCTGTTACCCATCTTCCCTCTCTTGTTTTATATCTCCTTGCCTGGGTGTGTATTGATGTTTAATTTCTCCCTTGTAAAGGCTACCGAACACTGAACTAAAGCCCACCCTCTGACTTCACTAAATAATTAACTTTTAGCACCCTGTGTTCAAACACAGATACATCCTGAAGTTTGGGGTGATTAGAATTTTGAAAAAGGAATTTTGGAGTGAAGAGATATCTGAGGGACACATTGAGATCAGCTAAGACATGGTCTATAATCTTCCCACTAACCTTCACCTTTATCAGCAAAGACCAGCAATTCTTCTGTCCTTTTGAGGTGGAAGGTAACCCTGGTGTACAGAAAGATGGAGGTGCAAAGGCCTCTTTTCTCTCTGTCTTCCACCAGGTCAACATTCTGAACCCCCACACAGCTGTCTTGCCTTGTCTTTCCCACGAGTATCAGCCACTGAGAATATGTTAAAGGGCCCTTGACATTCTTCCTTGGAGAAAAGTTTAATTTTGTACTAGCTAGCCAGCACTGCCGTAACAAACTATATCAGTAACCTGGGTAGTTTTAAAGGTGAGAAATGTATTTTCTTACACTTTGGGGAGAGTCTAAGATGGAGATGAGAGCAGACTCAGACTGATAACTGTGAGGGCTGTATCCGTTGTTTGTTGAACATCCTTAGCTATGTCTTCCCATGGTCCGTCCAAGGAAGGCTTGAGCATTATTGCTTTGTCTTTATGGTCACATGTCTTCTCCTTAGGCTGCCACCAGGTTGGATTAGGACCCACCCTCATTATCTCTTTTATTAAATTACTTCTTGCAATAAGATGGATCAAAATGTAATGGGACACATGTATAAAAATATCATACTGAAACTCATTCATTTGTGTACTCTCTTAAAAAAATAACTTTTTAAAAGATACCCATTCCAAGGTCTCATTTCAAATATAATCCAGTTTTGAGGTACTGGACATTAGGGAATCCAAGTATTAAGTTGAGGGGGTACAATTATAGAATTGTTAAAATTATTTTCACTTTCTTTCTTTGTTTGCTTTTGAGATGAAGTTTCACTATGTATTCTTGGCTCGCCTAGAGCTCACTCTATAGAGCAAGGTGGACCTGAACTCACAGATATCCTTCTACTTCTGCCTCCCAAGTAGTAATATAAAGGGTGTGCATCTTTATTCTCATATTTTTTTCTCATAAGGCCCAACTCAATTCTCATATATATTTTTAAAGTTACTCTCATATCCAATCTTGACAGTGAACTCTTATTACCATGTCTTCTTGAGGCCAGAGGACTTCCTGGATATCCAGAGCTTGTCTATTTCTTTCTTTCTTTTTTCTTTTCTTTCCTTTTTACCCTTTCTCTTTCTTACTTCCTCTATTTCTTCCCACCACCCTATTCCTTCCTCATCCTCTCATTTTTCTTTTATATTATTTATTTATTTTTGGTTTTTCGAGACAAGGTTTCTCTGTGTAGCCCTGGCTGTCCTGGAACTCACTTTGTAGACCAGGCTGGCCTCGAACTCAGAAATCCTCCTGCCTCTGCCTCCCAAGTGCTGGGATTAAAGGCGTGCGCCACCACCGCCCGGCCATTTTTCTTTTAAAAATTCTTTTGGAAACAAGCTCTATCCTCCTGCCTCAGCACTCTTGTACACAAAGATTATAGGCATTGTCACTGTGCCCCATTCAGGTTGTTGCTTTGTCTAACTCTTTGTTGACTATCTAGCTCATTTGGTCACTGTAGAATTCCAAAAGTATTACTATCGCCATAGGTTTTATGGAGGTGCTACCGGTGTGGTCTTAGTTGGGCATTATCAGTGAAGGTAGGAGTTTCCCATGCTGCTTAGAAACTTCCTAGATCTACACACCAATTTCTCTTTTTGGATCAGAAGTCCTTCCCAAGTTCCATCCCTGCTCATTTCTTTGGACCTTCTCTCAAACAGAAATGTGCTATTGGTGCCTTTATATTGACTGCTGCCTCCAATATCTACAGAAGTCTCCACTATGAAAACCATTCAAGATTTTCAAGACAAAAATCTATTCTCCCCTCTGACAGACACAGTTTTTGCATAGTGGTTTTTGTTCCCCTTCTTCTCTTTTAAATGGGCAGATTTGAATAACTGCCAATAAATGTCTACATTTAAATATACTTATCTAACACACCTTTGTATGTACAAGGGAAGTGACATTTTACTTATCTTTTTCTTATTTCTTCATTTATAGGTCTTCACTGGTGTATCCATGAATTATTCATTTATTTTTAAATAGTATAATATTCTACCATCACTATGCACAGACTTCAGGTCAAATAAGCCATACATTATAAATATGCTTAGGCACTTCATTGCTAGCTTCATGGAACAACAAAATCAAATGTTTAGCCAGATGGAACTATTGACAGGTAGCTTAAATAACTTGCCTGAGAAAGGAAGTTGTTGTTGTCACACAGGACTGGTGGGCAAGAACATGCCTGTGTTTTACGGAATGAAAGCTACACAAGAAGATTTCTTTGTAGAAATCAGTTAAGTCCAGGAAAGTGTAAGCAGGCCATGAGGGCATTACTCATGTTTGCTTCCTTAGAGAACTTTGAATAGTCAGACATCGATGTTTTGAGAAAGCCTGACCAGTACTTATTAGCTTTAGAAAGAGTTATGGTACGTAATGGAGCCTTAGTTTTTGGAAAATGCCCCCTTAAGTTGGTGTGGTGCTAGCAGAGCTTCATTCACTGTAGAAAACCAGTGCTTTTATTGGAAGCTCCACAGCTCATGATGACTTTTGTGTTCACTTTGCCAGAAGCTGCCAGTGAGCACAGCAGATACCCACTCAATATTCCATAGGTGGATTCCTAAGCAATACTTTGATAATAAAACTCCCAAATTGGTAAGTAAGCGATCTGCTTTTTTTTTTTAATGTGGTTAAGAGCCCACTCAAATTTAGCATTAGTCCATTCTCAATTATATCCCAGCATACTCTTGAGTCAAAGAGAAAGGAATAGAGTTTTTATGGTATGGTAAGAATTAAGTAAAACCCTGGCCCCTCCCAAAAACATGTGCCCAGTATGTAAACGATATGCATCACCATTTGCAGATGGCGCCGTGCTTGGGAAGGCTTTGTGCCAACGGATACAGAAAGGATTAAAATGGACTTGTCCTATAGAATGGAGAACATGTGCTTAGAGGAAACCCCACCCAGAGTCAGCTGCAGAGAGTCACGGGTCTCACCAGGAATTGCTGGCATCTGGAACCATTGTAATCACTCAACACTGACAAATATTGAAGCTAAGGGCATGGTAAATTCCAAAGACAGCCAGACCTCTGCATAAATTACACTCAAGACTTACTCAGTGGGTTCTCTTTAATGGCAGAGAAATCCTAGAGACTTTGATGAGTAACGGAACAGCACAGTGTTTCCTACCCCTGAGGTGGACAGGCTTTGGGTATGTAGGAACATATCATATATGTAAACAGCATCATGGATGGCTAAACAAACATCTAAACAAAACATCAGATTCATATTCATTAGGTACACAACTTTGTCCCCAAGCAAACAGACAACTCGAGCTGGCAATCAACATTTTCTGCCCCATGTGTGATTTATTCCAGTTTACCTAAATGTAGCTATGAAAACTGAAAGTTGAAATATCAATCATAGCTTTTAATACTTGACACTGTGGGTAGGATTAAAAAGAGAGGAAGAAGGGGTGGATTTGGGTGGGAAGGGAAGTAGAGAGAATTTGGGGAAGAAAGTAGGGAAGATTTGGGAGGAGTTTGGGGGAATGGGAAGTTTAATGAAAATATTTGTATGGAAAAAAATCCACTTTCATAAAGAAAAAAAGAGAAAAGAATGTCTAAATTCAAATCAAGACTCATATTCACGCCTCTTAAAAACCATGTGCTTATATGAGAAAAGTATGTGGGAAGAGAAAAAAGGGGCCATAAAAATGCATTAGTAATTATCATGTGGTGTAAAGTATTTGTGTCTCTGTATGCGGATTAGTGAGAAGGAACTGGGAGTTCCAAGCCCTGGAAAGAGTAAATCAGAATGTCAGGAGGAGAGGCAGGCTAAATGCATCAAGAGGGTTCAAGCAGAGGAGGGTACAGCAGAGGTAGATAAAGGGAAACTAGTGTTAGAAGGTGGGAAGGAACTGGGAGGAGTTAGAGGGAATGGCAACTACATATAATAAAGAGAAATCGCATGAGAAAATAATCTATTTTCAATAAAAGGAAAGAAAGAAAATTATCAATAGAAGTCACTGTCCTTTACTGCTATTCCCCAACACTGAACTGAAAGCTATTCAGAAGAAGACAGCAATACAATACCACAAGTAACCAGGAATGTGTTATGTTCACTTATAAGAACCTACTAGGCACTTGGAGACTCAACTTGAATTCTAGAAATGGACCATAAATGACTCTTGTGTGTGAGAGCACTAAAGAGACACAACCAATAAAATACACACATACATACATATGTGAATATGTATATACCCTCTAGCACGCATGGGCACTCATGTGCACACACACACACACACACACACACACACACAAATTTGTTATTGTGCCCTTAAATGATATAATCCCAGAAATCCCGCAGTCTTCTGAAGACTAGAGAAACTGCATAGCTAGTGTATAATCCTGAGTCTATAGGCCTGAGACTAACATGGACTGATTGAGTCTCAGAGTCTGAAGGCTTAAGAAACTGAAGAAGCTGGAGCTCTGATGTCCAGGGACAGGAGAAGGTAAATACTCCAGTGTTGAGGTTTAGTCTTTCGTTATATACTGTAATGTTAAATACTAGCCCCCAGGGCTTGGCTTCCTTACCCCCAGGAATGAGAGAATCTGAAGGTAAACCCAAGTGATACTCTGTAACCTTACTCACAAAAGTATCCCCGATTAGTGAATAAAGATACCTATAGTACATAACTGGGCAGATGAGAGATAGGCAGGGGTGGGGAAGTGGGGGGTTAAAATGGGGTGGGGTGGGGTGGTTTGGTTCCTAGGCTTGGAGTGGGAGGCAGGGAGAAGGTGGAAAGAGGAAGAAGCTACCACGGAGTAGGTGAATCCATGGAAACATGACCGTGAGGCTTGGCCAGTTGGAGTTAAGAGCTGCCCAGATGGAACATTTCAAGTTATAACTGGGGAGTCATTACTGGAGAAGTAGATTCTAATAGCTTAGAGAGCTGATATCTGCCCTGCTCTAGTGCTGATTAAGGCTTATTATAATTGTAAGAGCTTCTTGTCATTTTTCTGGGAACTGAATAATCATAGGTAGAGTAGAACCCACACCCAATTAAGATTGAATATTTAATACAACACTCGAGCTCAAGAAGAGAGCACAGGGCTGTACCTCTTGAAACATTTCCACTTTAGTGGTTTAAACACTTCCACCCATATTGTGGAGGAAGGGCATTATTTACCTGACCGACTGGTGAATGCCAATGTGAATTTCTTCCAGAAACAGTCTTCCAGACAAACCCTAAAACAATGTTTTATCCATTCACTGGGCATCTCCCTACCCAGTCAGGTAAATACAGTTAGTTGACTATCATATTCTATAAAAGGATGGATGTAGAGTGAACTCAGTTACATTTCCACATCAAAGTTATTTTCTGATGTACAAATGGAATAGAGAGAAAATATGTCAAATTTATTTTCCAAGTTTTCTTATAAGTATATCGTGTATGTTGGACATATTTTTCTCAGAATTTTCTACCATTCCCTTTCTCCCCCATACCTATCATGAGGTCTCTTTGTCCTCTAAAAATTGGTTACTAATACTTCCATATCATATCTTCATACATGATCTAAGTAACATTTTCCAGCACAATGTCCAAATTGTGTACTATGGAACTCAATTTTTTAAGATTTTTTTATAGGTAGTCAATGCATACTAGAAGTGCTCTGTAACCAAATGTTTGAGAAATAACTAAATAAATTAAACTAGCATCTTGACTTTTAGGATGCTCGCAGCCCTTCAAAGTGCTGAGATGCACTTTGAACTTTAAAGAAGTTAACGACAGATTGAAGTTCCTCTTGTCTTTCAGTTTTTGCTTTTGTTTGTTATATCAGGTCCTGGGATTAGGTAACTGTGGTCTAGAGGCATTCTAACTAGACTTTTGGTTGTGTTTCCTGCAGAAATGAGTGTTTGTAGGCAGTTTGTCTAAACATGTTCTTTAAACTGAAAGGTGATTCAATGCATGACTCTGAAAATGAATCAATGAAAGAAATTGTAGAAATATTAGGTAGACAGACATTTTAAAGCCACAAAAACTGTTTTAAAAGTCAGAGTAAAAATGTGTGTCTGTAGAAGATACAGGCTTAGAGACTTTTGAATATTTATTATATCAGCATTCAAGTGTATGACCAGCTCCTTCTTAATTTGGGGGAGAAATGGGACAGCATCCAAGTCACATTTGAGATTGCTTCTTTTTAAATTTTCATCTAAGAAAAGGAGAAAGTATTTCTAAGTTTAGAAAGAAAAGGCTCAGTATAAGACTTGGATCCACAGAGTTGCCTCTAATTATCCAAGGTGAAACCCTCAAGGAGGAGCTGGGACCCTTGAGAAGACTGCTGAGGAGATGAAGGGAAGAGGGTGGCAGGGGACTGCTGTAGGATTAATTTTGAGAGGTGCCTTTGCCAAAAGTTCTCATGAAGTATATACATGGAGAGCAAGGGTGTCATTTTTCCCTGTGAGTCATTATTGAAATCTTCATTTACTACCGACTGTGTTAAGGAGCTCTGTCAACCCTCACTACTGTAGCAGAAAGAAAAAAGAAAGAAAGAAAGAAAGAAAGAAAGAAAGAAAGAAAGAAAGAAAGAAAGAAAGAAAGAAAGAAAGAAAGAAGGAAAATAGGGAGCGAAGCCTGGGAAAGCAAGGCTCCACCACCTCTGTCTGTCTGTGACCCCTGATTCTGATATCCTGATATCTAAACTGCAGAGCAAAAGGCGCCAGTCCCCACCTTGTTCTGTGGGATCTGCGAAATCTGGAAAGGATGCTGACACAATCAACTGGAAATGATGGGGGGAGTGTGTGTGTGACACATAAACTCTGGGTTTCAGGTCTTTTTAGTCTGACCATGTATCTTGGCTCAAATTCTGGAAAATATCAAACATCCAATTATCTTTTCGCCTGTGCAAGGGAACACAACACAGATTTGCTTAAACATGTAGCCAGTACATGGGAACGGCTGGGTGTTTGGTTTTTTATTTTAAATCTGACTCCACCAGCACTGTCTGTTACTTTCCACTCAAACCACTAAACAACTTCCAAAGCTACAGTCAAGACCTGCTTAGCAAAAGGCCAAGTTGATATATGCAGAATGTACTGAGGTTTCATGCTTCATGTGCCCCCACTGGTCTCAGGTACTCAACACCCAAAAGATAAGCCATGATGTTAAAACAACGAAACCGGAGAAGCTTAGGCAAGCGCAGAGAGGTGTCTTCACCCGCAGGCTTCCCTGTTTTTGGAACTCGTCCTCAGTGATCATCATTCGGTGTAAAAATTACTCTTGTGAAGCAAAGCACAGCACAGTAAAGCACTTGACAGCACCTTTGGGACTGGGGAGCAGGTGTCATAGTATCAGCCTCTGAATAACTAAGAGTGTCATCCTGAATTTTCAAGCTAAGAGCTCTCTAATCTTTTACACACTTGAAGAGAAGAAGTTGGGCACCTGGCCCAAATGACTCTTTCCTTCTTTCTGAACTCCTGTGATAAAGAAGAATTTGATTTAATGTGATTCTCCTTTAACATGAAGTTATACAACTCCTCTCCTCACTCCTTCACATTCTGCACCTGAGTCTTTTAAACAATACACTGAGCAAGAGTGTCAACTGGCTAGATTCCCTTGAGCTCCCAGGGACTGGTCCAGCAACCAAAGAATACGCATGGAGGGACCTATGGCTCCAGTCACATATGTGGTGGAGGATGGCCTTGTTGGACATCGGTGGGAGGAGAGGCCCTTGGACGTGAGGGTGTTCAATGTCCCAGTGTAGGGGAATGCCAGGGAGGGAAGATAGCAGTGGGTGGGTGGGGGAGCATCCTCATAGAAGCAGGGGGAGGAGAGATAGGGTAGAGGGTTTCTGAAGGGAGACCTGGAAAGGGGAAAACATTTGAAATGTAAATAAAGAAAATATTCAAAATATAATAATCAGAAAAAAGCTCAATAGACTGTCATCCCCCCTTCAACACTTCTCTTTCAGTTCCCATGAGTTGAAAAGTACCTAGAACTAATATGTTTAAAATGGAAGAGGTTGGACTGTTATCCTGGTCAATTGGATGAGGACTTACCCACTTAATGTATATCTAAGAATAATTGTCTAAAACTGTGGTCATCTTTAAAGCATGACCCTGAGATTAAGAACTTCCCAACCTTATCTGTTTCTGTGGTGCTTCCACAGTGAAGATATCACCACAAAAGTGGGGTACCAGAATTACCTACACTTCATAAAATAACTGCATTTTTCCTAATGCAAAATCAGGTTATCATTCTGGGATTTGGGGGTTGGAACTCTCTTCCAAAATCATCTGCAAGAACTTCCACCACGGTAGGTGGGTGGGTGTCTGTCTCTGCAGCATGTTTCAGGCAGTTGTCTAGCTGCTACTGTCCTGTTTGTATCATCTGGAGCCCGCTTCTGAAGCTGGAATCTTGTGTTTTTAAACTGAACCCCGTGTTGCCTTCTTTTCATTTCTGTTCTTAGTCTCAATGTTGCAACTCCTAGTAATGTCAAATTCAGATTGCCTTTGCTTCCATCTGCAGGACAATCCTTCACAAGAGTTGAGAAGGCTGGCTATTCAAGGGGCTGGCAAGATGGTTCAGTGGCTAAGAGCACTGACTGCTCTTCCAAAGGTCCTGAGTTCAAATCCCAGCAGCCACTTGGTGGCTCACAACCATCCAAAATGAAGTCTGACACCCTCTTCTGGTATGTCTGAAGACAGCTACAGGGTACTTAGATATAACAATAAATAAATCTTTAAAAAACCCCAGCTATTTAATATACCTTCAGACTTAGTTTGACTCCTTTCCCATTTCTTCCCCTTCCCTCCCCTCCTCTTCTATCTCATTTTACGAATTTTGCCTTCTAGTATATAGGTTCTAAGCTTCTCCTGATACTGAAACTTGGATGGATTAATTCATTTCTGCAAATGCCCTTCTCTCATGCATTCACTCAATTGAGATTTATTTAATGAAAGTCAAAACATTGTGAAATTCTAGGCATGCAAATAAGAAAACACAGTGTGTTACAGAGTGTAGGGAGATGAGCAGGGTGAGGGGAAAGAGAGAATGTATTTGGGGGATTGGAAACTTGCACTCAACCTTAGGGTGAGCAGGAAATGCCTCACTAATGAAGTAACATTTCAACAGACAAATAAGGAAGACAACAGAGGAGGGTTTGCGACTGTTGAGAAGGAAATGGGTATTGGGAATGGAAAATAATTACTAAGGTAAGGATGAGTCTCACATCTTTTGAGGCTCCAGTAGAAGAATGAGGGGAGAAACATAAATGGTGAGGTCAGAGAGATTATGATGAGATAAATTGTCTCTAAACTTCATAGTCCAAGGTCCTTTGTGCTAGTATATTAAAATGAGACTTGAAAACGCTGACTTTAAAGAGTTGCTGAAGTTAAGATCATTCTGGAAGTTTCTAATCCAACCTTGGCTGACAGCCTCATAAGAACATGAAACTGAGGCCTGAACCAACTTGTATGCAAGGAATGAGGACACAGGAGGAAGCAACTGCCTCGAGGAAGAAAGTCACAGAAGAATCCACACTCCTGACACCTCTACCTGAACTTGCGGCCTCCAGAACTGTGGAAACGATTGTCCAGCCTCCAGAACTGTGGAAACTTGGTTGTTTAAGTCACTCGCCTCCGGTTGCCTTGAGAGCCTCCTCAAATTAAAGGCCAGATAATATAAATCCTTGGAAGCCACTTGAAGTACTTTGAGCAGAATGAGAGCTAATAGAATTGTTTTTCAGGGCATAGTTTAGTTCAAATTCTAAAGAGACAGACGCAGTTTCTGCACTGAAAGTAGCCCATAGGCAGCAAGGAGAGAAGAGGAGACACCAGCAAGAGCCTGTTGCAGAAATTTACCCAAGAAAAGGAGTTGATAAGAAGAGGGAAGTACTAGAATGTACTTTTAAATTATAGACCAGAATATTGATGATTGCTTACTTGGAATTGTTATGTGGGCGAAGTGCTAAGGGTATCCCAAGGCTTGAGCAGTGGCAACTGGAGGAAATAAGCTGCCACTCACCGAGGTGGGAAAAGTCATGAGAGTAACAGGTTTTCCTGGGGATGGCAAAGAGTTTAGTTAGAGCATCCTAACTTTATGATGCTCACTCATCTTGGAGTTTAAGATCCCCACCGTATAAATGCACGATTCATAGGCACGATCAGGGCAAGGACAGAGATAGTACTGAAGGAGATGACTCAGTGTGCAGTGGGGACAAAAAGACAATTTGGAACTTAGCCATAGTACTTGGTACTGAGCTCTAGTACTTGAAGTTTCGAGGTTGTTACAATAAGCAGAAGTGAACAAAAAAGCAAGCAAAGAATGAGTCACAAGCAGGAAAAAGAAAATGGTAGAATAATTTCCAAGAAGCTGAGTCTAAGACATGTCTTATCAGGGGAGAATGATTACCTGGCTAAATGTTTTAGTTACATCAAATCATATAAGAGCTCTGTTAGATTAGGTGATAGAGTGGTCCTGAGTGACATGGTCAGGATAGGGAATGACAGGCACAAAAATATCCTCATAGTGGGTTCAGAATGGAATGGGGGAAAAGAATGAGGGGCACACATTATAGAAATATTCCTTTGAAGATTTCTGCTTTAAACAGGCTAAGAAGCTAAAAGCTGCCTGGAGAGAAGAGACAAGAAAGGGTTATATTGTTATATTTTTAAATAACAAATGTTACTATGTAAAAATCTGCAGAGGAGAAGTGAGAAATTTACACTACATGCTGCTTAAAGACAACATTGATTTTATCCCCCAACTTCCACATACATGTGAGCACCCATGCACATTCACCTGCATACACGTGAGCATGCATATGCACATGTTCCTACACACATACACACATGCATACACAGAGAGAATACAGAGCAAACAAACAAAAGCAAACAAATAATAAGTATGAAGTAGGGAATCTTACTTTTGATGGTCCATGAGTACCACTAGGTATAAAGAAGGGGATTCAGGAATTGTTGAATGATGGAAGATGGTATCAGTTGAGTCTTTAAGACTGAGGTGTGATGAGTGATGAGCTAGGAATTTGGGGCTTCTTGGGTTACAAATGCAAACTGAGACCTGCCAAGCTTGTCTAAATCAGCTCAATCAACAGAAATACCACACAAACCTCAGAGATAATTTTCCACTTGTAAAAATTTTACTTTTTGTGTGTAAAAGTTTTTTTGCATATGTGTCTATGAACCATGTACATTTCTGGGACCCAGGAGGCCAGTAGAAGGCACTGGATCCCCTGGGACTGGAATTATATATGGTTGTAAGCTGTAATTGAACCTCTGTAGTACAACCAATTTAAGCTGGTTCCTGACCAGCTTACAAATAAATGAGAGTCAGATTATGTTATTTTTATTTGTCTTTGACAAATACTTTGACAAACCCCTAATCTACTCTTCTAACTGCTGGACTGGCTACCTCCCCAAAAGTGTACCCCAGATACTTGCTGTTTCTCCTGACCACGTGTTCATAGTCCTTCTTCCTTCATAGTGGCTTCCTCTCTTTCCTTGTTCTTCCTTCTGGTCTCTCTCTTCTCCACCCAAACTATGTAACTCAAAGCCCACCTACCTCTAATCCCTCTAGTAATTGGCTGTAGCCAATTTTATTTAACCAATAGCTTTAAATTAACAAGCAAGGTTTGCACAACAAAATCTTGTAAACATGAGAATTCACTCACAGGCCTAGACCTTCTGGTATAGAATTTAGTATTAAAATACATAGCAACAGACCAAACCTCACCAAGTCTCCTCTTTTATCTAAATAAAAAAAGGCTCTCTCTTATAATAATAAATAACATACAGTAGGAACAATTATGAAATTATTATGAAAATTAGTAGGTAAGAGTTACATTCAAAAATCTAGTCTGTTCATATTTGGCAATTCAGGAGAAAGTATTTTATTATCTATCCTATCCTGGTGAGTTCAGAGTTCTATATCCAAATCAATTTCTATCATAACTTGTATTACCATCCTAAAAATAACTTCTTAGACCTAGAGCATCTTTTTAAATCCTAATCAACTTAAGCTTATAGTAAGAGTATGACTATTTAGTCTTCAACTCTATCAGTGACCTGAGAAAGAAAGAAATATTATGTGAGTATTCAGAAAGTTTATGGATTCCAAAAATATAAAAATGACAGACAGTAGCCACCTGGACAGTCTTCAGTATTCTTTATAATGCTGGAGCTTCCATCTTCAGCCTTCTAGTCCAGAATATCTGACAGACTTTTTGTGAAGCAAGAATTATGAAGGACTTGCTTACTCTGTATTGGCAGAGCTTGACTTTGTGTCTGTTTGTCCTTTCTGGACAGATTGGTGTGTAGGTGAAACATGGGCATTTTCTTTGCCCAGTGGCTAGTTTGCACAATTGAAGCAACTCCACATGGAGGTTACGGATGCTCCTCATCTTCTTTGAAGTGAAATGAGTATACTGTCAGGAGCAGACTTGTCTCATCAGAACATCTTCCAATAATAAAATAATTTTAAATGCCTCTTTCTGTGAATCTCTGAGGTTTTCAAAGACCAACTATCTATAGTATATCTGAATTGTTAAACATTGTTTATTCTTAGTTATTTACTATCTGAATAACCTTGAAAGCACTGTATTGTAATGAATTAAATTAGAGTCTAATGTGACCATGAGTTTTACTATCTGACTACTAATTTGTATTTCTTAACCATCATTAACAGTTCATAACTTGTCTTTTTATCATCTCTAATAGTTTGCAATAACAGCTATTAAAAAAGACTGTGACTAAATTTTGTATTTTTAAATGAGTCACATAGGCATAACACCTATACAAGTGTTTAAAAATGCATATATTATGTTGTAACAAAATTAATCTTAAATTTTGTGTCAATATAAAAAGATTTATACCACTAAAAACTTTAAACCTGTATCAGTCTACGATATTTTGTACCAATGTAACAAAATATAATATCAGTTTTTTATTGAAATATGAAGAGTTCTACCAATTTAAGATTTTTGGTTTGAGTGTATTCACTAATCTCCCTTTATTTGTCTAATGTCTTATAATATTTCTATATTCTACTCTTTTCATTTTTTTGTCTAATTTTTTATAATATTTCTATACCTCCTTCTTTTTAGCCCCCTATCCTTTATCTAAGAAATGATAGAGAAAAGGAAAGGAATATAGAAATCCCTGAGTCTAGTCTCTCTATTTTGTTTCCTTTTCATCCAAGACCATAACTACTTGTAATCATCCCCTAAAATGACAACATATCTATAATTCATAAAATTACCAAAACCGTCCATCCCAACTAGATGATGGTCTTCTTGTAATTGCTTCCTGCTAAATTGGGGTGAAGAATTTCTCTCTTGGAAGTCCAAGGAAGTCAGAAAAATGGTTAGACTTAAGAAAGCTAGCTACAGTATTTGTCATGCAGTCTCTGTATGTTGAGAAAGTTTAGGGCTTAACTGAAGCCATAACTGGAATGTCTGAAAGCCTGGATTAACCAAGGTCATCTGGGATTAGTAGTTCTTCCTGAAGTTCTCAAACAGTCTCTGGAAATGGTGTCAGTTGAGGCAGGATCAGGCATTCCAGCAACCTGGAGGAGGGATCTTGCTGGGTTGCTTTTCTTTCTTTCTTTTTTTTCTTTTCTTTTCTTTTTTTTTTTTTTTGCCTTCCATTCTGCAATATACAAATCTTCCAAGCAATATATAGTTCTATAAAGACATTTGTATGGAATGTTCAGGGTGCATAGATCAATTAAGGACGATTTCCTGCTCTTAGTTTGAGCCCTTGAAAGACTTGTGTCTTTTTTTAAATGCTAGTTTGGATTATATTAGATTGTAATACCAAGTTTTTAATTTTTTTCTATACCATTTAAAAGAATGACATGAAAAGTCTTGAGGATTTTGTAGTCAACAAAATCTAAAAGACAGTTTCTTTTATGTCTTAGCCAGTCAGAACTGTTCTCAAGTAGCAGGGTCAGTGCATATGTTACCTGTCTTGTTGATCTTGCCAATCTCCCTCTTTTTGTCTGCAGCCAAGATCTTCAGGGGGTCTTCCCTGGTCAAATCATATTTTCAATAATTTGGATGGAAGATATAGCTTTTCTTTACATTATTGGAACAAATGTAAATTATCCTCCCCAACATAACATGTTTTCTTTCTTCCAGTTTAGAATTAGGACTTCTACAGGCTGATCTAATTCAGTAGTCCTCTCTAAAATCCAGTTTATCTTAGCAGTTGTGCTACTTGTCTCACTGACTTTTAAAAAGTTTAAAGTCAACCAAGCACATTTTAAACCAACTTTGGTTCTACAAACCTCTAGTACTCTTTTTTTAAAGTTTTATTTATTTAATGTATATATGCATGTACACCTGCATACCAGAAGGGAGCATTAGATTTCACTATGAGATTGTTGTGAGCTACCATGTGGTTGCTGGAAATTGAACTCAGGACCTCAGGAAGAGCATCCCAGTGCTCTTAACCACTGAGCCATCTCTCCAGTCTGCATCTAGTGTTATTAACCTCCAAGCCATCTCTTCAATGCCCAATTTTTACCTTTTTAATAACATTCACTGAAAAATAAAAGAGATAAGCAAACAAGTCTAAAAATAAAATATTTTATGTTATATACATGGAACACTATTTCAGTATGTAATTAGTATGAAAACTAACAAGGTGCATGGACTATTTCTAAATATGCTTAGTCTTCCAAGTTTGTTGTGCATTCTTTTCCTTCTACACTCAGCTCACAAGAGGCAAATTTCAAACACTCAGTGGCTGTGTGGCAGTATACAGGGCAGGTCCAAGGGTATGAAAGAAGCTGTAAGTTATTTCTCTCAGGATACAAACATCCTGTAATATATTCAATCTTCAATCAGCCAGGTATGGTTATATATAATTATGCTATTATCTTACCCGATCTAGCTTATCCAAAGAAATATCATGACAGTCTTAGTCACACGCTCTGCTAAAGTCCAAAGTTGCTGTGTCAGCCACATTTATTGACTAGAGGTTAACCTAGCGTGCATTTTCTTGCTGGATCTGCCAGCTTCTGCTTCAAAAGGTCCTTATTTCTTTTGTATGTCTGTTTTTATGCCAATGGTTTAATAATAAAGTCGACACACTTATGGTTATTTGTAGGGAGGTGATCTTTTTGTGGCTGCTGATAGTTGAAACAATTCATTTTGGAGGACAAGGAAAGTTTGGAAAGACAAAAATTGCTTGACATAAAGAATGGGAAAGCTGTATTTGAGGATTAGATCCAAGTCTCTGACTTTGAATATTGTAAGCAGGAAAAGATCTTACATTTCATGGAGAATACCATGACAAGAGATTAGGCAATCTACTGTTAGAATGACTTCAAATTAAATTGACAAAGGGGATTGAATTGAGGATAAATGTCTACATAAAAGCACCTTAAGGAGGATGCAGGAAGAGGTGTAACAGAGAGAAGAAACAGAAAAACAGTCCTCAGATTTCACAAGGAAAAACAAGAGCTCAGTTCTGAAATGATTTATGCGCTGGGCACTCCTCCAGTGTCTATTTGTCCATCTTCAAAAGAGGGGTAAAAAACAGTCTGATAGTTTTAATAACACAGGGAAGTAGATATGTCTTCAGAGGGCAGATAGTATTGGTAGGGTAGAGATGATAACTACAAATAAAATTCTGAAGTCTAGGTCTTTTACAAAGGAAACTGACCTGTGTGCTATTGCTTGCTCAGCTGGAATAAGATTTAAAAGGTATTTCTTCTAACAGACAGCTTGAATAGCCCCAGAGCCTACGGCTCGCCCTCCAGACTATTCAGGCAGCTGATTCTGCAGGCTTCTCACATCCCTGTTCTCTGTTGGATAGTACCATACTAAATCGGCAGGTTTGTTTCTATGACATTCCACACTCTCTTTAACTGATTTTTTATGCATCCCTTTCCAGCATACTAGCCTTTGAGGGCATAAATTTTGAACAGAGTGCATATACTAGGAATCAGACCATAAGCATTAAACCTGGGTCTATCGGGTCCCCATGTGGTGATACTTTTCTGATAGGCAAAGCTCCATCCCTCTTCTATAGCATGAGAATAATGTAGTCTGCCTTGTGGAACTGTTAGTAGGCTTAGTGGTGACATCTGCTAAGTGGTTGGCACCTAATGACAGTCAATAAAGGCTAGCTCAGCACTGGAACTGTGGACACGGTTTAGGAAAGGATGCTTCATCTGATTTAGTTGTTTATGATTCACAGCAATGATGAAGAAGTCAGAGTGAGATAATTTAACTAAATTGAAGTGTGTCTATATGAGCTTAGAAGTGAGTAAATGAGAAATGAGGGCCCAAAGTCATCAATACATCATCACTACATACTATCACTAACATCCTGGAAGGGGGGGGGGATGATGATGGGCAGCCATTATTCTGGGGGATTTTACAAACCTATTCCCATCTCTTTGTGTCTCTCTTTGTCATCTCTTACATGCAGCTTGATTAAGATATAATAGACATGCTGAAGAGTTGACTCATTTGACGTGTACAGTGCAGTGTGGTTAGTATAATCGCAGGCATAGGACTCATCAGCACTGTCACATTCAGAGAACTTTCATCATCCAGTAACCCCTTTCTCTCTCCCTTCCCCCAACTCCTCAGTAACTACCAATCGACTCCCTATCTCTGTACATGTCACTTTCTGGACATTCCACACTCATGGCATCATACAATGCTTTTAATGCCATGTGTGTTTTTTGAGATGGCTTCTGTTACTTAGCATGTTTCTAGGGTTCATTTGTGCTATAGCATCCTTTCCATTTATAATGCCCAAATATGATTCTATAACCCATTTGATTTGTCTGTTCTTTAGTTTATGACATTTGGTTGTTTCTATCTTTCATTTATTATAAGCAATGCTGCTCTAAGCATTTGCTTTTAAACATCTCTCTCACTCCCTCTCACCACACACACACACACACACACACACACGAGTAGAATTGCAGGCGTTCATCCTTTTGTTGATTTCCCTATCGCTGGAAAGAACAAGCATTAGTGATTCTAGTCTGTTTCCCTTAAACACTCTCCTGTGTGAATCGTATTTGTTAAGTCCTTATTCACTGGTATAAGTAACTGAGAATTTGCTGCATATCAAATGCTATTCCAGACACTGAGCAGTGTTGGGAACACAATGGAAACCATCTCCTGGATCTAGGTGGACCCTGATGACACCTTAAGTACTTTCCTTTTGCAGCCGATATAACCGCAGGCAACCTTGTAGGTGAATGTGTTATTGATGAGATAGTCTCTACCTGTCCCTGTTTAGATCTCTCTCTATATTTCTAACAATAGGAATAAGTCATGAGGAGAGGCAAGAAAGAGTGGGCATGTGTGGGGCAATGGACCATGCCAGGAAACTTGGTAAGGTTGAGTGGGTTCAGAAACCCCAGCAACTTACACATGAGGATGGTAGGTGTTTCATCTACTCCTGACCAGATTCCTAACCTGGAACACGTGACCACAACTCTCCACATTAAAAAAAATGTGACCATTGGTCTCATAGCACAGAACACACAGTTCTCTATGCTAATGAGGTAGCTAGATACTGAGGGTTTAGCCAATAAGCTTCACTTCCCTTCCCCGACTTCCCTTTCTGCAAAAGGTATTTAACCTGTGGTCCACCCTGAGGAGGTAGTATGCACTCATTTTCCATGATGAACAATCAATAAACAATATGGACAAGCAAGAACTGCCTCTCTCATCAAGAGCTGCTGTAGGGAGCATGGAATAAGCCTTTGTTGTAGAGAGCTGTTCAGACTAGGTCTCCTGCAGAAGGGTAGTTTCCCACCCAGGCTGAGGTCCCCATCAGCGCTTCCCACAAGCCCAACTCCTGACAGCTGCATGTGGAATCTAGTGTTCAGCATTTAGCATTTAGTCTGCCTGAGCAGAGTTCACACACCCCAGTGTCGGGATGGAAGGTAGAACCACAGGCATGGAGTCAGGAGACTTTCTTGTTATGAAAAAAAGTGAAAACAGAGACATGGTCTCTGTAAACCAAAGCATTGCTTAAGTAGTTAGAATTGCTGGGTCATAACACCAGGATAAGGAGGGGACATTTATCTGATTGATATATAGCCCATCAGTGGGGGATGATGATTAAAAGAAGAAAAATTATGTCATGATTTATAGCTGTCCATCAGATAGCTGTGTGGTGTCAGGCAAGCCATTAACCTCTCTGTGCCCCATTTATCACTAACTGTTGAATAGGAATTAAATATAAGAGATAGCTCCTTTCCAAAGGTGTGCATGAAGCACTGAAACTGAAGAACTTTCTAACACTGTTCCAAAATACAGCTAAGTCTCGAGCAGATTAAACTACATGTAATGACTGAGATCTAGAATCCACATTAAAGACTGAAGTGAAGAATTTGTTGTATTTTATTGAGAAAGAAAGCAGAAGGATTTCCAACAGGTTGTAAACTTGACTGGGCAATGTCAACCCACTCATGTCTCAACCTGGAGAAGATCATTTCCAAACCCCAAGTTCAAGTCTGCACTTACCCTTCCCCTGCTCCGCCCTTCATGATTCACAGAAAGGGCTCACCTTTTGTCTAACCTCAGCTCCACCCAGATGACTGTTTTGGAATCTTCCCTGTGATCTGGAGATGGGTGATTGTTCACAACACTCTGGAACCATGTGACTACACAGGAGTGTGCATCTCATCACACTGCATACCCTTGAATACCTGACAGAAGATGCCCCGGGAGTAGTGACCTCATCTTTTCTTCTTAGATGTACTCTGTCATTTTATGATACCATTGTGGTCCGTGTAGGAAGGTAACCATCTTTCTCTTTGATCTCCATTAATTGCCTGTAGCCCATAGAAGCTGTAACTAAGCAAGTAGGAACATGATATTCCAAGCAGCACAATCCTTAATGAATTGTTTTGTTTGAGTTTGGTTAGGTTTGTTGTACTTGAGAACAAACTCAGGGATTGCTGCAGGATAGGCAAGTTCTCTACTACAGAACTGGATACCCAGTCCACAGCAAGTCTTTGAGTTGGGCCTAGAGCCCTTCCCTTACTCTGACTTAAAGTGATATGGCCACAAGAAGACAGGAGGCTGCCTATGTCCCTGTCCCTAAGTGAACAGTGCCATAAGTCATGCATGAGATGAAGAGACAGTTTTTGTCTCCCTTCCTGAGTCTTCCACCCACTTGCAGAACTGTGTTGTCTCTTTAACAGTCATCCTCATAAAAGAAAAAGTATTCTTTTGGAAGAACCAGTGATGGACTCTGTACAACACAGAATATAGAAGGAAAATGAAGAACAGGTTTAATTAAGTAACAGAAAATCTACATCCCCAAGTTACTTGAGAGGCATATGTTCTCTATCGAAAGTACTCCTAGAGGCCATTGTTGAAGCCCGATCGTGGTCATGAATGAAGAGACACCCACCTCTGTGCTGGTCAGTCTACTGCTGATGTAAGTAACATAGACATTGCTTAAGTTATCAGCATTTGAGATATAAAAAATGGAACATTGCAAAATCCATTGAAGCATGACGAGTGGCTATCTCTGGGATGCAGCCTCCAGAACTGAACATGCAGGATGAGACTGTATTTGGAATCTAAGTTTTTATTACAAGGACTAGTTAGGCACTCTGCTTTCATCTCCTCATAATACTTTGGGTTACTAAATTACTATAGTTAACTAAGCATATGGATATATAAATTCATTCTCTATATTCATTCTAACAAGACACCATACTAATAATTTTTCTCATTGCTCCAATAAAATAACCTGACAAAAACACCTCAAGGAAGGACTTGCTTGTTTTTCGCTCGTGTTCACACACAGAGCAGGGCATGATGGTGAAGAAGGGATGGCTGAGGAGCAGGAGGTGACTGGTCCCCATCGCCTCCAGGAGGGAAGCGGAATGCTGAATTCTGGGTGCTGAATGCTCAACTCACCAGCCCCATCCACTGGGAACTCCAGGTCCATGGTAGATACTCCCCATGGTAGGCACCTTCCTGCCTCACTGATCTAATTAGATAATCCCTTACAGCTACTCCCAGAAGTTTGATTCTACAGTGATCCTGAATCCTGTCGGGTTGACAATTAAGAGAAATCACTATAAAACAGTAAAACTGGAACATTAATGCATAGAGAGTCACACTTTCCTTTTGGTAAACTAAACATGGCAGACACGCAACTCTCCCCGGCTGCTCTGAAATCAACCTTTGACAAGTGCCTGCCTACCCTTTCCCTGGAGATCTGTTCTCTATAGTTAGGACTACCTCACATATCTCCCTCCACCAGGGCAAGCACACACTCAATTGGCTGATAGGTGGAAAGATTTTACCCCTTGCCTCAACTCTGAACAATTTTTTGAGGTGTCATTCCTTCCAGAACCTTCTGTGGAAGCAGAAACCACTACTTTTGTTCTGTTTCTTTCGAAGCTCTCTGCTGCCTCCCGCAGAAGAGAGGCAACTCCCTCAATAAATAACTGGCTTAAGACCTGGAAAAAAAGAAAAAAAAAAACATTGGGCATGGTGGCACACACCCATTGTTCCAGCATGCAGGAGACTCAGGCAAGATGGGCTTGACCAGTTGAATTCAACTTATATAAAACTAACTTTTATTCTCTTGAAGCAGTTGTTGTCTTGGAGGCTTTCTGTCTCTGTCTGCTGACCTAGACCTAATCCTGGAAGCTTCAGGCTTCTGTGCAACCTAATCTAGGCCTAGAATATTTTCAGCCTCTGAGACTTACTGCTGAATAAAGCTCACCCTTTCTAGTTCTTTCTGAACTCTGGCTGGCTGGTTCAACTCAGTTGTTCTGGCTCAAATTCCTCTTCAAGCTGACTGATCCAATCTGGCTTCTCTCTGTCTCTTCTGAATTACTCTACTTCGCATCATACTAATTCATCAAGATGTTCTAATCTTCTAGCTCTTTCTCATTCTCTGTCTCGTTCTGTCTTCTCCTGCTTTTTCTCCAGTCTCTGAAACCTGTCTCACTATAACTGTCACAAAAAAACTGCCTCTGAATTCCACAGACTCAACTCCACTGCCTGCTTCTCCACTCATTAACTGAATTCACTGAACAGAACTCCGTAGCACTCAGATCTGCAGGCCTCTTATTTCCTGGATACTAGGATTAAGCTGGTGTACCCCACACCTGGACCTAAGCTTCTCTTTACCTGAAACTCGCTCTTTATAAGACTGGACTTGAACTCAGAGATCTGCTTGCCTCTGTCTCCTGGAATGAAATGAAGGTCTGTATTCCAGCTGGATCACACAGACCTAGAAGGTCTTTGGATGTGATCTCTTGCCAGAGCAGCCATGTTCTGAATTAAAATTCCTCTCCAAGCCTGGACAATGTATTATGATCCTGTTGTAAGGGGGAGGGGAGGGAAAGGGGGAAAATCTCTTTGTTAGGCTCGACATCTAGAACGTTCCAATTAAGAATATTGGAAAAGAGCCACGTGTTTCTGTCTTCTGTCATTCTTTGTAACAAAGTGTCTGAGAATGAGTAATCTATAAAGGACAAAAATTTACTTGATTCTGGAGGGTGAGAAATCTCAGAGTGTGGAGATGGTCTTTGTGCTTTATCACCGATGGCAGAGGGCAGAAGGGCAAGAGCAAGAGAGGTTGAACCATCTGTTCACATGCAACCCATTCTTAGAAAAATCCTAAATCACCCTGATCACCTCTTAACAGATCCTTCTTAATAGTGATTAAATTCAAAGACGAGTTCTGGAAAGAACGTTTAAAACACAGCAGTCTCCAGGATAAATATTGAAAAATAAAATAAGTTCAACTTATATAAACTATTTTCAGAGAGGGCGGTCATTTGTAAAATAGCAAACGATGTGCGTTTAAATGCATGAAAACATGCGTGGACTTGGAAATGTTGACAGAAGTGATAAATAATGAAATGAAATGGACATGATTATCGCTGTTCAAGTTAAGGAGCCGCGGGACAGAGAGGTGAGTCAGAGATGTCAGCTGAACTTGTACTAAATGGTGATGACCTTGTCAGCTACGTCCTGCCTGACATTTACAGAGAGGTGGTTGATAATAGGATTGATGAATTCATTAGCATTGGGAATCATGCAGAAGCTGAATCTTTAACACATTTTATTAGGTGTGCACTAAGTATATGTTGACTTGGAGAGGACAGTGATTTCAAACGCTTGAAACTGGAAAGGGAAAATCACCAAACTAGTTTTGCCCTAACAATCAGAGGGTGGAAGGCGTATCTCCTGGGTTCGGTTGAGCTTCGGCGCAGGAGCCCAGAGAACCGTGGATGGAGCTGGAGGCCGAGCACACAATGGAAATGTCTATGGCTGAGTCACGCACTGGGCAAAGAGTTCTCTTCTGATATCTCAAAAGGAAAAGACTAGACATTGGAGACGTCATTCATTTATTGATTCAACTAGGATTTAGACAGCACTTCTTAAGTGCGGAATCTGAGCTCTGTTGCTGCGGTGGCAGACCCAGAATGGTACAGGTGGCTCACAAACAATTCAGCTGCTTCATATTGCTTCCAGTCTTAGCTCTCGGCTTCTTGCAAATCACTTCTGGGTTTATTTGGCTCTTCCCGAACTTATATGGCTTCTTGATTGTTTGTTTTTGTTTTGGTTTCTTGGAGACAGGGTCTCCTCCCACAGCCCTGGTTGGTAGGGAACTTGCGATGGAGAGCAGGCTCGCCTTGAACTTGCAATGAAAATATCGCCTCCACTGCAGATTCTGAGTGTGCCTCCGTGCTCAGTTTTGTGGTTTAACAGGAATTGAAGGCATCTTAATATGACTGCCTTTTCTGTTGCCTTCAGCCTTCTCAGTTTATAATCCAGTGTTGTGACCAGGAAAATCGGACCACCCCTCCCTCCAGAAGCAAACAAACATGAACCCGCAACCTCATGCTTTTGGCATTCCAATGTGTCACTAGTCTAAATTAAATACATAGTATCTTAATTCTCCTTCCTAAAAATAGAAATTCTGCTCATAATGATAGTCACAAAAGTGGTAAAATGAGCTATCATCCTCTAGCACAAATACACTGTGCACAGTTAGGCTACCATGTGTCTCACAGTAAAGTCCTCTATCTTAATGTATCTCTTCTGGTCTTCCCCAAGCCTACTGGCAGGTTGGTAACCATAGTGACTAATCACTGAGAGTACCATTTCATTACATTTGTCTTGTCACAACTTTTAGAATTGTATTTTAGTAAATTAAATATATTATCAGTACATGTAGTTTTACTAAGTACGACAGTTATGATTCTGCATGAGGAAAGAGCAGAAATTTGGTTTCATGGTAAGAATAGGGTTTGATACATTTTGGTGAATATTTTGATTTTACTCGAAGATGAATCTGTAGGAACAAATTTCCCAGTAGGTAAAAGAAAATTATTTATGGTGATTGTCGGATCTTTTATCTACTTGTGAAAGAATATTGTTTTCCTGTTAATGATTGTAAGGGCCGGGCAGTGGTGGCACAGCCTTTGATCCCAGCACTTGGGAGGCAGAGGCAGGTGGATTTCTGAGTTCGAGTCCAGCCTGGTCTACAGAGTGAGTTCCAGGACAGCCTTGGCTACAGAGAGAAACCCTGTCTCGAAAAAAAAATTGTAAGGAGTTTCTACTATACTCTTAAATAGAAATATGTAAATGAATTTTGGATATATGAAATTTCCAGAAGTGTCTACACTCTGAGACGATCTCTTATACTACTGCAACTTATTTTAATGTACAAACACATTCTCTTTATAAGTTGTCTTTATTACCGAAATTTTACTAGTATGCTTATGCCTATTTCAACTTAATGCACACACGGATTCATAGTGTTTGTGGGGTGTCACTTTTAGGCATAATTATGTTTTAAGCAAGCTCTTTACATCAATAGAAAAACATAATTAAAACAAAAGTTCTGTTTTTATCTAACATTAGCCTAGAGTTCTTCATTATCAGCACTCTGTCCCTGAGAAAGTTAATTTAGGAAGAATTAATTCCATTGGTTAGCAACCTTTTCCTCATTCCATTACATTGTTCAGAGCTAATATTCCTCAAATCACTCACATAGGGAAGCAATGGGCATAACATTAAGAAATATTAAAAATTCAAACAGTCATAATCTAATTCACAGATCATTTGTTCTAAATCAATACTTCTATCTGAAGTGGTTAATTTCTAATAGCTTTAGCAAGAAAAATAATTTAGGAGTATCTTGAAGGAGAAAATGCATATTCTATAGAAATTCTATATTTTACAGATTTCACTCACTTCTAGAATTCAAACATTGCAAAGTTTTCCCTTGGTACTTCCCAAAAAGTAAAAGTTTTAAACATGATTCTCCTTGCTGAGGTTGAACCTCAGATGTATATATAAGAAGACAAACACAGAGTTATTTGAAATTTAGCAGATGTTTGTCACTCACACCAAAGAACAAAAAGTTCTAGGCAAGTGAAAAGTTGGAATCATGAATCACAGTAGCACAGAGAAAACATGCACTTCTATGGCTACTTTTAGCACTATTCTCTAGAAGGTTTTCACAAATTTAAGGCCATATATTAGTGATATGCTAACAGTTTTATGAGACCCTACAATGAATGAAAACTATGCTATGTAATATTTTAAAAAGTGAAAGGAAATTAAATCTGGTCAATCACATCTTAAGTAAAGCAATAGCTTGACTGTGTGTAAAAAAGTAAACAAGATGAATTCAGTAGAGCATAAGAAAGCATCTTGCTAGGAGGAACCCAATGAATGGTGCAATAGTTTCAAGACTGTTAGAGTTGTTACCAACTGTTCTATGTTTGGATTAGAGGCCTGTTCTTCTGGAGGTAATTCATGACTAGAAGCATAAAACCAGCCAAAAATCTATGACTGATGACATCTTAAGACCTAGGAGAGGACTTGCTGCAGGCATTTAGCTAAATTGACATGGAATCATACTGGCTTCTAAATATTTAACTTTATCCCCGTAGACAAATACTATGTTCTTTTTAAAGACTAAAGGCAGAGGCACATGGTTGCTCAAGATTCTGAAAATAAATGGTAGTTGCATACTTAATTCTAAACAAGTCCGTTATATCACCCATCTAAAGTTTAAAGAACATTTCAGAAGAAGGATGGTTGGAAGAAGGGCCATGAAATGCTATCTCCTGAGCATGATATGCCCATTGCAATCATGGTCTCATAACAGCTGTGACTACCTGCATAGGATTGGCACAAGAGTCTTCCTGCATGGATTGGAGAGGAGCTCCTCTAACTATATCCAATCTTGGTGAACAATTTGTCTGTTAGTGGATTCTGGGAACTGGGTAATCATTGTCTTCAACTGTGTGCCCAGGGAGAATTCAATAAACTTTAATGAATTGTTTAACTGTCATTCAGTAGGCCTTGGTTAAATCTAGTGGGTCATAAAACAGAAGAAAAATATATGAATGAGAGAAAGGAATGTGTGAAGAGGATATGAGTAGACAGGGGTGGGAGGAAGATAGAAGAGAGTTAGGGTGTGTATAGAAAATATATTATAATCAAGTATATTGTATACACATATGAAATTATTAAACATATTTAGTAAAAAAGTATATTAGATATTTTCTTTATTTACATTTCAAATGTTATCCCCTTTCCTCATTTCCCCTTCAAAAACCCCCTATCCTATCCCCACCTCACCAACCCACCTACTCCCGCTTCCCTGTCCTGGCATTCCCCTACACTTCAAACCTTCACAGGATCAAGGGCTTCTACTCTCATTGATGCCCGACAACACCATCCTTTGCTATATATGCAGCTGGAGCCATGGGTCACTCCATGTATACTCTTTGGTTGGTGGTTTAGTTCCTGGGAGCTCTGGGAGGTCTGTTTTGTTGTTATTGTCATTCTTCCTATGGGTTGCAAACCTCTTCAGCCCCTTCAGTCCTTTCTCTAACTCCTCCATTGAGGACCCTGTGCTCAGTCTAATGGTTGGCTGTGAATATCCACCTCTGTATTTGTCAGGCTCTGGCAGAGCCTCTCAGAAGACAGTTATATCAGGCTCTTGTCAGCATGCACTTTTTGGCATCCACCATAGTGTCTGTGTTTGGTGAATGTATATGGGATGGATACCCAGGTGGGGCAGTCTCTGGATAGCCTTTCCTCCAGTCTCTGTTCCACAGTTTGTCTCTGAATTTGCTCCTATGAGTATTTTTCCCACTTCTATGAAGGAATGAAGCACCCACACTTTGGTCTTCCTTCTTCTTGGACTTCATGTGGTTCTTTAATTTTATCTTGGGTATTCCGAGCTTTTGGGCTAATATCCACTTATCAGTGAGTGCATACCATGTGTGTCCTTTTGAGATTGGGTTACTACACTCAGGATGATATTTTCTAGTTTCATCCATTTGCCTAAGAACAGGAAGTGGCACAACTTTTGATGTATTAGTGATGTGGCCTTATTGGAGGAAGTATGTCGTTAGAGTCAGGCTTTGAAGTTTCAAAAGCTCAAGCTTGGTCTGGTGTCTTTCTCTTCCTGTGGCCTGTGTATCAGAATGTAGATCTCTCAGCCACTTTTCTAGCACCATGCCTGCCTGCATTCTACCATGAGGATAATGGACTAAAACTCTGAAACTGTAAGCAAGCTACCAGTTAAATGCTTTGGTCATGGTATCTCTTCATAGCAACTGAACACTGACTAAGATAGTCATGTTTGGTTCTTTAATTTTATGTAAATGGAATCATGTTTGTTGAGGCTAAATATTTATATCTAAAGACATTTATCTTTTTAGGGTCAGATCTGGGTCCTAATGCTTGTTCAGTCTTCCTTTGGTTTTCCCTTGTTGCCTTTTATGAACAGAAAGATGTGTGCCCAATAATTGTAACTGATCAAGGAAAAGAGATTTGTCATCAAATATGGTCTAAGATGGCATTAGTCAAATCAGGGCTATGTGAGGAGAAAACATGCTTTATCGCCTTGGCAGTGGGAATGACAATCTGCAACCTTGTTTTCCTACCAGTACTTAATCAGCGACACAATGAAGTGAATGCTACTAGTGAAATGTAACTATTAAACTGAATATATCTTTCTTATTGGTTGAGGCTTTTTTCAACTTCAGTTAGGATTCGAGCTGGGGAGATGGATAATGACTAACTTATTCGTTTTCCTCTCTATTCTGTACGTTATTTATCTCATATGATAAGTTTGTATTAGTTTAAACTCTGAAAGGTTTAGGCTTATATGAACACCATATAGAGTTTTAAATGTATTTCCTTATTTGATGAGATTTAAAGATCATGTATTTTGTGGTTGACTACTTGCTTAGTACATTCAAAGTCCTTGGATTCAATCCTAACATCATACTATAAACAAAAGTTCATCTATTTATAAATCTATTGACAGGCAACAAATATTTACAGTAACATTAAGAATATTCATTTAAAAACAATCAAGAATTTATAGGAATTTAGAAGAAAAGTTCAGGGAAAGTTTGATTCTCTCCATATTTTTGAAAACAGATTGCCAACATGATGTTCCATGGTCCATGGTCCACAGACTATGATAAAGGCATCCTACTTGGGACTAGCGGGGCGTTTTAAGGGGGAAAAGGAACTTGTCACTAAACCTGAGTTGTATCTCTGGGAATCATAAAGTAGGAGAGAACTCTTGCAAGTTTTCTTCTGCCTCTCTACACTTGCATTTTCCTGTCTCCTACACACACACATACACACACACACACACACACACGCAATTGCTTTCTTTTTTTAACAGTCTCTGGCAAAGAGTAGAAATCCAGGATGTTCCTTTTATTTTGAAGATTTATTTATTTATTTATTTAATATATGTGAGTACACTGCCATTCTCTTCAGAGATAACAGAAGAGGGCATCAGATCCCATTACAGATGGTTGTGAGCCACAGTATTGTTGCTGGGAATTGCACTCAGGACCTCTGGAAGAGCAGTCAGTGCTCTTACCCACTGAACTATCACACCAGCTCTGTTGCTTTCCTTTTAAAGATATCCTTCTTAGTGTCAGTTCTGACAAAGGGCTGGAGAAATAGCTCAATGGTTAAGGACACTATTTGCTTTTTGTAGAAAATCTGAAACTGACTCCTAGTATATACATGGTGGCTCACAGCTATCACTAACTAACAGTTCCTGGGGATCAAGTGCTTTCTGCTGAACTGTGTGTGCACCAGGCATGCAGGAGGTGTGCATACATACAGGCAGGAAACACACTAATACACATACAATACAATACAATACAGTACAGTACAATACAATACAATACAATACAACAAAATAAAATAAAATAAAATACATTTTACCAAATCGTAAATATACTCTCACAGAAGCAATTTAAGGGTAAATTCCACTGCATAGTTTCAGGCTACGGTCTGTCATACTAGTGAAGCCACAGGAGCAGGAGCTTGAGGGAGCTGGCCATATGACAGTCATCCCCGGAAACAGAGCAAAGAATGCATGGCATGCCTGCTAGGGCTCGGCTTGCTTTTGCTCCATCCACAGTGCAAATGTCATTTGCAAAGATGATGAGTTTTGCAGTATCAATTGATGTAGCCAAGACAATCCCCTGACAGTCATGTCCTGAGGACTATCTCCCATGCTGTTCTAGTTTCTGTCAAGTTCACTTTGAAACTAATCACACACCTCTATACAATAAAAATCCAGAAAGGCTGAAGTCAGGAAACTCTGAGGATGCACTATTAACATAATCTTCACCTGATGTCTCCCTTTCTTCCCTGGTAGCTCAAGTACCCTTTAGTGTCATTTGCTCCATAGGGTCACCCAGTTCCTTAACATCTGCACTCTTGGGGAAGTCCCAACTGCTTCCCTTATTCCTGCCCTTTGACAGGAATATGCATGCACGTCTCTGGCAGGAATACCACAGGAATGGTGCTGTTTATTTCTTATTACATTACGGCTGTGCCATGATTGTGGCATTCAGTCACTGACTTTGGCAACTGGTAAGGTGGTACCCTCTGGGCTTCTTTGCAGTCAGGCTGTTTTGTTCTCAATAAGTGCTTCATAATGAGTCCCTTTAGAGCTAAACAAATATCTCAATCTTTTTTAAACTTACTACTCTAGCAATTGCTTCTAAAACCCAACACAGTCTTTGTGTGTTTTAATGCTCAAATTCTTGCTACAGGAGCCTTGTTTCTCCTAAATAATATTTTCACAAATTGCCATTGTTCTTTGACCAGTTGCATTTTTCTGCCCCCTGGCACAACAAAATGTTCCAGGCTGTGTTTGAATTTGTCCTCTTCTATTCTGAAATTGCTCATTTTGCCAAGATTTATGGTTCCTTGAAATGAGAATAATATTGAGTAACCAAAATTTGTATATTAAATGTCGTCATTGCTCTCAGGGTGCTGTCGTTCACAGTTAATCTTAATGACAATTAGGGAATCTATGACAACACATACAGTCATGCTTGTATACTATCTACACCACACCTATATGTATTGGAATCTGTGAATTTTTATTAGTTTTTCCCATTTCAATCCAATGTCAATGACTTAATCCTTTTTTTCCATTTAAGTTATGTGCAGATATTTTCTTCAACAGTGAGTTGAGCTGATGGTAGCACTTCTGTTCATTTCACAATGGAGAGACCTCATTTCCTCTTTCCTTTATCTTTTTTTTATCCCCCCCACCCCATATCTTTTTCTGTCTCTCACAGTAGAATATTCCATGTTGCTTGTGCTGCTCTGGAAGGCACTCTTTTTGCCTCTGCCCTGAGTGTTGGGATTACAGGCATGCTCCCTGACTTCCTGCACTTGAATGTCATCACTAAGAAGTTTGTTTCTATTAAGCCACATGGAGTGCTTGAGATGATTTGAAGGCATTCTCATGGAAAGGTTAATACTTAGCGGACACATGGTTTATAACTAAACCTAGTTGTCTTGGTTACTTTCCTTTTGTTGTGAGGAGACACCACGGCTAAGGCAATTTATAAAAGAAAGCACTTAACTGGGGCTTACAGTTCCACAAGATGAGTTTATCATGGCAGGGAGTAAGATGGCAAGCAGGTAGGTGTGGGACTGGAGAAGTAGCTGAGAGCTTATAGCTGATCCATAAGCTTGAGGCAAAGAGAAGTGGGGTGGTGGAGCTTATTGTGAATGGCTGGGGCTTTGGAAATCTCAACACCCATGCTGAGTGACTCATCTCTTCCAATGAGGCCATACCTCCTAATCCTTCCCAAACAATTCCACCAATGCTGGGGACACAAAGATCCTTGCATTCACAGAGCACTAGGGAACCAGGAATGTAAATGTAAATTAAAAATGTAGGAGGCTAAACTCAAAGAAGGAAATACCTGTTTTCTGCTCAGAAGGCTGGGAGTGGATATTGTTAACACCTGGTAGCCATTTTGTTATCTGTGGAGGCAGATCTCACCCACCTTTTGCTGTAGAGATAGACCTCATCTAATTTCCCCAGAGTGATTGCCCTAGACTCTTCCCTCCCTAGACCATTAACTTTAGCTCCCAGTTAACAGACTCTGCCCTTATGGGAGATGCCACAAGTATTTTATGTACTGCTGACCTCTATGCTTTCTTGGTCAGAGACCATAGTAGTTTCTAGGCCTTTTAGCTATAAAACCAACTCTCATGGTCACATATACTTTGTAAGGGACTTCTATGTAGTCATACCTTAAGCTTTATTGTGTACTTGGATTTGGAATGATTGTTGTCTGTAAACTTTTTTCCAAATTGTACTGTGTTTTAAATATGGTGAGCCAATGGGGAAGGGGCATATTATTCAAACCTTCACATTAGCCCAGGTTAAGATGCTAGCACTGCTGGTTACTAGTGACAGGACTGTAGACTCCTCACTTTTAAAATAGGAGATTATCAGTTCTTATAAAAAGTTTTTTTTTTTACATTTTTTCTGAGTCTTAGTTAAAACAATTTAAGTCAAATCATCTTGATACTTGAAAATATTATGCAAATGTGAAGCACCACTAGTATTTTGCAAAATCTCATTTCTCTAAAGGTTAAGTGATCCATTGAGAAAAATTCACATGAAAGAAAAATAATGAGTAATAGCACCTTAAGAATTGTTGAAAGATTCTGGTTGTACAAATGTAAATCTGCTTTCAGATTTAATGAATATACAAATGTTGATTCTTTTAATCTGTAACTACTTATTAGATGTTCAAAGTACTCTCAAATATTTTAATTTCAAAAATCTTACAAACAAGTTACGAACTGAGGGCACAGTCCAATGATAGAGTGCTTTCGTAGCATCCCTAATAACCCAGGTTTGACTCCAAGCATTGAAACACAAAGGCATCTGTTTCCTAATTCCTGTCTTTCCTTCAGAAGGTGTTCCTGGAGATAGTTTTTCACTTTGCACTTCTAAACTGTGTCTGTTTAGAAAAGAATTGGACTGAGTTGCTATGAGTGACTTCAGAGAATGTCTAAAGTTTGACAGATGCTACAGTGTAGAGTGAGTTGGAGGTTGGTTCCTTATAAGTATGTTCTTCATAGCTGTACTGAAGTCTATTGGGTCAAGATATGAGGACAACATACTATAAGTGATTAAAAAAAAAAGAAGAGAAAGCAAAGCAAATAGCAGGTAGTTAGTGTCCAGGGCTTCGTGAGGCCTTGCCTATTCAATAACAGGAAGGAAGAATCAGGGGCTGGGAAGATAGCTTGGAAGTTGAAAGTACATACTGCTCTTACTGAGGATCTGAATATGATTCCCAGCACCTATGTTTAGTAGTTCACAACTGCTTGTAACTCCATCTCCAGGGCATCTATTGTCCTCTTCTGGATTCCATGGGCATTGCATTCCTGTGCACACACCCCTGCACTATACACATACTTAAAAGAAATCAAATAGATCTTTAAAGAGTAGAGGCAATGTCCATCCCTTGGACTATGTGTATATAGAGATCAGAACATACCCCCTCAAAATGTGTCTGTCATTTGTGAAGATACTTTAAGAAACTGTGAGGTGACTGAAGCTCTGAAAAACATCATTACTATTTATCAAGGGGGGGGGTTATATCTGTAGAAAGGGAATATGCTTTTTGTGCCAGGAAAAGAAGTAAGACAATCACCAGACATTGATAAGCAAAGGCAACAAACCCTCCTTTGCCCCTCTGTTTTTTCCAGCTGTCTCCTTGGCTTCCCCAATATCCTTCTTTCTTTGATCCAGTAAACATTTGCAACCACTTGTCAAAAATTCAATCCTTTCTCATATGCAGATAAAGTTAAATGACTGAGTTTTTTTTTTTCAAATTGTTTTGTTACACGGATTCTACCTGACTAATAACTAGAAAAACTAGAGGAAATAAAAGGGCTTCCCTCCCTACAGTTAAAGAACTTTCTTTGCATCCTTCTGATTGTCAGGGTTAATGCAGAGTATCTAAATGAAGACTCTGTTGGAATAGCCATGGTTGGACAAGCTCTGTTGGTTTAAAAGAAGTGGCTGTTGGAAATGCAATGCCATATGTTCCAATGTGAAGTTCATTAAGCAAGGTCTGATCTATAATTTGATGGCCCAGATGGACTTACCTGCAGGAAGTGAAAGCCCTGTGCAAACAACCATTTATCAGCTCACACTCCTAATGTAGGCAATACCATGATGGAGTTCAGGTTTAAGACAGTATTCTTTATAAAAGATTCTTACTCTAGGAAAAAACTGAAGAGTTCTAAATTAGTGAATTACTAGGATAATTGTGTGTGATTTTTGAATAACTACTGACTATTATGTTATCTGCATCCCCAATTTTACAGAACCTCATAGGAGTGAATAATGTACCTAATGCCAAATAGCTTGTGAGCAGACAGGATTAAATAACTTAGAGTTGAATTCAGTTCAATGGTCTGCGCTGTCATCATAGACAATATGCACCTGTCAATTTACATAATCAATATTTTATGTTTGTATCACACAGGGTCATCTAATCACACAGTGGTACACTTCCTGACCTTTCCAACATTAAATCACTAGGTTTAATGAAATCCCCTAGACACTACCGAATACTTAGGGACAGGCAGACGAATTCAGGCACTGAAGTGTTTGAATATTAAGATCCAAAGGTAGCAAAGGTAAATATCTAGCATCATTAAAAAGAATACTTAGCAGCTGGCCAAACAAATCAATCCAAGTTCAAGTATTTCTTTCACTTGCCTATGGAATTTTCCTTCTGGAAGCTTCTCAGGGAAAGAAAAGTGGTAAGTGTGTTTTCTTCCTGCTACCCCTAGAAACAAATGTATTCACTGTGCTATACAGAGGTTATGAGTCAACCTTTGAACCCAAGGAAGCATGTGGTATGGAGTCTAGACAATCATGTCAGGTTTGTCAAAGATCTTTCAAAAAGGTAATCCTAAAGGCCCTGGCCTGTAATCCCAGCTTCTCTGAGGCTGCAGTAGCTAGATTGCAAGCTCAATGACTATCTAAGCTAGAGTGAGTTCAAGATCGGCCTTGGCAACCTATTGAGCCCCCATTTCAAACTAAAAATTAAAATAGAGCTCAGAAGTAGAGTGCTTGCTTAGCATACAAGAAACCACAGGTTCAATTATTAACACCAGAGAAAGACTGACACAGAGATAGAGATAGAGATAGAGATAGAGGAAGAGAGAGAGAGAGAGAGAGAGAGAGAGAGAGAGAGAGAGAGAGAGAGAGAGAGATAGCCAGACAGATGACAGAGGAGACAGAGAGACAGAGTAGAGCAACAAAGACAGAATTATTCTGAAACGGGATTTTACAATACTATAGTTACTACTCTGGGAAAGAGATCAAAATTTATTTTCCTTATTTAATGTGATTTTAAGTTTTGCACTGCTAAGAATAGAACTCAGGGCCTTAGCACATACTTGGCAACCATTCTGCCATTTGCCCTGGCCCTTATTTGACTTTTACATCCCTATTCATCAGAAAGAGTCTTTGGGATCACCTTTCCCAGGCATCACCAATGAAGAATCAACTCGCTTGAGTGGGAAGCCTTTGCCAGGGAAACCAAGTCACTCATGGATGAGGTGGTGAAAGCCACTTCTAGGGGTTGCATCACTATCATAGGTGGTGGAGACATTGCCACTTGCTGTGCCAAATGACAGAGGATAAAGTCAGTCATGTGAGCATTGGGGGCGGTGCCAGTCTAGAGCTCCTGGAAGGTAAAGTCCTTCCTGGGTAGATGCTTTCAGCAGTGTTTAGTAGTTTCTTTCCTGTCATTGGTTCCTGTGCACAGCTTCTAAGACAACCTAGTGTTTTCTGCATCTCCATTTGGTGTTAGCACAAGATTCAGCTAGTGGTCATGATGCAGTACCAGAAATCCTTAAGCAATTGCACAGCATCTCAGCTTGACTTTACTGCATCGGGATTTGTCTATGTTCTCCAAGACCCCATTTAAATTCCCTAGTGACTGAAATCATTGTGCATTGTAGAGGGCATCTATTTATATTTTGCCCGTGAAAGGAAGTGAGCTGTAAAAGCATAGTGCTCTTCGGTGTATACAGCCTCTGGTTAGCTTTGTCACTGTTCATGACTCAGCATGGAAATATGATGAAATCCCAGCTGTAAGTTTGGAGAAGTTAATGATCTATTAAACAATAAAGATGTCCACTGAAGATGAAAAAAAAAAAAGAAACAATTCGCATTCTATATAGATAACAGAAACTCTCTTGAAAGGGTCTGCATTATCCAGGCCCTGGACAGAGTAAGTGATAGTAGGTGATTCCTGGGGCTTAGAGGACTTTCTGCTCAAGGCTAAGTAGCAATAATAAGCCTTGAGGATTCACCTTGACTTTTAAGCAGAGACAGGACACCAACAGGCAACAGTGTCATTTTGACTCCCTGTATCTGCGAGGACACCCTTTCAGGGTACAGGCACCTGGGAATGACTGAGAAGAGCTTTCATACAGAGGGGAAGGGGAGCAGTTAAGACTTTACAGCTACTTGCTGGAAAGTTACTAGAAACTACAGGCTGTGATGCATTGGAATAATAAGTAGAAATAATTCTTGCATATGGTGTGCTCGAATTTTAACTTTAATGATCATTAATTTTAGATTTAAATATTCACATTCCATATTATTGCATGAAACCAATATGAAACATTTACAATGCTTTGTAACAAATTTTTTATTGACATTTTCTAAGCATTCAAAATATTCAACAATAGTATGGAAGCCATACGTCTTCAAATCCTGTCCTAACCAGTCTATGATGTTCAGGTCACAGCCATTTTAATTTGGCTTAAGACCACCTATACATACTCAGTCCTCTTAAGAGAGCATTGAGACACACTAATTGTCACATGCTAGACACTGCTTAATAAAGTGAACTTAAAGGCAAAGTACAACGTGAATTCAACAGGCAAAGACAGACTGGACTGACAGTAGAGAAGGGGAGCCAGTGAGGCAGAAGCAGCACAGAGAGACAAGGAAGGTTAAAGGGACACAGAGAAGAGCCCCTCAGCCTGGAGGCTGGCAGGTGTCTCTGCAGCTAAGAGTCAACAGTTACAAGTCTTCCCTTCTGGCCGCCGTCTGCAGCAGGTAAACAGGCAGCTCCAAAGCCTTCTGTGCTTAGCCCTCCAGGAGAGAGTGATTCCCCAGCAGCGATTTCGCTTCTGAGTGTGGAGGTGAGATTTCCACCTTCTCTCTGGAGGGGAACAGCTAGGAACACACAGGGCATATGATCAGTGTTGCTGCTGGGACAGGAGTCTTCCCTTCTGGCCACCATTTGCAATAGGGAACCAGGCAGCTCCACAGTCTTCTGTGGACAGACCCTGCCAGAAGAGAGTTGGTCTCCCAGAAGTACAGACACAGGCTTACAGGCCCATAGGAAGGACAAGCTCCAGCCAGAGACAACAAGACCAACTAACACCAGAGATAACCAGATGGCAAAAGGCAAGCACCAGAACCCTATCACAGAAACCAAGGCTACTTGGCAACATCAGTGTCCAGTTCTCCCATCACAGAAAGTCCTGGATACCCCAACACACTGGAAAAGCAAGAGTTGGATTTAAAGTCTCATCTCACGATGCTGTTAGAGGACATCAAGAAGGACATAAATAACTCCCTTAAAGAAATACAGGAGAACATGGGTCAAAAGATAAAAGCCCTTAAAGAGGAAACACAAAAATCCCTTAAAGAATTATGGGAAAACACAAACAAACAAGTGAAAGAACTGAACAAAACCATCCAGGATCTAAAAATGGAAGTAGAAACAATAAAGAAATAACAAAGTGAAACATCTCTGGAGATAGAAAATCTTGGAAAGAATTCAGGAGTCATAGATGCAAGCATCAACAACAGAATACAAGAGATTGAAGAAAGATTCTCAGGTGCTGAAGATACCATAGAAAACATTGACTCAACAGTCAAAGTAAATGCAAAATGCAAAAAGTTCCTGAGCCAAAACATCCAGGAAATCCATGACACAATGAGACCAAACCTAAGGATTATAGGTATAGAAGAGAGCGAAGATTTCCAACTTAAAGGGCCAGTAAATATCTTCAACAAAATTATAGAAGAAAACTTCCCTAACCTAAAGAAAGAGATGTACATAAACATACAAGAAGCCTACAGAACTCCAAACAGACTGGACCAGAACAGAAAGTCCCCCTGGTACATAATAATCAAAACACCAAATGTACTAAACAAAGAAAGAATATTAAAAGCAGAAAGGGAAAATGGTCAAGTAACCTATAAAGGCAGGCCTATCAGAATTACACCAGACTTCTTACCTGAGACGATGAAAGCTAGAAGATCCTGGGCAAATGTCATACAGACCCTAAGAGAACACAAATGCCAGCCCAAACTACTATACTCAGCAAAACTCTCAATTACCATAGATGGAGAAAACAAGATATTTCATGATAAAACCAAATTTACACATTATCTTTCCACAAATCCAGCCCTACAGAGAATAATAGATGGAAAACACCAACACAAAGAGGGAAACTACACCCTAGAAAAAGCAAGAAAGTAATCTTTTTCCAGCAAACCCAAAAGAAAGTAACCACACAAAGATAAAAATAACATCTAACAGAAATATATTTCATGTATATCTTCAATTTTATCAGAAAATGTTTGTAATTCCTCTTCCAATCAATTTAGTATTGTTTTTTTTATGTCTACCATTTTATCTGTATTATTTTTCATGATAATCTTTAATTTTAACTTTTTTCCATATATTTCTTCAATTTTATCAGAGATATTTTCCATGTAAATCTTCAATTTTATCAGAAAATGTTTATAATTCCACTTTCAATCAACTTAGAAATATTTTTATGCTTACCATTTTATCTGTATAATTTTCCATGAAATAATCGATTTTATCATGTTTTTCTATATATTTCTTGAATTTTATCAGAAATATTTTCCTTGTAGATCTTCAATTTTTATCAGAAAATGCTTATAATTCTACTTTCAATCAACATAGGAATGTTTTTATTCCTACCATTTTATCTGTATAATTTTCCATGAAATAGTCAATTTTGATGTGTTTATCTATATATTTCTTGAATTTTATCTGAAATATTTTCCTTATAGATCTTCAATTTTATCAGAAAATGTTTATAATTCCACTTTCAACCAACTTAGAAATATTTTTATGCCTACCATTTTATCTGTAATTTTCCATGATAATCTTCAATTTTAATGTTATTTTATATTTTTCTACAATTTTATTAGAAATATTTTCCATGTAAATCTTCAATTCTATCATAAAATGTTTCTACTTCCTTTTCCAATTAATTTAGCAATTTTTTTATGTCTACCATTTTACTCTTAATTTTCCATGAAAGTTGTCAATCTCAATATGTTTTTCCATATGCATCTTTAATTTTGTCAGAAACATTTTCCATGTAAATCTTTAATTTAAAAAAATTTTATTAAATATAATCTTCATTTACATTTCAAGTGGTAAAACCTTTCCTGGTTTACCCCCTCCCCAATACCCCCCAATCCCTCCTCCCACTCCCTGATTCCAAGTATATGCCCCTCCACCCGACCCACTCCGACCTTCCCCCTCCTCGATTTCCCCTTGTTGGGGCATATATTGAACCTTCACCTGACCAAGGACCACTCCTCCCACTGATGTCCAACAAGGCATTCCTCTGCCACATTTTTGGCTGGAACCATGTGTACCCCTTGGTTGATGGTTTAGTCCCTGGGAGTCCTGGGGTGTCTGGGTGGCCAATATCATTGTTCTTCCCATGGGGTTGTAAACCCTTCAGCTCCTCCGTACCACCCTCTAACTCCTCCCTTGGGAACCCCACTCCCAGACCAATGGTTGGCTGCTAGCATCTGCCTCTGTATGTGCAAGGCTCTGGCAGGGCTCCTTTTGGTATGTGCTGCTTGTCGTCCATAGTAGTGTTGAGGTTTGGTGACTGTTTATAGGGTGGATACCCAGGTAGAACAGTTTCTGGGTGGCCTTTACTTCAGTCCCTGCTCTACACTTTGCCTCCATTATTGCTCCTGTAAGTGTATTGTTCCCTTTCTCAGAGGAACCCAAGCACCCCCACTTCAGTCCTCAATCTTCTTGAGCTTCCTGTGGTCTGTGAATTGTAATTTGTTTATTTTGAGCTTTTGGGCTCATATCCACTTATCAGTGAGTGCATACCATGTGTGTTCTTTTGTGATTGGTTTACCTCGCTCAGGATGACACTTTCTAGTTCCATCCATTTGCCTAAGAATTTCATGAATTCATTGTTTTTAATAGCTGAATAGTACTCCATTGTGTATATATACCACATTTTCTGTATCCATTCCTCAGTTGAAGGACTTCTGGGTTCTTTCCAGCTTCTGGCTATTATGAATAAGGCAGCTATGAACATAGTGGAGTATGTGTCCTTATTACACGTAGGAGCATCTTCTGGGTATATACCCAGGAGTAGTATAGCTAGGTCTTCAGGTAGTACTATGTCTAATTTTCTGAGGAATCGCCAAACTGATTTCCAGAGTGGTTTTACCAGCTTGCAATCCCACCAACAATGGAGAAATGTTCCTCTTTTCCAACATCCTCTCCAGCATCTGCTGTCCCCTGAATTTTTCATCTTAGCCATTCTGACCGGTGTGAGGTGGAATGTCAGTGTTGTTTTGATTTGCATTTCCCTGATAAATCAAAATGTTTTTTGACATTCCAATTCTTTTTATTATTATTATTATTATTATTATTATTATTATTATTATTATTATTATTATTTTCTATATTCTTTATTTACATTCCAAATGATTTCCCCTTTTCCGGTTCCCCCATCTCCGAAAGTCTCATAAGCCCTCTTCCCTTCCCCTGTTCCCCATTTGCCTAAGAATTTCATGAATTCATTGTTTTTAATTGCTGAGTAGTATTCCATTGTGTAAATATACATGGGAAATATCTCTGATAAAATTGAAGAAATATATAGAAAAACACGTTAAGATTGACTATTTCATGGAAAAGTTATACAGATAAAATGGTAGGCATAAAAATATTCCTAAGTTGATTGAAAGTGGAATTATAAATATTTTCTGATAAAATTGAAAATCTACAAGGAAAATATTTCTGATAAAACTCAAGAAATATATAGAAAAAGACGTTAAAACTGACTATTTCATGAAAAATTATACAGATAAGATGGTAGGCATAAAAATATTCCTAAATTGATTGAAGGTAGAAGTAAAAACATTTTCTGATAAAATTGAAGATTTACATGGAAAATATCTCTGATAAAATTGAAGAAATTTATACAGATAAATTGGTAGGAATAAAAATATTCCTAAGTTGACTGAAAGTAGAATTATAAACATTTTCTGGTAAAATTGAAGATTTACCTGGAAAATATCTCTGATAAAATTGAAGAAATATATGGAAAAATGTTAAAATTAAAGATTATCATGGAAAATAATACAGATAAAATGGTAGGCATAAAATATTTCTAAGTTGATTGAAAGTGAAATTATAAACATTTTCTGATAAAATTGAAGATTTACATGGAAAATATCTCTGATAAAATTGAAGAAATATATGGAAAAATGTTAAAATTAAAGATTATCATGGAAAATAATACAGATAAAATGGTAGGCATAAAAATATCCCTAAGTTTTTTGAAAGTGGAATTATAAACACTTTCTGATAAAATTGAAGATCTACAAGGAAAATATTCCTGATAAAATTCAAGAAATATATCGAAAAACTTGTTAAAACTGACTATTACATGGAACATTATACAGATAAAATGGAAGGTATAAAAATGTTCCTAAGTTGATTGAAAGTAAAATTATAGACATTGTCTGATGAAACTGAAGATCTACATGGAAAATACTTCTGACAAAATTGAAGAAAAATACAAAAAAAAAAAACCCATTAAAATTATACCAAAAGCACACAAAGATCCGACAAAGAAAGAGAATCTCAGGCCAATCTCTCTTATGAATATCGATGAAAAATACTCAATAAAATTCTTGCCAACCGAATCCAAGAACACATCAAAACGATCATTTGCCACGATCAAGTAGGCTTCATCCCAGGGATGCAGGGATGGTTCAATATAAGGAAATCCATCAATGTAATCCACTACATAAACAATCTCAAAGAAAAAAACCACATGGTCATCTCATTAGATGCTGAGAAAGCATTTGACAAAATTCAGCATCCTTTCATGCTAAAGGTCTTGGAAAGATCAGGAATTCAAGGCCCATATCTAAACATAGTAAAAGCAATTTACAGCAAACCGGTAGCCAGCATCAATCTAAATGGAGAGAAACTTGAAGCAATCCCACTAAAATCAGGGACTAGACAAGGCTGCCCTCTCTCTCCATATCTTTTCAATATAGTACTTGAAGTTCTAGCTAGAGCAATTAGACAACAAAAAGAGGTCAAAGGGATACAAATTGGAAAGGAAGAAGTCAAACTATCACTATTTGCAGACGATATGATAGTATACTTAAGCGACCCAAAGAACTCCACCAGAGAACTCCTACAGCTGATAAACAACTTCAGCAAAGAGGCCAGATATAAAATCCACTCAAGCAAGTCAGTAGCCTTCCTATACTCAAAGGATAAGCAGGCTGAGAAAGAAGTAAGAGAAATAATACCCTTCACGATAGCCACAAACCATATAAAGTATCTTGGCGTGACTCTAACCAAACAAGTGAAAGATCTGTATGACAAGAACTTCAAGTCTCTGAAGAAAGAAATTGAAGAAGACCTCAGAAGATGGAAAAATCTGCCATGCTCATGGATTGGCAGGATTAATATAGTAAAAATGAGCATCTTACCAAAAGTAATACACAGATTCAATGCAATCCCCATCAAAATCCCAACTCAATTCTTCATAGAGTTAGAAAGAGCAATTCAAAAATTCATCTGGAATAACAGAAAACCCAGAATAGCTAAAACTATTCTCAAGAGTAAAAGAACCTCTGGGGGAATCAGTATCCCGGACCTCAAGCTGTACTACAGAGCAATAGTGTTAAAAACCGCATGGTATTGGTACAGTAACAGACATGTAGATCAATGGAACAGAATTGAAGACCCAGAAATGAATCCACACTCCTATGGTCACTAGATCTTTGACAAAGGAGCTAAAACCATCCAGTGGAAAAAAGATAGCCTTTTCAACAAATGGTGCTGGCTCAGCTGGAGGTCAACATGCAGAAGAATGAAAATTGACCCATTCTTATCTCCTTGCACTAAGCTCAATTCTAAGTGGGTCAAAGATCTCCACATAAAACCAGACACACTGAAACTAATAGAAGGGAAACTAGGGAAGAACCTTGAACATATGGGCACAGGGGAGAATTTCCTGAACAGAACTCCAATAGCTTATGCTCTAAGATCAAGAATAGACAAATGGGACCTCATTAAATTACAAAGTTTTGCAAGGCAAAAGACACTGTCAAAAAGACAAAGCGGCAACCAACTAACTGGGAAATGATCTTTACCAACCTTACATCCGACAGAGGGCTAATATCCAATATATACAAAGAACTCAAGAAGTTAAACTCCAGAGAGGCAAGTAACCCTATTAAAAATGGGGTACAGAGCTACACAAAGAGTTCTCACCTGAAGAATATCTAATGGCTGAGAAGCACCTAAAGAGATGTTCATCATCCTTAGTCATTAGGGAAATGCAAATCAAAACAACCCTGAGATTCCATCTCACACCAGTCAGGATGGCTAAGATCAAAAACACAGGAGACAGCAGTTGTTGGAGAGGATGTGGAGAAAGAGGAACACTCCTCCACTGCTGGTGGAATTGCAAGCTGGTACAACCACTCTGGAAAGCAGTCTGGCGGTTCCTCAGAAAACTGGGCATGACACTCCCGCAGGATCCGGCTATACCACTCCTGGGCATATACCCAGAGGCTTTACCTGCATGCAATAAGGACACATGCTCCACTATGTTCATAGCAGCCTTATTTATAATAGCCAGAAGCTGGAAAGAACCCAGATGTCCCTCAACGGAGGAATGGATTCAGAAGATGTGTTATATCTACACAATGGAATACTACTCTGCAATTAAAAACAATGAATTCACGAAATTCCTAGGCAAATGGTCAGATCTTGAAAATATCATCCTTAGTGAGATAACCCAATCACAAAAGAACACACATGGTATGCAGTCACTGATAAGGGGATATTGACCCAGAATCTCGGAATACCCTAGACACAATCCGCATATCAATAGATTTCTAAGAAGATGGAAGGAGAGACCCCTGGTCCTGGAAAGATTGGATGTAGGGGAACGCCAGGACAGAGAAACGAGAGGGGGTTGAATGGAGAAAAGAGGGAGAGAAGGGGGCTTATGGGACTTTCGGGGAGGGAGGAAACGGGAAAGGGGAAATGATTTGGAATGTAAATAAAAAAAATAAAATAAATAATAAAAAAAATTGAAGATTATCATGGACAATTATACCGACAAAAGGGTAGGCAAAAAAAACATTCCTAAATTGATTGAACGTGGAACTACAAACATCCCCCACTCCCCCTGCCCACCGAAACCAAAGATCTACATGGAAAACACCTCGGACAAAATCAAAGAAATACACAGAAAAAATGTTAAAATTAAAGATTATCATGGAAAATAATACAGTCAAAATGGTAGACACAAAAAACATCACTAAATTGAAAGAGGAGTCACAAACATTTTCTGATAAAATCTAAGATCCACATGAAGGCTTTGGAGCTGGCTGGTTCCCTGATGCAGATGGCGGCTGGAAGGGCCATAAAATGGTTTTACTTCCCTTTTCAATAAAAATAAAAATCAAAATAAGTGTGCATTGAAACAAATTCTGGACATAATATTTACTTTCAATAATTTTATAGGTTATATAAAGGTTATATATAGTTTTTATAGGTTATTTGTTTAAAATATATTTCTTATATATAATTATATACTTAATTCATTTAAACCATTACTTAGTTAATTTGAGACAGGCTCTCACTAAGTAGCTTAGGCTGGACTGTTGTGATTGCTATCTTCCTGGTTCAGCCTCCCCAACCGTGGGATGACCGTTTTCTGGCTTCATATGTATCTGATAGTGGTTTTAAAGGTCTCATCTTAGGATGTAATGATTTTATTTTATGTGTGTGAATGTTTCGTGAGTGTTTTTGTACAAGCATTATGAGTATGCCTGGTCCCTGGAGAGGTCAGAAGAGAAGAGAGTGTTGGATCCGCTAGACTTGGAGGTATAGACAGTTGTGGGTAGGTGCTGTGAACTGAACCTGGATCATCTGCAAGAAACACAAGCACTGCCAAACACTGAGTCTCTCCCCAGCCCCAAGATCTAACCTGAATAAAATTGCCACACCAGAAACTTACAAATTCATCTAATGAATCTATTGCCATCTAATGAACAGACAGTATGCAGATTTCTACGTCTTTGTTCTTAATTCTTCCAGGGTTGAGTTGTTAAAAATCGGGACCCATAAGAGGTTGGTAGCCATGGTGACTCAAATCTGTAATCCCAGTACTTGGGAAGCTGAGGTAGTAAAATTGCAAAGTGGAGGAAAGGCTGGAATTTATAGTAAAATTTGTCTCAAACACAGAAAAACAAATTAGAGCAAAACAGTTCATGTGTGGCTTTTCCACCGCATCAGCACAGGCTGATAAGACCCAGACCTCTCCCTTCAGCCAGTACTAATATTCCGAAGCTCCGTTTTTCTCTGCCATTTTTGTCTGGTTCGAAGGGAATAGCTTTGCTTTATAGTAAAGTTTTGTCAATTTACGTTTGCACAGAACATTTTCCACTGTTTCCTTGGCAACTTGATTCTGTGCTGAGGCAGTCTTGAAAAGTCCCAGACCCCCTGCTGCGTTTCTACCATATAGTAAGGGAAGGGCATCAGTCTGCATTACCTCATATGGTTCTACATCATCCTTGTTAGACTGACTGTGAGGATCTTTCCATCCGACGCATCATCTTTAGGTGTGAGGGTCCTCTCTGAGCTGCAGTACCCGAAGTGTTGGTCATTTTCCCATCACTGAAACAAATAGCCCGAGGTAATCAAACTTATACACAGAATACGTGTGCTTTGGCGAACAGTCATTTCATTATTATTCGGCCCATTGCTCGGAGCCTGTGGTGAGACAATGATTCATTATAGGAGAATTCAATGCAGCAAAACATACCATGGCCACAATGGAGAAAAGGAAGTACCCGGCATCCCAGAGTACTTTGGGAGGGTCTGCCTCGAATCACCGGAGGGCTGACCACTGGGTCCCACCTATTAGAGGTTTCACTCCCTTCTAAGGGCACCACTCTGTGTGCCAGTTTTAACACACAGAGCTTCGAGGGACATTTAATATCCACACACTATGGTCTGAGGATATTAAACATAAAATTTTAGAACAAAAAAGAAAAACAGCTCACAAATTTTAAAGTCTATGGTGCCTTGGGTAGTGTGGTAGAATATTATACCACGCACTCAGCTCTACCCTTTCCCAGAATCTAGGTTCTATATCCACCACCTGCCCTTAGCCACTGGGTAGCCATCAAAATTCTCTCAGTTCAACTGGGGAGGTATCACAGTGCTTATGCGCTAGCAATCCTTATCGTGTTCAACAATAGCCCCGGAGCAAAGGGGCATCTATGCAGGGGATCCAATCAAGCCACAGAGGCCACTCAACGTACTTCCTTTAAGTGAAAAGGTGAAAGTTCTCAGCAAAGAAAGAAACAAAAGTGTATGTTGACATTGCTAAGATACAGAAGAAGCACAGGTCCTCCCGTGAGACTAGCAAGAGGAAAAAGGCAACTCACACTTCAGTTTTCTGTTCAGGTTGCAAACTGCACAAGTTGTAGCCACAGCGTGGGGGTAAGAGTTTTAGCATCGGCTTCACTTCTTCTTATCAGGTCGGTGTCGTGTGGGTGCTGCGTCATCTCACCTCATCGTGGGAGGAAAGGTGAGTACACACATCACACACACACACACACACACACACACACACACACACACACACACACACACATTCGCCCACGCGGCGAGGGAGGGAGGGAAGGAGGAGGGGAGGGAGGGATAGACAGAGATGGAGAGGGAGATGGGACAGAATTTCTGTATTTAATTTATAGTTACTGACTAAACTTAGTGGAAAACTGCCACAAAGGCCTGGGGGCAGTCTGGACCTCGCTTTGAAGCCTAATGGATTCACTGCCAATGTCCTTGGAGTGGAGGCTTAACTGCGTTCCCCTCAATCTACAGGTGACACAGCCTAGATCACCTGTGAAAAGAGTCTCTGTTGGGGAACTTTCTAGATCACTTTTGCCTGGATGGGTGGAGGTTGGGGGGCATGGGGAGTTGTCTTGCTCATTAGTTGACATCAGAAGAGTAGCGTTAACGCATGAACAGGGTCCAAGAACTCTATAGTAAGAGAGAACCGCCTAAGTGGAAGCGGAGAGCTAGTGAGCTAGCAGGCAGCGTGGGTGCCTTTGCATCCCTCTGCTCTGGACTGGATGTGGTGTGGCTAGCTGCGTGAGCTCCTGCCTTGGCTTCCTTGCAGCCCCGGAACCGTAAGCCTAATAAAGCCCTTCCTCCTTTAAGTTGCTTTGGTTGTACTATTTTACCAGAGAAACAGAAAGGAAACCAGAATAGAGACTCTATCAGGTAATTTACAGTGCTGGTATTAGGGTTCAGTGAAGTGACACCCACAAATCGACGGCCCAGGGAAGGACCTGGGAGGGTTGCTAGTGTGTTCCGCTCACATTAGTTTACGTGTGTGCTTTGACTTCTCGAGGGAAGAGAACAGGACCTGGTTGCCCAGTGCCAAATGGTCAGCCCTGAGGAAACCAAACAGGTGACATTATATGAACTGAACAAGTTATATTTAGTAATAAATAGATAGTTATATAATATATCACTAAGTATATTTTATAGTATATTTAAAATAATATAATATATAGTTACACAATTTTTATTATATAATTTACATATATAATTTAATTATATTTAATATATACAATTATATATATTTAATATATATTATATACATTAATATTATATATTATATTACATTATAATATATAATATTATATAATATATATTAATGTATAATATATATTATATTTAATATATAATTATATATATTTAATATATAATTTACATATATACATATATACGCACATATATATATATGCATACAGGCAGTAACAATTAGTGAGTAAAGAGGCTTGAATTTGGAGGAGCACTAAGAGAGGCATATAGAGTTTGGAAGGAAGCAATGTAGTCATACTATAATATCAATAATGTCACTTTTTAAGGTAGAAAAACCACACTTAGATTTGCAGAAATTGAAAGCCCACCTGTCTCCACTCCTCCATTTCTCCTCCCAGGTCCTCCTGCCATGAACAACTTGTGCCTTGCGCCTTTGTAGGTTTTGGTTCATTTTACAGCCAGTGAGCCGATAGCATTTCATCACTATCAGCAGTAGTCTGTCATTTGCATTAGCCCTCATTCTTTGTGTTGCATTGCGCTATGAGTTTTGACAAAGGCATAATCGCAGGTGCCCGCTGAGCGGTTCAGAATGTGCAGCTCTGAGATGCCTTGCCCGGGCATTAGGGATTATCTGGAGCTGGTACTTCCAACCGGCCTCCTTTGCCTAAACACAGTAATAAAACTTACTTGTAGAGGTTTCCCTTCTCCTCAATGAAGAGGAGAATAATTCTCGAATTTTACGATGGGTAGGACTTGGACTTGCTGAAGGAATTTTGCTAGAGAACCTGTTACCTATTTTCTAGTTGCTTTATCATAACTTGCCTCCTTTTTTTGGTGTGCTCATTTCTCTCCCCCACCCCCGAGCATACACACTGGGGGGTGTGACCCCCTCTGTCAGTTTTACTTGTTTTCTGTGGAGCTCCTGCTCACATAAGAATATAAATCATACATTTTTATGATTTCTCTCTGAATAATCTATCTTTAGTCTGCTTAATTTTTCAGGTTCCATTCACAGAACTTTAGGGAATAAAGGAATGTTTTCTTCCATGACATCAATGTTGTCATTCCATTCAGAAGAAATTTGCCACATAGAAAATCCTCCATATTTCCTGTACTGTCTCCTCTGTACTGTCTGAGTCTCACTGGATTCCTAGTAGCCACTGGTAGTTTTGCTATATGTATTTTCATATTTTCCAATTTTGAAATGTCATATGGTGGCAATTGTGTAGTATATGTTTCTTTTAGACCAGCTTCCTTTACTTAGCAATATGCCTTATAGTTTTATTTTCTTTTAAAGATATGTATGTATATATGTATGTATGTATGTATGTATATACCTACTACCTACCTACCTAACTAACTACCTACTTAACATCTTTCAATGCTGAGGATTAAACCTAGGATCTTGTATGTGCTTGGAAAGCATTTCACCAATTGATTGGCCTATTTCTGCTGTCAAATTCTGGTTTAAAGTTACATATGATTTATCATTTCTGGAAAGGCTTCCATAGGTAATAAGCTAAGCAAAGACAAACGGACTACTTTTGATCTCTGCTTCCTGAGTACAATCTGTGATGGAACAGAGGGCAAGCAATCAAAACACCAACATTGTGGGTTCTCTGTGTAGAAGCACAGTGTTGATAGTTGTTGCTCTTGTGTGTGTGTGTGTGTGTGTGTGTGTGTGTGTGTGTGTGTGTGTGCGTGTGTGTAGTACATGCTCCTACAACTGGTCTGTGAGATAGTTGCAACCTCAAACTCTAGAGTCATTCAACTTAGAAAAGATACACTTTCTGATTCTATTGATTGAAGGTATTTGTGTGTGTGTGTGTGTGTGTGCACTCGTGTGTGTGTGTGTGTGTGTTTTGCATTTATATGTACATCTGCCCGTGCACATGTCACAGAACACTGCATGTCCTGCTCTATTACTTTCTGCCTTATCTCTGAGGCAGGGCCTGCCATTGAACCAGAAACTCATCACTCATCTGTCTGTCTGTCTGTCTGTCTGTCTGTCTGTCAACCTCAGGGATCTGCTTGTCCCCTCATTCCAGTGCTGGGATTATATACACAAAGGACAAGCCAGCCTTTCCATGGGTCCTGAGGATTGAAATTCAGGTCTTCATGCTTGCAGAATAAGCACTCTTACCACATTCCCTGTCCAAGGCATGTGTATTTTTATAGAATCCCAAGCAATACTTACACAAAGGTATTTCTTTGGCAGTAAAATGAACACTAGTTTGGTGTCATAAAATCTGGCTTCCAGTTGTCACTCTTCATTAACATACCAAATATTTATTTAGCTTTTTGAATGCACCCGACTACAAGCTCTGAATTGATACAGTAGTGAGCTTCATAATTATGTTCTCTACCTTAATGACTTTACACAGGAGATGCAGATATTAATCAAAGAAGCATACAAATAAATCTTATTCATCAACTCTCCTAGGGACTAAGAAAGCAAAAAAAAAAAAAAGCCACGTGAAAGCATTAACTGAGAGGCCTAATTCAGTCTAGAATGGGGTTGGTGGTTCAGTTCACTTTACCATGAGATAATGACCTTGACATGAGATGCTATTTCAATGAAGCTAGTGCAGAATGACTGCCACCCATGCACAGAAAGTCCGTATGGCTTAGGGCAGGGGACAGAAAGATGAAGCTGTGGAACTAATTCACTATCATATATCCTTTGGGGGAAAAATAGCAGGGGACTCTGGGTCTCCAGTATCCATTCTCTACTCAGCATTGCCATACTTTTTCTCAAGTCTCCCAAACATGTTTTACAATTCTTCCACGTGTAGTTATGAGAAGCCCCAACCAGGTTGTTAATAAACCTCATGTAATGTTAGAATGTTAATTAATCATGCAATGGTTTTTAAGGCTTCTTGACTGATTAGATGCCAATTATTGTTATTAAAAGACATGCATACAGTGCAGAAGACCTGTTCCTCTGCCACAGCTAGTTGAGCACTGCACAAGGCTTGAGTGTTTGTCAGTTGTCCTTGCTTTGGTCTCTATTTCACTTGGACCATAGTTTTGCTGATGCTCTTTGCTTTGGTTTGAATGTAGCCTCAAAGCTTATATATTGAGAACATAATTCCAGTGCAACTTAGTGTTAATAAGTTGGGCCCTAAATGCTGATACCCTAGAAGTTGTCTCTTTACAAAAATGTGAATTACTTTTCCTTCCACAATCTTTTTGTCTCTAGCCTTATTTTCTCCTCCTTCCCTTCCCTCTTCCTCTCCCCCATCCTTTATCTCTCTGTAGTATGTTTCCTTGTCCTTGGGCTTTCAACCATGGATGACAGAGAAATAAGGTCCTTACCAGATTTGGATTCTTCAACTCTTACAATTCCTACTCTTTAAAACTATAGTGAATAGACTTTTGTTGTTCATAAATTCCCCATTATCATATATTCTACTATGTACAAAATGGAATACAGCACCATTATCATGTCCACAGACAGAGAAGAAAGGGCTGAGGCAAAAGCAGAGCCACCTGTATTAACACATTGAAGAGCTGAGTTGAGTAGTGGTTGGCTATAGTAGAATGGGGTCTGGCAGGCAGGACCACCACTGTTAATACCATTGTGTAAATTTTGAGATCAAGATATTTCTTTACATGGGAGGTATACAATTTAGACATAACAGCTTTTGAGGAACTCATTTAATGATGTAGTGTGGAGCTACAGAAAATTCCATGTGGGTTATTTTTGTTGTTGTTGTTGTTTTTATTGTTGTCGTTGTTAACTCTCTCAAAACACATATGATCTTTTCAGAAGTGTAACTCAACCCAAAGAAGACAGTTCTGACACAAATGACTTTTCCTAAAGGGCCAGTATTAAGACTTTCCAGTTTAATTTAATCACATTTTAACTTTATGCTTGCTAATTTTGGTTGTCAACCTGGGAGGATTTAGAATCACCATGGAGACACACCTCTGGGCATATCTACGAAGGTGTTTGCAGAAATATTTAACCAAATAAAGAAGAGCCAACCCTAAATGTGGGCAGCACTAGACCAGGAACCGGGGTCCCTGAGTAAATAAAAATCAATAAAATCTGGCTGAGCAACCGTCTGCTTCCTGACAGATTTCAGTGACCAGGTGCCTCACAGTCCTGCCAGCATGCCTGTCTGCCAGGAAGAACTCTATCATCAAACTGTGAGCCCCAAATAAACCCTTCCTTCTTTAGGCTTCTTTTATAGGGAATTTTGTCATAGCAATGAGAATAGGAATAAACACATATACACTCTCCTGATTGACTTTCTTTTGCTAGTAATCATGTCTGTCCTTTGCCGTAGGTGACAATTAAAACCATTGCTGATAAACTCAGACCATGTGCTGAGTCTCGTGTTAAAAGAATGGATGGTTTATTGTATGTTCTTGGAACAGTAGATGGTAAATTGGATTTTTTTTTCTTAGAGTTTATAAGATTTGGTCCCTTCCTTATCAATGCCTTTCTGCATATCTTAAAACAAAACAAAACAAAACAAAAACAAAACAAAAAAAAAAACCATGCAATTCACATCATGCACCTCTAGTCACCTCCCTGTCCCTTCATATCTGCCCTTGCAATGCTCCCTCCCAACATAAAATAAAATAAGATATATTAAAAAACAAAACCAAAAGACCCCATCTTGTCATGGATGCTGTGGTGTGTCAGTGTGTCACCCGGGATGCCCTTTTGTCCACACATCTTTGCTTACAAATGTTCATTGCAATGAGTCATCGGTCTTTTTCTTTTTGAGGCCTCTGGCTTTTGCTACATGATCAATACTGGATCCTCATGGGAACTCCTCTTGAGAATCCTGTGGTTGTTGCTCCATGTCATGAAGTTCCTGCAGTTTTAGATCTGTAGGACTAGCCCTTTCACAGTACAGCATATCATAGATGGCGTAGATGTGTTGGGCCATCTCAAAGCCCTAGATCTGGGCCCAGCTGAGTTGGTTCGACCATCAGCTCTTCTTTGCCCACACACATCAAGGCAAGCTCTCCAACATTGCCCTGTGTAGCTTACCCAATGCCAAAGCTAACAAGGAGCTGGATAACCCATGCCCAGGGTAGCAGGACCAGCTCTACTCTGCTGCCCAGGCTAGGTGCGGGGCCACTCTCTCAAGTGCTACAGCTGGTGAGGGGCAAGGCTAGCTCTCCAGCTGGGATGGCCTTGGAGCCCGCTCTCCCACCTACTATAGACGGCAAGAGGTAACTTTCTGTGGACCTTAATGTAAACAACTCTAGTGATCCCACTCAAACAGTTCTAATATGACAATGCCAATTAGTTAGGCTGTGTTTCGTGAGCCTTTAATCCCAGTAGGGGAGTGGGGCAGGTGAAGAGAAAGGATAAAAGTCTAGCCCTGCCTACAAAATGAGACTCTAACTCTTAAGCCAAAATAAAGGAAAATAATTAATGACAAATCTTACCACTATTTGATCTTTATCTTTATCCCAAATTGCTGCTTTTCATTCTATATTCAAGTCTTCATCGTGGTAGATACTGTGAGGCCATCAAAGATGCTCTAAGGATGTATCTCTGTGCTTTTGGTTGAGAGCTTTGTGAGATCTGTTTTCTTTTTTACTTCTCCTGGAGGATTCTGTGTGGCTGCTGAATCTGTCCCAGTGATATATGAGTTGGCTTTAGACTAGTATGATGTACTGTAACTTCCATTAAAGCTCACATTTATCCTAGATGGCTTTTGTTATGATATTTATTTTATTTATGTGCTTCTGGAAATTGAACCCAAGCCTTTTCACCCATTACACTTTACTAGTGAGCTACACCTTCAACCCATGATGTTTGATTTTGGTTATGTCTTGTATTCTTAATGGTGTTCTGAAATTTCCTTCAAAAATATAAATGTATTTACAGTCTCAGTTTTGTAATGTTGACTCTGACGTCACATTAGCTGACTGAATCACTCTTTTGTCTATCTTACATAGTGATGACTTAATATACTTTTAAAAGTTGGTCTACTCTTTGGCATCTTCATATATGTATTAAATGAACTTTAGTGCTTTGTACTAACCATTTCCCTGTCTCACTTCGCCGACTTTTACTCTGAAACCCTTCTCTTCCTCAGCAAGTCCCTGTTCTATTTTTATGTCGTGTGTGTGTGTGTGTGTGTGTGTACAACTAAGTTTTAGTAGGATTGCTTGCATGAACTTGGGTAGAAGGCTATTTATTGGTCAACTCCTTAGTGGCCATACCTTCCTGAGCCAACATTAACTATCAATAGTCCTCCGGAGAGAGGATGGGTCTTATGAGTCCTTCCCCCTCCATAATAAAATTCTTGTTCTAGTTCTGTGGAGGTCTTGTGTTGGTCCCACAGCTGCAGTGAGCTCATGAGTTCATTGGTCTTGCCAAGTTTAGAGAACGCTGTCTTGTTGCACTGGCTCATTCTTTCTGCTACCTCTTCCTCTAGTTCTCTGAACCTTAGAGGTGTGTGTGTGTGTGTGTGTGTGTGTGTGTGTGTGTGTGTGTGTGGTGGTAGTGGTGTGTGTATATGTGTGTGTTAGATACACTGTTGAGGGATGAGCACTTCATATTAGTTGACTAAATCTTTCTATGACCTTATTCCATTGTCAACAAAGACAGGAGCTTGCTGATTAATTGTGTCTGTATCCTCTCTATCAGAGAAATAAATGTCCTTGAGTTTCTATATCACTTGACATTGTCGTTTTAACTTTATTCATTAACTCTATTTTGTAGTGTGTGAGACTCAATACAAAATATGCTTGTCAGAGTTTTTGTTCTTAGATAAAATATTAAGTCTCTTATTCATTTGAATAGGTATCATTAAAATCGTGTCACTGGGCTTGGAATGATAACTCCATGTTAAAAAAGAGCATTCTGCTCTTTCAGAGGACTCATCTCATTCCCAGGACCCACGTTAAACTGCTCATAACTGCCTGTGATTCAAGACCAAGAGGACCTGACACCTCTGGCCTCCACTGGCACCTGTGCTCTTGCCCATAAGCATACACACAGACAATACACACATATACAATCTACATAACATAAAAGTCTTTTAAAAGATCATGTCCCTATGAAGATGCTAGGAGCCTGGCTCAATGTATAATGGTAGGATGATGGAGAAAGAGAAGAATCCAGAATCCAGAACATGGGAAGGAGGACCAGGTTGCTTTGGTCCCATTCTACAATCAATGCTTCTGGATAATGAAGAAGCTTCATTGACACTCAAACAAGACTGAAAGAGAGAATTCTTCCATTTGCAGCTCTCTTTTGAGAGCAGCCTTGGTTAAACAAAAGGCCACAAATCCTTTAGTCTGTAGAACATCCACAGCCCTGCTTGCAAAGGCCAGTCTTGAGCAGATACCTCCTTGGGTATCTTGGGTTGACCATGTGGCTGACTTTAGTGGTTGCTAAGACAGACTCATTTGTGAGGCTGTGTCACTACAGCCACTTGAAGACAAAGGTAAAGCTTTGAGTTTGTGACTCAGTGAGCTGAGATAGTTTGATAGGATATTTTTTTTTATTAAAGATGAAGCAAGAATCAAATCAGTAGTGACAGATTCTTCATAAAAGATTCTAACTCCCATGCATGGCATGATTTCCCCTCATTCTCAAGGACTGTTTTCTCTAGAGATATTTAATATTTTTTTTATCAATTTATCAAAGACAAATAAAAGTGCTAAGGAGAATTCCTTAGCTTGTGCATTGGAATGCAATCTAAAGAAAATTCCACACAGCTGTCTTCTGACAGCAGGGCAAATGGAAATCTAAGTTTGTGTGTATTGTTTATGTGGTATATTATTTATGACTATCCCAGGCACTACCCTGTTTCTTTAATTTTTACCTAATCCAACAGCCATCATATTATTATTTAATGTGGACAGATGAATAGAATTTAAAGTAGGCATGTAATACATATTCCTCCGACTGACATGAAAACATTCACCTGTTGTCTGTGGGGTATAATTGGCATTTAGGAAATGGTTTTGGATCCAGATGGTGATTCCAACATTTTCACTTGCTGGTTGTACAATCTTGAACATATTTAACACCTGTGAATCTTGTGCTTTCCCATTTACAGAAAGAGGACAATAGTTTCATCATTTCTATGATTTTGAAGACCAGTTTTGTATGGTGTCTAGAACCCACTCAAATCTCAAAAATATATACTGCCTCACATTACACTAGGAGAAATTATCAGGGGCATTTTATAGCTTTGCAGGTCAAGATACAGTCAGTTTTGAGATAAGAATGTTCCAAATTTCACTTACTTTGTTGTTTTGGTAATTTCCATTTACTCATAATGTGGCCATCCTCTCGCTGTGGAAAGATGAACACGTGGCGTCAATCATTATGTTGTGAATTCTGCATAACACCTACCTCAGCGATCTCTCTAGTGGTAATGTTTATCATCTTAAACATCTTCTCATACACTCTCCACAAGGTGTGAGTAGGATTCTGTCCTCCTGCTGTTCACCTTGGCACAGACACCATTCACGTTGATACTTTCAGTTTCACCAGGCCTATTTTTCTGCTTCTCTCAAAAGGTATCTTCAATTAGTTGCAGATGACTGAGCTTACACAAACGAAGGTCAGATAGCAAATTTATCTCCCCTGATTTTGTCTATTCGGTCATTCAGAGTCAGGAAAGAATCCCCCCACCCCCAGAGCTTATAAATCTTCCCTCTTCTTTCAAAACAGAAGTGAGTATACATCTATGTGGTCACTGTGCAGAGGCCAAGATCAGCATGTGTGGGTAGGTAAGATTTTTGATGCTAACATTTACTACTAACATAATATCATGAGTGACCACAGTTAGCATCTCATACATGGACTGGCCAAGGACAGCAGGGATATGCTTGTGTATACAAACCTTAGCTCTGGCGATGAACTGAGAAGGTACATTTTCTAGACTTCAAACTCTCAGTGAGCAGAAGGCTCAGGGTAGGTCTAGGAGCCGTTGTGGAATATATCCAAAGTCTAAGGTGACGGGAACAGTTTAGATTGCGGTACTCTTTGTTTTATTCCATAAAGCATTTCACTGTGTTCAAAAGCACTAAGAGCCTAAACATCTTCAAGAGTTATCAGCTGTTAACAGTTAGAGGAAGGACATTTTTAGAGTTTTACTAGCCTGGAGGTGAAAACAGGACCCTTGGCATCAGGAGGGAAGAAAGAAATCTTGGCAAAATTTGGGTAGGCTCCTCAGGCAGAAACTGGGAAAGATTTTCTCTGTAAACCATGGTTCCCAGACTCTCCAGAGAACCAGAGCTGTGCAGGGATGAACTTTACTAGCCTATGGTAGAGAGGCAGCTCTTAGGAGGCCATTGCTGGTAAAAAGACTGAAAATTCTCATCCTAAAATTGTGTCAGTGGGCCAACAAGGGACACGTTTCATTTGAGAGGTGAGGTGGTAGACCTGTAAATTACTTCATATGTCACAGATGAAGAATTGCAAGCCAGCTTCCAGAAACTCTGAAAGCAATTTGACATTGCTCTATTCCAAGTGTGGAATCATCACTTAAGTTGTGTGTATGTGTTTTAGAGTTATAAAATTTCATTGTGTTCTTTCTTTTAGTATAAAATTGTGGGAATATAGTCCCTAATTCTAGACTGTTTGCATATCTTTATATATATAATATGTATATATCCATCCTCTACCTGCTGAACCATCTTGCAGTTTCCATACTTTCTGTCTATCCCTAAGTCTGACTATGGTGGTTTGAATGACAATGGCCCCTATAGACTCATGTATTTGAATAGTTGATTCCTAGCAGGCGAAATTATTATTTGGGAAGGATTAGAAGATATGGTCTTGTTGGCAAAGGTGTGTCACTTGGCAGGGCTTTGTGGTTTCAAAAGATAAGCAGCATTCCCAGTCTCTCTCTCTCTCTCTCTCTCTCTCTCTCTCTCTCTCTCTCTCTCTCTCTCTGCCTTTTGTTTGTGCTTCCTTCACTGGATCGTCATGGACTCTAAGCCTCTGAAACCATAAGCTCTTATAAGTTGCCTTGGTCTTTGTCATTTTTCACAGCAAAAGTGAAATAACTAAGACACATCCAATCCTGAAAATGCCCTTGCTTTCCGCCATCAATCACCTCCCTGCTTGGAAAATTTCAGTGTCTCATTCTCAGATTCTTCACAGATGTAAGGTTCAATTCCTAGAAATCTAGTTCCTCATAAAGAAACATCAGGAAAAATGAAAATGTTCGAATGATGTGGAGAATGTAGGAAATTCAGCAACCTTGCCTGAAGTCTAGGCTGAAGTACTCAGGGAAGAATCAGTGGGGTGCAGAGGTTAGCACGCTGACAGACAAGTGGTTCTGCGCACAGTTCATTTTCTGAATCACTCATGGTTCTTAGATCTATGAGATTGACATAAGCAAGATTTACATTCAGTACATACTTGTATACTGTACATGTTTTAGAAGCCTAGAGTACATTTTTTAGAGGTAAACACAATCATTTTATTTTAAAGCACCTTACATATTTTATGAAGCATGATCCAGGGAAATATTTTCAGTCAGTATTACAGGTAGGCTGTTGGTCAATTCAGAAGCCTGTAGCTGCAAGGGACTTATTTCTGTATAATGACTGGCTTCTTAGCTTAGTCTCGGGTTACATAGTCCTCAGGGGAAATAAATCTACCCTTCTCTCCGGTCTCCTATGACATTGTGTCTAGAGGATTGAGTCTCTTGCCCCGTTTGGAGATAGGAAACCATGTTTGTTGTGCTAAAAACGAACTGAGACAGTCAAGAAAACTTCTTTCCACGTAATCTCCTATTGCTTCTTGAACTCTCTCTACATCTGCTTGTTTGGAAGAAAGCTGCTTTATTCTATGCATGGGTAGTGGAGGACAATCAGGTTGCTGCAAAAAAAGACAACTTTTCACGCCTGGCCACCCTGGAGAGAATTTCTGAGTAATTGGTGTGTGGCATGCAAAAACAAATCTCCACTCTCATGGCAGGTGTGAACATCCTTTCTTTACATGCTGCGCTCATTGGGAAAGTGATGGAGGTGTTCTGGTGAGAGGCTGGTTCTCATTGCTTGAAGCTGGCCACTGAAAGACACTCTGCCGACAGAGAGGTAGAGAGCTTCTGTGAAAGGGGCTGGTGGATTTAATTTGTTTCTGGGAACAGAGCGTCCTGACACCATGCTGGAAACTAACTCATTAGCTACGATCCTGTAAACATTTTGGCATTCTGAGATGAAGTGATATGATCATAATTTGTCACATAAAGAGGAGTGTTCGGAGTGGATCTAAAACACTATGTAGGAGGCTGGGGAGATAGCTTAATTAAAAAAAATGACTGCTGTGTAAACACAAGGACCTGAGCTCAGTTCTCCAGACTCCCCCCTCCCCCCCAAAAAAGCCAACCTGGTGATGCACATGTAACACCACCAGTGATGGTTCTCACTGGTGCTCAGTCTAAGCCATTTGATAAACCTCAGGTTCAGTGAGAGACTCTATATCAAAAAACTAAAGTAGGAATTGGGGAAGACACCCAAGATCAGCCACTGTCTTCCTCATGCTTGCATCACACACATCTGTGCACACATGCACATATGCACACACATGCATGCATACATGTATGTGCACACATGTATGCAATACACATATGCATACATATGTATGCACACATGCATGCACACATATGTATGCACATACACACATATGCACACACATGTATGTGTACACACATATATGCACACATACAGACATACATATGTACACACACACGCACAAACACGTGGCAAAGCAGATAAACGTGAAAACAAGTATCTCTAATGAGAGAAGTTACCAGAGGAGAATACAGCCACCATTGTAAGCATACATGTATGTATTTGTGTGTCTGCACATGTATGTGTGTGTATATCTCTGTGGAGTCCAGAAAGAGAAGAGAGAAAGAGGGCTTTCACAGAACCTCCTGAAAATCAGATATCCAAAGAATCAATGTTAAAAATGATAGGAAGTGAACATCCGTATGAGTGAAAAATAGGAGCAAGGAAATACCAAGTAGAGTCGTGACATCAACAGCCACTGGTGAGCAGAGCCTTATGAACCTCGGCAGGCAATGAGGCAGGAGTAATTTCTAGTCTGCTGGCTGTTTGAAGTGGTTATTAACCGTGCTCAGTGCAAAGTGATGGGCTCAAAACAAAAGCCAGTTAAAGATAATGTGTCTGCTAGTTATTCCACTCTGCTTAAATAAAAAGACCCCCAAAACCCAAAGGAAGATTTTTTTTATTTTGTTTTTCTAAATTTTTTTTATTTACACTCAAAATCATTTCCCCTTTCCCGTTTCCTCCCTCCCCGAAAGTCCCATAAGCCCCCTTCCCTCCATCTTTTCCCCATTCAACCCCCTCTGGCTTCTCTGTCCTGGCATTCCCCTATATCCAGTCTTTCCAGGACCAGGGGTCTCTCAAAGGAAGATTTTTATACCCCCTAAAAATAACTGAAAGTGTGCAAACCCCTGTTTTTGTGAAACCCTGACAGGCTTGACTGCTTGCATGCCGTTGTCCGGTTCACACATCCTCCAGTTGGCTGATGGTTGGGCTATAGATCACATTGCACCAGGTCAGCAAACAATGGCAGGGACTTAAACAGTAAAATATCATCAACTAGGAAAGAGCCCAACATAAAACGCCCACCCAGAAATGCCCTCTTAGGAAACCAGAGGCAATAAAAGATGACGGAAAAATGAAAAGACAATATGGAGGGTGGTTGTCTGGTTAAATCACTGCGTAGACTTATGTCTCTATACAACTCTACAAACAAAAGTCCATTCCATTAATTCAATGAAAACAGGTGTTAGGTTTTGGTTAATTTAATATACATATATAGATATATAGTTATTTGTTTGATTTTATAAATATAAAGATACCCATATACATCTCAAATAAGATATTATCATCAAAATTTATATTGGTAAGTTTTTATGTAATACATATAAAATTCACTGTGTATCAGTGTATATATTATACACATTGAAACACAGTTCACACTATTAAAATTTCTCTCTCTCTCTCTCTCTCTCTCTCTCTCTCTCTCTCTCTCTCTTTGAGACAGGGTTTCTCTCTCTATCCCTGACTGGTCAGGAAACTTAGTAGGCAAATCAGACTGGCCTCTGAACTCATTCAGCAGTTTTTGCTTTCCAAGTGCTGGGATTAAAGGTGTGTACCACTATTCCAAGACATTAATTTTAATTGCTTCAATTTTTAAATATTTGTCTGATCACTGTGTGCATTAATTAGAAAAGGAAAGAGAATTCTATATGCCTATATAAATTTAGTATACAATGATATTTTCAGCCTGCTCCTTATACTTTAAGTAGGCATATCTTGAGTTCTTGCAACTATGGCACAAGACTGGCAAACAACCCAAACACAGGCAAAGTATATTTCTAAGTTAAATGAACTCTATCCATGTTCTGAACTATGTATTGTCTTTGATTCCACATCACATAAATTTGCAGTTTTTGAACTAAGATTTCCCTTCAGAAAGTTAATTCAGGTACTCTTCCTATACTCACTTATTTCTAGGATAATTTTTAATGACTAAAATATACTAAATAATTACATTTAAATAATGAGAAAACATAGATGAAATAGCCAACAAAACTTTGCTGAGTTCCACATGTAGTTTTCTTTCTGTTGCTAGGACACGAAGACCTGAATTTACATATGTCCCTGTTTTTACACTTTTTTTTTATTGAAAAAGGAAGTAAACACATTTTTATGATAAAATTGAAGATTTACATGGAAAATATTTCAGACAAAATTGAAGAAATATATAGAAAAACACATTAAAATTGACAATTTTCGTGGAAAATTAAAGAGTAAAATGGTACACATAAAAACATTGCTATATTAATTGAAATAGGAAGAAGAAACATTTTATGATACAATTTAAGATTTACATGGAAAATATTTCTGATAAAATTCAAGAAATATATAAAACAATATGCTAAAATTGACTATTTCATGGAAAATTATACGGATAAAGTAGTAGGCATAAAAATATTTCTAAGTTGATTGAAAGTGGAATTACAAACATTTTCTGATAAAATTAAAGATTTACATGGAAAATATCTCAGATAAAATTGAAGAAATATGTAGAAAAACATGCTAACATTGACTATTTCATGGAAAATTATACAGAAAAAATGGTAGGTATAAAAATATTCCTAAGTTGATTAAAAGTGGAATTATAAACATTTTCTGATAAAATTGAAGAAATATCTGGAAAAACATGTTAAAATTGAAGATTATTGTGGAAAATAATACAGATAAAATGGTAGACATAAAAAATTGCTAAATTAATTGAAAGAGGAATTACAAACATTTTCTGATAAAACTGAAGATTTACATGAAAAATATTTGTTAGTCTATGTCTTTTTATTGGGAAATTGAGTCCATTGATGTTAAGAGATATTAAGGAACAGTGATTATTTCTTCCTGCTATTTTTGATGTTATTTTTATGTTTGTGTGGTTACTTTCTTTTGGATTTGTTGGAAGAAAATTACTTTCTTGTTTTCCTAGGGTGTAGTTTCCCTCTTTCTGTTGCATTTTCCATTTATTATCCTTTGTAGGGCTGGATTTGTGGAAAGATATTGTGTAAATTTGGTTTTATCTTGGAATATCTTGGTTTCTCCATCTATGGTGATTGAGAGTTCTGTTGGGTATAGTAGTCTGGGCTGGCATTTGTGTTCTCTTAGGATCTATGTGAGATCTGCCCAGGATCTAGCTTTCCTCATCTCAGGTGAGAAGTCTGGGGTAATTCTGATAGGCCTGTCTTTATAAGTTACTTGACCTTTTTCCCTTACTGCTTTTAATATTCTTTCTTTGTTTACTACATTTGGTGTTTTGATTATTATGTGCTGAGAGGACTTTCTGGTCTGGTCCAGTCTGTTTGGAGTTCTATAGGCTTCTTGTATGTTCATGGGAATCTCTTTCTTTAGGTTAGGGAAGTTTTCTTCTATAATTTTGTTGAAGATATTTACTGATCCTTTAAGATGTAAATCTTAGCTCTCTTCTATACCTATAATCCTTAGGTTTGGTCTTCTCATTGTGTCATGGATTTCCTGGATGTTTTGGGTTACAAGCTTTATGCATTTTGCATTTTCTGGTATCTTCAGCACCTGAGATCCTTTCTTCTATCTCTTGTATACTGTTGTTGATGCTTGCATTTATGACTCCTGAATTCTTTGCAAGGTTTTCTACCTCCAGAGATGTCTCACTTTGTTATTTCTTTATTGTTTCTACTTCCATTTTTAGATCCTGGATGGTTTTGTTCAGTTCCTTCACTTGTTTGTTTGTGTTTTCCTGTAGTTCTTTAAGGGATTTTTGTGTTTCCTCTTTAAGGGCTTTTATCTTTTGACCCATGTTCTCCTGTATTTCTTTAAGGGCGTTATTTATGTCCTTCTTGAAGTCCTCTATCAGCATCATGAGATGAGATTTTAAATCCAACTCTTGCTTTTCTGGTGTGTTGGGGTATCCAGGACTTGCTGTAATGGGAGAACTGGGTTCTGGTGTTGCCAAGTAGCCTTGGTTTCTGTTGATAGGGTTCTTGTGCTAGCCTTTCACCATCTGGTTATCTCTGGTGTTAGTCTTGCTGTCTCTGACTTGAGCTTGTGCCTCCTATGGGCCTGTAAACCTGTGTCTGTACTCCTGTGGGACCAACTCTCTCTTCTGGCAAGGTCTGTGCACAGAAGGCTATGGAGCTGCCTGACTCCCTGTTGCAAATGGCAGCTGGAAGGGAAAACTCCTGTCCCAGCAGCTCCACTGATCGTATGCCCTGTGTGCTCCTACCTGTTCCCCTCCAGAGAGAAGGTGGAGATCTCACCCCCACACTTAGAAGTGAAAGCACTGCTGGGAGATCACTCTCTCTGAGTTGACTGTGCACAGAAGACTGTGGAGCTGCCTGAATCCCTGGTGCAAATGGCAGCTAGAAGGGTGTATTTATATTTACTTGATACATATGTGTACAAACATTTATATGATTTATGTGTATATTTTTGATACACACACACACACAGACACACACACACACACAGACACACACACACACACACACACACACCTAGGGCAAGTAGAATTTCCACCATTGTGAGGTAGCCACAATGCTTATCACCAGCAATTTCCCACTCTTAGCACAAGACTTTGCCAACAAATCTACATTTTCTTCCCTGCTTTCTGTGTCACCAGAAAACAGCGTCCTGGTATTTCATTTCCTGCTTCACAGACCAGATATTTTTAGCAACTTGAGGACGTGTGACTGGAAAACATGAGCAGCGCTGAGAATTGTATTCCCTTCCAGTCTTCATAGCTAAGGGGAGTTAGAGTTCAGCAAGTCCCAGTGCCGCATAGAAATGGAAAAATAGTAAATTCACAAGCTCAGACTTTGGCATTGAAACTGACTGTGAAGGTTTTCCTGAGTGGGAAGAAAGGACAACACAAGCTAGGTTTTAGAATCCTTCTGGAAATGACCAAAATGACTAGCTATTAAAAATGTTAAGACTTTAGAGTTTTTTTTTTTAATCCTTGAAGTCAAAGGTTTCAGTAGATAAACTAGTATTCTTGTCAAATAAAGTAATTGCTGTATGTATGGTATTATCCATAATCACATCGATGTATTATCCAACTCAATCAAATGTCTAAGTCCTTAGGTATGATAGTCATTAGCTCTTCTGATGACTGTGTTCTTTGTTATGTGACTTTGATCTTTCCTGGTTTGGGTGTCATATCTAACAGGACATAGGTATTCTTAATCAGGGCTGTGGCTAAACAGGGATGTTCAAGTACATTCCTTCCTTATGACCCAGGTGGGCTCAGAATATCCCACAGAAGCATTTGATGGACTTGGAAATATTTATGCTTGTGTTCATAAATTTTCTGCATAATCTCCCAGCAGCTATAAAGGAGATGAGAATTTTGACAGCTCCGGCTTCCCGAAGGCAGTGGTTGTTCAGTGATATTGCAGCGACAAGTTTTTAAACCTTAGGAAGAGCAGAGGCTCTGTCACAACTCCCTAGTATGTATGGCTTCCAATTGTGTGGTCAGTCCAAGTCAGAGGGGACTTAGGATGGACTAGCACCCCAGGAATCACAGATCCCAACAGAGAGAGCTGGCTGTGTGCCCTTGGAGAAATTGACCTCTCTCTTTGGAAAATGAGCAAAATGGATTACCTGAGACTAGGTTTCTAAAGCACTTTAGATGTTCCTGAAGCCTCAAGGAGACTCTTTGTACTGCCCTTCGCTGTCATGTTTATCCTGTGACAAATAAAATTAATTCAACCTGTTAGACTGCCAGTATGTTCAGAGTTGGACTTCTCTTTTGGTGTGAAGAGTACCATCTGTGGAATTTTGTACCAACTTCAAGAATATAATGTACTTACAAAATGCTTGTGAACATGGACTCTGGATGAATCCTTGCATTAGTAAAAATAAAAACAGTCAAATGGATATTTAGCATGTTGAACAATAACACACCATTCATTATTGGAGAGACCCATGATGAGAAAGAGAGAGGGAGGAGGAAGGAAGGGAGAAAGAGTGGGGCCAGAGAGGTAGATGGCTCAGTGATTAAGAGCACTGAATGCTTTCCCAGAGGATCTATGTTTGATTCCCAGCACCACGTGGTGACTCATAGCTGCCTATAACTAGTTCTAGGGGTCTGATGTTCTGTGACACAAAGTTTGCTCATAGTGAACAGACAGACACGTATAAATATAAAATAAAGTAATTTTAGAACAAACAAATAAAACAGCTTTCTTGAGATAGGATTCACACACCATATAATTAACTACTTGAAGTATCTAGTTCAATGGATTTTAGTGTGCTTACAGGGCTGTGTAGCCATTACAATTGATTTTAAATCGCTTTATTGCTTGGTTTTAAAAAGAAACTGAACCCATTAGTAGTCACTTCTTCTTACCTCTTGTGAACTTTGTCCTTTTCCAGTCTCAGGTAGTAGGAGAATGGTTGGGATGTACTTTGTCTCTCAGGAGTTATGTTTTGGTCTGTAGTTCAGTGATGTGGGGAAGTACTGTAGAACCCTTAAGGATCCTAGGAGGGAGTCCCTCAGGTCTCATTAAAGAGTGATGGGATTATGGGCATGAACCACCATACTTTATACCATTAAACACAAATTTTTAAATCTTCTTATGCAGAAGCTAGATGCATTAAGCACTAATTCCTATTCTACTTTTTGCACAGTCCCCACAACTGTAATCTTCTACCTGTCTCCAAGCATTTTCTCCCTTTTAGATTTGAACTTGCTCATTGTGGACATTTAATACAAGTGGAGTCCTATAATTTATGTTTTTAGAACCTAGCTTATTTGACCTAGCACAAAGTTATTAAGGTTCAGTGATAAACACTCCATTTGGTGTATCCTCCCCATTTTATTTAAGCATTCACTTGTTGGAAGCCACCAGGCATCTTCCACTAGGCATCATCTTCCACATATTGGTTACTATGAGCAAGGATGCAAGGAACCTTGGCTTACAAATATGATGGAGGTTCTTGGCTCCAATTCTTTTGGCTATGGAGCTGGCAATAGAGTTGATGGGTCAAATAACTCTGCTTGATGAGCTATCAGGCTAATTTCTAAAATGCACTAATTTACAATCCTATCAGCAAAATACAAGGGCTCCATTTTTCCCAGAGCCCCAGCCGCTACACTTTTCTCCTGATAAACACTTGAGTTATAAATTTCATGTATGTATATATCTCTATGTATATAGGTTTCACACACACACACACACACACACACACACACACACACACACACACACACACACACCAGCAAGCACTCTTAACTACCAAGGCACAGCTCCAGTCTCAAAAGTGCAGCACAGGCTAGGCTTGAACTTGGGATTACTCTGTTTCGGTCTCTTCAGCATAGCCTACTGGTGTTTCTTGCCACAGCTGCCTTACTCTTTTCATTACAGTCTTCATAGAAAATGAACATATTATTCACTGTTGGTTAATAAACTTACCTTTAAAAATGCCTTCAAAATGACTTTGTGTACGGGCTGGTGTTTTAAATGAGAAATGTCTCCTATAGGTGCATGCATTTGAACACATGTTCTGTTGGTAGTGCTGTTTGGGAGTTTATAGAAAGGGACAGCCTTGCTGAAGAATTATGTCACTAGGGGTGGACTTGGAGGGTTTATGGCTTCTTCCATCTCCAGTTTACCTTCTCTATTTCAAGTTGTGGTTGAAGATGTTATCTTTCAGCTTTTTTTACTGGGTGCCTGCTGCCATACCTCCCCCACCTCATTGTGTACTCTTTCTGTAGAACGATGAGGGCAAATAAACTTTTCCTTCTATCAGTAACTTTGTTCATTGGATTTTATCACAGCAACAGAAATAACTGACACAGCATGGATGATGGTGTGTGGGGTGGTGCATGTGTGTGGGGAAGTGCATGTGTGTGGGGAGGTGCATGTGTGTGGGGTGGTGCATGTGTGGGGAGGTGCATGTGTGTGGGGAGATGCATGTGTGTGGGGAGGTGCATGTGTGTGGGGAGGTGCATGTGTGTGGGGAGGTGCATGTGTGTGGGGAGGTGCATGTGTGTGGGGAGGTGCATGTGTTTGGGGAGGTGCATGTGTGTGGGGAGGTTCATGTGTTTGGGGAGGTGCATGTGTGTGGGGAGGTGCATGTGTGTGGGGAGGTGCATGTGTGTGGGGAGGTGCATGTGTTTGGGGAGGTGCATGTGTGTGGGGAGGTGCATGTGTGTGGGGAGGTGCATGTGTGTAGGGAGGTGCATGTGTGCAGGGAGGTGCATGTGTGTGGCATGATGCATGTGTGTAGCCGGGGTACCCACATGGATGTCCCCACCCACCACCCCACCTGACCTCTAAACTCCCTGGGGCCTCCTTTAAGTTACTGCTGCTTTTCAAAATAAAAAAAAAATAGAATTGGTAACATTTTGAAATAGCAATCATTTCAATTCATGCTTGAAATCTCTAAGAGGGAAGCTATTAACACGATGTAGAAATATGTTGATATATGCAGTATTTATGGAATACTGCTGAATGAACAAAGTAGGTCACAAGGTAATGCCCCACCTCAGGGTGTCTTCCATCTTGGACCACTAGTGCTAAAATATTCACCTTCCATTTGTTACTGAGTGAGGAGGTTCACAGCAGGGCCACCAGTGGAAATGCACGAGTGCCCATGTTTAGTTTACTTTTTGCTACAGTTTTATCTTCTGCTAAAACTTTATTCATTTTAATTACATTTTTTTATTTTGTGTGTGTGTGTGTGTTTCTGTCTGTCTGCATACTTGGTAAGGTGCTCTTGTAAGCAATGGCATACTTGTAGAGGTCAGAGAACAATTTACTGTAGCTGGATTTCTCTTTCCAAATGTGAGTTCCTAAAGGTAAGAGCATTGCATTTGAGTCATCAAGCTTGGTGGTAAGTACCTTTCTCACTGAGCCTCTTTCTGGCCCTTCTGATAAAACATTAGGAAGGAAATCAGTGTGTCTGGTGAAGTTTTCTGTAATAAATCTGCTTTGGAGGAAAAAGAGTTCCACTGTTGGCCATTCCCACTGCTCACCTCTCTTACTGCCGAGGATCCTCGTGCTAGGACCTTGCATCCTTGCCTTCAAGTCACAGGAGAATCTGAATGAATGGCATCAATATGGGGAGCTTGTGAAACAGGAAACATATGAGTCTGTTTGCATTGATTCCCCTGCAATAATTATACAGGTTTAATTACAGCAAATAAATTGAGATCAATACACTTAAATCGATAGGCACCAAATAAAAAATGCACTGATTTTACAAGTCCTAATGGGACCAGACAGGATTTGGTTACTGGTGGAAAGTTCTAGTACAGCTGTCTTTGAAGGGAAGTTTTGGGGATGATGAAGTAGAACCTGAAGCTATTTCCCACCTCAGTACCCAGTATCAAATGGGAACATCTAGAGTGGTCAGTCTACTTCAGAACTCTGTCAGTCACATCCATGTCCACAAGATTGCATGTGGGACCCAAAGATCTCTCTACATCAGAACCCTAGAAGGTCCCACCACTTTGCTAAGATTGGCTAATCTAGAAATGATTGAATGCCAGAAACATGGGATACCCTTGACTTCGGATTCCTGCTTGTCTCCCCACACAACTGTGCTGCTAATAGTGTCAGTACTCAATACTTGTTTGTTGACTGACTGACTGAATGTATTGCACACAGGCTTAGTGGTTTGGTCATAAAACAGCTACAGAGAAGGAGATAAGCCAACCAATCACAACAGAAAAGCACTCCTTTGTCTCAATGTAGTGAGATTGCTTCTTGATGCCCTTCTCACTTCTCCTGCTCTTCTGTAGCTCACACTATCCATAATTTGTATACTGACCAATGTCCTCCCCCAACACACACACACACACACACACACACACACACACACACACACACACACACCAGAGAAGGAAATGTCTGACACAAATTTAGTTCTTTATTTCAATGCTGAACAACTTAGATTATCAAGACAAGAACAAAAACCAAACGTTTGATAACCTGCAAACTACAGAGAAAAAGTTGAAGGTTTAATCACTTGTCTTTGCAGACTTTTCTATGCATGCCTACATGAATGCATGTATTTGAGTAGCTAGTAAAACACAAGTTAAAAGTACAAATTAAAGTTGTCGCGTTTTCAGAAGGACCAGTTGAACAGTGGTTAACAAACTTGCCAAGAAAGTAAAGAACCTGGTATTAATGTAAATAACTAGTATTTGGATGCTTTTCAGTAATCCCAACAGTGGGTGGCACATATATATATATATCTATATTTCTATATCTCTATATCTCTATCTATATATCTATCTGTCTGTCTGTCTATCTGTCTGTCTGTCTATCTATCTATCTATCTATCTATCTATCTATCTATCTATCTATCTCATGCTTGCTAGCAATGGTGAAACAGCAGGTGTCAAGTTCAGTGAGAAACTCTGTGTCAAGAGAATAAGATAGATCTTAGAATCGTTCAGCCCCATCTTCGGTAATGGTCCCTAAACCTTGGAGAGACAGTATAATGTAGATGTTCTCTGTGTGTAAGATTCCCACAGATACTGATCCTCTCCACTTTGTTCATTTGTGAGTGTCTAAGTTAACCACCACCAACTGCATAGAGAAACTTAGAATTCAGGAGAACCAGAGCAAAACAATGTCTTCAGACATGACAGTATGGTGCACTCACAAACTCACAGCATCGTGGCTGCCTACACAGGGTCAAGGCAGGCAGCATAGCACACAATGAGAATGGACTCACGAGCTTCCATCCCTAGCTGAAGAGCTATTTGATAGATTCTGGAAGGGGGAGAGTCTAGATTTCTTTAATTATGTGGCTACTTGTAGGTTGACCGTACTCTAATAGATAGTTCCACACCCAGAAATATATGGACATCATAAATTTGAATTGATATGTTATTATATCAATTATATATATATATAAAGAAGACACAAAATTGTATGTGAACTTGGGAGGAAATAAGGGTAAATATGATCAAAATACATTGTATAAAAATTTCTGAAACAAATAAAATAAAATAACAAATAAGATGCAAAGCAGTAGAAGATGCCCAATGTTGACCTCTGGCTGCTTTGTTCATGCATAGGTAAGCATACTAACACACACATGTGCACACCACAGACACAAAACTAAATAAAAAACATTCACAGTTGGTGGTCATCAATTTGCCTGATCAGTTGCTGTATCTATAGATGACATAATTCTTCTACTTGCTTTCTCCCAACTGGAAATATCCTGTGAATGTGTTGAAACTAGCATTTTTAATTTGCCTTGAAGCTTTCAGGGAAACTCCATAAACTTGCAACACAATTCTTGTCCTGAGATTTCTTGATGTTTAGTGATTTCCTCTGAACTGAAACATTCCTTCTAGAAGGAAGGCTATTAACACACAGGAAGTACATGAAACTGACAAGATCCAAGAAGTAAACTTCTAAGTCTCAGGAGTTTCCTGAAATTTACAAGCTTTACAAGCCACTTCACCAGCCCCAGATTTTGCAAACACTAATAACTACTGAGGAAAGGAGACTCTCAGACCAGAGGGGCTAAATGTAAGCTGTCCAGTGACCTCCAGGGATGCAACTTTCACAAATCCTTACCTAGGCTGGGGTGGGCTTTTTGATGAAGCAACTGATTTTGGGTTCTTCATGCTCTTATAAGTAATCCTTCATCCATCCTTCTGTAAGTAACCTCCCCTCCCTCCCAATCATTGGTTTGCTAAGTTGCGACTTTGGTGGAATTCTAAGTTTGGTCATTGGTTTGTTATCTGGGGTAATAAATTTTTGTTTGTGACTCTCCAGGAAACTCAATGCATCATGTTTCTCTTCAGTTTCTTTCCCTAGACTCGTGTAGTATTATGGGACTGTGACCTGTTCCATTGCACATAGAAGAGCTCTGTATTTGGTTCAGTTTTTTTCTGTTGCTCTCCTGAAGGTATTTTTTTTTTTTACCAGTATATATTCTTTGTAGGAAATGCTGGGCTTCTTCCTGACATTATTTAACACCGACTTTGGGTTTATCCACCAAAGTATTTTTAATGAACTTGAACAAAAGCTGCCATGCGCTCCTTTTACTTCAGGCCCTGTCAGTGTTCCTTACTGGACCCTTGATTTCTTTCTGTCTTTTGCTTCCCCAATGAACTTTCTTTTGCAGGAACACCTATTCTGGTAGCTTCCTGAGAAATGCTGTGTAGGAGGTAAGAGCTTTAGAAACTTTACATGTCTGAAAAGAAAAAAGAAAAAACCTTCTTCATATTCTAAGAGTGTGGCTCAATATAGAATTCTTGGTTGGGAGCAGTTTTCCCTTGAGTCTTGGCAATACTGCTTTATTATCTTCTCATATCCACTACTTCTGTTCAGAAGACAGATGCCCATCTGACTCCTGACCCAGAGAAAGGACTCGTCTTCCCCTCCCTTAGCTGCAGCTTTTTTCCAGAATCCATGCTTGACTGCATGCCTCACTCCTCTGCTTGGACTTTGCAGGTGATTTTTTTTTTTCACGTTCATTTTAGCAATAGCTTAAACAAGAACAGAAGGTATAAACACGTGTTTTCAATCTGAGTCATTTTTAAAGGTCTGTGTCACTCTTGAAGTTTGACCTTTCTCTTGGTGTGTAGAATCAGGTGGTGCTGATGCGGGAATAATTTGCATAAGAAGCCAGAGCATCTTCTGAAATAGACTGATCTTGCTTTTCAAAATTCAATGTTAAGGAATCGTTTGCTACAGATGAGAAAGAAGACGAAGAACCCCAGAGACATACTCACCTTGAGGAGGAAGACTCCACCATGACCTTGCAGGGGAGCTACATTGCCAGACCAAGGGTTAGCTACATGAGGCCACACAATGGAATCATCTCTACAGAGCCTAAGGAAATAAATTGTGTTAACTCTATAACTCTCTCTTTCTTTTTTCTTCCTGAAATCATTTTATCTCTAATAACTTGGCAGCGATTCAAATATAAAACAAGTTTTAAACCCATTCCTTCTAAAGGGTATACTACTGTGACTTCTTGCATTAGTGTGATCAAAGGCTAAGATGAACCTAGATCCCAAACATAAGAGTGGTTCAAAAGGCTTGAAGATTCACAGAGTGAAGAGACTTTTTTGAAAAAAAGAATTGAAGAAACAACAGGCAGTGGAAGAGATAAAGAAACATAAGAGTTGCTCTAAGGATGGGGATTGGCATCTAGGTTGTGAAAACTAATCTTTACTGTACCCCTCCTCCAAGTCCCCTCCTCTCTTTTTTCTTTTGGGAAAAGTATTAAATTGGAGCCTTGCACATGCCAACAGTGAACTCACACAGTGCAGTGGTTTGAATGAAAGTTACCCCATACATTCATATGTTTGAATACCTGGTACCCTGTTGTTGAACCATTCAGAATGATTATGAGGTGTGGCCTTGTTGAAGGAAGTGTGTCAATGTGGGCAGGCTTTGAGATTTCAAAAACCCATCCCATTCTTGGGGTGCTCTCTCTCTCTGCCTCCTACTTGAGGATAAGGATATAAGCTCTCAGTTGCTTCTCCAGCTCCATGCCTGCCTGCCTGCTTCTATGCTCCTCACCACAATCATGGACTTCTGCAAACATGATCCCCAGATTAAACATTTTTATTTGTAAGTTGTCTCAATCATGGTATTTTGTCATGGTGATAGGAAAGTAACTTAGAGAATCACAAATCTATACTCCTAAAAATCCAATAAGGCATTTCCTGAGGGTGTTTTGTTGTCTAGAGTATTGGTGGTCTGGGGACAACTGAGCAGATTAGCATAAGCAAGCCAGTCATTCCACAGAATGAGAGTTCCTCTACTCATTGCAGTAACACTACAGACACATGGAAATTGAGTAATAAATTGAAAGAAGAAAATACTTATTGGGCTCCCTGTATCAGAGATATATGTCCATGGTCATGTGGCTCAGTTATTTCTGAAGGTGTGAGAAAAGATATCACCTCATAGAGGTCACAAAGCATCTATTGGCGTTGGGATTCTGAGGATAGATATACTACTCAAGGGTAAGCCTCTAGTAGCCTTTCCTCCAGTGCGTGTTGATCTCCAGTACTATCTGTTGAACAGGTTCATGTCATTGTCAATTTCTTTCCCAATTCTCTGTTGTAGAATTTAGTATGTGCAGTTTTTATTAATTGTGAGTCAGACCATCAATACCCACATACACTGGGACTGGAAAGATGGCTCAGCAGTTAAGAGCACTGGGTACTTTTGCAGAGGATCTGGGTTCAATTCTCAGCATCTACCTGATGGTTCACAATGATCAGTAACTCCAGTTTTAGGGGATTTGGCACCCTCTTCTGGTCTCCATGAGCATCAGGCATGCATATAGTATACACATGTACACATAAGCCAAACATACATACACAAGTTCTTAAGTATAGTATTAAAAAAAACCTACAAGCACATTTTTGTATACTTCTCACTTCTCATCAGCTGCACATAATAGATTATGATTTTTGTAGTTTCCTTTATTATACTTTTACTTGAAAAATAGGATTGCCTTACAAAAACCCAATAGATCAGTAAATTAAAAAAAAAAAGACACGTCATTTGAGCCTTTATGTTTATTGGAGTGCATTGACTTGTTTTGTGTGTCAACTTGACCCAATTAGAGTCATCAGAGAGTATCAGTTGAGGAACTGTCTCAATGAGATCTAGCTGTAAGACATTTTCTCAATTAGTGATCAGTGGGGGAAGGCTCAGCCCATGGTGGGTAGTATATCCCTGGAGTGGTGGTTCTGGGTTCTATAAGAAAGCAGGCTCAGCAAGCCATGGGGAAATAAGCCAATAAGTAGCACTCCTCCATGGTCTTTGCATCAGCTTCTGCCTTCAGGGTCCAGCCTAGCTTGAATTCCTGTCCTGACTTCCTCTAATGATGGTTTGTGATCTGGAAGTATAAGACAAATAAATCCTTTCCTCTTCAACTTACTATTTGGTTATGGTGTTTTGCTGCAACAATAGAAATCTTAATTAAGACAAATTGGTACCAGTGTATTGCTGTGACAGCCCTGACCATGTTTTTTGGAGGATTGTGGAAGAGCTTTGAAACTTTGGGCTAGAAGAGCCATTGGGTGTTAAGAGCTCTGTGGGATGTTCTGTAGGAGTGTAGAAGATAAGAATGTTAAGAGCTCTTTGGAGGAGCTCAGAAGATCGTGAGTGGATTCCAGACAAAAGATGGTTGAAATTCGATTTTGATTTGCTTGTGACTATGCCCTGATTTTTAACTGTTGAAACAAGAAAGTGTTTTACTGGAGACCACAATTGAGAGACTTTGAATATTAAAAGATGTTGGATTTTAAGAGATTTGCTATTTTAAAGTGAGTGAAATTTTAATGTGTTTGAAATTGTAGAGACTGTGAGATTTTTAAGTTACAGATCTTGGGGATTAATAAAAAAGAAAAGGTTATGACTTAATGGTGATGTTTGTGTGTCAAGTCCATAAGGGGTTAGCTGTATTGGCTGATTTTGTGTATCAACTTGACACAAGCTAAAGTCGTCAGATAGGAAGGAGCCTCGGTTGAGGAAATGCCTCTATGAGATCCAGCTGGAAGGCATTTTCTCAATTAGTGATCAATGAGGGTTGGCCCAGCCCATCGTGGGTGGTGCCATCCCTGGGCAGGTAGTCCTGGACTCTAGTAGAAAGCAGGCTGAGCAAGGCAGGGGGAACAATTCAGTAAGCAGCATCTTCCATGGTGTTTACATCAGCTCCTGCCTCCAGGTTCTAGCTCTGAGGGAATTCCTTTCCTGACTTCCTCTAATGACAAATTATGATCTGGAAGTATAAGTCAAAGAAACTCTTTTCTTCTCAACTTGCTTCTTGGTCATAGTGTTTCATTGCAGCAATAGAAATTAAGACAGTATATGTGTATATGACCATACTGTCTTCCCTGAGTTCTTAATGGTCATGGCATTTTATCATAGCAACAGAAACCCTAACAAAGATGTACTCCTAATTGTTTTGAGTGTGTGTGTGTGTGTGTGTGTGTGTGTGTCTTTGTGCCCATGTATTCATATGTGGAGCACAGAGTTTGGTATCAGGTGCCTTCTTTTACTGCTCTTCACATTGTTTTACTGAGATAGAGTCTCTCAATAAACATGGAGCTCACCGATTAGACTTGACTAGATGACCGGCAAGGCTCAAGATCCTTGAGTATTTACTCCCCAGTGCTGGGATTACAGTGATATAACACTGCATTCAACTTACTTGCATTTTCAGGATCAAAATTCAGTTCCTACTACTTTGCTATTAAAAACAATGACTTCATGAAATTCGCAAGCAGATGGATGGTATTAGAGTGATATTCTTAAGGGAAATTGGTCTAAAGTTCTCTTTCTTTGTTGGGTCCTTGTGTGATTTTGGTATCAGGGTAACTGTGACTTCATAGAACGAATTGGGGAGTGTTCCTTCTATTTCTCATTTGTAGAATAGTTTGAAGAGTATTGGTATTAGGTCTTCTTTGAAGGTCTGACAGAATTCTGCACTAAATCAGTCTTGGGCTTTTTTTTTTTTTTTTTTTTTTTGGTTGGGAGACTTTTAATGGTTTCTATAGGAGTTATGGGACTGTTTAGATGGTTTATCTGATCCTGATTTAACTTTGGTGTTTAGTATCTATCTAGAAAATTGTCCATTCCACTCTCTCCCTATCTATTCAATATAGTATTTGAAGTTCGAGCTAGAGCAATTAGACAACAAAAGGAGGTCAAAGAGATACAAATTAGAAAAGAAGAAGTCAAAATATTACTATTTGCAGATAATACGATAATATACTTAAGTGACCCCAAAACTTCTACCAGAGAACTCCTAAACCTGATAAACAATTTCAGCAAAGTGGCTGGATATAAAATTAACTCAAACAAATCAATAGCCTTCCTATACTCAAAGGATAAACAGGTTGAGAAAGAAATTAGGGAAATGACACCCTTCACAATAGTTACAAACAATATAAAATATCTTGGTGTGACTCTAACTAAACAAGTGAAAGATCTGTCTCAAGTCTCTGGAGAAAGAAGTTGAAGAGGACCTCAAAAGATGGAAAGATCTCCCATGCTCATGGATTGGCAGGATTAATATAGTAAAAATGGCAATATACAGATTCAATGTAATCCCTACCAAAATTCCAATTCAATTCTTCATAGAGTTAGAAAGAGCAATTTCCAAATTCATCTAGAATAGCAAAAACCCCAGGATTTCGAAAACCATTCTCAACAATAAAAAAACTTCTGATGGAATCACCATCCTTGACCTCAAACTTTATTACAGAGCAATCATGATAAAAACTGCATGGTATTGGTACAGTAAAATAGATCAATGTAATATAAGTGAAAACCCAGAAATGCACCCACACACCTATGGTCACTTGATTTTTGACAAAGGAGCTAAAACCATCCAGTGGAAAAAAGATAGCATTTTCAACAAATGCTGCTGTTTGACTGGCAATCAGCAGGTAGAAGAATGCAAACTGATCCATTCTTATCTCCCTGTACAAAGCTCAAGTCCAAGTGGATCAAGGACTTCACATAAAACCAGATACACTGAATCTAATAGAAGAGAAAGTGGGGAAGAGCCTTGAACACATGGGCACAGGGGAAAATTTCCTGAACAGAAGACCAATGACTTATGTTCTAAGATCAAGAATCAACAAACGGGACCTCATAAAATTGCAAAGCTTCTGTAAGGCAAAGGACACTGTCAATAGGACAAAACAGCAACCAACAGATTGGGAAAAGATCTTTGCCAATCCTACATCCAATAGAGGGCTAATATCCAATATATACAAAGAACTTAAGAAGTTAGTTAGACTCCAGAGAACCAAATAACCCTATTAAAAAATGGGGAACAGAGCTAAACAGAGAATTCTCAACTGAGGCAACTCAAATGGCTGAGAAGCACCTAAATAAATGTTCAGCATCCTTAATCATTAGGGAAATGAAAATCAAAACAACCCTGAGATTCCACCTCACACCCTTCAGAATGGCTGAGATCAAAAACTCAGGTGACGGCAAATGCTGGCGAGGATGTGGAGATTGCAAGCTGGTACAACCATTCAGGAAATCAGACTGATGGTTCCTCAGAAAATCATACATGTACTAAACCCGAGGACCCAGTTCCAACATGTAATAAGGTCACATGCTTCACCATGTTCATATCAGCCTTATTTATAATAGCCAGAACCTGGAAACAACACTGATATCCCTCAGTAGAGGAATGGATACAGAAAATGTGGTACATTTACACAATGGAGTACTATTCAGCTATTAAGAACAATGACTTCCTGAAATTCGCAGGCAAATGGATGGAACTAGAAAATATACTGAGAGAGGTAACCCAGTCATAAAAGAACATACATGGTATGCACTCACTGATAAGTAGATAGTAGCCCAAAGGTTTGGACTACCCAAGATACAATTCACAGACCTCATGAAGTTTAAGAAGCAGGAAGACCAAAGTGTGACTATTTCAGTGCTTCTTAGAAGGGGGAACAAAACACTCACAGGAGGAAATATGGAGACAAAGTGTGGAGCAGAGACTGAAGGAAAGGCCGTTCAGAGACTGTCCCACCTGCAGATCCGTCCAATATATATTTACCAAACCTGGATGCTGTTGTCAATGCTGGAAAATGCTTGCTGACAGGAGCCTTATATGGCTGTCTCCTGAGAAGTTCCGTAGAACTACAGATGTGGATACTCGAAGTCAACCGTTGAACTGAGCATAGGGTCCCAGATAGAGGAGTTGGAGAAGAGACTGAAGGATCTGAGGGGGTTTGCAGCCCCATGGGGGGGCAACAGTGTCAACTGGCCAGACCCCAGGAGCTCGTGGGACTAAACCACCAACCAAAGAGGGACTCCTGGCTCCAGCTGCATTTTTAGCAGATGATGGCCTCAGTGGGAGGAACAACTTTTGGGCCTGAGGGAGTTTGATGCCCCAGTGTAGGGGAATGCCAGGGCATGTAGCTGGGTGGGGGAGCACCCTCAGAGAGGCAGGGGGATGGGGGATAGGATAGAGGTTCTGGGGGGGGAGGGGATAACATTTGAAATGTCAATGTTTCAAGAAAATATCCAATGAAAGAAAAAAAAAGAAGCAAGGGGGAGGGGAGATGGGATAGAAGGTTTTCGGAAGTGAAACAGGGAAGGGGGACAACATTTGAAGTGTAAATAAATAACATAACCAACTAAAAAAAAAAAAAATCAGAAAAACTCAGTTCCTTACATTCTGAAGCAAGTACTTTACTTACAGATGCATCTCCCAACCCCTCCTCCTTAAAAATCTTAATGGAGACATTATTTTTAAAGGGTAAACAATGATAAAATTTTCTGGAGCACACATATATGGAGTTAACTATCCTTATCTCGAAAGGAATAAGTGATCAGTGAGCAGAGTGACCTGCAATTTTGAGGATAGCTGTGCTGGCCTTTGATTGATGGGTGGAGTTACTACCAAACTGTAACTTAACAGAGAAGGATTTGAGGAAATAAACATCCTGCCCTATCTTGCTTGCTCTCTGATCTCCTGCTGGGGCCACTCATTACCAAGTCCAACAAAAGCTAAGGTGCAAGCAAGAAAGCATGGGCAGTACTGTGCCCCGCAGGTAGCTTCTTCAGGTCCAGAGAAATTATCAACTGCATTATGTCACGGAAGGAGATGGATGGTGATAATTTGGTACCATCAGTTTTGTTTTTAACTCCCCTAAGCAAGGCATATTCTCTCTCACTGACATTCTAAGAACATTCTATTTATACCTTAGCCAAGGCACCTGAGATGGTTGTAATGCGTTTCCATGTTTAGACCCTAGTTCTTTCATTAGGGATTCTATCTTAATTATCACGCTATTTTTAGTGCTTAGCATTACTGTGTGTGCAGTGGTACCACCGATGCACACTTGCCAAATAAAAAGATAGCACGAGTACCCTGGGTATTTGAAATGAAAATGACAGCTTAAAGGAAGTGCCATCCTCTCTCGGCCTTTTACGTCTGGCATCCTTGGACAACTTCAGGCCAGCTGGAGTCAGGGATTGGAAAAAAATAAAGAATGCCTAGTGATGTTGCTGATTTAGAAGAGATGATGAATCTAAGGCACTTTGTGAGATATAATGTCAGCCAAAAATTACTAGCATCAGTTCCATTTTCCCAGATGAAAATGAAAGGGAATAAAAGAAACACTAACTAACAGCAGGTCGATACAGAGAAGATTACATTACTCTCTAGTTTCCATTATGTGAAGAAAGTTAAAACAGACAAACTAAAGGGCTTAATTCGTCCTGAACTGCAGACCTGATGGAAGTCATTGTGAACTATTTTCTGTACTAATCCTGTTTTATTCTGCAATATTTGGCAAATCACTTATCCTTTCCATGGTGCAGTTTTTCCAACCCATGAAGTGTCTATTATAGCTCTTGTCTTTCTGTATTACATGAATTTCTGATTCTGCTGATGGCTTGTTTTTTTGTTTTTTGCTTTTTTTTTTCCCCTGGGGCATTTCAAATTCCAGCAAGGTCTGTAAACACAAGTATAGGAATGCGATGATACTCGTCATTCACTGTAAATTAAGAGCTAAATCGAGTGGTTAGAAAAGCACTAAGGCTGCCCAGGTAGGACCACGTTGAGGATTCCCCAGGAGCCACAGGCAAGGTAAGTCCTGGGGGAGTGATGACAGGAAGACCACTGGAGCTTTGTGGTCAGATAGCCAATCAGTGGGCCCCAGGGTCAGCGAGACTTTGCATTAAAAAATAGGCGGAAAACAACTGAGGAAGATACACTGCCTTGACATTTGACTTCTACTTACATAGTAGTGTATGCAAGGTTATGCATGCTTGAGCACTCTCGTGTGCTCGTTCGCGCGCGCGCGCGCACACACACACACACACACACACACACACACACACACACACCACACACACACGGGGGGAGGGCGAAGGGGAGGGGGAGGGAGAGAGGGAGATGGGGAGGGGAATAGGGAGAGGTAGAGGGGAGGGGGAGGGGGAGGGGGAGGGAGAGGGGAAGTTAGAAAAGTGAGAACATTTTGAAATATTCTTGACACTAACAAAGCAAGCTTGAATGCGCTTTTATTGGAGAAATGTGAGAGCTCACAAAATGGGTTAGAGTTGTGATCAGATGTTTAGATGCCATTTGGCACTCGGCCAATAGCACGTGATGTTTTAGCCATGCTAAGGAAAAAGGACAACCCGGATGGGAAACCCTTAAGTTCATGCTGTTTGATCTATAAAATCTAGGTCATATTTTTACATGAGTGATTGATTCAGTTCAGCTTTTTTTTTTTAACCCCCAAAGAATAGAGCCTTCACACAGAGGCATAACAGCTGTTCTTCGTAGAGCTACGGAGAGCCAACTGTAGGGTCTTCCCCATGAGCCTTTTTTAAGAATGAAAAAATGTGTCGTTGTTTGGAATTCTATGTTTTATTTTGCTCTTTCAGGCTGAGGAATAATTTGAAATGTTGCTGCATTAGAGAGTGCTGGGATTTTTATTTTAATTTAAGAAAACCAGTGCATATAAGTATTTATCTCCTGGTTTAAGCCTTTATGGCTTTAAAAAGAAATTTAAGATTGGATTCCATGTCTTACTTTCTTTCCCCTGAGAGCAGGCCTTCTGCTTTATAGCAGGAGGTTTGCATATCAAAATGCCAGCCTGACCCAGCTGCCTGCGAGTCCTGAATGTCAAGCCCACAGCACAAAGCTCCCATTTGTTCCTTCATGAGTTGGCATTTTCCTAATTTCTCTTAAGTAACAGTAATTTCAGGTATATCTTTGTCCTGTCTAATTCTATTTCCCTTCCCTCCATTGATTCTGTTCAGAGATCTTCAGATGCTTCTCTGTGTGCACTTAGGTGTTTGCACACTCTACACATAGATGACAGTTATGTGTGTGTGTTTCATGACTATAACAGGCTGTTTAAATAAACACATTAGACCAGTTAGCATACAAGTACAACCAAAATTTACACAACCCCGTCCCAGTTCTGCTTTCTGGATTAGAGATGTCTGGCTTCTGGCTATATCCTTGAGTAACAGAAAGTAGGGCCAAGGAGCTCTCTGGAATGTTTATTGCCCTGGTAGTTTTCTCATTCTTGAGACTTCTGCCCTCACGACCCATCAGTTCCCCAAAAGTCAACTATCACCTTGGGGAATAAGTTTCTGAATATGAATTGTGGAGCAAGTGACATCCTGAGCAGACCAATCATGTTAAACGTCTCATATGCTGAATCTTATATATAGATGTGCCTTTTGAAATTTGATAAAACCAATAAGTATGTGTTTACTGTTCCGAAATTTACTTTTTATGCATTGTGCATTATATGCATTTCTCCTTCAGGGTGAGGGATATACTGCTTTCATTCTATTGGCTATAAAGTGTTCCCCAGGGATATAACATGATTTTCTTAAAGAACTCCCAACTGGCTGAGTCTTCAATTGTTCCTAGTGTTCATCTATTGTTCCATTGACACAATAAACTTCTCTGCACATATAATGTTTGTGCATTTGGAGGTAGTATGTATCTCAGGAGAAATATCTAGATGTGGGATTTATAAGGCAAGAATATATGCATACGGAATTTGAGGACTGTTTCCAAATCGAATGGGGCTGCATTTCCCAGTTGCACTTTAGAAAAGGAGCTAATTGTTCGCATCTCACCGATTTTGGTGAATGGTTGTGCACTCTGCGCCATGACATGATACAGGAAGCAGGGTCATCTGTACAGCATCACGCTTTACTCATGTTCACTTTTATTACCCTTTCTTGTCTCCCTCCCAATTTTTGCTGACCCCTTTTTTTCCTCCACAGTTTCCCTTACACTTTCATGCCATATCTATGTATACCTAATAAATAGTAATACGTTATATGTGCACAAATCTGGAAAGTGTATAGGAGAGCAAACATGAGATATTTTTCTTTCTTCCTCCTCCTCATTCTCTCTTGTTCCCCTTTCTAATCTTCTTCTCTCTTAAGGATCCACATATAATAGAAAACACATGGTGTTTGTCTTTCCATTATGATCTCCAGTTCATTATATTTCTCAGGAAGGGATATAATTCTCTTATGGTTGAATAGAATGCCATGTGCATGCGTGTGTGTGTGTGTGTGTGTGTGTGTGTGTGTCTGATCTTCATCCATTCTTATGTTGATGGATAACTAGAGTGATCCCATACTTTGGCTACTGTGAATAGTGCCAGAAAAAAAAATGTGAACACACAGGCATTTCTGGTGTGCTGACTTGGATTTCTTTAGGTCCAGTTGGAAAGTTCACTCTGTCTAACAAACTCACTCTCAAACAGTGTGAATCTCAAACAGTGAGGGCTCTGTCTAATCTTAAATTCCTCACATTCTAGAATTGCTATGATGAGGATTGAGTTTCCCAGACTGGAAGGCTGGAGGACTCCTGTAAGCTGTAACTTCAAGTTCAGACAGATGACAGAGGCTACCCTGGCTTTGACACCTTGATGACGGACTAGGAGAAATGGGTCTCTGGTTAGTGGTTATCACTAAAGTAACAAGCAAGAAATGTAGAGGGTGCCTGTAAACTAGTGGCTGCCTCGATCAGGAGCATCATGAAAGGTCTTGTTAAAAATGCATGTTCTTGGGCTGCAGAGATGGCTCAGTGGTTAAGAGCATTGACTGCTCTTCTGAAGGTCCTGAGTTCAAATCCCAGCAACCACATGGTGGCCCACAACCATCTGTAATGAGATCTGACGCCCTCTTCTGGTGTGTCTGAAGACAGCTACAGTGTACTTAGATATAACATTAAATAAATCTTTAAAAAAAAAAATGCATGTTCTCAGGTCTTGTCCTGGATTTCCCGAATTAAATACATTGGAGGCAGAGGGTAGCAATCTGGATTTAGTGATATCTCTAATTGGTTTTGTTAAGCTTGTTTAAATGAAAGTGACATTCCTTGGTTTAGATTGAAGGTCCCATGACTGCATTTGGTACCATTAAGGTGGTATAATTTGGCGGAGTACTTAATTCCATATAGGATAAATCTGAGTTCCTAGGGTTATAAATGTCTTCATTTTATTTCCCCTTCAATCAGATGGTATACCATGAACATGTCACATATTAATTAAACATTGCTTCTCATCTGTCTGAGAAAAGGCTCCCTATCTGTACATAGCATTGATTGCTTACAAATGAGGTTGAACAATCTAATTGTATGAAATGCTCTGTACCTTTTGTTCTTTACTTATTATTTCCATTGTTTGCCAAATTGCATAGAGACTGGTTGTCTTAATTCATGAGTTATTTTAATCTTAAGAATATTAGCTCTTGGTCATTTGTGTTTCAAAATGGCTTATAGTTTTATATCTCAATTGAATTTACTGAAGTAGATTTTTATACCACCATAAATCATTTGAATTTACTTAAGAATATTTTTGAATGAGACAGTTAAAATTGTTATGTAGTCAAATTTATGTTTTTATTTTCCTGGATTTTGAATTTTATGCATGCTTTACTAGAGCTTCCCACACCTCAATAATAAAAAATAACCCATATTTTCTCCTAACTTTATGGTTTTATTTTAGCATATAAATATTTGATGTAAATGGAATTTATTTTGACATTTGGAATGAAATATTCACATAAACTTATATTTTCAAAAGCATAAAAGTTATCCTAGTATCACATAATAAGTGATCTGTGTCTCATCCAATGACATGAACTATTTTATGTATCATATTAAGAATTAAAATATGGCACCAGGGAGACGGCTCAGTTGGTAAAGTTCTTGCTATGCAGGCATGAGGTTGAGCATCCAGGTATAAAAGCCCAGTCAAATACCCATAATTCCAAAATGGGGCGGCAGAGACAGAAGGGTCCCAGGGGCTGAGTACCACATTACCTAGCTGAATTAATAAGCTCTTGGTTCAATGAGAAACCATATCTCAAAAAATCAAGGTGGAGAGTGATGGAGGAGATACCCAAGGTTGTCTTCTAGCCACCACATGCATGTAGCATGTATGCAAATACATGTTCATTAACATGTATGTCCTCATACAAAATTGACAACATGTACTTGGAATGATTTCTTTTTTTTTTTTTAATTTAATTTTATTTTATTTTTTTAATTTACATTCCAAATCACTTCCCCTTTCCCGTTTCCTCCCTCCCCGAAAGTCCCATAAGCCCCCTTCCCTCCCTCTTTTCTCCGTTCAACCCCCTCTCATTACTCTGTCCTGGCGTTCCCCTACATCCAGTCTTTCCAGGACCAGGGGTCTCTCCTTCCATCTTTTTAGAAATCTATTGATATGCTGATTGTGTCTAGGGTATTCTGAGATTCTGGGTCAATATCCCCTTATCAGTGACTTCATACCATGTGTGATCTTTTGTGATTGGGTTACCTCACTAAGGATGATATTTTCAAGTTCTGACCATTTGCCTAGGAATTTCGTGAATTCATTGTTTTTAATTGCAGAGTAGTATTCCATTGTGTAAATATACCACATCTTCTGAATCCATTCCTCCGTTGAAGGACATCTGGGTTCTTTCCAGCTTCTGGCTATTATAAATAAGGCTGCTATGAATATAGTGGAGCATGTGTCCTTATTGCATGCAGGTAAAGTCTCTGGGTATATGCCCAGGAGTAGTATAGCCGGATCCTCCGGAAGTGTCCTGCCCAGTTTTCTGAGGAGCCGCCAGACTGCTTTCCAGAGTGGTTGTACCAGCCTGCAATTCCACCAGCAGTGGAGGAGTGTTCCTCTTTCTCCACATCCTCGCCAACAACTGCTGTCTCCTGTGTTTTTGATCTTAGCCATCCTGACTGGTGTGAGATGGAATCTCAGGGTTGTTTTGATTTGCATTTCCCTAATGACTAAGGATGATGAACATCTCTTTAGGTGCTTCTCAGCCATTAGATATTCTTCAGGTGAGAACTCTTTGTGGAGCTCTGTACCCCATTTTTTAATAGGGTTACTTGCCTCTCTGGAGTTTAACTTCTTGAGTTCTTTGTATATCTTGGATATTAGCCCTCTGTCGGATGTAAGGTTGGTAAAGATCATTTCCCAGTTAGTTGGTTGCCGCTTTGTCTTTTTGACGGTGTCTTTTGCCTTGCAAAAACTTTGTAATTTAATGAGGTCCCATTTGTCTATTCTTGATCTTAGAGTATAAGCTATTGGAGTTCTGTTCAGGAAATTCTCCCCTGTGCCCATATGTTCAAGGTTCTTCCCTAGTTTCCCTTCTATTAGTTTCAGTGTGTCTGGTTTTATGTGGAGATCTTTGATCCACTTAGAATTGAGCTTAGTGCAAGGAGATAAGGATGGGTCAATTTGCATTCTTCTGCATGTTGACCTCCAGCTGAGCCAGCACCATTTGTTGAAAAGGCTATCTTTTTTCCACTGGATGGTTTTAGCTCCTTTGTCAAAGATCAAGTGACCATAGGAGTGTGGATTCATTTCTGGGTCTTCAATTCTGTTCCATTGATCTACATGTCTGTTACTGTACCAATACCATGCAATTTTTAACACTATTGCTCTGTAGTACAGCTTGAGGTCCGGGATACTGATTCCCCCAGAGGTTCTTTTACTCTTGAGAATAGTTTTAGCTATTCTGGGTTTTCTGTTATTCCAGATGAATTTTTGAATTGCTCTTTCTAACTCTATGAAGAATTGAGTTGGGATTTTGATGGGGATTGCATTGAATCTGTGTATTACTTTTGGTAAGATGCTCATTTTTACTATATTAATCCTGCCAATCCATGAGCATGGCAGATTTTTCCATCTCTTGGAATGATTTCTAAAGCCCATTCCATCAATTAAAATTGTATTCTAGTGAGAAATTTGTGCTGTTTTAATATTTTAATTTGCATTTCTCTAATAACCAGTCTTGTTGGACATCTTTGTATGTGCTTACTGACGATTTGTATGTATTATTTGATGAAGTTTTGTTTTAAAAATTTTCCCAATTTTTATTGACTTGTTTTACTGAGCTGAAAGTGATATTTGTGTTTTTAAAACAGATCATAGATTATATTTGTGTATTTTGTTTCCAAATTTATAACAATTTCTTTTTAGTTTCTGGACAATGTTTTTTTGAAGGACAAACTTTAATCTTTCAAAGTCCATTTAATAATTTTGCTTTTATAATTCATAGACTTTAAAACAAATCTAGTGTCCTAGGTTTGCTTTTCTGTTGTTAAGATAAACATCAAAACCAAAAGAAATTTAGGAAGGAGAGGGTTTATTTTGTTAATACTTCCAGGTCACAGATCATCATTGGGAAAGTAAAGGCAGGAACTAAAAGGAGGGGCTTGGAAGCAGACAACACAGAAGGATGCTACTCACTGGCTTGTACACAGACTTACTTTCAGCTACTGTTTTTAACAGCCCAGGCCCACCTAAGTAAGGATGGTACTGCCTACAGTGGGCTGGGCACTCCTACATCAGTTAGTAATTAAGGATATGACCTACTAAAATGATCACAAGCCTATCTGACGAAGGCAGTTCTTAAAGAGTAGTTCCAAGGTGTGTCCAGTTGGTAACCAAGATTAGCCATCACATCCAGTCTAACCATAGGTATCAAATATGTCTTGTTAAACAAAATGTATAGACGTGGTAGATAGGAGCTGAGGAAATTACCCTTCAAATGAGATATCCATTAGAGAGAGCTATTAGTGTCATGTTATAAGCCGTGTGATCCGGGTCATAAAAGAGGAAAGTCTTCATTTCTAGAGAACAAAGGAAAATCTTTAGTCTTACAAATTTGGTGTGTACATGGGTGGGTAGATCCTAACCCATGTGGCCCAGCCTGTCTTCTCAGAGAAATGGGTCAGGGAGGCAATAGATGAGAGATTAAAGCTATAATTCTAGATTGCCTTGGACTTGGACTGCCTGAAGAGGCTGGACTCTGCAATAGGAGGGAGGAAACCCAGCTCAAAGGAAATAGTCTGATTTTGGGGAAAGAGAGTGAGCAGTAGCTAGAGAGCCTACTATCTGACATTTACCAGATATGTTCATGCTATTTAAATTTTTTAAAAAATGTGCATAAGTTTTTTTTTTTTTGTCTGCTTGTATGTCTGCTTGTATATCAGTATTATGTGTATGCCTGGTTTCTATTGAAGACAGAAAATGGTGTCAGTCCCTCTGGAATGTGAGTTATAGAAATTATCTACCGTGTTGGTGCTAGGAATTGAGTCTAAGTCCTCTGGAAGAGAAGGCAGTACTCTGAACCACTGAGTCATCTCTCCATCCACTCTTAGATAGCCTTAAAGTTTTATCTTTTTATAAGTAGATTTGTGACCATTTGTTGTGAGAATTTTCTCCTGGGGAGATGTAAACATCTCTACCTCCTCCTCATAAAGTCCATATAAGCATGAGATGTACAAGTCTGCAAAGGATCATTCAGGGGAACCTGGATTTTTGGGCTTACTTACAGGGCATAGATGAGCTGTTGATGACAGGACCATGGGTGACCTGAAGGTGGCCACACTAGAAAGTCTTCATCCAGCATTTATTATGGCTTCCTGGTGGCTACATAGATTGAGTCCCCTTCAGTTAAACTCTTGTAGGCTATAAACTCTAGCCTCTCTGGGAGACCTCCTATTCTATTAGGATAGAATGCATGCAAATGGCTGGGTTGGGTAGCCTGACAGTCAGGTTAGGATCCATGGAGGAAATTCCACAATTCACAAGTGCAAAGATGATGAATTCCTGAAAGTAGGCACTGCCAATCTCAAGAAGATGTCAGAGTCTGGCTCGAGGAGAGCACCTCATAATATTGTTCCTGAACTAAATTGTGGTGATTGTATGACACTGAAGCAAAGTTCTCTCTTAACTTTTTGTGCATATTAATATCCCATTTTCTTATAATAGATGGGAAAATAGTAACCTTTTCTCACTGAAGTACATTGGCATCTTCTTGCTAATCAATGAGCTATGTATGTGGAAAACTGCTTTTGGACTTCTTATTATGTTCTATTGATCCATATGTCAATATTAGACTATCTTGGTTACTTTGGCTTTATGCTAAGTTTATCTGTAAGTTTTATGTTAAGCTGATTCTTTTTCAGAGACTGAATTATTTTTCTTGAACTATTCTAGCTCTAAACATTAGAATATTCTGAGATTTTAGATTGTGTCAGGCCTATAGATAAATTTGAAAAGAACTGACATATAATGAATTTTGATTCTTTTGGTTCAAGAATATGATATATCTTTCCATTTGTTTAGCTGTCTCTAATTTTTCTGCAATGTTAAATAGTTTTCTGTTTGCATGTGATATATATTACTAAATGTATTCCTCTGTGCTTAATAATTTTATTATATTTTGATGTATTTGTATTTTTAGTTTCTTTTTTTATTATTTATTTTTTATTTTATTTTATTTTTTTTAATTTACATTCCAAATCATTTCCCCTTTCCTGTTTCCTCCCTCCTGAAAGTCCCATAAGCCCCCTTCCCTCCCTCTTTTCTCCATTCAAACCCCTCTCGCTTCTCTGTCCTGTCGTTCCCCTACATCCAGTCTTTCCAGGACCAGGGGTCTCTCCTTCCATCTTCTTAGAAATCTATTGATATGCGGATTGTGTCTAGGGTATTCCGAGTTTCTGGGTTAATATCCCCTTATCAGTGACTGCATACCAAGTGTGTTCTTTTGTGATTGGGTTACCGCACTAAGGATGATATTTTCAAGTTCTGACCATTTGCCTAGGAATTTCGTGAATTCATTGTTTTTAATTGCAGAGTAGTATTCCATTGTGTAGATATACCACATCTTCTGAATCCATTCCTCCGTTGAGGGACATCTGGGTTCTTTCCAGCTTCTGGCTATTATAAATAAGGCTGCTATGAACATAGTGGAGCATGTGTCCTTATTGCATGCAGGTAAAGTCTCTGGGTATATGCCCAGGAGTGGTATAGCCGGATCCTCCGGAGTGTCATGCCCAGTTTTCTGAGGAACCGCCAGACTGCTTTCCAGAGTGGCTGTACCAGCTTGCAATTCCACCAGCAGTGGAGGAGTGTTCCTCTTTCTCCACATCCTCGCCAACAACTGCTGTCTCTTGTGTTTTTTATCTTAGCCATCCTGACTGGTGTGAGATGGAATCTCAGGGTTGTTTTGATTTGCATTTCCCTAATGACTAAGGATGATGAACATCTCTTTAGGTGCTTCTCAGCCATTAGATATTCTTCAGGTGAGAACTCTTTGTTTAGCTCTGTACCCCAATTTTTAATAGGGTTACTTGCCTCTCTGGAGTTTAACTTCTTGAGTTCTTTGTATATATTGGATATTAGCCCTCTGTCAGATGTAAGGTTGGTAAAGATCATTTTCCAGTTAGTTGGTTGCCGCTTTGTCTTTTTGACAGTGTCTTTTGCTTTGCAAAAACTTTGTAATTTAATGAGGTCCCATTTGTCTATTCTTGATCTTAGAGCATAAGCTATTGGAGTTCTGGTCAGGAAATTCTCCCCTGTGCCCATATGTTCAAGGTTCTTCTCTAGTTTCCCTTCTATTAGTTTCAGTGTGTCTGGTTTTATGTGGAGATCTTTGACCCACTTAGAATTGAGCTTAGTGCAAGGAGATAAGAATGGGTCAATTTGCATTCTTCTGCATGTTGGCCTCCAGCTGAGCCAGCACCATTTGTTGAAAAGGCTATCTTTTTTCCACTGGATGGTTTTAGCTCCTTTGTCAAAGATCAAGTGACCATAGGAGTGTGGATTCATTTCTGGGTCTTCAATTCTGTTCCATTGATCTACATGCCTGTCACTGTACCAATACCATGCGGTTTTTAACACTATTGCTCTGTAGTACAGCTTGAGGTCCGGGATACTGATTCCCCCAGAGGTTCTTTTACTCTTGAGAATAGTTTTAGCTATTCTGGGTTTTCTGTTATTCCAGATGAATTTTTGAATTGCTCTTTCTAACTCTATGAAGAATTGAGTTGGGATTTTGATGGGGATTGCATTGAATCTGTGTATTACTTTTGGTAAGATGCTCATTTTTACTATATTAATTCTGCCAATCCATGAGCATGGCAGATTTTTTCATCTTCTGAGGTCTTCTTCAATTTCTTTCTTCAGAGACTTGAAGTTCTTGTCATACAGATCTTTCACTTGTTTGGTTAGAGTCACGCCAAGATACTTAATATGGTTTGTGGCTATCGTGAAGGGTATTATTTCTCTTACTTCTTTCTCAGCCTGCTTATCCTTTGAGTATAGGAAGGCTCCTGACTTGCTTGAGTTGATTTTATATCCGGCCACTTTGCTGAAGTCGTTTATCAGCTGTAGGAGTTCTCTGGTGGAGTTCTTTGGGTCGCTTAAGTATACTATCATATCGTCTGCAAATAGTGATAGTTTGACTTCTTCCTTTCCAATTTGTATCCCTTTGACCTCTTTTTGTTGTCTAATTGCTCTAGCTAGAACTTCAAGTACTATACTGAAAAGATATGGAGAGAGAGGGCAGCCTTGTCTAGTCCCTGATTTTAGTGGGATTGCTTCAAGTTTCTCTCCATTTAGATTGATGCTGGCTACCGGTTTGCTGTAAATTGCTTTTACTATGTTTAGATATGGGCCTTGAATTCCTGATCTTTCCAAGACCTTTAGCATGAAAGGATGCTGAATTTTGTCAAATGCTTTCTCAGCATCTAGTGAGATGACCATGTGGTTTTTTTTCTTTGAGATTGTTTATGTAGTGGATTACATTGATGGATTTCCTTTTATTGAACCATCCCTGCATCCCTGGGATGAAGCCTACTTGATCGTGGTGAATGATCGTTTTGATGTGTTCTTCGATTCGGTTGGCAAGAATTTTATTGAGTATTTTTGCATCGATATTCATAAGAGAGATTGGCCTGAGATTCTCTTTCTTTGTCGGATCTTTGTGTTCTTTTGGTATTAGTGTAATTGTGGCTTCATAGAACGAGTTGGGTAGTGTTCCTTCTGTTTCTATTTTGTGGAACAGTTTGAAGAGTATTGGTGTTAGGTCTTCTTTGAAGGTCTGATAGAATTCTGCAGTAAAACCATCTGGACCTGTGCTTTTTTTGGTTGGAAGACTTCCAATGACAACTTCTATTTCTTCAGGGCTTATAGGATGGTTTAGATGGTCTATTTGATCCTGATTTAATTTTGGTACTTGATATCTGTCAAGGAAATTGTCCATTTCCTCAAGATTTTCTAGTTGTGTTGAATACAGGTTTTTGTAGTAGGATTTGATGATTTTTTGAATTTCCTCAGTTTCTGTTGTTATCTCTCTCTTTTCGTTTCTGATTTTATTAATTTGGATACTATCTCTGTGCCCTCTGGTTAGTCTGGCTAAGGGCTTATCTATCTTGTTGATTTTCTCAAAGAACCAACTCCTCGCTTTGTTGATTCTTTGTATAGTTTTATTTGTTTCTACTTGATTGATTTCAGCCCTGAGTTTGATGATTTCCTGCCTTCTACTCCTCTTTGGTGTATTTGCTTCTTTTTGTTCCAGGGCTTTCAGGTGTGCCATTAAGCTGTTAGTGTATGCTGTCTCCCGTTTCTTTTTGGCGGCCCTCAGGGCTATGAATTTTCCTCTTAGCACTGCTTTCATTGTGTCCCATAAATTAGGGTATGTTGTGCCTTCATTTTCATTAACTTTCAAAAAGTCTTTGATTTCTTTCTTTATTTCCACCTTGACCAAGTTATCATTGAGTAGAGCATTGTTCAGCCTCCATGTGTACGTGGGTTTTCTTTTGTTTTTGTTGCCATTGAAGACCACCCTTATTCCACAGTGATCTGATAGGAGGCATGGGATTAGTTCTATCTTCTTATATCTGTTGAGGTCTGATTTGTGACCAATTATATGGTCAATTTTGGAGAAGGTACCATGAGGAGCTGAGAAGAAGGTGTATTCTTTAGCTCTAGGATGAAATGTTCTATATATATCAGTTAGTTCCATTTGGTCCAAGGCTTCAATTAGATTCACTGTGTCCCTGTTTAGTTTCTGCTTTCCTGAACGATCCATTTCAGAGAGTGGGGTGTTGAAGTCACCCACTATTATTGTATGCGGTGCGATGTGTGCTTTGAGTTTTAGTAAAGTTTCTTTTACGAATGAGGGTGCCCTTGCATTTGGAGCATAGATATTCAGAATTGAGAGTTCTTGATGGTGGATTTTTCCCTTGATCAGTATGTAGTGTCCTTCTGTGTCTTTTTTGATGACTTTAGGTTGAAAATCAATTTAATCTGATATTAGGATGGCTACTCCACCTCGTTTCTTGGGGCCATTTGCTTGTAAAATTGTTTTCCAGCCTTTTACTCTGAGGTAGTGTTTGTCTTTGACACTGAGGTGCGTTTCCTGCATGCAGCAAAATGCTGGGTCCTGTTTACGTATCCAGTCTGCTAGTCTATGTCTTTTAATTGGGGAATTGAGACCATTGATATTAAGAGAGATTAAGGCATAGTGATTATTGCCATCTGCCATTCTTGATGCTATCTTTATGTTTGAGTGGTTATCTACTTTTGGGTTTGATTCAAGAAGGTTATTATCTCATTTTTTCCAGGGTGTTGTTTCTCTCCCTGTATTGGAGGTTTCCACCTATTATCCGTTGCAGGGCTGGATTTGTGGAAAGATATTGTGAAAATTTGGTTTTATCATGGAATATCTTGGTCTCTCCATCTATGATGATTGAGAGTTTTGCTGGGTATAGTAGTCTAGGCTGGCATTTGTGCTGTCTTAGTGTCTGCATGAGATCTGCCCAGGATCTTCTGGCTTTCATAGTCTCTGGTGAGAAGTCTGATGTGATTCGGATAGGTCTTCCTTTGTATGTTACTTGGCCCTTTTCTCTTACTGCTTTTAGTATTCTTTCTTTGTTTAGAACATTTGGTGTTTTGATTATTATGTGACGGGAGGTATTTCTGTTCTGGTCCAGTCTGTTTGGAGTTCTGTAGTCTTCTTGTACGTTCATCGGCATCTCACTCTTTAGGTTAGGGAAGTTTTCCTCCATAATTTTGTTGAAGATGTTTACTGGCCCTTTAAGTTGCAAATCTTCACTCTCATCTATACCTATAATCCTTAGGTTTGGTCTTCTCATTGTGTCCTGGATTTCCTGGATGTTTTGGGTTACACATTTTTTGCATTTTGCATTTTCTTTGTTGAGTCGATGCTTTCTAAGGAATCTTCAGCACCTGAGATTCTTTCTTCCATCTCTTGTATTCTATTGTTGATGTTTGCATCTATGACTCCTGATTTCTTCCCAAGGTTTTCTATCTCCAAAGTTGTCTCCCTTTGTGATTTCTTAGTTGTTTCTACTTCCTTTTTTAGTTCCTGGATGGATTTGCTGAGATCCTTCACTTGTTTGTTTGTATTTTCCTGTATTTCTTTAAGGTATTTTTACATTACCTCTTTCAGGATTTCTTCCTGATGACCCACGTTCTCCTGCATTTCTCTGAGCAATTTTTGTGTTTCCTCCTCATGGGAATCCATCTGTTGATCCATTGTCTCCTGCATTTCTTTAAGCAGTTCTCGTGTTTCCTTTGTAAGGGCATCTAACCATTGATTCATTTCTTTAAGCAATTGTTGTGTTGCCTCCTTATGGGCATCCGTCTGTTGACCCATATTCTTCTGCATTTCTTTATGCAATTTTTGTGATTCCTTTGTGAGTGCATCTACCCGTTGATTCATCTCGTTAAGCGATTTTTGTGTTGTCTCCTTGTGTGCCTCCATCTTTTGATCCATGTTCTCCTGCATTTCTCTAAGCGATTTTTGTGTTTCCTTTGTAAGGGCTTCTAACCGTTGATTCATGGTCTCCTGTAATTCTTTATGAGATTTATTTGTGTCCTTCTTGTGATCCTCTAATAGGATCATGAGAAGTGATTTTAAATCCAGATCTTGTCTTTCGGGTGTGGTGGGGTATCCAGGACTTGCTGCTGTTGGAGAGTTGGGTTTGGATGGTCCCACATTACTTTGATTTCTGTTAGTAACATTCCTACGTTTGCCTTTTGCCATCTGGATACCTCTGATGTTAGTTGGTCCTGCTGTCACTGGCTGTTGGTTGGACCTCCTGTGAGCCTGCAAAGCTATTTCTGCCCCCCCCCCTGGTTTACCAGGAGTCCCCTGGCACAGATTTCTGGGGCCTGCCCTGCTCCTGAGTGACTTTGGAGCCCTGATGTGCCTTGCCCCAAGTGATGTTATATTGGGGAGTCCTTGCACATCCAAAGGCTCAGCGTAGTGGATTCCTGGAGCAGAGGTCGCCAAAGGGAGGCTGGTAGGCTCCTGCCCTGTGCAGGGGTGTGTGATCTCTCCTGGGGGGGGGAGGGGGCGTTCCTCTGCCAGGCAGAAGTCCCACAGCAGAGCTAGCACGCTGGTTACTGCAGATCTGCCCAGCTCTTGGGAGCCACGTGCACACAATCCGCCCAAGACCCAAGCGATATTATGCCTGTCTGTCTCAGAGCCTGGCTGTCCCAACTTCCCGGCCACTGGAGCAAAGATGGCGGAGTGCACTCTGCACTCTCTCCGTGGGCGCTGCTCACCCTGAAGACGCGATGGCCTGCAGATCTGGCCCCCAGACGACCACAGTGCTGACCCGTTCTTGGGCACAGACGGAAGCCCCAACAGGCCGTGTCCCAAGTGATGTTATATTGGGGGGAGAGCCTGGGTACCTGTCTCTTCAGTGCAGTCTGCGGGAACAGAGGTCGCGGAAGGAAAGCTGGTAGGCTCCTGCCCAGTGCGGGGTCCCTCTGCCAGGCAGAAGTCCCACAGTAGAGCTGGCGCGCTGGTTACTGCAGATCAGCCCAGCACTTGGGAGCTGCATACACACAAGCCGCCCAAGACCCAAGCGATATTATGCCTGTCTGTCTCAGAACCTGGCTGTCCCAACTTCCCAGCCACTGGAGCCGTATTTTTAGTTTCTAACTGTTCATTGCTTAAATGTAAAAATTCTATTAATTTTGTCACATTGACCTTGAACATTATGATCTTTCCATCAGTTCCAGTTGGTAATTTGTAGGTTTCTTAGAATTAGTTCGAGTGGGCCATAACATCCATGCATAAACACAGTTTAATTGCTTTGCCAAATGTACCTTTTTTGCTTGTAACTTTAGAGTAAAAACATTCTATTTTGCATGTATGTGTGTGTGTGTGTGTTTGTGTTTGTGTGTGTGTGTGTGCGTGTGTGTGTGTATGCTACTACTGAGCCTGGATTCTAGGTTGTCTGAAATTCAGATCCTACACATGGGCATAGATATGGGTATGAAACAAAGAGATTCTCTAGTTTTAGCTCAAGCCGACAGAACTCTTCAATCCTTCAAGTCCAATGGAGAAAATCAATTACCAATTACCTCTTTCTTTTCATCTCTCTTCCCCCTTCCCTCTTCCCCCCTCTCTGTCTCTCTTTCTTCCTCCCTCCCTTCCTTCCTTTCATTCTTTCTTTCCTCTTCCTCCTCTTCCTCTTCTTCTTCCATTCTCTGCTCATCTTTTTACTTTAATTTTTCTTTATGTTCTGTTGTCCTTTACCCTGCACTAGCGACAGAAGTGGCTTGCAGAAGCCAAACAAAGGAAGGACCTGGACACCAATGAGTGATAAGGACATCTATTGTTGCTTTCCTTTTGTTGAACCAGCTGACCTCAAAAGTTATGCAGTTAGTAGCAAAGTATGTTCCAGAGGGACAACTAAGCCTAGAGGACTGAATGAGGGACCCGTAATATCAGAGATAATATCAGAGGAAGTTAGGGAAGGGGAGATTCTCAGGAAAGTAACCCCGGAAAGTTCTCAGAGTCACTTTTCAGCTAACCCAAGTGTGAATCTGATCCCAAACAAACATCAAAGATCTTGCAACCCGATCTATGGACTCATCGCTACCTAGGTTCAGTATTAGCTACTAGGAAACACACACACATGAGACTCCTGAATGATACTACAAATATTTAGAAAACAAGACTAATATAAAAACAGCAACAAACAAACAACACCAACAAGAGAAACAAACATGAGTAGGCCATGAAGAATTTCTTATAATAAGATGAAGGTAGGTTTTTGTTTTGTATTTTTGAGACAGGTTCCCTCAACAGAGCCCTAACTGGCCAGGAACTCACTATGCAGATCAGGCTATACTTGAACCCACAGAGATCTACTGCTTCTGCCTCCTGAGTGCTGGGATTAAATGCACGTGCCACCATGCCCAGCTTTTTTCCTAAAGGATTTAATTAGCACCCAGAGTGAAATATTAGTCAAATCTCAAGATGTTTGGTGTATGTTTGAGATCAGATTCACACTTCAATAGCTGAAAAGTGAGTCTGAGAATTTTCAGCGCATTGTGTTCCTGAGAACCTCCCTTTTCTTAACTTCTTTGTATCTTCTCTATTGCTATAGATTCCTCCTTCAGTCCTCTAGGCTTTAATTGTCCTTCTGGAACATACTTTATCAGTAAATACACCAAATTTGCACAAAATATTCTATAATTGTAAGATAACCTAAGATCCTAAAGACACTCAGCTCATGTTAGGATAATAATAAAAACAAGTGCATGGAAATGTCTCCATGAAATTATCTGTTAAGCTCACTGAAGGAAGTAAAAGTATTACTTTTGGACTGCATTGAATAATAGACAATTTTAGCAAAGAAACCCTCTCTCACTCTCTCTCTCTCTCTCTCTCTCTCTCTCTGTGTGTGTGTGTGTGTGTGTGTGTGTAGCCATATGTGTTTATTCAGGCTAGAGGGTGAATGTCATGTGTCTTTCTCAGTTGCCCTTCACCTTAACTTTTTGAAACAAGCTCTCTCACTGAAGCTGGAGCGCATCAGTTCAGCTCCACAGCTGGAGCGCATCAGTTCAGTTGGCATAGCTGTCCAGCAAGGCCCAGGGCTGCTCCTATCACCTTCCCAGCTCTGTGGGTACCGGTAATCCCCACCATGCTCAGTCTCATAGGAAAGTGCTGAAGATCCAAATACATTGTCATACTTGAAGAGCAAGCCTTGTTTGCTAAGTCACCTCTCTTGCCCCCCTTTGCTTGCTATTTTCGAGACAGGGTTTCAGAGATCAGGCTCACTTCAAAGTGTTCATAGCAAAGGTTGCTTAGAGCTCCTGATCTACATGCCTCCATTTTTCATGTGCTTGAATCACAGGCATGTACCACCACACCCGTCAAGTATTTTAGCAAATAAACAGAAGATGTAACTAATACATGGAGAAACTTTAGAACTGAATAATGCAGTGATTAAAGCAAATGCTCCATCAGATCATCTCAATAGAATGAAGATGGGGGTGGATAGAGACAGTGAATTCTAAGGGTAGAAATGATATCACTGAGGGAAAGAAGAAACTGAGGAGGACAAGGAGAAGCTCCCATAATAAAATATCATAAATGTATAATTGCGTGTTGTCAGAATCCAGAAGAAAGACTTTTTGCAGTGCCAATAAATACTTGATTAAATATTTGTAAAACTTCAAACCTTGTGGTTTCTTTGTAGTCCTTATAGATTCATAAAACTCAGGGTAAGCTAGGTAATATTAATGCAAAGAGCCTTGTACTTAGTTCTAGGGTCTGAGTATGTGCCACACATTTGATGCACTGCAAATTTAGTCGTCAATGATGTTGAGCATTAAGCCCTAGGGAGAGGTGAGGACTCTGCCCTCATGAGTGGACTAATGCCATTATCTGAGAGTAACATTAGTGATTATGGTGTTTTGCGTGTATTTGAATGTTTAGATTCCAATTGGTGGACTGTTTTAGGAAGGATTGAGAGGGCTGGCATTGTTGGGGGCAAGTATGCCATAGAGTGGGCTTTGAGGTTTCAAAGCCCACACCAGACCCAGTCTCTGCCTCCTGTCTTTAGATCAGTATAAAAACTTTCATCTACTGCTCAAGAGTCATGCCTACCTGCCTGCCTGCCACCTTGCTCCCTTCCATGATGACTATAGACTTATCCTCTGAAACTGTAAGCAAGCCCCTAGTTAAATAATTTCTTCTCAATACACAAAAGAGGAGTAGAAGGCAGGAAATCATCAAACTCAGGGCTGAAATCAATCAAGTAGAAACAAATAAAACCATACAAAGAATCAACAAAACGAGGAGTTGGTTCTTTGAGAAAATCAACAAGATAGATAAGCCCTTAGCCAGACTAACCAGAGGGCACAGAGACAGTATCCAAATTAATAAAATCAGAAACGAAAAGGGAGAGATAACAACAGAAACTGAGGAAATTCAAAAAATCATCAGATCCTACTACAAAAACCTGTATTCAACACAACTAGAAAATCTCGAGGAAATGGACAATTTCCTTGACAGATATCAAGTACCAAAATTAAATCAGGATCAAATAGACCATCTAAACCGTCCTATAACCCCTAAAGAAATAGAAGTTGTCATTGGAAGTCTTCCAACCAAAAAAAGCACAGGTCCAGATGGTTTTACTGCAGAATTCTATCAGACCTTCAAAGAAGACCTAACACCAATACTCTTCAAACTGTTCCACAAAATAGAAACAGAAGGAACACTACCCAACTCGTTCTATGAAGCCACAATTACACTAATACCAAAAGCACACAAAGATCCGACAAAGAAAGAGAATCTCAGGCCAATCTCTCTTATGAATATCGATGCAAAAATACTCAATAAAATTCTTGCCAACCGAACCCAAGAACACATCAAAATGATCATTCACCACGATCAAGTAGGCTTCATCCCAGGGATGCAGGGATGGTTCAATATAAGGAAATCCATCAATGTAATCCACTATATAAACAATCTCAAAGAAAAAAAACCACATGGTCATCTCATTAGATGCTGAGAAAGCATTTGACAAAATTCAGCATCCTTTCATGCTAAAGGTCTTGGAAAGATCAGGAATTCGAGGCCCATATCTAAACATAGTAAAAGCAATTTACAGCAAACCGGTAGCCAGCATCAATCTAAATGGAGTGAAACTTGAAGCAATCCCACTAAAATCAGGGACTAGACAAGGCTGCCCTCTCTCTCCATATCTTTTCAGTATAGTACTTGAAGTTCTAGCTAGAGCAATTAGGCAACAAAAAGAGGTCAAAGGGATACAAATTGGAAAGGAAGAAGTCAAACTATCACTATTTGCAGATGATATGATAGTATACTTAAGCGACCCAAAGAACTCCACCAGAGAACTCCTACAGCTGATAAACGACTTCAGCAAAGTGGCCGGATATAAAATCAACTCAAGCAAGTCAGGAGCCTTCCTATACTCAAAGGATAAGCAGGCTGAGAAAGAAGTAAGACAAATGATATCCTTCACGATAGCCACAAACCATATAAAGTATCTAGGCATGACTCTAACCAAACAAGTGAAAGATCTGTATGACAAGAACTTCAAATCTCTGAAGAAAAAAATTGAAGAAGACCTCAGAAGATGAAAAAATCTGCCATGCTCATGGATTGGCAGGATTAATATAGTAAAAATGAGCATCTTACCAAAAGTAATACACAGATTCAATGCAATCCCCATCAAAATCCCAACTCAATTCTTCATAGAGTTAGAAAGAGCAATTCAAAACTTCATCTGGAATAACAGAAAACCCAGAATAGCTAAAACTATTCTCAAGAGTAAAAGAACCTCTGGGGGAATCAGTACCCCGGACCTCAAGCAATAGTGTTAAAAACCGCATGGTATTGGTACAGTGACAGGCATGTAGATCAATGGAACAGAATTGAAGACCCAGAAATGAATCCACACTCCTATGGTCACTTGATCTTTGACAAAGGAGCTAAAACCATCCAGTGGAAAAAAGATAGCCTTTTCAACAAATGGTGCTGGCTCAACTGGAGGTCAACATGCAGAAGAATGCAAATTGACCCATTCTTATCTCCTTGCACTAAGCTCAGTTGCAAGTGGATCAAGGACCTCCACATAAAACCAGACACACTGAAACTAATAGAAAGGAAACTAGGGAAGAACCTTGAACATATGGGCACAGGGGAGATTTTCCTGAACAGAACTCCAATAGCTTATGCTCTAAGATCAAGAATAGACAAATGGGACCTCATTAAATTACAAAGTTTTTGCAAAGCAAAAGACACTGTCAAAAAGACAAAGCGGCAACCAACTAACTGGGAAATGATCTTTACCAACCCTACATCCGACAGAGGGCTAATATCCAATATATACAAAGAACTCAAGAAGTTAAACTCCAGAGAGGCAAGTAACCCTATTAAAATTTGGGGTACAGAGCTAAACAAAGAGTTCTCACCAGAAGAATATCTAATGGCTGAGAAGCACCTAAAGAGATGTTCAGCATCCTTAGTCATTAGGGAAATGCAAATCAAAACAACCCTGAGATTCCATCTCACACCAGTCAGAATGGCTAAGATCAAAAACACAGGATACAGCAGTTGTTGGAGAGGATGTGGAGAAAGAGGAACACTCCTCCACTGCTGGTGGAATTGCAAGCTGGTACAGCCACTCTGGAAAGCAGTCTGGCAGTTCCTCAGAAAACTGGGCATGACACTCCCGGAGGATCCTGTTATACCTCTCCTGGGCATATACCCAGAGGCTTTACCTGCATGCAATAAGGACACATGCTCCACTATGTTCATAGCAGCCTTATTTATAATAGCCAGAAGCTGGAAAGAACCCAGATGTCCCTCAATGGAGGAATGGATTCAGAAGATGTGGTATATCTACACAATGGAATACTACTCTGCAATTAAAAACAATGAATTCACGAAATTCCTAGGCAAATGGTCAGAACTTGAAAATATCATCCTTAGTGAGGTAACCCAATCACAAAAGAACAGACATGGTATGCAGTCACTGATAAGGGGATATTAACCCAGAAACTCGGAATACCCTAGACACAATCCGCATATCAATAGATTTCTAAAAAGATGGAAGGAGAGACCCCTGGTCCTGGAAAGACTGGATGTAGGGGAACCACGCCAGGATAAAGAAACGAGAGGGGGTTGAATGGGGGAAAAGAGGGAGGGAAGGGGGCTTATGGGACTTTCAGGAGGGAGGAAACGGGAAAGGGGAAATGATTTGGAATGTAAATAAAAAAACTTAGAAAATGAAATTAAAAAAAAAGAAAAGAGAACAAAAAGAATAACTTTCTTCTAAAAAAAAATTACAAATTGCGGCATGATTCATTAGCATTCCACACATAAATGTATTCCTTCCTTCTGAAATTTTATATGCTATAATATTTAAGCATACTAAGTTTTCTAATTTTGTCTAATTTTCCACATACTATTTTGTTAATATTGTAAGTTACTGAAAATGATGTTCAGAGATATTCTATATATCTGTTGTTACCTGATAGTTTATATAAAGTGTCTTATACCTCATATCTCCTCAAACAGATACAACATTCTCCTAAACCTCTCATAGAAATTTTGTCTTGTCTCTTTTGAACCTTTACAGTTTTCTTTGATGGTGTTTCTTATAATAAATACTCTAAACCAAAAAAAAAAATAATAATAATTTCTCCTCTAGGTGACCTTGGCCATGGTGTCTCTTCTCAGGAACAGAACAGGAACTAGGACGGTGATTGAGTGGCCTTGTTACACAACCTTGTGTTGCTTTCATCATGGATTATAAAGGGCATGGAGGTTCTCAGTCGATGCTGGCATCTTGATAAAGGTCTTCCAGATCTCCAGAACTGTGAACCCAGTGAACATTTACTCTTTATGAATGATCCAGGTCCATGCTTCCAATAGTGTGGATGGCTTCCGGAATTCCTACACCAGCGCCTATGTCTGAAGCTCGTTCCTCAGACTGGAGGTGGTAGACTTAAAGAATTGGAGCCCAGTGAGAGATCCTTGGGTTACTGAAGGTTTGCCTTTGAGATACCAGCTAACAGTTGAGTTGTTTTTCTCTCTTAATTAAAGAATTAAAAGACAGGTAAATAGCCCTGAGCATAATGAATATGATGTTTATTGGCAAGCATCACAGGTGGACTTCTCTCAGGTAGAAAAGTAGGTCCCAGAGCTGGTGCCACTGACTGGGAGTGATGGAGAGGGTTGGGTTTTATTTGGGTTTCAGGCTCCCACATGGTGATATTCCCTCTCTTTGATCTTCTATTGCTCCAATGTGTTCTTTTATCCCTTTCAGAACAGGGTTGTGGACTCTGTTTTTGACCATGGGTGTGAGAGACCAGAAGCAGCTGTGTCAGGATCCTGTGCCTTAGTGCACTGGGAGAAAACAATTGTTTTGTTAGGGTTAGAATGGACCCCGCTCTTTCTTTCCTTTATGGTGTAATGGGGACACAGAGACCCCTCATCACAGGCAGAAGAAAGTCTGCTGTTAAAGAAAAATGGAAACTTACTGCAGGGGCAAATGGCCACATAATAAAGCAACTCCAAATGGGATCATTAAGCCCCTTTCCTCTCATCCTAGGGGCCCATGGCCTCATGTGGTGGAAGGGATTAAGGTAGTTCTCCTCAGACTCTGCTTATTTCTTCAAAGAAAATCTCAAGCCTGGCCCAACGCCTTCTCTCACTGGTTTCCCATTTGACAACGTGATTTTTCTCCTTCCTTCCATGCTCCTGTGATGCTGTCTCCTGTGGGGCTTTGCTGGTACTCTGCCATTTGGAAATAGCCTGCCTTTGATATTTTGTTATAGCAATGAAGAGTGGGTGAATCCAGCAGGAGTCCATTATAACAACACAAAACGAACGAAAACATCTAGATACATCAAAGACAAACTGTTGAAAACCGAAGAAAAAGAAAAAGAAAAAAAAAACAATCTTGCAAGCGGTTATAGAAACACAACTCATTACTTTTAAGGGGACCATGAGTCTAACGACTTCATATTTCTCACAGAATCCATGAAGATCAGGAAAAAGGCGGAAAACCATTTTTAAAGCCCTGAAAGCAAAGAATTGTCACCGTCCAATTTTATTTCCAGTGAAAACATCCTTCAAAAAATGAAGGTAAAATAAAGACCTCAGATGTAGAAAACCTAAAATAACTCACTGCCAGAGGGTCCTGCTTTAGGGAATGGCCAACAGAGCCTTTTCTGACAGGGAATTACTGGAAAGACACTCAAAATATCAAGAATAGATGTCTTTAGATTTCATTTTAAAGGGTTAGGAAATTGGAACACTGCCAATTTTATTTATTATATTCTACTGATGCTGTTTGAGTCTGTTTTTTGTTTTGTTTTTTTCTTAGCTGTGCTTGGTGTGTGTGTGTGTGTGTGTGTGTGTGTGTGTGTGTGTGTGTGTGTGAGAGAGAGAGAGAGAGAGAGAGAGAGAGAGAGAGAGAGAATAGTAGACATGTATACTAGGAATAAACCCAGGTTTTCAGAACCCAGACCTTTGCATATGCTAGGGTAGATCTCCCTGATTGTCCCCAACAATTCTTAGTGACACACTTCAATGTTTAAAAACTTTCAAATCATTCAACTTTTTAGTTCTGTATATTAATCAGTTCAACACAAATCAGCAGTTCTTAGAAGCCATGAGTTTCTCCTTCAAGTTCCTTTGGAGGCATCTTTTGTTTGACTGGGGTGTGTCACATGAAGAATTCAATCCCTCCTGAGGACCTCCCTATCATCTCTTCCAGCTTGCAGTATTTGGTACTAAATGTCATTGAAGTAAATAAGAGGTCACCGATTTCCTCTACGGTAAGTGGATTTCTTGTTCTGAATGAATGCTTATATAATTTCATTTTGAGTTTTAAGAATAAGCAGCCTCACCAGAATACATCATGGTGATTACTGCAACAAATTGCTTTCCCCTGAAACGTGGTATGTCTTTTTGATTCTCCAATGAAGACCTCCCTTTACTTCAGAAACGTCGTCTCCTACTGAGTTTTTTTTTAATATTAAAAGTGTTTAATTTTGCTCTCTCTCTCTCTCTCTCTCTCTCTCTCTCTCTCACACACACACACACACACACACAAACACACACACATACACACACACACACTGTGTGTGTGTCTGTGCATGGAAATGAAAAGACATTTTGTGTGAGTCAGTTTTTTTCTTCCACCATGTGGTTTTGGGGTATCTAACTCACATTGTCAAGCTTGATGGCCAGTGCTCATAGCTGCTTAGTTATTGCCCCAACTCCTGGATATTAGTTATTGATACTTTTATTGAGCTCCCATTGTTAGCTTCATATTTGTTTCCTTGTATATACAGACACATATACACATACACACATATACATAATATATATATCATTTTTTTTGATACTCTGTGGACTGAGTTCAAGGTCATGTGCAGGCCTGGTGGTAGCCTTTCCCTGAATTAGATCTCTGGTTTTTTAATTCATTTTGTGGAAAAAAGTACCTACTATTTGTTTTCATGCCACATTTCTTTTTATTGCTTGTGATGTCAACCGTTTTGAGTGAGTGCTGGTTCATCTTCTCTGCCGTCCTCACTTGCTCTCGAAGTTTTGTATCCCTCTTCACGAAGTTCTCCGTTCAGATGCTCCTAGTCTGTGTGTGATTTTTCTTTTCTTTTAGGTTTTAGGATAGTAAGACCTTTTTTTTTCTGTTTCTGTTTCATATTCTTCTGGTATTCTTTCAATGTGTTTTCCCCCTTATTATTCAAAAATAGTTAGACAAGTGGAAAGTCATACAAGCTGGGCTGCTAGGGACAGGCTTGATGCTTATAAAGTGATGTTGAGCGGGAAGACTAGAGGAGAGAGAGCCAGGACTCTCACACCAATGGGGAAGTGGGTGGAGGTGAAGGGAGGGGCTCAAGCTTAGGAGTGCTCGGAGCACATGGTGTCAGGCTTGGCAGCAAAAGGAATCTTGATGTGAAGAGGAATGGGGCTGGCTTGCATTAAGATCCATCACTCCTCTTTAATAAGTTTTCTGGTTGAATTCAAGACCCTTTCCACAGAAGGAAACTTACCTGTCACTGTAAATCTGGCTGAGAACCCCACGCATAGGTCTTAGGCATGAACCTATTACTATTATTTTGATAAATGGACGTAGTATATCAAACTGCCCTGTTCACACACTATTGTCACAGATTGTGCAGTTCTTAGTCCTTATCGGAGAAGCATCTTTGCACAGTGGACTGAGTTAATATGGAGTCTCATAGTGGTTAATATGTAGAGACTGTGTGTGTGTGTGTGTGTGTGTGTGTGTGTGTGTATGTGTGTGTGTGTCTGTGTGGTATGTGGTATGTATGTGTGTGTAGTATACTTATCATATGTCCTCCTTCAAAGTTCAGGGATCACTATTGAAGAAAAGGAGGAAAGATTGTAAGAGGCAGAAGCCAGGGAAGACTTGGGAGAGATAATAACAGCATGTGACAGGACCTCTGTACCAATGAACTCACAGCAACTCTGGTTGCCTCTTCAAAACCTACACAAGATGAGCCAGTCAGACTTCAGGAGGTGCTATTGACAGTTGACTGACCGCTAGGTGAGGCCTGTCACCTAGTTTAGACTGCCACTTGTCACTTTAGAATTAGGCCCTACAAACAAGCAAATAAATACACACTCACTTTTCCTGTTTACCTTAATAAGCTCAACCACAAGAAAAGCTTCAGGGACCTATGTGCACACTACCACCAAGTATGCCCTTACTTCAAATGACAAAAAAAAAAAAATTAGTTATTTTACTTTGTTAGACAATCACGGGCTACCATTGAAAGCCACTGCAAACTTCCTGAGTGCTATATTTGTTCTCTTACACATGTTAATAATTTTTAAAAATCCAACAATAAAAATTTAGACTATAAAAATAAAAACCAGCCTTTATTCCCTTCTAATGCTTTACTATAAAACATGCTTATGTGCCCACCTTTGACATTTCATGTTTTTCTAAGGTTTTTGTTTCTACTAATACATCTTGATGAACATTCCATGCCATTTCATTTTTTATTTTATTATAAAACTACTATAATATAATTTTTGTTTGTTTGTCTGTGTCAAAGCAGGGTCAGTTTATGCCGGCCAAGTTCATCTCAAACATGGAGTCTTCGCACCCTAGCCTCTCTCATATGTATTATGTGTGACCTACTACCATTGTGTATAGTATTCTATGCAATGGCTGACATGATTTATTTAATTATCTACTGGTCTTGACTTTATAGTGGCTGTAGTCTTTTAACTCTGAATTTTCTTTATTTACAACCTTCCCGGTATTAAAAATTTAAACTTTTACACAGCAAATCTTTTAACCTCAAGACTTTTTTTCTGCTATGAGTACATTTTCTACATTAAGATTAAGTAAGGTATAAGGTTCTGTGCATTCTATTTCCTAATATCAAGATTCTAAAACCTATTTCAATTGTACATACTTAGGGATATAATGGTATTCCATTATACCATTGAACACATCAGGTGTTCCAGGGTGATGATGAAATCTAAGTAGTTAACATTTCCCTAGTGAGATTTTATTTGTTTTGTAGAGCTGGGTATTGATCCCAGGGTCCTGTGTATGGTAGAAAACACTGTTCCACTTAGCTATAAGCTGGGCTTGATATACAGCTTCAGTAATTTTGGTTAAAAATAAATTATTTTCAGCATCTTATTTATTTTTATTTATTTATTGGCAATAGGTGTCACTTTAGAGCCCAGGCTACTCTTGAACTTTGAACTCACCGAGTTCATGTTCCCACTGCCTCAGCCTTCTTAGTGTTGGAGTTACAGGTGTTCCAGCATGCCTAGCTCCAGCACTTTAAACAGAGAGTTAATAAAATAAAGGACCTCTAGAAATCCAAAAGCACCAGAAGAATGACAACTAAAAGTACTCAAAAGTTGGTCTTAGGGAGCTAGCTAAGTAGGAGAATGCTTAGATAAACCCTTAGCCACACGAACCAGAGGGCACAGAGACAGTATCCAAGTTAACAAAATCAGAAATGAAAAGGAAGATATAACAACAGAAACTGAGGAAATTCAAAAAAAATCAGCAGATCCTACTACAAAAGCCTATATTCAACACAACTGGAAAATCTGGAGGAAATGGACAATGGATATAAAATTAACTCAAATAAATCAGTAGCCTTCCTATACTCAAAAGATAAGCAGGCTGAGAAAGAAATTAGGGAAATGACACCCTTCACAATAGCCACAAACAATATAAAATATCTTGGTGTGACTCTAACCAAACAAGTGAAAGATCTGTATGACAAGAACTTCAAGTCTCTGAAGAAGGAAATTGAGGAAGACCTCAGAAGATGGAAAAATGTTCCATGCTCATGGGTTGGCATGATTAATATAGTAAAAATGGCCATCTTGCCAAAAGCAATATACAGATTCAATGCAATCCCCATCAAAATCCCAACTCAATTCTTCATAGAGTTAGAGCAATTCTCAAATTCATCTGGAATAACAGAAATCCCAGGATAGCTAAAACTATTCTCAACAGTAAAAGAACTTCTGGGGGAATGAGTATCCCGGACCTCAAGCTGTACTACAGAGCAATAGTGTTAAAAACCGCATGGTATTGGTACAGTGACAGGCATGTAGATCAATGGAATAGAATTGAAGACCCAGAAATGAATCCACACTCCTATGGTCACTTGATCTTTGACAAAGAAGCTAAAACCATCCAGTGGAAAAATGATAACAAATGGTGCTGGTTCAACTGGAGGTCAACATGCAGAAGAATGCAAATCGATCCATTCTCATCTCCTTATACTAAGCTCAACTCCAAGTGGATCAAGGACCTCCACATAAAACCAGACACACTGAAATTAATAGAAAAGAAACTGGGGCAAAGCCTTGAACGCATGGGCACAGGGGAACAGTTCCTGAACAGAACACCAATAGTTTATGCTCTAAGATGAAGAATTGACAAATGGGACCTCATAAAATTACAAAGTTTCTGTAAGACAAAGGACACTGTCAAAAGGACAAAGTGGCAGCCAACAAATTGGGAAAAGATCTTTACCAATCCTACATCCGACAGAGGGCTAATATCCAATATATACAAAGAACTCAAGAAGTTAGACTCCAGAGAGGCAAGTAACCCTATTAAAAATGGGGTACAGAGCTAAACAAAGAGTTCTCACCTGAAGAATATCTAATGGCTGAGAAGCACCTAAAGAGATGTTCAGCATCCTTAGTCATTAGGGAAATGCAAATCAAAACAACCCTGAGATTCCATCTCACACCAGTCAGAATGGCTAAGATGAAAAACTCAGGAGACAGTAGGTGTTGGCGAGGATGTGGAGAAAGAGGAACACTCCTCCACTGCTGGTGGGATTGCAAGCTGGTACACCCACTCTGGAAAGCAGTCTGGCAGTTCCTCAGAAAACTGGGCATGACACTCCCGGAGGATCCTGTTATACCACTCCTGGGCATATACCCAGAGGCTTTACCTGCATGCAATAAGGACACATGCTCCACTATGTTCATAGCAGCCTTATTTATAATAGCCAGAAGCTGGAAAGAACCCAGATGTCCCTCAACAGAGGAATGGATACAGAAAATATGGTATATTTACACAATGGAATACTACTTAGCAATTAAAAGCAGTGAATTCATGAAATTCTTAGGCAAATGGTCAGAACTGGAAAATGTCATCCTTAGTGAGGTAGCCCAATCACAAAAGAACACACATGGTATGCAGTCACTGATAAGTGGATATTAACCCAGAAGCTCAGAATACCCAAGACACAATTCACATATCAATTGATTCCCAAGAAGAAGGAAGGAGAGACCCCTGGTCCTGGAAAGACTGTATGTAGCAGTGTAGGGGAATACCAGGACAGAGAAGCAGGAAGGGGTTGACTGTGGAACAGGGGGAGGGAAGAGGGCTTATGGGACTTTCAGGGAGGGGGGAACCGGGAAAGGGGAAATCATTTGGAATGAAAAAAAAAAAAAGAAGTGCATTTAGTATCCATTGCTTTCTGTGTTTCATGATACATTTTTTTTTCCTGTTATTGTGTGATCTTTGAGAAAGTCTGTTGTTATTAAGAAAAGTTATTAATTCTGGGTTGATCTTGAATCTCCCTAACTAAACTTCCTGTTTGTTTTAAATGTTTATTAGTCGAGTCTCATGTGTAACATGAACAGTTCCCCAGTTTCATTCTGTTGCTGTGATATGACCAATAGCAGCTTAAGAGAGGAAAGGTTACCTGGCATGCACTTTCAGGTTATAGTCCATCGTAGAGGAAAGTTGGAATAGGAGCCCAAGGTGGAGCACAGACAGGGACCAAGGAAGAAGGCTGCCCACCTGCTCTCTCTCTGGCTCATTCAACTTTTCTGATACAGACCAGGCTCATCTACATAGGGCTGGTTCTACTCAAGATGGGTTGTGCCCGCCCACATTAACCATCAGTCAAGACAACCCGCCACAAATGTGGTCACAGGCCCATCTGGTTTGGGTAGTGTCGAGACAGATTTTCCTCTTCCTGTGTGATTCTAGATTGTGCCAAGTTGTGAATAACAATTAACCATCACAGTCAGGTTTTTTTTGGTGCTTTGGCACTAGGAATCTGACTCAGGACCTTGCACATGGTAAACTTGTACTCTCCCATTTAGCTGCACATCCCAACTCCAGATGCACACTAATAATAATCCAACTATTGTTCGTCGTATTCCTTTCAATACTTGCAACCAATTGCTTTCTATTAACATTTTAAAGTCCTTCCGTTTTTTTCTCTTATAGCTCTTATCTGAGTTTAAGGAGTTTCTTTTGCAATGTTAAATCTGTTAAATATTTATGATCTCATATTTGTCTGCATTTCTGATTGAGCATCTAGGTTAAAGGTATTTTCTTTTGCTTTAAATTACATTTGGAATGCTTTTCCTCAGCCCATCTGAGGATCTCTATTTGTCTGGCAGCTGGTGAGTACTCTATTTCTCCCTGGTGACCAGAGATGAAAATGTAAATGAGGTTGGCAAAGTGAGAAGGGACTTGACCTGGCAATGAAACCCCTGATGCTTGTTAGTATGAAACAGGCACTTGCTGTCCTGGGCTCTCTAGCTACTTAGTAGTAGTCTAAGTGTCAGAGTTTATTCAGTCCCCCAATATAGGGACTAATGAGGAATTGGAGTCTTTCTGTTGCTAGTCTTTGGTTAACTACCACTACCACAGACTACATCCTGTCTCTGTTGACTTTGACCATGGATTTATTCTGATGTTTTTCTGGGGAAAATCACAATGTTGGTGCAGTTTATTTGTCCATTGAGAAACGTCCAATGAAATCTAGAGCTCTCACTCTGGTCTATACATTATTTTGGTGTATTTTATTTGTCTATTGGGAGTGTTCCTCAGCAATATTGGACCATGTTGCCAATCTGTCACTTAAAAAAAAAGGAAAAGAAAGCAAAATGCCCTCATTTCCCATTCTCTGGGAAAACCTTGCTTCAAAAAAAAAAAGATGTGGTTATGAATTTGCTGCTTTAATTTGTGTCTTCTGTGTCTGTCTGATCGTCTGTCTGTCTGTCTGCCTCTCTGTGTCTCTGTGTGTGCGTGCACATGTATAAATTCTCATTCTTAGGTATTTGCTCAAGGATGGAGTGGAAGAAGTCTGGGGAATGACTGGGAACAGCATCTTTCTTTGTTTAAAGTAATACAATGTTTTCCTCTTGAGATGGTTTTGCTATGTAGCCCAGGTTGGCCCTAACTTCACCAGCCTTTTGACTCAATTTTCGAAGTGGTGGTATCGGAGTTATTCAGTACCATGTCATGGATAAAGTTCATTCTGTGACACGTAGAAAGCACAAAGGAGAAAATATCTCACGATCCAGTCCCTGAACCTGTTCATACTTATGTGTAATGAAATTTCAGTGCTGTCATGTGCATACTTTGACCCTCATCGAATTATATTCTCTATAGGATTTTATGCTTATTTAAATCTAGATTGTACATGTGAGAGAAAATGTGATGTTGGTCTTCTTTTCCTCTCATTCCTACCTTCACAGACATCTTCTTCCTCCCATGCCATCTCACTTCTATCTCTATTCCGTTTTATATAATATATAATACAATACAATATAATATAATATATGTATATATAAAATCTAGATTCCACATGTGAAAGACAGCATCTGATGTTTATTTGAACCTAGTTTAATCTACTTGACATGATACTCCCTACTTCTATTACTTTTCCTGTAAATGACATAATTTCATTCTTCAGGGTTGAATAAAATTATATTGTGCATATATGCCTGATTTTGTTTATACACTCATCTATTGGTGGACCTCTAGGTTAATTCTATGGCTATGATGAATAGTATATTAGTAGGAACGAATGTGCAGGTGTCTCTGTAGTGTGCTGGCTTAAGATGGTTTCTATATATACCTAGATGCAGTATACCTATGGTAGCTCTATTTATGTTTTGATAAATATTCTTATTGAATAATGAACTAACACATTGCTTCCGGCATATGCAAGGACTCTTCACTCACCACTGTTAGTAGTATTTGTTCTTTGTATTTTTGATGTTAGTCATTCTGACTTGAAGGAGTTGGAATTTCAACACAGTTTTAATTTGTAGTTCTCTGCTAGCTGAAAATGTTTGAAAAATTTTCATATATTTTTGGTCATTTGTATTTGCTGTTTTGAGAACTGTCTTAAGTCACTTGCCCATTTATTGACTGACTAATTTTTCGGCCTCTGGTACTTAAATTTTTGAGTCCTTTTCTGAATATTAATCTCCTGCCATACTCGGCAAATACAGAACCCTGTTCTGTGTGTTTTGTCTTTTCTTGGATGGTTGTTTCATTTGCTGTGTGGAAGCTTTGTATATGTATGCAACCTCACTTGCCAAATTTTGGAGTTATTTCCTGAGCTACCGACATCCTTTTCAGAAATCCTTACCTATGACTATTTCTTGAAGTGTTCTCTAGTGGTTTCAAGGTTACAGGTTTTCCTTTAAGATCTTTCATCCATTTTTAATTTACTTTTGTGAGGGTTGACACATGATAATCTATTTTCATTCTTCAACATATGGGTACTCAGCTTTCCATTTACTGAAGAGATTCTCCCCACCCCCAGAGATGTTTTGACAGGTTTATCAAAAATTGGTTTGATGTAGATAAGTGAGTCTATTTATGTGTTGTTCCTTCTATTCTATTGGTGTACGTGTCTGCTTTGGTATCAACACCATGCTTTTCATGAGCATGGCTCTTTAGTGTGATTTGTGATCAGATATTATGATATGAACAGCACTGGACTTGATGATGATTGGCATTGTTTTGTACTTCTTATGAATTTTAAGATTAAAATATTCTAAAGAGACTATCATTACAATTTGGTGGGGGATTGGGTTGAATCTGTAGATTGCTTTTAGGAATGCATCAATTTTTGCAATATTTTGTCTTCCAAATCTATGAGCACTAGTATCTTCCTTAATTTCTCTCTTCAGTCACTGAAAATCTTTATCCTAGCTTGCAAGAACTGCCAGACTTTCCAACTTTATTTTTCTTTTTTTGTTTCATCAAAACCAGCCAGGTGACTATCCTTAGCCTTACAAGTAATACCATTCTTCATTTCTCTGCCTTCTTTACTCAGGCTCTTGTGTTTAGTGGAGTGCCTTTCTCTCTTGCAAGATTCAATTTTCTGACTTTTACTTTCTTTTTCCCAAAATCTAGTTTAAATATAATTTTAATTTTTCTTTAGAATCATAAAATCAATCTGTCCTTTGATTCATTACAGTACTTTCTTACATGTTTGCTTTAATATTGTTTTCGATACTTCAGTTTATTTCCTGACTCATTCGGTAATCATCTTAAGGAAATGTTACCAGTTGAAAATTCTCTTTTCTTCTTTCTTCCTTCCTTGCTTCCTTTTAATGCCATACATATAGCAGTCTCAGCAAAGACACGCCCGTTGACTTCACAACCATCCTGGGAGAAGAGTTGAAATTTGAAGCAGAGGAAATAACTTTGGGAACTTAATTGGAAAACATACCAACTGACATTTGTATTTTAGCAAAGAAAGTTCATAATTGGGAGAGTCATGCTCTTTAAAAATAAATTGAGGACTAAGACATTTGAAGGAAAATCCTGATTCAATTTCTACATCCTTCCTGTCAAGATGGTGGCAATGCTTCGCAGCTTGAAGTACAAACTCATAAGTCAATGGGAAAATACATCCTCATTATTGCTTCAAATGGAGTGGGACTGGTTTGTACCTGTAGTATCTTGGGATGGAATGAGCACATACCTGTGGTATTTCAGCCAGCTGAAAGCCAAATTTTCTATGGCTTTGACTGGTTTTGACTATGAGTAACTATATCAAGTAAACATTTATGAAACAGCACAGAGCTCTGTCTCTGTATCCCCTTTATCCTTTAAATGGTAGATTTAAAAGACCAGAGCCCCTTCTCTACAGTGGCTCTGCACTGTGAAAATATATAACTGCATGTGCCTCTTTCATGTGTTACCCAATCTTACTGGAAGCATTGGAGTGCAGTTGTCATTTGTTCATAACCCTTCTCTGTGCTGGCTTTTACTCTCTCCACTTAACTCACAGATTCTCCCACTGTGAGAAATGAAGCCATCAGGTTGGTAGCCTATCTGTACCATTTATAAGATGTCCACGCCCTATAGTGACTCGCTGTTCTTGGCTCTTTTACCTACTATTACAGAAGTACTAGTAAAAAAAAAAGTGCCCCCAAGCAAATAATCCAACTCATTATCACCCTGTAGCATTTTAATGATGGAAATTGCGTCAGGCTGAAGACCTGAACATAAGAGGAAGATACAGCGTTGGAGACCCACCCTGCGGGACCCCAGCTCTGCAGAGACCTGTGCATGCTCTAACTTTCCACCTAGATTATTATCCGAGTAAGTTAGCCTCTTAGAGCCGAAATGTGAGGGCAGAGAGTGTGCCTGCAGTGTAGCAGCTTAGTAAAGGGCTACCCAGGAAGCAGTTTCCAAAAGACTGCTTCCTGGGAGGAGAGCTGTTGAGGTTTGCGCCCTGTGAAATTCGCCTGTCAGCATAGATGATGCGTTTGGGCATAACCAGGCGCCTACTTTCCTTTTCTGGCAGCCACTCTCTCATTTTCACGGCTTCCTCATTTTTACTGCAATGTATCCTTTTAAGGGGCTTTCCTTCTCACATCTCTCCATTGAATGTGAGTCCAGAGAGAGAGAGGAGTGATTATGTTGAAAATGTCACCTCTCCGGCTTCACGCTAGAATCAGGACAGACAGGATGCCCAGCCTCTCCAGCACTCTCTCACCTCCCTTGCTGATTTTCAGGGCAGTGTCCTGCCCGTTCATCTTTCCCTTTATCTGGAGCAGGAAGGAGGTTTGACGTTCATCAAAGTCTGAACAATGGATTTTTATCCGGGGGTAGCCTGGAGAAGGATGTAAAATTTGGAAGTAAAGAAAGTAGTGAATGCCAAACGGGCAGCTGTGAACTCTGAGGAAACTGCCTAGTCCCCTAAAACCTCATGACTATTCTGTTTTGAATAACGGGTGAGCCGTTAAGGCTTTGAATTGAGAGTATTCATCCAAAAGTGTTGGTAAATGCTACTGTCACGCTGATCTATGCTGCAGAGCTCTTCTTTACAGTCCTCACCACAACCTTGAAGAAGGGGACACCATCATCTTCCTTCTCTAGATGATGTTCCTGTAACAGAGAGGTCAATGGGTTGGAAGGACTGCCGCAGGATGAAACCTTGGACCTCTCGCACTGGGTGACAGACATTTCAATGTGTAATCTCTCCAGAAGGGAAATTTTCATCTCTCAAGCATCAAGGCTGCTTCCTCTGAACTGTCAGAGGCAGAGGGCAGGGTTCTATGGAGAAAGAATTTCTACGAACAGAGGGAGAGGGTATCTTTAGACTTGGGGTCTCAGGCATTAGCACAGTTATTCTGTTAGGTTTATTTCCCAGCTCGATGAGGCCAGTGAGTAGGGAAAAAGTCCAGTCCTGAACTATAAGCTATGAAACAAAACAAAACAAAACTTTCTCCTTAATGAACTGTCTTATGTAGGTACCAAGAAAGGAGCAGCATTCCAATTAAAAAAGTATTGATTGCTCATCTGTTAATGTCATCTGCTTAGAATTAATGGCCACCGAACCTGTCAGTGATTTCCACTGTGAGTCATCTCAACTCCTGTTCTTTGCTTATGGAATATTCCACTCAAATTGTGTGCTCTTTAACACGGGTGTTTCGCTTGCTATTAAAATGCAGTTTCTCATGTTAGTCTATGTAGTACTGCAGTCATTGCCAATGAAAGTAAGTGGAATTTAACACGCTTGAATGCCTTCCTTCACATACTTCCAAGGCCACTGATGCCTTCCACACTCTTCTGAGTATAAACAGGGAAGCACCCCCACTTAAAAATTAAAAAAAAAATAAGAAAAAGAAAAGAAAAAGAAATTAAAAAGGAATTCTTCAGAATAACAGAACAAAACTCCAAACCCTTCAACAACCCGAAAGAAAGGGAGACAGATAAATGAGGAAAGAGTTTGGGGATACAGTTCATTGATAGATCACAGACTTAGCATAGAAGGCTTTGGGGTTAGTCTCTAGAACCAAGTCTGCAAGCAGTAACTCTCCTGATACAAACAAAACAGACATGAAAATCCCAACATCACAATACAGCGTAACTACCCACAAAAATGAAACATTAATGTCACAGAGAAGTTAGTTTATTTCTTCGCCCAAAGTAGGATATATAATCTTACTGTCTGTGAGCCAAGATCGGGATCTAATGAGTCTCTGTTTGGGGCCTGCAGAACTCTTCAGGGCATTGTGCTAATTAAGTCTGAAAGGGAGACATATTGGGAAGCCACTGGGTGTCAGGCTGAAGTCTGGCAGTGGAGGAAGGGAAACTGGGGAAGCTCAGAGAACATACATTTCAGGAGACAGATGTGATCACCGTGTGCAGCTTGGGTGGAATTTATCTTCCAGTTCAGTGACTGGCCTGGCACTGTGAAATAATCTGTGGCCCGTCAGGATAGGTTTGAGACAAATGTTAATTCTTCAGAGTGCTTAGATTCACCCACTTTCTTTGCCTGGGTGTCTCAGCTAGATTCCCTTACTGGTAAGCTATGGACAGCTTCTGTCTTGCCTGGCATTTTTCTTCTGCAGAGAATTGTTTATTCATATAACCAGTATCTGTCTTCTGTATTAGAGGCTCATCTACCACTAGGTAAGGGCTGGGGAAGGCAGGATTTCAGGAAATAAATGTATTAAACTGAATACCCTGTAGCGAACCAGGATACTCTGGCTGCAGTCCTAGAGCCTACACTGACAGAAATTGATTGCAAGTCATCTCATTCCTGTCCTCCTCTCCCCTCAAAAAACTGTGTCAGGATACTACATTCCTTCCAGCTCTAAGGTATGTTTCTACCGTGAGATCTAGAATAATTTTCTCCATCTGTTTTTCTCATTCACTAAAAGTTGTTGAAAGAATTTTAAGTTGGCATGTCATAAATTTAATTAGGTACAAAGAACTTAGGTACAAAGGATGCTTATTATTACCTTGCACGGGCCTTTAAATATATGTATACCAAAGCCTTTTATCTAGCTTACACAGCTGGGAGACCATCATTTAGCTCATTGTGCTTATGTGTGCATTACCACACTGCCTGATTACCACAGCCAGTTGTTACTGTCAAACAAGCTAGCCTCTCTCTATTTATCCTCCTCTCTGCTCTTTCTCTTCTTCTTGGTCAGGAAAATTCCAACTTTATTTCTTGTATAACTCTAATAAACACGTTAACATGAACCCTTGCTGACAATGATTAGTTTCTTTTTTTTACATATATGTACCTATACATATATGTAGATATATGTATAAAAGATTTATTTATTTATTTATTTTATATGAGTACTCTGAAGACAGCTGGGCATCAGACCCCCAATTACAGATGGTTGTGAGATACCATGTAGATGCTGGGAATTGAACTCAGGACCTCTGGAAGAACAGTCAGTGCTCTGTCAGTGCTCTTAGCCACTGAGCCATCTCTCCAGCCCCAATGATTAGTTGCTTCATTCAATCCCTTAGTCTGTGATTAAGCCTTTAACTGAAATAGTGATATACAGCCACCCAGTTCTACCCTGGTACTTCCCTCCTCATTTCTCAGCAAAGTTAGGTGTACTGTAGTATCTAGTGCTGTCTTACCTGTTGGCACACTATCCCAGTGTATAGGAGGAATGTTCTGATAATATCTCCACTGGAGCACGCCAGGTTCCATCTCTACTCTAATTGCCATGGATGATGGGATCTCATTGTTGGCCAGGTGGCAGGAGATGAAGTTCAACCATCTTTTAGTGTTTTCTTTAGGGTCTTCTTCCTGGAGATGCTTCTGACATCAGTTCATTCAGTTTAGATTTCTCCAAAAGTGATTACGAGACAAAGACTTGAGGACAGAAATAGGCTTATTAAGGTATAATCTTGTAAGATGCAGTGGTAAGAAAGTTCACTTGTTGTGGTGATTTGAATGAAAAATGTCTCCCATAGGTTCATGTATTTGAACAGTTGGTTCCTTGGTTGGTGGCCCTGCTTGAGGGAGGTTATGAGACTATAAAGTCATGATGCTGGAGCATCTGGCTTTGAGAGTTGCATCTTGGTCCTACTTTGAATTCACTCTCATTGCTTTCTGCATGTGGATAAAGATGTGAGCATTCAGCTTCCTCTTCTGGCTGTCAGCTGCCAGTATCCCTAGGATTCTGGAATGAAACCCTCATAAATTATAAGCTAAAGGATAATATTTTATCACTGCCATGGAAAAGTAAATAAATGAGGAATCAAGAATGAGAGCACCATGAAGCTGGCATGAAGTTGAGTCCAGTTGCAAAAGAGACTTCAGGTGATTCCAAAAGAACAGAGATGAATGGTACTCCCAGTGCTCACAAATGAAGTCAAGGGGAATAGGCCTTTTTATACCCATTCTGAGTATGGCACCATTTAAGGAGATGGAATTTGGATAACACAGTTCTCTTTGGTAAGGCCAGGTGCAGGGTCAAACACTTCCAGGAGCGCTTAGCCATTGGGACTTGGATGCATCTGCTTCCCCCCACCCCCCAAGGAAAACATTAACACCACAGCTCCATTGTGGCTCTACTCTTAGTCCTACTGAGATGGCAGAAGAGAAACTGGAATCTGTGAACACATTTTCTTTTCATTTGTCAATTTTTATTACATAGACTGGTGTCTTAGTTTCTATTCCTGTATAAACTTCATGGCCAAGAAGCAAGTTGGGGAGGAAAGGGTTTATTCAGCTTATACGTCCACACTGCTGTTCATCACCAAAGGAAGTCAGGACTGGAACTCAAGCAGGTCAGGAAGCAGGAGCTGGTGCAGAGGCCATGGAGGGATGTTCCTTACTGGCTTGCTTCCCCTGGCTTGCTCAGCTTGCTTTCTTGTAGAACCCAAGACTATCAACCCAGATAGGTACCACCCACAATGAGTCCTCCCCGCTTGATCACTAATTGAGAAAATGCCTTACAGCTGGATCTCATGGAGGCGTTTCCTTGACTGAAGCTCTTTTCTCTGTGATAACTCCAGTCTGTGTCAAGTTGACACACAAAACCAGCCAGTATAACTGGCTATTTTTTATTTTTTGAGTTTGTCCTTGACATTTTCATATGGGAACATAATGAGTTGTGATCACTCTCTCCTATTTTAATGCAGCAATAAAGATCTTCTAACTATGGCAACAGCAATGCTAAAACAGGATGGTCAAATAAATATTTAAGATTTGGACAGCTGAATTTAGTTTAGTTTTTTTTTTTAATGTACATCACTTAGCAGTACGTGGTGATCATAAGATAATTTCAAAATAGCCTTTGTGAATCTCTTTTCTCTGCCATTTTGAGTCCATTGGTTTCACCACATTTACTTCTCTGTAGTCAGCTGGTATTATATATAGACGCAGAAGAGTTCAGAGATCCACCTCTGATGCTGCCTGAGGCATGGCTTAATGACTTCAAATACCAGGACTTCCATATTGGTGCATCTCACCTTATGTTCCTAATGAGGCTTATCTGCTGTAGTTCTTCAGCAAGAGTCCTTGTGGAAAATCTCACCTTCCAAGCAAACAGAAAATCTAAAAAGACAGGAAGGAAAAACTGAAATGTTACTCCAAACTAAAGGTTTCCTTGAAGTTCCTTGGAATTGTTCTTCTGGTTGGTTGAATAGCAGTTTGATTTTAAAATATCAACCACATTTTAAGTAATTATTAATATTTAATATTTTTCTGCAAATTTGGGCATAAGCCATAGTCTACCATGAACTTTTATTTTTAATGCGTTGCTTTTTTTTGTCCTATAAATGAACGAACATTACTTTCCCATAAGGATAAACTTGAAAATGTTTATGATACAGACAGTTGTCAAACATTGGTCTGTGGATTAGTTCATTTTCCACTACTGTAACAAAATACCTGCGATAAGCAAACTTTATGAAGAGGTTTATTACTTAGTTTATAGGTCTGGAGACTCAAGGGCAAGATATTGGCATCAGAGTGGATGGCAGGATTGGGTTCCAGTGGAACAGCTCACATGGCCAAACAGGAAATCTGGAGACTGGTACCTCACAATCAGTTTTATGTCAGTGACCCCATGACCTCGGGGATCATCTCAAGGCTCAGCTCCTTCAAGATCCCATCATTACCTCTCAGCACATCCACACCAGGAGTAAGATCGCGACATGGGACCCTTTGGAGGACCTGCTTCGATCACAGAAGCCAGAGCATCACAGCTCCCTGCTCTATTGTCCCATCTGGGAAAGGGACACCTTTCCAATGAGATGCCTTTCTTGCCTTTTCTAAACACTTGCTCTTCAACCCAGATGCTTTACCCAAGCTTCCTTCTTGCCCAATGCTGGCAGGTCACAGCCTTTTGCGTCGGTATGAGGGATGAGTTTGTTCCATCATAAAGAATCTGAATATTCATGCTCCAAACTGGGATCCTGGCACCTTCTTGTTCATACACATGGTGAGAACATCTATTTGTTTGGGAACTTACAACTATTTTGTTTTAGCAGCAAAAAAATTCAAATCCCCCCGAAACAAACAAACAAACACAACAACCCCCCCAAACCCTCACCAGTCATAATATCATATTTTCAAAATATACCTGTCCACATCTATACAGTTCTAATGTTTAATTATTACATATGGGGGTAAGGAATTGTCTTTAACTTCAAAGCCACCTAAAGGCAGTCTCAGGCATTCCATAGAGAAATTGAAACACGTGAAAAAGTGAATCAAATTATCTTAAAAAATACTTCAAGTTCATCTGGAGAGCCTTGGGCATGATCAAGAAGAAATAAACTGATGTTTTGTCAAGCTTAGATGAGAATATTTTTAATCACATGAGTTAAAATCATGGATGATGGCTGCCAATTTTCTTTGGGCTGTCCATATTTTTTTCTGAGAGATACCTATTTTTAAAGGAGACCTTTATAGAGGACTGGACCATAGTTCCTTCTAGCCCATAAAACCTGTACTTTCACAGCCTGAGAACATAACCTTAACAGAGAGGGAAGATTGAGCACAGGCAGCATTTTTTAAACCACATCATTATCTGGCCTTTGAATTTCAGTAGTTCTGTGAGGAGGATGCTTCCTCTGTGAACTGACTGGGAGGGAGGCAGAAAGACACCTGAGTTATTGAATCCTTATTGCCTGGGATTCTGGAAGCACCTCCAATTTTAACATACTGAGATCTATCATGAATATCATGAAGAGTAAAAATCAGCAGAAGGCGCTGGGTAGGCTGCTTTATAGTCTGCGGAGAGGCGCTCACTTATGGAACTGAATGTGCCTGGATCCACATTTTGGTTACAAAGCACATTTTTAGCTAATGTTTTCCAGGAGAACCCATAAATAATGATCAGGCCCTCAGTATAGTTGTTTATTTCTGTGTTCCCCTCTGAGTATGACTCATCTCACATATGACTATGTTCAAAGCTCCAGGCTGAGACTCAGTCACGCTTATGTTCGGGTTCCTGTACATTTGACGGTATCATGAGTCTTTGAGAAGACTCCTTGGAGAGGCTCCCAAGTGTAGTGTAGTGTGTGTGTGTGTGTGTCAATTGTAATCTGGATGGGCCTTTTGGCATCCATGGGGACTTCGGTAAAAGAATTAAATGTGAAAGATGTTTTCCAATCGTTTGTGTGGCATCTGCCCTCTGGAAGCAATGTGCTTCTCTGCAGAGTTCAGCTAGACTTTCTTGGACCAAGCAGTGAGAAACACTGGCTAGACCACCAGCTTCACTGCCCATTCCTTTGGGCACAGCAGGAATGCCACTATGCCATAGTTAAAGACTGATATAATACTCATAGCGTTCTTTGTGGCCCAGGACTCTCTACTCTTAGTAATTTTGCCTAAGAGGGGCTACTTGTCCAGTCTAGAGACATATGCAGTGATCACAAATAGAGATGGGAGGCTGTGAGACTCTGAGCATAAGTTTTAAATGTCAATTTGCCTTAACCTAGAATGACCTGGGAAGAGTCACGACTGAGAAATTGTCTAGATCAGATTGGCCTGTTGGCTTCTTTGTAGGGGACTTTCCGGATTGCCTTAACTGAGAAGGAATGAAAGATCCACCCTGAATGTGGGTGACACAATTTTATAAACTGGGACTCTGAACTGGCTGAGAGTGAAGAATGGTGGCTAGGCATAAGTAATCGAGCAGGAAGCGTGGGGCATTGCTTCCCTCAGCTCTCTACTGTGGAAGTGACTAGCTGCTTCCTGATGTAACTTCTGAGTGATAGGCTGTAAACTGGATTTTCAAGACTAAATAAACCTTTTCCTTCCCCATGTTGATTTTTTTGGTCAGGATATGACATCAGAGTCGTGGGTAAGCAGAGTCTCTGTCTAGTGAAGATTTGTGTTTTCTCGGGTTTGTGATACCTTCTGTCCCCATTATTTGAATGAAAACCTTGACCATACCAATGTTCTGAGCAAATAAAATAGAATACTCTGAAGAAACATGAGTATTTTTTAAAGGTTGGAGGAAAACTACATTTGCAAGGAGTATGTTTTCTCTATATTATTTGAGGTCTGTTTTATGAATTTTTATGATTATCAATATGAACATTTTCATAGAACTCTTGCCCATTTTTAAGAGGTTTCAATTTCACAGATGGAGGCTAGGAAGTCATTGACATTCATTTAGCAAGTCATACTGACTATTATAGCATTAGCTTTTAGAGGTTATTTAGACAACATAGAGGTGATCATATGCATTAACATTATGATAAAAAGTTCTTCCCCTTCCATATTTGGCCCTTTTATAATAACCTAAGAAGGTTTCTTTGTCGGAGACAATGTTTCTGTATACTACCTAAACACAGATAGTGTTCATCATGTGCAGATAGAGGACTATGCCAGTGTTGATTGGAAATGGTGGAGGGTCTAATAGAATTTTTTCTTAACAACTCTAGGTTCAAGTTCTTAGAGAAAAGTCTCTACTCAGTGATTTACATGCAGATAAAGTCGGAGGTTCTATTAAAACTTCTAAGCAATCAGTGCTTACAGCAACTAGGAAACTGTACATCTCAGTTCTGAAGGAGATCTTGGTTCTGTAATGGATAAAGCAAGTCTTTCTTTTTTTTTTAATTGACTATAATCTTCATTTACATTTCAAATGCTAAAACCTTTCTGGGTTTCCCCCCTCCCCCAAAACTCCCAACCCCTCCTGCCCCAGGATTAAGGACCTAAGGACCTCTCCTCCCACTGATGCCCGACAAGGCATTCCTCTGCCACACTTTTGGATGGAACCATGTGTACCCCTTTGTTGGTGGTTTAGTCCCTGGGAGTCCTGGGGCCTCTGGATGGCCGATATCCTCGTTCTTTCCATGAGGCTGTGACACCCACCCCCCAGCTCCTCCAGTCCACCCTTCTAACTCCTCCATTGGGGACCCCACCCTGAGTCCAGTGGTTGGCTGCTAGCATCTGCCTCTGTATCTGTAAGGTTCTGGCACGGCCCCTCTGGAGACAACCCTAACAGGCTCCTTTTGGTATGCACTTCTTTTTTTTTTTTTAAATTTTCTAAGTTTTTTTATTTACATTCCAAATGATTTCCCCTTTCCCGTTTCCTCCCTCCCCGAAAGTCCCATAAGCCCCCTTCCCTCCCTCTGTTCCCCATTCAACCCCCTCTCGCTTCTCTGCACTTCTTGTTGTCCATAATAGTGTCGGGGTTTGGTGACTGTTTATAGGATGAATCCCCAGGTAGGACAGTCTCTGGGTGGCTGGATAAAGCAAGTCTTATTTTGAGGGAATATATTACCATTCAAAATCTGTAAGAATCAAGCTTCAGCTCCATCATGCTAATTAACATTACCTGGCTATATTGATTAATCCCTTGGCAGCAAGGAATTGATTTATACCACTTTCAGAAATGACCCTAAAAAATCCTTCTAACTTCTGCACAATCTTAGTTTGCTGTGAGTGGAGGATGGACATAGTGCATTGTGAATGCTTCTTGTTATTAAGTGTAAAGACAGTTTCTATAAGTCAAAGAAAGTTGCTTTCTAGTCCCTTTATCATACTGCTCAAGGCCAAGTTACTTATGTATTGGCTATAGATGATAGACTATTATTTTGGTCTCACATGGACAATTTTTACCTTTAACCTCACCTCAGGAGTCATAGGAGATGCTGCTGTGGAGGAAGTTGGTCCATATCTTAGAGGCATCAAAAGCTAACTATTAGCAGCATCCTGATGGCTTGGTCACAGCATTTTGTCCACAAGAAGACTGGATGAAAGGGTTAAAAGCAGATGGCAAGGGTTCAGAGCACAATGATTCCAGTCTTTTTATGTAGCATCTATAGGGAAATTTAACTGGTTTTCTATGAATCTCTAAAATGAACAATAATAAGATATATCACAGCAGCATCTCCTCAACCTGAATTCTAAAGATACGTGTGAATAACAGAGTACGTGTGCCATTCATGTTCGTCATCATAATGTTCATGAGCATGAAGCAAACACAGGAGAATTTGACCTACGCACATTTTATGCATGTATGGAAATTCGCAAGCAAAAATGTAAAAGGTTTAAAGAAAAAGAACTGAAGATTTAAGCAATAGTACAAAAATTAAATGGAAGAAGGTGTTAGCTTTCTATAAACTTTATAAATCATTGTCTCATTCTTCAGTGTCAGAGGCAAAGCTTTTTGCTATATATATCAAATAATGTTAGTATTAGCAAGGGCAAGTGTCCTCGAATGACCTTGGCATAGACAGTTTCCTCAATCCTTTCCCTAGAAATTTAAAAAAGACCAAACTCTTACCCCATAACTGAAATGGGGGTGATTTTGGGACTGTGTTTCTCAGAAAAAGCCTGTGTTTCCCATCACTGATAGATTACCTCACTTAATCTAGAGAAAGATCTTGTGACTGCTGCTACTGTAACTCCCCCCCTCCCCCAGCCCCTGCATTAAGTAGGAAAACAAGATGACCAGAGACTGTGAATATAAACGGGCAGAGATTGGGATCTGAAAAAACATGAGCACAGGCAGAATCATTGCAGAACTGAGGAGGGAACCAAAGATAAAATCACATTACAAACCTCTCTCTCCCTCCCTCTCTTTCTGTATGTGTGTACATATATATGTATTCAGAGTACAGATGGCCAGCAGCCCCTTCCTCCTGTTGACCAGCTGCAGAGGTGTCCCTCCTGGGGTGGCTTCAGACAGTACAATCATTAGTTTTGCTTTCTCTGGGGCCATCTGTCTCTGGGTTAGTTATTTATTTCAATAGAATGAAAAGCCGACCACTCCTCTGTCCGTGTAATTACTAAATGACTTGGCATATGCCTCTGCACGAATGTAAAGCAAAGCTGTCCTTGAGAAACAGCCTTTTGTTTTGTGGCCTGTTAAAAAGTAAATTAAGCGAGAGAAGGTGTTAACATTTGTCAACAACGATTTTGTTTGGAAGTTGCGATGTACCCTCTTCTGGGTATTTGGTGAATCAGAAGGTAGCAGGACGAATCATAGTGGTGGAGACAGCTGCCCCTGATGGTTGGCACCTCATCTTTTCCTTTTGGTCTCAGAATTACGAGGTTGATGCTCACATTAACTTTACTTTAAAAGCTGTCACTTGAAACAGAACTACGCTTAAATAGGAAGAGATACACGTGTGATTTTGAAAAATTAAAAGATCTTACCTTTGGTCAGTTCCCCACAGTTTCTCAGTCAACATACTTTGCTTTTCTACCACTAAAATAATACATGTTCTCGCTCCCTTTCCCCCTCACCCCTGAATCTTCTGATTGTAGGAAGATTCAGAGGCGTCCTGAGAAGTTTATTCTGAGGGAAACAGAAGAACAAAATTTTCTAGTGGCTGTTTGTGACAAGGGTATACAAATACACGGCAGTAGATGGGGGTAGAAATCATGGGGAGAAATGATACTTATATATTTTATTTTAAAAATAAAAGAACTCAGTGCCTCTGCATGGGCCTGTGCACTAGAGGCTGGAAAGAGATTTTGGTAGAGGATGATATGGTCTAATTAAAATAAGAGGGAGGCCAAGAGACAGTCAGGGTAAGAAGATAAGGGAAATTTGCAAGCATCCTTTTGTATATTGTGTAACTGTCTTTCCAAAGGAATCACATGGTGTCTGAGAGCAATGCTGAATCAGATTGAGTGGGAGGGCTTAAGGAGAAGCCATCCTAGATTAACATAACACACACCACAATGGTCACATCCTCCTGGGATTGCTGATGGCACCGGCCCTCTGCTGGTTCCTTTGAAAACTAAAATTAATGCAGGCCAGTAAAAACACTTTATCTTCTCCCAAAGACACTGAGATGCAAGATAATTTTTCTCTGAGGTCATTTAGCATGATGACCAGATGGTCAAAGAAGATGAATTTTAAAGGTCAATGTTTAGACTTTAGAGGCAAGAGCTTCTGGTGTTTACTCTGTTTCCGAGGGCTTCATAGTGCATCTTTACATCTGAAAACTGTCTGCATAATCCTCTACTTAACTCTTAGCAAGTATAAGCAGTGCAGGCTTATGACTCTGAAACAACCAGTTGAACTGATACAACTACATGTAAATTTAAGGCTGGCCAATGAAGGAACAAGAAACCAGTTATTTTGCACAATTCTTTTGGGTTCTGTACTTTTGTTTACTCTTTCTTGCTCTATAGCTCAGACTAGCCTCTGTCCTGGAATCTGCAATCCTCCTGCCCCTGTTTCTGTAGTGCTAGGACACCTGGAAAATGACTTATCTTTCAAGAAAAGACTTGATTTCTTCTTCCCTAAATTCACCCATTACCATGCCCGTTCAGTCAGCAGAACTCAAAAGACAGTAAGACTGTGTGACTTTGTGACTGCATTAGTAATTGTTCTTAATCATAAGGAGATAAATTAGCTGGTTTTGGCAGTGAAACCCTTGGAGAAAACCAGACCCATGTATGCACAGTCCGAAATAGATAAAAAGCTAATTTACATTTGGATGCCTACTTTATAAAGGGAGTTTGTGAAAGCATTAAAACCATGACTTGATTTTCTGCCCCTTTCAGAAACTACTGAAGAACCAATAAGGTTTAAAAACGGCAACAACCAAACACCCAACCCAACCCAAACCAACTCAAAACCTATCTTCCATTTCACATACTCAAGGAAATGGAGCTGTTATTTGAATGAAAGAGCACTTTCTACCAATCTATCCAAATGCCTGTCAGTCAGGCTGGCACATTTCTTGAAATGTGAGTTTCCATTGGACACCAGTGTTGCTTTTCTAGCAGTAATTCCATTGCTCTGCCTTAATAGAGTACCACCCCTCTGGATAAGGAACATGTCTTCTTGTTTCTGATTGTTCATCCTGTCTCCCTGGCCAGAGTAATTGGATCTGGGATGTCACACGATAGGAGTTGTTCTAATTGGAACATGGTGCTTATTCACGGTTGAATTAAAAAAGAATCGCTCCTGGATGTCATGGAGTGTCAATGTAGCTGCGAACGGCTACAGGTAGTTTGAGGAAAGGCAGTCTAGGGAGAAACCTAACATCCCAGTGTGGGGAGCATACAGTGAACACCTAAGGAATGAGATGGATGCCAGGTCATGTGATTTCAGGTACCAAAGCATCCTTTGGGCTGTAAGAGGCTATGCATGCATTAGCCACTGCAATCCATTTATATAATATTCTCAGTTGCACGGGAACTCATCCATGAGTCCACAGGCTAACTTTGCCATGGTCAAGGTATATCATTGTACCTAGTACTAGATTTCTTTTACTAATATTTAAGTAAATGTTGTTTTGTTCCTATTTTGTTAATGGATGATACTTTCACTTTTTCAGTTTCTTATAGGAAATAGCGTGCTAAAACTTGTTTACAGAAAACTTACTAGTGTGACATTACCTACAATCAGATTGTGGAAAAAGAAAATAACTCTACTCTGCGATTTTTAAAAAAAAATTTTTAGTTTTGAAATTTTTATGTATTCTGTGTGCAGGTGTCCAAGGAGTCCAGAAAAGGGCATTGGATTCCCTGGAACTGGAGTTATAAGAGATTGTGAACCCCAACCTGAATTCTGGGACCTGAACTCAGGACCTCTGAAATAATACTACGTGCTCCTAACTGCTGGGCCATTTCTCTAGCCCCTAATTAGGAGTTTTGATGTAATTTGTAAAAGTTTTGTTCATCTTGAGTTTTAGATAGTATTTTAGAGCTAATTATAATAAGTACCATAACAGGAGTTACCATTATCAGCTGCTTATTTTTACTTTCTAAGTGCGCCTACTAAGCAACTGCATGGGATTGCCTCGTTGGTAATGAGGGAGTGGAGAAATTCCTTTCTCCGTGTTCCACACCTGGTATGGAAGAGGCAACGTCTCAGCCTAGTTGCTTACCTTCAGGAGCCCCACTTTCCTCTCAGGGTGGTGCTGTGCTCTTAGCATTCCCAACTTGAGAGTCTGCAGGGCATAAAGATGTCCTGAAAAGAAAGTCAATACGTCTTTTGAGCATGTTTATATGCGCACTCTTTGCTAACAGTAACTCCCAAATTTGCTTAAGGATTTGGTGTTGGAGTCTGTGCGGTCTGATGCTTCATGGTATGTCACCAGCCTCCGCTTTGATCTCTGCATAGTGATGTGTGTATCTAATAGCATGACAACACTGTCAAGTCTTGAATGTCACATCTGAGAAGGGTCACGGGACCATAATATTAAAACTTTAACGAGCATATCCCAAGCTAGCGATATGTTACATAAGATGCTACTGACTCTTTACAGTACATGTTTATCTTAGGCTATTTTCCATCTTTGAGAGCTTGACTTAAGAACACACTGTATCAGTAATGAAAATCTACTTGATTTTCTTCTGCCTTCTCTCTTTTCTGTTGTGCATACACCATCTTCTTTGTAAACAACTGGTCTAAAAGCAGGGACTAGGCAAATCAGGCTATTAAATGTGGCAATATTCTGAGACTGGGACTCAGCCCTGATGGTACATATTATGCAGAATGTGTTTTGCATTATGCAAACATATTTTCTTATTCTGCAGTGGAAAAATTGAGCTTTATCTAGGAGTTAAATTCTTCAAATGACTTAAAAATTCTACTGTTTTAGAATTTTATAGAACATTAATGAAGAATTGAAATATTGGACAGGTAAATCTTTGGGGAAGAAGATGTCTCCAAATGTAAGTTTTCCTTTATTTATCTCTTGTTCCCTTTTAGATGTTGTTAAAAACAAAATCACCCCCACAAAGACAGCCTGCCTCTTTGTGGCACACACAGCCCCTTGAAGTTTTATTTTCTTCTTAAACAATATAATCTTTTATTAAGATTTCTGAACCCAAATTTCCTACCATTTGAATGTTAACTTTAATTTGCTGTTTAGTCCTGACCACCAGCATATCGTCGTGGTACAAAGTCTCATAGTAACATTCTCATTTAGTTTTGTCATTTGCTCTGATCACATTTGATAGCTATGACGCTCAGCTGTCTGCCCATCCCCATCATTAGTCTTCCTCCCAAGTAACCCTCCTCTATGTTCATACCATAAGCCCAGGTGTGCATATATGCATATGTACTTGTACATTTAACCATAGCTTAGGATCCATGTATCGCAGAAGACATGTAATATTTGTTTTTTCTGACTCTAAAGTACATTGCTATGATGATCTTCAGCTCCATTTTGTTTCTTTGTTTTTTTATTAATTATTTTTATACACTCCATATTTTATTCCTCACTCTGCCAACCCTTGTCCACCCTTTGACTGTTCCACATGCCATACCTCCTCCCATCCCCCTGTCTCAACGTGGATGTGTCTACCCCCCATCACATCTGACCTCTAAACTCCCTGGGACTTCCAGTCTCTTGAGGGTTAGGTGCATCATCTCTGAATGAACACAGACCCGGCAGTCCTCTATTGTATGTGTTCTAGGGGCCTCATATCAGCTGGTGTATGCTGCCTGTTTGGTGGTCCAGTGTTTGAGTGATCTCGGGGATCCAGAGTAACTGAGACTGCTAGTCCTCCTACAGGGTGGCCCTCAGCTTCAGTCAGCCTTCCCTAATTCAACAGCAGGAGTCAGCTGCTTCTGTCCTTTGGTTGCTGCAAATATCTGCATCTGACTCTTTCAGCTGCTTGTTGGGTCTTCCAGAGTGTAGTCATGCTAGGTCTATTTCATGAATGCTCCATAGCCTTAGTAATAGTGTCAGACCTTGGGATCTCCCCTTGCGCTGGATCCAACTTTGAACCTGTCGCTGGATCTTCTTTTCCTCTGGCTCCTCTCCATTTCCATCCCTGAAATTCTTTCAGACAGGAACACTTACTGGTTAGAGTTATGACTGTGGGATGGCCCCCATCTCCCTGATTTGAAGCCCTATATTTGAAGGCTTGTATCTTCAGTGATGTCTGTTGCTGTTTTTCTTTTTAACTGCATTCTTCTTACCCAGCTGAAGTGAAATCAGTATAGTTTGGATCAACATTGCCCTGACGAATAGGGACAACAGACATTCTCCATGTGTATGTTGGTACTTACACTTCCTCAGTATTTTATCTCATTGCCTGTTTCTTCACTGGGTTATTTAGAATTTCTTAATTTGTGTCATTCTAATAGACACTGAGCTTTATTTTTTTTAAAGCATGTTCTTTTATTGAAAAAAATAAAAAGAAAATGATAAAATTGAAGATTTACAAGGAAAATATTTCTGATAAAATAGAAGAAATATATAGAAAAACACGTTAAAATTGACACTTTTCATGGAAAATTAAAGAGTAAAAGTGGTAGACGTAAAAACATTGCTAAATTAATTGAAAAAGAAAGTAGAAACATTTTATGATAGAATTAAAGATTTACGTGGAAAGTATTTTTGACAAAATTGTAGAATAATGTAGAGAAACATGTTAAAATTGAAGATTATCATGGAAAATTTTATATTGATATAATAATGGTAGGCATAAAAGTACTCCTAAGTTGATCAAAAGTGGAATTATAAACATTTTTTGATAAAGTTGAAGATTTACATGGAAAATATTTTTGATAAAATTGAAGAAATATATAAAAAACATGTTAAAATTGAAGATTATCATGGAAAATTATACAGATAAAATGGTAGGCATAAAAGAATTCTAAGTTGATTGAAAGTGAAATTATAAACATTTTCAGGTAAAATTGCCAATTTACATGGAAAGTATTTCTGTTAAAATTCAAGAAATATATAGGGAAACATGTTAAAATTGACTATTTAATGGAAAATTATACAAATAAAATGGTAGACATAAAAAAACTCTAAATTAATTGAAGGTAGATTTAAAAACATTTTGTGATAAAATCAGAGATTTACATGGAAAACATTTCTGGTGAAATAGAAGAAATATATAGAAAAACATGTTAAAATTGAAGATTGTCATGAAAAAGAATGCAGATAAAGTGGTAGACCTAAAAAAAAATTACTAAATTAATTGAAAGAGGAATTACAAACATTTTCTATTAAAATTGAAGATTTACGAGAAAAATATTTCTGTTAGTCTATGTCTTTTATTGGGGAATTGAGTCCATTGATGTTAAGAGATATTAAGGAATAGTGATTGTTGCTTCTTGTTATTTTTGATGTTATTTTATGTTTGTGTGAATATCTTCTTTTGGGTTTGTTGGAAGAAGATTACTTTCTTGCTTTGTGTAGGGTGTAGTTTCCCTCCTTGTGTTGGCATTTTCCATCTATTATTCTTTGTAGGGCTAGATTTGTGGAAAGATAATGTGTAAATTTGGTTTTATCGTGGAATATCTTGGTTTCTCTGACTATAGTAATTGAGAGTTTTGCTGGGTATAGTAGCTTAGGATAGCATTTGTGTCCTCTCAGGGTCTGTATAACATCTACCCAAGATCTAGCTTTCAGTCTCTGGTGAGAAGTCTGGTGTAATTCTGATAGGTCTGTCTTTATATGTTACTTGACTTTTGTCCCTTACAGCTTTTAATATTCTTTCTTTGTTTTGTGCATTTGGTGTTTTGATTATTATGTGCCTGAGGACTTTCTGTTCTGGTCCAGTCTGTTTGGAGTTCTGTCGGCTTCTTGTATATTCATGGGAATCTCTTTCTTTAGGTTAGGGAAATTTTCTTCTATAATTTTGTTGAAGATATTTACTGACCCTTTAAGTTGTAAATCTTTGCTCTCTTCTATACCTATAACCCTTAGGTTTTGTCTTCTCATTGTGTCCTGGATTTTCTGGATGTTTTGGGTTACAAGCTTTTTGCATTTTGCTCAGAAGTGTAAAACGCTGTTGGGAGATCACTCTCTCCTGGCAGGCTGTGCACAGAAGGCTGTGGAGCTGCCAGGCTCCATGGTGCAAATGGCCAACACTGAGCTTTAGAAATCGGTTTTAATTAAATAATTTAATAAAAGAATGAAGATGTTCATTATAGAAAAAAAGGATAAAACATTTTTGTTTAAAAAAAAGAAATTTTGGCGCAGATTTATATCTGCACAGAATCAGAATTCTAGTATTTTATGTTAGCCAACTACTTCATTGCTTGAATGTTTGTAGCACCTACAGTCCCCATTAGTCTTCCATCAAAACTATGTTGGCTCAAATACCACCTGTTTGGCCCAAAGAACCTCACTTAGTACTTGACTGCCAACTTTGACTTGCAATGTTTTCATCAATGTCATCTGTGATCAAGTGAAACTGAATGTAAAATGTATGGTAGCAATAATAATAATAAAAAAAAAACCAATGCTTAATGTTCACGAGTTCAGCAGAAAGAGCTGGCTTATGCAACTTGTTCCAGTGGGATGGATATTTCATTTGGAATAATTCTAGAGAGGCCACTGCCCCTCTTATCAGCGAAGGACCTTATGAGTTCACTTTCTCTGAGTCCAAATATCAACAAAGAATGTCAAGTGTCTGAGGTTGAATAGAGTTTACATCAGATCTTGGAGTAGATTGCATGGCTTTGAAATACCTCCCTCCTCAAGAGTTTGCTTTTTCACTTCCCCATAGTAATTCATTAAACAAACAAACAAACGAACGAACATTCACAGATTTACTTCTATTAGCTGACTCTATGTCATTCATGTGTACACTCATATAGAAGAATTAAATAAGAAAATACAGTATGGTCTGAGCATAAGAAGTTATTTAAAAAAAACTTTTGATGAAAATTGAAAATAATGATTTAAGGCTGGCAAGATGACTCATTGTGTAAGGATGCCCATCCTCAGATATCACCAGGCAGAAGAACAGGAGTGACTACAGTGCTGGCTGTCCTCTGACCTCCAAATATACCTCAGGGAACCTGCCCCACCACCCCATTCAAGTTAAGTAGATAAATGATAAAGGGAAATATATTATTTATCAATTCTACATAAAATTGAACCAGCATGCTTTCATGTAAAAAAATTCCTCATGATCAAGAAATGCTGAGCTTTTTGTTTTGTTTTGTTTTTTGTTTTCTTTTTTTCAATGCAGGGTTTCTCTGTGTAGCCCTGGCTGTCCTGGAACTCACTCTGTAGACCAGGCTGGCCTCGAACTCAGAAATCCGCCTGCCTCTGCCTCCCAAGTGCTGGGATTAAAGGCGTGCGCCACCACTGCCCGGCTGCTGCTGTGCTTTTAAAGAACAACAAATATATGTTCTAAATCCATGACTTTGCTCTTAAGTCAGTTTTTCAAACTGACATTACCCCGAATTTTAATTGCATAATTAAAAGAAGAATTTTCTATGATTAGGAAATACCACAGCCTTTTGAACAAGATTAGTTGGGAATTCCAAAATGAAAAACAATCATGCTTGTCGGTAACTATTCTAATCTCACATGCATGAATACATACATATATACATACATACATATATACATATATGCATACATACAGTTTATTTCCTCTCTCCTTCTTTCCTTCATTTCTTCCTTGCTCCCCTTCCCTCTCTTTCTTTTCTTGCCTTCTCCTTCCTCTTCTCTCTTCTTCTTTCTCCTCTTTTGACCTTTGGCTTTGAGTGACAGGCTTTATGCTCAGGATCCTCCTCCCCAGTGTTCTGAGTGCTGGAACTATAGACAAACAATGCTATCCTCAGTCAGTTTCATTCATAAGAACAATACTATTTTTGAGTATAGATCAAAATCAAATTAGTTTTAATTTGAGATTCACCAACATTTTATATTACACAGTAAAATCATCTCTTCTTTAAAAAAATTAAAGAAAGAAAATGTTGGAGAAATAGCTCAGTGGGTAAAGTGCCTGCTGTATAAGCATGAAGACCCTCGTTTGAAATAGAAACTTCAGTGTGAAAGGGCAGGTGTACGACATACATCTGTAGCCCAAGTGCTATGGGAAACAGAGACAGACAAATCCCAAGGTTCCCTGGCAAGACAGTCTAGATGATTGGTAAGCTTTGCTCAGGGAGAGAGACTGTTTCAAATAATAAAGTGGGTTATGATAAAGAAAAACACCTAACATCAACTTCTGGTCTCCAAATGTTCACATGCGTGCACACATGCATGCACGCGCACGCACACACAACACACACACACACACACACAACACACACACACATCACACACACACACAGTATACTACACAGTATACAAATGCATACATAAAATAAACAGACAAAGAAGAAAATGTCAGATATAGCAAAACAAAATAAACTCAAGTCTATCAAGAATTCTATGTATGTGAACAAAAGGTCTTCGGCATTCCTAGGCAGATGTGTGCTACCTGGATGACTTTCAGGGCTGATGTGACTTTAGACCTCTGCTGCTTGGCTCATTATCAGCATAGAGGCACCTGCAGGGAAAGCTGGTAGGATTGACATGTATGTTAAGTGTCACTCATCACTGACCTTACTTACCTATGGTAACTAAGTAAGAACATTCACACTCAAAAAAGACAGCGTGGCTATCTGACCTTTCTTAGTTTGTGTCCATGGCAGAAAACTGCTGACAAACCAGATAGGCTCATCATTTGAGTGTCATCAGGGTCGTCACAAGGAGAATCTGTAGACAGCATGCACAAAGCTCCCGCTCTTGGGAACTTTATAAGATACACATTAACCAAAAGGCAAAGAAACAAATAAGGTAACTCTAGGCTGTGACCTTTTTTAGTGTGGCAAAACTAGCATGATATTATATAATAGAACAATTTGCTTTGCAGAAAGCCAGAGGATTAGTAAATAAAAAAGTCTTTTGCTCGCCCACATACATTAGTCTCAACAATTACAAGGTTCCTAGAATTCCTAAAACCTAAGGGAAAAGAGCCCAAGAGTGGATAAGCATCAGATGGAAGAAACTTTTATTGGTTTATCAGATACTATTATATAAAACTCAAACACACTGATGCCAATCAAAATCAAGACCACTGAGAAATTTTTCTGAAGAATGATGATATTTGTTTTAGGATAATTCACATCCCAATGTGGAGAACAAGCTGTAGTCAACTGTGAACAAAGGAACGGAAGTATTCAGACATCATAACTGGTGAAGTAAAGAGGCTTAGGAGGTAGGTCAGGGGCTAATCTGAAACGTGTAGAGGAGGATGTAAGTTCTATCCACAGAACCCATTTAAAAAGCTGAGTCTGTAATTCTAGTGCTGAAGAGGTAGAGAAAGGAAGATCCTTGCTATTTGCTTGGTAACTAGTTTAGCTATGATAGGTAAGAGACCCTGCCTCCAAAAGTAATGTGGAGCAGGTTCAAGAAGAGCATCTGACTTTGACCTTTGGGTTCCAAATGCACACAATCATATACATGTGCATAAACAACAGCCCTGCCCCTCCCCACACAGATCAGGCAAACGAGGAGGATTCCATATAATACTTTGAGGCAGCAATCCTTCTACAGGGATTAAGGAGAAAGCATCTGCCCTCTAGTAGAATAGAGAGGTGCTTTCTAGATGCTCTTGTAGAGGTATTTGTCTCGTATAATGATGCAGTGGCCTTTCCACAAGATTGTAGCTCTGCAAGAACATTTTGTTACTCTCAGGCAATGGGCCATGAAAGGTCTTCCTCTATAAAACTTCTGGTTTTTATTGGAGGTGACAGGAGTCTCTTTTGATTCTGACAACTTTTACAATAGGAAACAAAGAAATCCACAACTCAATATTTTGCTTACTCTCTCACCAAAAAAAGACCTAATATATAGTTAGGACTTATTATAATGGCTTGGCACTCATGATGTCTGTTTCAACTTAGCTTCTGTGTCTCCCTGTCATCTGAGACAGCTTGATCTTTGAGAGTCAAATGAAATTAGTAACATCTCTTTACCACCAGTGTTGGAAGAACCAGCGGCTGTGCAGAATTTTGGGGTGCCATGTAGGGGTGTGTGTGTGTGACTCATCTCTTCTATTCATTTCTGGATCAGAGTATTTAATTTGGATGAAGAGATTTGAGGTGTGACTCTTTACCTGTTTGGAGACTTCTGACTGTGCGTCATCTAGTCACTCCCAGTGGGGACTGTGAAGCATGAAGGCATTCCTGTGAATGGTTGGAGAGCAGATGATCTGTAGAATCGATCTTCAACTCTCCGTTATGATGATAATCCCAGGTTCCAAGTTTCTCTACCATGACTTGTCTATTTTCCTCTTCCATTTAAAGCCAAAGGTTTGAATGGCAAATGAATCAGAAAATTGAGTCACAATGAGAGACGTTGCTGTAAATTGACATCATGGTACGACTACATGCAGCTAAGTTATACATCCATTCCTACATCCCTCCCTCCCCTGCTCCTTCTTATGGCTCTTTTGTGGTCAGTACATTTACACCACTCTTTGCAATTCTGCAATACCATTCAGTTCTCTATTATTAAGTACAGTCACGGCAGCTACTGACTCCAGGTACGGAAGCATGTAAGCTGCTGGGAGGATGAACTTTGACCTCTCTTTCCAGTTCCAGCAAAATATTGATTTTTTTGAAAGTTGGCAAAATTTATTCCATTGCTCTGGGCCTGATACTTCCAATCAGAATGGGTGACTATGGCATGGTGTGACCCATAGAGCGTTTCTACTCATCCAACAACACTTTCTGCAATTCACATATTTCAATGCTATTCCATTTGGCTGCCACTCCAGACCTCCCCAAAGGCTTTGGGTATGCTGCCTGAAGGAAGGAAATTCCATAATCAATTTTCACACTCTCTCAGCTACTACTATACTTTTTTTTTAAGGGCAAAGTAGTTCTTCAGATTGTTTTTAGGTTGATGACAGAGAGAGTGAGGACTCGGAAAATAGTCCAAGCTCCTGCCAGGAACATAACATGGTGCATGCTGGGTCAGCCTTGATAGCCCTAGGTAGGGGGAGAGCAAGTTCAGATAATGGCAGGTTGGCTCTGCAGGCGCAGGCTGGAAACCCAGCACTCCAAAGAAAGATAAGTTTGTGCGTGTGTCAAGGGTATACAGTGCAGATCTCAAAAGCTGTTGACTTCTCAATTTGCCTAGAGCCCACAAAACCTGATTAATTCAGTGTCACTGAACCTTAGAGAAAAACTTCAGACAGACTTCTGCCCAACTCACTGTGACCTTGCAGAAATAATGTCCATGGACAATTTTGTTTTATAGATAGAGGATGAATCTGTGTTAAATGTAAACATTATGGCCATAATTTTCATTTGCCTTGAATAATTTTAAGATTGATATAATCACTATGTCTCATAAATCAATTTTTTTGTCTTGTTAATATCAGCTTAAAGATCTAGACTTAGCAGAGTGGTCAGTGCTCGGTCTTTCCAAATGTAGAAGAAACTGATTTAAAACAAAATAAATAAAACCACGAGTGTCTAAGTCGAAAGAATACAGGTAGTTTAGTATTTTATCCACCCTCGGAAGACTTATCAATCTTTTTCTCCATGCAAATAAGCCCAGAATCTTTGCGGCTAGAATGTAGCGATTTATATATAAATCATTGACACTTGTCTTCGGCAGTCTACGCTTGTGATACTACTTTCTTCACTTACCACTTTGGCTACAAAGTTTTGGGAAAGCATGGCAGAGCTTCTCTTACACATTTAAAGGAAGACAGCGATTTGTGAATCTATGCCTAAACGTGTAAGATACATTTTACCTGTCTCAACATTTACATATATAAACAAAGTTAAATGTACTCTAAGTCTTTCTACCATCATGATGAACCCAGGCCAATGGGAAATATTGTCTCAAAAGCAGTAGACAGCACTTGAGGAACAAGCTATACTTTTCTATCCTACACATACACACACACATACACACACACACACACACACACACACTCACTCACACACAAGTGTAAGTGCTCACACATGTGTATGCAAATATACAATGTGCATGTGTTAATAGCTAAAGTAATATAGATTGGTAGGTTTTCTTTCTCCTTTTTCTTTATTTATTTTGACTATTTTGGAATTAGGGTCTTGCTAGGTAACTCTGGCTGGTCTCCATCCAACTCATGAGCTTTCTGCCTCAGGTAAATGGTTTTAGATTATGCCTTGTCATATGCTTCTTGGCATTCAGTATTTCTCCAGGCATGAGTCTTAGAGCATGGGGAATAAAATTACAAGTGTGTGCACCACATTTTATTTTTAACATCCACGCTGTTGGAAACAAATTATTTCTTATGTATATTTTTTTTTTAGTGCTAAGGATTGAACTCAGGGCTTTATACTTTCTATGCACAGACTCTATCATAAAAGTAAATCCTCAACTGTGGCCTGAATATTTTCACTTATAAAATTTCTATTCCTTTAGGGCTGGAAAGATGACTCAGAGATTAAGAGTCATTGCTGTTCTTGCAAAGCACCTAGGTTTAGTTTCCAGTATCCATGTGGCAACTCACAGCTCTCTGTAACACCAGCTCCAGGGAATCTGGAACTCTTTCAGCTTCTTTTGGTACCAGGCACACACATGGTGCACACACATGGTGTACACACATGCAGGCAAAACACCCATATACATAAAATAAAAATAAGTAAATCTTTAAAAGTTTCAATTCCCTTAGAATTACTGGATAAAAGTTCACGAATGCATTTTAAAAGCGGTTTTTAAAGTAAGAGGCAGTATTTTTAAAAGACAATGAGTGTCTTCATCTTTCCCTCTGAAATAAACACACCAGTCTCTCCTTTCATGTAGCATGCATGAATGACAATTTTATTTTTTGTATTGTCATTGAAACAAATAACAGAATGTTAAGAACAACTTAACATTTGCTGGGCAAAGTTTTCTCTAATGATTTTTCAATTTTTTTTTTTTACATTTTTCTGTATGTTTATTATTTTGGTAGTGCTACAGGAAACACCATTTCCTTTTTTATTTTAGCCTTGACAAATAATCCTATTTTCTTTATAGAGTGAACAAATGTATCTAGTAAGTGCTACTATGAATTATTGTTCTTGAGCCCATTACTGTGACAAGGAGAAATCCTCCCAAATGACAGTCCATGGTAAACAACAAGCCTTGTGCTCTGCTCTGGCTGTCAGAGATGCTCCCAGCATCCGGTGACACGTTTATGCAGCCCTCTTCTGATTCAGACACAGGCACAGTGGGCAGCCTGTGAAAACAGTGGTCCTCCCTCCTGCTTGGCCTGGATCCTGTTATGACCTCTTGCTGGTATCTCTCCATTCTCTCCTACGGTCTTTCCAATCCCAGCTCTCTCAGCTGGCTGACACCAATCAGACCAAAGATTCGGGGGTGCAAGAGGAATCATTGCTCAGAGAATACTCTTCAGACAATGGGAGAAGAGAACCAGATGAGAACTGTTCATTCTCCTACCTTCCTGGTTGACTACTCTATGTGCTTCTCAGAATCTCTTTCTTGCTTCAGCAAAAAAACGTCAACAAAACAACCATACTATAGCTTTCCCCTGTTTTCCTGCTCTATTTCTGCCTTTGAGTATTAGCTTGCAAAAAGAACAAATGCAACCAAGTCTTCATTCTGTCTTCTCATCCTGAAGTAACAGTAAACAAGTTAGCATCACTTCCCTTCTTTAACAGAGCTGACTTTTCCTGTACTCCATTTTAGAACATATTCAGTTAGTTGACTCAGTCATTAAATACTGAGTAACATTGTTTAATCCTGAGAGTTTACAGGGTGGAAAATGAGTCTTCAATGCATCATCTTGGATTTATGATCCTTGGCAGTAGGCATGGTAAACTTTTCTTGTTCTGAGGCAAATTCATATTTCAGAAACTTCTGCTCTAGCCCTACTGCTTTGGTTTGTCAATGACCATTTTCAACTCCATGCCTCGTGTCGTTTACTCTCCATATGCCTGTGTGCCCAGTCTTCTCTTCTTCTAGGACAATAATCATATTGATGTGGGAACCACCCAGATGACTTCACTTTTACTCAGCTCTTTAAAGAATTCCAACTTCCAGAAGAGTGGTAGTTACAGATAGAACTTCAATTAAAATCTCAGTGGTTTTGAAGTACAGTTTAACCCATGACCTGACTCTAGAATAATGTGATCTCCACCATATTGTTCCACAAGCCTGCATGTGGAACTCCATGACTTCAACAGTGTGAGCGCTTGGCCTAAGTGAGCAGTTCTGTGTTGAGATGCTAAAACCCATACACACACACACACACACACACACACACACACACATATATATGGAGAGAGAGAGAGAGAGAGAGAGAGAGAGAGAGAGAGAGAGAGAGAGAGAGAAACTTTTAAGATCTCTTCTTCCAGAGTTTCCTAAATCTGCACATTAGTCCTTCCTGTTGGTTTCAGGATTCATATTCCAGCTGCTTGGATTTATCCTCATGCATGGGGACTAGTTAATTCTGCTCAGGTCTCGAGAAATCTCCCTCCTGTAGGTGGCCACTGGTACTTAGGACCAAGCGTCAGAATCACAATCACTGTAACATTCCTTCAGAAACAAAGAAAAGGAAGACAAGCATTCAGTCAAACACATAACAGTGCATATGAGATTCAAATGGAAATGTGTGAAACCCAGTGGCTCCCTTTCGACCAAATATTGCCCTCAGTTCCACTCCCCAAAGAGTGACCAGCACTTCTTATATGGTCACAGATGTGTTGTAGTTTTCTTTGTTGTTGTGAGAAACACCATGAGCAAAATCAACATGGGGAGGAAAAGATTTAATCTCATCATATAGGTTACGGTTCTTCACAGAGGGAAGTCAAGGTAAGAAGCCAAGGCAGGAACTGAAGCAGAAACCATGGAGATACACTGCTTACTGACTCATTCTTACAGCCTGCTGAGTTTGCTTTCTTATATAACCCAGGCCTACCAACCTAGGAATGCTACCCTCCATAGTGGGCCAGACTCTCTCACCTCAATCAGTAAGAAAGAAAATCGCTCACAGATATGCTCATAGGACAATCTGATGGAGGAGATTCCTCCATTGAGACTTGTCTTCTCAGGCATGTCTAAGTTTGTGTCAGGATGAGAAAAAATAACCAGAAGAAGGAATATCCCCTTCCAGGATCGATGATTGTATGTAGAATTACCACTCAGATGCCCGTTAAGCATTACAAATTGTTAAAAATCTATTCTTTCTTCATTATATCTTTTGCAATGTCATGGTAACCACGATAGCAATTGCATTTATTGACTATTCATTAATTGCAAGCTACTTACGGACCATAATCTAAATGCCTCTAAAGGTCTTGCCCAGGTTTTTCAGATGAGAAAACTACTTAGACTTAGAATGTCTATCTTAGTACATTTAGGCAGCTACACAAAACACCATTGACTAGATAAATTATAATTAATAGAAATTATTTCTCAGTATTGTAAGAGCTGGTAAGTTCAAGGCCAGGATGTGAGGGGTTCCATGTTTGGTGAGGATTCACTGCTTCACAGATGGACTTTCCTAATCTGCTCTCTCATGATGGAAGGAGCAGTCACAATCCTGGGGCCTTGGGCCAGGGCTTCCATCCTATTCACAAGGGCACTTTGCTCATGATCTAATTACCTCTTAAATGTCCAACCTCTTAACATTATTGTCCCAGGATAAGACTTAAGCATGCCAATTTTGAGGGACACAAACATTCAGACCTTATCAAGGACAAGAATGAATGGAACCTTGTGAATGAGTCACATGGTATTTGCATGTGGACATGCCTGGAACCCAATCACTCCCTTCATTACTTTCTTACACTGTTAGGTATTCTCTGCTATCTGCTATCTATAGCCAGGTGGAACCCCCTGATGCGCAAAGGCTATTTGTGACCTCTTCTTTGACCTTGCCATTTGAAATCTCAATACGTCTGAAGGAAAATGTATTCAGTAATCTGCTGTAGCCGCCGGCTTCTGGAAAACTCTAGCCAGTTTCACCTGCTGCTGTCTGGTTGGCTCCAGTTAGTCCTGCTGGTCACACTTTGTATGTAAAACACCATCTTCCCAAATGCCTCTGAAAAGTTTTAGGGCTAAGTTTTTACTTTGTAAAATAGGCCACAAGTATTTTGGACTATAATCTAAAATGCTTCTGATAGTTAACTCATAAAACTCTAGCTCTTAATAATGTGGTATCCGCAGGAGACATCTGCCCTATTCCACTATTGGTAATAGAAAAATCTGCTTAAATCCACATCTCGTAATATATTATTGCAGGCAAATGCTCCTTAGCCATTTTCAGTGAATCTTCTCTCACACAACAATAAAAGGCAGTCCTCCATTTCAGTGTAGCTACTGACAAAATGGAAATGCCTTTTAAAGTTGGAGAGGACAAAAGAGTAGTTAAGGATATTTGGCTTGAGATAATTGCTTACATTGTTGGTGAGAGCCAAAGTGGTTTCTTATAATGCAATAACCACTGCATTTTAAATAAGCAACGCAGATGGGGTTCACTCCGCGCATACATAAATAGCTGTAGGAAAATGAACATTCTGTAAAGACAGTTACATTTTAAAACCACAGTATCCAACATTTTTTTGTTAGCAAACATTTTATGTAAATAATTACTCAATATGACATCAGCTATTTAATTACAGTTATAGTTTTGTTTGAAAAGGGTCACATATAGTATATATATATATATATATAAAACACTTGCAAGGCACACATCTATACATTACATTAATTTGAAAAAAGGATACTTTTAGATAAAATTGTAAATTCAGGTAGTTTTCTATGTTCATGGAACTGCCAGCCATGTATTCAGAAAAGAGACAACAGCAACAACAACAATAACAAAAACAAAAACAAAAATCTCATTTAAGTAGGATGTTTACATGCATAATAAGCATACATAGGCTTTTTCCTTGTCCTTCATTATTTCCTGAACAACAGCATAGTATCTGTAGCAATGACTTGTGTTACAGTGTGTTTATTAGATATTGTAAGTAATATGGAAATTATTTAAAGGACTCAAGAGAATGTTATAAGCAAGTGCTATATTATCTCACAAAAAGATGAGCAATTTTGAAGTTTTCTATAGCTGACAAGGTCCTAGAATTCATGCCCCTTCCTATACCATTGGTATTTAAAAGAGACTTGTAGTAAACTTCATGAAATAACAATGTAGTTATGGTGATCAAGAACTATCAAGTATAAAAAACAGAAAGAAAAAAATGTTTTGAGGTCTTTATTTTTCTTGGGTGAATATTTAAAAGTAAAAATAGATGGTCATGGGGTAGATATAAAATTAATTTTAATAAGTAATAAAATATTTCTGGGGCTGAAGATGCAGATTAGTTGATAGGGTGCTTGCTTAGTATGCAGAAAGGCAGGAGGCCTTGGGTTTTGTCCACAATACTTAAAAGCAAGGAAAGGGAAGTGAGTTGATTAGGTTTGCTTATTGACTTGATTTTAAACTTAGAACACCTGAAAGAAGATTCTTAATGAAGAATTATCTAGATCAGGTTTGCCTGTGGGTATGTCTGTTGGAGACTGACTTAATTGTTAACTGATGTAGAAAGACCCATTGAAGGTGGCACCATTCCTTAGGCAGGGATTTCTGGACAGTATAAAGGAAGAGAAAGCTACCTGAGAGCAAGTGATAAGGCAGACAGATAAGCAAGCAAGCAAAAATCTATTCCCTCTTTGTGCTCATTCACTTTCTGTTCTTGACTGTGGATGTGATACTCTGTAAGTTTCTGCTGTTACTTCCCTGCTATGAAGGGCTGTAACCTGGAATTGTAAACCAAAGAAACCCTCTCTTTCTTAAGCTGCTTTTTGTCAGGATCTTTTATCACAGCAATAGAGATGAAGCTTGAATAAGAAGAAAAGAAAAACATTCCAAAAGCATGTTATAAAATCTTTTTTTTATTTTATTTTCTAAGTTTTTTTTTATTTACATTCAAAATCATTTCCCCTTTCCCATTTCCTCCCTCCCCGAAAGTCCCATAAGCCCCCTTCCCTCCCTCTTTTCCCCATTCAACCCCCTCTTGCTTCTCTGTCCTGGCATTCCCCTTCTTTAGTGATAGGTTTGAGGGTTCTTTTGTATTGTTTGTTTTTGTTTTTTGGAGGCTTTTAAAATATTTTATTTGCATTTTAAAATTGTTTTTATTAGATATTTACTTTATTTACATTTCAAATGGTAACACCCTTTCCTCCTTTCCCCTCCGAAGACCCCCCTATCCCATCCCCCCTCCTCACCTCCCCCATCCCCACTTTTCTGACCTGGCATTCCTGTACACTGGGACATCAAGCCTTCATAGTACCAATGGCCTCTCCTCTCATTGATGTCTGAACAGGTCATCCTCTGCTACATATGTAGCTGGAGCCTTGGGTCCCTCCACGTGTACTCTTTGGTAGTTTATTCCCTGGGAGTTCAGGTGGTACTGGTTGATACATATTATTGTTCCTCATATGGGCCTGCAAACCTCTTCAGCTTCTTGGGTCCTTTCTCTAGCTCCTCTGTTGGGGACCCTATGCTCAATCCATTGGTTGGCTATGAGACATGAGTATTTTGATCCCCCTTCTAAGAAGGACCAAAGAATCCACACTTTGGTCTTCCTTCTTCTTGAGTTTCATGTGGTCTGTGAGTTGTATCTTGGGTATTCCAAGCTTCTGGGCTAATATCCACTTATCAGTGAATGCATACCATGTGTGTTCTTTTGTGATTGGGTTACCTTACTCAGGATGATATTTTCTAGTTCCACCCATTTGCCTAAGAATTTCATGAATTCATTGTTTTTAATAGCTGAATAGTACTCCATTGTATAAATGTACCACATTTTCAGTATCCATTCCTCTGTTGAGGGACATCTGGGTCATTTCCAGCTTCTGGCTATTACAATTAAGGCTACTATGAACATAGTGGAGCATGTGTCCTGAGCATCTTCTGGGTATATCCCCAGGAATGATATAGCTGTGTCCTCAGGTAGTACTATGTTCAGTTTTCTGAGGAACCGCCAAACTGATTTCCAGAGTGGTTGTACCAGCTTGAAATCCCACCAGCAATGGAGGAGTGTTCCTCTTTCTCCACATCTTCTCCAGCATCTGCTGTACCTTGAGTTTTTGATCTTAGCCATTCTGACTGATGTGAGGTAGAATCTTAGGGTTGCTTTGATTTGCATTTCCCTGATGATTAAGGATGTTGAACATTTCTTTAGGTGTTTCTCAGCCATCTGGTATTCCTCAGTTGAGAATTCTTCGTTTAACTCTGTACCCCATTTTTCAATAGTTATTTGTTTCTCTAGAGTCTAACTGCTTGAGTTCTTTTTATATATTGGATATTAGCCATCTATCAGATGTAAGATTGGTAAAGATCTTTTCCCAATCTCTGGTTGCTGTTTTGTCCTGTTGACAGTGTTCTTTGCCTTACAGAAGCTTTGCAATGTTATGAGGTCTCATTTGTCAATTCTTGATCATAGAGCATTACCTATGACAACAACAAAATGAGGTCAAAGGGATGAAAATTGGAAAGGAAGAAGTCAAAGTATCAGTATTTGCAGATATATGATAGTATACTTAAGTGACCCCAAAAATTCCACCAGAGAACTCCTAAACCTGATAAACAACTTCAGTAAAGTGGCTGGATTTAAAATTAACTCAAACAAATCAGTAGCCTTCCTATACTCAAAGGATAAAGAATCTGAGAAAGAAATTAGGGAAAGGACACCATTCACAATAGTCACAAATAATATAAAATACCTTGGTGTGACTCTAACCAAGCAAGTGAAAGATCTGTATGACAGGAACTTCAAGTCTCTGAAGAAAGAAATTGAAGAAGATCTCAGAAGATAGAAAGATCTCCCATGCTCATGGATTGGCAGGGTTAATATTGTGAAAATGGCCATCTTGCCTAAAGCCATCTACAGATTCAGTGCAATCCCCATCAAAATTCCAACTCAATTCTTCATGAGTTAGAAAGAGCAATTTCCAAATTTATCTGGAATAACAAAAAGCCCAGGATAGCAAAAGCTATTCTCAACAATAAAAGAACCTCTGGGGGAATCACCATCCCTGACCTCAAGCTATACTACAGAGCAATTGTGATAAAAACTGCATGATATTGGTACAATGACAGGTAGGTAGATCAGTGGAATAGAATTGAAGACCCAGAAATGAACCCACACACCTATGATCACTTGATCTTTGACAAAAATGCTAAAACCATCCAGTGGAAAAAAGACAGCATTTTCAATAAATGGAGCTGGTTCAACCGGGAGTCGACATGTAGAAGAATCCAAATCGATCCACTCTTTTCTCCTTGTACAAAGCTCAAGTCCCAGTGTATCAAGGACCTCCACATAAAACCAGATACACTGAAACTTATAGAGGAGCAAGTGGGGAAGGACCTGAAGCACATGGGTTCAGGGGAAAATTTCCTGAACAGAACACCAATAACTTAAGCTCTAAGGTCTGAGGGTTCTAATGGCTTCATAGTCTTGCCAAATGATAGCCTTTTAGATTCATTCTTGCAGATGTCTGGTGTTATTGTATTTTGGTTTTAATTTGTACTGTATTATTGAATACAAATGGAATATCTCTTAAGATATTTATTGCCCTTTGGTTGCTTTTATATAAAGTGCCTTTGCCTATTAAGTGTTTCGCTTGTTTAATTGAACATTCCTTTTTACTTTTATTTGAAGAAGTCAAAGGCTGGAAGAATCTCTCGATCATGAGTGGAATTTTTATTATTTCTTTTATTGATTTGTTCCTAGAGAACTTTAAACTGTACTTCATTTTGCTGATCATATATATGTATGTAATTCTCTCCTCTCTCTCTCTCTCTAGTTATAACTATTATGAGTAATTAGGAAAATCAACTGGTCTGTGGTTGTTAGAAGTAACATGACTCGTATAGATAGATATTCTAGAGCTAAGAGATTCACTACTTAAAAGAAAATAATCAGAATATACAGAATACACAGATTTTTTGCTTTCTACAAAGAATGTGTAGAGCTGAGGTCAGAAGCCAGGAAGCAAAGAAGGTACAGGAAGCTAGGCAGCTGAATGAATTCTAGGAGTCCTAACCAGGTTTGATATACTTTATTTTTTGACACATGCGTAGAGGCCAACAGGCACATATGACCCCTACATAGAGTGTACTGAACCGGGCACAGAGACCTGTGGCAGACATACCCAGACAGACTAGTATAGACACGCTGACCACAAGGTCATATTTACACAAAAGCAGCTAAACTGACATTTTGCCAGACATAGTTAAATGACAGATTTTACTTGTCTATTCTGCCTGTTCCAGGTTTCCTGGATATCTGCTGTAAATCACCATTAGGTGACTCCTGGGTCCCTGGATGTTTAGTGCTGGCCATCTTTAGTTCTTTCCATATATCCGCATCAGTGTTATGTTGAATGAACTTTATTTAGCTTTCATAGACTTTGTTTCCATTACAGTTTTGTAGATTTTGTTTGGTTTTCTTTCTTTTTTTTTTTTTTTTGTAGGTTTTGTTGTTGTTGTTTTAACTTTGCAATTGTTCCTGTTGAAATTTTTTTTAACACATTATAAATGTTATGAGTGTAAAAATATTATAAGTAATTAAGAAAATTAACTGTTCTGTGCTTGATAGAAATAACATGGCTTGTATTTATGTTCTTGGGTCAGGAGACCTACCTACCATACAAAAAAAAGGACTCAGTATATTTAGTATTATATGTTTTGGAAAGACTAAATCTTTGAAATACAGATAACTTGCTTTTAATATTAAAAATACTTATTTTCCTAATTCTAAAAATCATTTCCTTAAAGGTAAAATTAAGATTTGCCTTATGAATGTGTGTGTGTGTGTGTGTGTGTGTGTGTGTGTGTGTGTGTGTGTGTTAGAGAGAGAGAGAGAGACTTTAATGGAGGGAAAAGGAAGTTGCCCAATTCTGGATTAAGCATCTGGCCTTATTTTGTGGACAGTCATCAACATTACATATAGAACATTAAAAATAGTATCTTTAGATGCTCCTTCCGTGGGCTTAGTTAGAGGGCAAAACAATTACTTGGTGGTTTTATGAGCACTCCTGACATGTAATATTTATTTTTATTTGCTCCACATTTATATCTAGTGCAAGTTATAAAGCTGCATCAGGCCATCAAGAGATTTCACAAGTCATAATGGAAACAGTTCTTAATGAAGTTTTTTTAAACAGATTCACTTTGAAGTGTATTAAAGACATATTCAGCTAAGGAAAGAAACCTCTGTGCATCATAGATTAACTCCCACGCACAATAAAAATTTCCATGTGCTTACAGAGACAACATAAAAATCAATAATCTGAAAAGAGCAAGAAGACCGAAAGTACAGGGCAGAGGAGGCTTATTTTGTATGAGACAAAAGAAGAACTATTTAATGCTTGCTGAAAGATTAATACAGTTTACTTTGCCTTTTTGCTTCCTGTGTTTCAATAGTTGCGAGTATTTTCAGAATTTTAATCAAAGGCATTGAAGGGGGAAAGGAGGCATTCAGAAAGATGAGCTTTGTGAATGACTAAGGACTTTCAGAAAAACAATATGTTCTCAATGAACCATTACCAGAACCTCATATTTGACTTTTGTTGTGCAACTAACTTGTGAAATTATGATAGATAATGATGTCATGTTATCAAGGACAGTTCTTAAATTTGCTCATTAATAAGATTGGATGATAATAGAGAACTGGTCATTGATATATTTGACATTTAAGAAATCTCTGTTATTAGACATTGAAAAGTAACTCACTGGCTTAATGATACATATTTGATGCCATAAAGCGTGAATCATGGAAAGAGAAGGAAGCTCTTAGTTGTGGTATGGGGTCAAGAATTGGCTGGGCATATGCCCTGTGCCTTCACAAGAAGCCCCATACTTTGCAAGACACAGCTGGGATATGAGAGAGAAAAGACTCCTATAAGACCTAAAACAAAACAAACAGTCAAACAGTCAGAAAAGCCTACAAACCCCGCCATGATCACGATCACTACCAAAACCCCACCAGGGCTCAATGTCAATATGCAATTGCTCTGTACTGTGTGACAATGCATATTGGTAATCCCGGACTTCAGGAAACTGATGTATGAGGATTATAAAGTCAAGACCAGTTTCAATTACTGTATTTTGAGCTGTCTCAAAACAGAAGACCCATACAATATGTATGTATACACACATGAATGCACATGGGCACACACTCACAGGAGGGAGAGAGAGAGAGAGAGAGAGAGAGAGAGAGAGAGAGAGAGAGAGAGAGAGAGAGAGAGAAAGAGAGAGAGAGAGAGAGAGAGAGGAGGGAGGGAGGAGGGAGAAGGAGGGAGAGAGGGGGAGAGAGAGGGAAAGGGAGAGAGGGAAATAGAGAGATTTATGATTGCTGAGAGAAGGAGGCTTGTGTTTTGTTTGCAAGGCAGCAATTATCCATAGCTAATTGGGGTTTTTTTTTGTTCATTTGTTTTTGGTTTTTCGAAGAATGAAAACCCCTTGTTATGGTTTGATAACTGTGTTGCAAGACAACTGATACTATGACATCCTTGGATTTTTCTTTCTATAGATAAAATTAGAACAGCATTCATGCCATCTCAGGAATTTTCTACTTGTTAATAAAGTCATGGCTTAATTGATCAGCTAGTTGTGTGTGTGGATGAGCTGTAATTTTCATTACATGTAACATGTTGTCAAAGTTGAGATCATAAAGTTCCAGACATAACATAACCTAGGTTTTAAAGTATTGCTTTTGAGGCCATTAATCAAGAGTAACTACTATCGGGGTTGGGGATTTAGCTCAGTGGTAAGAGCACTTGCCTAGCAAGTACAAGGCCCTGAGTTTGGCCCTCAGCTCTGAAAAAAAAAATACCTACTATGAGTCAGGTAACTTGGGGAGGTGCAAGGATGCATTCCTCACCATCTTGTTGGTGAAAGTGGCCATGGGTACAATTTCAGTGCACTCAAAATTAAAGGTCAAGTAATATAGCAAGTTGCACACAGTAATAAATTATTTTAAGCTTCCAACAAAACTAATTTCCAACCTCTATTTTGTTTGTGAGCTCTAGAAATTTTAGCTGAGGATTTTTTCTTTATTTTAATTCTAGAATTTCTAACTTCTTATTTCTTATTAATGCTAAACTTGAATGCAGCCTCAATTTTCTCTGGTAATGGATTTTGTACACATTGAAAAGTACTTAGCTTTGAGATAACCTTATCACTTTCAGGAAAGTCTATAAGTATTATTTTGAAATATAAAATGAGGCTTGGGTCTATAGCTCAGAGGGAGAGAACTGATCTGGCATACACAAAGCCCTGAATTTGACATCCAAGGACACAAGGTAAAGTAAAGACTTCCAGGAGCTAATTTCAGTCAACTTTTATGTTTTCTCCTATAGCTGAAGAGCACAGCAACAAACATCCTTTAGTCCTGGACTCGACCCCAGTTCTTTCTACAGTGTAACGGAAGGTGGAAGATTTTGTTCTATTACAAGGTAGAATATTAATAATTATCATAGACACAGTCCTGTTGATCTGTGCACCTGAACAACCCGTGTACCCTGGGTTTAGGCAATCCAGATCACAGGTTGTGTTTATGCTACTGTGCTAAGCACTCTCGTATCTTGTAGTGAAACTCACCCCTCTTTTGTTTCTGGTGTTTTCCTGGTGGTGCATCCTCTTGCTCTCATTCAAGCAGGTACCCGACCGCCTGTCTGTTCTCCCCTCTGAGTGTCATAATGAAGTATTCTGTCCATGTGCTCTTTATGGACCCGTTCCTGTGGATTAAGTCTTCTTTAGCATGTACTAGGTTGACTTCTCTGTGTGGTTCAAACAAATTAGATTAACTTGTGGGTCCCTTCTATAGAATAGCTAATTATTCAGTTCTTGAGTGCAGACTGGCTCTTATCCCCTCTCCATGGGACATGAGCATGATCTGATACTCAGTGATATTTGTGTAATTGTTGACTAATTTTAGCAGTCCTTTGTGACAGAATTACATCCTTACCCTACTATTGGAGAGTTTTTCCCAGGACAACATGCAGTCCCTTCCATTGGGCCACTACTGGGGAGATAAGGAATGTCAGAGGGGCAGAAAGATTTGCCAAGGACTTTGCCTTTTTTTCCCCCCTTCTTGCTTATATATGAAGAGCTTCTGTCCACGAAGATGGATATTCATTATAGAATTGACTTCAGGCTTTTAAAAATGAGGTATTTGAGATTTGCCTTTAATTGGTTCCTTGGTGATTACATGTCTTGATTATGTGACTCTGAAGTTAAATGTGTAGCTGCTTCTAATATCACCATTTTGGAACTTTTCAATTTTCTGTATCTGAAGTCACCACAATTAGACTCATTTTTTTTATTTTGTTTTCAAGCAACTTTGCATCTCATGGAACCATGATAATTAAACACTTTCAAGACTATTTTGAAAGTTTTTGTGATTTATTATTTTTCTGACTCAATCAAGATAGAAAAAAATAGAAAATACTAAAATATAACAAACTATGGCCTTCAAATTTAAGTCTTGGAGATTGTAAGCATTATTTCCTTTCTCATGGTTCATCTGGGTACCGACAGTGAGACTAAGTTTAAACGTGAGCCCATCTCTGGTACACAGAAGGAGGGAATAGGGTGATTAAGGAAGGACATTTTCCTCGGATTTTATTCTTGGCTTCAGCATGGGTTTTATTGGATCCCCTCCTAAGTGATTGTCTATTGCATTATGAGCTCTCATCCTCACTGCAGCTGGGCTGCTGGGAACTACAGCATTGTGATTGCTGTGCTTAGGAAGAAATATCATGTTCTAGCCTCTCATTTCACATTTTTATGACTTCTGGACAAAAACATTCCTCACTCCCTGGAAGTCACAGCTTCTTGGTTTCATTTTCAGACCTGGGTGATCAGTTCATCCCACGCACATGAAATTATGTTCTATATTCTGGAGATATTTGTTGAGAATACTGCCGACTCATTTTAAACATACATTCAATAAAACCCGTTTTTGCTCGAGTAACACCATCTCTACCTTTGGCATACATTAATGACTAGAAATTTAAAAGATTATTTGCCTGAAACATTAGTTATGTTTGGAAGCCACTTGATGCTATACACATGATAAGAGCTGGTATTTTAAAATGTAAAATACATATATGGTCATAGGCCAAGACTGCCAATATTGATAAGAAGAAGTTTTATAGCTTTGTTTAGGGTAACGTGTTTAAAGATGAATACAGATTTAGATTATGATTTACCAGTTTTTTATTGCCATGGCAAATACTTGTGAATTTATTTACAATTAGGAATGATTTGTTTTTTCTCATGGTATTGGAGGTTTCACTTCATGGGTAACTGACTCCATCATTTTTGGGCCACAATGGAGCAGAACATCATGGTCAAAGGCTGTAGATCATGGTAGAACAAAGTTACTTACTTTATAGTAGCCAAGAAGAGGTACAAAAAGAGGAGGCTCCAGAGACAAGATCTAGCCTTCAAAAGTGGTAGCCTGATTTCAGCTAGGTATCACCTCTTCCAGTTTTTGTCACCTCCAAAAATAGTGCCACATTCCAGCAGCCAAACCTTTAAAACAGGAACCTGTTAGGGGAATTTCATAGTCAATTTGTAATCCCTGTTGTGTCAAGAATACAGGAACTCTTCAGACAGCTTCTCTTTGTTTGATAATTCAGTGTTCAAGCCACTTACCTCTTGTAGTCCTTCCCTTTTAGCACATGGTTTCTATAGTAGCTTCTGGGAGAAATGATAGATGTTAAAAACTTCACTGTAGAACTGACCATTATTTCCACTGACATTTTATTGCCTAAAATTAGGGCTTTCGACACTGGCACTTTGGGTGTTAAAAGCCATATATTATTTGATCAGGTCTTTCCACATACCTTAGCTACTTTTGAATCAGGGTGACCAACATGATTGTGAGAAAAGAACTTAGGGCAGGAAAAATGTGTCATGGCTCCTTGCTGTAGAGAGATTCCAGCCCACCAGAATGAGAAAGGAGTAACAGAGGGCAGTGTGTATGCCGATAGCACCAGGAGTGAGTGAGACTGTGGCAATTCTTGGGGAGTAGGTCACCCATAAAGTGGAGAAAGCAGACTAGAACCAGAAATAAGTAGAATTTTCAAAGGTGCACCTCAGTGGTTTATTTCTGCCATCTATGCCTCACCTCCTCAAGCTGCCCAGTTGCCAACGTAGCGCCAATCTGTAGACCAAGTGTTCAAAATATGAATCTCGAATGAAAATTTTAGACACAGGCTGTAATACTGTGAATTGCAAGGAAAATATCAACATCACCATGTTCTACACAGGCGATGCCAGTAGCATTCTCTCCAGCTCCAATCAGCAAGGTGTCTCTACTGGTCCCAGGGTGAGGTTGCAAGGTTGCTAACATCAGCTAAAACTAGTTGCTTAGCTCAGAGATGAACTTGCTTGTAAGCATGGTCTTCCTGAGTTTACAAGAGAGAAAGGATGACTAGATATGGATATGCATAAGTAATATGGAGCACACTAATTGGGAAATATTTTCATTGTTTCACTATCTACCAACAGACAGTTGAAAAATGTGAAATTGTTTCAGTTTTAGCATCAAACAAACAATATGGCATTTCCAAAATAAATTTAATCACTCTTAAGTGATAATTAAGTCCTATTAAAATAGTTTCAATGAAAATCAAAGCAGTATTTAAAGAAATGGAAAGTATGATTATTGAGTTCAGTGATACGAAGTTTAAAAACAGAACCTTTCATCTTTTACTTACCACATCCTACAGGGAGGTATGGGTGTTATCAGAAACAAATCACTGTTCACTGTGAACACTTGTTTAGCATTTTTGAACATATGTTTAATGCTAAATGTAATTTTTTTATTGCACATTGAATTTGCCACTTTTGGGATAGACTAATGAAACAGTACAGTTGTTCACACATGTTAACCTTGATAATTTGCTTTGTACATGTGTTGCTTGACTGCATGTTGAGCAATTGAACAAAGAACATATATTAGTCATTGGATATCTAGAATACTTCCAGTTACAGGGATAGAAGCACAGTGGAATAATATTCAATAATAAGAAGAAAGGGAATGAAGGAAAAATAGAGGGATGGAGGTGGGGAGAGAGACATAGAGAGAAGCTCACAGAGTGGCCTATTGGGAGCTTTGTAGGTTTCTAGTAACACAGGGGTTTTTTTTCTAGGTGATTGAGGGTCTTGTGTAAAGAAGTAGCCCCATCTCAGTCTTGAGGGAATTGGATAAAGTAATCACAGAAGCAAGTCATGGTTCCTTAGTTTCTTCTTGGATGTAGACATGTATTTTTCCCACATTATATCAGCTAAATCAAATCATATGATGTCAAGGGATGAGGGAAGTATCTCTTCCCACTGTGAGGGCAGCCACAGGAAAGACACCGGAAGGCTCACAGAAAGGAAACGGATAATCATGAACAGTGATAGAACCCACCATACTGAGATAGGTCACTGAGGACAGGACCCGGTCTGAGCACAATTGCTACAGTCCCTGTTTCTCTCTATTTTGGTTGGCTTCTTTTGAACTATGACCAACAGCAGTCTAAGATTTATATATTTTCAATTAGTAATGAAAATAAAAGGCCTCTTTCCAGGAGTAGAGCACGGGCTGACTTGTTAAAAGGTGTATTGTTTACAACATCTTCGTGGGTTGTCTATATCACACGTATGAAAACTAGTTGGCAAAAATCAGAGCAGTGAGATTTCACCTTGCGCTTACCACATCTTGAGTTGGGGGCAAGCCTTTTCAAAGCAGGGCAGAGGGTGACAGTGGTACTGATAGTACTTGTACTTGGAAGTTATAGGTGCAGAGGATAATGAGCTCAGCAAACTGCATACTATGTGTGTAGATAAAATGCAGAGGCAGAGAATGAAGTACTACAAAGGTAAGTTTTCCCATCTTCTTTGAGTCCTTTGTTCCCCTAGACCTATAATCTCATAATCATGGGATAAAGATGCCAGAAAACTTAAAAATCGATGTGTGTGGGGGAATTCTTTTCAAATTGTTCTTTAAGAACTTCTAAACAAAGACCCAGAACTATAAAAGCTTATGATATCATTCAAGTTGATATTGTTAACTTCACTAAGAGAATTTCAATTTGATTTGTCCTTGTTCCCAACGACCGTTAATTTTTAAACGTAACTTTTTATGCATTGAGATTCCTTTAACATAGAGAACTTACAAAGCATCATTGAATCAACTATTATAGGTTGCAGCTATGTCTAGGTATGTTCATCAACAGTTATGAGCTCACATGACAGTGAAGAGTTTACAGTCAGACAAAGAGATGAGATAGAAAACTATGCAAAGAATTTGTAGGAAAAGTTTCTGTATGATATGTACCAGGATGAAGGAAATGAGCTACTCACATCCAGAATTCTTACAATCATTGGCCACAGTAATATATGAAAGCTGAACTCTGAAGTGAGAGGCAGGCAGGCAGTGAGGATTATTAGTTTCATATAATCCCCAATGCCATATAGTCTGTGTTGTTCTAGCATATCCATTTTGAGAAACATGTGAGCCACAGGGGATCTGGGAGCAGGTTCTAAAATCTCAACTTTCTATACTAAGACAGTGACTCTCAATTCAAGGTGACTTTGCCTTCAGAGAACATTTGAGAATGTCTGGAGATATCACTACTTATCAGAATTAGAAGAAGGCCTGGAGGCTATTGGTATCCACTGACTAGATGTCATAATAGATGTATCTCTTTGATAGCACAAATCCTTCATAGCCCAAAGGGTCAAAAGTGGCAAGGTTGGGAAATGTTATATTAGTGACTTCTGTAGAAAAGAGGCAGATAACACACACACACACATACACACATACACACACACACACACACACACACACACACCACACCACACACACATACACACACACACACCACACACACACACACACCACACACACACACACACACACACACACACACACACACTTTCTTCAGTTCTGTATCTATGATAAAATTCCCTGGCCAAAGCATCTTTGGGGAAGAAAGGTTTTATTTCACATTCTCAGGCTACAGTCCATCACTGAGGGACAGTGTAGGCAGGAATGTAAACATTTTGTTATACCAACCATCAAAATCAGAGAGAAAAGAAGGCACCCATGTTGTCTGCTTGCTGCTACACCTATATCTCCCACTCTCATACTTACAAAATTGAGGGCCCAAACTACTCACAATGCTACCCATAGTGAACTGGGTCTTCCTTCATCTATTCCTACATCAAGACTATCCCCCACAGATATGCCAATGGCCCAACCTGATCTAGACAATTCCTTGATTGATGCCGGGTTTGTTCTCAGGTGATTCTATGTTGTGGTAAGCTGACTTTTAAAACAAAACAAACAATCACTATATTCAAATTACAGCAAGAAATGAACCAGGGGAGGTGTGCATTAATGGAGAGAGCACATTAGAAGACTGTTGTCACAATTTCCATCATAATTTCTTGTATTTAAATGTACTACTCTTAAGTAGATCTACTTCTGTGACATATTGAATTCCAACAAGGGTGGTCTAGCTGGAAAGATGTATAGGGATAAACTAGATCTTGAGCCAGGCAAATTTAACATTTTCAATGGCTAGCTAGCACAGTAACCAAATATGTAATCTGGCTAGGGATAAGAGAAAGAAGAATTTTGTATGGATGGTGATTCTAATAGAAATAACTCTTGTATCAACAAACATCCGATCACACAGATTTTACTTCCTCAAATTACTCATCAATGACAGGAATCATTTCCAAGAGAAATGGCTCCTCCTGTTCAGAGTGAGAAATACAAAACATGAAGCTAAGCATTTCCTCATGCTGGAAAATGAGAAAGCATTAAACAAGCAGACAAAACAAATTCTACATGGATGGAAAATACCAACGCCCAATGAAAGATGGGCCAACTCAAAGAATTCTTTTTTTTTTTTTAAATTTTATTTTCTAAGTTTTTTTAATTTACATTCAAGATCATTTCCCATTTCCCATTTCCTCTCCCCCCGAAAGTCCCATAAGCCCCCTTCCCTCCCTCTTTTCCCCATTCAACCCCCTCTCGCTTCTCTGTCCTGGCGTTCCCCTACATCCAGTCTTTCCAGGACCAGGGGTCTCTCCTTCCATCTTCTTAGAAATCTATTGATATGCGAATTGTGTCTAGGGTATTCCGAGATTCTGGGTTAATATCCCCTTCGCAGTGACTGCATACCATGTCTGTTCTTTTGTGATTGGGTTACCTCACTAAGGATGATATTTTCAAGTTCTGACCATTTGCCTAGGAATTTCGTGAATTCATTGTTTTTAATTGTAGAGTAGTATTCCATTGTGTAAATATACCACATCTTCTGAATCCATTCCTTCGTTGAGGGACATCTGGGTTCTTCCCAGCTTCTGGCTATTATAAATAAGGCTGCTATGAACATAGTGGAGCATGTGTCCTTATTGCATGCAGGTAAAGCCTCTGGGTAAAGAATTCTAAATAGCAAAAAACTAGAACAATTGGAACAATAAAGTCAAGAGTTATCGAATTATATCCCAAAGTATAAAATAAATATCAGTGGATCTATACGTGTATAAATGAGTTATTAAATAAATCAATGAGTCATAGCAAAGAAGCAATGATTCTGTGAAGAAAAGTTTCAGATTATTTATGTAGATACTGTACTGTTAAGGAACTAGAACATTCCTACTCCTTAAATATGATTTGCACATACTGGTTTCTTTCTAAAGTAGACAAGGCTGAAGAAAAAGTTAGTTTTCCACTACAAAAGTCTGACATACTATCTGAGCCAGGTGACAGAGAACATATCCACAACCATAAATTGTTGCAGAGTATGCACCTTGGGTCAGATAGTATCGGCATTTTATCTCTATGATCTACCTCTCTAGAGCTCACACTGCCAGTATATTTATAAGGAAAACATTGCATTCCAAAAGATGAACATCCTATCAAATACTTCACCTGCATTCAAAATTGTTAAAGCAATGAAAACCAAGGAAAAAGTTTGAGAAACTGCCATATCTCATAGAAGTCTAAACCAATCTGAAGAATAAATGCCTTGTGGGGACATGGATGCGAGTCAGAAACAGAAAGAGTCCACTAGGTATGAGACAGGGAAATAGCAACTTTAGTTAATAATAATGCATCTATCATATTAATGTCAAATGTAGGACACATGGGGATTTGCTATATATATGGTCAATTTTTCTGTCCAAAACATCTAAAACTGCTATAGATTAAAATCCAATAATTAAACAGAAAACACTGAAGAGAAGACTAGGTCTATCATACACTAGAAAGTTAATGTCCTTTCTCATTTGCGTTTTTGCAAAATACATAAAAATATAAATTTGTTTTGTAGCAGAACTCTGTCCAGAGATGCCAACTTGATAACTTTCCTTCGAGTTCATTTCCTTTATTTTATGGAAGATGGAGCAAGAAAGAGTCTCATCATCAGTTAAAGGGTTAGAGAAGCCATTCTATCAGTTGCCACTCGAGCCTTCAAGTTAACTGCCGTTTCCTGGGATAGTGTTCTTTCCTCTCTGAGGAGCCTGTGCTGGGATTTGGTGGCGTTGCACTATAGCAGGGCAGGCTGACTGACAGAAGCAGTTACTCAGTGTTGTTCAAATTTAGACTGAATAAACTAACACTAAAACCTATTATACAGCAAGAAAAGAAACAGACTTATGAACATCACTGTTATTAGGACAATTTAATAGTTGTCAGTTTCTCATTTTTACAGTGCTGTGGATTGAAAACCTATGTGTGCCAGATAAGTGTTTTTTAACACTGAGCTACATCTCAACAAGTAAAATATTGAAAGAAAAAACCAAAAGTACTTCTTTATCTTATCATGAAGTTCACAGAGGCTAAAATTTGTTGAGGAAAAGCCCAGAAGCTTCACCACTTTTTTATAGTGTTAATGAATAAAAATTAAGGTGTTTATGAAAATCTGAAAATGTCTAAATTATATAAGGTGAGAAGAAGCCACATTGCTCAGGTTAACCTATAACATAGCTTACTATGTTGGTTGCCATGACTTTTGTCAAGGTAGATGCTGCCTGTAAAGTTAGAAGATGATGATAGGGATGAATATTTTGATGTAATGTGCTTCAGATGCATTGGTGCTCTTGTCAATAAGCAATGTACAAAGCTTGTGAACAGAAGAGAGATTCTTCAGAAGTGTTATTAGCCTCTCAACCCAGCAATGTCTCTCATTTGTCATCTGTTTAAAACTTCATTATTTTTATTTTGAAAGATTGGTTATAGTTTTATGGACTTCCAGAAGTCAACTATTGATTTTCAAAAGAAGTATAGTTAATGGAAAGGAAATATAGTTCTCCTTTCATCATTAATCAAACTCTTGGAATTTCTTGTGGTGGTTTAAGTTCTTATCTTTTCTTGAGTTAAAAATAGGTACTGTTTTCAAAGCATTTTCTGTGTATCACACAATTTATTCCTAAGTAATGCTCAGAGGAGAACCTGGTCTTGCTGTCTTGCAAATGTGGACATTGAGGGTACCAAAGCAAGTAAGGAGCAAGACTCAAACTGTAAAGTCCAGGCTGTCTATACCAAAGTGAGGCCATGTACTTAGCCTGTGAGTCCTACTGTTTAACTTGAGTTGTTTATGAGTGTGAAGAATAGGCCATGATGTACGTATTCAAATTCTGTCATGGTTTCCCATTCTTATTGATGGTAAGACTCAGGGGTTCTTTGCTCTGAGAACTCCTGGGTGTCTTTTACTGGTATTGAGAGGATATCAGATGGTCTTGTGGTACATTTTCATTGCATCTGGTGCTTGTCACAACATAACACTTACCCAAAATCCAATTATCATCTATTTGTTTCATTTGTTACCCTATAATTTGTAAACTTGCACAGGACAAGGGCTACATAGTTCATTGTTGTCTCCTTGGGACCTAGAACTGTCCTTGGATACAGTAAATTATGGAAGATATTCATAAAATAAATAAATAGGAAAGGGAAATTTATTTAAACACAATAGACTATTGAAACAGAGGACTGTAGTACATAATTCAAAATCTGTTTGAGGGACTGTCATATGTTAAAATAATTTATTACTTTGATAATTAAGCATCCCTGAAAGTACCCTAGAAGATTATTCTAAATGGAAGTTTATAGTTTTCAGTTTATGTCATGATAGTAGAGCATAGCTATATCAAAGTTTAATAATTTTCAATGAGAATTTTATTGTATATATGTTGAAGAGAAAGAATAGAAAGGAGAAGTTCAACAAATAAAGTCAGATGCCTGTTTTCCAACTTTAGAATTCATGAAGACATGACCATGGTTCTTCTTGCTTTAATATCTTTATTCTTTCCCACTTGTAGAATACTTTGGAGTAATTCTTAGACATTATGCCATCTCATTGTGTCTCTGTGTAAGACTCTTAAAATGGAATAATATAAGAGAACTATCACCACAAGAATGGTAATATTTCTTCCTTCATATTAGATATCTTGCCAGTGTTCACATCTCCCCAACTTTTTACAGAGTTTTAAAATTACTATTCAGTTCATTTGAATTGAAATCTAAGAGGTTAGTATTTCCTATAAATTCCAGGACACCCATCTCTCTTTTATTTTCTTGAAGAAGATGAATCACTGTATGTATAGCCATAGTCTGGATTTTGCTGTATTTGTCATATGGTTTTATTTGTTACATAGTCCTCTATCTCTTACTTCTGTTGATAGGTGACCAGGTAGGGCAGAATCATTTGTCTATTGAGTAAATGTGAGTGAGGAAAAATAGTACAAGGAAATAAGGAGAGAAGAGGATCTGTGTGGCGTCGCCTAGTATGCCAGTTACCATGGCAACACTACTATTTAAATAGGAACAAGGAAAGGCTATGAGGGGGAAAGACTCAATTTGCAAAGATGTCTTAGCAGTGAGTATGATAATGTTCCATCCTTCATATCAGATACCTTGCTAGTATACCTACATTAGCAATAGTAAACGCTAAGCATGGGCATCTAACCTCATTTCCTGTGGTGGGCTGAATGAGAAATGTCTTCCATAGATTCACAAATTTGAATATTTGATTCTTGGTGGGTGGCACTCTTTAGGGAGGTTGTGGAACCATCAAGTACTAGACAGTGCTGGAGGAAGTCCGTCACCACGAGTGGGTTTTAATGGCTTATATCCTCACTTAGCATCCAGTTTACTGATTCTGCTTCATGTTTGTGACTGATATTATGATGGATCCAGTTTCCTGCTGCTGTGCCTTCTCTGCCATTTTGAACTCTGTTTCTAGAAATGTTAGCTCAAAGAAACTCTCTTTTATGTTGCCTTGGTCATGGTATTTTATCACAGTCACAGAGAAGTAACTGATACACTCCCATTGTTTTTCGACATTCTTTGCCTTTGTTGGAACAAGAGAGCACAAGTGAGCATGGTTTGCCACTGTTGCTCACAATGGAATGCACAAAATGGCTGCCTTCTTTTAAGTGGGAAAACAGAATAAGAGATTTTCTTTTTCTTCAAAACGTAATGCCTTAATATTATGAAAGAATAATTTGAAGCTAACATCCTCTTCTCTACATACATGTTGTCCTTAGTTTTTACTGGGAGGTGGATATTGGGGGGAAACATGGGAATATAACCCTGAAGGTGGTGAAAATAAAAGAAATAATGGTTCCACTTATGTGTAAGTTATCTGTACAACCTGATCTCTGCTTTTAAAAATGGGACGTTGTGTTAGAATAGAATCTTCAGAGATGTAATAATCAAGACAAAGCCATAGAGAGGCATGGCAATCCCTAGTACCAATGATAAAGTCACTATATGAGGCAGCCAAAATAGACCCAGAGAAGACAATCATTTGATGATGGAGAGACTGGAACGACAAATGTGATAATCCAAGGGACATCAGGACTGCCAGCAGTCACCAAATCTAGTAGAGTCCTGGAGCCCTGCTAGAGTCCTCAAACCCCGATGATACCTTGATTTTTTATTTCACCCTCTAAATCTTTAACGGGTTAAATTTATATTATCCTAAAACAGTGGTTTTCAACTTTCTTAAATGATGGACCCTTAAATACAGCTTCTCATTTTGTGGTGATCCCCAACCATAAAATTATTTCGTTGCCATTTTATAACTGTAACTTTGCTACTGTTATGAATCATAATGTAAGTATGTGATAGATAGGATGCAGGAGATGTGACTTCTGTAGGGTGGAGATACACAGGTTGAGAACCTCTGCTAAACCATCCAGTTAATGAAATTTTTATTCATAGTTTCATGAAACAATTACTGTTGCATTGATTTCATATCAACTCGTTTTTTATAACCTGGATATAAGTTTCCAACATCCTATCTACAAAGTCAGATCCACTTGGTCTCCTTGTTCACCAAGTGTAGTGATTTGAATATGCTTGACCCACGGGAAGTGCTGCTATTAGGAGGTGTGGCCTTGTAGGTATGGGCTTTGAGGTCCTATGCTCAAGTTCAGCCCAGTGTGGAAGAAAGAACCTTCCTTCTCCTGGCTGCCTGAGGAAGTGATTCTTCTGCTACTGCCTTTGGATCAAGATGTAGAATGCTGCCATGCTCCCTGCCATGATGATAATGAGCTGTACCTCTGAAGCTGTAAACCATTTAAATGCTTGCCCTTATAAGAATTACCTTGGTCATGATGTCTCTTCACAGCAATAAAACCCTAAGACACTGTGCGCCATCTGTAGAAATAGAAGATTAACTATCATTATTTCAAGTGGTCAGTTTTTCTGTAGGAAATTGCAACATTATAGATTCATATGGCCGAAGAAGGATGTAGTAGATAATTATCTGAGTGAAGGAAGAAATGATGATAAAGGTATAAGATTTCCTCTCAAGTGGACTTTGGTCACGTGAAGGCTCAATAGATGCCCCAACAAAGGGAAATCGAGTGGGGGAGGTGGGAGTGGGTCAGGTGGAGGGGCATATACTTGGAGGCAGGGGGTGCCTTACTAATCCAGCATGGTCCTTAACTACATTTTAAACATGTGTCCTTATATTCACATATGTGCAGTTCTCTTCCCCCCCCCCATCAAGAAAACTTCTCTTTGTAACAGATAGAGACCATTATGGAAAATCACCACCAATCACAATGCAGAGTTGTGGATCCCAGTCTCTACTGACACATCTGAACACTGATTCTGAACTAAAGACTTTGGGTCATTGCAGAAAAAGGAGGCAGGAAGATTATAAGAGCCAGAGGAACAAGAATTTGCTGTGAGATAGTGTTTTCTAGAAATGTCAAAAGCTATACCCGTGAACTCTCAGACCTGAATAAAGATGATACCAATAGACATGTTATGACATAAGTGGGAAAAAACCCAGGAAGCCCCAACCTTCGACTAAGAAATACAGGCAACTAAAGAGTGCTAAGAGCCAGAATATAGTCTTCCCCAGGGAAGAGCACACCCGCTGGTTATGCAGTACCAAATGGTCAGCCCTAAAACATATGTACAAGTAACATTATAAGTGAGCAGGTTGTGTTTATGTATTTTAAGTGTGTGTGTGTGTGTGTGTGTGTGTGTGTGTGTGTGTGTACAACAAAGGAAAAGAGTCTATACATTTGAAAAAGGACAAATGGGTGATAGGAGAGTTTGAAGGAAGGAAAGGGAGGAGAGAAATGATGGAACTACATTACAATCTTTAAGAATTTAAAGTTCAGATTTCTGAAGAGACAGCTCAGTGGTTAAAAAGAAATGTACTACTCTTCCAGAGGACCTGAGCTTGGATACCTGTACCCATGTCCTGCTGTTCACAATTCTGTAATTCAAGCCTCAGGGATCTAACAACCCTTTCTGGACTCTGCTGGAACCTACAAGAAGTATATAACCCTCTGTAACCCCTACCAATGACAAATGAAATATATCTTTAGAAACCCATATGGCCTGGTACCAGGAACTTATAGTGAGGGTTAAGGGAAAAGTTATTGTAAAGAAAAGAGTTGTTGCCTTCCAGTAAATGTGCACTGCTGAGCAATCTTCTGCTTTGATTGTTCTCTGGCTGAATGGAAGACTAAGGGAGAATATGGAGTACTTCAATGTGCATCTGGCCATCTTTTTAGATCACCATGTTGACATCATTTTCGATGCTCTCTCTGTTACCTGCTGAAGCAATGAGCAATGGGATGATGTAGAAAATACAGGCATAAATTCATCTGACCAAGAAGCACATTGAAAGGCAAGATATAATCATCATAAAAATTTTGTCCTCTGAAAGCTGCAGAGGGAAATTATTGATTGAGAGAAGACAGAGGAAAATAATTGGTCTCAAGAAAATGTTCAAAAGATTTCACGCTACCATGATCCTGAGTCTTGTGCGCATGTCTTGTCTCAGTAGCTGGCATCTTCCATTTTTCAAAGGCAGTATATGGCTTGCGCTTACGAGTTCTCTTATCACAGCATCCATTTGTCACAAATGGGTTTGCTTCTCTTCGGATATGCCTGCAGTTCCTTTTATTTATTCTGGTTCCATAATGCCATGAACCTACTAGGCAAGCAATCTGGTTCTGACCTATTATAAGAAGCTTTACCATTGGTGTTTAAGGAATGATGCTTCAGTTAAAACTCATCATTCAAGTTAAAGCTGAACTGAGTATAGTGACAACTCTCATGTCAAAATTAGATCTGCAGCATTGTATAGTGAGTTCTAGTCAACTACACTTCCTTATTCACTCACTTGCTCACATGTGTAAGTTGTAGGTAAGTGACTCTCAAACTTCTCTGCAAATTAAACTTGTCTACAAAAATAAATTACAATTATTAAATCCTCAAACTGTGAGAGGGTGATGTTTAGACTTTTTTTTTAATTTTATTTTCTAAGTTTTTTTATTTACATTCAAAATCATTTCCCCTTTCCCGTTTCCTCCCTCCCCGAAAGTCCCATAAGCCCCCTTCCCTCCCTCTTTTCCCCATTCAACCCCCTCTTGCTCTCTGTCTTGGCATTCCCCTACATCCAGTCTTTCCAGGACCAGGGGTCTCTCCTTTTCTTAGAAATCTATTGATATGCAAATTGTGTCTAGGGTATTGCGAGATTCTGGGTTAATATCCCCTTATCAGTGACTGCATACCATGTGTGTTCTTTTGTGATTGGGTTACCTCACTAAGGATGATATTTTCAAGTTCTGGCCATTTGCCTAGGAATTTCGTGAATTCATTGTTTTTAATTGCAGAGTAGTATTCCATTGTGTAGATATACCACATCTTCTGAATCCATTCCTCCGTTGAGGGACATCTGGGTTCTTTTCAGCTTCTGGCTATTATAAATAAGGCTGCTATGAACATAGTGGAGCATGTGTCCTTATTGCATGCAGGTAAAGCCTCTGGGTAAATGCCCAGGAGTGGTATAGCCAGATCCTCCGGGAGTGTCATGCCCAGTTTTCTGAGGAACCGCCAGACTGCTTTCCAGAGTGGTTGTACCAGCTTGCAATTCCACCAGCAATGAAGGACTCTTTCTCCACATCCTCGCCAACAACTGCTGTCTCTTGTGTTTTTGATCTTAGCCATTCTGACTGGTGTGAGATGGAATCTCAGGGTTGTTTTGATTTGCATTTCCCTAATGACTAAGGATGATGAACATCTCTTTAGGTTCTTCTCAGCCATTAGATATTCTTCAGGTGAGAACTCTTTGTTTAGCTCTGTACCCCATTTTTTAATAGGGTTACTTGCCTCTCAGGAGTTTAACTTCTTGAGTTCTTTGTATATATTGGATATTAGCCCTCTGTTGGATGTAGGGTTGGTAAAGATCATTTCCCAGTTAGTTGGTTGCCACTTTATCTTTTTGACAGTGTCTTTTGCCTTGCAAAAACTTTGTAATTTAATGAGGTCCCATTTGTCAATTCTTGATCTTAGAGCATAAGCTATTGGAGTTCTATTCAGGAAATTCTCCCCTGTGCCCATATGTTCAAGGTTCTTCCCTAGTTTCCTTTCTATTAGTTTCAGTGTGTCTGGTTTTATGTGGAGGTCCTTGATCCACTTGGAATTGAGCTTAGTGCAAGGAGATAAGAATGGGTCAATTTTCATTCTTCTGCATGTTGACCTCCAGTTGAGTCAGCACTTGTAGATGTCTGATTTGATTTTTCTGGCTTGACTTGACAACTTCTGTGTTGCTGATGGGTAGTCAGGTTTAGGTAATGTGGGTATTGGGTGCCATGATGAAGCAGGAAGAGGATTGCCTTTCAATACAGCATACTTACCCTCTAGAAGAAATAGAAGTGTTCTTAGATGAGTAACTCAAATAAGCTCGGTGGAAGGAAGGAAAGGAAGATATGAAGGTACTCGTTTAAAAAGTGGTTTTGGAAAACCTTGTGGGGGATGAGAACTAAATAAAAAGTGGAATGAATTTGTGGTGTTCACTAAGGGAGAAACAGAGGAGAAAGTTATTCTTTTACTATAAAATGCAGAAACCCCACCCATTTCAAACATAAGAGCTTTATTATCTTTACAAAGTGCCAGGACTCACAAGTAATTGCAAATAGTCACATTTCAGTGTATACAGAACATCTGCCTGGAGTCACATACTGTGTTAGGCATTGGTAGATGATGAATCAGTCATGACAAAATCTTAATCCAGTAATTGTTTCCAAATACCCAAGACACAGAGAGGAATGTGCTTCTGTGGGATAATAAGAGAACCTTGAACCCTGAAGGAGTTCTCAGGGTTCCTTATTCATCTAGAGACTCTCTTTTCTACCTGCTACTTCTTTTCACCTTAACATTGACTCTTGCATTTCGTATTCTAGGAAGGTGGCTTTTAATGTGATTTAGAACTGACCTATGTAAGAGAATCATACCTAGTTTTGGGTAGACTTGATTCAGTGAAAAAATGAGCACGGATTATATTTACATTTTCTGTGAAAGCTGTCAGGTACTGCGATACAGATTTGAGTATGAGCTGGTTAGTGGGCTGAACTCAAGAGGAAAGAACATCAAAAAGAACATATTCATGATGGTAAATTATTAGTATTGCAATGAAACACATCCACATGTGTGGGCAAGTGTAGGGGAAGTAGATTGCAGCTGACGATACACTTTGGCATTGACATCTGGGTTCTCTTTGGAGAGAGATGCTGCCTTTACTCATGTTTATTGCACAAGAAGGTACAATAGAGTTGGGCCAGCTTTGGATGAACACTTATTCATAAAGAAATGAATTAAGTTAATACTTTATTTCTCAAGGATATCTTGGGAGACATTTAAAGGGTTTCAAAATTGACAAACATATTCATGCTGATTCTCCTTCTAGATGGTCTTTTGTTTTGCCTTGACTTCCCTGCAAAAGCAATTCTAGGTGATTTTTTTTTTAAGGGCTCATTAACACTCCAAGGTAACATTCTGTGTTTGGCTTTTACAGAAACTATGAATAACACTTGCAGAGAAATTCATACTGGTGAAAACTGGAGTTAGATAATAATAGTAATTTCACAACACTTTTCCCCCTTGGAAGCTGAAAACACTTGCAAAATGCAAACAAGAATATTGAGAATTCCCAGTAGGAAGGTGGCAAAAATCACAGCTGCCATTTAGAGATGGAGTTTTCCCAGAGAACCTCTGTGGAAAAGGAAACCAAGCTGATGTGATGGGTTTCCAGCTAGTCTAAAAACACCCTGGAGGGAAGACTCTTCTTGTGATATGCCAGATTTTCTTCAGAGTTACTGTTGCCCATATTATTATTTCTCATAATAACGCCAAACCTTCAAAGATACTGCCATTAGTATTCAGAACTTGGCTGGATGATGAAGGTTCAGGCAGGATCTTACCGCCACAGGGCTAAAACCTTGCCCTTCTTTCCTAGAGACATGCTCTAGTTAATGTCTGATCCTATCCTATCAATTGCTTGTCCCCTACAATGCTGTCTGGAAGACTGCCATGTGGGATGATGGTATTGGGGGACCCTTCCTCACACACAGAATTGTCCTAGGGACATTACATTACATTCCCTCCATGCCTATGAAATTTTAAACCACAAAGTTGAGATCCCCAAAGCGCAAATCAATTAAATCAAATCATAAAGTATTCCTGTATAGTATTTTAAAATCTTTCTTTTTTTATTAAATATCTTCTTCATTTACATTTCAAATCTTATATACCTTCCCAGTTTACCCTCTCCCGAAGCCCGCCAACCTATCCTCCTACCCCCTGTCTCCAAGAATATGCTCCTCCACCCAACTCACTCACCCACTCCCCCGACCCACCCCCCCCACCCCGGATTTCCCCACACTGGGGCATCTATTGAGCCTTCACCGGACCAAGGACCTCTCCTCCCATTGATGCCTGGCGAGGCATTCCTCTGCCACTCTGGTTGGCTGACATTGTCGTTCTTCCCATGGGGCTGCAACCCCCACCCCCCCAGCTCCTCCAGTCCTCCCTCCAACTCCTCCATTGAGAACCCCTCGCTCAGTCCAATGGTTGGCTGTTAGTATCTGCCTCTGTATCTGTAAGGCTCTGGCAGGGGCCTCTCCAAAAGAAAACCATAACAGGCTACTTTCAGTACCCACTTCTTGTCATCCATAGTAGTTTCGGGGTTTGATGACTGTTTAAAGGATGAAACCCCAGGTAGGACAGTCTCTGGGTGGCCTTTCTTTCAGTCTCTGCTCCACAATTTGTCTCCATAGTTGTTCGTGTGATTATTTTGTTCCCTGTGAGTATTTTGTTCCCTTTCTCAGAGAAATCTACCTGGGGTTTCATCCTTCTTCTTAAGTTTCCTGTGATCTGTGAATTCTAACTTGTTTATTTTGAGCTTTTGGGCTAATATCCACTTATCAGCGAGTGCATACCATGTGTGTTCTTTTGTGACTGGGTTACCTTACTCAGGATGACACCATTTGCTCCATCCATTTGCCTAAAAATTTCATGAATTTATTGTTTTTAGAAGCTGAATAGTACTCCATTGTGTAAATGTACCACAATTTCTGTATCCATTCCTCTGTTGAAAGACATCTAGGTTCTTTCCAGCTTCTGGCTATTATAAATAAGGCTGCTATGAACATAGTGGAGCATGTGTCTTTATTATATGTTGGAGTATCTTCTGGGTATATGCTCAGGAGTGGTATAGCTGGGTCCTCAGAAAGTACTATGTCCAATTTTCTGAGGAATCACCAAACTGATTTCCAGAGTGGTTTTAACAGCTTGCAACCCCACCAGCAATGGAGAAGTGTTCCTCTTTCTCCACATCCTCTCCAGCATCTGCTGTCCCTTGAGTTTTTCATCTTAGCCATTCTGACTGGTGTGAGGTGGAATCTCAGGATTGTTTTGATTAGCATTTTCCTAATAACTAAGAATGATGAACATTTCTTTAGGTGCTTCAGAACCATTCAAGTTTCCTCAGTTGAAAATTCCCTGTTTAGCTCTGTATCCCATTTTTAATAGGGTTATTCGACACTCTGGAGTGTAACTTCTTGAGTTCTTTGTATACATTGGATATTAACCCTCTATTGGATGTAGGATTGGTAAAGATCATTTCCCAATCTGTTGGTTGCTGTTTTATCCTATTGACCATGTCCTTTGCCTTACAGAAGCTTTGCAGTTTTATGAGGTCCCATTTATCAATTCTTGTTCTTAGAGCATAAGCCATTGGTGTTCTACTCAGGAAGTGAAAGATCTGTATGACAAGAACTTCAAGCCTCTGAAGAAAGAAATTGTAGAAGATCTCAGAAGATGGAAAGATCTCCCATGCTCATGGATTTGAAGGAATAATATAGTAAAAATGGCCATCTTGCTGAAAGCAATCTACAGATTCAATGCAATCCTCATCAAAATTCCAAATCAGTCCTCATAGAGCTAGAAAGAACAATCTGCAAATTCATTTGGAATAACAAAAAATCCAGGATAGTGAAAATTATTCTCCAAAACAGAAGAGTTCCTGGGAGAATCACCATTCCTGACCTCAAGTTCTACTACAGAGCAATAGTGATAAAAACTATGCTATTGGTATGGAGATAGGCAGGAAGATCAGTGGAATATAATTGAAGACTCAGATATGAACCCACATACCTATGCTCTCTTCATATTTGACAAAGGAGCTAAAACCATCCAGTGGGAAAAAACAGCATTTTTAACAAATGGTGCTGGATCAACTGGATCGACATGCAGAAAAATGTAAATCGACCCATTCATATCTCCTTGTACAAAGCTCAAGTCCAAGTGAATCAAGGACCTCCACATAAAACCAGATACACTGAAGCTTATAGAGGAGAAAGTGCAGAAGAACCTTGAGCACATGGGCACAGGGGAAATTTTCCTGAATAAAATCTTTCTTTTTTTAAGGACAATGACTCCCTGAAAATGAAAACATTATATAGTCACTACTGGATTTTTTATTTTGGGAACTGAATCATACGATATCCTTTCAGATTCATTCATTCATTCATTCATTCATTCATTCATGTATTTATTTATTTATTTATTATTTATTTTAGAAAGAAAGTCATCTTGTTGAGATTTTTATTCAAGTTAGAACTATAATTTTTGCTTTCTGTAAAAAGGACTGCGTATCTTTCTCATGCTCTATATTACCTACCTTCATTTTCAGCAGCTCATGTGTCTGTCACAGAAAAAAAACTACTTTTGCCCAGCTCATCACAAAATCCTCAACTTTAAACTTAATATACTATGAAATGGCAGTTTCCTTTATTGCACAAGTGATTAAATGTAAACCGGTATGCAGATAATGGAGGGCTTGTGGCCAGGTACTTGCTGGAAATGTTCTGTCAAGGAGTAAAACAAGCAGATGATAGGCTTCTCCTTATCTGGCAGGTGGCAAAGCTAACGTCTCCTGTAAGAAGAGGTTTCAGGCTTAATTCTAGTGATCAGCATGGGAGGTACACTATCAAGCTTTTTTACCTCTTGATTCTATTAGCTCAAACACGAGCAACTCTTAACAAAATAATGAAAGGCTTGACTTAAACTTGACTTTCACAGAAGAAGGAGCAGTGATCACACTGTTACCCAATAAACATGTCTCAAGCACTTCATGTATACTTAGGTGAATTTGTCAATTTTCTGAGTTTGAAAATTACTTGGGTCCATTTTATTTGATAGCACTTTACATTGTTAAGGAGAAAAACAAAATCCACCCTACACAATTTTCATACTGGACTTCCATGTCCTAGTGTCTTATCATTTCTAGGCCCCATTTTCAGGATTTTTTTTTCAGATTTATTCTTTTCTAGAAAGACCTTGAGTCTAACACAATGTAGAAGGCATGCTGGGTTTCACACTACAGAAACTTCTGCCATACCTTTCTGTCCTACAGATGCCTCAAAGAACAGTATTTGACTCACCAATTCCCTTGGTGCTCAAAGTAGCCATGTGGCAGAGTGTAGACTGATTAACAGCTACTTTGTGGCCTTGAGAATTCTGCTTGCTTTTTTTTTAAGTTATATTCTTTTTTTATTATTTATTTTATTTTATTTTTTTAATTTACATTCCAAATCACTTCCCCTTTCCCATTTCCTCCCTCCCCAAAAGTCCCATAAGCCCCCTTCCCTCCCTCTTTTCTCCATTCAACCCCCTCTCGTTGCTCTGTCCTGGCGTTCCCCTACATCCAGTCTTTCCAGGACCAGGGGTCTCTCCTACCATCTTTTTAGAAATCTATTGATATGCGGATTGTGTCTAGGGTATTCCGCGATTCTGGGTCAATATCCCCTTATCAGTGACTGCATACCCTGTGTGTTCTTTTGTGATTGGGTTACCTCACTAAGGATGATATTTTCAAGATCTGACCATTTGCCTAGGAATTTCGTGAATTCATTGTTTTTAATTGCAGAGTAGTATTCCATTGTGTAGATATACCACATCTTCTGAATCCATTCCTCCGTTGAGGGACATCTGGGTTCTTTTCAGCTTCTGGCTATTATAAATAAGGCTGCTATGAACATAGTGGAGCATGTGTCCTTATTGCATGCAGGTAAAGCCTCTGGGTATATGCCCAGGAGTGGTATAGCCGGATCCTCTGGGAGTGTCATGCCCAGTTTTCTGAGGAACCGCCAGACTGCTTTCCAGAGTGGTTGTACCAGCTTGCAATTCCACCAGCAGTGGAGGAGTGTTCCTCTTTCTCCACATCCTCGCCAACAACTGCTGTCTCCTGTGTTTTTGATCTTAGCCATCCTGACTGGTGTGAGATGGAATCTCAGGGTTGTTTTGATTTGCATTTCCCTAATGACTAAGGATGATGAACATCTCTTTAGGTGCTTCTCAGCCATTAGATATTCTTCAGGTGAGAACTCTTTGTGTAGCTCTGTACCCCATTTTTTAATAGGGTTATTTGCCTCTCTGGAGTTTAACTTCTTGAGTTCTTTGCATATATTGGATATTAGCCCTCTGTCGGATGTAAGGTTGGTAAAGATCATTTCCCAGTTAGTTGGTTGCCGCTTTGTCTTTTTGACAGTGTCTTTTGCCTTGCAAAAACTTTGTAATTTAATGAGGTCCCATTTGTCTATTCTTGATCTTAGAGCATAAGGTATTGGAGTTCTGTTCAGGAAATTCTCCCCTGTGCCCATATGTTCAAGGTTCTTCCCTAGTTTCCCTTCTATTAGTTTCAGTGTGTCTGGTTTTATGTGGAGATCTTTGATCCACTTAGAATTGAGCTTAGTGCAAGGAGATAAGAATGGGTCAATTTGCATTCTTCTGCATGTTGACCTCCAGCTGAGCCAGCACCATTTGTTGAAAAGGCTATCTTTTTTCCACTGGATGGTTTTAGCTCCTTTGTCAAAGATCAAGTGTCCATAGGAGTGTGGATTCATTTCTGGGTCTTCAATTCTGTTCCATTGATCTTGGCGTGACTCTAACCAAACAAGTGAAAGATCTGTATGACAAGAACTTCAAGTCTCTGAAGAAAGAAATTGAAGAAGACCTCAGAAGATGGAAAAATCTGCCATGCTCATGGATTGGCAGGATTAATATAGTAAAAATGAGCATCTTACCAAAAGTAATACACAGATTCAATGCAATTCCCATCAAAATCCCAACTCAATTCTTCATAGAGTTAGAAAGAGCAATTCAAAAATTCATCTGGAATAACAGAAAACCCAGAATAGCTAAAACTATTCTCAAGAGTAAAAGAACCTCTGGGGGAATCAGCATCCCAGACCTCAAGCTGTACTACAGAGCAATAGTGTTAAAATCTGCTTGCTTTTTAACTGCGGCAGGGTTGCTAGCAGGAAGAGCCTAATTCCTTATGACACCATGTAACAGCTATTCCAGATCTGGAACGTCTTTCTGATTTTTCTATATGATAATGATAAAATTTCTTAAAGAGTCATATTGGGTTTTCTCGTATTCATTGCAGGTTGTGAACTGATAAATTTTTCAACTACATCTCTTTCAGACCTGATTGAATTCAAGGCTAGATTCTCTTTAAATACAGGAGTGTAAGAAAAGGGGCAAAGAGTATATAATCTTTTGTTCTCTTCACTCTCCCCTCGGCCCCTACACTTTCTTTCTGACCTTCCTTCTTCAAGTTTTAATTCTACCATTAGCACAAACAGCAGGCCTCAATGCAATGGATTTCTTAGAACCTCTTTCCTGAAATCCCTTATGTATTTTGAAAGATGTCTATAATTACATATGGTGGTATTTTCATAAAGCTTTATATAATCCTCCAAAAAAGGATGCTCGCCATCTGCATGGCTTGATTGTTGATTCTATCTCATGTTAGAACGATAAATCCCTAATGCTTTATTTGGTTAAAGGTGTTAAATTTTAAATAGACAAATGTATATATATATAAGATGCATTGTGTTCATAGCTTAATAAGCTGATTATTACTTTCTCCTGAGACAATAAAATAGTATTCGTTGGCTATTTTTTTTCGAAATAATAGCGATTCTTGAATAAATATTTCAAGGACCTTAGCTCTAGTTTCTAATTTCACCCTATTAAAAACTTGAGAAGTTAATCTGCTGAATTATAAGTAGAAATAAGAAAATTTGTCTTCGTTTCTACAGTAGGCTATTATGAGAATCAAACAAGATGATAATAAATTGTAGTAATACAGTATAGTCCATAAGTACCAAATATAATGCTCTTAAATGGCAGGAAAGTTGGAATATGAATGCCACCATTGTTCTAAATTAGGGCTGTTTACTAACAGTAAGCATAGAATTAATGTTCCCTTATACTTTCCATTGTGAAAGGCACATTAGTGGGGAAAGTAAAGGGTGAAAGCCAAGCAACCCCCACTCTTTTCCTTAACCCCATTTCCAACTCCATTTTTGAGGGGCTAAACATTAAAATTTACTTCTGTCACGCAGCACGAGACAGATGGAACAGAAACAGCCATCAGTGGGCTGTTTCTCAGGCTGTCATTAAACTGCCTCACAAGCCGCCTTTTTCTGAATTCTCTAGCTTCAGGAAATTTCACCGGAAGAGAAAAAAAGAATGTACTGTGGACGTGTGAGGGACTTTCTGTGCTGTGACAAAATAAGCCAAGGAAAGTGACTTAGGGAAGGAAGAGATTCTTGGGGCTCACAGTTAAACGGTGCAGCTCATCCAGGTAGGGGAGGCTCTGAGAGAGGAGCATTGGGTAACTGGTCACATGACACACAAAATGAGGAAGTAGAGAGAACGTGGAAAACTGGTGCGCAGCTCACTTTCTTCTTGTACTCAGCCCAGGAGCCTTAGCCTACGGAGTAGTGCTGTCAATATTTAGGGTAGATCTTCCCATCTCACTTAATCTAATCTATACATTTATTCAGCCATCCTCAGAGGTTAGTCTCCTCTATGACTCCAGCTACTGTCAAGATGACGATCAATATTAACCCTCACTGTGAAGGGAAGTGTCTAGCAAAATGACTGTTAGATTCAACCCTAGGGAAATAGTGAAGCAAAGATAGCCATCCAAAAACAGCAGACCCCACAACAGCTACAACAGAAATAAAAGAAAGACCTTACTAAGTTTCCAGTATCTTCACGATTTATTCTGAAAAGAGATGAGAGGGAGGAGACCAAGTCTGGAGGTGCCGCACCTCCTGCCCCACAATGTTTTGCTTGACAGGCTAAGCTTTTGCTGTTACGTTTCTTATTTTGTTCTGTTTTGAGAAGTGCCTCTTTATGAACCCCCAAACAGCTTGTGACCTCTGCATTCCAAGTACCTAGATTTGGCCCAAGGTTTGAGCTATTATGCGTGACATTGCTCATCGGACTGTGATGATTAATTTTTAGTATCTGCTTGCCTGGGTTAAAAGAAACACAGATAGCTTGTTTCTGGTTATGTCTGTGAGGGTGTTCCCAGAAGATATTAGCATTTAAATAGACAAAGCCAGTAAAGCAGATCTGCCTTCACCCAGTGTGGGTGGACAACCAAGGCACAGCCATATAGAGCCTGCTCATTTGGAGTTACTTTGTTAACTTCCCTTGTTTTCAGGTCTTCAGATCAGGACTTTATTATATGTAACACCAGTTTTCATGTCCTCCAGTATGTAAATGATAGAACCTGGGAAGGATCTCTCTGCTTCTGTAATGGTGTGGTTTATTTCCCATAATAAACTTTATTTTACAAATCTTTGCATGTTTAGGGATTTAATTCCTCTGGACCACCCTGATTGTAGACTACATAAAGAATATTGAAAGACTAAAATCTTAGAGGTACTATGCAAACATGAGGACTGCAGTTTGAAGTCCCAACACCAACACCAATGTTGGGTGGGTGTAACAACCTGATTATCACTCAAGCACTCAGAAGGCAGAGACAAGTGATCCCTAGAACAAGCTCATTAGTCTTATTGGCCAGCTCTGGGTTCAACTAAGAAAACTTTTGTCAATTAATAATGTGGAGAGTGAGTGAGGAAGACTTATAGATATAAACTTCTGTCCTTAAAATGTGTCCTAATCTTTATTGTCAACATGACACAGCCTAGAGTCACCTAGAAAGATGGACCCCTAATCAAAGGTTTTCCCCAATCAAATTAGCCTGTGACCTTGTCTGTGAGATATTTTCTTGATTCATGATAGTTGCAGGAAGGTCTAGCCCTCTGTGGGTAGTACAATCCCTAGCAGGTAAACCTGGGTTGTATAGGAATTATAACGGGGTACAAACTATCGAGTAAGTGTTGTTCCATGGTTTCTATTTTGATTCCTGCTTTGTCTCCTCTCAATGATGAATTGTGATCAGGAAGTATAGCCTAGAAATAAGCCTTTCTTCCCTAAGTTGCTTTTTGTCATGGTGATTATCACAGCTGCAGAAATCAAACTAGAACAACATGTTTTCATATACATGTGTGCTTATGAATTTGTAATCATGCACATATGCAACATGCATAGTACATATGCATACCACACATATACATACATGTAAAAAATAAAAATAAAAATATATGAACTTCTCACAAGTTGAACAAAATATGCATGGACTTAGTTATATTGTATAGAATAGATGCATTTTACCCCAAACCTCTTAAAGTATGAAGAATAGTTTTCTCTTTGGACTATGTATCCTAAGGCCTCATGACTTCTGTCTGAAAAATCTTATTTTGTGAAATAAAATCTTTCTGGCCTGAAATGACCCTTTTCTATAATATGAACAATTCCCTTAGGTGCTGGGTTTAGATAAAGTAAATTTCTGTAGGATTGGGCATAATTATTTTTGTGTTAAATATATTCAAATTCCTCCTCAGAATATGATATGCTAGGATATCACACTATGGCTTATAGGAGAATATATTTACTTAGATATTCCCTATAAGTGTTTCTTATAAACTATATATACTACTTAATAATCAAATAATCATGTCCTTTTCTCCCCTTGTGTTACATTTCTAAAACACCTATGATCTCTTAAAACATGAATAAAGATTTCTTAGCTTTAAATTATTACATGTCAATTGAATATGTAAATTTTGTGAAAATCACACTCATTTAAAACTCTAAAATATTACAATTTAAATTTTCTTTAGAAGCTATGAGAAGATAAGTATGATGAGTGTATTCTGAAAGGTGTTGATTTTAATGTATCAAAATATTTTTTTTAAGCTTCTCTCCCAAATTCTATAGAAGACAAGTGCTCTCTCAACTGATTTTGGACTCTTTAAAGATTCGCTCTTACAAAGACTTTATATGAGAACATGCAAATACATGTTTTTTTTAAAATACCTAAAATTTCATTATCATGAGATGACTTTTTAGCACATCTTCAAAATAGTTATTTGGATCAAGATGCCTTAGCATTTAATAATAAATAAATCATTAATACTCTCAGTGAATTTACAATCATGTGTGGAATAGCAAGATTGGATAGCACTAACCTTTCTTCTGTTATTATTATTATTTTAAGTAAAAGGAAGTATTTTCATGTAACCTCTTTCCTATAATTTACAATAGATTCTACATTATTTTTTGTTCTTAATTCTTCTAGCTTGTGGTTGTGAGTGAAAAATAATTTACAAGAAGGCCCAAGTTGTAATTTTATAGAAGAGGACTGTTGGATGAGATTCTTCCCAGATAAAGTAACATTTTGGCAGTGGACTCGTAATTCCTCCAACATAACTTTGTTGTATTTACCTTATTGGTTTTATTTTGTTCTCTTTTAGTGTTTGAGACTAACTCTGGAGCTTATCCTAGCCTGGATCTTGTGGAACCCCTCCCAGCCCAGCCTCTCAAGTGATAACATTATAAGCATGAGCCCAGTCCCTATTCACTTCCTTGGAGGAAGAACTCAATAGCCACTTTTTCCATAAACATTCACCCAAATTTAATAGCTTCATTGACATTTTATTTTCACTCAAATATTTCTTATTTTCTTATTAATATGAGTCTATGTGTTTTTCTTCTTGGCAAGATTCTACAATATGAATATGATCAAGATCTGAAACCTGTTTTGGGGGGCTCATAGTTTAGTTGGAAGAACAATTACCTAATGGTTGGCCATAGTAAGCAACAGTAATTGTTATAAAATAGAAAAAGAGGAAGACATTAGGAATCAGAGCTGAAAAATTAAGTGTGTTTGTATTAGCTATTTTTCTTGTTGCTCTCATAAATACTTAAGAAAAGCAACTTTAGGAAAGATTTATCTGTGTTCACATTGTGAGGGTTCCCAATCATGATATAGAAACCATGGCAGCAGAAGAGTTAGATGGTTATTCATGTTGAAACTAGCCAGGAAGCAAAGAGAAGAATCCATTTGCTTTCTCTTGTCTTCTCTTGGAACCTTACATGTGGAATGGTCGTGCCTATGTTCAGGGTGAGTCTTCCCATCTCAATTAAACCTTATTTGAAATGCTCTTATGCACATGCCAAAAGGTTTGTCTCCTAGATAATTTTCTGCTCCCAAGTTGACAATGAATATTGACCTTCTCGAGTCCATCCCCTGTCAATACTCAAACATATCACTTCAAATCACTGCCATCCATCTTCCACCACTGGGTCTTAAAGTCTCATGTCCATTTTTCAATGCAAAATACACATGGCTCATGTTCAAAAGTCCCCACAGTTTTTAACAGTCCAAATATTATTCAAAAGTGAAGTCTTTTATGAAACTTAATGTAATCTCTTTACTGTGAGTTCCCCTAAAATAACAAAAAATATACAAGTTACATACTTTTAATATCCAATGGCATGAAGTAAGCTTTCTCATTTTAAAAGAGAGGGATGTGGGCATAGCAAGGAAAGACTGGCCAGTGCAAGATGGAGGCTCAGCAGGATAAACACAAAATCCTGAAATTCCATGATTAGCATCTGCAGGTCTTGGTGGGATCAACTAGGCTTCAACCCTTCCAGACATACAAAGCCAACGAGCCTCTGCCTTGACCCAACTTACTTCCTTGTTTTCAGCATCCTTGATCGAAGTCTCATGGTCTTGGCATCTACAATATCTTGGGCTTTCTTTTGTAACTTCAGTCAGTTTCACCTTCTCAACTTCATGTAATTGTTTCAGGGTTGCCTTGAAGACTACTCTTCATAGTTGTGTTCTGACTCTGTCATAGATTGACTGACCTCAGTGGCTTTCTGAAACCATACAGCAAGCATTTATCATTCCACACCCTTTCCATTTTCATGTCTACAAACCCAATTTCACAGTGATGATACTGCCTACTTCTGCTGACAGTTTGATTCAGAACTGGGCTCCATTAACCCAGATAGCTGAAGCTATCTTTCTGTGTCTTCAAGATACTCCCCAAGGAAGATGGAATAATAATAATAATAATAATAATAATAACGCTGTGGTGGCCTTCTTGATTTTTCTTTTTTTCAAATGAATTTTCATTTTCATCAATTGGAGCCTTTGATAGGCGTGACCTTTCCCACTGTGTGGGTACAGAGGTAGAGGTTTCCCTTTAACAGTGCTAATATCATTAACAATGAATTAATGTTCAATACTGCTTACAGCATTTTCAGGAACCTATAGTTCCTGAAAAATATTATTTTTGTATTGCAATGTTCTCCAAATTTAAACATTATCTCCCAGAGCAATGTTTGTTAAGACTGGAAGTTCCAAATGGAAGCATTTTGGAGGGAGTATCTTTAAGACTCATGAGTTGAATGAAACCTATAAGATCCTAAAACATACAAGATTTACAAATCCCCTCCCCAAGATTATACAAACAGTTTTGACAGCTGGGAAGAGGTCCCCAGATGAGAGATACTCTTTTACCTGTCAGACTGCCTGCAGGTTGTGCAGAGAGCCTCAGGAAAGCAACTTTTGAGAGTTGTCACTTGTCCTAGGTGGGCTTTTGGTAATGCATCAGCCTGTGAGTCACTTGTGTTAGAAGTAACCTGTTGCCCATACTTTTGATAAGTGATTCCAATAAACTCACGCATCCACTACATTGGACTGTGATAGAACCATTTATTTGGTCTGTTGTCAGAACAACTGGAGTGTGTAAACACTCATTTACATCCTCCCAGGGAACTCTTTCATATTCCTCCTCCAAAGTAGTTCCAAAGACCTAAGAATCACATAGTCAGACCTACTCTTGTTCTCAATTATCTGAGTTAGTTCCTGGTCTTATCCTTAGGACAAGATACTTAACAAAAGCAACAGATGAAAAGCTTTATTTGGCCCAGAGTTTGGGGGTTGAGGCCATCACAATATCACAATAGGGAAGGAGCAGAAGAAGGAGAGTGGGATGACTGGTCATGTGTGTGTTATTTCAGCTGATTCTTTTTATTCAATCCAGGACTTAGGCCCACAAAATGGTGGCACCCACACTTAGGGTGGGTTTTCTTACTTCAGCTAAACCTTGTGGGAAATGCCTCACAGATGTGCTCAGGTGTTTCTTCCATTTTAGTAATGAGGATCAGTCATCATAGCAGTGTACATGGATGTTTACCTTGGAGACGTAAATTCACATGGAATTTATGATGGGATTATGTCAGAATGAAAGTGATACACAGTAATGCTATAAAAAGGTTTTGAAACATAGCCAGGCCGAGTCTCTAATCTCAGTAATTGGGCAGTTATAGGGAATTTTATTTGGTATTTGAACGAATAGCTTCAAGTCAATAGGAAACTTAAAGGTAGGGCTTGTTGACCTTGGCAAGGGGTGCCAGTCAGTCAGTCTTGTGAAGTTACTAAGCAACGTCACAGTTTCTCTGGATAAGTGGAGCCAGGGGATTTGAAGAGGCATACATAAATCTTTAGAAGACAGGTGGTTGAACAGTTTTGAAGACAGTAGGTAACATTAGAAATCTGAGCAGATTCAACATGTTTCTAGTCTATTTTCTATGTCCACATTTAGTAGATTTTGCAGGGTAAGACACACTCTTCCATTTACTCCTTAAATAGAGAGAGAACAAGTGACCCTGTGTGGGTTGTCTAGCTCTTTTATGCTACTCCATTATCTACATCATCACATACACACCTCTGTTGTGAAGTGAGATGGACATCATCTAAAAATATAATAGTCTCTCCCAAACAAAGTTTCCGCGTTACCTGATGACTCTGATGAAGAGCATGAGAGAGAAGCAGACTGGGTGGTTGCTATGGGCCTTGAGATCTCGAGCTATGTCTCCCTCTGTAATTTTAGTGTTAGTTACTTTTGTCGTTGCTCTGGTTGCATATACTGAACAAGAAGACGACAACAACAAAAGAAAACAAATTAAGGGACAAAGGGTTTAATTTGGCTCCTAGTTCTAGGGTGCTGATCATCACGAAGGGAGTTATGGTGGCAGGACCTGGAGGAAGCCGCTCACAGTGTTCTGATGTCAAGCAGCACAGGAGATGAATTACTCTTGCTACGTTAGTTTTTGCCACTTTGTTCAGTCCAAACACCAGCCGGGAGAATGAGGTTCAATACATTTAGGATGGGTCTTCCTTCCTCAGTGAACTTAATCAAGAAAACACAAACATGTCCAGAGATTTCTCTTTGAGATGATTCTATTGCATGCATGTGCACACACACACACACACACACACACACACACACACACACATATGTATATGTTCATCCTTGTCTCTATGCAGAGGCTACAGGGGTATATCAGGTTCTCTGTGTTATCGTTGTCTGCCTTATTTCCTTGACATAGGGTACCACATTCAACCAGGAGCTTGCCTTTTCAGCTAGCCTGGCCAGCAAGCCCAAAGAATCATCTTACGTGAGCTATAGCACAGACCTGGGGTTACACGAGTTTAGGTATTTTACATGCGTTCTGAGAATCCATGCATAGTTCTTCGTGCTTGCATAGAATGCACTCTTCCCTACTCTGCATCTTCTCAACCCCCACAGTGACTCCAGAACCTGTCAAATTGGCAATCAATATAAACCATCACGGAGAGTAACTCATCTCAACGTATCAGGAAAGTCACATTTCCTTTGAAATAACAATATCTAAACCCCAATCTTATGAATTTGAGAAAAGGATTTAGGGGAAAGGTGATAAGAATATCTACCAGTTCATTCATTCATTCAGCAAACGCTCATTTTGAAAGGTTCATTAGCACGTAGTCCAAAGGAGGTCACAAATTTCTTGACTCAGAGATAACCAGAGAAAGGAGGCTGTGCTAAAGGGCTATGTGGTTCCAGAGAGAAAGTTTTATTGCTGGTGAGAGCATGACCGGAGTGCTGTTGCTGTTATTGGTAATGATAGATCCAGGGCAGACATTTCTAGGAAGTTTTCTGCTATTATACATTTAGAGAACAGGAATGGTTGAATATCATACTTGTACCATCATTGCAAGTGAGTGCTTGGGGCTAGAAGTGATTTGCTAGGGGTGGTGGGAGTAGGGTCTCACCGACATAGTAAATGTCTGTAGAGGCTGAGTCTGAGTTGAGGGGTGTAACTTTTGAAAGATGGGAAAGTAGATAGCTGGCTGAGATGAAAAATTAGGAACTAAGATATCAAAGGGTCACAAAGACTATGTCCTTAGAGAGAGAAAAAAAACTTAAATCAAGAACTAAAGTCTTGAGAAAGGATGAGTTAATGCACCTGACAGTGGTGAGTCATAGTAACATTTCGCTGAAGTATTCAAATTTTTTTAAATGAAACTTTATCTTCTTAAGTCCGATTTATCTTGAGCCTGCCTTAATTTTATTGAAGGCTCATTTACATTTGAGCATTTTGGGTGGATTGCAGATGCACTCCAGAGCTGACCTCATTTGCTAAGCACACACTAGTCTCAAGCCCTGGGTCTACCCTGCTCTTGGAACCTTTGCTTCCATTTCCAACTTATCCCTTGTGTTCATTTTTGAAATTGTCTCTAGCCGGTAGACAAAGAGATCTGGAAATATTCTTCAGGTTGCCTTTCTCAAAGTCCTACCACAGAAAGGCAAGAGAAAGGAAAGTGCTGGATAAGAACAACTCTAGCAAGCCCATCTATAACATCATCTTGTGTGACTTCCTTGGTATGGGATATGGACTGCAATCCTAACCTTGATGCCTCGGAGGGGGCCTCACTGGTCTGCCTCTGATGCCTATTTCAAACAATTTTCATATTTTTGTCTTCCTGCTTTTGACCTTTTATGCCTTGTTTCCAGCTGGAAATCCCTCAATTAATGGCCTTGTCTTATAAACCTAATTGCCATTATCATGAACAGCACCCTCAGCCTCATTCCTTCCTGATCCCTCAGTGTGGACCTTATCAACAACAGGATTGAGTAGGAAACTGTGAGTTCTTTGTCCATCCTTTATACTCAAATACTTTTCTGCTTCTGTACAGAATCAGCTCTCCTGACCACAATCTCACTTAGTCCAGTCCTATCTAGCCTTCTCATCCATAGCTTCATATCTTCAGTTCCAGGATATTTTCCTGCATAGGAGTTTTTACAATTTCAAATTCATGTAGTCATTTCCTATAGAAGCAGGTGTTCTTAAAAATCAGATATGTAGAGATGTGAGAGATAGAATACATTAGCAGAGTTTAAACTCAAAGCTTGCTTCCAGAAGATTGACCTTAATAGAATATTAAACTTCCTTTGGGTATTCACATAACTGGAGTAGAACCCAACACGGTACAGGCATTTATCATAAACAATACCAACCATCAAATTACGTCCCTGAATAGTAACAGCTGCACCCTGTAATCCCCTGTAGTGACATGATTCAATTATGGTCACTCAATCTGTTTCTTGACATCAACATGAAAATGGTTTTTTATTGTACAGTGGAAAGTTGAATAATTTATCCTTAGTCATTAACACTAGAGACCAATATTTATGTCCCCAGAATGGCATTAAATATTAACTAATAGTGAAAATTATTAATGCCACGGTAGCAAAAGGAAAAAAATCAGCTTAAGATAAGAGATTGGAAAGCCCACAGCTAAATTAAAGTTAAAATAGTAGGATACATATGGTGCAATATACAGAGGCTCAGGATAATAATGGAAGCACCACTTGGAGAAGAAACAGGAAAGTACTTGTTAAAGTTAGGATCCCAGCCAAAGGACATCCTTCCTTTTGACACTATGTGCCTGTGAAACATTCTTTAGTAGATAGTTCACTAGAAAGAAATATTAATTTCTTATGTTATTATTATGTCATTGCATATCCCAGGCAAACCTTGAATTTGCATGTAACCCAGGTTGTCCTCAGTACACACTTCTTGTACCTCCTCAGAGGGACCATAGACATATCACTGTCTGCATGTGCCATTGTTTGTAACTCATATGGTTATTAATTCCTCGAGACCAATGAGAATGTATGCAGCATATTAAACTGTTGTGAGGATATCTACACTGAATCAAACACATGAGTCAAATTATGACACTATTCTTTCTTGAATCAATAAACTACTTTAAGGATTTAAACTGCTGAGGTGTAGTCTTGCTGCCCACTGCACTTGTCGACAGCCTGTGGAATAAAATGCAGCTCTTGTTGCTTTCTTACCAAACAGTGGTTTTTCTGGCTTTCTTCAAGACATGGGCACAGAAAATACTATGGGGCTGGGGACGGAGCTCAGTGGTAGAGCACTTGCTTAACTTACCCAAGGCCCTGAGTTTGGACAAAATGTGAACAAATGACATTCTACATAGGCCAGGTGAGCATTTGAGTTGTGACTTCTACTATAATTAAAGGAGTCTACCTTAGGGTTATGTACCAGTAACTCACAGTTTGATGCAGAAGAGGAAATTCTCTTTCTTGTGCCTGTTATTAGGAAGTTATTTACTAGAGACAGGATAAAAGAAAATCTTGTATGTACCCAAATACTCTCTTGTAGTCATCCATAGGATCTAAGATGTAACCATTCTAGAATCCCTCAAATGTTGTTTCCATACTGCTCAGTGGTAACTATGGTGTGAAATAGCACCAGGGTCAAGCTTGGAGGTTCATGTAACTATGAGACTTGGAAGTCTCCTCTTATATTATTTTTCCTTATGATACTTAACACCATGTCTGTGCATATTATAACCAATAGTGGAAAATGTGAAGGATGAGGCCATAAGTACAAAAACATGAATTTGGGACTAAAGTATAAAAAGAGAAAATTCCTTTGAAAAACTGTGAGAAATAATAAAAGGCCTTCTGCATTGGCAAAATTTGTTCATTCACTTAGGCACTTGTCAAATAGCAACTGTAATACCAGCAAGATATTTAGTTGTCTTTGGTCCTCCAACAACATTTTACTCTCCTGGCTTCTCTGACCTCTTTTTTGGTCCACCTGGATCTTGAGTCTCGTCTAGATTCTGGCATATGTGGACGGTCTATCTGATTCCCATCCCTTCAACTTGCTCTGATTGCCTTATGTCATTCCACTCTGAAACATTTTAGGTGTTATTTCCGAATTGGCCAACAGGGTTTTTCTACTCTTTAAGGCCAAAGATGATTTGACTGACCCTTTCTAGAACTCTCAGATTATAACCCCACCCAGGTTTGATCTGCAGGTGCCTAAGATCAAAAGAGATAAGACTGAGGATTTTTATTTTGGAAGGGACCAACCCCTTAAGGAGTGAGATCCTTGTTAAATGGGAAGAAGAGACTATAATCCAGTGGGGCTTCAATGTTGGCTAAACATTGGTGCCATCTCCACGTGAAGACAATAAGCGCAGTCAGCTGGGACTCACTCCTGAGACTCTCATTTATTTGGTCTTAGGTATGGCCTTGTCAATGAGATTTTGTTTTTAGCCAAGTTGAGAACCACCGCGTAGACAATGAATAAACCAAGTAAAAACAACTAGACTTCAGAATAAGTATAAAAGCTTAAAAAATGAGAAGAGAATCAAGATATATTGATATCTGTAAATAAAAGGAAAAGAGAGAAAGGAGAGGTAACATACTAATTAAAAGGTACATGTTAGACATGACCTCATAGGTAGAATTTTCAAAGGTTTTCCTAGACTCTAGTAATCATATCATTGTTATTGTTGCTGTTGTTATTATTACTAATGTTCTTTCATGTGGGAGATGTGAGGGATTGACAGGCCTTCTACTTCTGACAAGAAAGGGCCCAGTTTGCCGTATTCCTGAGCTTTTAGTGTTATAAAGCAAGCATAGTCCTAATTGCTGCTTCATTCACTTTTGTATGCTGTAGTTCCCCAATAGAACATCTTCTGGACCTTCGAGTCATCCGCAGCCAGAACCTTGACATCACCTCTATTTCCTACCTTCTGGTATGATGTAGAATTAAGTCATAGTGAAGAATAATCTTTGATTCCAAGGCCTGAGGACAAGCCTTGGCTGCTTCTGAATTCCGGACTTAGAGAATACCCATTGGCTTTGAGATACCCGTTGTAATAGTTTAAGAGGAATGCCCCCCCCCCGACTCCTGTGTATGAACACTTGGCCCATAGCGAGTGGCACTATTAGGAGATGTGGTTTGTTGGAGTAGGTGTGACCTTATGGGAGGAAGTGTGTCACTATGAAGACTGGCTTTAAGGTCTCAGATGTTGAAACTAGACCTAGTGTGACAGTCTCCTGCTGCTGCCTGGCAATCCAGATGTAAAACTCTCAGCCACTATCCATCGTCTCCAACACCATGTCTGCGTGCATTCTACCATCTCTCTAAGCATGAACTAAACCACTAAAGCTGTCAGCTAGTCCTAATAACATGGTTTTCTTTGTAAGAGTTGCCATGGTCATGGTGTCTCTTCATAGAAATGAAACTTCAACTAAGTCACCCATTCTCTAAATATTTTCCCATTCTTTAGAATGGGCCTTCTGTCTCTACCCTTACTTTGTATGCAAGGCTCTCCTGCTGGAGGCTATAGGAACATATTTGAGTATCATACCTGCAGGCAGTTGAAAACTTTGGGTTTATGACTTGGTTCAGAAAGAAAGACTATACACCCAAGGAAATGTCACATTGTTTTTGTAAAAGAGTGCTAGAAAGATCCTGTTGAATGACTTAGAAGATGTGTACAGAGATGCACCTTCACTCTCACAGAGTGCTGTTCTCTGATCTTATCTACCAAGATGGTGGATTACTACAGATACAGAAACTACTTTCTTTGGCTAAGAGAAAGTGGGTTAAAGTTTTGTGGGTGGAGAGTAATCCTCACTTAGACAAAATTACCTCCCCCGCTTTGTCATCATCTCAGAATGACCTTTCTGATGTTGGGATTCTAGGAGGTTTATATCACGTAGAAGTATAAGAGTGCCAAGCCAACTGCTAGATGTAAAGGCTGTCTTTTCCTTTCTGTGCAGTATGCCCACAATCCAAGATTTTCCTAAGGCTAAGACCTTGCTGAAACCCCAATACATTGAGTTTAATCCTAAATTCATTATTAGGCAAACTCCCTTATTGAGAGTTGGTAGTGGTGACCCTCTAGGGACTTCCTAGAAAGTTCCAGGATGGGATTAGATTCTGAAACCTTGTAAGCTAAGCTCACACAACAGCCTGCTGCCTTGCTGCTCCCTTGACAAGATTTCTTTAACTAACTGATCAGGACCCACAGGTCTCACCTCCTGCTTCCTATCAGTCTCCTTCCACCATCCATTGTGTAAAGTCTGATCCTGCTGGCCCCACCTATGCTGCTGTCTCTGCAGGCAGCAGCTGCAGTTTAAACTCCTGTCTTTTCAGGATGACCTTCTTCCGGTAGCTCCAGGCTGCCCCTCATCTGCTTTCGCTCACTGCTGAGCACATCTATGATGAGAGAAAAATACTAAGGTCAGATTCAAACAGATTGCTTTCAGAGTCTTTCCTAGCTTTCTTCTCTTTCTGCATGGCAGACCATCAACATCCTTATTGATTACATGTTTGCTGCATGAACGAATCTTCACTGATAACCAGAACTCACTAATGCATAGCTTTGCTTTGTTTAGAATCTTAGAATATTTAAAAAAACATTCTTTTAAGAAAGATTTGACAAGGATATGGAACATGTATGGGGGGAAAAGAGAACAATTAAGAAAATACAGTTCATGGTACATAAACTTTCAGTGAAGAAGGAGACATGAAGGAGAATCATAGCCTTACCAGGGGTAATGATTCTAATCCAATTTCCAGCTCAAGGCAAAGATTCTCTCCATCTCTCTGACATAAGTACATACTTATCCAGGAATGGGAATGGTCCCATCCAATGGCATATTAAACCAAGAAACAATAAAATGGATGTGTGATATAGGAAGAAATTGAAGCAATATTTAAAAAAAAATCATGACAAGAAAAAACAAAGATTTCCCCCATCCCTGTGCTAGAGGAACCCTGCAAAAGGAAAGCAAAATGACTTACTCAAGGTTGTCTGGGACCTCAGGGCATGATGGAGGAGTAGATTATCTTAATGTTCTATCCACTAGCCCATGGTGTCTCAGTAGCAGTCCACCTGCAGGCTAAACTCCTCATGTAGCCTAGTTAACCCTGAGCATACAGCAGAGACTTGAGGTTGGCAAGACCGCCATTACGAGAGTAAGATTTATAGCCTGACTTAATGAACTGAGGAGTCGCTTTGTAAGTATATAAATATTGTCAGCTTGGAGAACTGGCCTTAAAGCTTGAGAGCCACCTTGCAAATGGTTGCTAAGAATTCTCAGTTAGTGACAAGTCTAGCTAAGAAGGAAATAGGATTTTTGTTAACTATCATGTCAAATCATCTTTATAAGATCCAGATAAACCTTTGGACTACAGAGTCATAGCGGCAGCCTTATGGATTATCCAAGGGAATGGTTGTGGGGATTCTGTATTGTGATGGATTGAGATTTCCTACCCAAATAATGCCTAATAAAGATGATTGTGTCTTTATATAGAAAATGCCATTTTTTTTATCTTTTAAAGAGATTATCCAAGAGGTAGCAAAATGGAAGCTATGGTTTGCTTCTTAAAATGTCCTTGTAATGATATAATAAAGCAAAGCAATATTTACTGATCATTAGTCTCATTCAAAGCTAAAAATAAACTCAAAGGCTATCTCTATCTATCTATCTATCTATCTATCTATCTATCTATCTATCTATCTATCTATCTATCTATCTCCTATTACCTATATTCATAACTACATATATACCTACTGTATCTATAGCATTTATATTTTATTGAAGGTTTATAAATGGCCCAAAGCTAATTCTGTTACAACATCAAAGATTAAACTAATAAACGGCAAGACAGACAGTCTTAATTCCAGGATTCTACAAGGTTGACATGACATGCAGTTGAAGCATCTTATTCCATTTTATCAGGCTTTAATGCCATATTTGATCCAGTACATGTCTTTTTTAAACTTCCCAGCAAATTGCTTTCTGTCTGCCTTAAAATGATAATGACATTTTTTATGAGGCCATTAGATTAATGGGAATCATGAGCTATTGATAACAATTCAGGGATAGAAAGAAACAATGAAGGGTAGTGATAGCTTGTTTTCTGAGTATTACATAGGTTAGGGGGAAGTTTCCATGATAGAACACTTCCAGTTGCCTTGGTATGTCATTTGAATGCATTCCTGTACGCTCCCATGGGTATTCTCAATATGGCATAACCCAACCACAACTATTCCCCATTTACTACTCCCAAATTCTTTTCCAGGACAACTACGGGAGGAAAATAATCAAACTCAAATGTACTCACAGTGTCTGTGTGAAGGTGTGATCCGGAGTTCCAATGAGTAGTGTGGGTTTGGGTATGATGTGTGCATCCTTGGAACGTGCCCAGGGTTGAGCAGCATCAAGCAGAGAAAGGATCTTTGCTTTCTCTGCAAACACAAATGTTGCTATGGCCTATACTTCGCCTTCAGCTCTTTCAAAGTTGTCAATTCCCTTCTGAAACCTGCTCCTCCTGTCTTCAGGAGGCCCATCTTCTCACATCTCAATGCCTGCCATCCCACAGGGCCTTTCCTCTCACTAGCTGGTTTTGGATGTGGCACAAATGTTGTTGACATAGCAGATGGCTTCACTTTTTCTGAAAACCAGCAATATCTTTGCCATTTCCACCCACATATTCTTGGCTACCGATTCTCCTTCAATGGTTTGGGTCACTTTCAGGAAAACTCTATACTCTGATGATTTTCATAAATATCAGACCAAAAAATGACATAATGCACAAGAGCCCGTATAGAACATAGGCAGAGACAGTCTGCTGTGGTCTTTTCACAGATAAGCGAGGAGTTGAAATAAACGGTTTTACTTGCCACCATAGATTTGAAGCATGGAATGCTTTGGCAATAAGGTGTGGGTAATGGGGTACACTAGAAGTAGCAAGGAAGAGGTAACCCTTTTAGAAGAGTATGCTATGGAACAATGTTTGACAACTTTGAAAACAACATGACTTGAAAGAAGAGGTTGTCAAGGTGGGCTAAGGAATGCCTTTTAGCAGTGATTCTGGAATCAAAGTCAACCAAGCTTCTGTAACAACTGACTGGATGATCTGAGATCCAATCCAGCCATTCTTTAAAAAAAATCAAAGCAGGCCCATTTCTTTTCTCCTTGAATGTCCTATACAGGCAGCCATGTGAACAGTCTCTTGAAGTCACTAAATAACGCTGTAAAACTTCTTTGCTTGATCTTCGTATGTACAATTTTGGGAAATGTTCATTCTCTTGAAAAGGATCACAGAGATGAGAAACATGCACAGATAATGGCAGCCGATAGGCTGCAGCCAACTTCTTGAGTCGGCATCCTCCTCCTCCAGGACTGTAATGCTCTTTAAGTTGACCATGCCTTTTGAGTTGGTCAACAAAGGATGGTTGATGGTGCTTCCTGTGGAATGTCAGAGCTAAACTGGGTTGCCAGCTTTCATGTACTTTCTTCTCACAGTGCCAGTAATGGTGACAACACTGGAACATTTGGCTAACTGATATTCAGACTTCCAAGGGCAAGTTCTGAGGATAAGAACACAGATAGAGCCTTCTGGAGAGAGTATGGCATGAAGAAGATGGAAGGAGTGCTTTAGGGGTAAACATTGGAATCCCGAAAATACAAGCTGAATGAGAAAAACTAATTTGGATGTCAGGTGCATGGCTGGATCAGAAGGGGACTCACATGGACTGCGAGCCCAACAAGAGTCAGCGCTAAGGAGAAGCATTGTCTGTGTGATTTTGTTTCCGATTACAGCCTGTTCTGATCACATTAGTAGTGAGTGCTTCAGAGTAGCACAGTACTTGAATCGAAAGGTTCATTCTATCACGGAAAATGAGTGACTCACAAAGAATAATCTGCCAACCTATCATCAGCATTGGCTTATTTTCTCCTAGCACAGAAGAATAAGTATAATTAAGAGAACTGAGATAATGTGGAAAATATCTAACCGCAAGTTGAGATTGTCACCAGGCCAATCAGACCTAGCTGATAGAGTCACATATTGTGAATCAATATGAGGTGAGAGGGAGTCAGAGGAAGAAAGGTAGTAGGAGGGGGATAATTCTAAGGTATTAAGGGATTATGGTATTTTCAAGAGCAGCCATCCCAGCCAAGTGCAGGTTCTGAAGGGAGAGGCTCCTTCAAAAAGACAGTTTTGTCTGTAATTGACTGAGAGATGATTTCAGAAGTTGCTTTTAAGGTTCTATTTACACAATGGAATACTACTCTGCAATTAAAAACAATGAATTCATGAAATTCTTAGGCAAATGGTCAGAACTGGAAAATATCATCCTTAGTGAGGCAACCCAACCACAAAAGAACACACATGGTATGCAGTCACTGATAAGGGGATATTAACCCAGAATCTCGGAATACCCTAGACACAATTCGCATATCAATAGATTTCCAAGAAGATGGAAGGAGAGACCCCTGGTCCTGGAAAGACTGGATGTAGGGGAATATCAGGACAGAGAAGCGAGAGGGGGTTGAATGGGGAACAGGGGGAGGGAAGAGGGCTTATGGGACTTTTGGGGAGGAAGGAACAGAGAAAGGGGAAATCATTAGGAATGTAAATTTAAAAAATGTAGAAAATTAAAAAAAAAAAAAAGAACAAAGGAAGGCTATTCCTTCCTGTTGGGTCCTGCTCCCCTCCAAAGATTCCTCACTCAACCTAAGACTATATGTGTTAATACAATGAAATGACCAATTGAAAAGGATACTCCCAGTGTCCAGTTCATCCTCCATAAAATATGATTATTTGAACTAAAACAATGTAAAGATTCACAAAGTTTGAATTCAGGCTTGGCCAGATGGCTCAGTGGGCAGACAAACTTTCTTCACAAGTCTGTTGACTTGAGTTTAATCCCTAGAGGCCATGCAAAGTTGGAAGTAAAGAGTCAGCTCTACCAAGCTGTCCTCTGTCCTTAACCTACTCTCTATGGCACCTTTGAACGTCCTCAAAAACCCACATACAGTAATAATAAAGATTTAAAAAAAAAAGAGTTCAAATGCAGTTCGCAATAAACAAGAATACTGAAGCACAGGTCCTTTCAGATTAGCCTCTTAATTCTTAGCCCTCACCAGAAAATCCACATAGAACTGCTGTTGGCCCTAGCTAGGGATGTAACTATGGCCGATGATTTGGATTATCGCTGGGCACTTGGTATATTTGAAAGCAATGCTAATTACTTTTAGAATGAAATGAGTTTCAAAGCATCACTGGAAATGTTGAGCAATATGCATAAACACAATATATGTGTAACTGATTTTGGAAACAAGTATCTGATTGGCCGGATTACTGGACCCCATTACTCAGGAAGGAAGAGATCTTCAAAATTATGAACAAAAAATGTCCCTCACACAAGTTCATGTTGTGTAGCTTAGGGTTGTGGCTATGGAGTTGGATAGTTTCCTTTCTTCATACCATGTACATCTATCCACTCACATACTACCTTTTACAAGGAAGTATGGGAGTTTTTTTTTTAAACAAATTATTAGATTTTATAAAGAAAAGAATTTTATATAATCATTTTTGAAATTGCTTCTGAACAGCTCCTGCACTGGAAAATAAATTTCACGCATGTCTCAGATAGAAACTTGCTTTGTATAATAGAGGAAGAAAATGGAGCCTGGCAATGGGAAAGAATCTTGACTGACACCTACTTCACAGAGATGGATTAGCAAGAGAAAGGCATAACAAATTTACCATGCAAAAACATGAAACTCATACACAACGTAGAACTTAAGGGAAGGACAGATGGCTGAGGCTTAAATACCCATCAGGAAGAATGAAGTGGGGGAGTTGCCTTAATTAGAGGGGGCTGTTTTAGAGAGAGCCCCTTCCAGATCTTAGGACTAGAATATGGGAAGCTTAAAGGGAACTTAATTCTGAGATTATTTCTATAGCTCAGTATGCCAAAGCTCTACATTTTGAGATATACTTTTCTGAGCCTAAATAGTATTTAAAATCAAACATTTGATGCACAGAATATGCTATGCGTAAAAAGTTGTGTGTACACAGGTTGGGTTATTCTCAGTATAACATTGTGGTGAATTGCACCCGTTAGGTAGAGACATATTACAAAATTAGAAAAGATTGTTTGCCAGGCCTTTTGGGCTTTTATTTAACAGACATCCCACCTGAGTTCTAAATTTACTTCTGCAAGCAGCTAAGCTTCTGGAAGAGAAATGATACTGCAAAGTGAGAGCCCATAGAAAACATACATGGATACAGCTTCATACATCACGCCGTGTGCCATCCCTGGACCTTAGAATCTGCTAGAATTTCAGGTTTGTCAAGTAAAAATATATAGTCAAAGTTTTTTTCTAAAACAAGCAATTAATAAGTAAACAGTTCCTAAAATGCATCTTCCATAGGCCTGTGCTTTAACCAACTTCTGTATCTCAGATACACATTTAAATACCCTGGTGGGATTTTATCCCATGCCCTTCAATTTTCTATTGCAAAATCAGAGCAAATACATTTCATCTATTCTATTTGGCTTTTCCTTTGCAGACATCAGGCTTTGAAATTTCTTGCTGCATGAATATTAGCTTAGAAGAAAGCATAAGTAGTTATAAATCTAAAGCTTGGTTTTGGCTTTACTTAAAAATCTGAGTCTTTAGAATGCAGTTCCAGGAAAAAGGGGGTTCTGCTTATAGGAAAAGAGCTGGGTTTGCCTGAAAAGGGGAGAGTGGACTTGAAGATCATCTGATAGGATTGTTATGAGTGAATGGTCTCAAAGAGAAATGGTTCTGTGCTCCAAATCACCAGGGGCTGGTCATTAGACATAGAGAGACCATATGGAACAAACTCAGAAGTAAGGTAGAAACTTAAATCATCTTTGAAACATGTTTTTAAAGCAAAACTATTTCTTATCCTTTTCTTCCTTCTCTGTGCATTATCTATGCACATCTGAGTCTTTCTCCATGCCCACCCATGCGAGGGATGTAGACTGGAGTGGGGAGAGCCAGGCTAGAGCAGGAATTCAGTGCGGTGGGTCACAGTTGAAGTAACTAGTCTTAAAGACATATGGTGGTAATACTCTTTCCATACTACAGGAAATCCTCCTTACCTACACTTGTGTACTAATGGTTATATTTGGACACAAAGGACCAAACTTTCTGGCTTAAATATATTAATAAACAGAAGTAGTTGATTTCCAGGAAGATGAGTACATCATATTTTCTATATTTACCTTCCCAAACCTTACCTTGTGTCAGATTTTACAGGTATAATTTCTGTGCACTGAATGAGGTCATTTGTTCTGGTGACACTTTCATAGCTAGAAAGGAGGGGGGCTGTGCTACTCTTTGCTAAGTCTCAAATGCACAGATTCACTGCACGCTTGGATTGCCAGCATTTACATATCTATTTTATACCAAGCTCTGACTCATGTTCTGGAGTGGGATTTCAGATGTGTCACAAATGCACAGCCCCCAAACATTGTCCAAGACCCAGAGCTAGGAATGTGTGTCACTTCCCAATCATGCTATCTTGAACAGAGATCAATCGACCAGCATTGCTCCATACTGGAATGGTAGAATGGGAAGGAAAGGAAAGCCAGGGAACCTCTGTGGATGTCTCACCCTGTGATCTGACAGCATCAGGAATGAGTCCTCAGGATAGAGTAGTCCCATGGCTTCTAGACTTTTGTGCCTCCAGAGTGACAGCACGAGGATGGAAACCATCATCTCCCACGTGTCTCTTGAGGATAAATTGATACCCAGAACCTACAATCCTACCCCTTATCATCATGTTTTCAGTCATCTACAGGATTGCCATCTACAAGTTATTTCCAGTCTTTTAGAGTCATTTAACAATCTTTATAACAAATATGAACAAGATGGGAGGAATTAAGGATGAAGATCACTATCCTTAACTTTTGTCATGCTCAGAATATTCATTACCACGAATATTTTTTTTCACTCAATGTCTTTGGGTTAAGCAATAAATTTTCTGAGAAAAAATATTTCAGTGTGCTTTAGTGATATACCAGAGCAGTGAGGTAAAGTATATAGATATTTTATAAGTGGTATCTTAAATCAAGCTCCTGTCTTGAAAACTTCCTTACGCTGTAAGATTTATTTTGTTTCTGGATGTCTGTAGCAGGGAAGAAATGACTCAGAGATTAAACATCAGTATTATGCTAAGAGCAATCATCTGCAAAATTCATATTTTCTCTACAGTGACTGTCTTGAAAATGAAAAATCCAGTCACACGATTGTTTTCTTTTGGCACTCAGAATATCAAGCAGTGTGCTTGATTGACTTTCACTAAGTTGGCTGTTTAGTCACTGTTGAATGAGGTGTCCCTTAGGTAGGACCCTTGGGAGATTATTTACGAAGCACTGTAGCACTGGAGTCTCCTTCACCTCAATCTTCTGCATAGCATCAGCGCTGTCCACTTGTGCTCCAGGCATCTTCTAGGTGCAAGCATTTCCATGATGAAGATTCATCTCCCTCCTTGTGGAGCCTTCTGCAGAGTGGACTGAAGTTGCTGATTTGAAGTGCGCTGGTCTTGTCAGTCATGTTTACTCCATGATTAGTGGGCTTTTGGATTCTGTTTCTAATCAGAGGCTACAGTGTTTTCCTTCTATTCTTCAGCATTTTCAGCCACTGACACTCATTGGTCAGAGGTTACCTGGAAATGGTCGATGAGGAGAAATTTATGATATAGTAGATGACACAGGAGACCCTTGCTATTCGTGCTTATGACGGATTACCCATCCATCTTAGCTATCGATCAATAAGTAGTGGAATGCATAGTGAATGAGTGAATAAATGACTATATTCTAAGAATCAATCTTCAAAAAAAGACAGGCATTATCTAAGCAATTATCTAGCCATAGGAAATTACTGAAATGTTTTTTTTTTTACCAGATTACATTTTTGTGAAGTATGAAATATTTTCTGTTTTGAAATTCCTTATCTTAGGACATCTTTGTTGTTGTTGCTGCTGTTGCTGTTGTTGCTGTTGCTGTTGTTGTTGTTGCTGCTGTTGCTGTTGTTGCTGTTGCTGTTGCTGTTGCTGTTGTTGCTGCTGTTGCTGTTGTTGCTGTTGCTGTTGTTGCTGTTGCTGTTGTTGTTGTTGCTGCTGCTGTTGCTGTTGTTGCTGTTGCTGTTGTTGCTGTTGCTGTTGTTGTTGTGGTTGTTGTTGTTGTTGCTGTGGTTGTTGTTGTTGCATCTAGAATCCAGACATGAAACAAGAGACTCAAAGGTCTGCAGAGGGGAATTCAACAATAGAAATATTTGCAACCAGGTGGGCAGGGTCAAGCATAATATCACATTAACTAAGAGTAATTGTAGAGCCCTCTAGAGTCAACAGAAGAAGCAGGAGTGTCAAGCGAGTAGGGGGGATAGGGCAGAGGAGCTGACAGAGAGGTGGCCTAGAGGGAAATGTGGCTTTGGGAAGAGGCTCAGAGCCAAACTGCAGTGAGCTGGCAGGACAGTAGTTGTTTAAATGAAATTAGTATTTCATTCCCTGTTAATCCTTAAATATCCTGACAAGTATCTTCCATTGGCCAAAATGGATACCACAGGGTTAGGAAGTCTATTGGCACAGGACCCAGAGGTTGGTGTCTGGGAGCCCAAAACAAAGTATAGACAGTTAGAAGGTAGATCTGGAATAAGAAACCCAAAATATCCAAGAATTCTATCTCCTGAGAGGAGTAATTAGCGGCCCACAAAGTATTAACACTTTTGTTACCATCTTTATGTAGACAGAATAATTATAGGTAGAAAAATATTATGGAAAACATGAATTTAAACCATGAAATTCTTAGAAGAAGAGCAGTATTGTAACAGAAATGAAATCCAAAACCTCATTGTTTTAGATTCCTGATGGCATAAATTATGGATAAACAAAGGTAAATGGTACGGATGTCTCTCGAATGCTGTTTGACAAAGGTCTAAGAATTGTACACAGATTGTTTTTTTTTCTTTTATTTTTCTTTTGCCTTGGAAGCTTTGAGAGAAAAAATATATTCGGCTTCTGCTTTAAAAATGCATTGTTTCTTCTAAACACGATGGCTGATGAAGGGATTCTTTATAAGGATGCTTTCAGGAGAACTTTGTAGGAATGTGAGGTAAATAGGGTGGGGCACAGGAGGCAGCTTAAGAGGGTGGGTAGCAGCTGATGGGTAGACATAGCTTGGTCCACAGAGGAGCTCTAAACATGAATGGTGTACAAAAAGTCCAAACATGACTGGGGTAGCTCAGTCAGTAAGTTCTTGCCTTGCATACATGAGGACCCGAGTTCAATTCCCAGAACCCATGTAAGAAAAGATGAATTAGATTGTGTACTTATAGTGTGAGTGGTGGGGAGAAAAAGATGGGTGCATCAATGGGGCTTGCTGGCCAGAAAGCCTAGCCTACTCTAGGAACGTCAGGTCAGTGAGAGACTGTCTCCAAAACAAACAGACAAGAAAGATGGGCAGGCAGTGCTTGAAGAATGACACCCAGGGTCATTTTCTCAGCTTTGCATACAAATGAACATACAGGAATATGGACGAGTACTCACACGGGAGTGCATGTAAACACATACACAGAGAGCTAGTAATAAAGGGGGAAGAGAGACAGAGAGAGGCAGAGAAAGACACAGGCACATACTCGCACACATATACACACACACATTTGAGCACTCACACACACAGACAGACAGAGAGACTGAAAGAGCACAAACACACCCACACACACCCACACCTACCCACCCACACACACACACACACACACACACACACACACACACACTGAAACTAGCTAGTCACGTGAATCCCTGGCTGAAGGATTTAGCTGTAGTAGTAGTGCTTGTCTCCCAGGCACATGCAGGAAAGGTGATTCTGTGAGACTTTAGAAACCAGTCCTTGGACGAACTGGAGGATGAGGGCTCTGGCTTAGTAAAAGAGACATGGTTTGGATATAACATTTACTAGATACCAATAATCTGGCAGAAAAATTCTTTCTAGTCATAAATATTCACACGAGGATTCTCAATGACATACGCAGGTACAGTGGCTAGGCACTTATTTGAGGATGCTCAGGGGATAAGATGATTTTTAAAACTTTAATTATCATTTTTTGTGTATGGGTATATGATGTCCATTCTCAGTTGTCAATTTGACTGCATCTAAAATTAAGTGAAACCAAATGACTGGGCACTCTTGTGAAGAGTTTTTATTTTTATTCTATAATTCATGCTATAAGTTCTATTTTTCTATAAAACGCTGATTGATACGAGTTGTTTTGTCTGCCTGTACGTTTAATGCTACCTGGTACCCACAGAAGCCAGAACCAGGACTCCAGATCCCCTAGATTAAGAGTTGCAGATAGTTATGAGCCTTCATGTGAGTGTTGGGTGTTGAACCCAGGTTCTCTGCAAGAGCAGTCAGTGCACTTAACTGCTGAGCTATCTGTCCAGCCCAGTATTTTTTAGTCTCGTGGCTCTTGGAGTGTCCCCTGCCTAAATTCCAGACAAAAAGACTTGCTTCTAATGCTGTTTGGCTGTTGTTTTCAACCAGTTCTTAATGAATGTGGTTTTAAACCTCAGCTGTCACTGAATTTATAAAAGTCAAAGACCCATAAGACCAGTCCTACTTTCAATTAGAACCACAACTTAACCTCCAGTCAAGATTCTCACTGAACTCCTCCTCTGTCTCTCATAAGACAGAAGCTTAAAAGTCAATAGCAGCCTAAGAGACACACAGCATTCTAAGTCACTTTTTATTAGGTAGTTTGACAGCAAGGTGCATAAGAAGTTCCTAGCAAGCACTAAACATCAAGAAAAGGAATAATGGGCCATTTTTTTTTGCCAGAATGTAAATAGTCAATATCTTCATGATTTGTACCATTTAGTGGTACGGCAGTTTAATATAAAGTAACTTATTTTTTTCTGGTTCTATTTCTAGAAGGTCTCTTCAAATCCATCACCATTGAGAAGAATGGGTCAGCGGAGATGTGCAATCACAAGGAAAGCTTGGAGAAAGGGAAGTGAGAAGGGAACGAAAGGCTGATTAGCATAGCAGTACGTTTCTATGCAGTTTTTATAAAGATGATTTTTTTTTCAAAATTTCATTTTTTAAGGGACTCAAATCACCCTAAAGTATTTTGGTATTGGAAATCAGCTTTCTTTACAGGTCTACAAAAGAACAAGATTTGCATTTACCTCTTTAAAAAAAAAAAAGATTTCTGCCATCCAATTAAATGAGTGCTGTGGTCTTACATTTGATTGGTTTTCTTATCAGCAGAAAAGAGATTGCTCTCTTTCCCTGAAGAGGGCATTCATGTCCCTACGAAGGGCATGATGACCACTGCTGAATGGATGCTTCTGTCAAGTCTGCATCTGATTTGGTGAAGTCAAGGTTTCTTAGGAACTAAAATTGTGAACCATTAATCCAGCCCCGCATACCTATTTTTCCCTTCAAGTTTCCAGAAGCTATCCTAATTCAATGTAGAGTGCTCTGCCCCTGACTTTTTTTTAAATTCTTATTCTACTTTTTAAAGACATAGTTTTTTTTTTAATTTGTTTTTACTTCATGTGTACGATCGTTTGTCTGCATGTATTCATATGTACCATGAGCTTGCCTGGTACCAGCAGAGTGCAGAAGAGGTTGTCCTGTAAATCTGGAGAGACAGATGATTATGAGCCACCCTGTGGGTGCTGGGGACCAAACCCTGATTCTTTTCTCTGTAAGAGCAGCAAGCACTCTTAAGTGACTCTTCTGTCATTTCTCCAACCCTTGTTATTACTTTTTTGTCCCTAATGACGTGGCTAGATAATTTCTCAGGGTACAGTTAAAAGAACAGGGAGAAGCTGTTTACACTATTATGGGTCTGTAAAAACCAAACACTAATTAGTCATTGTCTGTGCAAGTCATAGAGAGAAAACAGAGACATGCAAATTAGTCATCCCTGAAGTCCCCTTGTTGGGTCCATCTCTACCCCCTATTAAAAAGAAGAAAGAAACCCACCCAACAAACAAACAAACAGCACAAAGCTAAATTGGAGGATGTAGAAAGAAGCTGGCAGTTTGTGAGATGTATTTGTGAGATGTATTTGTGAGATGTATTTGTGGGTCATGGGAGGGCAAAACCAGCTTAAAATGGAAAAACAAATCCAACCTGGAAGAGTGGTTGGTTTTTCTGACCTTAGATTTGAAATGACTCCATTTGTCAACGTTCCTCTCAGTAAGTCCACCTTGTCATCAAGGAGATGGTTGTTATTTTCTTCCAAGGCTTTGGCAGGAACACTGTCGACATTCATTTCTGGGAGGTGGGCTTCAGTCCTTCATTATACAAGTCGAAAGCTTGGATAAGTGTGAAGAGATTTAATTTCACTAAAAGCTTATAGCTGAGGTCTTGTTCTCGTATTCAGGACAAAGGCTGCCTCTTGGACGATTAATGTGACTTTTACATCCTCTTCAATTTGGCTCTAAACTATCTCTTTCAATTACCATAATTCTCTGACTGATAGTCTTAACATTTCTGGATGAACTGTTTAAAGCCTTTTCTTTTTTCCTAGACCACTGCAGCCAAAGTTGAGAGTGTTAAACATCTTTGCTTTGGTAAAACAACAACAACAGCAGCAGCTGCAACAACCACAACCACAACAACAACAGAAAACATTATAATGTGCCTTTGGTTTTATACATCTTATTTTGGGGTCACTCTGACCTCAGCATACTGCTGTGTTTGCACTTAGATTCCCACACTCCAGATTAGACCTGGGAGAGAACACCTGGGTTTTGTATTCCTGAGTCCACCCCTGCTCAACCTCACGTTCCCTCATCCTTCAAGGCTCAACTCAGCCCCATGCCTCCTACATTTTACTTACTCATCCCAGCGTTTATTAACTGTACTGTTGGTCACACTCAGAAACGTTCTCACTTATGCTTTCAAACTCTAAGGCTCTAACCTGTTCCTTCATCGTCTGTAGAGATTTTTAGAGAGACACAACCGGGCCCCACATCTGGAGAAGGTTATTGTTGGAGAGGAAGAATCTATCCCTAACATTTCCTCACATGAGGCTGAGCTTCTGTATCTACTCACCACGATTCAGAAAGACTCCTGGAGAGACTACACCTCCCTCACCTCTATTTCTCAATTCTGTCTCAGCTTCCTTCCAGAATGGGTGGAACTATAAGTAAATTCTACCTATAGTTCAGGATAGAGGTTGCAATAGGAAGATCACTTGAAACCAAGAATTCAAGGCAAGGCCTCATTTAGAATAAACAAATAAATAGAAGTGCCAATCCTGAATAACCTCCATGAATTATCCCATGTTCACACCAGAATTAGCCTCCCTCACCTTATGCTGTTGCAATTTACCCTCCCTCAATTAAAAAATGGTAGTAAACCAACACACCTGCAAAGGCCATACAGTATGAAAATGTATGCATTTATTGAAATGAAAGAAATGAAATATGGCAAGTGACCCTATGACTTTATCATAGTTTTATAAACCCATCCTAACACGTGCCTGTTGTTTTAATAGAGGAGTCCGGTGTGCAGGTTTCAGACAAGACAGGACAACGTGACATTGCAAAGAGAAAACTGAAAAGGTATTCCTCTCCTGTCTGCTACTTTACTCATGACATCTTAAATCTTCTTTACCTTCTGTCAGCTGCCTACATAAAATTTAACAGCCTACTAGTAGCTAAAGTACCCCTCTTCTTGCTGTGTATTGTAGTTCTAGAGTTTTTACATTTTTCCTGTCCCTGATTTGTGAGCTTAACAGACAGACAGTCAGGATAATTTGCATTGTCTTAGCTGAAAAGGGCATGTCTTTTTTTTTAAAGGCATTCAAATAACCACAGAATTCAACATTATATCTCAGAGACTGTGGATTTTTGGGCCACTAGGAGATATTGACAGCCTAAAGACCATATACAAAGATTCAGAACAACATTTCTGAAATTACTAAATTACTCATCAAATTTTTTCTCTGTGTATTTTAGTTAGGGTTTTATTTCTGTGGAGAAATACCATGACCATGACAACTCTTATAAAGGTGAACACTTAAATGGGGACAGCTTACAGTTTTAGAGATTTAGTTCATTATCATCATGGCAAGAAGCATGGCTGTGTGCAGGCAGACATGGTACTGGAGCTGAGAGTTCTATATCTTGATCTACAGATAGCTGAAGAAGTCTATGTGCTACATTGAGCACAACTTGAACATATAAGATCTCAAAGCCCACCTCATAGTGATACACTTATTTCAACAAACCCATACTCTTAATAGTATCACCCCCTATATCCAGGTATTCTGACACATGACTCTGTGGGGGCCATTCTTATTCAAACCACCATATTCCATTCCTTGAGTCCCATAAACATAACCCAAAATGCATTTAATCCCACTTTAAAAGTCCCCATAGTCTATCACAGTCTCAACAATGTTTAAATTACAAAGTTCAAGGTCTCTTCTGAGACTCATAACTCTTAACTGTAAATGTCTGTAAAGTTAAAAATAAGAAAACAAGATCCCATACTTCTATCACAGGATGTACATTACTCTTCCAAATGTAAAAAAAGTGAGCATAGTAAGAAAATACTGGACTAAAACAAAATCAAAAACCAGTTAGGCTAACTTCAAATTCCGTATCTTGATGTCTGATGTCAAAACACTCTTCCAGTCTCCAACTACTTTCAGCTTTGTTGATTGCAACACGTTTCACTCTCTGGTTCTACTTCCTGATATCTTCTTTCCTAGGCAAATATCCCATGCCTCTAGCATCTCTGATATCTTGGGGTCTCCAAGGCAATCCAGGCTTCACTTTCACAACTTCACGATGGCCTCTTTATGCCTCCATGCAGGGACACCCCTGCCACGCACCTGACCTCAGCAGGTTTCTTTAGTCACAGAGGGAGATTCCGGGACCTCTCTCTTCTGTCCTTGACTCTAAAGCCAGAACAACAAAGCTGCTACATTCTGCTGCTTGCTGGGGCTAGAATTTCCCCTCTTATTCATTTACATCTTCAGCAGCTTTCTGTTATTGATTGTTTCCTTCACTGCATAAGCTTGGTTGTGCTGGAACTTGGCCTTGAACTTGAAGATCCACTTGACTCTGTCTCCTGAGGGCTGGAATTAAAGGCAAATACCACCACACCTGGATTTAAACAGTTTTTAAATTTCTTTTCACAAATTGGAAGCTTAGCTGGGTAGAGTCTTGCCCTGGGGCCATCGCTTCTTTTAGCTCATTTAACATTAGGTTTTTCTGTAATTTGTTTATCTTCCTGAACATAGGCATTAGCTCCATTCCATTTCCTGGTACCCCTGTTCGCCTCAAATTGACATTTTAAAAATTTTTCCTTACTCATCTTACTCATTTTCATTATAGTTCTGCATAAGAGTGACCACTTATAACCACATGACAGAATCAATACTAGGCTGTTTTGAGATTTCTTCTGCCAATGCAATTAATCTAAAAATTCTTCAATTTATGTCAGGCAGATTTTTCTGACAAGAGCAAGAAGCAGACACATTCTTTACCAAAATATCACAATACCAGTCTCAACATCACATAGTAAAATTCTCCTCTAATCTTTTGAGCTAGGCACCCATAGTTCAAATCACCCTCAGCAGCACTGTCTTCTATATTCCTACTAGGATGGTCTATCAAGTACCGCTTAGAGCATTTCACTGATATCATAATCCAAAATCCCCAAATCTACATTTCTCCAAACAAAAGCATGGTTAGGCCTATCACAGTAATACCCTACTACTGGTACCAATTCTGTCTTATTTTGGGTTTCACTGCTGTGACTATATACCATGACCACAGCAACTTTTATAATGGAAAAGACTTAATTGGGGACGGCTTACAATTTCAGAGATTTAGTCCATTATTATGACAGGAAGAGGGCAGTATGCAGGCAGGCATGGTGCCAGAGCTGTGAGTTCTGCATCTTGATTTGCAAAAGGAGACTGTGTAGCACACGGGATATAGCTTGAGCATGTAAGAGCTCAAAACCAACTTCCATAGTGACATACTTCCTCCAAAAAGACCAGACCCACTCCAACAAGGCCACACCTCTTAATAGTACTATTTCTTATGGTCAAACATGCAAACACATGAGCCTAAGAGGACCATTCCTATTCAAACCACCACACTTTGTGTTAACCAACTCACCTAATTTAACTCAAAAATAGAGAATGCTTATTTCTGACTTCTAGATTCAGGAGCTTCAGTGCATAGTTATTCACTTCCCGATTGCATTTGAATTATGAAAAGGCACCATTTCATGGTGCAGGTCCTGTGATAGAGCAGCTCTGCTCTCATCCTGTAAGACAAGAGGCAGAGAAAAAGAAGGAATTAGAAGGCAATCTTAATTTCCCTCTGCTGGTTGCTATTTGTCAACTTGATCCAAGATAGTGTTCTATGGGAAGAGGATAACTTAATTAAGAAATTGCCTTAATTGAGAAATTGCCCTGTGGATATGTCTATGGTAGTGTTTTGGTGGTGCTACCCTTAGCCTGATGGTCCTGGGCTCTATAAAAAAGCAAGCTGAGTGAGCCATGAAGAGCAAGCCAGTAAGCAGTATTCCTCTGTAGGCCCAACTTTAGATTCTGCCTCCAGGTCCCTGATGTATTATAAACTAAAAGCTGAAAAAAAAAACCATTTCCTCCACAAGTTGCTTTTGGCCAGTGCTTTATCACCCCAATAAAAAGCAAACTAGGAAAGAAGCTGGTACCAGGTGCATAGGATATTGTTGTGGGAGGCATGGCCAAGTTGTTTTAAGGAGAATTTTGGAAGGATTTTGGAACTTTGGGCTGGAGAAACCATTGAGTACACTTGAGCTTTGTGGGCTCGTCTGTGGAAGCTTGGACAATAAGAGTGTAGTGACTAACAATGAGGTGATAAGGGACTGGCTTATGAACTTTCAGAGGGACATTTGAGAATCCTTCAAAGACTATCAGATCATTAATACTAGATTTTGATTAACCATCTCTGGTTTCTAGTCATCTATAGCTAACGAATCAGCTATGATTAAGAAGAGACCAGCATTACTGAAGTGACAGTTTTCCTTTACTTGGGAAATTGATGCTGGTCAGATGAAATTATACTAAGAGAACAGTGTCATCGAGGTGAACTTTTCTGGAAAGTATTTTTTCAGGATCAGCATTACAGACATGTAGTCCTGCACAGCCAAGGATAAATCTCAAGTTGGCAGCTGAACTTGGTAATGTGTAAGAGTCTTCTATGGGATTGGTTCTGGCAGATCTAAAGGGGTCATGGATAGAAGCTATTCCCATGACTCAAAGTCAGGGTTCCCAAAGAGATATAAGCTATTGATGAAGATGAGATCTCAGATGTAGTGAAAGTCTAGTATATTGGAAGTGTGAAGATGACCACCAAGTACAGACATAGGTATGGGCTGGAGCTGGCTTGAGTTTATGAGACAAGCTGAGTGTCCTGTAAGTGGCCAGGAAGTGCAGCTAGAGGTCCAAGCCCTTTGGATCCAAGAGGTTGGACATGGAGCTATTTATTTGTTGAATTTTGGTTTTCCTTTGATCTAATTGTAACTGTGCCTTGGTTCTTCTCTTGTGGAATTAGAAAACTGTGTAGCTTATTGTGAACTTTACAGGAACCAACAGTTAAGAGACTTTGGAGAACTTGGACTATTAAAGTGTTGAAAAATTTAAATACTTTGGGATTCTAAAATTATACTATGTTTTATTCTATGTTTTATTAACATGATATCTTGATGATAAATAAAAAAGGAAAGACTTGAAGTTTAATAGTGATGTGTTTGTGTGTAAAGTTGACTACTGATCAGTAGTTTGGTTTGGTGTTTCTTGTTTGTTTGTTTGTTTTTGTTTTTGTTAATTTGATGCAAGGTAGTGTTATTTCACAAGATGGAACTGCAACTGAGAAAATGTCCTCACTGGCTTGGTCTATACGTACATCTGTGGGCCATTTTCTTGATATGGAAGGCTCCAGTCGACTGAGGATGATGGTATTGAGATATATAAAATAATACATGAGAAAGCCAAAAAGATCAATCCAGTAAACAGTATTCCTTCATGCCTTGCTTCTTCTGTTCCTATCTCCAGGTTTTTGTCTTGAGTTTCTGACCTGACTTCTCTACAGCTGTAAGCTGAAACAAACCTTTTCTTGCCCATGTTGGTTTGAGTCATGGTGTTTTCTCACTACAATAACAAGAAGACCATAACAATGTCACATCCCCGACAACCTAACTTCCTCCCACTGGAATTCATTTGTTGAGGTTCCAGCATTTCTCAATAGGACTATGGGCATCAGCCTAATCCTTTAACAAAACTGCCACTGTGGGACATTAATCTAAAATTTAATATTGATACACTAAGAGTTATGGAGAAAAAGGAAGCAAATATTTGCACTGTTCTCCATGCTTTACACAGCCAGTGGATTTAATTTTCATAATACAAATGTAAGTACATGTGGTAGATGCAATGTAAAGATATGCAAATTTATCCTCACAGTCCTGGGTGCCTTGCCCAAACCCACATCATTAATGGAACCAACTTAAGACACCAAATTCAAAAGCCAGGCTTAGAATTGAGTTTCCATTGCTTTACTTGACTATGCCAGTCTCCTGGGAGAATGCAATACAGTAAACAGATATTCTCCTATGCGGGACATGTTCCATTTCTTCTTGTATCTAGATCATAATGTGCTCTAAGTCAAAGGTGGTTTTAAATATTTCTCTGAGCCAGCACCATTTGTTGAAAAGGCTATCTTTTTTCCACTGGATGGTTTTAGCTCCTTTGTCAAAGATCAAGTGACCATAGGAGTGTGGATTCATTTCTGGGTCTTCAATTCTGTTCCATTGATCTACATGTCTGTTACTGTACCAATACCATGCAGTTTTTAACACTATTGCTCTGTAGTACAGCTTGAGGTCCGGGATACTGATTCCCCCAGAGGTTCTTTTACTCTTGAGAATAGTTTTAGCTATTCTGGGTTTTCTGTTATTCCAGATGAATTTTTGAATTGCTCTTTCTAACTCTATGAAGAATTGAGTTGGGATTTTGATGGGGATTGCATTGAATCTGTGTATTACTTTTGGTAAGATGCTCATTTTTACTATATTAATCCTGCCAATCCATGAGCATGGCAGATTTTTCCATCTTCTGAGGTCTTCTTCAATTTCTTTCTTCAGAGACTTGAAGTTCTTGTCATACAGATCTTTCACTTGTTTGGTTAGAGTCACGCCAAGATACTTAATATGGTTTGTGGCTATCGTAAAGGGTATTATTTCTCTTACTTCTTTCTCAGCCTGCTTATCCTTTGAGTATAGGAAGGCTTCTGACTTGTTTGAGTTAATTTTATATCCGGCCACTTTGCTGAAGTCGTTTATCAGCTGTAGGAGTTCTCTGGTGGAGTTCTTTGGGTCGCTTATGTATACTATCATATCGTCTGCAAATAGTGATAGTTTGACTTCTTCCTTTCCAATTTGTATCCCTTTGACCTCTTTTTGTTGTCTAATTGCTCTAGCTAGAACTTCAAGTACTATATTGAAAAGATATGGAGAGAGAGGGCAGCCTTGTCTAGTCCCTGATTTTAGTGGGATTGCTTCAAGTTTCTCTCCATTTAGATTGATGCTGGCTACTGGTTTGCTGTAAATTGCTTTTACTATGTTTAGATATGGGCCTTGAATTCCTGATCTTTCCAAGACCTTTAGCATGAAAGGATGCTGAATTTTGTCAAATGCTTTCTCAGCATCTAATGAGATGACCATGTGGTTTTTTTCTTTGAGATTGTTTATGTAGTGGATTACATTGATGGATTTCCTTATATTGAACCATCCCTGCATCCCTGGGATGAAGCCTACTTGATCGTGGTGAATGATCGTTTTGATGTGTTCTTGGATTCGGTTGGCAAGAATTTTATTGAGTATTTTTGCATCGATATTCATAAGAGAGATTGGCCTGAGATTCTCTTTCTTCGTCGGATCTTTGTGTGCTTTTGGTATTAGTGTAATTGTGGCTTCATAGAACGAGTTGGGTAGTGTTCCTTCTGTTTCTATTTTGTGGAACAGTTTGAAGAGTATTGGTGTTAGGTGTTCTTTGAAGGTCTGATAGAATTCTGCACTAAAACCATCTGGACCTGTGCTTTTTTTGGTTGGAAGACTTCCAATGACAACTTCTATTTCTTCAGGGGTTATAGGACGGTTTAGATGGTCTATTTGATCCTGATTTAATTTTGGTACTTGGTATCTGTCAAGGAAATTGTCCATTTCCTCAAGATTTTCTAGTTGTGTTGAATACAGGTTTTTGTAGTAGGATCTGATGATTTTTTGAATTTCCTCAGTTTCTGTTGTTATCTCTCCCTTTTTGTTTCTGATTTTATTAATTTGGATACTATCTCTGTGCCCTCTGGTTAGTCTGGCTAAGGGCTTATCTATCTTGTTGATTTTCTCAAAGAACCAACTCCTCGTTTTGTTGATTCTTTGTATGGTTTTATTTGTTTCTACTTGATTGATTTCAGCCCTGAGTTTGATGATTTCCTGCCTTCTACTCCTCTTTGGTGTATTTGCTTCTTTATGTTCCAGGGCTTTCAGGTGTGCCATTAAGCTGTTAGTGTATGCTGTCTCCCGTTTCTTTTTGGCGGCACTCAGGGCTATGAATTTTCCTCTTAGCACTGCTTTCATTGTGTCCCATAAATTAGGGTATGTTGTACCTTCATTTTCATTAACTTTCAAAAAGTCTTTGATTTTCCTTCTTTATTTCCACCTTGACCAAGTTATCATTGAGTAGAGCATTGTTCAGCCTCCATGTGTACGTGGGTTTTTTTTTATTTATTTTATTTTATTTTTTTAATTTACATTCCAAATCACTTCCCCTTTCCCGTTTCCTCCCTCCCCGAAAGTCCCATAAGCCCCCTTCCCTCCCTCTTTTCTCCATTCAATCCCCTCTCGTTACTCTGTCCTGGCGTTCCCCTACATCCAGTCTTTCCAGGACCAGGGGTCTCTCCTTCCATCTTTTTAGAAATCTATTGATATGCGGATTGTGTCTAAGGTATTCCGAGATTCTGGGTCAATATCCCCTTATCAGTGACTGCATAAACTAAACAGGGACACAGTGAATCTAATTGAAGCCTTGGACCAAATGGAACTAACTGATATATATAGAACATTTCATCCTAGAGCTAAAGAATACACCTTCTTTCTCAGCTCCTCATGGTACCTTCTCCAAAATTGACCATATAATTGGTCACAAATCAGACCTCAACAGATACAAGAAGATAGAAATAATCCCATGCCTCCTATCAGATCACTATGGAATAAGGGTGGTCTTCAATGGCAACAAAAACAAAAGAAAACCCACATACACATGGAGGCCCTGAATATCTTTCCACATCTTCTCCCGTTAAAACCATATAAACCATTTACTTGTTTTTCAATGTTTGTGCAATGTTGATCATTTCTGACAGATTTGTGCATGATTTTAGATTGTAGTTTTCTCCTATTGTTGCTTTTGATTTTTTCTCAGAATGAGAAATTTCCTTTAATTCTCACCCAAGTTCTTGTCTGCTTGTAGTGACTTTAGGTGGTCCCCGGGTAACTCTGGGCATCTTCTCTGGAACTGAAGACATTGACCTTCTTTTAATTAGGACTTCTGGGGTTGTGGTGTTCACAGTGTCTGGAAAGCAAGGGGTTGTGCTGTTCTAACCATCCTGTCATTTAGATAAATTTCAGGGCACTCCTTGGCTCCAGGCTTCTCTCTAGAGTTTCCTCAACAGGCCTAATTTGATATATTGCCTCAACAAATCCCATCAGCCCAGCTGGATTTGGAGCTGAGGGTGAGGATGGTTTATAGGAGCAATAACAACAGAAATGTCCTCTCTGAGACAGGCGAATAATTTCCTCTCTGCTCTAGTCCAATACTATTTCCCTTAATCTTTTTAATGTTTGGGAAGTGGCGGCTTCCTCTGTTCTTAAAGCCACTTTTCTTCCCTGAAGGTTAATATATTGAAGGAGAGAAGGGCCATTGTTTCTGGTCCTGTGGGCAAACACCCTATTTTCTTGAGCGTCATTTGTCAATCTATTCATATGGTTTGGATTGAAAGAAATAATTCATAATCACCGGTAGGTATTCCAGGGTAAGTAAAGCCCCCACATGCTCTAGTTGTAAAAGGAGTACAGAACCAAGCTGGTTACCCATGCTGGATCTTTCTGCCTTTCAGGGCTTTTAATGATCAAGGATCCTGTTGGTAAGACACAGTCTCCTTATGGGTTCAAGCCTTAGTTTACTTTCTATTGCTGCTTCTTTCAGCCAGGTTCTGGCTTTATTCTCGCTCCTCCTATTTCCCTGCAAAGTCATCCTACAACAGTTCTTTCTCTACCCACCAAGAACAAGAGCTCCCAGCCCCAATATTATAGACTTCATTGCAGTCACTGGGCATCTTTCTCCCTAGAGACTGTCCCATGTATAGGAAGGGCATGTCAGAAATGAATCTGCAGGGACTTCTATGAAACACTTTAAGGTTTAGTTTGTGTCTCTGTTTGCATATTTTATGAAAATTCTTTTCCTTTTAAAACAGTTTCTGCATTTAATACACAGAAAGCTCACCTTTCCTTCTTCCTGTCAGTCTTACTCTTTCTCCTCTGTCTTCTCTGATGAGGATGTGTTGGGCTCTGTTGCCAACACTGGAAGAAGAAAGAACAGGGCACCTTCAAACTTTATTCCCTCTGCCTGAAGCCGTCATTACAGTTTGCCATGCTTGTCGAACCTACAATGAACAGTAATTTCTGGCAATAATCACCCACATGTCACATGGATAGTAAGAACATACACTTTAGCATTATTGTTGCCAGTTATAATTTACCATGTTAACTTTCACTGAATTGTTTAGCGTCATTCACAAAAGAGGGTAGGTGTGCTGTCAAGATTCATGAATAGTTAATTACCCTTTTCTTTGTCTGTAGTAGAGATTGAAACTAGAACATTATGCAAGCCAAACAAGTACTCTGAGCTTCAGCCCTATTTTTGTTTATTCTTTTTATTTTGAGATGGACTCTCAAGAAGTTTCCCACACTTGAGCTCACTCTGTAGTTTAAGCACACCTTGACTTTACACTCCTTCTAAATAGCTAAAGTAATTGGCTTGTGCTACAAGGTGTGGCTAATATGAGGTCTTTGTCCAGCTCTGTAGACCTATTACTATGGCCACTGGCTTCTTGGGGTGTCAGTTTCCATACGGATGAGATGAACCATGTCTTACCATGCCTTGTGGTTCCTTCCTAAGTTTTGCATTCTCTTTGTCAGTGTTGATGATCAATTATTTCTGTTGGTGTTGTTTTCTGAGAAAGAGTCTTACAGTAAAACTCAGATGAGATCCTGATTGACTATGTAGACCAGAGTGACTTTAATTCTTCTGTCTGTGTGAGTGATGGGCTTATAGATATGCATTACCATTAGAAAAATTACTAATCTGGCACCACTTTAAAAATCACATTTGAGAGCTGGAGAGATGGCTCAGTGGTTAAAGGCATGTACTGCTCTTAAAAAGGACTAAGTTTCCATTCCCAGCAGCCCTACTGGGTCATCATAAACAACCGCTTGTAATCCAGTGCCTATGGTCTCCCTAATACCTGCATGCTCATGCAAGTGTGAACAGACAGACAGACAGATACACACACACTTTTTTCTTTTCTTTTCTTTTCTTTTCTTTTCTTTTCTTTTCTTTTCCTCTCTCTCTCTTTCTTTCTTTCCTTCCTTCCTTCTTCCTTTCCTCCCTCCTTCCCTCCCTCCCTCCCTCCTTCTCTCCTCCTCCTTCCCTCCTTTCCTCCCTGATTCCCCCCTCCTCCTCTTCCTCCTCCTCCTTTTTTTGAGACACAGTTTCTTTGTGTAGCCCTGACTGTCCTGGAACTCTCTGTAGACTAGGCTATCCTTGAACTTACAGAGATCCACATGCCTCTGCCTCCTGAGTGCTGGGATTAAAGGCATGCTTGCCACATTACTACAGCCTGGCTAGTTTGTTTTTGCTTTTGATTTTTTTCCATTCAATTTTTAAGAATTAACTCATATTTGGATGTGCCATTTTGAAAAACATGATGATTTCTTTTAGAGTTTGAAAGTAGGAGTTTTCATACTTCCATTGAAGGTTTGCATATGAAAAGATCTTTCAAATGAGAATCACACGATGGTTGAGAAAGAAGAATATTGCTAAGAGCTTAGAGTAGAAAAATCACAGAACAAAGATGAACACTAAGCATTGGGGAGGGAGGTGGCTAAAAGAAAGAGTTCTAAGATTGATTGTTTACAGTGTTCTCAAGGTTCAGCTATTCTTCCCCGCAAATGACAACCGTGTGATCTTAACCTTTAATCCTCTCTATAATCATTTCTTACAAATGTTTGATAGAGCACATTATATATGTAATATTCACTCCATGTATGCATACATTTATATTATGTATATATATATCCATAGGTAATGCTATTTTGTATTTATGCGTATAATTTACTTATACAAACATGGGGATTATATACTAGCACATGTGCTTTAGATATCTCTCTGTGTTGGTAGCTACATTACAGAGCCCGATTATTTTTAACTGGAATATAAAGCTTCCATGGAACAGAATTAGTTTCTGCCAACATTAATTTTCCATATCTATTCTTCTTTTGGTCTCATTTCTAATCTGAATCCAAGCAGATCCTTCCTTTTGGAAGCTCAGATAATAAAGGGTATTGATTCCTTTCAGTGTAATCTCTTCAAACCTCATAATCTGGTGGAGAATGTCTGTCTGACATGTTGAGCAATAATTAATTCCCTTAATCTTCATTTCCACATGCAGCTTTCTCTTTTGTCAATCAGCCCGGACCTGCTTCTTTTGGCATCTGCCTCCAGCTCTCAAGCTCTCTCTTTTTATAGGTGATTCACTTCTTTTTGCTATAGTTCTCTTTTGTGATGCCAGTGTCACTCCAATCCCCGTCCTTTGCCCCAGGCTTGTTTCTAATGTTTAGTTTCCAGTTCAAGCATCAAAAACTTTTTTTGTTTTTGGCTTCATGAATTTCTTCTCAAGAATTCTCTCATAATTTTTAATGATATCTAAATTTATTCTAAACTTCGCACTTGCAATGAGTATAATAATGGCTCCACCTAACACTGGAGCATGTACATATACAATTGTATTTTGAAGGCATACCCATATATATTTTGGGAGAGATATGTGTTCATAGAGTCGGTAAAAAAAAAAGGCATTTTTCTAGTGCTGTGGTCCCCAATCTGTAGGCTGTGACTTCCTGGGGGTTCTAATAATACGTTTACAGGGGTGACCTAAGACTATTAGAAAACATATTTACATTATGATTAATTACAGTAACAAAATTAGTTATTTAGTAGCAATGAGATCATTTTGTGGTTGGAAGTCACAACAACATCAGGGACTGTATTAAAGTGTCACAGCGTTCGGAAGGTTGAGAACCATGGCATTAGGGTCTGAGGACTGATTACATATGGATACAGTGTTTCAGGACATCTTACTGAGGGATAGGAGTTTAGAGGCCTCCACAGAGAGACTTCATTTAGTTTCTCTATAGTATTTTGCAAAGCAGAGGTGGTAAAATAGGGTAGCTGTGTATGTGAGACTATGTACTTCCTACCCGGTCACATCACGTTACATCACATTAGTGTCCATTTACAACATCAGCCACAGTAGCCAATGAGGTTATCTGGAATCGTGCATCTGCATGTGCTGGAGAACAAAGTCAGTGTCTCCTAATCACAGAGTGGCCAGAGAACCTGCAATGCAAAGTGTCTCTGTTGGCACTTTCTTCCCCCTCACCACCCCTGTCCATTGACTTCATTGTTTCCTCTCTTTGAATGCATCTCATTTTCTTGGGACATGAAACAAGGACTGATGTCTCCATAAGCCAGGCCTTCCAACAGAGAACAAGTTCTTCCAGACCTAAAATTTCTGTGGGAGGAGTAAATACTTGCCCATCTTGTATGAGATTCTAATCTTTGTATTTGTCTGGGAGGTTGTCACAGTAAGACAGCATGATACTGGGGCAACACGCTCCTTTAGGGTTCTCCTCGCCACCTCCACATTGTTCTTCATTTGGCCTCTTCAAGCCCTGGCTGTAAAAACAGTATTGTGTCTCATACTTGTTCAACTCCCTCCCTCCCTCCTTCCCTTCCTCCCTCCCTTCCTCTCTTCCTCCCTCCCTCCCTCCTTTCCTCTCTCCCTTTCTCCCTCCCTCCCTCCTTTCCTCTCTCCCTTTCTCCCTCCCTCCCTCTGTCCCTTCTTCTCTTTCTTCCTTCTTCCCTTCTTTCCTCTCTTCCTTCTTTTTTCTTTTTCTTTTTCTTTTTTTTTTTTATTTTGAGAGAAGGTCTCTCTGTGTAGCTTTGGCTGTCTTAGTTCTCACTATGTAGATTCACAGAGATCCGCCTGCCTCCATCTCTCCCAAGCACTGGTATTAAAGGCATGCACCACTATGACTGAATTCACTCTATTTTCTCATGTGTGCTTACTTACTGTTTAATCTCATCTAGTCCTGTGACTTGAAAGATTGAAATGTTGACATTATCTCTCATACATAAATCTAAGTACCACATTTACATACATTCAGGCTGCAGACCTGTGCATAGGGCAGAGGACCATGTAGGAACACAGGCTTGGGAATCATGACGCCCGTGGTTAAGTTATCTTCTCTACCCAATTTATATGAGCAAATTACTTTTATCAATGTCTCGTTTTCTAATCTATGGAATGGGTATGATAATAGACTGTTTGCCAATAGGCTATTATAGTAATTAAACAAATTGGTATTATACAAGCTACTTGGGATGGGGCCTAGAATATGGGAAGTGTTAGGCAAGTCTCTATTACTGAACTATACACCCAGCCCTTACCTGGGGAATTTCTATATTGATATTTGCTGTTACTATTTTTAGATATTTCAAGTACATCATAGTGCAACTAAAAATTATCTCTTATATTCTTTCTACTTCAAACAGAAAAGACAATTAAATAATTTTATGGATGGTTTCTCATCCCTTATTATTTTTCCGTTCCTTCCTCTTAGCTTATAACTTTATTTCTTATTTCCTTGACTAAATCTCTTGATCTCAATGACTTTTCCAATTCAAGTGAAATAAACGCTTATCCCCAGGTATCTCAGTCAATATTATTGGTGTGACATAATGTAACCTATTAATTGAGCCATTTTCTTCATTTCATTTGTTAGTGATACAACAGGTGCTACTGAATTCAGTATCTTTCACCAGCATTACCTCTCAAGACATTCTTCATGGTGTAGGCAGCCTAGGTGGGTAACAGATCTCCCATTGGCTACCCTTGCCTCTCTCCATTCTGTTTCCGCAGAGTTGCCCAAATCTTTAGTACTCTATTTTTGGTACTAAAATGTTGGTTTTCATAAGACCAAGAACAGTGCTTGGCATGGAGCAAGAATTCCAAAGAAATTGAAAGAAACTCTTCATCTGCAAGTTTTGTGACAAACCAGGTTCCTGGATCAGAAGAACCTTTATGTGTTTCTTGAGCCGTTTTGTGTTTCACAGTCAGGCAAACAGCAGATAGGTACTCACGATGTATTTGCTCAGTGAGTGACTGAGTCACTAGGAACCAGTGCAAGAAAAAAAAGCACAGATGCTCTGGTTCCTTTCATGGTAAGGGCACCATGGAATGGTAAAGGGATAAATCTCTCCAGAATTAGTAATGGATCATTTGTTAGGGTAGCAGGAAGATCTGAAGATCACAGTGGATGAAAAGGAGTTGGAGGCAGGGATTTGATTGAGGAGGGAGTACAGGAGCAGAGCAGCCTGGGACATGGTATGCAGGAAATGAAGGCGTGAACTCCACAAGGAGGAGGCGCCATTGCTACCTGCCGGAAATGAGAGTCTGAGCTTTTAAATGTGGAGGAAAAAAACAAAACAAAACAAAACAAAAAAACCAAAAAACAAAACAAAAAAAAAATCGACCCTACGAGTTATTGCACAGTGAGCAATAACTTAGTTTCCTCTTCCCCTCCATTCTTCCCCTCCATCCTTCATTCTCTTTATTTCTTCTGCCTTACTTGTACCAAGTCCTTACACTCTTCCAGAAGTAAGTGACGTCACAGACAAGATCCCGTGGAGAGGGGATCGATCGGGAAGCCTCTCTCTCACTCTCTCAGTGTATGTGTGAGTGTGTTCGTGCATGTAGCTGTATGTCACGTGCGTGTAGGTACCCATGGAAGCCAGAAGAAGGCGACAGACACCCTGGAGTTGGTTAGTTTTAGGCAGCGATGAGATCTGTTAAGAAACAAAAGGAGGGCAATGTTCCACCGGGCTCACGTGCGATTAGAAGAGGACGGGCCGAAATGATGACAGTGAAGATGGAAGAAGAGTGATGGTAAAACAGATACAGGAACAAGAATCTATAGGAGGGCAACTAACTAGGGAGATGTAGGTCTCCCCTGTTTTGGAGGGCCATTATCCACTAGCTCACGAAGGCTGAGGGGATCAGAAGCAATGAACGGGGCTCAGAGGATCTGTGGGTATGAAGGACAGACAGGTACTGGGATACGCTTCAGAGAGGCAGTTCAACTTTATTCCAGGGAGGAGAGGAATATATAGGGAGAGAGCAGCAGCTAGAGGATTGCCTAATAAGTATTCAAAGTATGTTTCATTTGCATTAGGCGCTCGGCCCTATCATCCGGGTAGAAATAGCTAATCATCATACGGGTAGCGGAGGGAAAGCGTTTGAAGGGCACTGTGTCAAAGGTCACACTTGAGGCAAACGTGGCATCAGGGATGCTGGGGACATCTTCCAAATAAGGTCAGGCAGAGAGTAGGAAGCCCTGCTGGAGGAAGGGAGTCCTCCATTTTGCACCAAACTCAAAAAGCTTGCTGAACCTGGGGGAACTGCAGGAGCCCTCCATTTTGCCTCGAGCTTATGATGGACTGTGACCCTCAGCAACAGGGTCCCCCAACGGATAGACACAACAAGCAAGTAAGAGGAGAGTGTTTAGAATCTTCAGGAGGTGTGTGATTGTGGGTGAGCATGAGACCTTTCACAAACACGGAAAGCATCTCGACCTAGGAGGGATAGAGTGTCCTGAGCTTAGGAGCTAGCCACGCAGGGCCAGCTCCATGTATATAGGCTTGAAATCCAGTAGAGAATTTTGAGTTTGAAGGCAAACATTACCCAGAACATGGATAACCTGGCGCAGAAATATGCTGATTAGAACGGAGAGTTGAGGATAGAACTTTCGATACCCAGATCTTTCCAGTGTGACTAAGAACGGAGAAGAGGGAGGAGTTAAGTCAGGACAGGGGGATGCTGGAGCTGAGGACGAGGATGCGCTGTCCAAATAGTAGAAAATACCACAGCCAGGGCTGGTGAGCTAAGAAGAGAAACACATGAGAAAACAAAACAAAACAAAAACAACAACAACAACAACAACAAAAAAAAGCCAAAAAAACCAACCTCAATAACAGGACCATTGTTTAATTTATTGAAAGAAATCTACTTAGTTTTAAAGCTGAGCAAGAATTTTGTTTCCAGACTTTAGAGGCAGACTTTTGACTTGCTTTAAATGGGTGTGTGAAGCAGGGAGTAGAGATGTGATTATCTCCTTCCTTTTGGTCTCATTCAAGCCTGCTTTCAATCTGGACCTCTCTTTCCTTTCCTTTCTTTTGTTCCCTTTTCTCTGCCCTTCTTTCTGCCAACTAAACCACAAGAACTTGGAGAATACAAGTTCTGGTCTTAATTGGCAACTGATAAATGGGTCGCCCCCCCCCCCTTCACTGAAGTTGATTTCTTCTTTCAGTAAGTTAATAATAGCAGTGCTCGCCACATTCCTTGCAGGAGCCGACTTAAGCTGGGTTAGGATGCCCGCTGGTGCAGTACCTGATCTAGAGTCATCAACCATGTCAAACTGTCTTTCTACTTCTGTAAGTCTTGATCCTTTGCTTGGAACAGGCTGAATGTGTAAATCTGACTCATGATTGAAAGACGAATCGGTATTGTGATGTCCTCGGTGTTCGCAGAGCAAGGTCAGGAAACAGGGACCTCCTTTCTTCCTAGAGCAGGGGTATAGGCAGTTATAATCACAGGGAGGAGCCAGGTGAATATTCTCTTTATTACTATGTTCAGAAGCACACTCTTTAAACACATTGGTGCTTTCTAACTCCAGAAGCATTGGATCGCAGGAGTCGGGGGAGGCGCTTTAGGAAGGGTAGGACAACAGAGCTAAGGTGGCTGACTCAGGCGCAGTCATTTCTTTTGCCCTCAGGGACTGAGAATGTGGGAAGAGGTGAAATTGCAAGTTGGCCCTGAGCTCTGGAGTCCAGATGCATGATCTAACTTTTCCTAAGGCTAAGTGAGACAGATTGCAATTCCTTCCCATCTCCCCGCCTGTGACTTCACCTAGGCAGTTAGCAAATGGCCTGGACCCAATGGCATTTCTTCATTCTGCTGGAGGAAACATTAGGCCTCCTGGAATCTGTGGTTATTTTGATCAGGAGCACCTGGGTCAGTTGATTACCGCGGATGTGTAAAGACTCCACAGAACTTCCGATGGTATTCATAGATCTTCGAAAAGAATTAAATGTTGGATTGGTACTCATATAGGTTGTCATAAATAAAATTTTAAAAAAATGAAATTGAGAAAGAGACATGTTGGGCGAAATGAGGCTAGTTGATAGGAATAATAAGGGATGCATATAATCCTAATTCACTGTACACGTGTATGAAATTAATTTCTTAAGAATAAAAACAGCACTCTTTAAAAAGATAATTATTTTTTTAAAGTTACAAGTAAGCTGAAGCAGGCAGCCAGTCAGTAACTGAACAGTATTTTGGAGACTGGTTCAGTGTGATAAGTGTGTGGATGATTCCTTTGTTGCATGTAAGAATGTCTGCATGCTGTCCTGCTTCTGGTGCTGGAGCCACAGTTCTTCATGCATTTGAGCTGTTTTTGCTAATTATTAAGCATAACTGCTGAAATACATATTCCATCTTGTGTTTATAGATTGTTTTCCTACACGTCTTCTTATCTGAAGCTCACAGCAGTGTTGGGCCGAAGGTAATTATCACTATTAATTTAGAAACGAGAGAAAACAAGGTTCATGATAATGTAGAAGGGCAGTGACGCCGCAGAACCAGTCGGAGGCAACAGCAGGGTTAGGCCTGTTGTCTCCTGGAACTTTACTCTGTCGTGATTGCCCTGGTAATTACCTTACAGTCAGCAGCCAGCGACCTTAGTAGGCTCCTCTAGTTAATACTTCCAGGGCAAAGAAGAGTTTGGAGGTGATAAAGACTGGACTTCTCAACACTGACCTTGCTAAAGGTCAAGTGCAATGAATAACTTGTCATTCTAGGACAATGTGTGCTTCAAGGAATTAGGGCCCTTTGGGCTCTGGTCAAACTTGGATGAAATGTGTTCTTATGTCACATGGAACCTTGTAGAATGGTTATCACTTTTATGTCTATTACAAAAAGCATAAAATAAAAATAATAAAAATATTTCTATGTAGATCAGGCTGGTCTTGAACTCACAATGATCTTCCTGCCTCTGCCCCTGCAGTGCTGAGATTAAAGGCATATACTACCACAGGCTTACTTAGAAACACACAGACACACACACATATACACACTTTCTCTGTCTCGTCTCTGTCTCTATTATATATATATATATGTGTGTGTACATAATCATAATCATATATATATATATATGTATATATATATATATATACACATGGATGATTATGCTCCCTGCAGGACCCATAGACTATTTAATAAAAAAACCCATTACCAGGCATGGGAAAGCTCCCTTTGAGTTGTTGGTCAGGGACTCCAAGAGAATCCTAATATAGGCTACTGTCATTACCTTTGGTTTTCTCCCAGAATTTGAAGATAAACCCTCCTGAAGTATTGAAGACAATACTCACCTTATATGCAGGACTTGCAGGGTTAAAGCTGAAAGTCTCCTCGCTGAGGCTAGCTCAGGGAGTGTCAGGTAAGTTTGCACAGTGTCAGGGTGCTATGCAAACTTCCAAGGAAAAGCAATTACAGATCCTTCCCAGCTGTAATGCTAACCACCACAATGACTGGCCTGGCAAGATAATCCCAGCGGCACAATAGTGATGCTTGTATCTAACCAGCGGATGCACCATTGGGCTTTAGGTGTGTGTGGTAGGCAGGAATTCATGCTTAGTACACTAAACCTAGGCAAGTACCCAGGGTTGGAGAGGTTATATATCCTAAAGGAGAACCTACTACTGCAATTTTCCTAAATTAAAATCCTTTCTAATTATATTCTAAGTATCCATCTTTATGCTCATGGATAAATATAGCTCTCACCCCTCGTCAGTGAGGCTTCTTCTTGCAGTAGACAGAGGCTGTTGCAGAGATCCACAACTAGTCCAAATGGAGAGAAGAAGTGATGGTGTACCCAGCCACAACTGGTGGATCTGTAAAGCAATCCCTAAACATAAGGCTCAGTGAACATCATAGATGAAGAGGGAGGAGAAAGATTGTAAAATCCAGAGTAGATGGATGCCTGAACAAGACATCAATAACGACAAGTCTCCACCCTTAAATGAAGAGCTTTAGGCAATCGTTGGGCACTGAGAGGGAATCAATTTTATCCAGGATGATACTCCTTATAGGTTATTCGTTATCAAGTAGTCAACCCTAAACATTTCACATTCCACAAATAAAAGACTAAATGAATTCAGCAGGCAGTATTTAAGTGTGTGTGTGTGTGTGTGTGTGTGTATGGATGTATGTGTCCATGTGTGCATGTGTATGTGTGTATGTGTTTGTGTGTATAATAATTAAAGAAGATGTCATGAATTCAAGAGAGGTTTGGTGGAACATGGAGCATGTGTCCTTATTGCATGCAGGTAAAGCCTCTGGGTATATGCCCAGGAGTGGTATAGCCGGATCCTCCGGGAGTGTCATGCCCAGTTTTCTGAGGAACCACCAGCTTGCTTTTCTTTTCTTGACTTTTAAATTATGAATAACTGCACTGGGATGTTGGGAATTCACTCATGCAAAATTACATGGACAAAATCACTTTCTCTTGCAAACCCACAAAATATAGTCTCAATAAACTTCCAGGAATCAGAAAACACAGAGTGATCGCAGACATGCAACCACAAATACTGCTTTGACACAAGTTGGTGACCTGGCTACGTGTCTAACGAAGTGTCTGGAGTGATGCATGGGCTACAGCATGTATTGTAAAAGCAGACTGCAAAGGGCAGACCTATCTTTTCTAGACTTTACTGGTTCAAACAGGAATTCTTGAATCACCTCAATAAATTTTCTAGCTAATGGTTCACTCAGGTTTGGAGGAGAATAAACTGACCAAGATTCATTTACTCAAACTTGTGAACTCTTTATGCTCTCTTAACTGTGTAGGGATTTGGAAGGTGTTGGTTTATTTAATTTGTTGTTGTTGTTGTTGTTGTTGTATGTGTGAGTGTGTTCAGTTTTTTTTAAATTTTACATGAATTAGAAAAACATATATTATTCTATGGTGGTTACCTCCCATTAGGACTTGTCCTAATTGCTCTTGCTATAGCTGAGAATAAATCAAACAAAGCAGTGAATTAATATTTTTTAAATGAAGGTAATGTGGATTGAAAAAAAAAAGAAAATATATACAAGGACTAGGAGAGGGAATGGTATTTCTGGTTAGTAAAAGAGAGGAGGTCTACCTGAGAGGGTAACACCTGAATAAAGAGACTCCTCTCTCCAGCAAATGGAGACCATCATAGAAAACCAGATGTGGATACGAAGCAAAGATCAAGAGACTGTGGGAGCCCAGATCCAATGCATACACTGTAAGCACAGCTCCTGCATCTATAGCCAGGGTCATGACAGAAGAGGAGGTAGGAATAATGTAAAAGCGAGAATGCCAAGAAGTCTACTGTGCACCGATTAGAGGGAACTCTCTATATAAGACCAGAACAGTGACAATATCAATAAACATACTAACACAGAAGGAGAAAAATCTCATGGGGTCTGTGATGGGTTTTGTATATGCTTGGCCAAGGGAGTGGTACTATTAGGAGGTGTGGCCTTGCTGGAGTAGGTGTGTCACCGGGGGTGTGGACTTAAGACCCTCACCCTAGCTGCCTGGAAGTCAGTCTTCCACTAGCAGCCTTTGGATGAAGATGTAGAACTCTCAGCTCCTCCTGCACCATGCCTGCCTGGATGCTGCCATGCTCCCACTTTGATGATAATAGACTGAACCTCTGAACCTATAAGTCAGCCCCAATTAAATGTTGTCCTTTATTTTTTTTTTTTAGCTAGACTATATGGATTTATTAATTTCAGTCAGGTTGCAGAGCTGAATTTAGAGACCATACTAATTAACTCAACAATGTGAGTGAGCAAATTGGAAAGATCGCCTAGGGCCCAGCTTATCTTGTGAGTTTCTGACTAAATGTTCATACAGGTTTTAGTTAATCTTTTAGTCTTTATTTACTGCATAAAAAGTTAGACATTTTTAACTCAAGTGCTAGGGAGATGGCTTCGTGGGTAAAGACACTTGCTGTGAAAGTATAAAGACCTGAGCTTGAATTGTCATAAGCCCTCTATAGCCTGGCACTCTAGACATAGGTCTGTAATCTCAAGGTGGACATAGCAGGATGAGATGCTTGTAGGCTGGACAGTTAGATGCACATGGCAGAAAACAAACTTGGGACCTGACTCAAACAAGGTAGAAGGTGAGGATCAATACTACATGTTGTCTTCTGATCATTGTGTGTATGGGCCTTCATCCACATGCATTCACACATGCATGTACACAGATTGTATATATACATACAAAATAGCAAAATATGCAATAGCCAAAATATTGTCCTTTATAAGACTTGCCTTAGTCATGGTATCTGTTCACAGCAGTAAAACCATAAGACAGGGTCCTTCTTCTCGGCAAAAAAACTATAGGTGACTAAAGACTTCTGAGAGATGGAGAATTAGCTTCTTCAGGAATGAGCCCCCTAATTAGCTATCTAACACAGAGTGGAGTAAGGCAGCCTGGCTATGAGACACTGTGCTGAGTCTCCCTGTCACGAACTGAACTGTGAGCTTAAGGAATGCAGTACATGGGCAAACACTGCAGACGTAGTACCATGCTCCTTCCTTACTGCCTTCTGCTGGGGGTCCAGCCACCAATAGCACTGGAAGAAGATGGTCAAAGACACTAACTATTGTTACAATTTATAGGGTTTGTCTTTTCAGGACCCAGCAGAGTTTAGAAGGGTGAAAATATGTCTGGAGGGGTAACCAGAGGACTTCAGGCATGTGCTCACAAGTGACAGGAACATCGAAGATGTCACTTTGATTATGACTGAGTTGCCGAAGGGAGAGTCTCAGGGGATGAGATCAGACAACTAGCAGACTAGAATTTCATGAGCTCTGCCAGGAATTGTGAAGTCCATAAGTCTTACCACGAGAGTAACAGGGTGTGCTCAAGAATTCTGTGTGAGATGACATGAGCTGACATACCAATCTCTCTGGTTGCTGGGTTAAACATAGACCATGGTAGGGCCATGGTGGAATTATGAGGCCAACAAGGAGTAATCAAGATAGAGGTTTCAACAGGTGAATCCAGTGATGGTTTTAAGAAATGGCATGTTTCTGAACAAATTTTATAAGTAGAAGGCTAGGGATGTAGCTCAGAGATAGGATGCTTGCTCAAGCACTCATGTTCCAGTTCTCAGCATTACATTAAATAGCAAATAAACAACAAACAGGGCTGATATAGATGACTCAGTGGCTAAACATCCCTGCCATGAAACCTGATGACTTGAGTTTGATTCTCAGGACCCACTCTGGGAAGAGAGAACAGACTCCCACAAGCTGTCTTCCAGTCTCCACATATACGCTGTGGTACGCAGTCATCCCACACCCCAAATCAGTAATGCTTAATACAAGCAAACAACTCTGAAGGCGCCATGAACATAGAAGGGGACTCTTGCTAAGGAAGTGGAAGGGGGAATGTAAGGGTTGATAGAGAAAAGGAAGGACGATATAGGCGATAAGGAAATGAAGGAACGTTATATATGGGAGGAAAGCAGGGACAGGGAGCTGTAATCAGTTAACTCATTGATGAAAAAAGAAAACAGCCATTCATTACAGAGAATTTCGAGAAAATGTAGAGCTAGAGAAGAAAAATCCATGTAAATATTTGAATCATGAATATAATATAGAGTCGATCTATAATTTTTTTCCTCTTAATTTTTTTGTTTTGCTTCTTGGTTAATAAAATTGGAATCAAGACAAAGAGAAAATGCCATGACAAAACTCAATATTCTGTACAATAAATGCACACTGAATCACTCCCCCAATAAGGATAAGTAGAGCCAATACAGTTTAATGAAAGATCGGAGGGAGATGTCAGAGAAAGAAGAGACCAGACACTGGATATGATTCCCAGTTGGAAGGAGGAAAGTGGAATCCTTGATTGATTGGGGAAATCTAGGGGTAGCAGTGCTTCAGAACACTTGACTCAGCAGATTTGAACCCACTGATTAGCTCATAAAGCCTGGTAAGTAAGAAGTTGGCCTTCTGAATCTTTAGGAGATATGTTATAGTGAATTCTTATGACTCTAATACTTCATCGTGGTGGTCTGGCCTCTCTTGTATGAGAATCAGTTGAAGAATTGAGAAGAGAAGAAATAGTGTGCTTTACATTGAATATGAAATGCTCTCCCCAGGCTCAGGTATTGAATGCTTGGACCTCAGTTGGGTGGTGTTGTTTAGTTAGTTCTGCAGACATTAGCAGGTAGGGCGTAACTGGATGAAATAGGTCACTGGGATAGCCCACTGAGAGTAACCTGTTTTTGCCTCCTCCCTGTCTACAGTGAAGAGAAGATATTTTTCATCACTTGCTACAGCTACCACAGTGTTCTGTCTAAGTACTTGGGGTCAATTATGAATTGACACCTTTGAAACCGCAAGATATAATGATGATGATGATATTGAAGATTAGTTATATAAAATATAATGACTTATTATTATTATTATCATTATTATTATTACTCCTCCCTTTAGATAGTTCTCAGGCATTTTGACCATAGCATGCAAAGATAACTACATACAGTATCATTTAGTGATGACTATAAACGTAGGCAAAATGATTGCAACATATATTTTTTTGCAAGCAGTAAGGACCAGTTAGACATTGGTAGCCAAACATTTGCAAAGAGAACAAGCATTGTGTTTGTGACTCTTATTCTAAGAATACTTAGTTGTGTACATGGAAATTTAGACAGATGAAGAGATAAATTTGATGAGAGTTCAAGCTTTGCTAATGGAGTGCTATTAAGCAGAAATGGACAAGGGATGCATTGGGGTTGTTTACAAGGGAGGGTTTATAATGATTGAAAAAATATTTAGGTTGTAATAAGGAGGAAAAGCAAGATAGTAGGTGTAAGATGGTGTAAAGAGAGCATGGTTAAGGGAAAGAGGTTATTAATTAGCAGTAAGAGAGAATAGAAGGCTAGAAGGAAAATTGGGAATTTGTATTTATTTGATACTACAGGGTATGTTTTATCACCATGGGAGAGTGTGGTTGAAGAAGCATTGATCAAGATTATAAATGAAGAGTTAGAAAGTTTGCTCAGCAATAAATAGTTTTGGGGAAGGACTTGGGTTTGGTTCACGATGGCTATGTGGTAGTTCATATCTGCCTGTGACTCTAGTCCCACAAGATCTGCCACTGTCTGCTGGCCTCTGTGGGCACTAGGCACACATATGGTACATATACATAACTACAGGCAATAGAAATATATGAGATAGAAATAAATTTTTAAAGAATTGTGGTCATTTGTTTTTATGTTTAAGAGTGTCTTGCCTGCAGGTCTGTATATGCACCTCACGCATGCCTGGTGTCACAGAGGTCAAAAGAAGGGATTTGATACCTTGGAACCATAGAATGGTTGTGAGCCACCGTGTTGATGCTGGAAACTGAACCTCAGCCCTCTGCAAAGAAATAAAAAATAAATAATAAATAATCTTAACTGTTGAGCAATTTCTCCAACCCCTAATTCTTTTCAAAAAGATTATAGATGGGAGACATCTCAAAACTGAGAATCTTGAGAGTCTGCAAATGTCACTTAGATTGATATTTCAATTATTAAGAGTGGAAAAAGAAGTAGGTTTTGCAGACAGCAATCTCAATGCTAAATTTTTGAGAAATACAAAAAATCACAACCTAAGGGTTTAGGAAGAGTTGAGGAAAAATACCCTATAGGTGGGAACAAGAAGTGAGGAGTGACCCTCTGACCTCCTAGCAGGGTCATCAGCTTCCTTCTGAGAGGATGAGGGGCAATCTGTCCTCTGAGAGATCCGGGTCTCAGACAGACGTAGAAGGCTGATAAGCGGAAGCAGAGGCTGAGGGCGGGCAGTTGTTTCAGTGATACCCTCCTGAAGCTCAGGAGGGCCATGGGCGTCAGAGGTTCAGCAGTGAGGGACTTCGACGAGTGGAGAACCCTGGGATCAGAGTAAATGCCTGGTTACTTCAGAATCAGAAGTAGAAAGAGCCGTGATTTGGCAAAACCCAAGACAAATACCTCAAGACAAGATGTGCTGTAAGACTGGGAGTTGAGAGAGGGAGGTGTCCTGGGTCTCATCACCCCGGCTCTGCTTCTGAAACCAGGCTGGAGAAAGCTTGCACTGAAGCAAAGGGCTCTCTTTAGTCTTCTAGAGATGGGTACTCGGCTGAAGGGAAAGGATTGCCTGACCTGGAGTGCACAGCCCAAAGAAATTCAATTAGAGGAAATGATCTTTTAAATGTTAGTTGCCTGAGAGAAAACTCTTAAAACAATTTCATAGAGGAAGCACACAACATTTAGAGAGAGCTCCTGTGCTCCAGCTTACAAAGCTGAATGATGTAGAACTATAAGGGAAATCCCCATTATTTGCCTACCTCAGAACTGGTTATTTTTTTCCATTTTCTTAGCTTTCAGTGACCTTTGAAGGAGTATTCATTTTCCTAACTATTCTGTAGTATTAATTGTGTTGGTTTACTGCTATGCTGTGAACAGGGCTATTGGAATGTCTGGGCAGAACTTTGCTTAGTAGGTAACATAAGACACTTTTAGTGTCAATTTAAGACCTGATTTCTGGATTTGATGGCACAAAATTGAACGGAACTCATGCTGGTTGTGTGTCTCTGATGTGCACAGTAAATGGTCACATCCTTCGTGTGACCAGATCAACCCTAGGATGTTTGGTGGCATAAAGGAAACTAAATTTTGCTTTGCATTTCTCAGCATTTCCCCCACACCCCTGCAGAACATTTCTGGATAATATAAAAAGTGCATTCTGGGCTGAATTTTATTATGGCCATTATGAAAATTAAAATGTATGATTTAAGAGAAGGCCTATATCCTGACAAACTCTTACTTATGAATATATTACCAGGGTGACTTCCTCTCTCCAATTCTCGGCAGTAGAGTAAATGACACCCCTGTTCACCTGGCCACTTAGGTCTCGGACCGACTACTTCTAAGCACCTCGTCATTATCACCTGGACTGCCACCAAAAGCTTTATAACTTGTCTTCTGTGCTTGTGCTCCTGAAGTCTGATTTACATACGGAAAGCAAAGTGACCTTTTAGAAATGCCGATCACATTATATTCCTTCTTATCTCAAAAATATCCCCAAGACTTTCCATCCCATTTATTATAAAATGCGAGGAAGAAGCCCTGAGCTTCCACCCCTGCCCCCACGTGCTCTGTCCATACTGCTCCGTTTTCTTGTTCACTAAAAATATTAAATATTGAATTCCAACTCGTATCTCCGTCTTTGCTTTGTCCTTGTCTACAGTAGTTCCCACCAACATATAGACAACTCTTGTCTTACCATTATTCAGATCTCTATGCAAATGTATCCTCACAGAGGACATTCTAGGTCTTCTTATTTAAATGACTACTCTACATCCCTTATTGCCATTACCTCTAATTTGCTTTATTGCTCTTTTGCAGTTCATAGTATACTGTGTATTTGTTTAGTTTAGTTCCCCCCCCCCACACACACACAAAGAAACCTTCCTGGGGTCAGGGGATTCATTTAACTTCTCTGTTGTGTGTAGGGCAATTACAACAACCACAACATGTGAAAAAACATTAAATGAACTGAGGATATCCCTCCAGGAAGGTTTCCCAACCCTGATGAAGCGAACAATAGCTGACCTGGAGTTTGCTGCATTGTTCTAGGAGATATTATGGTCTAAGTAAATATTTCTGATCAGTAAACAGGAAGAATGTAAGCCCTTTTTGCATTGCTATATCTCAAAAGTTTATGGTGATGAATCAGATATGAAAGAAATACTTTGTAAAACTTTATTTCATTACAAAGTAAAAATAAATATGAGTGTTTTGCGCATATACAAGATACACAAAAGTCATGTTACGAATGACTAGATCTTCTGACAGGTATTCATTTTGGGAGGAGGGTGAGACTATGGTTTTAATGTGAAACATGTTAGTAAATATGGCAAATAAGATACATTTTACTTTAATATTAGAAAGCTATGGCATTCTTTTCTAGGCTTAAAGCCAAGAAACTGTTTTTTTTTATAATTAAAAGCAAAATGAATATATTTTAATTAGATACATAAACTCTTACAAATATATTTAAAATTTACTTTGAGAACTATTTAAGATAAACAATATCTGTTTTCCAAGCTTCCATACAATTGAATATAATAGTAATTTCTAAAAAACTATATTAGTGTGGGTAGCTCCAACTATGATGAGTACAGTTTATTCGGTTTCAACATAGCTCATTCTTCCCCTTTTGTGTTTTTCTCCTACAAAAAAATAAAATTTGACATTAATGTCCCTCCCTTTCTTTGCTGACCAGGTTCAATATTTCTCTCTTTCTGAATTTTTCTGATCTGCCTAGCAACAAGAATCAAGTATGGCTAGGTCACGAGTAAGGTGTCAGGAAACGCAGTGTCTGCTTCCCATTTTTATGTGGCCTTGAGCAAAGCCTCTGACGTCTTCAAATCTCTAAAAAGAAGCTATCACTCACTGGCCTTTAAAACACCTTCACTTCGTATGTTCCTGGATTTACGAGGTTTCCAGCCACCTACTCCAAGATTTCCTCTCTGACATCGTGCTTGACTGATAAGGCCAAAGTAGACTGGCTTAAAATACTGTGCAGTCCTTGACGCTGACTGTCTTTTCACTCTCACTGTTTTATGTCACCTTAACTGAAGTGACAGCCTTGTGTTCCAAAAGAGAGTCAGTTCTTGTTGGGATCTCAAGTGGCTTAAGATATGAACATCGTTCCAGAAGATTTGTCACGTATGACAATGAATGGGACAAATGATGTCTTTTGCTAAGTTTAACATCTAAGACTTCACCTAGCTAAAGAGAATAAAGGAACTATCTTTGTAGTGCAATACAGTGCATGAAGGGAAGCATATTAAGTTCAGTTCCACCCCTCCATAATATTCATCATACATATGTCTAACTTTGATAAGCATAACGTTAATGAAGTTAATTTATATATAAAACAATGCACATAGTTTAGGTCTATTGTTCTATGAGTCTTGACATGTATATCAAGTATATAATTCTGGGGATGTGTGTGTGTGTGTATGGGTATGTGTGTGTGTATGGGTGTGTGTGTGTGTATGGGTGTGTGTGTGTGTATGGGTGTGTGTGTGTGTCTGTGTGTGTGTGTGTGGTGTGTGTGTGTGTGTGGTGTGTGTGTGTCTCTGTGTGTGTGTCTCTGTGTGTGTGTGTGGGGGGAGTGTGTGTGTGTGTGTATGGGTGTCTGTGTGTGTGTGTGTCTGTGTGTGTGTGTATGTCTGTGTGTGTGTATGGGTGTGTGTGTGTCTGTGTGTGTGTGGTGTGTGTGTCTGTGTGTGTGTCTGTGTGTGTGTGTGTGTATGGGTGTGTGTGTGTGTGTGTGTGGCGTGTGTGTGTGTCTGTGTGTGTGTGTGTGTCTGTGTGTGTGTGTCTGTGTGTGTATGGGTGTCTGTGTCTGTGTGTGTGTCTGTGTCTGTGTGTGTGTGTGTATGGGTGTGTGTGTGTGTGGTGTGTGTGTGGTGTGTGTGTGTGTGTGTCTGTGTGTGTGTGTGTGTCTGTGCCTGTGTGTGTGTGTTTGTGTGTGTATGGGTGTCTGTGTGTGTGTGTCTGTGTCTATGTCTGTGTGTGTGTGTATGGGTGTATGTCTGTGTGTGTGTGGTGTGTGTGTGTCCGTGTGTGTGTGTCTGTGTGTGTGTGTGTTTGTGTGTGTCTGTGTGTGTGTGTCTGTGTGTGTCTGTGTGTGTGTGTCTGTGTAGAAGTCAGAGATCAATCTCAGGTACCATTTTTGAGGTAATATACTACCTCTTGTTTTCTGTTTTTTGTTTTGTTTTTGTTTTTGTTTTTTGAGAGAAGTTATCTGACTAGTTTTGAGTTCACTGATTAGGCTAGAGTGGCTAGTCAGTGAGTCCTTGGAATCTGCCTGTCCCCACTTCCCAAGTAGTAGGATTACAAGCACATGTCCCCATGTCTAGTTTTTCTATGTGGGTTCTAGGCAATGACCTCAGGTCCTTAAACTATAAAGTAAGCAACTGACTGAGCTGTATCTCCAACCCTGTATAGTATATGCTTGATTTTTATAAGTCTTCCAAAGATACATTGGAGTTCTAACTTGCAGTACTTCTGAATGTGATCTGTATTGAAGATATGGCCTTTACTGAAGATTCATGTTAAAACTGAGGTCATTAGGATATGCCTTAATCCAGTATGACTTGTGGCTATATAAAAAGGGACCATTTGGATGGAGATATGACACAAGGAGCATGCCTTCTAAAGAGAAGAGTTTCATGCTTCTGCAAGCCAAACAATGACCAGAGCCAAGAGATCTTTCTTAGCACCTTAAGAGAGAGCATGGCCCTGCCAACACCTTGACTTTGGGCTTCCGTCTTCCAGAGAGCTATGACACAACCCACTCACTGCATTTCTCCTGGTCACCCCCTCCTACCATCCTTCCCCCATCTCCCTCCCCCCTTCTCCTCTGAGTGGGTGGGGTTCCCCTGGATATCCCTGCGACCCTGGCACTTCAAGTCTCTTCGAATCTACATGCTTTCTCTTCCACTGAGGCCAGAAAAGGCAGTCCAGTTATAAGAACATATCACACATACAGGAAAGAGCTTTTGGGATAGACCCCTTTCCATTGTGATCAAACACTATGACCAAAAACTACTTGGCGATTAAACTCATTGTTTCAGCTGACTGTTGCAGTCTAGCACGAGAGGAAACCAAGACAGGACTCAAAGGCAGAAACCTGGAGGCTGGGTCTGAAGCTTGGAGGATGCTTTATACTGGCGTGTCCCTGATGGCTCGCTCAGACTGCGTTTTTTATAATCTCAGGACCAACTCCTAACATTGGCAACACTACAGTAATCGAGGCCACCCAAAATTAATCATCAATAAAATTAAATGCCCTGCAGACTTACCTACAGGCCAATCTCCTGGAGGCATATTCCCAGTTAAAATTAGCTCTTACCAGAGGTGTCCAAGTTTGTATCAAGTCGACAAAAACAAACAAACAAACAAATAAAAAACAACACTATAGTGAGAATTTTGATTTCTTTAAAAAACACAGAAATAGTATAGGTTTTCACTATAATCCCAGGTGTGGGATATGGGGCTGCTTCAGATTGTCCGAAGCAACTGACTCTGTTTGGCCTTGTGCTCTAGCAAGTGTGTAATTTTGGTCAGCTGGAGATAGTTTCTGATTGTGTGACATTTGAAGTTCTAGGGACTTTTCCGAGGGTATATAAATGCTTGACTTGTTATTCTTGTTATGGTTGTTGTTGGTGGGTTGTGGGTTGTTGACTGTTGATGGTTGCTATTGACTCTGGTTTTTTGAGTAGTCATATGCAAAGAAGAAACAGCAAGAAGAAATTAAATAAATTGATGGCAAAGATCAAACTTGCCCCAAGGAACTCAAAGCCCCTAACCAGCAGGAAGTAGTTTAATGATAACATTGCTGCCTTTCCCTTTGTACCCTTTTCTCCCCTATCTAGTGTTAGGGGGTATAAAGGATAGAAAAGGGAGAGGATAATGGTGGAAGAAAAATCACCCACAAAGTAACAAAAGGCAGGCTACATAGCACAATCATCCCCATGTCGATTTGACACACTAATATCTGTTATTAAACCGTAACATTTATGTAAACCATGGCCTTTCCTTCATCCTTCAAATCTCATATTAACATCTTAGTATCATAATATAAACAGCATAACATTAAATCCCACAACTGTATCCATGAAAGTTGTATAAAATATGCTTTGGAAAGACTGAATCATTTCCTTTGGGGTATGATGTTGCATGAATATCACTGTTCCATGGAAAACTGGTCAATTATATCCAATTACTATCTTTGCTTGATGAAAAAGATCAAAGAAATGTAAGCCAATATCGTGGAGAAATAATGAGTTTCTTTAAACATCCATTTAAAAGTGTTATATTATTTACCTCAAATGTTGCAATGTTTATTAGCTTTTGTTACTTAGGAACTTGCGGTCTATTGTATTGCTCATTCTTAAGAAAGATCTGTCTTTAATTACTATTTGTAAATATTGTATTTAAGGAATTTACTACATATTGTGTAAGGGGGAAATCCTATGATGTCTTTGTTCACAAGTGAGAATATGTTGCTTTTCTCTGTTACATTTAACATATATTTATCACAAATATTTCTAGATTTAATTTTTTTTTTAGTTTTAATTATGCCCATGTCTACAAGATCATCTGTCACTGTAAATCACTTAATGACAAAAATTGCAGAATTCGTTTACTTGTATAACATGGAAGTATACATCATCCATCTTTGTATAAGCTTTTGCATTGTTTACCTGTTTGAAATAATTTATTCTCCAAAAAAAAGAAGTACTGTTAAAGCCTTGAGCATTAGACTTGAGATTAGACTGATGGAAATTAGAGAAAAGCCAGAATGGAAACAAACTAAAAAGATAGGTTTGCTGACCAAATGGATATACAGATGTGGGAGAGGAAGATTCTAGAAGCAACAGATTTCGTAAAATACCTTGATATTATAATAAAATTCCAAAAGAATCAACTTAATGGAAACGGGGATTCATTTTGGCTCATGGTTTGAGGATATATGCTCATCGTGGTGGGGAAGGCATGGTAGCATCATCAGGTTGTCTTTGATGGTGAAAGCATGAGGCAGTTTGCTTTCTTTTTGGTGGACCAGGAAGTATAAAGAGACGAATGTTGGCTGTCAGCTATCTTTCTCCCTTTTCTCTATTTATTCTTTCTGAAATCCTAAACCATAGGATGGTGTCTCCATATTCAGGGCAAGCATTTTCCATCATTCAATTTTCTGTGGAAATAATCTCACAGAAACCCTGCCTCAGCTTCTTTTCCCCTTTATAGTGATAAAACACCTAGATGAAAGAAACTTAGGGGAGAAAAAAGTTACAATGTCTCTCAGTTCAAGATAGAGTACATCATGGTGAGGAAGTCCGGGTATCAGGGGATGAAAGCATCTGCATCCACAAATAAGGACAAAGAGAAACAGATGTGCATTTGTGCTCAGCTTGTTTTTTGTTTGTTTTTTGTTTTTGTTTGTTTCAATTTTATACAGTTCAAGATCCTACCCACCCCCTCCTGCCTCACTGCCCTAGCATTCCCCTACACTGAGGCATCAAGCCTCCATAGAACCAAGGGCCTCCCCTCCCACTGATGTAAGATAAGGCCGTCCTCTGCTACATATGCAGTTGGAGCCATGGGTCCCTCCATGTGTACTTGTTGGTTGGTGATTTAGTCCCTGGGAGCTCTGGGGGTAGGGGAGTATGGTTGGTTGGTGTTGTGGTTCTTCCTATTGGGTTTCAAACCCCTTCAGCTCCTCCAAACCTTCCCCTAATACTTCCATTGGGGTCCCCGTGCTCAGCCCAATGGTTGGCTCTGAGCATCTGCATTTGTATTGGTCAGGCTCTGGCAGAGCCTCTCAGGAGACAGCCATAGCAGGCTCCTGTCAACAAGCACTTCTTGGCATTAGCAATAGTGTCTGGGTTTGATGTCTGCATATGGAATGGATCCCCAGGTAGGGCAGTTTCAGGATGGCCTTTCCTTCAGTCTCTGCTCTACAATTTGTCCATGTATTTCTTTAGACAGGAGCAATTCTGGGTTAAAATTTTGGAGATGGGTGGGTGGACCCATCCCTCAACTGGGGGACTGTGCCTAACCTCTAGATATGGTCTCTATATGTTCTTTTTCCCCTTTGTTGAGTATTTCAGCTAATGTCAGTCCCATTGGGTCCTGGGAGCCTCTTACTTTCTTGGCATCTGGGACTTTTCCTCTAAGGAAAGGAAACTTTAAAAATGATAGTCATTATCACAGTGTTATGTAACATAAGAAGCAGAGATATATATTTATTAACCTTTCCATAATAAGCATATGATTTTAAATCCTTTGTTCAAGAGGTCTTACTTGGTGTCTAGCTAGGTCAAAGGTTGTTTGGAAGGGAATGAACCTGGCAGATGCAACAAGAGCTGCAATGGATAAGTGAGCTTCTTGGAGACAGTCCACCATTTTGCTCTGCCATGACAGATGTGCCTGGAGAGGCACAGACCCAGGGTCTTAGTCCTAGAATTGCTTCTTGCTACTGACGTGCCTTCTCATGTCTGTCATTGCTACAGTCCTCATATATCTGGCATGGTGTGATTGAGCATGGGGAGAGCCTCACTGCCTATAGCCTGGTGTGATTACTTCCTGGATGATAGCCCACTCTATTGGGCAAGTTTCCTGCCGATCAACATGAAGATGAATGTTCTTGAGACAATGCTGTTTAGATGAATTAATGATTTTATGGAATTCCTGATTTCGTTTAAGTAATTTTAGGAAGTTAGTTTGATTTCAGTAATTTGGGGAAGTTAGGATAGTTGATAGAAAGTTTCAAGTTAGAATCTAAGACTGAATGTGTCCCTTCCTCACAGAAGAGCAAAAGCTGCATAGGCTAGAGAAAGGAGCACGGTGAGCACTCATGTGTTACAAGCACGTAAATTGTAGTAGCAAGAAAAATAGGCTTGGGACAAATTAATGATCAAAGAAAACATTCTTTCTAGGCTGGGTCTGAGTCCCTGGGTCTTATATCTAGGGCTAAGGCCACAGGTTTTGGTGTGACATGAAAAGGAAGGTCATAAACAAAGAGTAGGTAATTTCATTGTTCGTGTAAGAGCAGAGAACAGATGATTAGCCAGTTTAGATGATCAAGACTTCAAATATAAGATATAAGGTAGATGATGATCTGTTTCTTGGTAAATACAATTTTTTTTGTCAGCTAAGCATAGGGAAGAACTTGCTACTATAGACTTGCTTAAATTTTGTTTATCAATAACAAAAAATATGGCTTTGGGGTTATGATGAACTTATGGAGAGAAAGGTAGATGGGAAATAGTTAGGGATGAAGTTCAAAAGTACTATACATAATTTCCCTTTGTGTAGTGATTTTAATGTGTTTCTGAAGAATATGATTTTGTGGGGATTGTTTTTAGAGAATATGTAGCATGTGGCTATGAGGCAATCTTTTTCATACATAGAGAATTCTGTCTTAGGTGATATAAAAAGGACTAAGGGAAAAATAACATTGTTTGGAGTACTACTCAACAACTAAAAACAATGACTTCACAAAACTCACAGGCAAATGGTTGGGACTAGAAAATATCATATTGAGTGAGGTAACCCAGTCACAAAAGAATACACATGGTATGTACTCACTGATAAGTGGATATTAGGCAAAAAGCTCAGAATATCCATGACACAACTCACAGACCCTAAGAAGCTTAAGAAGAAGGAAGACCAAAATGTGGATGCTTCAGTTCTTAGAAGGGGGAACAAAATACTCATGGGAGGTAGAGGGTAGGAGGGACTCGGGAGGAAGAGAGGACAGAGAGGGTAAAGGGGGAGCAGGAGCAGGTATGGGAGGAAATGGGGGTGATATATAGAGGGTCAGGAAACTGAACAGTTATGTAGCAATGGGGGTTGGGGAACTGGGGGTAGCCACCAGAAAGTCAGATGCCAGGAAAGCAAGAGGCTCCCAAGACCCAACGGGGATGACACAACAAACCTGTAGAAACCATATCCAGAAGTTAGGCAAGGCCCCTGTTTGAGGGATGGGGCTACCCACTCATCTCCAAAATTTTAACCCAGAATTGCTCCTGTCTTAAAGAAATATAGGGACAAAGTGTGGAGCAGAGACTGAAGGAAGAGCCAGGCAGACACTTCCCCACCTGGGAATCCATCACAAATGCAGACACCAAACCCAGACACTATTGCTAATGCAAGAAGTGCTTGTTGACAGGAGCCTGCTGTAGCTGTCTCCTGAGAGGCTCTGCCAGAGCCTGGCCAATACAGATGCAGATGCTTGCAGTCAACCATCCCACTGAGCACAGGGACCCAATGGAGGAGTTAGGGCAAGGTCTGGAGGAGCTGAAGGGGCTTGCAACCTCATAAAAAGAAACACAACATCAACTAACCAGACCCACCCCCACAAGCTCCCAGGGACTAAACCACCAACCAAAGAGGACTCCAGCTCCAGCTTCAGCTGCATATATAGCAGAGGACTGCCTTATCTGGCATCAATGTGAGGAGAGACCTTGGTTCTGTGAAAGCTCGATGCCCCAGTGTAGGGGACTGCTAGGGTGGGAGTGCGTGGGTGCATGGGGGAGCACTTTCATAGAAGCAGGGGGAGGGGGAATGGGATAGGGGGTTTCCAGAGGGGAAACCAGGAAAGGGGATAACAGTTGAAATGTACATAAATAAAATATCCAATAAAAAAATAACATTGTTGGAGTCTTGCTCCATCCATGCAACATATCTGTCTGACTGTGTATGTATGTATGTATGTATGTATGTATTATATATGTATGTATTATGTATATACATACATATATGTGCATATGTGAAGTTGTTGGAGCTTGTTGGAACTTGCTTCATCTACCAAGTTTGTGTGTGTTCATGTGTGATTCCCCTTTGCCAGCCCTAGAGAATTAAGATTGGTCCCTCAGAAATCTGCTGAGTGATCACTCACTGACCACACTCAACCTTCCTTGGGTTACTCTGTGAGGTCAAATCTGACCTTCCATGAAACATTCCTTGTGGGAAGGAGCATGAACAAATGAGAGGGCTATGGTCTCAGAGCTCTGAGGAGCATCATGGGCTTCTTTGGTGGTATAGACATCACCTAGAACTGCTCTGAATAAACAGTATTTCTGACTACCCTGAAGTTCTAAATTCCTTTTATATTCTCTGCATTTCATCATGTTTACCAGGATGACAAATGAATTTACTCTGGGAGATACATATATGTTCACAAAAGAACATAGAGATATGGTCTGATCTTGTTCAAGATTCCTCATGTGATGGAAACGTGAAGTATTCGTCTCTCTGAGTCTGGTTTGTATCATTTAATGTGATGTCTTTCACCAACTTTCATGAAAGTGACAAATTTCGTGCTTTATGGTTGAATAGCAGTCAATTATAAACATGTCAATAATATGCATACATTCATACCACATTTCTAGTGTGCACTGCATAGTATTGAAATATCACACACAACACTATTAATACGTGTAATCAATATACATAAGCAAAAACAAAGGATTATAAAGGAAAATAGTAATACCATAGACATTAAATGTTGATCATATTACCTTAGGTAATTCTGATGTACATTTGTAGCAATTACCCTTTTCCCATTTAATTTCCTTATTTGATGCTTTTGATAATAAACCTTAGAAGGCTACATTATTGTCTTAATTTTAAAGATAAGGAAATCAACTTTCAAAATATTCAGGTAATGTACTAGGTTTTAAAATTTATGTGTCTTGCTTGACCTTTAAAGTCTAAAGTGTAGAGTTTCAACTTTGCTCAGTTCTCTCTCTCTCTCTCTCTCTCTCTCTCTCTCTCTCTCTCTGGGTGTGTGTGTGTGTGTGTGTGTGTGAGAGAGAGAGAGAGCGTGCACACATGTGTATGTATATGGTGTATGTGTAGCAGTATGTGTGATGTGTAAGTATTTGTGGTATTTATGGTGTAGTGAAGTTTGTGTGTGGTGTATGGTACATGGTGTATGTATACTTTGTAGGGCGGGGTGTGTGAGTCTGCGTGTGTCTGCATGTGTGCCTCTTTCTGTGTGTGTGGGTGCATGTGCACATGTGCCGTGTGATGAGAGGTGGTGACAAGAATGATGACAAAATCATTTGTAGAAAATCACACGTCTTTTGCTAAGCTGTTTTCTGTCACACACCCACTAGAGATTAGGCAGAAGTGGTGAGTTAGGAGAAACTGCCCTGAGTTCTGTCAAACTTCCTCAGCCTCAGACACAGTGTAATTTTTCAGTAGGGGCAGGTAGTTGTGCTCTTCCCCTTCCTCTATTGATGTAGATCAGATGAGTCTTGGGAGTATTTGAGTTTACTATTCAAATACTTCGTTTTCACTGACGGGCTTGCATGTCCATGACCTTCCTGATTAAAGTGGCAAAACAGATACATTAGCACAACAACTTAGCCCTGCGTGCCTTCAGTGAGGTGGAAGACTGAGGTTAGAGCAGCAAACAACCCAACCTCCCAACCTCCTGCCGTTTCTATGGTTCTACCTGTGCCATTGTTGTGGCGCCTTAGCGCCTCTCCGTTGTATCCCAGTCTGACCTTGTCTTCTGCACACAGGGCTCCGCTCTGCCTTGACTCAGCCAGCTGCTGCTCTGACACAGAGGCTCCTTTTGTCTCTGCTTCCCTGTTCTAGGCCGTCAGCCAATGCTTCCTTCTCAGCAGTTTTTGGCTTCAGCTGCTCTTGGCCTCCTGCCCCATGGCCACTCACCTCACCACTGCTTCTGTTTCTGCCCTCTGCTTTAAACCCTGATGTCCCACTCTATGTGACTTTTCTATCTAGGAGGTAGTGAGAACAGGTCGCTCTGCTCTTGTTAACTGAATATTTCTCCTTTTATTGACATACTTGTCACCTGCTCCCTGAAGAGGCTACTGAGAAGAGCCAATGGACAACACTTGCTGTCAGATTGTTCCTTATGGCTGTACATCAATGTGCTATGAGGCCCATGCCTTGGCTTAGGGTGAGGACCTTAGCTTTTCCTTCAGGGGCACCATGGCAGTCATCTTAACCTTCTCAGGGCAATGAAGCTCTTAGCTGTACGTGAGGCCTACTCATTGTTGCCTGGACTTCTTACTGAAGCTATAAGTTCTGGTGACAAATGTGAGTTAGTTTTATGATATACTTCTCTGCTTCCTCCTCCTCCTCCTCCTCCTCCTCTTCTTCCTCTTCTTCCTCCTTCTCCTCCTTGTCCTCCTTTTCCTCCTCTTCCTCTATCCTCCTTCTTTTTTAACAGGGTCTCCTGTAGCCTAAGATGGCTTCAAACTTGCTATCTAACTAAGGATAGCCTCAAACTACTCTTCATTCCTTCTGCACGAACCTCTCAAGTGCTGAGACTATAGGTTTTCCAGGTAGTTAGCATGGCTTGTGTGTTGCCAAGGACTGAGATTTATGCATAACAAACAAGTATTTTATCAACTGGGCAAACATTTCAAGCTCTGTATTAAAAAAAAAAGTCTTGATTTATCTATTGATAGCCAGCTTCTCATTATTGATGTGCTCTGCTATCAATACAGTGACAATGGTGGTAATGCTATTATCAGCATTAGTAATAGTTTTCTTTAGTTACTATTTGTTATTGCTACAGTCCTCTGAAGAAGTTATATGAAGTTTCAACTTCTGGTTTCTTCACAGAATAATGTTTCCATATTAAATAACAATATAATCCATGTACAATTCGATAAACTGCTGGTTGACTGTTAAGCATTTGAAGGGTCTCAGAGGTTAACTTTCTCACCTTCTTGCTGACCTAGCCACTTTTGTAGAGGTGTTTCAGTGACACTGGGGGGTCAGCTGACCTGAGGATGTATGAGGAGCCTGGCTATGGGCATCTACCACAACTTTTAGCAATAAACCTGCTAGTCTACCAACTATACCACAAGCTTTAGCAATGAACCCAAAGATGAAGAAAGCAAGGATGATAAATGCCATGCTTGGGACAACAGGGTTCTAATCCAGAGCAGAAGAGGCTGGTTATTATCTGGGTTCTATTACCGTTTATATGATGGTGGACATCATATAAATCACTGAGATGGCTAGCAATCCCAGCTAGTGGGGAAAATCCAGGATTGAAAGGAACCAGTAATAGAGACAAAAGTAATTAAATATATTTGCAGGGTCCAAAGTATAAAGGACCTTTCTTCTCAATATAAGCTTTCTAGTGGCTTAATGAAAATATAGCCTGGTTTAGGGGATCCCATAGAAGAGGAGCAGAAGGGGCCACAACAGATGCGAAGTTTAGTTGGTTAACAAAAATCTCTGACGTTCATTAAAGAGTGCAAAGGACAGACTGAGCTCCTGTAAAGAGAGCCAAGGAAGCCTATAGCAGGTTAGCAATGTTATAGCAAAGAGGTCAGGAGGTTAGAGCAGAATTTCAGACCTAGGACAAGAATAGATTCTAGGTAGACAATCAGCTGGCCAGGCTCCTCCGGGCTCTTAAAATGACAGAATTACAGTTCTTTATGTAAGAATGATGTTGGCTGAAATGGAATTAGTAGCTGGAGGGAACAAAGCTCCTGACTGAAGGAAGCAATTGATGCAGGAAAAGAGATACAGCAGGAAGTGGCAGCCTTAGTGTGCTGATATAACAGAGTCTCTAGTTGGCTGGTTTTCCTGGGCTTTCTGGGTGTATGACTGGAGCTATAAAACACATTCCGTGCTGGGTAAAGTGATTTGCTGGCCAGTCTATACAGACATGTCTCTTTTTATCTTAATGAAAGGCTTAAGTATTGCTCAAGATTAAACATTGGAACCAAAAACACACATGCAACATACATGGAATTGGTAGAAATCAGAGTGATACGTCTTTGTTTACTTCTTATTGATATATGTGTGATTGTAGTTCTTAAAGCCACTGAATTAAGAAAGATGTCGGATACCATTTTATTTCTCACTATGTGCATAACAAAATTGAGTCATGGAGATAAGATTGTTAAAAATTGGGGTAGGAAGTTAAGGGCACAAATCTTTGGAGAGTAGATTTCCTCCAGGCCCTCATTAATTCTTACTCTTACTCCTCTTGGCAAGATACTTACCTTTTGTGGCTGCTTACTTTTTCAGTTATCTTTCTTCACATGGCTTTAGGGAACTCCAGCATGGCATCAGAAGAACGGTAAGTTGTAAAACTTCCACAATGATTACTAATAAGAATAAGACCATTCCTCTTAAACCACAGTTACTTAAACAGATAAGAATGTCAGATCAGGCTTATAATGGCCCCATTTCTTGGGTGGGTTGAACTGAAGCAAGTGTGAATTCAAGGATCCCATCATCCTATCTTGACAACCTATATCTCTTCATGCTGCCTACTGTAAATCTCTGAAGTGGCACCTTAGCTCTAGACTCAGTCAATTTACTCTTTGCAACATGCTATTTTTCCTCCCTATCTAGACTATAAGTCAAGTTCAGGACATGTATCCCTACAGGAAGAAATGAAGTAAGATACTACACAGTGACCTGAGAACTGTTGAGAGAGCAGGCCATGCCTGGAGAGCCAGTGAGAATGACAAAAACCCTCTAAGCTTCAAATTTTAAAGGAACAGATCGATTTCCACTAAGGGGTCAACTTGCCATTTTTCACTCCATGGATTGTCAGGTCTGTGATGCTGTACGTGCCCAGAAGAGCATCGCAAGGATTGTCTCCTACAGAGAGTTGCTAGGAGAAAAATGTTCCGAACAAGTCCACAAGTAAAACGTGTTCATATTTTTCAAATGTTTTGGGTGAGTACTGAAAAAAAAATTACTACCCTGGATTCTCCTCTCCCTGGTCGTTCAATTAGATCCTGTAAAGTTGGATTAAAAGTAAATAAGTAGCCAGTTAGAGGCTGCAAGTATTGTGTTTTGATACTTGAATCTGTAAAATTTCTACATGACAGATTATAGATATTATTGCTATATAGTTTTTATTTTGTTTACATGTTTTCACAGCTTTTATTTGTTTGAACCTACTCATCTCCTTGTTCAACACAATGCTCAGATTATTTACAAAGTGAATGGTGTGTGTGTGTGTGTATATGTGTGTGTGTGTGTGCACGTGTGTGTGTGTGTGTGTGTGTGTGTGTGTTGATCATCCCAGGAAATATAGAGTTTGGGGAATGGTAAAGAAAGAAAATGATTGTAACTGAGACAAAAATGTATATTACAGACTAAAAATATATTTTCACACATCAGAACCATGTCACAACTAGGGACATCGATGTTTCAAAATTAAGTGATTTATCATCACAATTCTAAAGACTATCTTTTGCCACCATTGTAATGTTATGTCATACAACAAATCTCTAAGTACTTTAAAAATGTTTTATGATGATTAGTAAGATAAATCTCAGTGGGAGTTTTCTGTTCATTAGGTAATATTACTTCTATCATGGTCCTACATAAACACCACATTCGGGGTTATACAACTGGAAATAACTAGAAGAGTCTTAGCCCTTATAAACAAAATACTTATTAAATACTAAGTAAGGACAACTCATCTCTTAATTCATGCTACTTAATAAGTGCTTGACCTAAAATAGTCAACTTTCTTCCTTTCCTGCATTAAATCCCCTGGCATGTGCTTGTCAGAAGCAATTAAAACATAGCTTTATAAGAAGTTCAAATTCAGATGGTTAATAAACTCATTTGTGGAACTAGAGGACCATTTTCTCAGCCAGATTAAGAGGTTTTCTTTATAAAAATATTGTTTTGAATAAGAATCAGCCCCCTAAATGAGCTACACAAATATTGACTGTGAAAGAAAAACTAATAAAATATTTTGTTATATTTAAAAATATTTTTACTACATTATATTTAAAATATTTTATTGGTGAGGAAGCTGCTAAATCAATGTTCAGAAAGCAGGACTGGAATGCATGAGCACATACAGAAAGCAGACTGGAATGCATGAACACATACAGAAAGCAGACTGGAATGCATGAGCGCATACAGAAAGCAGACTGGAATGCATGAGCGCATACAGAAAGCAGACTGGAATGCATGAGCGCATACAGAAAGCAGACTGGAATGCATGAGAGCATACAGAAAGCAGACTGGAATGCATGAGCGCATACAGAAAGCAGACTGGAATGCATGAGCGCATACAGAAAGCAGACTGGAATGCATGAGCGCATACAGAAAGCAGACTGGAGTGCATGAGCGCATACAGAAAGCAGACTGGAATGCATGAGCGCATACAGAAAGCAGACTGGAGTGCATGAGCGCATACAGAAAGCAGACTGGAATGCATGAGCGCATACAGAAAGCAGACTGGAGTGCATGAGTGTATACAGAAAGCAGACTGGAGTGCATGAGCGCATACAGAAAGCAGACTGGAGTGCATGAGCGCATACAGAAAGCAGACTGGAATGCATGAGCGCATACAGAAAGCAGACTGGAGTGCATGAGCGCATACAGAAAGCAGACTGGAATGCATGAGCGCATACAGAAAGCAGACTGGAATGCATGAGCGCATACAGAAAGCAGACTGGAATGCATGAGCGCATACAGAAAGCAGACTGGAATGCATGAGCGCATACAGAAAGCAGACTGGAATGCATGAGCGCATACAGAAAGCAGACTGGAATGCATGAGCACATACTCAATATTAACAAAGGCAATGACAGAAGGCAACGCTAACGGTCCTTAATATAACACGAAACAGTACTACCCATGAACATTTGAGGACAAGTACTTGGAAAGATATCTGGCAGTATACTTTTTAATATAGGCAACTTGTGTAGTGGTTCTTTGCGGTGCTTGATTGGCTAGTTTTATCATTCTTCTTTCAATTGTACCCAATCAAACTTGATTTTGCCATTTCAATAGGAATAGACCCATATCTAAGAAGTAAAACAGAACAAAAGAAGAAAACTACACCCCATGGTCAAAGCGGATGTGAATACACAGCACCTATCTGTGGGAAAGTCCAGGTTAATACACTTTATTCTCTCATCTGGTCACAACGAGTGGAGGGCAAGCCAAAGCTACCTCCTAGTTTCAGTGTCCTTATATTTTAAAATGAAAGCCATTGTGGATGATACTGCCTTTGGAAGGATACTGCAAAATACCGAGAAAGTCGTCCAACAAAGCATCCACTATTGCAGCCATGTTGTGACGTGCACCCAAAGAGGTGCCAGTAAGTGTTCATTGTAAAGCTGGGCTATGTGAATAGAGAATAAAACTCACTGTGTGAACTAGCTTTTCGAGAGGGCATTGATTAATCTTCTTATAAAATGGATTTTTTTTTAAAGATCTTTTGCTTAAAACATGGGAGAAGTTTTCACTAGAGTAAGCCACTGTGCTTATTATAGACTTGGTGAGGGTGTGACCTTGCCACATTTTCCTCTGATTTACTCTGCCTCTTAAATGAACACAGTTCTTTAGTTAAACATGAGGCTGGAGACTGACAGAAGACTTTGCTGTTTCCTTCCCAGTCAAGCTGTTCTCTGGTCCCACCCCACATCTGGATACAGCTTCAGGCACTTGGACCCAGGAGTGCTTAGGCTCAGGTTGTACACATCCCTAGGCAGCCACATTCTGCCACGTGTCAGATTTGCTCCTGGGGTTTGGGGACTATTGGACCCCACTTTTCTAGTTATTTCTGTGCTGTACACTAATCCTTTCAAGAAGAGGTCTACCCTCCACAGAAGGAAATCCTGTCATTCACTGCTGGAAACCTCAACCATGCTAGCAAGAGCTCACCAAAATGCCTATGTTCTTGTTGTATACAGAATATCACAGCCAGTTTGTCTATAGATTTTAAGTAGCTGAGCATTCTTTATCCAAATTTAGAAAAAAAGCAATATAAGAAAGAAAACAAGCCTGGTAAGCATATGTGGATGGGAAGGAAGCAAACCCACCACGGTTTGGTCTTGACTGTTGGGTCTAAAACGATGCTGGAATCTTCTATACAATGGGTTTTAATGGAAGAATAACTCATAGAATTTACAGAGTTGATAACTCAAAACCAATGATGAACAGGATTATTGTAAATTTGATTATGGAAATAAATGGGAAGGCCTAAAAAATTAAGGTTAATGTAATTAAAGTTTGAACTACATGTATTCATATGATGATGCACCTCCAATGTAGGAATGTGCATGCTTTCTCAGATGATGAGACTCTGTGGACTTTAGTGGTTGTGGTGGGATGAATATTAACATGGTCCCCATGACCTTTACCCCTGGAATCACCATCATCATTAAGTAGATCATCTACTCTAATTACGAACACTTGAAAAACCTTGGGTATCTTTGGTTGAGAGTAGAAGAGGATGTTAGCTGAAAGTGAAGCCGGAGAAGGATTTTTCTGTTATCTCTGTCTTTGATGATCAAGTAGGCATCTGTGAAGACATGAGTGTGGCTATGGGCTGACAGTCAGTAGGTTAACAGGACCTCAGTACCATGATTCTTTTGCAAATCCTCCAGAGAACTGTTCAACCCAAGCAAAACTTCACTTTCAGCCTTGAGATATTCTAAGCACAAAATCTAGTTAAGCATCCTGTGATTTAACAAATGTATGTGATGTAAAGCTGCTAAACTTATGGTGATTAGCTATACAGCATAAATATAGGTACAATGTGTAGACCCTATTCCTATTTGGGGCAACTTTGTGTTGACCAGATCACTAAAGGGGAAGTTACATAGAAAAATGCTGGGAAGCCACTTTTTTCAGCTTTATGTCTCCTGGGGATGAGGGTGGGGAATTAAAACAACATCCTCCTCATCCTCAATAACAACAACAACAACAATATCAGCAACAGCATCAGCAACAGTAGCAGTTCTTTGCCATTTAGTCTGGATGGAGTAGATAGTTCTGGAAAATAACTGACTGTCCATGTGGATGAATGAATAATCCAGGGTAGTCTCGTGGATACATGTCTTCAAGCTTTTGTGCTCAGTCATCTACAGTTCTGGTAAATTTCCCATCTTCAAACTGTGCTATTCAATACAAGAACGGGAGGAGGAGAAGGAAGAGGAGGAGGAGGGGAGGAGGAGGGAAAAGAAAAAGAAGGTAAACCCAAAATAAAACATAATTCCAGGCAGTATAATCTATATCCAAGGTTGACTCAGGGTGAGTTTTAGTCAAATGCTTAGTCAAATCTAAGCTTAACTCATTGTGAGTTTTATAGTCATACTTGAGACAAATTGGGTCTTTCTCCTCCTGTCTCTGTCTCTCTCTCTCTCTTTTTCTAGAAGTCTACCTGAATCAAGTAATTGTTCCTGTGACATGACCAGACAGATTTTTCTAGATACAACTGAACACTCACCAGACCAAGGCTCTGTACCCAACAGAAGGAAAAATTAAAGTACCTTTGTAAATTTAGTATTTTGATACGTAGCTATTTTAGGTATTAGTTATCAGTGTGACAAATAGAAAGGGATAAACAAGTAAAAGAAGAGGATTGCTTGTTTTGTCTCACAGTTTCAGATATTTCAGTCTGTATTTGTTCGCCTCTCTGTGCTTGGGCATATCACCATGGCAACATGGAGGTATAATTGCAGAGATTGTTGTCAAAAACAGGAAGCAGAGAAAGAAAGGGAGACCTGGCCTAATATTCAAAGAAAGGCTCACCTCTTACACATTTCCTCCAGCTAGGCCACACCCTATAAAGTTTCAACAACTGTCCAGAATTGCATCACTAGCTATTCAAAACTCAAGGCTGCTGGGGATAATTGACATGGAAATATAACAGTGCAGGGCATCTTTCCACCATTTTTGGTATATAATAAATGTTGAGAGTGCCAGGAAGAATACCAGCCTTCACTTTCATGGTATGACTTAGCCACCATGTACTCTCTGAAATATCACAACAGTAACATTCTACACCATGAGCTCACAGGGGAAGGGCACCATTAAGAAAGAAAGACTGTGTGAGTCTCCACCTGCAATGAGTTACTGTGAAGTAGCAACTGCCAATAAAACATTACGTTAGGCAGGGGCAGAAGGGACTTCCATCCCATGGCATATGGGTATGAGTAGCTTCAGGTCACAAAGTTAGAGAGGGGACAGGAAAAGGCAGCTACTTCGATTTTGAGACAGAGACAAATGTTAACAAATGCATATAATTTAGCTGAAGAGACTTCAGCTTAAACAGTTTTAGTTTGGGGGTTGGTTTTTCCTGGCAGTTATAAATAACACAGAATTGACCATTTTTGACAAATTCAAGCTCAGATGTCAGTAGCAGCAAGTACATTCCGATTGTCATGCAACCCTGTGGGCATTTGCAGTTGAAGGATATGGCAGAAGTTTTCAAAATGTTTCCAACACTGAAGCCTGCTGTTTTATGTTTTACTTTGTCACTTGCATTATTATGTAAAAGGTATAACTTGGAAGAGTTTTGTTAATTTACATTCTGCACATAGCAAGCTAATAGAGGGTATTATGTCTGTAGTACTAAATCTCCAGAGATAGCCGGAAAACTTCAGAAGCAAAATTGTTGAAAATATTCATTACAAATTGTTCCTAATATACAATGATTTGTCTTAATGATTTCCCACTTTGTAATGGTGTGAAAGGCATATCCATTAAGTACAAATATCGTAGTTTGGGTTTTGAATTTTGATCTCCTGAAATGGTGAAAGGTAGTTACATATGTTTCTAGGATGCTGGGAAATGGCTGTCAGCCCTAACATCAAGACACTCTCCCATCATTACTATGAACGAGAATTATTCTGTGGTGTGCGGTGTAGCTAAGTGATGGTGTTGTTTGGAAGTTCATGTGCATTACAAACATTTTCAACTGAATGTGTTCTTCTTCACTCATTCTCACACAGCCTTTCTTTCTTAATGGTGCCCTTCCCCTGTGATTTCATGGTGCAGAACTTGACTGTTGTGACATTTTAGAGAGTACATGTTGGCTAAGTCAAACCACGAAAGTGAAGGCTGGTACTGTTTCTGACACTCTCAACATTTATCATGTGATGCTTTTTTTGGGCACATATCTCATAATAACAAAAGTCAAAGAGTAACTATATCTTATTCTTGATATTTAGGCATGTGCTATTGGTCCACTAACTTTTGTACCATATTGAATTATGTATAAATCATCCCAGTCCTCAGCTTTTATTCTCTCTCTCTCTCTCTCTCTCTCTCTCTCTCTCTCTCTCTCTCTCTCTCTCTCTCTCTCTCTCTCTCCTTCCTTTCTTCCTTCATTCTTTTCCTTCCTTCCTTCCTTCCTTCCTTCCTTCCTTCCGTCCTTTTCTCTTTTTATCCAGGCTAGGATTGTAGGCCAAGGGATTGAACAACATACACTTAGGGTGGGTCTTTTCACCTCAATTAATTGAATCTTGAAAACCCACCACAAATATGCACAAAGGCCTATCTCTGATGATTCTAGAAACGGTCAAGAAGTCATTGTTAACCTTTACACCTGTGTACTCTTAAGTAAGTTTATACACTGGTTAGTGCAGATACTCCTTTTTTCCTATTAAACTTACAATTCTTGGGAGCTAGCAAGATGGTTCAGAGGTTAAGAGCACTTGTTGATCTTCCACAGGACTCAAGTTCAACTCCCAGCACCCACATGGTAGCTTATAATCAACTGTAATGTTAGTTTTAGAGGATTCAAAGCCTTCTTCTGGCCTCCACAGGTACCAGCCAAGCATATGATACATAGGTATACATGGAGGCCAAACACCCATATACAAAATACAAATTTAAAAATATTAACTCACAATTCTTTAAAATATTGTCTTGCATAGATATCTATACAGTATACAATAACCAGTCTTTTCTAAAAACATAAGTAGTAGATTAAGAAAATGTTTATGATAAGCATAGGTGTTAGTAGCTGCCATGTTTTGCCATTTTGTATTCAAGTCTTTATTTGGCATTGACATATCAATGAATTCAGACAAGGACTATTATTAGAAGTCTTTCTTTGTCGCAGCTTTCCTATACAATACTGAAGGCAGTGTTTCTTAACTGGGGACTGGTGACATCTAGGGTCAGATGACTCTGTCTTTTCTCTACCTGATAGAAGCTAATAGCTCCCTTTTGAGTGAGAGCAACAATATTTTTCAAAAATCTTGTAACACACACACGCTGTAATGTAGCCTGAGGAAACATACACAGGAATTAGTACATTTCCAGAACTAACCACAACCCTAGTTACAAAACCCAAACGTATGCAGTGAGAATGAGTGCCACTCTTATTGGTAAAGCATGGATATAAATTTACCAAATCTATGTTATTCTGAGGCTACAAGACTTTTCTTGCACTCTCCCCTGTCTTTAGTTCAAACTCATTTTCACCTCCCAAGTACACAGAATAAAAAACAAAACAAAACAAAACAAAAAACCCTAAAGTCTGGATAAAGCACAGGTTCCCAGAATAAGCCTTATCTTTTGCTAATTTTATTGACACATAGTTATTGATTTTGTTCCAGTTATGGTTAATCTTGGTTGCCAAGTTTATCGGCTCTGAATGAACTAATGTCTGGGTGGGTCTGTGAGTTAACTCTGGAAGGATTGACAGGAGAGGGTTGGAAGTCCCTCTCCCAGAGTGGGCAGTGCCTTCTCTGTGTGTCCCAGGTACAGAGATGTATGAGAGATGAGTTGCGCTGATGGCTCTCTACTTCATGCTTATTAGAGCAGTCATCCCTTTCTTGCTGCTGCTGCTACAATCCTTTGCTGTCATCAGCCTTCCAACATGACCTGAAGACCAAGAGCATTCCAAGAATCTTCCATGCCTTTAGCAACAGGTAGGGAGTGCTGAAGAGTCCCCCTCCATGGACTAGGCAACTACCAGGTCCCATGTACTTGTTGGACTGCACAGCACCTACTGTATAAGCCAATCTACCAAATCCCATTTTGTGATATCTGTTCTGTGATTTCAAAGTACCTGTGATGGTTTGCTAGGCCCAAGGAGTGGAACTGTTACAAGGCACAGCACTATTAATAGGTGTGGCACTGTTTGAGTAGGTGTGGCCTTTTTGGAATAGGTGTGGCACTGTGGGCATGGGCTTTAAGACCTTCATCCTAGTTGCAGTATTCTACTAGCAGCTTTTAGATGAAGATGTAGAACTCTCAGCTCCTCCTGCACCTGCCTGGATGCTGCCATTATCTTGATGATAATGGACTGAATCTCTGAATCTATAAACAAGCCCCCATTAAATGTTGTCCTTATAAGAGTTGCTTTGGTCATGGTCTCAGTTCACAGCAGTAAATCCTAAGGCAGAAGTTGATACCAGTGACTGGGTTATTGCTATGATAGGCCTGACCATGGTTTTGTTTGGAAGAAGAATGTGGATTTTGGGACTTTGGATTTGGAAAGCAGAGGAATGTTTAAAATGGGGCTTAATGGGCTACCCTAGTAAGAATATGGAAGACTTTGCTGCTGAGAGTAACTTGAACTATGCAGACCTGGTTCAAGAAGTTCCAGAGAAAAATTTTTAGAACATAGCATAGAGATGGTTTGTGTGGTATTTTGGTGAAGAATGTGGCTGCTTTTTGCCCTTGTCTGAAGAGTCTGTCTGAGGCTAAGGTAAAGAGATCTTTATTAATTGCATTGACAAAGGAAGTCTCAGAAAAGCCCAGCAGAAACTCTCTGGTTAAGTCTGATGAAGAGCATTTGAACAAGTGTAGCAAGTTTAGAAAGGACAAATATAAAATATATGGTTTGAGTTTTATAGGCACATTCAGAAGTGAAATGGAGCTGAATCCAGTGTTCTAGGAGATAGCAGATTAAGAAAATGGGATTTGGGGGGCAAGATCCTACCCAGCTAAATTTAGATCCAGGTATGGTGGTATACACCTTTAATCCCAGCAGATAGAGCCAAGCAGATCTCTGAGTTTAAGGCCAGCCTGGAACAGAGCAAGTTCTAAGTGAAGAAAAGCTTAAGTCCAGGCCTGGTGGTACATACTTTTAATCCTAGGAGACAGGCATGCAGATCTCTGAGTTCAAGGTCAATCAACAGAGTAAGATCCAGGACAGCCAAGCTTAGGTCATGAAGGAGTTGGAAAACAGAATTGATAATGTAATAGAACAAGGAGGCCATATTCCAGCTTCTGCAAGCAGCAGATCTTGGCAGCTTTGGCCATGAGGCTCTGGCTTTAGAGTGAAAAATAGGAGGGATTAGTGGGACAATTGATGCTGATTAGCTGGAGCTAAGAAATTAATGGCGATTAAGAAGAGACCAGCATCACTGAGGTGAAATCTGGGAAGTGTTTTCTGAGAGCACAAAGAAGCTGTGTCATAGATAGCCAAGGTTGTACCTCATGCTGCAGCTGTTCTTAGTAATGTATAATAGTCACCCAGGTGGTATTTGTTTTGAAGGCATGAAGGGGTCATGAAAAGCAGCTGAGGCTTGGCACTGTGAGAGGCCATGGAAGGTCACTGGTGAAGATCAGTGGTAGTTGATAGCCCAGGACTGGAAGGGTCATGTAAAGGATTTGAGGCTTGGCACCATGAAGAGAGCCTGTGAGAGGCTATTGATGAAGCCTAGTTGCAGCAGAAGACACCAGTGTACTGGAGATGCTTTCACCATGGGATGATCACCAAGAACAACAGAGGCAGTGGAGTGAAGAGCTGAAGAAGTAACACCAGCCCTTTGGAGGAGCCCAGAAGATCATGTGTGGATCCCAGACATTGAAAGAAGAAACTGTAACATTGAAGTTGCCTTGGAGACTCCAAGATGTTCGAGACGCCACAGCCCTGGGCTATCTGCTGAGGAAAGCTGCTAACAGGGAGCAGACCCAGCTCAGGAGAAAGAAGTGTGTTGCAGTCAACAAAAATGAAAAAGGAGTTGGCGATCTGAAGACTGCTTTGATATCAGATGTGGAGATGCAGAGTTTTGAGTTTGCCCAGCTAGTTTTCTGTCTTGCTTTGGGAATTACAGTTAAGTGATTGGATGAATCTCAGAAGAGACCTTGAACTTTGAACTTTTAACATTGTTGAGAGGGCTATAGACTATGGGGACTCTGGAAGTTGTACTAAATGTAATTTTTTTTTATACTATGGCTGAGTTTGGCCCCTATAGACTCATGTGTTTCGACACATGAGGAGTGAAATGTGATGGTCTGTATATGCTTGGCCTGGGGAGTGGCACTATTAGAAGGTGTGGCCCTGTTCAAGTAGGTGTGGCCTTTTTGGGGTAGGCATGGCACTGTGGGTGTAGACTTTAAGACCCTCATCCTAGTTGCTCGGAAGCCAGTATTCTGCTAGCAGCCTTCCAGTGAAGATGTAGAACTCTCAGCTCTGCCTGTACCATACCTGCCTGGATGCTGCCATGTTCTCACCTTGATGCTAATGGACTGAACCTCTGAACCTGTAAGCCAGCCCCAATTAAATGTTTTCTTTATAAGAGTTGCCTTGGTCATAGTGTCTGTTCATAGCAGTAAAATCCTAACTAAGAGAATACAGTTTCTTACATTTTTTTTAACATCACCTCCACCTCTTGCAACCCTGAAGGAACTCTACTCATTTCCCTTGTCCATTCACAGCTGAGTGCCTTGAGCAGACTGCCTGCTAATGCTTGGTGTGGTTTGGCAGGTGCTTCCCTCTTCTGCAAGCCATCCCTCCTCTAAAATGACTGAGTTCTTTATCACCAAAGACGTGACAAAGCCTATCTGGTTAGAGGTTCATTTTTCAGAAGGCCTTGTTTTGAAAATCAATGGGAAAATATCTAGAGAGAAATCTCTACAGCAGCTAACAGTGTCAAAACAGCTCCAGCTAGGAGGATGACAAAAGCTTTGTCAGAGAGGAGTCCTCAGAGCAGACAGTGCCTGGAGTCAGTCCTCATGACCCCTCACTGGCTCATTGACAAACAGCTCATGCTCACCACAGATTCAGACACTGACAAACGTGCTCCCGAGCTGGGAGATGTCAGACTGTGTTCTTATTGGGAAGATTATTAAGCACTTGAATTCTGAAAACTGTGTTTTGTTCAAATTGGAAAACGAAACCTCTACTCCTGTTTCTGACATTTATTACACATTATTTTTCAAATATCTGAAATGCCTCCAAATAAAAATAATCATTTAAATTTCATAAAAATTTAAAAAAAACATACAGGTAATAAATGTCATGATCTACTGTTTTTTTTTAATTATAGATGCCAGTGAATGTTTTCTCTAGAATATTGTTTTTCAGAAGAAATAATAGAGACATTTCCTCCAATAGACATAATACATATTTTTTGAAACTTAAATATAAGTACATCATTTCTCCCCATCTCTTTTCTCCCTCCAACCTCCTTCCATACACCCCATTGTTCCATCTAACATTCATGGCCTCTTTTTCTTCAATTACTATTGTTACATGTGTAAGTATATAAATACAGCGCATTCATTCTAGTTAGTGTAACTTGCATGTATCTGATTTTAGGGCTGACCAATTGGTACCGGAAAACCAATTAGGTGGCTCTTCCTTGGAGAATACCATTTCTTCTGCTCCCAGCATTCCTTAGCGGTGGGACCCTGTGATACTACCATCTTCCATGTTAGCATGGTGTTGTATTTAGTCACATCTTTAGGGAGCCATGTTATAAAGGTATCCTGAGTATCACTTCTCTGCTGTATCTGAGGAACATAATCACATTCTCTGATCCTCTTGCTCTCACAATCTTTCCGTCCTCTCTTCCACGATGTTCCATGAGTTTAGATGTAGGAGTTTTACCTATTGGCACTAGACATTCTCTCACCAATTGTTTTCTGCATTTTTGACCAGTTGTGATTTTCTGTAATGTTCTCTGTGTTTTGCAAATAAACATTTCTTTGATGAGAGATGAGAGTTACCCTTATCTTTGGGTATAAGGAAACTTTAAAATATGATAAGGAGTTATGTTGGCCTATTAAGGAGATGGTAGAAGAATCTCCTCTAAGATTCATAACTTCACTTGTTCTGCAAGGCCAGGCAAGTTTCCAGTACATGATTTCCCTTTGGCTGAGTTGTGCTTAAGTCCATCTGGACAGTTGTTGGTTACTACCAAGATATAAGTGCCACTGTTGCACCTCAGGGTTGCCTTATCATTCTGGTCATTGATGTGGGTCATACACATCACAGCTAGGGCGGCCTACTGGTGACTCTCCTCCTTTGGGAGCTTATATGACAACTGTGTATTCCTGTCTTTTATATGTGGATGATATGATTTATGCTAAAAACAAATCAATTTTCATTTTCTCTTTTCTGTTTTGTGCAATATGGACACCAGGTAGTTTTACCCTTACTCAATTGTGATAGATGTAGATTAGTTTAGAGTACAGTTTATTATAGTCTGTAACTATTCTGATTTCATATTACATTCAACATTGTGACTACAGTACTTAGGAGTGTCTCTCATAAGTTTACGCTGTTGCTTCTTGTAGCTCATAGAACCCTAGATGTGAAGAAGTTCACTTTGCATTTCTGTGCTCCTCAGGCATAGCTGCCTTGTTCTCCTCAGAGATGCAGCCTGCATCTGTCTTCCACTTCTTGTCTAGACACATATTTATTGACAGGAAATTGGTTTTCATAACATTAAGAATACTGACCAAACTGAACTCTTGCATTGATTTAGTTTGACTGCAGAGTTCTGCGACAGTGTTCCTTTAAGCAGTGATTACATCAGTGTTTTCCCAGGTGAAATTTCCTCAGTTGAACACACAATAGGAAGTTGTCAAGTGTGGAGAGAATTAACTTCTGTTTATTGGGCAGTAGAACTGCATCCATCTATCTTATAAGACAGCTTAGAAGCTCTGTAAGGGAGCTAACTTCAGATTGAGTTTTTCCTTTGGATTTTCGTGTCGAGAGGTGATGGGTTTGGGGAACTGAATTATTTTTATCACACTCACTAACAAAGAAAAACCTTTATCTCACTTTTCAGCATTCCTTCTGATAGGGTTATTTTTGAAAGCCCTTTCTATATGTCTTTTTAGAAGCCAGGGCCCAAGTGAAGCACAGCTTGATCCTGAACTTGATGTGTGAAGGTTTTCAGAAACTGGGCCAAGAGTTATTCCTTGAAATCTGTGACTGTAGCCAGACTAAGGCCCTCTCTTATGGTAGAATAAGACCCTGCTTGGGGTTGGATCTGGGTCAAATGATGGCCGATGACACACTGACTTCATTATTCTATTTATTTATTTATTTTGTCATGAGCAGCTCCTGTGAACATACAGTGACAAAAGCCAGAGCAACACCCGCAGTTATTTCTCCATAGGAGTCCCTAGCAATGGATTCTCCCCTTCCCACCTTTCCTTGATTCCCACATGAAGACAAAAAGACAAGGGAGTTTTCATGTGGAACTGGCCTCATGGGTGGATGCCCTGTAACAATTATTAAAGAGTAGGCAACGGATACACCTGGGCACTTATGATATTCTTACATTGTATGGATCCTCTCCACTGATAAAAGTAGTAAGATCAGGCAGTGTACCTTATTATACAAATAATAAGATCAGACAATCTCCAGAAAACAGAGTCTATTGTGTATGTGTGTATTCTGCACCCCACCCCCATTTTATTTTTGGAGAACTTCATACATGGAACACTTTATCCATATCACTCCTGCCCTCCCACTCCTACTGTGTCTCCCATTCCCCATCTCTTCTTCAATTTTCACTGTACGTATATGTGTGTATATGATCTAGTGATTTTATTTAATATTGCCCATCTGTGTATGTGTCCAGGGATAACCACAAATACAACCACGTGTGTGTTTAGACAACTTATGAAGATGCTAATCAATTGAGGGAACTGATTTCCTCTCTTTCAGGAACTGTTGGCTACCTGTAACACTTTGTCTACTGGTGGGGACCATTGAAGAAAACGGCTCATATAATCATTGGGGCTGCCACATTTAAAATGTGCCTTGAGCTGCAAGAGGGTGAAAACTCAGCCAGGTTTCCATGTTGATGTCTTAGAATTCCTTCTTCCTTGGGAGTCCTCGGTGTTTGCCTCTGTGTCTTTGACTGATCAGGTGAAGCCCACCTACACAATGACGTATGAACTGATTTACTTACAGTCAGCTAATTATAAATGTCCATCTTATCTACAGATACTTCCAGAGTAGCATAGACAAGGCACCACAAATAGACCAACATGATACAAAATAAATATCAGATAGGTGGATATGATCATCCAGGTCTATAATTCCATCACTCCAGTTCCAGGAGAGCCTGAGAAACATAGCCAGAAAAAATAAAATCACAGATAGCTATTGGAAGTATAAGCAAAACTATAATCCATACTCTTTAGTTTATATCTTGCAGATAAATAAACTGAAGCTCTAGGAAATTCTATCACTTCTGGAAGGCCCTACATCATCTCAGAGATGTAAGAGAGATTTGAATTCATCTGAAGATCACAGTGTGTTTATTCCCTCATAGCAGACTGATGCATATGGATGCAGTCACTCACTCAGCTCTTGCCTGCTTTCTACTAATTCCTGCAGAGCTCATACCAGAGTAGAGGAAACCTGTCCCAGACAACCTTTTGTTGCTACAGGTATCTGAACGGTGAGGTTGTGCTATACAGCATGAACCAACTGAGTCAGAGAGGAAGGTAGCTCTTGCAGATAACCAAACGTCCAAATCTTCTTTCTGTCTTCTGATGGTGGTTTGAATAGGTTTGACCCAAATAGATTGATGTGTTTGAATTCTTGGCCATAGGGAGTGGCACAATTAGATGGTGTGGTCTGATTGGAAGAGGTGTGGTCTTGTTGGAAGAGGTGTGGCCTTGTTGGAGGAACTGTGTCACCCTGTAGGTAGGCTTTGATGCCTCTGTATACTTAGGATCTACCCAGTGTAGAAAGTACTCACCTACTGGTTGTCTTTAGATCAAGATGTAGAACCCTTGGCTCTTCCAGCACCGTGTGTGCCTGAATGCTACCATGCTTTGCACCATGATGATAATGGACTAAACCATTGAAATTGTAAGCCAGCCCCGCGCCGCCCCGTTGAATGTTTGCCTTTGTAAGATATACTGCCTTGGTCACAATGTCTTCGCCCAGTGATGAAATGCAAACTAAGACAGGTTCTACTTTAAAAGTCCTGTGACAAAGATGAAAACAATTCAAGGAGGAGCTGAGACTGGGTCCTATATATGCCGAACCGGGAGAAAAAGTGACACCCACAGCAATGTGTCTCAACCGGTCACGCGGTGTACTGGGGAGGAGCGCACTAGAGCAATCGGAAGCCCTTTAGTCTAGTGGGCCATATAACCCTGGTAGAAAACACAGGCTTATGGGACTTTCGGGGAGGGAGGAAACGGGAAAGGGGAAGTGATTTGGAATGTAAATTAAAAAAATAAAATTAAATTAAATTAAAAAAAAAAAAAGAAAAAGAAAACACAGGCTGCTCCCCCAAGTCCCTCAGCAAAAGTGCAAATGCACAGTTCTGACCCCATTGCCCACAAGCTGCTTCCTCAAGCCTTGACAAGCTCTCGGGGAACCATAGGTTTCTGCTTCCTTTAGTGCTGTTGTGTAAGTTATCGACCCACTTCCTGTCACTTGTTGCTAGTGTTATGATCACTGGGCAGGGACGCAGGGTGTGGTCAACGGTCCTTTCTGCTTTTGCTTTCTAAATGCTCATGCATAGACACGAAGGATATTAAACATCTCACAAATCACTCTTTCGTGAAATAAGGGGCCAAAGTTACATCTTGTTTGTAAGAGACAATTGGTTAAAAGTAATCGACCCATGTTCACAAGAAACACGGACTTATTGGCCCTCACTTTTATCTTTTGTAACGTGAATTGCATAATCCCCACCCACCATCCACAGAACGAACTAAACCGACTGCATGTTTCTACTTCAGAGCAAACTGACCATGACCATGACCATGGCCATGACCATGACCATGACCATGACCAAGCAGAAGCAGAGGCAGAACTGTAGAAAGAGGCCGACGCACTGGACAACAGGCTGCTGACATTTCAGAGATCAAAACCTAACAAAATTTCTCTTTCCTTCTCATTTTCTTTTCCCCTCCCTCTTTTCCTCCCCTCCCTTCCCACTTCATTTCTTTCTGCCTCAGAGCATGTGGAATCCATGCCTTGCACACAATGGGAAAGTAGCTCTGGGTATCTCACAGTGCTATCGCCTCAGTTCCCTTAAACAATTTTAAAGAAGGAAAACACACAAAACATTTTTTTGAAACTAGTCTTACGTATTGGAATTTTAATGCTGGATGCACATATGCACACACACACACACACACACACACACCCCACATATACTGTAGACTCAGAAAGGATATAGTTCTTCCAGTATTCATTTGGTATTAGGGGATATTTAAGTGAAAAAAAAATATCTATTCTCAGAGAGCTATAACTCTTGTTGCTAAGAGCCCCTTGGATTATTACAGAAATACCTCCCTATCTGCCACTCTCAACTATTTCCTCCAAATCTTCCTCTATCTCTAGCCTCTTCAAGGTCCTTCACACTGACCTTCCATGTCTAAAATTTCCTTTATCTTCTGTAGTATGCAAACATGCATCTAGAATATTGTGATGGATGGGTAGCCAGCAACTGAGCAAATAATCATGGACTTATATGCTTACATCAACTTAGCTTCTATTCTTTCTCTCCCTCTCCTGCTTCTTCCTCCCATCCCTTTCTCTCTCCCTCCCACCCTCCCTCCTCCTTCCCCAGCATATACTCTTCTCTTTCTATTATTAAACAACTCTGTGAGGACATTGGCAATTATAAATGGAAGTCCATTGGCATTTGAAGAACAATACACAAGTGTTAAAGAATATATTTTCCAATTTTTTCAGGTGAATTGAACACATTATTAGCAACAGATTCATATCTGTTATCTATCTATCTATCTATCTATCTATCTATCTATCTATCTATCTATCTATCTATCTATCATCTATTTATCTATGTATCATCTCTGTGGTAGTTTGAATATGCCTGGCCAATGGGGAGTGGCACGATTAGGAACTATTAGGAGATGTGGCCTTGTTGGAGGAATTGTGTCACTGTGGGGATGGACTTTCAGGTCCTATGCTCAAGTTCTGCCCAATGTGGAAGAGAGCCCCCTCCTGGAGGTCCATGGAAGATAGTCTCTCTTGGTTGACTTTGGATCAAGATGTATAACTCTCAGCTTCTCCAGCATCAGGTCTGCTTGCATGCTGCCATGCTTCATGCCATGATGAGAATGGACTACTGAACCTCTGAAACTGTAAGCCAGTTCAAATTAAATGTTTTCTTTTATAAGAGTTACCTTGGTTATGGTGTCTCTTTACAGCAATAGAAACCCTAACTAAGGCAATCTGTCATCTATCTATCTATCTATCTATCTATCTATCTATCTATCTATCTATCACCATCATCATCTGACTGTCTATCTATCACCTACTTATCTATCATCTATCTGACAGTCTATCTATCTATCTATCTATCTATCTATCTATCTATCTATCTATCATCTACCTATCAGCTATTCATTAATCTACTCATTTATCATCATCTATCTTCTGCCTATCTCATTTGTTTCCCCATTTCACTCACAGTAAACTTTTAAGTCCCTGCCATTCTGATATTGCATTCCTCTTTATTTTGTTCCATTCATTCTTCAGCAGTCTTTAGTTTCCTTGCTCGTCTTTCCATAAGCTCACTGCGTCCCTGCCTCAGGCCTGAGTCTGTGTTGCTCCCTCTTCCTGTGGCTCTTGCTCCCCGTGCCTCCTCCTCCCCTTTAGTTCTCAGCTTAAAGCTGTGCCAGTGAGAGTCTCCCCAGTTTCCTTTGAAACACAGCCTGATGTTCTTTACAGCAAACCTGTTCTCTTTTCTCTGTCCTTGCTTTTTGATCCTCAGAGATTTTACACAATGGATGTAAAGCTTTTTCTTTTATCTTTTATCCTTTTTATTAGAGTTTTGCTCTCTGGGGGGAGGAATCCACAGAACCCACAAGCCACAGGTGAAATACACAAGATTCTCAGTCAGTACTTGTTGAATGAACCAAAGAACGTTGGTAAAGATTAGTTTACGTAGTACTCGAAGCTCTTCTTTGTTGCTCAACTGATAGTTTAGTTCAATTTATTTATGTACTGGTGTGTGTGTGTGTGTGTGTGTGTGTGTGTGTGTGTGTGTGTGTGTGTGTGAATCATGAGTACCAAAGCGTGAGTGGGCATATCAGAGTCAACTTCGGGAAGTCAGTTTTCCTCTACCACCTTGTGGGATCTAGAGAGTAAACTTAACTCACTGGGATGAGGTTTGACAGCAAGCATGATTGCCTACTGAGATAACTTGCTGGTCTGGTTTCAATCTTTGTAAAGGCTTTGTAAACTGTAAAATAAATAATTCCTTGGTAAAAGTAAGCAGTCACCCAACCAAACAACCAGCAACACACTATCGCTTTATAATCAACAGGTAAAATGAGCAACATGGAAAACATCATTATTCACTGATGTTAAACAATAAATAGAGAAGAACTGGCAGGTTTAGAACATGGTGCTAAAGTAAATAAAACAGCATCTTGCCACTAGGGTCCTGCAAGCGTGCATACATGGATTCTCTTTATCCATGATACATGTGTATTAGTACATGTTCTGATCTATAACAAAATATCTAAGGGGGAATCAGATGTGGGAGAGCTGGGAATAGAAGACTAGAAGAGCAAATGGAAATCAGTGGGAGTGGGGGTAGAGGAGCGATCTCTAGGACATGCCAGTGACCTGAGATTGGGGAAGCTCCAGGGAGTCTACAAGGGTGACTCTAGCTGAGATCCCCGAGCAGTGGGGGATATAGAACCTGAAGTGGCCACCTTCTGTAGCCAGTCAGGACTTCTAGTGTGGGGATAAGAACCTCAACCCACCCACCAAAACTTCGACCCAAAATTTGTTTTCCCTATAGGCAGTGCAGGGACAAAGGTGGAACAGAGACTGAGGGAATTGCCAAGCAATGACTGGCCCAGCTTGAGATCCAGTGGGCAAGAACCAATCCCTGATACTAGTAATGATGCTTTGCTATGCTCAAAGACAGGAGCCTAGCATGACTGTCCTCTGAGAGGCTCTGCCTAGTAGCTGGCTGAAATGGATGCAAAGACCCATAGCCAAACATTAGACAGAATTCGGGGAGCTCTTGTGGAGGAGTTGAGAGAAAGACTGAAGAACTGGAAAGAATATAAATCAATAAGAAGACCACAGAGTCAACTAAACGGCACTCTTGGGGTTTCCCAGAGACAGAACCACCAACCAAAGAGCCAACATGGACTGGACATAGATCTCCCACATATATGTAGCAGATATGCAGCTTGGTCTTCATGTGGGTCCCCCAACAACTGGAATGGGGGCTTACCCTAACTCTGTTGCCTGCTTGCGGATCCTGTTCCCCTAAGTGGACTGTCTTGTCTGGCCTCAGAGGGAGAGGATATACCTAGTTATCCAATGACTTGAGGTGCTAGATTGACTTGGAACCTGGGGGTGGGGGGACCTCCTTCTTCTCAGAGGTGAAGGAGAAGGTGGGGTCAGGGGAGAGGTCAACTGAGTGAGGAACTGGGAGGAGAGGGGTGTGAATGGAATGTAAAATTAATGGAAAGAAAGAAATGAAGTGTATTTGGCTTCCATTCTGGCAGCTCTCCTGTCTAAACAATATGGAATTGATTGCCTCTTGATTGAATCACAAGATGGAAGAGAAGAGAAAGGGGAGCTAGCTGCCTGCAGAGTAGTCTATGTATGTATGGTACATATACCGCAGTAATGACCCACTCAAAAGGTGAAGCTTGCTTCTGAGACTAGCATTAGCATCTTCTAAGTGTAGAAGATGCCCAGAGAATATCTTCCTTCCTGCTAGGTCCTCCCAGCTCTCAGCATGCCACCTCTTGGCATCAACCTTGCCACACTGAGAATGGATCTCCCAGGGATTTCAGAGAAACCACTTACACTTACCCCGGCTCCAGGTTTTTACAGCTCTTGCTTCGGAGACAATGGCTTGAAATTGCATTGTTTTAGCTGTACATAATAGCTGGCCTTCTTGTTCAGTTACATGCTGTATCCCACCCTGCCTCCTGTTCCACCCTATAGAATAAACAGAACTTCACAGCACTTCCTGTAATTGAACTTGAATGAACTGTTTAGTGATTATTTTGTAGACTGCTCTATTTCTGTGAGTCAAGATACCATGACCAGTTTCTTTGTTGCTGTAACTCTAGTCTCAAGGTCTAGTACAAAGCAGGATTAAAATTAAAAACTAAAATTGAGAGACATGAGATAAGAAGGAAATATGATCAGGAAACATGAAATATGATCCTGGAGAAGGTATCTGTAGATGTGCAAGTTTTACTTTTTGGAAACTTTATAGGTAGAGGCTGTTATCTTGTGTGGAATCCACTGATTTTATTTTGAACTTTATTCCCAGAGATGTCACCTTACCAATTGATTTATTTTGCTGAATTTCATTTTTGTTCTTCCTAATGTAAGTAGAAATGTGGCTTTTCATATTTTAATTTTAATACTGTCTTACAGTTACAGGATCTAATTCACTTAAACCCATTCCCAAAAGCATACATCAAATCTGGTATCAGGAAACAGCACTGATGGGCAGGGATTTCCCCTAACAAAGATCCAAAAATATCCACATATTACAACTTCCTTCTCACCAACAATAAAATATAGCCTTTTTGAGTAGAATGTAGGTTGCTATTAGGTTAAAAATATGTCCTGGGTTGAACAATGGGTCTTTGCATATGTCCCTGGGAGGCAGTGGCATGTAGCCATGACTTGGGTAAGACATAGTTGTCACTGTAAAACTACAGCAAGAGAGGCCAATGACCATGAGAAGTATTTTCACCACTTAACCACCAATCCTTGAAGCTTGAAGAAGAGCATGGAGCTTGGACCATTCCCAGTCCTCCTTTGCTCTCCAGATCACCCCAGACAGAGAAGCACATCATTGTTGATGACATCTATTACGGTTGTTACACCTTGGTAACATTTCGAAAGTAGCGATACCTTAGGAGTTACATGGCAATCTTTTGGATTATCTTCATGGTACCTTCAGAAAGCAAATCTTGGAGAAAATGACCCCCACTTTGTGGTAACTGGGTAGGACTCTGTTTTGAAGTATAGTAGGCATCATTAGTATTTCTCTAGGTAGAGTATCTACTGAAGATCTAACACAGAGTTCCAAATAGCTGTGGTTGGTATTGATGGGTTAATCCCTCCCTGTGAGCTACACCTAGAAGCAAGGCAGCATGGGGAAGAGGAAGAGGAAGGAAAGATCTGATGCTTGCTTGTATGTTTGTATGTGTTTATGTATGAGTGTGAGTAGGCACAGGGGGAAATGTGCATGAAAAGATCTAAAGATAATCTCCAGTATACTGGTATATCATCTTGTATACTGGCCGATTTTGTTCATCAACTTGACACAGCTGGAATTATCACAGAGAAAGGAGCCTCCCTTGAGGAAATGCCTCCATGAGATCCAGCTGTGGGGCATTTTCTCAATTAATGATCAAGGGTGGGAGGGCCTAGCCCATTGTGGGTGGTGCCATCCCTGGGCTGGCAGTCTTGGGTTCTATAAGAAAGTAAGCTGAGCAAGCCAGGGGAAGCAAGCCAGTAAGTAACATCCCTCCATGGCCTCTGCATCAGCTCCTGCTTCCTGACCTGCTTGTGTTCCAGTCCTGATTTCCTTTGGTGACGAACAACAATGTGGAAGTGTAAGTCGAATAAACCCTTTCCTCCCCAACTTGCTTCTTGTTTATGTTTTGTGCAGTGATAGAAACCATGACTAAGACACCTTGTTTAAAAGAGCCCCTGTGACTAATTGTTGCTCATGTCAGGTTCCCCATATCTCCGCAAAAGCATGGGAGAGTAGAGGTGCATGCTACTATGCATAGTTCAACCAGGGATTCAAACTCAGACCCTTATATGTACACAGCAAATGTTTAACCCCCCTCCCCATCCCCCGAGCCATCTCTCCTGTCTGTGATGGAATCTCTTGATCGAAGAAGTTTGAGCTTAACTTCAGCTTTGCTTTTGTTAGAGCCTGTACTAGAGTTCTGTAAGACACAGTAGAATTCAGCATGTCCTGTTTTCATTGAATGCCTGTATTGGATCCTGGGAGCTATGAATTCAGCAGACATGTCCTCACTCTCATGAAATTTAAAGATCAGTGGAGATAGAATCCGGGATGAAAATAAGTGAACAATGCATATTTGGTTCCATGTTTTTGGGAAGCATGCAGAAAGGTGTACAAATGGGCTGTTGGAGACCTACTAAGATGGAGTGTCCGAGAAGCCTTCTGAAGGATGAGAAAAGGCGTCAATGTCTAAACTGCAGGGAGTGGAGAAAGCCCTAAGTGGTTGTGTGCTGGGGTCATGGATGTGGTCATGGTAAGAATCCTAGCCTTAGCCCCCTGATAAAATGGTAAAGCCTTTCCTCCTGGGTGTGACTCTGAGGTATGGATGGCAAAGCCATCTGGTCCATGTGCACATGTTGAGAGAATGTGCAAAAAATGTCAATGGTAACTTTTTCCTTAGATGTTTATGGTCCGAAGGCTATTTGCCTACGGTTCTGCACTGTTTCTTCTGATATTAGCTAAACCTGTCTCCTTCCACTGTCATATATCATAAACCCTGCCCCCCTGTTTATTGGTATGTAATAACTGGCCTTCTTGTTCATCCATGTGCAATAACCCTGCCTCCTGTTCACCTCTGTGTAGTAAACGTGCTGAGTTTCTGGGAGTGCTGTGTTTCTTCACCAGTCTACCCAAACCTATCCCAAGTCAAGTCAAGTTTCAACACTAGACAGGGAACAGATGCACAGAAGTCCTTAGTTATGAAAGAGAGTGGCAATTACACCCAGAACCAAGAGTTATGTAGAGAAGTTTCTTTCACAGTGTAGTGGGTAACAGAAAAGACACTCGGGTCGCTGCCTCAACTTCAACATGAGCTAAAAATAGCATGGAAAGTTAGTGTTTTATAGTAGAAGCTATGTGACTATAACTGTCTCTATCACAATAATTCATATGTCTACCTTCTGTTTGGAGCAGGCGCTGTAGGTCAGGAGCGCAGAGATCCCTCTTCTCAGCTGCCCTGCTCCTGTGAATGCTCCACACCGAATACTATGCATCTGTTCAGCACAAAATAAATAAGAAATAGAGTAGAAAGAGGAGGCAAGTGATTGAGTCTCGTGTTAGGACTTGCTCAGCCTTGGTCTTGGCTTCGCTGAATGGAATAAGGTTCCTGTCCCAAGAATGGGCTTGTTATAAAAGTGGGTTGTGTCTTCTCTTGCTCTCTTGTTCTTTTGTTCTCATATTATACATTCTACCACAGATGAGGTAGGGCTTCCACCAGAACCAGGACCATGCATTTGGAATTCTTGGACTCCACAATTGTGAGTCAAATAAATTTCAGGTCATTATAATGACACAGTTTCAGGTATCCTGTGACAGCAGCAGCAGACAGTATAATATAGTTATTTTTAACCTATGCTATTTGTTTAAAATACCAAAGTTAGACATTCCTTTCATCTTAAAGTTCTTTCTTAACTATAGTAATGTCTAATTACTTGGTGTATACATATCTATTTCTTTTGCTATTCTACAATAAACTTGAACTTCTAAATAACTTCTAAACAAGTGGGTAACACAATACTAACTACTAACTTCACAGGAATATTTGCACAAAGTAGATCTGCCATTCCTTGGATGTTCGAAAGAACAAATAACACTAAACTATGTAGTCTGTTTTTTAACCCATACATACATACCTACACATACATACATACATACATACACATGTATACACACATATGATATGGTTTAAGTTATAATATAGACACAGTAAACAGTTAACATCAACAATAATAAGGTAGAATAACTGCAATAGAGATATTAGAATAAGTTATTAGAATTTGAGTGAGAGTCACATGAACTCAGTCACTCAGAACATGTAATTGTACTTTTAGTTTTTCACTTAACAGAAGCATTTTAAGCTTGTCTTAAACATATCTGAATTAGCAGCCACATTCCCCTTTTATCTTGGGCCTTTATTATTTAAAGTAGGGGTTATTTCAAACAATCACTGCTTTACTGCAGCAGTCAGTAACCTGATAATATTAACAGTTACTAACTGACAAAAGGCTGGGCAGCCTGATGGGTGGATATGCAGCACGCGGGAAGGATTCATAGCCAGGATGGGATGTAGCAAAACCAGTGGGGTTTCATCATGCTTCTCAGAATAGTGTACACCACATGAAACTTATCAATTGTTTATTTCTGGAAGTTTTCATTTGTTACATTTGGACCACAGTTGGTTGTAGATAACTAAAACTCTAGGAGAATCAGAATGAAAAATTCATTGTGGTATCTAATATTCATGTTGCAGGACACTGGGGGGGGGGAATCTAATAAAGGTGACTGCTGAGCCCAGGTGCTGTCTCAGAGATAAGAGAGTCTGTTCCCTTTTGTCTTGTCCATATTGTCATAAAAACTGGAACTCAGAGGAGAATTGCAACAGATGAATAAATGGAAGGGGGTGAATCATTAAGACTGTTCAAACGTGGAGGAATTCACGTGGAATTCAGATCTCTCCACCAGGCCCCAGACTCTGACAAGTGAATTTCACAAGGAGCAAATGGGGATGTATTCTTTGAAGAACTCAAAGTTTATTCTTACCAAAAGAAACACCTTTTCTTTTTAAGTGTGAAATCACATAGTACAGATTTTATTTACGAAGACCTAAGGATGTTGATAGTCCCTACCACATAGAGTTGAGCGGGTTCAAATTTGATGCTGAGATATGTTATGTTTAGAACCCTGCTTGGCACACACACAGATAAGAGATATTGTCACTGCTGTTTTGTCAGATGACATGGGCAAGGACGAGTCTATTGAGAATCGTTGTCCATGGGTGTTTCTTCTCTTTACGATGTCAGTCCACACACTACTGCCTCTCCATAGACTCAGTCACAGCACAGAGCTTGCTTGCCACTGGTTTCCCGTTTCCATTCTGTTTTAACTGTGTTTATTTCTTTTCTGAATATTTAGTTTTTCAATACACCTTGAAGACATGAAAAATGAAAGAATCACGGCATCTCTGTTCCGTACAATGGCTTTTGAGTGAGTTGCTTATGCACTGTATCTAAAGTTTGAGTGACATCAGAATCTATTCTGTGGAAACGTGACTTATGAAGCAATTCTGTTTATGCAAAATAGGAGAAGCTTGATGTCAACATAAAGAACTAGACAAGAGATTTTGCCACGAAGTTTTATTTTTTTCTATAGCAGTCAGTCAAGATGAATACCTTCATTTACATGGAGCGATGTGTACATTGTATTTAACATCACAATTCACTTGTGTCTGGATAGATATGTGTTATCAGGTAAAACCATGAACCCCCAACATTGGCTCATTTCTTTGATCCACACCTCATATTCTGAGCACCATGTAGAATATTCTATTCGTTGGTAGCTCATTCCGTCTAAATCTCAATTATTTTGGTGTTTGTGTCTATGTGCTCAAATGTGGGAGTGCCTGAATGTCTATAAGTGGTGAATGCACATGAATTTACAGGTATGGGAAGGCCAGAGGTCAATTTCAAATATCATTTCTCAGAAACTACCCACCTTGTTTTTAGAGACAGGATTTTTCCCTTTTATCTGGAACTCAGTTAATGCCAGCTGACCAGTGAGCTCCAGAGATGTTTCTGCTTCTCCCAGCCAGAACGTGCATCACATGCCAGTGCCACCATTTCTAGGGTTTTTTTTTTTTTTTAATGTCTGTTCTGGAGGTTGAGCTCAAGTCCACATGCTTGCACAGAAAGTAGTTTACTAACTGATCTGTCACCCCAACCCAATCTTCATATTTTAAAATGTCCAATATTTTTTCCGACTGAATATTATTACCCAATCAGTTCATGATCTAAATGCCCCAGGAGACAATGTCCAAGTTCCTGCTTTCATTTATAGGGTGAAAAAAAGACAGTTAATCCTGGTTATGAAGAAAACAGAATGACTACAAAGCGGGACAGAGGAAGGACACAGTGAGTTCTGACGGAGAAAACTACAGTCTTCTCCTTAGAGATTGGAGTCTCGGGTGCTGTCTGGAGGAATGAGCACATTTCCATAGAATAAGCAAGAGAATGATCTATCCCCAAGACCATCAGGAAAGCAAGCTAGGGTCCTGTGTTCATACCATGGTGAAGGGCTCAGAGGGGCTCTTTGAGCCATGTTCACAGGAGGTGAATTGGGAACGGTTGATCCTTCTGATCTGCTCCCAAAGAGATCATGAGAAAGAGTGATTGGTGAGGAGGTCCAAAAAGGATTTATCATGTCTCATCTTGTTTTATGTCTGCGGATTTTAGTCAGAGAAGATTAAAACGCCCATGTGTCAAGCCGCAGAGACAAGTCCAGATCTCTCATTCACTTACCACAGACAGCCAAATCCTTGTGAGAAAATAATGTCTGTCTACACTCAGAAGTTACTCATGATGGTTTGGAAGAGGAGGAGCCAAGCAGGAGGAAGGAGAGCTGTGAGGTACTTGATGGTTCTCCCTGTTCCAGAGAAGGCAGAGATTCCGAGCACGTTTGTGCAGTCTCGAGCCTTTCCTTGGACTTACTGTTTCCGGTTTTTTTTTTTTTGAAGGTATTCAGGATTAGGCTAAGGAGCAACTCGATCCATGAACATTCATTTGGAAACTTGTCTTGGAATTGTCCTGGTGAAGATTACATAAGCTTCTTGGACGAGACTGAAAACCAAAGGCTAGAATTTGGGACCTTGCTGAGACTGGTCTGGAGACATCAGTGGTCTGTGGTAGGCTCAGTTCTCTGCCAATCGCCATGTGCGGAGTCTAGATGAGATTTATGAGAAAGACAAGTTGATCATGTCTCTTTCAATATTGCTCAGGAATGTGGCGTTTGGCTAGCAGGGCCTCTGCGTGTTGCCAGGTCCTCTCTACCACTGTCACTTCAAGAAAAGCAAGTTGATTATAGCCAGACACAGCCCTTGGATTCCTTTAGCGATTGAGTCACTATGTTCTTGTTAGAAGGAAGCATTTATTTTTCTACATCTCCTAATGTCCAAATAGCCATAGGAGAATGTAATAAAATACACTGGCTATGGGAAAGAGTACCAAGATGGCCCTTGACCCTCTCTACCTATTTCTTTTCTGTTTCCTGGTGTGATTTCTCTTGTTTTATGTAGACTGAACCCAGTACTCTGATTCTAAGCAAGAGCTATGGTAATAGTGGGCTTTCAACTCAGAGAGATGATGTTTCAAAACCCTGTGATTCCTGTGGCTACTCTGTACTTTACTGGCCTGCTCACTGACCCCATGAATCTTCTGATTTGCTTGCTCCATGGAGAGGTCCACATGGTAAGAAAGTGAAGGCAGCCTCTGACCAATAGCCAATGTGCATTAGAGCCTCTTCATCCAGACGTCTTCAAGGAACTGATTTATTTCAACAACTCTGTTTGGGAGAGAGCTTGAAGCAGACTCTTTATTTGTGCATCAACACAACTGCAGCTTGAGAGAGTTCCTATGTTCGCTAGAAGACCTAGCTGAGCCAGACCTGATCTGATCTGCTGAAATGGGATACAGATCTTGTTTCATGAAACCCAGTTCTATGGTATTTTGTTACCCAGCCATGGCTAATTAGATCTTTTGATTATAGAAATAGCACGGTTTCGGGTGTGGTACAATTTTGGAAAGTGAATCCATATATACTGTCTGAGTCATCAAACTGGGTAAGGTTTGTGTGACAGTTGTCCTTCATGCATTGCTCGTAACAATTACAAAAACCCAACACAGCTGAGGTGGATCACATTTTGAAAGATGGTGATGCACTGAAACCAATAGAAAGGAAACTAGGGAAGAACCTTGAACATATGGGCACAGGGGAGAATTTCCTGAATAGAACTCCAATAGCTTATGCTCTAAGATCAAGAATTGACAAATGGGACCTCATAAAATTACAAAGTTTTTGCAAGGCAAAAGACACTGTCAAAAAGACTAAGCGGCAACCAACTAACTGGGAAATGATCTTTACCAACCCCACATCCGACAGAGGGCTAATATCCAATATATACAAAGAACTCAAGAAGTTAAACTCCAGAGAGGCAAGTAACCCTATTAAAAAATGGGGTACAGAGCTAAACAAAGAGTTCTCACCTGAAGAATATCTAATGGCTGAGAAGCACCTAAAGAGATGTTCATCATCCTTAGTCATTAGGGAAATGCAAATCAAAACAACCCTGAGATTCCATCTCACACCAGTCAGGATGGCTAAGATCAAAAACACAGGAGACAGCAGTTGTTGGCGAGGATGTGGAGAAAGAGGAACACTCCTCCACTGCTGGTGGAATTGCAAGCTGGTACAACCACTCCGGAAAGCAGTCTGGTGGTTCCTCAGAAAACTGGGCATGACACTCCCGGAGGATCCAGCTATACCACTCCTGGGCATATACCCAAAGGCTTTACCTGCATGCAATAAGGACACATGCTCCACTATGTTCATAGCAGCCTTATTCAAAATAGCCAGAAGCTGGAAAGAGCCCAGATGTCCCTCAACGGAGGAATGGATTCAGAAGATGTGGTATATTTACACAATGGAATACTACTCTGCAATTAAAAACAATGAATTCACGAAATTCCTAGGCAAATGGTCCGAACTTGAAAATATCATCCTTAGTGAGGTAACCCAATCACAAAAGAACAGACATGGTATGCAGTCACTGATAAGGGGATATTGACCCAGAATCTCGGAATACCCTAGACACAATTCTCATATCAATAGATTTCCAAGAAGATGGAAGGAGAGACCCCTGGTCCTGGAAAGACTGGATGTAGGGGAATGCCAGGACAGAGAAGCGAGAGGGGGTTGAATGGGGAAAAGAGGGAGGGAAGGGGGCTTATGGGACTTTCGGGGAGGGAGGAAACGGGAAAGGGGAAATGATTTTGAATGTAAATAAAAGAAACTTAGAAAATAAAATAAAATTAAAAAAAAGAAAGATGGTGATGATCTATGTATTTTACACACACACACACACACACACACACACACACACACACACACACACACATACACACCCCTTACAACATATAGTTAGAACATGGTTGAGGCTAAAACAGAAATCAAAGTGTCTTTACACTAAATCTGGGCTCATTTCTTAATATGAGGTGGGGGCAGAAGGGGTGGGGACAGAAGGGGTCGGGGCAGAAGGGGTGGGGGCAGGCCTGGGGAAGGTGGAAAGCAGGATGCCTGAGAACTTTCCTTTCTTGAAATCCTGACATGAAACCTAACATAGTGGCACTGACCGTCATGAAAACGCAACCTTATCCTTTACAGACTGTGTCTATGGTCAGTTAATAAATGTTTCATTCTCCAAGCAGGCTCTGACTGAGGATCTGGTAGCCTTTAGACACTTCTGTGGTGATTAACAAGGGATCCTGTGATGTTTGAACCTGGTGTTAGGTTGTTTTCATGAAGCTTGAAAGATGAAACAGCAAAATGTCATGAACAATGAGTACATGCAATCACAAAATTCAAGAGAAAAAGGAGATACCATCTAACACTCCATACTTGGATACTGATGTCGTCTCATGGATGTTAGACCTCCATCATCTATGACTGAGATTTGTCAAAACGGGCTTTACTAGGCAAAGACAAGCTTGGGGTAGTATAGATGCATGGTGTGGAAAACAGCAGATTATAGAACACGGAATAATGTAGTGCTGTGCCTGAAGACAGGGAGGCTGGTCCTGGATGCTCCTGTGGTGTCTAAAGCTGAACTGGCATTTGCAGAATGGATTTGAATCTGCGAAGAGACTAAGGTTGTCTGACCAACTCCAACAAGAGACCATAGTCTGTCTCCAGTCATTAGCTCATTAATGCTTGCAATAGCTTTCCCATTTCCATCCTTGGAAGGAGCTGAGAGGGCATCACTGCTTATGGGGTCCCTGCACAGCACAGCCAGTTAGTCTTGCAATTCTTTCTTCCCCCATTATTGAAGGGCATTAGAGTTAATTGACAAAGTGACCATCTCTCATTGGAGGTGACGGAATTCCTTAGAGCCTCCCTGTTTGCTCACAGTCTTCACAGACTTTTCAAGCACACCACTGTGCAGATTGGCTGGCTCCAGTCACATCACTCGAAATGGGTTGGTGAGACTGAGAAGTTCTTTTTCCTTAATTTAGTTGCAATTACTTTAACTCTAAATGCACAGATCTAGATGCTGTTATTTTATGATATGTTTTCAAAATTTAATTTGGGACTCATTTGGATAGGATAGTTTCCAAGTCTTAGGCTCCAAACTTAAAAAAAAAATTGCACATATCCATCCTATTTTCAGGAAACCCCAAGGTTTACTCTGTCATTCACATTTCGTAGAGCAGAAATTTAGTGATCAGGGGTAAAGTATCCCTCCACAAATCACTTAGGTGAGAGACAGGATTAAAAAGTCAGTGTGACAAAAGACCTATTTCCTTATGCAAAGAAAAACAAAGGCTTATTCAGGAGGAATAGAGGGAAGGAATAATAACACAAGACAGTTAAAACATACTCTGGCAGTGGGGCGCACCTTTAATTACAGCACTTGGGAGGCAGAGGCAGGAGGATCTCTGTAGAGTTTGAGGCCAGCCTGATCTATAAAGGGAGATTCCAGACAGTTAAGGCTACACAGAAAAACCTTGTCTCAAAACCAAAACCAAAAATAAAACAAAACAAAAAATACCAAACAAAAACCAAAACCCACCATTCTTGTTATAAGTTCTTTCATTTTATTGTTCCTTGTAAACAAGTTAGCCATAACAAAGGTTAGTTCTTAAATAACCATAATCAAATTTTTACATCAAATATTCTTTTCCTCTGATATACATTACTTCTGGAAGTAATCAGTGAACTTTAGACATCTATGATATATTCATTTCTGTTATTATGACACTAATAAAAACAGTAAAACCCTTCATCTATTGTAAATATATGTTAATGCTATGCCTTAGGGCGAGCTATAAACAACTCAAAAAGAGATAGTGTGGACAGAAATGGTTTCCATACAGGCAATATTTATAGAATGTCAGAGGCAGGTGGTATGTGTACATTAGTGTTGAGATGAGCATTCAATTTTGGCAAACTTGCCCCTGTTTTTCCTTAGAAATGTGTAGTGGATTTGCAAACAACATTCTCAGATCACCATGACTTTGACATTGTGGACTATTTTTGCTGTAGAGTAGTGGAAAAGAATCACATTTGTGGAAGAAAAATAAATCATATGTCCATGTACTCTTAACGCTATGCTAATACTTTATGCCAGGCGTCTTACTAGAACAGACAGGACCCCTGAAGGCTTCACATCTTCGAAGCTAAGATTATTCCTGCCAAAGCCAAGCAAGTCACTCAAAGCAAATCTAGCTTCAATACCTTCTGTGGACCGTATTCAATCAGACCCATACATTTCTACTATAGATTTTTGATACAGTAAAAGAACTATTTATTCATATTAACCTCCTCACTACAAGCTCAGATTCCATAGCTTATAATGTAAGATATTTCTTTTGGTATTTATCAAGTGTCTAAATGTCATTTTGGAATGCCACTGAATTATAATCATGATACTGGATTGAGTGTTTCAGGTTTTCTTTTAAAGTGACATAAAGGTCTGACCATCTATTCCTAGTGTTCGGCAAACAGTTTTAAAGTACACAAAAGACCCATGTAAAAATATGAATGTTAGGGCCACTTGGAGTAAAACATGGCACAATGGAATTTTTTTATTGACTGCTTTTACATTTAAAGGTATGCATTTCACAAAAACTAGTACTCAGGCAAAAGGCAACCCCATGCCTTCTTGCCTTTCCCATTAATTATATAACTTTTATAAAAGATTAACATTTATAAAATGGAAGAAATGGATTTATGTTTGAGCATTCATATTCCTCCTTTAAAAAAGGCTTTTGTGTATGGTTAAACTACACATTTTAATACTGATATAAAAACCCTGGGAATATTTGGTTTCTAACCTTTTATTCCACAGTTGGAGCAACTAAAAAAAAGCCATATGGTTTTTAGGAGGGGTTAGTAATGACTATGGAGATCTTAGCTCCCAGACCTGTTGGGTACCTTTGATCTTGTTTAAATAGTCAAAGTCAAGGGATGAGATTGAGTTGTTGCTTTCATTGCTGTAGACACAGCTGGTCACACCTACCTAGAACACAAGCAGAAAGTTTGATCCGTTATTTATTTTAGACATCCTTTTTAGAATATTTCTGTACTACACTGACACATTTTGTTTGGAATCTTGATGGAAAGGCTTCACAAAGCTAGCTAGTCAACAAACAGTAAAGCTACAAAAAACAAAACAAAACAAAAAAAAACCAGAAAACCAAAAAACCCTTGTTTGCTTGGTTTGTTTTGTTTTACAAACATACTTTAGAGATGGCATGCGTTTGATATACCCATACTAGTAACACTTTGACATCATCTATGAAATTGTTTGTCATACTTTAGAGATGGCATGCGTTTGATATACCCATACTAGTAACACTTTGACATCATCTATGAAATTGTTTGTCTTTCTTGTAAAGCAAATTTCACTAGAGAATCACGTGAACACTTTTTGGTTTTCCAGTGGACATTAAAGTTAAGTTTATACTGTACTATAGTATGTTAAGTGTCTTCAAAGCAATGTCTATACACTCATTAAAATATTTCATTGCTAAAAATGGCAACTGGCACCCAAGCTTTTAGTCAGTCCAAATCTTTTTGCTGGTGACTAGGCTGGTGGTTGTTCAATCTGGAAGACTGTTAGTTCCTTCAAATAATATGACAGTGAAGTCCGCTACATGGGTTGAAACTTCTCTTCATGACAGGCTTCTCTGCAGCCTGTGATGCAGTTTGGTTGCTTTTGATGCACAGTGTTTCTTCCTTCAAAATTGTAATTTTCTCCAATACTACTGCTGACTTATCAAGTCACTTATAAATACTCTCAACCCTCTGCTGTCACCTCAACTCTGCCCACAGCACCTTTCACCAGGAGCGTGTTTCACCAGAAGAACCAAAATCTCTTTTCACTACTCACCAGAAGTAGCAATTGTTCCTCTGGTAGGGATATTATGAGACATGGTAACTGTGTTGCACCTTCAACGCCTTTGTGGGTTTACTGTATCTGTAGGTACTTCCTCCTCCTAAGCCTTAACAAAGGCAACATTATCTACTTCCTCCAAGTGGGCATTAATATTGACCTCTTCACTTCTCGTGAGTCCTGAATCTACAATTGTGGGTTCTTTCCAGGACCTTGCCAAGCCCCCAGAAGTTCTCATTTCTGTGTCAGTTATGACCTGATAAAAGGCAGTTATTAAGTAATAAGGCTTAGAAGTTGCGGTTAACCATAGTCTAAGGGACAGAGTGGAACTGGAATCATTAGTCCATATAGAGACATCTTTTGCTTCTTTGTACATCTGCATTGGAGCCCTTGGATGATCAGTGCATTGTCAATGAGCAGGAAGATTTTGAAAGAAACCTTGTTTTTCCCTGAGCAGTCTCAACACTTGGTTTAAAACATTCATTAAACGACATCAAAAATAGACCTGGTTGTTCTATTTATAGACTATAGGCAGAGCAAAACTTTGCATATTCCTAAGAGGGCTAGGATTTTTCGACTAGAAAATGAACATTGAACATTGTCTTCATGTGAACGCCACCAGTTGTGTTATAGACACTCACAAGAAAGCCAGGCTGCCTCTTGAGGTGTGGAGTTAGGGTGGCGTGTTTTCTATTGCTGTGGAAGTTCTAGAAGGCAATTCTTCCCACAGTAGGGTCTTTCATTTACATCAGGCAGCCATCTTATGTGCGATTGTAACTAGGTCTTTGGGAGAATAGATAGCAACCTTCACTGCAGTGCCTGAGGCTTCGCTTTCTCCTTTGATGCTTCAGGACCTGATCTCTGCTCTTCTCCATCTTTCTCTTACAGCATGCAAGTTATGCTTCTGTTTCTTATTCGCCTCAACGAGGCTTTGCAAAGTGAAGAGTTAGGTCCTAGCTCTGGGTCAAGCGTTAGGACTTGAGGGAATGTGGTTGTTTTGTTCTGCTGCACATACCACTGAAGAGTTGGCCTTATAAACAGTGGGATCACTGTTCTCTTTCTTTTCTATCATTTGTGTGTTTGGAGAGAGACATTTTTAGTGTCCTTTGAGAAAGTCTCATCTGTGTTTACGGCTTAACTTATGAGCTGGCCTAAGACGCTGGCCTTTCAGCCTATCCTGGATTTGAACATACTTTTGTCACCAGGAAGAATCATTTCCAGCTTTGGGTTAAAGCAAGAACTATATGAGTCTCTTAGATTGAACACTTAGAAGTCATTGTGGGCTTGTGAATTGACCTAATTTCAATACCGTTCTCGGAATAGGGAGGGAGAGAGTGAAGGGAGGGAGTAGAGCTTTTAAGAGGCGCAGATATGGCCCATGTAATATTTACCAATCTACTAATCTCACTGTTCCATATGTGCAGAGTTCATGACATTCCCAAACAAAAGGCTACTATAACATCACCAACCATTACTGAACACAGATCACCATAACAGACACAATAATAGTGACAATGAAAATGTTTGAAATATTGTTGAGAATGACCAACATGTGATAAGATACAAGGATAGCAAAAGTATGCTCCTAGTGTTTGGAAAATGACACTGTTTGGCGCAATGCAACACCTGCAAAGTGCAAAGGTCAAAGTGCAACAAGACGAGGTATGCCTGTGCCAGAAGCAAAGGTCCCTCTGGTTACTTCCATTCAGGGCCCCTAACGTTGCCAGGCACAGAGTAGTCTCTCAGACACTTAATACATATTTGTGGATAAATGAAATAACGATCTGTTCTAGTTCTCCTAAAGCTTTACGGAATGCAGCTCTTTCCTGATGCAGATCAGATTCTTTATTCCAGGTTCAATACTGCTGTTGCCTTCAGCTCGTCATCCCAAAGCTGCGAGATTATCAGATGGCTTGCCAAGTGCACTGCTTTAATCTGACTGAGCCTGGGTGGATCCGTAGATCACTTAATCTCTGACTTCAGAGACCTAAGCAAAATTCTCCAAACAGCTCTGAGCAGGGTGAGAGCCTGCTCTACATAGACCTTGAGCCTGAGATCTTATCTGACCCTAGCCAGTAGACAAACATTTTTCTTTTGCATGTTTCTAAATTGAGGCATTTTGTTCTGGGTAAAATTGCTACTTGTCACATATTCTGTTCTGGGAGGAGGAATATTTCCTTGGATTTCCAGGATACGGAGGGGGTGGAGAGCGCTGGGCTGAAGCTTGTGGGGCTGGAGAGTATGGTGGTGGCAGGTCTGTGAAATCTTCCATCTCTTGGTCATAAGTATAGGGGGGCGGTGCCACTGAAAAAGACAAGAAACAAATCAGACATTTAGTAAATACCTTGGTGCCTGCGTTAAACTACTGTGCTAAATACTTTGAGGGCAGAAACACTTTCTACTTGCAAAACTAGTAATATTTCTTTAGAATGTGGACAGGTATGGCTGAATGGGTGAGTTCTCTAGAAGGCAGTGTCCTGGGTGAGGGGATTTGGAGTTGGGGCTTGGAGAAAGTCCCTTTGAAGTGTGATGCTGAAGTGGCAGAGAGTGGCAAGGCAGGGGCTAATTCAAGTGTGGCTAAAAGCACAGGAGTAGGAAAGTGTGTGTGGATTTCAGCAGAAAGGATGGGGAAAGGGAGAAATGGAGAAAGAGGCTGAGAAACAGGGTTCACTATTCCCATGCTGGGTTTGGTGAGGATCGGTGTTTTCTATCCCCATGCTGGCCTAGTAAATGATGAGGGATTCTTAGAAAATAAGTCATAAAATTTACTTCTTTAAAATTAGTCATTGCATATTGTGGTGGTTTGTATATGTTCGTCCCAGGGAGTACCACCATTTTAGAAGGTGTGGCCTTGTTGAAGGAAGTGTGTCACTGGGGGGTTGGGCTTAGAGATCTTCCTTCTGGATGCCTGAGGATGCCCAGTCTGTTCCTGGTTTCCTTTGGATAAAGTCATAGAACCCTCAGCTCCTCCTGCACCATGCCTGCCTGGATGCTGCCATGCTTCTGCCTTGATGACAATGGACTAAACCTCGGAACCTGTAAGCCAGCCCCAAGTAAATGTCTTTTGTAAAACTTGCATTGGTCATTGGTGTCTGTTCACAGCAGTAAAACCCAAACTAATACACATATCTTCACTCAACACAACACTGTTTATAAAGGGGACATTCTCAGACAAATACACATTGCCCATTGTCCTCCCCATAGGCTCCACCCATCCCTTCCTCCCACCTGTCATTATTCTCCTTTGTTCTTTGTTTGATTTATACATTCATGTCACACATGATCTTAGCTAGTTCTATAAAATCTAGGACCACTAATGGGAGCCACGATATCTTTCCAAGACTGGCTGAATTCCCTGAGTACAATGTTCTTTGGTTGCCCCCAATTTTCCTATAAACAATGTAATTTCATTCTTCTTTGTAACTGAAGAAAATTCTATTGAATCCGGACCCTACATCCTATCTACATCTCTGTTGTGGGACATGACATGCATTGCTTATTTAACTGTTACCTCGAACAGTGTTGTAGTAAACATCGGTGTGTAAATATCTTTGTGATATGTAGAAAAATAGATTAGGGAATGTGCTTTGGCAAACACACTCTCTCAGGGGCAAGGACAGAGGCTTCAGAAATGAGAGGTGATGGAATTACAAGAGTAATTAGAACACACTTCCGATAACAAGGAGTGGATGTTCATAAAACACCAAGTGGCTGAGTCTGTAGATCACTGGAAAGTAGAAAAGGGTTGAAGGGTGAAAGGAGAGGTGCAAAACCTGAGCCCCCAGAATGAGAGTTCCTGGAACTTGCAGGATCAACAAGGCTGGGAATGGAGGTGAGGAATTTCATTTTCTAAATCTTATTTGAAAATATGTATTAATTTCATTTACTATGTCAGTACATTTAATAATCATATTTATTATACTTGATAGTGACTTTACTTGCCCACCTGTTTTGTAGTTATCCTAATCCTGTCTCCAGGGGAGGCAGAGAAGCACCTGGGAGCTGAAATTCATCTATGTCTTCAGGATGATTAGCCAGAAATGAATTCATTCCCAGGGAATGGATCCTATTGGGAAGTGACAGATCTTAACTGGTCACTATAAATGTAGCATAGATCCCAAAACTCATGTCACAATAATGTGACAAAATCCCCAAGCTTTTAGCATTGCAGTGACAGCAGGGAACAGCTAGCATTTCAGCAAACTGTTCTTCCCCCAAGGACCTACAGCGCTGCGATAAAGAGGCACATGTGCACACATTAGGCCTAGTCTACTATGAACACACAAGTGATCCAATGGATCCTTCTGGTGTACCTCTCATTAGCAAGACGCTAAGCCTTGGAGTCATTTACTGACCTCACTAGAGACAAAAGAAGTGAGCAAAGGGATTAAGTAACCTGAGAAAAGAGGACTATGAATCCACCCAACTAAGTAATATGTCCCGAGAGAGCCCTGCTCTGCTGTAAAGACACCCACTGTTTTCCTGGGGGGATTGATGTTGTTCATCAGGGAACTGGGCTGCACGAAGACAAGAGCAGAGATAGTCATAGCTTCTCTAACCTTCTTTCAGACCTGCCTGACTCTAAGCTCTGTCTTCCATGAGCAAACAGAGTAACACCTGCAGAGTGCATCCACCTTCTCTCTGGATTTTGTGCCCAATTCCTGGCTCCGTGACATAGAAGAGGGCTGACACACAGACTTGCAAAATGTTTCATGCATACCAAGAAAGGAGGCCCTACAGCCTTCCCATAAGCTAGCAAGTCCCAGCAGGCTGCCCTGTCACACAGGTTCTTGTAAAGAGGTGGGTTTATCTTGTTATTAGGCTGAAGTTTCTCTTGCCTCTGGCATGAGGAACACAGACTAACTTATGCCACGGACCTTCTCTACCTCTCCCTCTGTCTTGAACCTACCGTGTGTGTGTGTGTATGTGTGTGTGTGTGTGTGTGTGTGTGTGTGTGTGTGGTGAATTTATGCTTTGTTCTGTTGTGCTATGAACACCGCCCGAGCACAGTTCAATGGAGATCCTTGTGGTTAATGTTGCTATGTTTTGAACATCACAGTCTCAGCTACGAAACACCGTTCTATCATTCACAGATCCTTTGAACACTGATGAAATGACAGTGATGCTGGGGGTGTGTGTGCTTTGAGGCCTATTCATCCTGAAAGAAGTATGTCTTTTGCAATACAGTCACTGGAGGGTATGTCTGAAATTGTGTTGTATAATGGACTGTGTAATCTTTCTTCATGATAATAAGGTATCATAACAAAGTAGATATTCAAGGTATTAGTTTTGGAATTCCTGATTAATCCTCATTAATTAAGGTGGTTGGTCCTTTTCAATTGGGCATATGGTTTCTAGAAGATGTGTGGATGATCGTAGAGAGCTGGATCCTTTGAAACTCTTGCACGTCTGATATTCCAGTTTCCTGATTTGAGCAGTATAACTATGCTATTCATCGGTAATATCAGGTACAAGTACCTATATTCTGAAAAACTAGCGTTGGGTATGATGGCATGCATCTTTAATCTTACCATTTGGAAAGCTGAGGCAGGAGGATCTCAATTTTGAGGACAGCTTGGGTTATAAACTGAGTTCCAGCTAAGCCTGGCATATCTAGTTAAACAATGTCTTAAAATGACTGGCCGAGTGAGTGAATAATAAATAAACAAAAGATACCAAGGGAAAATATGAAAATTAGGGAAGAAATGCAAAGTTTTCAACCCTTTCAAGCAATGTTTCAAAAGATGAGAAAATTTGGAGGCAGAAGAACATCATCCTGAATTTTGTCACCTCAGTGTGCGCGGTCACACCTGTACCTCTGGTCATATTTGCATTTACACCTTTGCAGTCACATAAAATGGCAACCATCTTTGCCACTTTATATCATAGTGTTGCTTATGTTGCTCTGCATTTTCCCTGAAAGTTTATTATTACTAGGTATATATTATTCCACTTTACATTTACCTAATCTGAGGCTAACATTTTTATTATTATTATAAACAACTGACAAACACCTTCTCACAGGAGACTTTATTGTTCTGAAGATTTTATTTGGAGTCAAAATTCTAGAAATCTTCTGGCTCAAACAGTCTTCCTGCCATTATTTGCAAAAGCAGGGCATGGTGAATCTATTTATAGAAGAATTGTAAAATCCTCTACAGACTCCAGCATGGTACAGGCAGGCTGTCATATTTGAAAATTCATAAATGAGAAAATACAGCTATCCCATCCCATCATTTCTCTGATCAAGGCTGGGCTTTAAAACCTCTGTATTATGTCCTAGTGCTTGAAATTCAAACTGGATAATTCATGTATTTATTCACATTTGTTTCAGACCGGTAACTTATAAGTTGGTTTCTTAGACTTAAGAATAATTAAAGCAACAAGACTATAAAAGACATCTTTCACTTTAAAAATATTTTGTCAGCTGGGTCTGGCAGCACATTCCTTTAAGTTCAGCCCTCACTAGCTAGAGACAGACAGATCTCTGTGAGTTTGAGGACACCCTGCTCTTCATTGGGAGTTCCGGACAATTCCAAGCTATGAAGCGAAGCCCCTACCTCCAAAAATGAACAAACAAACAAAAGATAATAATTTGTCAAGGTTGCTCATTTACTACATAATTTTGGACATTCTGAAGTTTAAAAGGTGTATTTAACAAAATGTTCTTTTTTCCACCTTTACTACTCTGATCTTTGTAAGGATTAAAATCAGTCTTAAGTTAATGTATCTGATTCATAACCATTCTGTTTCCGAGTTTACCCTCTTTATTTTTCTATAATTATACATCTTTTAGACAGCATATTCCTATGTAGTGTAGGCTGACCAAAAACTTATAGCACAGACTAGCTCTGCTACTCCTGGCTTGGTTCTCTGAATGCTGGGATTACCAAGGTGTGGGCTCAGTTTTATATTTGATAGATGTAGTATAGTTTACCTTTCTCCTAAGGTTTTAATCTTGACTAAGTCAACTATCTAAATATGGCCTATTAATTAATCCTCACTGCTCATGTTATTATGTTTCTGTTACAAAATCTACTTGTTAATCTACTTGCTTCATTGTGGACCAGGTATGTCTGTTTATACCAGAAGAAGTTTATCTCAATTATTATTGATTTTTAAATAGATTTAGTGTCTAAGGGGATTAGCCAATCATATTATGTGTGTATGTATATATGTGTGTATATTTGTGTGTATGCACATGTGTGTCTGTATGTATCTGTGTATGTGTGTATGTGTGTGTGTGTGTGTGTGTGTGTGTGGTATTGTATGTATGTAATTTATGTACTTGTTCAAACTTCTTCTTGCACATAAGTTTTAGTACTGTTGCTATAAGCAAACTCTCCTCTACTGTGTCCTCTTGAGTCCCACTCAGAGCAGAAAGTTTACACAAAGGCTCTGAAGTGCCTGGTGCCATTCCCTCTGCCCCACCCTCTGACACAGCACAGATTCTAGGACATATTAGAATCCAATGTTCCCCTTCCTCTCTGATAACATCAGGACAGGTCAGATGATATCCTGCATCCTTTTATTGCCATGAGAATGACATCTCCTAGGACATCTTTCATCTTAGACTTGTGATGCAGGAGGGCCTTGTACACCTAGTATACCTAGCCCCCTGCCCCACATCTTGCTGTGTGCTCAGCTCAGTGGAAAACAAAGCCTGGCTTAGGAAAGCCCTAGGTGTCAATCTTCCATTTCTCCAACCCTTCAGTAATGGGTGCCTTCTCTTCTGTTTTGTGGTTTGAGCATGCAGGCATGTGTGAGTAGATCAACCGAAAGCGTCTCCTCCTCAGTCACTGAGACAGACACTATCATTAGCAGCTCACCATTGAGAGGGCTAGGGTAGCTGACCAGCAAGTCCCAGGGAGCCTAGGATCACAATCCAACTCAGGGCCTTCTGCGTAAGCAGCAAGATCATTATCAACTGCTGCCTCCTCGCGGCCCTGATCGTGAGTATTGCTCACATATGAGCCATGGACAATGTATCTGCTGTGGCCTCAGAGGAGGTCTTGACTTTGGGGAAGTGGAATGTAACATTGCTATCCTAGGGGACGGTTGTGAACAATAGCTTCACACTTCTGTCTAATTAAAATTTTGATTTTCACATTGGTGAAATGGCTCAAGGAGATAAAGGCAATTACGCCCTGAACCTGGCAACTATGTTTGGAACCTACAAGCTAAAAAAAAGCTTGGAGAAGAGAATCAGCTGCAAGGAGTTGTTCTCTAGCCTCCACATGTGCTCTGAGATACACATACCCTCAAATATCACATCATGATGATGATGATGATGATGACAATGATAACTTAAAAAACCACCCCAAAGGTTGCTTTTTCTGCCACACTATTGAACCAGACTTAATTTTCTCCTGCATCCTACAATCTGCAGGGCCAGAATATACACATGAAATGTGTTGTTAAAACCATTCTTCAAATCATTCTCTATTTTCTTTTTAAAGGTCTGAGCTCTTTTGTACCACACAAGCCATAAGATTCTATTTCTATATCTTGTAGATAACTGTAACCATTCCTGTTCCGAATATGTATTCCCTGAAGACTTACTAGAGAGCTACAGTCAGCTTTCCACCCAAACATCTGCTATCGCTCCTGGTCCACGTGAGCCTGCCTGACATCCCTGTGACATTTATGCTTTTTATTATCCTTTCTCCCTTGTCATTAGCAATTATATTTTGAATTTTTTTGTCTTTAAAAAATGATTTCTGCTTTTTATTTTTCTAGATTATTCATTGCCCTAAGCTTGGTCTTTATGTTGATTTCCAACATATCGAATGCAAAGTGAAGAGAACAATTTAAATTTATGCCTCCTCTCTTCTGTTTTCCTGCCCTTTGTCATCTCCGTATTTTTGTACCACTCTTCAAATTACTCCTTTGTATCTGTTATCTATGCCCTTAAATCATTCTGACCCTATGGTAACCATGGCAGGAGGGATGACTAAAGAGAGACACCCTGGGTCTCCTTAGGCTATCACGTTATTAGGACATGGACCCCTAGGAATTGGAATTTCCACCAGGAATCTCTAGCTGGGAGCACAGGGCTGAAACTTGATCTCATCCAGAAGAGGAACTTGTCTTTGAGGACTGTGGCTGACAAGTGATGTCACCTTGCAAGAGAGACTATAGCCAAGACATAGTGGGTCTGTGAAAGGCAGGACCACACCTTGGCCAGGACTGTTAAATGGTATTCTTCTTGTACTCTATTTAAATCTAAGTCTCATGTCAGATACTTAAAGATGGACTGGTGAGTAAGTAAGAGAGATCCCTGTCTCCCTTTATGTGTTCCTTTTTCTAGTGTGGTCACAATGAATAGATACTCTTGCTTTCCTTTTCATTGTGTCTGTTTAATTGGCCCATTGAGGACTGGTGACTGAGAGTAGTTTGTTAGGGCTGCCAGGGCACAGGCTCTTGAATGTGACAACTCTAGCAGCATGACTACCTGGCAGCACCCAGGCTTTGATTAAAGTCTTTGATTTTAACTACTCTGTATCTGTAAGTAGGAGCTTTATGTGGATAGACAAGAAAACAGTCATGCAGACTGATCTCCCTTTAAAGCAAAGACCTTTTCTTAGATGTGTTGGCCACTGGTGTTGTTCAGAAAGCATATATTATGTAGGCATTTCACATATCCCTCTTTCTGAGATTGCTTCCTTAACTTTCCCTCACCATAAGTATATCCATATCCCTCTTCACTCTCAGAAGACTGGGTTCTTATTTCACTGAGAAAATAGGAACAAACAGAAGAAAAGCTTTTTGAATCTGATCACCAAATCTACTGCCTCCCACAGGAAGAACGTACACCACTCTGCTTGTTCAAAGGATCCAACTCTTTCTCCGACTCAGACTCTGATTTCTAAAATGTAAATACATCACTGTATACAGATGGTGTGTATTTGAGTACATGTGGGCTACAGCACACACATGGAGGTCAGAGTTGGCTATCTTCTTCCAACTTTATGTGAGTTGAAGGGCTCAAACTTAAGATCTTTCGCCATCTCACCAGCCAAGAGTCTAATAATGCTCTCTGTCCTCTATATTTACCAGCTTCCTTTTTATTTTATCTAAATATGTTTACTGCTGAAATACAAAATATCATGAACTAAAGTTTTCTATAGGAAGAAAATCTGACTTCATCTCTATCTTCTCGATCCTCCTCAAAGCAAAAGTTAAAGAAAACTGTATGTACTTCTCTACCTCATCACACAATACACATGAGGTGGTTTGAATGAGACACTCCTGTATTAACTGACAACATGACTACTCCACGATACTGTTAGGTAGAAGGTTGTTTACTGTAGATGTGAGAGAGAACAGCCAGAGGCATTTCAAAGAGTCTAGAGCAGAGAGAGAGAAAGAAATAGACTGAACATGGTCAGCAGATGACATGGTTAGGGCTATCTGGGAGAGAAGAGAGAACATCAGGGGGACAGAGAATAGAAAAAACAACAACAACAATAACAACGACAACATAGTGAGACTAGCAAGAACTGAAGCTTAGAGAGCAGCCAGGTTAGAAGAAGGAGGAGTAGCTGGGGGAGAGAGGAAAACCAATGAGATGGAGGCATTTCAGGGTGGTCAGGGGTGAGAAGAGTTAGGACAGTAGCGTGAATATGTGCTACAGATATATGTTAAGTGGGAAGCTATATATCATCTTTGCTAGAGGCAATGAAAATGACTCCTTTTGGTAGGTGGGAACCTGCCTGACAATTTCCCATGGAAATTTAGGTAACCACCAGAAGTCCTTCTATAGGCCAGGTTAAGATGAGCCTAAACTCAATTTTGGATAAGTCAGTGGGCCTGTCCTTTTTTGAGGGGTACCCTTTGGAACAGATGATGCCCCATGGTATTTGATCTCTAGTTGGTAGCCTTGTTTGAGAGTCTCAGAATGTGTGGCCTTGCTGGAGGAAATGTGCCATTGATTGAAGACTTTGAGGTTTCAAAGCCAGTGCCCTGTCCCTGTTTCATATTTGTGGCTCAAGATGTGAGTTCTCAGCTCTTCCTGCTGCCATGATTTCTTGACATGATGGACTCTTATACCTCTAGATCCATAAGCACCAAATAAACCCTTCCTTCTGTATGTGCCTTGGTCATATTTTTTTTATCACTGAAATAGAAAGAATAACTATTACAACATCCAACACATGTTGACTGCAGCATCAATTTTGTATGTATAATTGATACAACAAAAGAAGCTTCTCCATTTCATGTTTAGATTCTGACATAATTAAGTTGGTTTAATTTATGCAGAAAATAGATGCCTCCAACATCAGGTATCAAACACATGCCTTTGCACTACAATGACACTTCAAATCTCTTAATTCATGTCGTTGCTGAAGAGATGTCTCAGTGCTCAAGAGTGCATACTGCTCTTTCAGAGGATCTGAATTTGATTCCTAACACCCATGTAAGGAAATTTCCAACCACTTGTAATTTCAGCTCCCCAGGAATCCAGTGCCTCTGGTCTCTGTGATTCCTGCATTCATAGGCATATAAGATTCCCTCCACACACATACACATAGTTAAGAATACAAAAGAAAAAATTAAAATCTCATGATAATTTTCATAGTTTGAATTTACAAAATGATAAAATATAAAATGTTTTTTGAAGTATTTTAAATGGTTTGTGGTGGTTTGAATGAGAATGCTTCCCATAGGCTCATAAATTTGAATGCTTGGTCATCAGTGAGTGGCACTATTTGAAAGGATTAGGGAGTATGGTCTTGTTGGAGTAAGTGTGGCATTGCTGGAGGAAGTGTGTCACTGGGGGTGAGCTTGAAGGCTGTAAAAACCCAACCCACACCCAGCGGGTTTACCCTTCCCGCTGCCTGCAGTTCCAAATGTACTTCACCTGCACTTCATCAGCTACATCACCAGCACCGTGTCTGTCTGTGTGTTTCTATGCTCCTGTGTCATGATAGTAACAGACTAAACCTCGCAAACTGTAAGCAAGCCTCAACTAAGGTTGGATGCTCCAGTATAGGGGAATACCAGGACAGGGAAGCAGGAGTGGGTGGGTTGGTGAGCAGGGGGAGGGGAATGGGATAGGAGGTTTTTGGAGAGGAAACCAGGAAAGGGGATAACCTTTGAAATGTAAATAAAGAAAATATCTAATAAAAAAAGAAAAAAAAAAAGCTACCACAGTCATGGTGTGTCTTCACAGCAATAGAACAGTGACTAAGACACTTTTAAAATTAATTTTAATTAAGCCTTGTCTTCCTTTTCGAGCAGGTAAATATGTACCTAGCATATCTATCTGCAAAATAGTTCTTGCCTTCCCTCCAGTTACTGTCTCTGCTTGGCTTTCCTTTGCTGTGTTGGGTTGCACATTGGCCCAGGGAGGGGCATTAGTGGAGAGGGTAAAGAATAACAAAGTCCTTTCATCAGTCCAGTCAGCAGCAAACTATACGAGCTCTTATAAGACAAAAAAAAAATTGGTAAAATGTAGAACACAAAAAGGTAGATTCATATGCTGAGGTAAAAGGGGACAAATTGACCTTTAATTTAAGTCTAGATGACGTGAGAAAGTCCAAATTTTAGGCAAAACCTTGAAATAAGAGCATATCCTGTTTGTTCACGGATAGCAAAGGAACAGAGTAGTTGAGGAAGAAGAAATGAAAGTGAGGTGCATATGAGGGAAAGGGTAATTCTCCAAGTGCTTTGGACTCTCATAATAAATCGTTTGCCTTTTGCTTTGGTTAAGATGACTTTTGAGTTTTCAGTGAGGTAAATAAGGGGTCATTGGAAGATTCTGAGTACAAAAGTATGACATAACTCAACGTTTCCCTTTTAGAAAAAAATTCGTTTTTATCTTTTATAGACATTGGTGTTTTACCTGCATGCATGTTTATATGAGGGCATCAGAGCTGCTAGAAGAGGAGTTATAGACAGTTGTTAGCTGCCATGTGATTGCTGGGAATTGAACTAGGGTCCTCTGAAAGAGCAGTCAGTGCTCTTACCTGCTGAGCCATCTCTCCAGCCACTCAACTCCCATTAAAGGTTGATATGGCATCCATTTTTGAGGGTGGATACCAAGGTCAAACATTAGGTGCTGGCGTACAAGTTAGGATACTGATGTAGTAGTGGAGATAAAAGCTAGTAATGAAATCCTGTCTTAGTTTATTTTCTATTGCTGTGAAGAAACATCATGACCAAGTCAACTTATGTAAGAAAGAATTTATTGAGGCCTACAGTTTCTGTTGGAGAGTTCATGACCATCGTGGCTGGGGACATGTGTGGTGTATTGAAGCAGACAGGCAGGCATGGCACTGGAACAGTAGCTGAGAGCTCACATCTTTATCTGCAAGTTGGAGAGAGACAGAGAGAGAGAGAGAGAGAGAGAGAGAGAGAGAGAGAGAGAGAGAGAGAGAAACTGGGAGTGTCTGGGCTTTTGAAACCTCAGTCACACCCAGTGGTACATCTCCTCTAGCAAGGCCACATCTCCTAATCCTTTCCAAATATGTAGAAGTTCTAGAAAATTTCCAACATGTATTTGTCAAATTATTAATGTCACTTCTGCTCTTTGCTGAAGATTTTAATATTATGTGGGGGCTATACTTTTTGTTTAATGAGGACTCTAAGAAGTTTTTTTTTCCCCTATACTTTCCCTAGAGACATACATACCTACTGCCTCAGAGGCAGGTTTATTAAGACAGATTGCACATTTTCTCCATAATTACTTGTCAGAACTCATTGGCAGGTAGACAGAATGGGTGTGAATTTTCTATTTATCTTCATTCTGGCTGACTGGCGATTGTAGCTATTGAGAGTAGTACCATATTCAAATGTAACATGAATTGTTTCTCTCTCTCTCTCTCTCTCTCTCTCTCTCTCTCTCTCTCTCTCTCTCTCTCTCTCTCTCTTCAAAGCTAAAGCTCCAATCTATCATTATTTGAGAATACTCTAGAAAATTGGGGATTATTTCAATGAGAGTCTTTTAATGTCTTTGAAGGACTAGAGTCTCAATATCAAACCTATTTTCTTCCTTCAGAAGGGAGCTGTGTCGCTTACTGGGATAGGAGATGGCATTGATGTGTGCCGTTCTGATGACTCCCACGCGGGTCCCCCGGTTATTTTTCATGCACATGCAGATGCATATGGCGATTCCCGCAATGACACCCATGATGAACACGATTCCAAACACGATGCCAGCAATCGCAGTGCCCCTGGGAAGGAAACAAGAGAACATCTGCCTCACAGGTCTGAAAGGAGCCCAGTCTCAAACACCGCTCATGGCTCTAAGCCAAATGACCCTCTATAGCTTAAGGGAAATAGTCTTGTTTATTTAGGGGAGTCCCTGAATTAATCACACAAATGGTCTCTTGTATTTTAACAGGTAAGAAAAATTGAAAGCCTGTAGCGAACCTTTGTGTAGCACCATTGACAATCTCTCCATTCAGATTTTTATTTAAAGTTTCTTAAATTTGGAGCTGGGAAGATAGCTCAGCAGTTGAGAATGCATCGTGCTCTCTGAGGGAACCTGAATTTGGTTTGTGGCTCGCATGTAAGGTACTTCACAACCACCTGCATCTCCAGCTTTTGAGGATCCATCACCTATGCAGACAACTGCACTCCATTCGCATTTCCTGACACATGCATGTACACACACACACACACACACACACACACACACACACTTAAAATATTTTAAAAACTTAAATTTAAAAATTTATAAACTTATGCTAGTATGTATCCCCAGTTATAAAACAGTAATCTAAAATCATTTTGCAGTGGACTTGAACAGCAAAGAATACATATATTGTACAAGGAGAACATTTGTTTCATTGAAAAATTTTAAAGGCAACTTAACATTTATTCTTTATTAAAATGTTCCATAGAATAAGACAAAGAAAACTAAATGCAATCCCATACACATAGATGATAGACCCAAAATTAAATATTCCCATTAAGTTCAGTAATAAGACAAAAAAGCCTCTGATCTCACTAGGGCTAATGATTTTTTCCAGAAAGCATTAGCTTATGCAACAAAAATAAGTGGAAAAAATTGCCAAAGCTTATTGTTATTTATGCACAACATGATCTGTAGCATCAATATTTGTCACTGTTCTTAGAAGTGGTCCTTCTTTACCAAAATGAAGAACTTGACTGAGCAACATTGCTTCTCTCAACGCTTCTCTGGAAATATAGCACAGTAGTGCATGCATAAATAACACAAGAAGGATGCTCACCAAAGCGACTGAGGTGCAATGGGCATGCCACTCAACATGGCTAACTTCCCAACAATAGAGTGAAGGAAAACACAGCTACTAACAGATAATGTCATCATTAACAGGATAACCAAAATACCCAGGGGAGAAACTATGTTTTCACAAGATAGCTTTTTTCAATGCATGCATATGTGCTCTTTGGTAAAAATGGAGCAACAAGGGCATTTTTCCCATTTTCTAATTCAGGTATTGCACCCATAGTTCCATAGTTTTCAACTTTCAACTACATTGATGAACGTCATTGTAAGCTTATTTCTCATTATCATTTTTAGTTAATTTTTTCAATCTTATCTATAGGTACCTTTCACATGCATAACCACTTCATAATCACTATCGATAGTTAAAATTGTTACCAGTATTCATATTGCCATTGCACTGTGCCCCGTTGGGCTGGGCAGAGGACTGTGTTAAACATAGACTTCTCTTACAACCTGTTTTAAGGAAGTTCCACTGGTTTCATTTCTCCGAGTACTACTGCAATTCTTTCCCCTGCCCATGGTTCCTTGAAAACTTTCATGCAATTTGTATGAATTATCATTAGCAAGCACAGTAAAAATACTCATCAGTTTTGTTCCATGGAAATCTCTGAACCATTATCAGGCTAAACCCAGATCTTCTCAATCTAGAGCTCTTTCCCTTTAGACCTAGATTTCAGGTTCTCAGTCTCAGAAATACATTCCCAAGTGGCTTCCTATGGAGGCATTCAAAAGGAAGCATGTGACTTTGACTTTATAATACGCTCTCCCTGGATTCCTAGTTAGGGTATTATGCTAGTTCTATCACACAGTGAACAGCACAGACGATTCAGCGTATAAGACAGAAAATGTTATTTTGGCTCAGGGTTTCAGGGGTCTCTGACGATGGTCGAGTCTTCCTTTTGCCTTTGAGCCTCTAGTGCAGAAGTATATTGTGGTAGAAAATCATGGCGGAGGAAGTTGTTCACTTTATGGCAGCATGAAAGCAAAATGAATAGAAAAATGGTGGGAGGCTAGGAGGCTAAGATCACCTAATCCCAGCTTCCATTTATTGTGTTCCAGCCTTTTTGTTTTTTCAGTACTTTCCAGTAGCGTCACCCCAAATACCATGCCTCTGAGAAGACAGTCTATGAAAGACACTCAGCTACACCCTTGCAGCTGGACAAGTGGAATTCTGAAGCAGAAGTTTCTCTTGGGGACCTGCTCATTGTCCCCTAGAATCTGCCCCAGGAGAATGCCTTACATTCTAATTACTTTCCTTTTTGTGATACACTTTTTTTTTTCTGTTCTATCTTTCTAAAAATCCTTAGCCTTTTCTAATGTTACTAGACCCTCAAAGAACTGACAGTCTCTTAGGATTCACCATTTCTAAAGACTCGTCTTCAAGTTTTAAAATTTCATAAATCAACAGCTGTTCCACTTTACAACATGGTTTTCCTTTCGGAGCCTGTTCTGAGATAAACTTCTGATCTTCAATTCCTTCTGCCATTTCTTCTTTCTTATCATTTGTGTGTGTGCGTGTTTAAATACTATCTATGGGAATTTCCCAAGGGATTTTTTTTTTAACTTCAAAGGTCAGCTTTAGCTTGTAACTTTAGTAACTTAAAGCACTGTGTAATTTACTAAATTCCTTGCTGTGTTAAAAGTGATAGAAGTAGAACCATGCTGGTTAGACTTTTGGATTTTAAAACTGTGAGATGAATAAATCTCTCTTTTTCTCTCTCTCTCTCTCTCAAGCATGGATATTTTGTTATAAAAATGGAGTAGAGACTAATGAACCCTTCTACTTAATCAAACAAAAGGAAGTTCTGAATCACCTCCTATAAATTTAGTGTACAAGGCCAGAATTTGACAAATGAATCACATAATCTCAGTTTTCATGTCTTCTCGATGATTATCTTCTTCTTCTTCTTCTTCTTCTTCTTCTTCTTCTTCTTCTTCTTCTTCTTCTTCTTCTTCTTCTTCTTCTTCTTCTTCTTCTTCCTCTTCTTCTTCTTCTTCTTCTTCAGAAAAACAGATTTTGTTATTCAATTTCATGCTTGGAGAACACCAATCTGACCAAAAATTTCCCAAAGTTGGAGTTTTTGCCAGCATGGTGTGAATTTTCACAAAGTCCTCAGGCTTTGACTCCAGAGACCCCCATCTTTTGTTCCATCATGACTGATGCCTTCGAGCTTCAAGACCAAGATTTATGACTACCTTCTAGCTGCAGCTCATGTGAGTTGCAAAACCTCTCTCTGCCTTAGCTTTGTCATTCTCGACATGACAGACAGCTTGGGGCTTATGAGCTTTTTCTGCCAGATTTCTTGTCATGAATTTGTGTTCACTGCTTATTTGCCAGATAAATAGATTTCTACTGCCAGAATGCCGTGAGCACCATTCCCACATCTTCTGTGATCAGCTCATGATTTCCACCCAAAGCAGGTATCTCACAAACCAGAAAGATTGGAATGTTGGAAAGGACAGTGTGTGTTTAGCATGTAGTATGTCTGTCTCAGAGGCAGCTTTGTTGCGGTCTGAGAACACTTATGTTTCTACAGTGTATGTAGGGATGTTAATAGGCACCCGTTCCCTAGAGACCACTAAAAAGTCTGGGCTTGCTTCAAGCCTATTCTTGTGGCAATCAACCCTCATCCGTGCTTCTGAAATCCTTAAATGCTCTGGAGAGTGAAAGTATAGACAAAGGACCTGAACTTGTGTTGCCCAAAAGACAGTTTGTCTGTAAGACTCTTGCCCAGTTCACTTAAAAATCAGAACACCACAAAGGAATCCAAAACATACTCTTATTTCTTACAGGAATTTTTACTTTCTTCTTGGCTTACGAAGGCTGGATTTGGGACAACCCTGGAAGTGTTCCCTATTAGCAATTAAAGAATGCCAACATCTAGTCATTTAACAAATACTTCTCTGCAAAGAGAAAGAGATTTGTCTGAGGAGGTAATCTGAAGGAAGAAAAGGAAAAGTTATCTGGAAATCTCCTTCGCATTATAATTTTCAGTTTTAAATACAATTAAACTGGAAGGTTTAATTTATGCTCCTGAAATAATCAATGGGCTCAATTATTTAAATATAGAGTTTCCAAAGTCAGTGTTCTGCAAGCTGTTAAGATATAAAATTGGAACAAATTTATATTCATTAATCTTTCTTTTTAAAACAGAAGAAAGTGGAAAATGAAGTGCATTTTGTCCCTCTGTTGACAGTTCTGGCAAAAGCGCATCCTAAGGTCATGTGGGTTGTAGCAGTGTGCTAAATGAGGTTGGTGGAGTTTTCTACATTAAATCGTGATTGTGGTGTCCTTGATCCTTTGCTACCCATTAGCAACTGTAAATCAGTGCTTAAGAGACATTAAGTATAAAAGTCATAGCACCATTTATTTAGGTATTAATTAAAAGAGGGAAGAAGCACATCACAATTTTCTGTATTTAAATAACTTGGTCAGGAAAGAGAGAAGCTGTAAATCTGGGAAGGTCAGCATCATTGTCCCTTGAAAAATGTTTTAGGAATTTTTTTGTTCTTGAAAGAATGTTTTGCAAGGGGGATAGGGTGGGGAGCATATTTCTAGCACCTTTAAATTTTTCTTTTGGAACGATTATAAATTCAGGAAAACTGTAAAACTGAGGTAGAGGTCTGATACAACCTTCGTCGTTTTCTTGCAATAGTAACCCGGGTAACTGTAGAATAACAGCTGACTGAGAAAACTGACATCGGGCTAAAGAATTCAGAGTTCTATATCAGCTTACCATATACACATCCCGCAGCAGGCATAGCACATCTCTGTGTCGCTGTTGTACTCACATTCGCTCTGCCTTTTCCTCTCCCCTGTACTCCTATACATACGTGTTGCAAGATATTTCCTATCGGTTCACATCGAAGCAGTGAGAGGCCAGTGATTGGCGGGGAGAGAAGAGGAGGAGCTAAGAGAAGTGAGGGAGGGCAGGAGAGAAAGAGAGAGTGAGTCTTGGTAGTCAACATGAGCATAGCAGAGGAGAGGCATGGATATCCAGATGACTTCAAACATATTTCTGGTGTTTTAGAGAGGTTAGAAATATTCAGATAAGATTTCATCATTGTAAATTGGCATTTTGAAATTGGGAGTTTCTTATACATGAATATATTTGGTTAATTATTCAAGTTTAAGAGTCATGCTTTACCGGATACTTGGAAGGAGTGGGTGCTGGGCAGGAGCGTGGGACTCCCACCATCTACAGAGTCTATGGCGGAGAGGACATACCGCTGTGAGAGCTAGCTAGGAAAGACTGGCCCAGGGGAGATAGTGAGAGTCGTCCTGAGCAAGACCCGCCGGGACTTGATGCAGAGGCCAGGTAGGGCGGTACTATTTCTTAATTATTATCCACTACTCACACACACACACACATACACACACTCACACACACACACACACACACACACGTATATACACATATTTGATTTAAAAGTTCATAGGATAAGAAAACAGAGGAGGAACTCTTAGGAAAGGGAAAAGGGGGCTGTGGGAGTGGAGAAGAATGTAGGATGATGAGGGTGGATGTGAACAAAGTACACTGATATGGATATATGGACGTGTCACAGTGAAATCCACTATTTTATATGCTAATTACGTAAGTTAGATAAAAGTACACATGCATGCCCTCCTAAGCAAAAAGGTTCAGAGAGCTTCTAGGCTGGTATATATACAGTGAGGTGTGGGAACAAGAGTGTGTCCATGATAGGCATTGTTGTTATAGGCCCCCAGACCTTAGCACAACTGACACCAGGATAGAAGCGTTATATGGGCTTTGAAACTCAGCACATGACAGTAACCCCTGCCAAATCTACATCAAAGATCAAATCTATCAAAACTCTGGGAAAGTCCCTAAATATAGGAACCTTGCTTTTTGGTTTTTAAGTTCTGCTTCCTGCTACCTGTTCTCACTGACTGTGGCGTGTCAATCCAGGATGTGGACTTGGTGCTTAAAAGCTCACCTCAAGAAAGGCTGGGGCCTGCACCAGGGTCTTGGACACCCGCTGCAGTCATTGTCTGACTAATAAAGACTGGCTACTGGTTTAAACCTGCATTTGAGTGGGCCTGTCTGGAGGATACTTGGCAACAGGAACAAAAGCCCTTGAAAGGGTCAGGTCTCCTCCCCAATACTTTACTTCATGCATCATTCATTTGGCTCCTTCTGATAATAAATAAAAGCAATAGCATTCACTAATAATGGCAAGTAAGAGTTTTCTGAGTCCTGAGAGTTGTTCCTACAAATGCCCAAGCCCCTAGTGGGAGAGTAGGAAAGCTTCAACTTTGTAGCTAGGACACAAAGCAGTGCCGGTAACCTGAGAACTGGGAACTCGCACCAAGCGTCTGAGCTGAGGTGAGTTTGTGGGGTGGAGTGCTTCCCCTGAGGAATCTGAATGAAGCTGATTCCAATTCATTAATATGACTTAATGTCACAAAGGAATGACACTGTAGACAACAGGGCATAGTGGCTCACACCTATCTCTGCGTCTACACTGGAGGCTGAGACGGAAGGATCACACCTCAAGGCCTGCCTGTGCTCCATAGAGAGTCAACACAGCCTAGGAGACCTAATGACACTTGTTCTCCAAATAAAACTCAAAAATAAGGCTGAGCTTAGGTAAGATAGGCAAAACAATTCCTTAGCATGTGTGAGGCCCTGAGTTCAATCCCTAGTATTATGTGCATGTGTGTGTGTGTGTGTGTGTTCATATGTGTGTGTAAAAGAGGAATAGAAACTCTTATATTTCTTTTTTTTTGTTCTGTTTTAAAAAATAGTACATATTCATGTAGTTATCAAAAACCCATTCTTTATTTCTATCAGTAGATGCTGGCCATCTGCTGATAATGAAAAATAAAATAAAACAAAACAAAAGCCACCACCACCACCACCAACAAAAATAAAAAAAAATCCCTAAAAAAAAAATAATTGATTAAGAGTTTGTAACAAATAACATTTTATAATCAAGATTGCAAGTGTATTTTAGTGGCTCTAATGATAATGGGAAACTTGGTTATAACAAGGCTTAGAGGCTTTCTACTCCCAAAATAGATCCCCCTGTGTAAAGTAGAATCTGATAATACATTGTTTTGATAATATTTATAATGCATTTTTCTTTCCTAGGCTCAGCTTCACCACGGCAATTTAGTACAGACATTTTGACACTATTTTCCTATTAAGTGATATTTATGTAAAATAGTAAATATGAAGAAATTGTGTAATAGTTCCCTTCCTCTCTGACATGACTCAATTTGCAAATACATAGCATAATACAATATTTATGATTACTCTGTGTAGTAATTTAATGACATCGATCACTATGAGGCAGAAGAGTAAAGAGAAGCCATTAAAAAGTAAAGGGCCACATGAAAATAGGAAGCCTTAGCAGTGATATCTGTCAGGAGAAGCCTTTCACATAGACATAAGAATTTCTAAGAACTGCATAGCTATTGTGAGAGTCTTCTCCAAGTGTGTGTGTGTGTGTGTGTGTGTGTGTGTGTGTGTGTGTGTGTGTGTTCCTTCTTCCTATGTCCTCATGGCAAACAACAGAACAATTCCACCATAGTACACTGGGGGAAACCAATGAATTTATACAATTATTTATTGAGTAATCAGTGAGCGACTATGGGAAGAAACTTGGGAGATCATAAAGAATCCACACTGGAGGGTCTGAATCCAGCATGGATGAGGAGGTAGACAGAGCCCCTTTCCTCTCTCTTCCCATACCGCTCACTTCTGACTCCTGCCAGAGACCATGTGCAATTAGGGTAGATTGCCCTCAGTTGGTTGGGCAGAGGGCCTTATATTTGGATAAGGGTTCTTTAACCCCTCCACCTTTTCCTTCGATGAGGGAAAACCAAGAGGCAATAAGCCTAGCTGTGGAGATCTTTTGCAAGAGAACACAGCTGAAGTCATGATGGCGACAGTGTGGCTGGAGAAGAGTCCTGAGTAACAATAGCCAGAGATAAATTGTTTCGAAGAGAGTGCTTGGTGGAAGAAACAACCGAATTTTCAAAAGAATAAATTTAAAATGAGTTCATTTCCTATTATAAGAAATTGCAAGTGAGTTAAATGATTCAATCTTTTCTTGGGGAAAGAAATATTAAATGGTCCAATTTATTTATGATAATCTATATATGAAATGACAGGGCAATGAAAAAAATCTTTTTCCAACAGCAGAAGAAAGGAAAATATAGACATAAAAGGAATAAAGTATGACACAATTCCCCATTAGAATATTCTAATTTCCCAATAACCTTGGAGTTTTGAGCAATGTATTACAGTAATATCTTTCAAAGCCAATATTTTAGCAGAACATTTTAGTAGTTTATAATAAGATAGATAATTTAATAAAATATCAACTTGCCTGACTTAAAGGGAATGGATACATTTTCTTCTACGATGCTTTACTGAATCGTCACAGTAGAGTGAGAAAGGAAACAAGAGGCTGGCGTCATACTTCAGCAGACAAGAACACTTACTGCTTCTGAAGAGGACTCAGGTTCAGTTCCCAGCACCCAAAAGTGTCTGCAACTCTAACGTCAAGGATCCACAGACCTCTTCTGGCCTCTGCAGATGCCTTCATGAATGTGGTGCACATATATACATGTAAGCACATGCAAATAGGAAAACACGCCAGTGGAGAACAGTTTTCAGTTCTAACAGCACTAACTTGCATAATTTCTAATAGTAGCCACAGGGCCTCAGAACTACATTTTTATTATTTTCTCAATGTCTAGCTATATATATATATATATATGATATATATATATATGTCATATATATATGTGTCTCTGTGTGTGCGTGCGTGTGAATATCATATTAAAGACTGTGATGTCAAATGGTTTAGTTATTACTATTGTTCTGTGAATAAAATAGCAGTGAAGGCTAAAAATACTAACCTACCTGATTTCCCCAAATGTTATTGTTCTGAGATTAACAGAGATAAGTTATTAAAAATTCCCTAGGAGTGAAGTGCTAAGTGAAGTCATTAAAGGGTTTTGCAAAGTAGGAAGAGGAGGAGGAAGAGGAGGAGGTGGAAGAGGAAGAGGAGGTAGAGGAGGAGGAAGAGGAGGAGGAAGAGGAAGAGGAGGAGGAAGAGGAGGGGGAAGAGGAAGAGAATAGGAGGAGGAAGAGGAAGAGAAGAGGAGGAGGAAGAAGAGGAAGAAGAGGAGGAGGAGGAAGAAGAGGAAGAGGAAGAGAAGGAAGAGGAGAAGGAGGAGGAGACAGAGGAGGAAGAGGAAGAGGAGGAGGAGACTCATTATTATTATTATTTCCTTGGCATATTTTTATTTCCACTGACTGCAGGGTGGAGAATTTAAAATCCACACTCACATTCACAGTCATTGCCCTGCTGAAGCAGCAGCTGGCTTTCATGGCCTAAAGCTGAAAGGTCTAATAAGGTCCCCTAGGCTTGAGTTGATGCTGGAGGATGGAGACCTTCCCGAAAGAACCGTAGGCGCAGTGATGGATCTTTATGGGATAATGAGCCTGTGAGCCTCGCTCAGAATTTGCTTCTGTGGCTCTGCCAACAGCTGGACTGACTATATACAGTCAAACCTGGCCCCTCTCCCAAACAACCATGATGCTCTTTCTGGACCCTGTCTGTGCCTAGACCAACCTGTGATGGATCACTGTCTACTGAGGCTGTCTCCTGCATATGGTTTGCCTGGCTCTGATATTTATCCTCTGGATGCCACTCTCCTGGCAGCTGCTGCCTTGTCACACTTCTCCCCTGGTCTTGCTCACAGCTGTACCTGTGCCAGCCCGCTGTGATGAACTGGTCCTGCCATTTTGACTTCTTCCTAGGATCTAGTATCATTCTCATTCAAGTTATTCATAAAGCAATCCACTCTCCCTAGACCACTGTTTCATGTTCTCTCAGGATACACAGATATGGAAATTGTTCCTGAGTTTGTATCTTACTATTATCTACTTAAAAAAAACAACAACACTATTTTTTTCTTATCTTGTTTCATTTCAATAGGAAACAGTTCCAGAAAAGGAATGTGATTAGCCAGCTAGGGACAGAAAACAATCTCTAGATCTTTTTTTTTTTTTTTGCCAGGGCCAGGGTTATTCTGAGTGGCCCAGCTTGGGTGACTTACCTGTCTTCAAGTCTGCTGTTTGGAACCACAGAGTTAAAGGAGAAGTGTTAGGAGAGTGGAGCAGAAGCAAGAGGGTTGCCAGGCACAGGCGTAAGTGTTCACGCACACTGTAGATGGGTGTGGTTGGTAATACCAAAACTGTAGGCTGGCTTTTGGGAGAGAAGATTAGGAAAACCTTCACTGACATCTTAGAGGATCTGACACTGGGAAGGAAGGGAAACAAGCGAAGAGCTCCAACTGTGGATCAGAGTGTAGACTCGTGGATGGTAGATTACACGTGGAACATTTAATAAAAGAATTGCCCAATGATCTTGGGAGAGAATACAGAAGGGAGAGGGTGGGCTGTTCAAGAGCAGAAAATCCACTGATGACTGTCTTTGAATCATCAAATCAAACTCCCAAAAACCTAATGTAAACATCTGCTCTCCTCAGTCAACAAAACTTTTGAATAATCCCAGGATTTAAATGTTGCTAAGCCTGGAGGTAACATGTATCTTATGGTGGAAAGTAGAAAGTTAAGATGTGACCGGTACCCAGGCTCTCCCCCCGATATAACATCACTTGGGACACGGCCTGTTGGGGCTTCCGTCTGTGCCCGAGGGCGGGTTGGCGCTGTGGTCGTCTGGGTGCCAGATCCGCGGGCCATCGTGACCACAGGGTGAGCGGCGCCACGGAGAGTGCCCTCCGCCATCTTTGCTCCAGTGACCAGGTAGTTGGGACCGCCAGGCTCAGAGACAGACAGGCATAATATCGCTTCGGTTTCAGGCAGCTTGTGTGTAACCTGCTCCCAGGTGCTGGGCTGATCTGCAGTAACCAGCACGCCAGTTCCGCGGTGGGACCTTCTGCCTGGTGGCGGGACCCCGCGCAGGGAGGGAGCCCGCCAGCTTCCCTTCCGCGACCTCTGTTCCCGCGGACTGCGCTGGAGAGACCGGTACCCAGGCTCTCCCCCCCGATATAACATCACTTGGGACACGGCCTGTTGGGGCTTCCGTCTGTGCCCGAGGGCGGGTTGGCGCTGTGGTCGTCTGGGTGCCAGATCGGCGGGCCATCGTGACCACAGGGTGAGCGGCGCCACGGAGACTGCCCTCCGCCATCTTTGCTCCAGTGACCAGGTAGTTGGGACCGCCAGGCTCAGAGACAGACAGGCATAATATCGCTTCGGTTTCAGGCAGCTTGTGTGTAACCTGCTCCCAGGTGCTGGGCTGATCTGCAGTAACCAGCACGCCAGTTCCGCGGTGGGACCTTCTGCCTGGTGGAGGGACCCCGCGCAGGGAGGGAGCCTGCCAGCTTCCCTTCCGCGACCTCTGTTCCCGCGGACTGCGCTGGAGAGACCGGTACCCAGGCTCTCCCCCCAATATAACATCACTTGGGACACGGCCTGTTGGGGCTTCCTTCTGTGCCCGAGGGCGGGTTGGCGCTGTGGTCGTCTGGGTGCCAGATCGGCGGGCCATCGTGACCACAGGGTGAGCAGCGCCACGGAGAGTGCCCTCCGCCATCTTTGCTCCAGTGACCAGGTAGTTGGGACCACCAGGCTCAGAGACAGACAGGCATAATATCGCTTCGGGTTCAGGCAGCTTGTGTGTAACCAGCTCCCAGGTGCTGGGCTGATCTGCAGTGACCAGCGCGCCAGATCTGCTGTGGGACTTCTGCCTGGCAGAGGGACGCCCCCTCCCCCCCCCCCAGGAGAGATCACACACCCCTGCACAGGGCAGGAGCCTGCCAGCCTCCCTTTGGCGACCTCTGCTCCAGGAATCCACTAGGCTGAGCCTTTAGATGTGCAAGGCCTCCCCAATATAAGATCACTTGGGGCAAAGCACATTAGGGCTCCAAAGTCACTCAGGAGCAGGCAGGCCCCAGAAATCGGTGCCAGGGGAATCCTGGTAATCCAGGGGGGGCAGAAATAGCTTTGCAAGCTCACAGGAGGTCCAACCAACAGCCAGTGGCAGCAGGACCAACTAACACCAGAGGTATCCAGATGGCAAAAGGCAAACGTAGGAATGTTACTAACAGTAATCAAAGTAATGTGGGACCATCCGAACCCAACTCTCCAACAGCAGCAAGTCCTGGATACCCCACCACACCCGAAAGACAAGATCTGGATTTAAAATCACTTCTCATGATGCTATTAGAGGATCACAAGAAGGACACAAATAAATCTCATAAAGAGTTACAGGAGACCATGAATCAACGGTTAGAAGCCCTTACAAAGGAAACACAAAAATCGCTTAGAGAAATGCGGGAGAACATGGATCAAAAGATGGAGGCGCACAAGGAGACAACACAAAAATCACTTAACGAGATGAATCAACGGGTAGATGCACTCACAAAGGAATCACAAAATTTGCATAAAGAAATGCAGAAGAATATGGGTCAACAGACGGATGCCCATAAGGAGGCAACACAAAAATTGCTTAAAGAAATGAATCAACGGTTAGATGCCCTTACAAAGGAAACACGAGAACTGCTTAAAGAAATGCAGGAGACGATGGATCAACAGATGGAATCCCATGAGGAGGAAACACAAAAATCGCTCAGAGAAATGCAGGAGAACGTGGGTCATCAGGAAGAAATCCTGAAAGAGGTAATGCAAAAATACCTTAAAGAAATACAGGAAAATACAAACAAACAAGTGAAGGATCTCAGCAAATCCATCCAGGAACTAAAAAAGGAAGTAGAAACAACTAAGAAATCACAAAGGGAGACAACTTTGGAGATAGAAAACCTTGGGAAGAAATCAGGAGTCATAGATGCAAACATCAACAATAGAATACAAGAGATGGAAGAAAGAATCTCAGGTGCTGAAGATTCCTTAGAAAGCATCGACTCAACAAAGAAAATGCAAAATGCAAAAAATGTGTAACCCAAAACATCCAGGAAATCCAGGACACAATGAGAAGACCAAACCTAAGGATTATAGGTATAGATGAGAGTGAAGATTTGCAACTTAAAGGGCCAGTAAACATCTTCAACAAAATTATGGAGGAAAACTTCCCTAACCTAAAGAGTGAGATGCCGATGAACGTACAAGAAGCCTACAGAACTCCAAACAGACTGGACCAGAACAGAAATACCTCCCGTCACATAATAATCAAAACACCGAATGTTCTAAACAAAGAAAGAATACTAAATGCAGTAAGAGAAAAGGGCCAAGTAACATACAAAGGAAGACCTATCCGAATCACATCAGACTTCTCACCAGAGACTATGAAAGCCAGAAGATCCTGGGCAGATCTCATGCAGACACTAAGACAGCACAAATGCCAGCCTAGACTACTATACCCAGCAAAACTCTCAATCACCATAGATGGAGAGACCAAGATATTCCATGATAAAACCAAATTTTCACAATATCTTTCCACAAATCCAGCCCTGCAACGGATAATAGGTGGAAACCTCCAATACAGGGAGAGAAACAACACCCTGGAAAAAATGAGATAATAACCTTCTTGAATCAAACCCAAAAGTAGATAACCACTCAAACATAAAGATAGCGTCAAGAATGGCAGATGGCAATAATCACTATGCCTTAATCTCTCTTAATATCAATGGTCTCAACTCCCCAATTAAAAGACATAGACTAGCAGACTGGATACGTAAACAGGACCCAGCTTTTTGCTGCATGCAGGAAACGCACCTCAGTGTCAAAGACAAACACTACCTCAGAGTAAAAGGCTGGAAAACAATTTTACAAGCAAATGGCCCCAAGAAACGAGGTGGAGTAGCCATCCTAATATCGGATAAAATTGATTTTCAACCCAAAGTCATCAAAAAAGACACAGAAGGACACTACATACTGATCAAGGGAAAAATCCACCATCAAGAACTCTCAATCCTGAATATCTATGCTCCAAATGCAAGGGCACCCTCATTCGTAAAAGAAACTTTACTAAAACTCAAAGCACACATCGCACCGCACACAATAATAGTGGGTGACTTCAACACCCCGCTCTCTGAAATGGATCGTTCAGGAAAGCAGAAACTAAACAGGGACACAGTGAATCTAATTGAAGCCTTGGACCAAATGGAACTAACTGATATATATAGAACATTTCATCCTAGAGCTAAAGAATACACCTTCTTCTCAGCTCCTCATGGTACCTTCTCCAAAATTGACCATATAATTGGTCACAAATCAGACCTCAACAGATACAAGAAGATAGAAATAATCCCATGCCTCCTATCAGATCACTATGGAATAAGGGTGGTCTTCAATGGCAACAAAAACAAAAGAAAACCCACGTACACATGGAGGCTGAACAATGCTCTACTCAATGATAACTTGGTCAAGGTGGAAATAAAGAAAGAAATCAAAGACTTTTTGAAAGTTAATGAAAATGAAGGCACAACATACCCTAACTTATGGGACACAATGAAAGCAGTGCTAAGAGGAAAATTCATAGCCCTGAGTGCCGCCAAAAAGAAACGGGAGACAGCATACACTAACAGCTTAATGGCACACCTGAAAGCCCTGGAACAAAAAGAAGCAAATACACCAAAGAGGAGTAGAAGGCAGGAAATCATCAAACTCAGGGCTGAAATCAATCAAGTAGAAACAAATAAAACCATACAAAGAATCAACAAAACGAGGAGTTGGTTCTTTGAGAAAATCAACAAGATAGATAAGCCCTTAGCCAGACTAACCAGAGGGCACAGAGATAGTATCCAAATTAATAAAATCAGAAACGAAAAGGGAGAGATAACAACAGAAACTGAGGAAATTCAAAAAATCATCAGATCCTACTACAAAAACCTGTATTCAACACAACTAGAAAATCTTGAGGAAATGGACAATTTCCTTGACAGATACCAAGTACCAAAATTAAATCAGGATCAAATAGACCATCTAAACCGTCCTATAACCCCTGAAGAAATAGAAGTTGTCATTGGAAGTCTTCCAACCAAAAAAAGCACAGGTCCAGATGGTTTTAGTGCAGAATTCTATCAGACCTTCAAAGAAGACCTAACACCAATACTCTTCAAACTGTTCCACAAAATAGAAACAGAAGGAACACTACCCAACTCGTTCTATGAAGCCACAATTACACTAATACCAAAAGCACACAAAGATCCGACAAAGAAAGAGAATCTCAGGCCAATCTCTCTTATGAATATCGATGCAAAAATACTCAATAAAATTCTTGCCAACCGAATCCAAGAACACATCAAAACGATCATTCACCACGATCAAGTAGGCTTCATCCCAGGGATGCAGGGATGGTTCAATATAAGGAAATCCATCAATGTAATCCACTACATAAACAATCTCAAAGAAAAAAACCACATGGTCATCTCATTAGATGCTGAGAAAGCATTTGACAAAATTCAGCATCCTTTCATGCTAAAGGTCTTGGAAAGATCAGGAATTCAAGGCCCATATCTAAACATAGTAAAAGCAATTTACAGCAAACCAGTAGCCAGCATCAATCTAAACGGAGAGAAACTTGAAGCAATCCCACTAAAATCAGGGACTAGACAAGGCTGCCCTCTCTCTCCATATCTTTTCAATATAGTACTTGAAGTTCTAGCTAGAGCAATTAGACAAGAAAAAGAGGTCAAAGGGATACAAATTGGAAAGGAAGAAGTCAAACTATCACTATTTGCAGACGATATGATAGTATACATAAGCGACCCAAAGAACTCCACCAGAGAACTCCTACAGCTGATAAACGACTTCAGCAAAGTGGCCGGATATAAAATCAACTCAAGCAAGTCAGAAGCCTTCCTATACTCAAAGGATAAGCAGGCTGAGAAAGAAGTAAGAGAAATAATACCCTTTACGATAGCCACAAACCATATTAAGTATCTTGGCGTGACGCTAACCAAACAAGTGAAAGATCTGTATGACAAGAACTTCAAGTCTCTGAAGAAAGAAATTGAAGAAGACCTCGGAAGATGGAAAAATCTGCCATGCTCATGGATTGGCAGGATTAATATAGTAAAAATGAGCATCTTACCAAAAGTAATACACAGATTCAATGCAATCCCCATCAAAATCCCAACTCAATTCTTCATAGAGTTAGAAAGAGCAATTCAAAAATTCATCTGGAATAACAGAAAACCCAGAATAGCTAAAACTATTCTCAAGAGTAAAAGAACCTCTGGGGGAATCAGTATCCCGGACCTCAAGCTGTACTACAGAGCAATAGTGTTAAAAACTGCATGGTATTGGTACAGTAACAGACATGTAGATCAATGGAACAGAATTGAAGACCCAGAAATGAATCCACACTCCTATGGTCACTTGATCTTTGACAAAGGAGCTAAAACCATCCAGTGGAAAAAAGATAGCCTTTTCAACAAATGGTGCTGGCTCAGCTGGAGGTCAACATGCAGAAGAATGCAAATTGACCCATCCTTATCTCCTTGCACTAAGCTCAATTCTAAGTGGATCAAAGATCTCCACATAAAACCAGACACACTGAAACTAATAGAAGGGAAACTAGGGAAGAACCTTGAACATATGGGCACAGGGGAGAATTTCCTGACCAGAACTCCAATAGCTTATACTCTAAGATCAAGAATAGACAAATGGGACCTCATTAAATTACAAAGTTTTTGCAAGGCAAAAGACACTGTCAAAAAGACAAAGCGGCAACCAACTAACTGGGAAATGATCTTTACCAACCTTACATCCGACAGAGGGCTAATATCCAAGATATACAAAGAACTCAAGAAGTTAAACTCCAGAGAGGCAAGTAACCCTATTAAAAAATGGGGTACAGAGCTAAACAAAGAGTTCTCACCTGAAGAATATCTAATGGCTGAGAAGCACCTAAAGAGATGTTCATCATCCTTAGTCATTAGGGAAATGCAAATCAAAACAACCCTGAGATTCCATCTCACACCAGTCAGGATGGCTAAGATCAAAAACACAGGAGACAGCAGTTGTTGGCGAGGATGTGGAGAAAGAGGAACACTCCTCCACTGCTGGTGGAATTGCAGGCTGGTACAACCACTCTGGAAAGCAGTCTGGCGGCTCCTCAGAAAACTGGGCATGACACTTCCGGAGGATCCGGCTATACCACTCCTGGGCATATACCCAGAGACTTTACCTGCATGCAATAAGGACACATGCTCCACTATATTCATAGCAGCCTTATTTATAATAGCCAGAAGCTGGAAAGAACCCAGATGTCCCTCAACGGAGGAATGGATTCAGAAGATGTGGTATATTTACACAATGGAATACTACTCTGCAATTAAAAACAATGAATTCACGAAATTCCTAGGCAAATGGTCAGAACTTGAAAATATCATCCTTAGTGAGGTAACCCAATCACAAAAGATCACACATGGTATGAAGTCACTGATAAGGGGATATTGACCCAGAATCTCAGAATACCCTAGACACAATCAGCATATCAATAGATTTCTAAAAAGATGGAAGGAGAGACCCCTGGTCCTGGAAAGACTGGATGTAGGGGAACGCCAGGACAGAGTAATGAGAGGGGGTTGAACGGAGAAAAGAGGGAGGGAAGGGGGCTTATGGGACTTTCGGGGAGGGAGGAAACGGGAAAGGGGAAGTGATTTGGAATGTAAATTAAAAAAATAAAATAAAATAAAATTAAAAAAAAAAAAAAAAAAAAAAGAAAGTTAAGATGTTCCTGTGTGGCTATGAAATTTTAGGATGAGTTTAGTCTATCAGATTGTTTTTTCTTTTAATCTCTCAAAGAGAACTGCTCTACAGAATGGGTACTCTGATCTTTTATAGAAAACAAGAAGGGTTGGACTAAGGAAGTGGGCACAGGGAGGCCAGGGCACAAACTTGTTCATTTTGCTTCTTAATAGACTGATTTTAATCAAGTGTATTTTCCAAAGGCGATAGTGTATTTAGGAGACACATCTATATTTAACTGTATTCAGTAGAACTTTAAGATAACAAGCATATAGCAACAGGAACTTTGCTTTGGTCTTAAAATCTACAACCTCTTAAATGACCTCTGAAACTGTGTGCTTACACTACTGTGAATCATAAATTAAAAATTCATCTTTGAGATATAATTAGATAACATCGTGCAGTCTGATCTTGCTACCCAGATCTTTGTTCAGTTAGAATCTAATTGGCTTAGAGATGTTTGGGGTTCCCTCCATCTCCCCAGCACATGATTAATTAACAGAAATTCTACTTTAGCAATATTGTTGCTGCAGGTCAGCAAAGGAAAGCAAAGTAGATGGAGAAATCTTAACCTAATAAGCACTAAAAAATTAGATTGGAACAGAATTAAATTTCAGAGTTGTGATTAATTATAGAGCAATAGGAACAAAATTCAATGTACATTGACTAGTTATAATTCAATCTGTACTTAATCACGCAATTCTTTGGCAATATCTCTAATTCTGAGAGGGAAAAGTATCTCTTTTCAATAATTGTTATCTCACTTATTCTCAAAGTAAGAAACAATTTTGTATATGGAGATGTCTTAACCATACAGGAAGTAATAAATATTTCATATGAATAATTATAATTGTATCTTATCAAATTTCTAGCCAATGTAGCCAATGCTTTAATCTTTTGTCTCTCTGTCTCTGTTCTCTGTCTCTGTCTCTCTCTCTCTCTCTCTCACACACACACACACACACACACACACACACACACACACACAAGCACACATGGTCTCAGTATGTAACCCATGCTGGCATCAAATTCAGAATCATCCTGCCTGTGTTTCCTAAATGCAGGAATTATAGGTAGGTGGCACATTACCAAGATGGCTTTTAAATTATATTGTTTACTTTAAAAAGATATATTTTATCTAAAATATATCGGAAAAAAACCAAAGGCTATACTATGATGACATATATTAAACATGTCTCCTTTTCTTCTTAAGAGAAGAGCCCATATATATGTATATACATACATATATATACACATATATATGTATGTCTGTATCACTCTAAACACATACATTATTTTTCTAATGTGCCAATTAAAAAGGATTGAAAGTTTTTTCTTTTTAAAAAAAAAAACTTGTGCTTTTTACTTAGTAGCAGAGTGTTTCTTTGTGTTCTTTGAAATTTACATAGGTCAAAGATTTCTCCCTTCCATGGCTGCAGTATTTGTAGGGTGGAATTTGTAAGAAGATCACTTTATGATTTTGCATCTTAAATGTCAAGAAATCTTCACTCTATTCCTGAGTTCAGACAGATAACAGCGAGGGGGAGTAGCCTGAGAAGTGACAGCTTCCCTTCCAGGAAAGAAGAGAATTAGTCAGTTTAAGCTGCACTCAGCTGCCATCAATATGTAGCAAAAGGAACTCAAGCCATGTGGATGGACTACAGACAGAAGAACAGGGGACATTACTGTTGGATTTGCTTCTACTGATTGGAGATGGCTCTGGTAAAACTAATGAAGAGTAGGTGGAGAGGAGAACCCAACAAGGACAACTTTGTCCTTGTTGATATCTTCAACATTTCCCTGCAGAGGGCGTCATGCTACTAATTCTCCCTCAAAGAACATAAATGCATCACTTCTTGTCACATGCACAAGAATCAGTCCACATCTCTTCAATTGCTTGTATCCCCAGCTTGTGTGATAGAACTGCTGGCCTCACTGACATTATAGACGTTTTGCTGCGTGAATTTCAAGATTTGGACTAAGCACATTGCATTTAACAATATCCAGTTTTCTCGACTAAAAAACTTTATGACTTGACCACGCTGACCTTCAGTTTAGGGAGCAAGGATCATGTCACAGGGATAGGCTGCTGTGAATGGTTTAGGCTTTGGAAATACAAGGGAAATATAAAGATGAACTCTGGAAGTGCTACCTTCCAAGATGCCTGAGGAAGACATCCAAGTTTGTCCTCTGCTCTCTATTCTCGTGTATTCATGCAATACCTACACACACACACACACACACACACACACACACACACACACCCCACTTATGTAGATAAAACCCGAAGGATTCTATGGCCATTCTTATAATCATATTTCTCTTAGTTCTCTTGTTAGTGGGCAGCAAGAAGGCTCAGTGGGTAATGGTGCTTGTCGCCAAGCCTGATGACATGAATTTAATCATTAGCATGTAAATGATGAAGGGGAATTCCCAGAAGTTATCTCCTGACATCCACATGCATGTTGTCGCATCCTGCTTCCACAAATAAACAAACGTAATAGAAATTTTAATAGTTTTGTCTTCCATGTATAATAAAATCCAAGTTCTTCTTAAAGACATCACGTTATGTGCTGTGGCTTAAATGGTACAGTATTGAAAAAGCAATGTTTGAAATTGCAAACTGTTGAATTGACTGGCATAATCCAAAGCAGGTCATTGGCATTTTCTCTAGAATATTTTATCAATTTCCTGCAGAGAAGACTTTAGCAAAAAAGGTCCCCTTTGCAAATTAAATCTGGGTAATTGTGAGCATATTTAAATTTTCCAACAAATATCTTTCATTACTAGATGATACTTTCAAACTTTTTGTGTTACTAGGACTTAGTGATCTCACACAAGGAAGATTATGAGCAACAGATGAAGGAATCTAGCATCTAACTTTCCATTAACATTCACTTGTGTTTAGTAGAAAATGACCTTCCTTGCTGATTATTAGTGATAGACTCAAAAACATGATGAGTCTGAGTCAATCTGGTACTCTCTGATTTCAAACTGCCCCCCCACCCCATTTGGAAACACCGGTCTGTAGATTTTCTTACTGCCACACATATCCTTCAGTGTCCATCTATGAACAGAAGAGATTGCCAGCAATTGTCCAATGCCTCTGCTTCTGGGACACTGTGTCATGACTAAGCTAGTTTTGTATAATTACCAGTCATAAAAGTTTCCTATGTTAGGGTGGCTGAAAGTATTTGAGTGATACAGTGTCTGCCTAGCATGCCTGAACCCCCCCCCCCATTCAGTCCTTATTAATAACCCACTCAGAAATCATACTATTAAATATTCACAATTACACTTGTATATTTTTGTAGTCCACATATATACAATTGACTGAGAATAGAGGAGAAAATAGGAATGACTAGAAAATAATGGCCATACCTAATTGCTTTACTCCTATGGAATTTCTATTTTAAATGTGTTTATCTAAGATCCTGGCTTCTTTGGTTGAGGGACCATTATAAGATTACTTCCTGTTCTAGTTTTGTACATCTAAGTCCATCTGGTGCTATAGGCAACCTGAATCCCCAAAGGCATCCCTGCAAGTTTCTCTTGGCCTGGAGATGAGCAAGCAATCCCCAGGGATCTTCCTCCCCATTGCTGAGAATACAATGGTGTGTTATTATGTCAAAGTTACATGGATTCTGAGACTGGACTCAGGTACTCATGCTGGCAAGATAAGCAACAGGTGCACAGAACCATCTCTCCAGACCCTTATCCCATGAATCCTAGCCTTTTGGTTTCTTTTGTGCTACTCTCCTATAGATTGTATCTTAAATATTCCCAAGGAATGCTCCAAAATCCCATAGGGTGAGAAAAAAACACAGCCCGTGTTCTTGAAATATAAAATTCAAGTTAATAAGATGCTAAAAATACCGGAAGTGCACCTATGTCCTGTGACCTAACTAAGGCATGCCTTATACAGACTCACCATTTCTTGGGAAGTCTGACACATTAGCATCCAGGCCCCTGTTATAGTATAAAAGTATAGGCATGCACATGGTTGTCTATACTGAAACATAAGTATTTCCTTTAGTAGACCCACATACGAATAGTATTTTGTGCTTTCTGTTGGAATAAACTGACTGAATGTTCTCAAACTAGGCCTACATGTTTTACTTGTCTGATATATTTTTAATTGTTTTGAAATTTTAAGCACTTATATTTGATGTCACCCCTTTATAATTTCCCTCATTCATGAGCCCTGGAAAAGTGATAGGGACCTCATCTCTTCATAGAATTATTGGCTATAAGTATTTTTCTGTAGATAGAAGGGTGACCTAGGAGATAATCACTTTTGACCTCTCCCAGAGGAGATGGATTGTTATACAGAAGTTCTACCTGACATTTGAGATAATAATGCATTAAACATTTTAATTAAATCAGACCCTAAGGATCAGTTATTTTAGGGAAAAAGAAATTGAGGAAGTAGAAACCCATAGAAGCATGAAAGGATACAAGGCTATTTTAAAAGCACAGTGTTTAACATGGTAGATCCTCTCTGTAACTTTCATGGTAAAAAGGTGATTGATGGCTGCAGATGAACTCACACAGAGACTAGCTCATGGTCAAGGAACTCTGACCCACAGAAGAGAGGGTGGCAATAGAAGATGTTAGATGCCAGGGATCAAGCTGTGTTTCCAAAGGAGGCAAGCAGAAGGAAAACTAGATCGTAAGGAGGAAGAATGGAGACAAGACAGCCATCTGCCAGGAGGCTGCATTGTGACTGGAATGAGGAAAGACATTGGTTGGTATAGTGGTTCAAGGGGGAGTAGTGTCCCCACAAAAGATGTGTTAAAAATCCCAATTCTCAGACCCTGTGAATGTTATAGTGTTTGAAAACTGCCACTAGCACATGCAGTTAGGTTAAGGATTTTGAGGCATTGTGCTCATTTTGGGCAATCTGGGTAGTCACTGAGTGCTACATCAACTACTCTCATAGGGATACACATGGGGGGGGTGTCACAGACATAGAAGGAGAAAGCAACATGATCATGGCCAATTAAGTGTGCTATAACAACTATCACTATGGTCCAAGGACTGACATTAGCCCCAGAAAATAAACATCTAGGCTACAGAAATGGCTAAAGGGTGTGGGGTTCTGTTTGACGTCTGTTTTGATGCTTCTGGTCCCCAGAACTTTAGAAAACACACTTCTGATCCTTTAAAAAAGAAAGGCTTCTTTATGGCAATTTGTCATGGCAGCTACATGTAGGTAGTATTATAGTAAGGCAAGGAAAACGATGGGAGGAGGAATCGGTGCAGGTCAGTGGGGATTCTGAGCAAGCCCAGTAGAGCAGGATACTATTGTGTGTACAAGTGAGTAGTTGGAAAGATGTCTGAGCTGGCAGACACGCAGTTATGTTTAGGAAATGTTGATGGGTCTGAATCCTCCTGACTGAAGATCAGCAAGTGGATCAGACTGGTTAGAGGCAAGTGATGTTTCTTGAGTGGTAGAAAGCAAAATTAGAAAGGGAATAAAAATATTGAGAACACAGTATTTTCTTGAAAAAGTAGGAGTCCACTGCAGAGTAAGCTAAAAAATAGCTAAAAAAGCTTCTACCAGAGAACGGGTAGAATTTCTACCCTGTACAAATGGGGCAATGCCCCTGTCAGTTGGGGTGCATATAGCTAAAACTGCATACAGGGTTAAATAAGAGCTGTTTATTTCTTTCAGTAATGTAGGCTGGAAAATTCAGGGTTAAGGCACCTGCTTGCAGATGGTTGCTTTCTCTCTGTGTCTTCACATGCCAGAGACAGGAGTCTCTGATGTGTGTCTGTCTCTCCCTATATTTACTCATGTCGTCATGGTGTTCTACCCTTTTATTCTCATTTGTATCTGTCAAGGGCTTCAGCAATTTAGTATCATCATAATGACAGCTGCATTTTTATGGAGAGGTAAATAATTCTTTTATAAGGATGAGTTTGTTGACCTGTGGATGAAATGCTGACCGCACAGTAGTAGCATCTGGGACAGGTTCTGAGATAGTAACCTAAAAGAAAAATAAGACTGCTCTCCAAGAGCCTGTCTATGTAGAATGGATGGTGGCAGGATAGCAGGTGGCACAAGGGACAGGTATCATCTGTAGATGTCAGCAACCTCATTCATTCAGTAGAAGAGAGGCTCTCCAGCTATAAAAGGGACAGAGCAGCCAAGGAAAGCATGCGTCAGGAGCTGAGATGCAGCCCTGTGTGGTGGTCCTCTTCTCTTCTCTTTTTACCTAGACCCCTGCTCACACAGTGTGCGTCCACAATAGTTATCTAGCACGCGTCAGGAGCTGAGCTGCAGCCCTGTGTGGTGGTCCTCTTCTCTTCTCTTTTTACCTAGACCTCTGCTCACACAGTGTGCGTCCATAACAGTTATCTACATTTCTCTTTACAAATGCATGTGGGCCACCAACCGCTGCCTTTGGGGAGAAGCTTCACATGCTATCTGAAATGTTTGCCAATACTGTAGATGAGATCCTTTTGAGTAATGGTACCTTGAGACGTATAAGACTTAAAGGTTAAGTGTGAGCCAAAGACTCATACATTTGAGCCATTAGATGAGAAATGGTTCCTGCAAAGAGGTAGTGGGGGTAGCTATGACTTGCTCGTCTAACAAGCTTCATGTTTGTTCTATGTGAATAGAACAAAGGACATTTACTGCTAATAAATGCTAGTGAAAGAAACTTTTGCTTACAACAAAGTCAACAAGGGAGCAAATGGCTGCTTTCCCATTCCTTGCGCTGCTCCAAGGATGTGCAAATTACAGGGTTTGGTGCATGTGTTCCATCTCATCTCTTCTGATTGTGAGAGGATGTTTTACAGAGAACTCTGTAAAGTATCATCTGCAGATTCCATTTTTTCCCATGTCAAAGAAGTTCCCAACCAGGTCCATGAAATGACCCAGAATGCAGAACAAGGATTGAAAGCCTCCTCTTCATTCGGACACTCGGCCCCTCTCCACATCTCACATTCAACCATCTCAGCCTCATTTTCTTCACCTGTGTACTGTGGACATCATGAGTTTCAATTTCCTCTTGTTATCTCAATGGAAGGATCCCCACAGTTAGACGACATAAATATCTGACCACTTTTGTATTGTAAGAATTAACTATAGAATCATGTGCCTCTCTAAAGGGGCACATAATTAATGTAAGAATTCTGATGCTTAAGAACACAGGGTACATTCTGGAGGGTCCTGCACTCCTACTTCCCGAGGTTGCCTGTTTCCATTCTTTCTGCTGGCCCTCAGGACTTCAGATCTTTCTCTCCCACCCAATATCTTATCAGGACTCAAAGGGAGAGACCTTAGATGAAGTGCTCTACAGTAGAGAGAGGGAACTTGTGGAACCTACCTCCAGCAGAAAGACAGGGCATCAAGTGGAGGAATGGGGTTGCCATCCCACAGCCAAAAATTCTGACCCAGAATTGTTCCTGTCTGAAAGAACTGCAGGGACAAAAATGGAGAAGAGCCTGAGGAAAAGGTGGTCCAAAGTGGGATCCAGCTCAAGGGGAGGGCTCAAGGGCTGACATTATTACTGATGCTATGGTGTGCTCACAAAAAGGGGCTTATCATGACTTCCCTCCGAAAGACCCAACAAGCAGCTGAAAGAGTCAGATGCAGATGTTTACACCCAACCAATGGACAGAAGCTGCTGACCCCTGTGGTTGAATTAGAAGAAACCCGGAAGAAGCTGAGGAAGAGACAACCCTGTAGGACGACCAGCAGTCTCAATTAGCCTGGACCCCTGAGATCTCTCGGACACTGGACCACTAACCAGGCAGCAGACACCAGCTGATATGAGGTCCAAAACACATATACAGCAGAGGACTGCTGGGTCTGGGTTCAGTCAGAGAAGATGCAAGTAACCCTCAAGAGACCGGAGGCCCCAGAGAGTGGGGTGGTGGGGTGGGGGAGGGGTGGGGACATCCTCATGGAGATGGAGGAGGAAGTATGGGATGTGGAACAGTTAGAGGGTAGACCAGGAGGGGAATAAAATCTATAGTTTTAAAAAAAAGATTAATTAAAATTAAAAAAAAACAACACGGAATTGGGAAAGAGAGAGGGGGAGGAGGGGAAGGAGAGAGGAGGGAGGGGGTGATGGATGGTATTAATAAGTGTCAAGGAATAAATATGTTTTAACGACTGTGGAAAGAAAACCACACCGCAGAGGACTTTGGCTTGTCTGGCCCAATGTCTCAATGGCTCAGGGTAGAACAGAGTAAGTGTAACAATAACTAAAAAACAAAATTCATCAACCATGCCTCGTTCTTTGCATCCTGAACAAGCGACATAGAATTTTTAGACCACAGCATCGGTTTCGACACTGAGACTGACGAAAAATCAGGCAGCACGCCTAAGAAATTTAGAATTATCTGCCCAGGAAAGCAAAAGCAAAAGGCAGACATTCAGAAGCAGAATCAAGATAAAGATGTCACGGACACTCTGCGGCGGCTCTGGGTCCAAACCGCAGCAGAGGCAGTATTCTTTTAGAAGAATCAGTTTCTTGTAAACATACAGCAGGTGTCCATGCCATGCAGTGAGCCCTACGTATACAACAAGTGTCCATGTAATGCATGTAACCCGCAATGTGTTTTTTATCTCATATTGTTTGTAGGCTGCAGCACACCAGTGATCTGTAATGAGCAACCAAGGGAAGTTCTGTGTCTCAAGTCCTTTCTTCTTCAGGACCACGTGGGATAGGTGGGCACCAGTCACCATTGGTGAATATTTTTTATGATGAGTATTTCTTTTTATTACTGTTCACGTATGGTAGTTGATTTTTGTCAGGATATTTAGAACCTACTCTATAGATGTAGCCTGAGTATATATTTGCTGCAGTTAAAAACATCTATTTAATAATTAATTTTGAAGGTTAATGAGTCAAGGAGAATTAAAGTGAACTGAACAATGGTAAGATAATGTTATTTTTCCCCCTTGTTTTCAGAAGGCTCAGTTGTAGAGCTTTATTGGCTTCCATACTCATAAAAAGCCATTCACTATGACAACAGCTCTAATTTCACTCTGACAATTTAACACTATGAATTGTGCTTCAAGATTCTTGATATAAAAGGACCATTTGAGGAGAACTTGTTTTTCTAGAGTGTTTGGAATCTGTTCTTGAGTGGGGGAACCACTTTTAAGTATTTAAGTCCTGCAGATTTTAACAACGTCTCTCAATATACAAAAGGAAATTAGTAAAACTATGTATAATCAAGGTCAATCAATCTACTGTTTCCAAAAAGATGTTAGATGTTAGATATTTCTGATAACAGTTAAAATACCATTAAACAACTATCTATACATCTCACAATATACTTTAAGAAGTTAATTAAAAAATTCCTTTTAATTCTTCTCAAGTCATGCTCACACATACAGACATGTACACACATGCACATGTACGCATATGTACATACATACACACACACACACACACACACACACACATACGAATACACATCTTTCTTCCTTTCCCAAATTTGCCTTCTCTCATCTTATTTCTGCACACTTTTGTCCTCAGCATGATCTGCTTGGAAACTCTGTTGCCAGGAGACCACTGCTGAGGACCATCTAATACTGGTTTCAACAAGGAGTCACAGAAATTATTGGTTTGTCCCTGAGCACATGCAGTATTTTAAAAGAAATAATAAAATATTTGTCTGGCTATCAGTAATTCAGGTAACCATTCATAATAACTAAAGTAGAAACTATAAGGGAGGAAAGAACTTTTAAAAATCTTCATTGCATGAGAGAGAGAGAGAGAGAGAGAGAGAGAGAGAGAGAGAGAGAGAGAGAGAGAGAGAGAACAGGTAAAAATAAAATCTCCATCTTACTTAAGGGGGAACTGTCTTGTTCCTTATTTCTTATTTATTCTGGTTTTTCAAATGACTCTGCAGCTCTCTGCTCTGTCTGCTCTGATGTTTTCCCGTTGTCATCCTCTTCAGTACAAAGGATTTTTAAAATAGACAATTCCACGAAATGGAACAAGAAGAAACATGGGCAGGGAGAGTGACAAAACGTAATTGTAAGTATTGCATATCTACATAGCTTCCTAGAATCTCATATTGGAGTAGATTCCAAGAATGTAGGCCACTCCCAAGTTGTCCAGGTAACTCAGTGTTATGGGAAGTTCAATGGAAACTATCCTGTAATCTAGAAACTTTATCTGAATTAAAACACAACTCAGTAATGAAATTGTAGAGAAAAGTCCCACTTTTCTAAACTTTAATAGTTTATGTATTTATTGAATAGTTTGCTGCATTTATTATGATTCTATATAACTTAGACTTTCATATAGTTCATATATTTCATATAGTTCATGGTTGCCAAATACAGTGAAATATTCAAAACTAGTATTTATTGAAAAAACTGTATTCCCATGTTTTAAAAAATAATCAGTTATAACCCCATGCTGCAAATGAAGATAAGCTTCAGCATTAAGAATTCAGAGCTGCTGGGAAATGGTGCTTCCCAGGGAGCTAAAGATGAGGCTTTGATGACCTCAGTTCTGCACCGTACCATAGTGTATCCAGGGCTGTGCACCCTCACCAACCTCCACAGTGCTTTCTTCACATGTATGAAAAAGGCACGGTCTTAACATTCTTCACTTACGAGCATTTTATGAGAATTAAATGAGGGTATGGGTGCAAGCAGCATGCCGGAAGCATCACAAATGCTTGATATACATTAGTTATGATCATTAGCATTATCTTTTGGTTAATTAAGCTGCTAGGATCATGAGCTTCTGAGACAGTTTGTTCAGGCAGCCATAGGGTCCAGCTACTCAGGAACGTCTGCTAAGAAGATGAAAGGAAGTTACTGTCCACATAACACCATCTAAGGAGGACTTTCCCTCCTGGAGAGTGTAGGTTAATAAAAAAAAACATAACTAGACAACAATGTTTCTAACTGTTTTTTTTAGACATTAAGGAGAAATGACATGAGACCTCTTTAAGAAACTATCTATTTTTGGAGTTGGGTGAAATCAAGGTTCTTCCCCTTCTAAACTGTCCCTGTGCTGTTTATTAACACAATCAAGCTACGAGCATCTTGGAATTTTTAACATTAATTGCTATTATTCTCCTATTGCTCTTAATATTGCCTAAATATTTAAACACGCTGCTTGATAAAGCTTACAGATTTTGGTATGTGCTTATGCAACCGTTGTCATGACCCTTCGGTTCACTGACGCCTCCTCCCAAAGGGGTATCATTTCAGCTGATGGCTTCAGAGTTTACATTCTGTTCTTTATAAAAGTACGATAAGGTATTTGAGTACTCTGAAGCCGCCATTTCCATCGTTGGATAACTTTTAGTACTCATCTATTAATTTTACTTTATTTACTCTGTCCCAGGTCACCTTCGTTCTCTGTTGAAGCCATCCTTTTTCTAGTTTTCCTACGTGAGGATATTTTTTGACAAAGAGAGACTTTCTCTAAACTATTAATCTCTAAGGTTGAGTGTCACCACAAATTTTGATTCACAATCCATGACTATTATGTTTAACCATATTATGTAGTCTAAACCAACTTGTCCAAAGGCTTAGTAAGGATTCAGAGAAAACAGATTCTAAGAAGAGATAAATGCAAACAGTAGGGATGGCTACATCCTCACACTCAGTCTGCCTGATGAAGATCTGGTTCCAGTTGGGGTGTAAACTCATCAAGCAATGTGCATAGCATTTTTGGTAGGACGCTACAATCCATCTCAAGGCATTACTCTGGAGATCTGACCCACATACTCAGGTTGTGATTTTTTTTTCCATTAGAAAGAAAAACAGCCTTAACTAAAAAGTTGCATGGATTCCTGTTGGGTTCATATCCAATATAAGTGGATGCCTGCTTGGTAAATGACCCTGGCTCCTCAATGACCATTTTCTTGCATTCGTTTGGTAAATAAAGACAGCTTTTTTGTTAATAAATGTAGATCAAGGTTTACAGCTCATCATAGAGAAATATTCTGCATCACAGAATAATTTGCCTGGAGCTTAGAGTTATTTCTATGCACTGCACTAAGGGATAAAGAATACTCTAAAATTGCAGTTTGGAAAAAGTCACGGCAGCCCTGAAATTGCTCAGCCCACAAGGTTGCAGCAATCGCTACTTGAATAGGCTTGAGGGTTCTCTTTATCTTCATCTTTCAGATTCCCACTCAGTCTTGACATAGGAGGCATATGTCTCAATTCATTACAGTCCCAGCCATGTGAAAACAGATGACTCATCCACCACTACAAAAGCATGGTTCTGTAGTAGCCAACCTTATGCTGACTGGAGAGAGGCTTCAAGTTGATGAGGCAAAACCCAGCAATGTCCCATACCAGAACATATGTTACCCTGTAATAAGAAACACAGGACTAAATATAAGTACCAAACAACTCTGCATTGCTGAAATGAAGCATCCTGATGTCATTGCTGGATTCTTGCTTCTGAGATAGCTCCCTTAAGTGAATCATTCTTTACACACATTTCATAATTGAGGGGCTAGTCTTTTCAACTATTTTCTCTTTTATAGCCATAGAATCCAACACAGAATAAAACAAGGTCAGTCACAAAGAAATTTCATGGCAAGCCAATGAGAATTTCAAAGATAAATTATGCATGGGCATGAAAATGCAAGACAAATAAACAACAAAGAGCATCAACAAAACCCTACTTTATAAAAGACCAAGGTTGATATTAGAATTCTATACAGTTTCTAAGTTATCCAATAAACTATGAAAATAAATGCTCATATTCCTTACAGGAGTATGTGAGAACACAATATTCTATCTATCTCTTGAGCATCATTGTTTGTGTGCTGAGATGTACATATCACATTCTTTAAGAAACATCAGTGGGGCAACACCCATCATTGGGGTAGTGAGCAATTATGAGCAAATGATCATTGAGGGACCAGAATCATTTAGCAAGCGGGCATCCACTTACATTCGAAATGAACCTAACAGGAGTCCATGCAACTTTTTCTGTATTTAGAGTTCAACAGTGAATGAGCACCTACTATTTGCCTTGCTTCAGTGGTTTGAGATTCAAGAGTTGTCTTGTGGTACTGATGTAGGCAAGTTCAAAGTAACCTCATATGTGAAGCATTCTGAAGGTGAGGCCAGGGGAAACATCACAGACCTTTGACATATAAATAGAAGCTGAAAGTAATAGGATATTGTGAGCAAGACACAATGTGGAAATCCTCCACTGGAGGGCAGGATTTTTGTAAGGTCAAATATGTGTGAGATAGCTTATGAGATTTGGGAAATACACTGAATTATATAGCTGCTGCAGACTGTGTAGTCTAGGAGTGGCAACAGATGCAGCTAAACATTCAGTCAGGAATTTGATCATGAGAGAATCTTTCAGCCCAACAAGGGGATTGCATAAAAAAGGTATAAGCCAATCTGACTTTGGCAGACGCTGTCTTCAACAGTATGCAAGGAGATGGGGAGCCAGGGAAGATCATAGGTGGCATTGCTACAATTTACATGCCACCAAACAAGAACTAATTCTGAAGCTGCGTTACGTTGTAGGAAAGGAGGTTGGAGAGACACGGTGGAGAAAAAAACAAAGCAAACAAACAACTTTTAGTAATGTCTGAGGGTCCTGGCTGGGGAAGTCTAGGGAGTTTTCTGCACTGAGAAAAGCAATGCCATGGTCACAAGTTCCAGAATTCTTAGAGCATTCATGTAGAAATGTCACAGTGAACTGTGAGGTCAATACACCTTTGCCATGACCTGGGGCATGCCAAGTATAGCTTTGCATGCTATAAGATTCTATTTTCTGATGATCATTTTAGTTTCTGAAAGATAGGTAAAGATTCTTACAAAGATCTCTTTGACAGCTGTTTGGTAAATATTTCAAACCAGGGAACTGTGACTGAGGGTACAGGGGTCTAAGAAGCCAGGTCATCCCCAGTAGTTGCACAGTAGTGAACTAACCAATAGCATTGGTTCAGCTAGAATTACTTCTGGGTCAGGTGTCACAGGATCAGTGACGGCATTACATTGCTATAGTAAGTAATGCAAGTCACTATTCAGTGTCATAAGTACAGTTTTAAAAAATGTTGCTTTGGTGGTTTTGTAGGGTTTTGTTCATGTTTACTTCCTATTTTGTTTGTTTGTTTTTAAAGAAAGAAAGAAAATGAACATAAACTTGGGTGAGTAGGGAGGGGAGGAGGATCTGGGAGGGCTTGGGGGGAGGGGGAAAACACAGTAGAAATACATTGCATGAAAAATTTTCCAGTAAAAATATGCTGTTGGATGGGAATCTACTGCCTTGCACTTTAATTGTTTAATTGGATTACAGTTTTATTCGAAACAAGGGCAGAAGTTCCTACAATTCCTCAACAGTTCTTCTGTGATGGGCCTCCCTCCTACCTCTCTGACCTTAACACATTTATAATGTAAACAGATAGTCAGATCAAGAAAATTGGCTTGGCCATCTCCTCGCACATTTATTACTTCTTGGTGTTAAGAATGCCAAGTCCACTTTACAAGCTGTTTGGAAGTGCACAATGTTTTAGCACCAACCATTGTTGTCCTACTACACTGCACAGTAATATAAGTTCCTTTCTTCTTCAGCATTATACCCCTGATTCAACCACACTCTTTTTATCTCCCTTCCCTGACACCCTTCCCAGACTCTGATAATTAATAGCCTACTTCCTGCGTCTTAGAGATGAACTTATACGCCTGCAAATGTGAGAACATGTAGCACTTGTCTGCTTTGTGCCTGATTGATTTTAGTTACCACATCCTCTGTTTTTATCCAGGTTGCTGCAAATGACAGAAATGTATTCTTTGTCCTGGCTGAATAATATTCATGGTTGTGGATGCACTGTATTTCCTTTACCCATTCTTCCATTCCTAAAAGCTTAGATTGATTCCACATGTGGTCAACTGTGAATTATACACTTATTTTATTTTATTTTATTTGGATAGCGACTTTCTAGGACATTTCTGAATCCTATCAAAATCATGTTTTTTTTCAGGCTTTGCTGGGGACTTCTCTACTGTCTTCTATAATTGCTACACTAGTGTATATGCCGAGCAATCCCATTTGAGACTCTCCCTTCCCCATAGCCTTACCAGCATTTGCTTCCTTGTTTGCTATGTCTTTGATGACGGGTATTTTAACATGGATGAAACAATAACATATATCATAGCTGAGATCCGCATTGGGCTGCTGGTATTCTTAAGGTGCAGTGTGGCACAATGCTGACAGCTGAGGGGGAGGATGCCTGGGCTGGACAGAAGACCTGATGAATCCAACATCCACTCATAAGGGACAGCAAACAAAACAAAACAAAACAACAACAACAAAACCAAGAGAAATGATATATGCCCTATTTACACAAGGGGCGTTAAAAGGACAAATACGGAAGTCTATAAACAAAGGGCTGGGAGGGTCTAAAATGCTTGCTGTCCAAGCACAAGGAACTGAATCACGATCACCAGAATCAAGGTAAATAAAGCTGTGCAGGGCAACACGAATCTGAAACCCCAGCTGTGGGGAAAGCAGAAACGGGCGTATTCCTGAAGCCCATTGGCCATCCAGAGAAGCCCAGTGTATGAACTTCAGCCTTAATGAAGGGCTTTTCCTCAAACACTAAAGGTACAGAGTAATAGAGGAAGAATATTCAATGTAGACCTTGGACCTCCAAACGCATGTGTGTACATGTGCACCCTATGTGCATGCTTGTAAACAGAGTTTCCAAATATAGGCTGACACTCAAATGGTAGTACATGAACAATGGTGCTCAATACATGGGAGAAATCTGTCCCCATAATATAAAACCAATTGGATTTTCATTAGGACCCTAGGGAGTATTACCGTGTCCAGATCACAGACAATTCTTCATCACTGACTTAAGTACCTGTTTATGAATTGACATTAGATTACTTTATATTTATGGATATAGTATTATATCCATATTATATATATCCATATATATTATATATATGGATATATCCATATTATATAGTATTTATATTTATATTTAATTTATATTTATATGAGGAAGATTAATTAAATAATATAAAGCCCCAAGTTTACAGACCACCAGAGGACTCCTCTCTGCATTGCTTCTGACCCTCAGTGCACTCCATATTGGAAATCTGTGTGGGAGCTCTCCTGTGGGGATGCACCTTGGACAGACCGGCACATCATAGAATCAATGGCTCATAATTCATGTCTGTTTTGTGCAAGGTGTGATGATGACCAAATACCAGGTATCCATAGTAACCATACTATGCAGCTTTGCATAGTAACTATATACTAGCTTGTACTGAAAAATATATTCAAATCTTTTTACTGGTGTTACTTTTTATAGATTTGGATGATTGATGAGTACGTTTCTTGCCCAATTTCAAAGTAAATGAATTTAAGCCTTTTGTCAGTCTCCTCAAGGTGGCTGACGATGATAAAAGGTTAATATTAATAACAGCGGTAACGATATCCAATCTTCTATGCTTCCATATTTGGAAAGGTATCACAAAGAGCACAAAAGAAGTCTCTTGGATATATTCAATTAAAGATACAGTAATATGTGTGAAGATGTGATCTGTTCCAATTACTTACAAAATGACCCAGTGGCCTCTGTCTATGGGCACTTCATCAATTCACTGTGGTAGGCTGTTTCTTATGTAGAAGACAGTGCATTCTGTCTGTGTGCATCTGCATCCAGCAGCAAGTATTTCGTAGAGTGAGCCGATAGTTTGCTCTGTGGAAACTCCCCCTGTCACTGGACTAAAAGATGGTCCTTGCTGCAAGTGGCTGTATTGTATACACTAACCAGTAGGGGTATCTTCAAAGTCACTCAAAGGCCACAGACAGGGAGCGTAAACTATTCGAGATCATGAAGTAGCAGTGTTAGGCTAATCGACACACAGACTACAGATGAGAATCTTCTAACTAAATCTTGTCATGAAATTTCCTATTGCCCTGTTGGTCTCTGTAGCTCAGCTGTGGTGCTCAAAGAGGATGAACTCAGTCAGGTCAGATATCAATAGACACCTCAGCCAGGCTCTGGAAGTCAGACAGCACATAGATAAAGAGATTAGGCCTTTTACAGGCTCTCACTGTGCCAGCACTTTGAAACATGCCAAGTACTAGCCTTTCAAGAAAAGTGACAGCGCCCAGTGCGGAGTGTTTTGCAGCTGTATATACAGTGCTGTGATACAATGGGTTGTTTTCCAAAGTGGATGCCTCTTTGTTTTAACTTACTGAAAGCATAGACTACTATCTTCACTCAAGGATATGAGCTACCCTCTCCATGCAAAGGATTGTAACCTTGAGGAAAAAAAATTGCTTTTCTTCATTTATTCTCTTTAGAATGCTTCTATCATCTTCTACAATAAAAATACTCAGCCAGATGGATACAGTGCCAAGTTGAGGGCACATTGTAAAGAGTGATTGGAATAAAAAAGATTAGTCACTACATAAAAATAGAAAGCCCAGGCCTCTCCCCACTCCCAGCATACCACACCACACATCACGTACACCATACACACACATCATAATATATACCACACAAACTGTATATACACAGCACACACACCACATGCACACACCATCCCATACACACATGCCTCATACCCTCCCACACACACTTCACCCAAACACACATCTCAGGTACACACACCCTCCATACACACCCCATGCCATAAACCCACACCACACACACACACACACACACACACACACACACACACACACACACACACACACCATACTGCTCACACACATTCTGCTTGACTAACTTGTTTCCCTTCTTATTTCTCACTTTTTCTGCTCCTCTTCCAACTCCAGTTGTACCATTTACATCAAGCCTGTATCAGAACTCAGCAAACTACAGCTCATGGGCCAGAGTTTTAACCAGCTGCCTGTTTTTGAATGTCTGGCTAGCTATCAAAATAACGTTTCTTCACATTATTAAGTAGTCATGGTAATTCAATTCACAATAATATTTTGTCAAATTAAATTTTAGTGTCCCTAAATAAATTTTAGGGATGAAATTTATCCTTTACTCGTGCATTGATTATGACATCTTTGGAGCGAGAAGGTCAGGGCTGAATAGCACTCTAGAGAACACAAACTCCACAGCCTAAATGGTCTGCTATTTGGCCACATAAAACACAGAGTTGTCAAGCTCCAGTGTGTATAATTAACGCCCCTGAAGTTGGCAGTGTGTGGCTGTGTACTACAGTTCTCTCTTCAAACATCTGTTATCCTAAGTGATGTTTTCGTTACTCAAGCATTCTTGGTTTTCGAGAATCTGGACCAGTTGAGAATCTCTTTATTAATATTTCCACTCACTACTTATTCTTCCCTTGGTACCATTTTATCGTCCATGTCTAGAGTCATGCCACTCTGCTCTTTACCTACTGATATTTAACACTGACAACCAGGCTCAAATAACACACTCATTGTGCAGTTCAGAAATTTGCCAAGCTAAGGCAAGTTTCTGCTTCAAGGAATTCACATGGTACTTTCAACTTCTCCAACACACTTTCTATATCCTGCCTTGAATGGCCTTTAGTTATGCATTCAACTCCTATCTACTAGTTGATCATATAATCCTTAATTTTTAAGACTGTACTTGCTCATCTTTGTGCTTTTAAGGGTGTTTCGGATGTGTGCAGTCCCTATACAGTTCCCATTGGCTGTGACTGAGTGTAGGCTTCGTGCCAACCCGTGGTGAGCTCACAATTCCATCCTTCAGTTGAAGGTCCCAAGGAATTCCAGCGGCATTGTAAAAGACACATTAGTAGTGTAACTAAAGGTGTGTTGGACAAACTGGGTGTCATAAGAAACAGATGAGTTTGGAAAGGCATAAGCTCAGATATGAATCCTGCAGATACTACACTGAAGACTAGCTAGACTCTAAAATAGAAAATCATCGCACAAATTAGAGAGAAACCACTACAGAAACTTATTTGAATGGAACCCTAAGCACTGAGGATTCCTTAAATTATAGTTGCTTCTACTTAGACATATAATTTAGAACCTGGTGATTAGAGAAACTGGTGAAGGAAGAAACCTGTCCCTAGCTATAGGTGAATATGAGGGACACAGAGGAGAGAAGCAAGTAGAGGGTAGAGAAGGAACAAGTGGGAGTAATTGACTCGAGCACTAACTACTTAACAGACCCCATGATACTATTACAGTTTCTTGGGGCTCATGTGCAGTAACTCTATAAGGAAGTTGAAGTCACCAGCTCTACAGATGAAAAAACACAGGTTAGCAGAGGTTAAGTAATTGGAAGAACTAGTAAAGGCAGGCATACATGAACCTAAACTAAATCTGGAATTAGCTTTCCACTATAATATTATACGTCATTGATAAATGCTACTAAATGAATAGGCTGATAAAGGCTTTTGAGGATCTTACACGGAATGCTCGATAATGTTACTCCTTTCCCTACCACGGTTTCTTAACCTTTTCTTTGTTAGAAAGCTTACACCTCTTCTATAGCTGGCCCATGAAGGTTACAACCCATGTGTTGCCTGACATATGTCCCAAAAAACACAGGGAGTAATTTAAAAAAGTATTAGAGCTAGGCATGATCCCAATAAGCTGACTCAGAAAAATCATGAACTTAGGGCAAACCTGGGATAGATAAGGAGACCTGATTTGAACAAGCAAAGAATCAATACATAAACAAAATGAAAGAACATAATTAGTGATTGGAGAACTGCTTTAGATCTCTGGCCACCAATGACTAGGCAAAGCATTTATACTGACTCCAAGGCTTCTGCCATTTTGTTCATTTACCTTAGGGTCTTCTTAGTCCATCACTGACATTGTGCCCTCTCTTACTAAGAGTCATATGTTCACTGCTATCACTGAACTCAGAAATTCTTTCTTCCTTCACCAACTATGTTCTCCTGTAATATTATATGGTGCTATACTTGATCTGAAATGGTACTTGACTATATGCTAAAAACTTCTAGAAGTGTACTGTAAACTTCCAACAATTTTGACTCATTTCTTAAATCTCACACAAGTGTATTGTAGTGCCATTTATACAAAACCAGTGGTTTCAAAAGTGCTAGGTGCTACCAATAATGAAGAACGAAAATATAACTTTCTTAGGCCCTGCAGTGATTTTATTGAAATGTCCCACAGAGTCTTGGATATTTGAATAGTTGGTCCCCAGCTGGTGGCTCTGCTTCCGTTGCTTTAGGAGGAAGAATGGCATTAGGGGTGAGCTGTGAGGTTTAGAAGTCAAGTGGCATTCCCAGTGTGCTCTCTGCTTCCTGATTGGGGTTTAAGATGTAAGTTCTCAGCTTGCTGCTCTAGCTGCCATGCCGGACTGTTGCCACACCCCTTTCCTTTGACTGTGATGGACTCTCATCCTTCAGGAAGGAAAACCACCAAATCCACCTTTGCTGCTGCTTCTTCTTCTTCTTCTTCTTCTTCTTCTTCTTCTTCTTCTTCTTCTTCTTCTTCTTCTTCTTCTTCTTCTTCTTCTTCTTCTTCTTCCTCTTCCTCTTCCTCTTCCTCTTCCTCTTCCTCTTCATTGGATATATTCTTCACTTACATTTCAAATGTTATACCCCTTCCCAGTTTCCCTCCTCCCAGAAAATCCCCAACGCATCCTCCCATGCCCTGCCTACAAGAAGATGCCTCTCTGCCCAACCCACTCTCACCTACCCCCCTCCTCTTGTTTTCCCCATGCTAGGGCATCTATCGAGCCTTTGTAGGACCAAGGACCTCTTCTCCCTCTGATGCCTGACAAGGCATTCCTCCTCCACACTTAAGGCTGGAACCATGTGTATCCCTTGGTTGATGGCTTAGTCCTTGGGAGCCATGGGGGGTCTGGTTGTCGTTCTTCCTATAGGGCTGCAAACTCCTTCAGCTCCTCCAGTCCTTCTATTAGTCGCTTTGCTCCTCATGCCTTATCATAGCAATGGAAAAGCAACTAAGGCGGCCCCCTTCGTGTTTCCAGATTTTTTCCTTCAAAAGTTTATTTTGGAAGAAATTCAAGTGGCACCCTGAGGTGGCTGTTCTCATTTCACCCCTCCTCCTGGCGCCATTATTTCCAATTTGCGCTCGTCTTTCTTCCGTCTACAATTCTATGGACTGAAGTAACTCTAAGAGATGGGAGAAGTTGGTATGACTGAGTTTGTGCCTCTCCCTCCCTCCTTTCTCATTCTTCTTTTCTGCCCTTCTTTTAAATGGTGCAGGATCTCACTGTGTAGCTTTGAATGATCTGCTTGTTTTAACGGCCAGAGTGCAAAGATCTTGAGAAAATTGGAGGTAAGCAAGCACTTCTCTCTGCCAGTCCTGTGTAAAGCGTCATCAGCAAGCAACCTCATTTTCAGGCTTTCACAAAACTCTACCCTGATTTGCATCCTAGGTTCATGGATGCTGCCAAGAAGTTCTATTCAAATCCCCGCATAATTTCTTCTACTGCATAATTTACATTGCTGCAAACAGTCTGGGAGCTTGAAAGGCTGTCTGAACTGAAGGGCAAGCCATATTGAGGATGTTTTAAACTACATTAAAAGAGACTCTCCCTTCTCACTTGATAAATATTAATGTCTTTATTAATAGGTGACAAATGAGTACTGGCTTATAGAAAATTGTCTTCATTTTCAGTGTCTACAGAATATTTACCACTTTTGCAACAAAACATTTGAACATCTTCTAAAAGTTACATCTTACACAACGATGACGGTAGGGTAGCAAACTCAACTAGGCTGCCAGGTGATATCTTCTTTACTTTTGATACATTTTACAGAGATCACCCAAAATAAAATCAGTTTTTAGTTATTGGCTGACTAGGTAATAGTATCTTTCTGTATTGTGCGTGATAATGTTCAAAGTCGCTTATCTTACTCGCTAGAGTCTGTTCTACATTTGAGGCAATTATTTGCTTCTAAACATTTTCTTTTACTTAATATTAAAATCATGTACAAGCTAAAATTTAATGAACGGGTCTTAGGAAATAATAGAAACATAGTTTATCTGGGATTAAGAATTTACTAGGATAATCTATCCAATTATAACCTTGAGTATAATCAAGCTTAAAAAAATAGTGATCCCTCAATAAAATGAATAACTGTGGAAGAAAAACAACCTTATGCTAGGAATGTCCAATTCTGTTCCTTCTACAATCTGTTTTTCACTTTTTGTGTTATTATATACAGCCTTAATATGGTATTACTTCTAATCTTTCAAGTACCCTGTCAGATAAACTTAATTATTTCTCAGTGGTTTGCAAATGAAAGAAAATTGCAGGAGAAAACTTGGTCATTCATCTAGATGTATTTAATTCATATAAAAATGTTATTTTGTTAAAAGAACAGAGTCATGGGAAATCAGACATGTGTTTAAGTGCTTTTGGAAGGGACAGGAGGGTCCTACGGTTTGAGATATCCTAGACAGAACATTGAACCTGTAGGAACTCCAGCCGATTTTCCCATAAGCACAACAGGCATTTCTTGGGGACTCCAGCATTAGCTTGTGACATTCAGGTGTGTTATGGTTGTTCTCATGGATCAAGAAGGCTGGACTCTTCTATCAGTGGATCTCAGCTTACAGTGATGGACCAAACCTAGCCACCATAAGAAGGTTGCCTCTTTGTAAAAGAAGGCTTGATTTCACAAATGGATGGGATCACTCCTGAACCTGTGGGAAGGCAATATACTCTTTTTTTTTTTAATTTTTTTTCTATATTCTCTATTTACATTCCAAATTATTTCCTCTTTCCCGGTCCTCCCCCCACAAAATTCCCATAAGCCCTCTTCCCTCCTCCTGTTTCCCATTTACCTAAGAATTTCATGAGTTCATTGTTTTTTTTCATCATCTTTTTTGTTTTATTAGCACTCACTCACCCCACATTTTTTTTCTTTTTTTTTTATTTACATTCCAAATCATTTCCCCTTTCCCATTTAATCCCTCCCTGAAAGTCCCATAAGCCCCCTTCCCTCCCTCTTTTCCCCACTCAACCCCCTCTCACTTCTCTGTCCTGGCATTCCCCTACATCCAGTCTTTCCAGGACCAGGGGTCTCTCCTTCCATCTTTTTAGAAATCTATTGATATGCGAATTCTGTCTAGGGTATTCCGAGATTCTGGGTTAATATCCCCTTATCAGTGACTGCATACCATGTGTGTTCTTTTGTGATTGGGTTACCTCACTAAGGATGATATTTTCAAGTTCTGACCATTTGCCTAGGAATTTCGTGAATTCATTGTTTTTAATTGCAGAGTAGTATTCCATTGTGTAGATATACCACATCTTCTGAATCCATTCCTCCGTTGAGGGACATCTGGGTTCTTTCCAGCTTCTGGCTATTATAAATAAGGCTGCTATGAACATAGTGGAGCATATGTCCTTATTGCATGCAGATAAAGCCTCTGGGTATATGCCCAGGAGTGGTATAGCCAGATCCTCTGGGAGTGTCATGCCCAGTTATCTGAGGAACCGCCAGACTGCTTTCCAGAGTTGTTGTACCAGCTTGCAATTCCACCAGCAGTGGAGGAGTGTTCCTCTTTCTCCACATCCTCGCCAACAACTGCTGTCTCCTGTGTTTTTGATCTTAGCCATTCTGACTGGTGTGAGATGGAATCTCAGGGTTGTTTTAAGAATAGACAAATGGGACCTCATTAAATTACAAAGTTTTTGCAAGGCAAAAGACACTGTCAAAAAGACAAAGCGGCAACCAACTAACTGGGAAGTGATCTTTACCAACCCTACATCCGACAGAGGGCTAATATCCAATATATACAAAGAACTCAAGAAGTTAAACTCCAGAGAGGCAAGTAACCCTATTAAAAAATGGGGTACAGAGCTAAACAAAGAGATCTCACGTGAAGAATATCTAATGGCTGAGAAGCACCTAAAGAGATGTTCATAATCCTTAGTCATTAGGGAAATGCAAATCAAATATACTCTTTTATTGTAAGATAAACCTTGATCTAGTTCAGTTAATGTTCAATGAAGAGAGACCACTCTGCTTTGATGGTAGGATGATGCTACAGTGATTAAGCAGGTGCAGGCTGTGAAAGTCTTCTTCATCAGAGAAGATTCAGACACAGCTAATGATCATATAGCACAAAAATGCTTTTAAAGAGACAATATCGAGGATAGTTTAATTCCCAGTATAGCTGGAGATTAAGCAGAACTTGAAAGGTAAAAAAGTTTTTCCAGACATACAATGAAATCAAAAGTGTTTTGAGCACAAAGACTAACAGATGTAAAAATAGGTAGGATGAGCTCAGCAGAACACAGGCTTCCTGACCTCCATAGGCTTGGTTCCTCCTATGGTTCTCCATAGGCCATCCAAGCACATTTTTGCTGCTATCACCCTCATTCTATTTTCTGTTTGCATAACAGTTTCATGCTTAGCATCTCTACTTTTAAACGTCACTTTTATTTCCTCAGACAAAGGGATCCGATGAGAGTCATACCTAAGCTACGTGAATGCATGTCTTAAGCTGAACACAGAGCACTTCTTTCTGTGGTCTTAACTATCCCTAGGTCTAGGCCTGGAAGCTTCAAGCCTTTGTACAACCTAATCTTTGAAGATGACTGATTCAGTCCAGCTTCTCTCCGATTCTGACTGAATTTCTCTACTTGGCCTCATACTAACTCTAGTCTTGTTCCGTCCTCACTTGTGTCTAGATTATTCTTTCTACAATCTATCTCTGTAAAACTGTTTCAGTAAAACCACCATATACACAGGTACTCATAGACACATACATATACACAGACAGACATGCACGTGCATGTGCTCGCGTACACACACACACACCATCTCTCTCTTCCTCCCTCCCCCCAGCCCCTGCCCTGGCTTTTAAGTAGCCTCTCTTTCTTGTGCTATTATCATGTGAGTTGGGTATATCCTGTTTCCAAGTCATTCTCTCAAATCTTTCTCTGTTTCATCACTTTGCCTGCCCCTCGATTAGATGTCACTTTCAAACAAGGCTGTTTCCTTCTACAAACTGACCTTACCTTCATTGTTAGGGATTCAAGGTATGTACTAAGGGGGTTTCTATGTTTCAGCTAGATCATAGTGTAATCCAGAGTGTGTCTTCATTCGGGCCAAATCATATAGACCTAGAAGGTCTTTCGATGTGATTTCTTGCCAGAGCGGCTATGTTGCTGATTAAAATTCCTCTCCATCTACCTTTCTCCCTCCATCTTCCTTTAGCTCATTTTCCTTCCAGCAGGGATAGCTGACTGTGCCATTCCTTCCTCTTCTCCTGGTGTAGAAGAGTGTCTAACAGGGTGCTGCTCAAGTCGGTAGCCACTAACCACATGTGGCTATGAAATATTTAGTGAAAATCAGAAATTCATTCTCTTTGTTGCACTAGCAACATTTTCAGAGTCACATGCAGTTACCACAGTGGAGCTGGCAGAAATAGAATTTTCATCACTGTAGAGGGGTTGGCGACAACCAACACATATTCATTTGCCCCTAAAATTCACATATTGAAGTCCTAACTCTCAATGTGATGGATTATGAAGTGGCCTGTGGAAAGAAACTAGAGACAGATGAATCTGTGAGACTAATGCTCAACGTATGAAATATGTGTCCTTATGAGAAAGAGAAGCAAGAGTGAGGTCTTTTGTGTCTGCCAAGTGACAAGGCCCCAGTGATAAAAGATGGGTGTCTATAAGCCAGAAACTTTGCCTTCATCATGAACCCAATAGCCAGCGCCTTAACTACGCTATACTTTAGATCCTATACTGGTGAGAAATGTGTGCTGATTGGTAGCTTGCTACAGTAGCCTGTGTGATGAAGAGAAGACAACAAATTCTGTACAATATATATTGCTTTGTTTTGACTAGAGAGAACCATACCTTTGTTAGCCACACTGAGCGAGTTTACTAAGAACAACACTTTTCCCACAGTTATGGCCATACAGAGAGCTCTGTGGTGGACCTCAGAAAGGAGGACAAGAGAAGTTTATTTAGTTCCTTAATAAAAGCAAATGAGAAAAAAAGGAACCCCTTGGCCCCTCTAACAATGTCTAAGAATAGAGAAGATGAATGTCCAATTCTCTAAATTGAAACTAGGATTATTCCCACATAAGAACAAAAAAAAAAAATAGAGAATTTGATAAATTTATAGTTGGATGAATGAGATTTTTAGGGCAAACTAGGATTATGTAATTTATATTAAAAGTCTATTTTAAGATTTAGAGTTGACATTTAAGACAAAAACATGCACCTGCTTATCCATTCCTTTTTAAGGTTACAGAATGCTTACGTTTCTATGCTTAAATATTTTATTCACAGAAGCATAACTATAAAGTATTGACTCTCAGCTGGAATTACAAAGTTGTTACTGTTTCATTGATCCCAACAATTCCAAACAGCTCACTCTGAATGTTTGGGCCACTCCAGTCAAAGTTGATGGTGTGGAAAGGAAGAAATATGTTTGATTGGTACACGATGAAACCCTAATCCTCTTTCCTCCACATCAAGTTCTACTAGACACTCTAAAATAAACTATCTTGCACTGGAGAAATAACGACGTAAGTGGACTTTAGCCAATTCAGTGGAGCTGTGATGCCTAGAAACTGCTGGTGCTCCACCATCATCATCACCACCACCACCATCATCGTCATCATCACTGTAAGACGAAGTAAGTAGCTCAGCTCTCTCTCTCTCTCTCTCTCTGTGTGGTGTATGTTGTGTATGCTTACATGTGTGTACATGTGTGCTAACGTGCATGTTGAGGCCAGAGTTTGTTATCAGGGAGCTTCTTCAATCACTCTCTATCTTTTTTGTTGTTTATCATGACTTTTTTTTTAAAACCAAGGCAGGATATTAGCCCTCTGTCGGATGTAGGGTTGGTAAAGATCCTTTCCCACTTAGTTGGTTGCCGCTTTGTCTTTTTGACAGTGTCTTTTGCCTTGCAGAAACTTTGTAATTTAATGAGGTCCCATTTGTCTATTCTTGATCTTAGAGCATAAGCTATTGGAGTTCTGTTCAGGAAATTCTCCCCTGTGCCCATATGTTCAAGGTTCTTCCCTAGTTTCCCTTCTATTAGTTTCAGTGTGTCTGGTTTTATGTGGAGATCCTTGATCCACTTAGAATTGAGCTTAGTGCAAGGAGATAAGGATGGGTCAATTTGCATTCTTCTGCATGTTGACCTCCAGCTGAGCCAGCACCATTTGTTGAAAAGGCTATCTTTTGTCCACTGGATGGTTTTAGCTCCTTTGTCAAAGATCAAGTGACCATAGGAGTGTGGATTCATTTCTGGGTCTTCAATTCTGTTCCATTGATCTACATGCCTGTCACTGTACCAATACCATGCAGTTTCTAACACTATTGCTTTGTAGTACAGCTTTACCAACCTTACATCCGATAGAGGGCTAATATCCAATATATACAAAGAACTCAAGAAGTTAAACTCCAGAGAGGCAAGTAACCCTATTAAAAAATGGGGTACAGAGCTAAACAAAGAGTTCTCACCTGAAGAATATCTAATGGCTGAGAAGCACCTAAAGAGATGTTCATCATCCTTAGTCATTAGGGAAATGCAAATCAAAACAACCCTGAGATTCTATCTCACACCAGTCAGAATGGCTAAGATCAAAAACACAGGAGACAGCAGTTGTTGGCGAGGATGTGGAGAAAGAGGAACACTCCTCCACTGCTGGTGGAATTGCAAGCTGGTACAACCACTCTGGAAAGCAGTCTGGCGGTTCCTCAGAAAACTGGGCATGACACTCCCGGAGGATCCGGCTATACCACTCCTGGGCATACACCCAGAGGCTTTACCTGCATGCAATAAGGACACATGCTCCACTATGTTCATAGCAGCCTTATTTATAATAGCCAGAAGCTGGAAAGAACCCAGATGTCCCTCAACGGAGGAATGGATTCAGAAGATGTGGTATATCTACACAATGGAATACTACTCTGCAATTAAAAACAATGAACTCACGAAATTCCTAGGCAAATGGTCAGAACTTGAAAATATCATCCTTAGTGAGGTAACCCAATCACAAAAGAACACATATGGTATGCAGTCACTGATAAGGGGATACTAACCCAGAATCTAGGAATACCCTAGACACAATTCGCATATCAATAGATTTCTAAGAAGATGGAAGGAGAGACCCCTGGTCCTGGAAAGACTGGATGTAGGGGAACGCCAGGACAGAGAAACGAGAGGGGGTTGAATGGAGAAAAGAGGGAGGGAAGGGGGCTTATGGGACTTTTGGGGAGGGAGGAAACGGGAAAGAGGAAATGATTTGGAATGTAAATTAAAAAAAAATAAAATAAAACCAAGGCAGGATCTTTTATTGAATCCAGAACTTGCCAATTTCCTCTGGTCTACCTAGACAGCTTTCCCTGGGCAACCCATACATTCCTCTGACTACTAGGATTACAGGCAACTCTTCATGCTAGTTGGCAATCTGAACACAGTACTCATGCTTGTGTGATAAGCACTTTATCAAAAACACTATTCCCTAAGCCTTTTTCTGTAACCTTTTTCTTTTTAAAATCTAAGCAATTTAATATTTTGCTTCGTCAAACAAAGATCAATTAAAGAATCGTGTACCTACCAGGTGGAAAGAACTGGCCTGAGTATGTCACCACTTTGCCTCAAGAATTTATTTGCTTTCTTCCTTTCTTCCATTTTCCTTACAAGTTAAACCTTGCTATAAAGGCTTAATTGGGCTACATTATTCTTCTAAAGACCCATATCCATCAGAAACAGTGGTCTCTTATCAAGTTTTATCTATGAATATTTCAATGACTTAACTGTTTTCTTCTTTAAGCATATTGTCTGATAATCTACAATTTATCTGTATTTTCAAGTGGATGATCTTTTGCCAGTTTATTGAAATGGCTACCTGCCAATGCTCCATGAATACCTTTAAACTTGACTTCATCCTGTATCAAAAGTTTCTTTTCATATTGCTATTAGTAATGGCAACAAAAGCTGTTTTTCTAATGCTAAGTAGTTGTATTTTAACTGCTCTGATGCATTTATTATTTAATTTTACCTCAGTTGGTCTGCATACCATTTTCTAACCACTAATTAAACTTCTGTGTTAAACTGTACAAATGCCCCTAGACGTTCTTAAAAAAAAATGTAAATTTCCTGCTTGTTTTGCAGCATTCTTGAGTAAACATTTTGCTGGTACCCTATTTCTTTAAATGGTTAATATTTATCTAAGTACATATATTTTAGTGTCTGAGAAATCCCCTGACATCTGTCATGACCCATTGGGGCATTAGTTATTTCTCTTTAAAATTCTGTCAACTTTTGCTTTATTTGAGTCTAAGACAATGTTTCTAGTTGCATGGAGTTAGGATTGTGCCTTTACAAGTATAACTTTACTGTTGAGTTGTAATTTCTCCCCATAGTTAATAATCATATTATAAAATAGTGCCTCTGCCTTCAGTTTTGCTTCAGAATGGTTTTACTGTTGTTGCTTACTCTGAGATGTTTTTCCAACCTTAATTTTGATTACTATTGGCATGGTATGTCTCTTCTAACACTTTTATAGCATTTTCTTTTCCTTCATCATAAAAAATTCAATAGTTAAATAGAATCTCTCTTAGGTGATTCTAAATGTCTAATGTGTGCTAATTGGTTTATTTTTGTTGCAATTATGACAAAATGATATCCTATGCATTTGTGTGTGTGTGTGTGTGTGTATGTGTGTGTGTGTATGTGTGTGTGTACAGAGATATTTGCTGTTATTGAGCGATGCAGTTTCTTAATTAAAATGTGATTATTATTGTTCTTATATGAGCTATTTAAGGAATTTACAACAGCCTATTAAGTGGAAGCTTCTCTGCTTCCTGAAAGATTCTTTTGTTAATTAAAGGTGTGATTGGCTCTGTGACCTCACTGGGCCACTATAATCAGTGCTCACGATTAAATCATTTCACTCACTGTGTATTTGGGTAATCTCCCTTTTTTTATAAACAATCCTTAGTTTACCATTACAAGGTTTAAAAAAAAAAACCAAACTTGTACTTTAAATTTCTAACTTGTAAGATAGAAGGTGCTTCTTTGTTAAGCTCTAAATAGCCATTTAAATTACCTGAATAAATACAATACAGCAATTATGCTTAAAATGGAAGAAAAACTTCTCAATACCGGCTAAAGGACTCCAAGAACACATGATTCCACCTTGGGACCTTGGTACTGAATCCCGAAAACCCCAAGTTTCAGTCTGGAACCATTTATTCATTAAGTGTATTTGAACACTTCCTAAGCTCTCCCTCACCCCTTTAATTCTTGATTTACATTTTTTCATCTTTAAAGTTGTAGAATAATCCCTCTCCTTGCTCCAGGGTCCTAGGTATCAAAGGAAATAAGGAAGCTAAAAGCATTTTTAAAATTCAGGAATCCCACTCAGGATCTATCCCATGACCTACAAACACTATGACTTTGTTAGTTCTGTCTGAGAAAAGATACTCTTTTTATTTTCTGCACAAGAGAAGCCAAGATTCATGTCAATCACTCAAAATGAAATTGAAAATAAAATGAGCTGACTGCGGTGTCATTTGGAAGAGTTCCTTACCCCCAAATATCTGCTCTTGTTCATATCTGCTCAGACGTCAGGTAGTGGCTACCCTCCTGTAACTGTGCTACCTAGGTAATCAAAACGGCAATAGAGACATTGGAACTAGCTGAAGCCAGGTAGAAGACAGAAGTTCAGAAGCACTGAGAGGTCTCCTCACTTTTTTTTTCCTCCACAGGCCAAAATACTATGAAAATAAAAATCTTTTCAATAAGCGATGACTTGAAATTTATAACTAGCCAGCATAACTTCTAAAGTTCTCTCCCTCCCCCTTTCGGCATGACGTTGGGTACACTTGATATGTTTTCATTATGTAAAGTCACCCCAGCCACATAGTCAACAAGTAAAGTCAATCACTCTAACGTTCATGCAATATTGCCACATAAACATCAAAGTTTAGCAAGTTAACCAGAAAAGACAAGCCTAACTGGCTCTTATCGTTCTTCCTGGATTTGGACATCCTTTATTAGATAGACAATCACTAACGGTGGATTGACTTTGCTCTCATCATCGAGGAAAGGTGGCCTGCATTGGCACAGGCAGCTTCCTTTTATTGTTACAGTTCGGCATCCCTTTGATTTTGCATGAATAAGGCTAGATGACTCACACAATAAATCAGACAGCTCAGCTACCCTGGAGCAGGCTAACTCAATAGATTCTGCAGCTAGGTTCAAATCTGAAGCATCAGAGTCTTTTCCAGGTATCGGGGAGGACGTTTTGTTCAAATGACCCAATGAGCAGTTCAGCCATCGTTTCATCCTTTTCCACTCATCATGTCTCTAGAAAATTCCACAAAGTCAGAGATAATGAAGGTGAAGACGACATCATTGCCTTTGTTGTTGAAAGCTTAGGCAAAGATGTGAACTCTTAAAAACAGTCTAGAAGCTTCAAGAAACAAATGCTAATTCTGTGACTAATGCGGTTCTGTTAATAAAGGAAAGGATTCAGCAGAATTCCTTATGACTGAAAAGCCCAGATACCCTCTTTGCTAAGAGACATGATAGCTGTCAGTCAGTGAAAGAGGAATAGGAGGATTACTCTAAAAAAAAAAAAAGATTTTGACAGAGTAGAAATAAATGTTTATTTTATACTAAACCCCTATCATTTTATGAATCAGTAGTTTCCCTTAGTCTCAAATACTTCTTTTAGACATTTGTATTAAATAATATTTTCCAGAAATGTATTAATGTAATACTGAAAAGGACTTAAAAGAAGAAATCAATGCACAGAAAATTTGAGATTTAGTTCAATCTGTTGGAGGGTACTGCCTTTTTAACTCAGAGAAGGATCATTTCCAGATCAGAAATCGATGTTACTGTTACTAAGAAACTTGGCTATGGACTTCAGGTGGGAATCAGTGAAGGAAAACCGTAAGAGAAAGAGGAACATTCCAATAAATCTCTTTAAAGCCTTTTAGCAAAAGTTTTCCTCAGGGTGGATGGGTAGGCTATGCCTGTAAGAGTCTGTTGTTTACTGTCTATTCTCTGCAAACATAGCCCATTACTGGCAGCAAACAAAGGGGCTTTGCTGTGGTGAAAATACTCAAGAGTTCTAAGTGCTTCTCCACAGCACTTGCATAGATATTTTATACATAGTACTTAAGTCTTGGAACAATCTTGAAGGTGCAAGTTGTCAATGCTATCAAATGTATAGAAAAAGTGAGTTTCAAAGGGTTTAGTAGCTTGTCTAAGGTAACATGGTAAATGGATGATGAAGCATTTTGATTTGTAGTATGTCTAGTCTGGGGTCCATTCTGTATCTATATCTATATCTATATCTATATCTATATCTATATCTATATCTATATCTATATCTATCTATCTATCTATCTATCTATCTATCTATCTATCTATCTATCTATCTATCTATCTGTATATGTATACATATACATATATATATATATATATATATATATATATAGAGAGAGAGAGAGTCATTTTACATACTTTAAGGAAGATGTGCAGTATTTTAGATAATAATTGAGTTACTGGGAAACTAGATAAAGTAACTTTTTGCAATCAAGATCCTTTAGCATCTACTGGAGAGACTCATTAAATGCCAGACATTACATTCATAAAGTACTCACCTCGCAAAGAATAATGACTCACATGAGAATTTTGTAGGTTTTAAATGCTAGCGAATCTACTTGGGTTTGCCTCACATGAACTAAGTGTGGAGAAGCATAATTTTGAAGGAGCAGCCGTTACGATTTCAGGAAGATGTTCCCTGCTGTGAGGAAATGGAGGCTGCCTCAATCAGTATGGCTCTGAGAAACACATCCTAAAGTCACAGACGAGTGTGGTTTGTAACAGCCAAGGACAATGCCATCAATCATAATTTCATTTAAATTAAAGCTACCAGCTGTAGGCAATGCTGCTTTTGACAAAGGTCCCCACGGTTCACTGCAACTGAATTTTCTCTTATTAAGCACTTAGTTGTCTGCGACAATGATTAAGGGGGATAGGGTGCATTCAGAGGTAGAGCAGGCCCTTAGATCTTATGTGATAACAGACATCTGGTCTTCAAAGTTCCCCTTTTTGACAATTTCATTTTAATACTGTCTATCCCGTCTAGTGACAGTAGTGAACAGTGCTCAACACTAATAATTATCACAGGAATATTGACATCAGAATCCAGCATTTCCCCTGGAGACTTACCATACTCAGTTTAAGCTATGTTGTAGTACGCCATGAAGCTTAGATTTGACAAACTCTCTGCTAGTCTTGTGAAAGTCACTAAACTTGAGAAATGGCTTCTGGTACTCAAGCTGCTCACAATAATTCTGAGCAATTACTTTACCCATAATAAAATTACTTTTATGAATGGGGTACTCTAGCCCATATATTGGGAAACTGTCCATATAAAAGTATTAGCTACTGTATTGGAGCTCTTTAGAGAAATAGAACCAACAGTAGGAGCAGTAGACTTTAGTGAAACACTATCTAAATTATAAACATTGACTCATAGCAGTATGGAAGTCTAGATGCCTCACCATCCTCCATCTGCAAACTGGAGAAAAAGAAGTCAGTGATAGATTTGACTAGAGTTTGAGAAAATCATATAGAGGAGGAGTTAGGGGGAGGATGGCTGCTGATCGGAGTAAATTTCAGAGTTCAAAGTTCTGAGAATTGTGAGCACCAAAGTCCAAGGACAGAAGATCTGACCAAACACAACAACCATGTTCTCCCTCTGCTCTTTTGTTCTTGCTGAACCCTCAATGGGTTAAACGATGGCTCCATCCACACTTTGTCTGCATCAATATTTAAATGCTAATCTCTTTCCTAAGAGTCATTACTGGACACTCCAGTTTCCCTTAGCCCTTCAAGCTGGCACACAGTGTTGACCTTCACAATCTGCTTGTTGATATTGCCACTACTTTTGTGGTGGTTGTGTTGTTGTTGGTGGTGGTGGTTGTGTTGGTGGTGTGCATGTGTATCATGAGAAGACTAAAAAGTAAGTGCTAGAAAACACAATTTTAAATCCCAATAGGTTTGATGGTGCACACGTGGGCCCTAGTTCCACTACAGAGAGGTAGAGGCAGGAGAATCAGGGGGTTAGACACAACCTTAGCTACATAAGTTTAAGGCCAACCCAGGCTACAAGGAGATTCTGTCTCAAGAACAGAACAAGCAATATAAACTAAACTCAACAAGAGTAAAAAAGAATCACTATTTTATATACTCACCAAATATTATTATTCCATGGTAAATATCTAGAAACTTTTGTTTAGAATTTAAAGTTCAGATATGCATAAGGGTGATTCAAAGGATAGAAAACTCAGTTTCCAAGTCAAAGGGTACCATGGACCAAACACTCCAAGTGCATATGACATATCACTGTTTACCATTTTTGGCCTTGTGTCAGCATTTATTTCTAATAAATTTAAGTAATTGCTAAAAAATAAGAACTTTCAAAATACTTTGCTGGCCATTTGCAAACGTTTCTGATTTCTCTGTCACAGCAATTGGGGTTCTACTCTTTGCATTTTTTCTACTTCAGTGTCCTTACCAGGCTGAAGAGCAGCAGGAGTCTAAGTTTTTCACAGGCACATATTCAGGAGGTCCATCTCCATCCAGGCGCAGCAGTGTGTATATATATATATATATATATATATATATATGCGTGTATATGTATATATACACGCATATATACATACATACATACATACATACATATATCTTTTGAAATTAACTGTTAGGCTGCCAAAGAAGCTTCAGAAAGAGGGTGGGCAGCTCATTGTGGGAGCACACCTCCAGGTATTGAGCCCTGCTTCCATAAAAGATGCCTCATTATATTTGTAACAATTGGGCATCTCACCCATGTGACTGAAGACACGGTGCAGCACAGGATCAAAGGAAGGAGATGTCAATTATAACATTTTAAAATCAGGAACGGCAGCAACTTAAGAGTCCTTTTTTTAAATGATGCAAGTCATGCCAGTCCACTTTGAATGCAGTTTCAAAGCTCAGAGGTTTTCCTGTTTGAAAGGCATGGTGGGAGTTGCTCTGGTGTCAATAGGAAGGGCCTGAAGCTTGCTTTTAAAATTCAGCACTCGGGTAGGAAGAAAATGGTAGTTTTTTCACTTTGATTTTTCAATCCCTATTTTTACAACTCTAGCCACCCGAGACTCTGGAAGGAAGTGTGTCTGCTCCGTGACATTACCCAAGCATTGCTACCTGGCAGTCTTTGAGTTGCTCTCATCTGTTCCAGAATCTTTATCTCTGCATTTCCTAAGCCACGTCATTTCTATGTTGTTTAGACTTATTCTGAGCTGTCTTGATGCTCCATTTGCTTGCTCGTTCAGTCATTGAGGACTTACTGTGCAGTATCCCAAGTAGTGATTTTTGAATCCTGAGTATGAACTTTCTAGCCAAGCCCAAGAGACAAGTGCATAAGTGATTAAAAACTTTGCGATGCTCAGCAGGTAAAGGTACTTGCTGTCAATCTTTGAGGACCCGAGTCCAAGCTCTGGGACCCACATGGTAGAGAGTGGATTCCCTCCAGTTGTCCTCTGACTTCCTTATGTATTGCGGCACATAAAGTACACACATGCCCACAAGTAAGTAAATTTAAAACAATAAAAGGAACAATAATAAAGACTAGTCACATTTGTAAAGGAAAACAGCATTGAAATATTTTTGCAATTAATTTTTAAAAAGTTATGATTTTTGAATATTTTATTTGTATGTACGGATGTGTACCCCATGCATGCACTGGCCATGGAGGAATTACAGATTGTCATAAGCCAGCATGTAGATGCTGGGAATCAAACCTAGATCCTCTAGAAGAACAGCCAGTGCTCCTAACTGCTGAGCCCTCTCTTCAGTCCACACTGTAGGAAAATAAAAGAAGCTTTCTTAATGCACAGAGTTCAGAGACATTTTATGGAAAGAGATACCCAGAAGAGAATAGTAACCAGTGAATCCAAGTTAACTAAGGAATAGAAAGGAATAGAAGAAAGATATTCCAGGCAGTAGTTTATCAGAGACAAAGGGTAACATTTAAAGGACTCATTTATACAGCAAATGGCCTGGAATATTCCCTATTTGACTTGGAACTACTGAACTCCAACTAGCAAATATATAAGGTAAAGGTACATAGAGAAAGAGATTCTGGGTTTACTCCCTCCTACTCTTTTGGTGAAGCAACTCCCTTTGGTTTATGTCTTGACCTATTTTCTGTTGCTATTTAAATTTATATTGAATTTATTTTGCACTGTGGTTTAGAGTCCGGGACATCTAACCACATCTGTCCAGCATCTGCTGAGGTCTTTCTTGCTGCATCCTAACATTGCATAGGGGATCACATGGCAAGACCCAGCAAGGCTCCACATGTCTCGCATCCTTTCACTTTAAACTCACTAATGACATTCACCCTCATCTCATCTCAGTGTCTCCATGATATTAGCCTCATATCCTACTATTTTCAGATGCAATTGGGTGTTGGGTTTCTAACAGAGGAATTGGAGGGTGAGGCAAATTCATAACTCAGAACACAAAAGAGAGCAATACAGGGGAGTAGATGTATATTCTTATGTAACACCAACAACCTTGAGCAAGAGAGGCTTATCTATTCTTCAGGCTTTCTGTACAAACTGAACTGCAGAAAGGAGTGCTTTGTCCTACACTGGCACACAGCAGTTCAGCCTGGAAGAGGTTCCTCCACTGTGGCAGAGAAGGGGTTGTGCTAGACAAGATTGTGAACCAGTCTTTCTCCAGGAGCACTGTGCATTTGCTGGCTGCTGGGGTTTGAATGTGAAATAATGCTCATAGGCTTATTTGTTTACACACTTGGTCCCCAGATGAGGGAGGGCCCCAAGAGAAGAAAGGCATAACCACTGGCTGTGGCCTACTGAGGATGGACCTTCAGGTTTCTTGGCCCAGGTCTACTTCTAGTCCTCCCTCTGTTTCCTGTCAGTGGATGCCATGTGACTAACCACTTCACCCCTTACCCTTCTCAATGGCTTGTAGTCCTGCATAATCTGTAAGCAAAATTAAATTCTCTCCTTTTTTGAATGTTTTTCTTATTAGAATAAAAAAATGTTTTTCTTATTAGAAAATTGCTCTTGGTCACAGCAATGAAAAAAAAAAAAGTTACACACAGGCCAAAGGCAAATCAAGAGCAAGGCTCAAATTAGGGAGGGGTGGAGCAATCCCACCATTAAGCTGTTAGGTAAAACACTGGAGCCACACAGCAATGGATATAGACCCAGTGCCTGTCTACTTCATCTTGAAGTCTAGTCCCTGATGGGATGCTATAAGGAAGCAACCTTTGAGGAGGTTTATGAAGGGTGAATGGATTTAGTGCACCACAGGAACCTGTGTAGTCTCTTGTATCATGTAAGCATAGTGAAAAAGACAACATATGTGTAAAATCAGTTCCTCTTTAAACATTGTATCTACCAATGCCTTGATCTTGGATCACACAGCTTCTAAGACATTCTCCATCCATTTTTGTTGTTTGTCTAGTATCCAGTTGATGCACTTGTTATTGTAGCCTGAACGAACCGAATCCGTGAGTAGTCGTAGCAAGCACCACAGAAATGAGCCTTTCCTTGGTCAGATATTGATGTTTCCATGGAGAATGAATTGCTGACACTGGGGGCCTACCTTCATCCAAGTCATTTTGGGACTCTTCTTTTCTTCTGACCATCTGATTTTAACTATACATGGAGATAAAGGGTATTGTACAGAAGTAGAGTTTGGAAGGTGTTCACTGGGGGTACCTAGTGTTTTACAGATGTGAAGTAAGCATGGTGTATAAAATACCATTCCATTTCGTTGCTCTACTTTCTAGGTCAAGAATAATTTCTTTCCAGTCATTTGCTGAATTTCTAACTGAAGCTATCTGGTTAATTGTAAGAGCTACTTCCTGCCCTTTGTTCTTTTGTGTGTAGCATCCTGGTTTTCTTTTACGGATGCAATGTAGTTTTTGTATTTCTCTTAGGACATTAATTATTGGGTTTCTGTTAGTTTACTTTTCTACCACTTTGTGTGTATCCCTTTTGTCCTTGTTTGATTCTTTATTGGTTCTGCTTCTCCTTTCATAAGCAAAGCTCTCCTCAAGTGTCTGTTCTTTCTTATATGTCAAATTATATTTTAAAATGAGCCTCAAACGGTCTGCTTGTGTATTCTTCTTATCCCAGCTACTCAGAAGGTTGAGACAGGGGGATTACAAGTTCAAGACACATGTAAGCAATTTAGTAAGGCCATTTCTCAATAAATAAGTGGATGAATAAACAAATAAAAGAAAGGGCAATGGTATAGTTTTATGATGATTACTTGTCTAGACTATAAAAGGCTCAGTGTTCAGTCCTCAATATAGCAGGAGACAAAGGAAGAGGGGTCATGAGAACTCTGTTCAGCAGCCTGAGTGTGGTCATCAGTTTATCAACCTCTCTGATGTTTGCCACTGTGGGATCATTGCTTTGATTGGGGACACTCTAATACTGTCCCTGTCTATTGTTCAAAGACCTCTTGGTGCTAAGGCGCTCTGGTGAAGCTCATGGGCTTCGTGTCAAAGTTGTATAGTCAGATTGCTATAATTTATAAATAATGGCATAATTTTGAGAAATATAAGAATGAGTCCTGCAGGGAAAAAAAAAGCTGTGATTCTTATTTGTCACAGAATCCCAAGGTGTGATTCTATTATGATGGCCTGCTGCTTACATTAGAAATGAAAGAAATGTTAGCTCTCAGAGGCTTGTGAAAACAGGAGATGAGTTACTGTTCTCATTTAGGTTCACAGACTCACTGACTAAAATGCATGCTTCAGGATTTTACTTCGGGGTGGATCGATTCTTTCTAGGACTCAGCCAACCAATGTCCGGCCTCTCTTGAACTGTGCAGAGAATAAACCTCTGCTCACTGGGATGGCTTTTCTAATGACCCTTGCATCACAGTCGATCTCCAGTCCATTAGCTGTGTCAGATACTGATGAAACCCCTTTAAAAACAGGCTCCAGATTTCTTCCTGGTGCAGCAGAGGTGCGGAAGGAACATGGGGAGTCCAACTTCTCTTTGATCTCTCAGCAATACTTAGGTTTCTAGCTCCAGTTTTTGAGGGGTTTGTACACCTGCCTTCAAAAAAACCAGTAGACTCTAACCTGCACAATTCTGGCATTTTGTATGGAGATAATAAGCTTTTATCTATGTGACACACTGTACTCAACCTTGGTATTCTGTGTTCTCTAGTGTGAAGCAAGGGCCAAGAGTTAAGCTATTTTTCCAGATTTCAAAATGTTATTTTTCTGTCTACTGTCTTCATTTTGTCCTCGTGAGTTCTTTTAAAAATTATTTTATCATCATAGCTTTGTGAAGATTCAGGGAGAATTATAGGTAGACATTTGCATTCCATCTACACAAAATAACTGAAGACTGGTGCATTTAGAAGTAGCCTTGTTTTTTTGTTTTTTTTAAAAAAAGGAATTTATCCCTCTCCTAAATAGTCTGCTTTGGCAGAAATTACATGGGAAATAGGAATGATGTATTATAAAAGAGCTATTTTGTGTCTTTGAAAACTGTTTCTTGAAAGAACTTATTAGACATCTGTCCGTGGGTACCTTTGTCATCTCCGTTCAGGAATTAATATGTGTTGTTCTTCAAAGGCAATAACCAGGTATGGCTAGTTCTTCTTTGAGAAGAATAGCTATGGTATCCACCTTGTGGGTAAATCCTGCCTGCCACACAGAGATCACAACTATAAACTCTTGACAAAATATGAAAATAACTCTTAGTTGTCATGGTGGAAAACCAAATTCGGTTGCAGTGTTGAAGTCAGTCAAGCTACCAACCCAGACTCATATGGAATCAAAACATTTTCAGGAGAAAAATATTCAGGAAAAATATACAAGCATTTTCTTTCCTTTTAAAAAATTATGATTTGAGAATTTTTCCATGTGCATATAAAACACCAACATACTGGGATTTTGACAGGCTTGATCTTGTATTGGTCTTGTTCAGAGCACTGCTTGAGTTCATGAGTGCATTGTCATAAACAGTAGAAATTGTTTTGTCCCAGTCTTCCCTGACTTCTACATGCTATCAGTGTCTTCTTCCTTAACAGTCACTAAGCACTGGAGTGGGAGTATGACATAAAGACATTTTCAAAGGGAAAAATAAATAAAATTATCTAGTAGACCATTCCTAAAAGAAGAGCTAACATAAGTCCTTTATGAGAGGGAGAAACTGTACTGGATAATTCAGATTGCTTTTCCTTGTTTCTTTGTTTCTTTGTTTCTGTCTTTCTTTCTGTCTTTCTTTCTTTCTTTTTCTTTTTTTGCATCTGGGATTTGAACCTTATACATGCTGAGAAAGTGCTTACCCACTAGGATTACTTCACTATTCATTTCTTTGAATACTTAAGTCTGCTTAAATTTAAATGATAGCATGAATAGCACATTATGTGAAAACCATTGTATAAATTACAGAGAGGGTGGACAAGATTTATAAGAAAGCTGTTTTGGCTTACAAGAAGTCATACAACATTAGCTTTCAACATGCTGAAAAATTAATGGTACTATACTATAATCTATAGATCATTACTGAAACAATCAAGGAAAGAAATAATCTAGAAAGCCAATAGATGAAATGGAATCCCAAAAAATCAATTTCAATGATTTCAAAACTGGTAGGAGGAAGGTAAACAGGAAACACAAAGCAAACAGAAAATACACAGTGAGCCAGCAAATGGAACTATATCCATAATTACACTGATTGGAAATTAAGTACTTCCATTAAAAGGTATAGAGTGCTAAAGCAACTTTGAGAAACACAAATTATTCACTTTGTAGATGGCTGGTACTTTGAATACAGAAACTCAGGGAGATGTACTCTGAATACAAGGACTCATTTAGAAGCTGGAAGATTACTCCCTACCACAAAAGGAGAGAGAGAGAGAGAGAGAGAGAGAGAGAGAGAGAGAGAGAGAGAGAGAGAGAGAGAGAGAGAGAGAGAGAAGAGGAACAAGAGAAGGAGGAAGAGGAAGAGTGGGGAGGGAGAGGGAAAAGTTGTTTTCCTAGTGTTTCAAGAGTGATGTAAATTTTTAACATCAACCATTTAATTTAAAGCACTTTTTAAGAGAACATAAGGTGATTTTTTTCAATTGATGTAAAGAGGCACTCACACAAACATCATGACCAAGAAGCAAATTGGGGAGGAAAGGGTTTATTGAGCTCACACTTCCACGCTGCTGTTCACCACCAAAGGAAGTCAGGGCTGGAACTCAAGCAGGTTAGGAAGCAGGAGCTGATGCAGAGGCCATGGAGGGATGTTACTTACTGGCTTGCTTCCCCTGGCTTGCTCAGCCTGCTTTCTTATACAACCCAAGACTACCAACCCGGGAATGGCACCACCCACAAGGGGCCCTCCTACCTTGATCTCTAATTGAGAAAATGCCTTACTGCTGGATCTCATGGAGGCATTTCCTTAAGGGAGCCTGTCTTTCTCTGTGATAACTTCAGATTGTGTCAAGTTGACACATAAACCCAGCCAAGTGCAGTGCAGTTTTATAATACAGCAGCAAACAATTTGGGAACACTGAAGAGAGTTTTCTGTATTAGCATGTTAAGAAACAAACCAACACACTGCATTTAGTAATGCATATAATGTTTATATTTTTATGTTGTAGTTTAAAGTTTACATTTAAATTTTAAAAGAAGAAACTTAGAAGAAAACAACTTAGCATAAAACAAAAAGTTTGAGTTATTTATGTAATGAGTAGCAGAATAATGAACAGCATATTCAACTAATTTTATTAAGAAGTCAAATACAATGCGTCTTTGCTATGAAGGAAATTTAAAGTTTGCTTTAAAATTTGGAAGTTGTGTGGCCAAGAGACGCTGTCAGTCAGTAGAGTACCTGCCATGCAGGGTGAGGACCTGATTTTGGTCTTCAAGACTCAAATGAAAAGTGGGCATCAAGGAGTGGTCTGTAGTTCCTATGCTAAGGAGGTGGAGATAGAAGGATCTTTGAGGAATACTGGCCAGCCATTATAGCCTAAACTGGCAAAATCCTTTTTGAGACCCCATCTCAAAAAGCGAGTACCTACAGAATGATAATCAAGGTTGACGTTTTTTTTTTATTTTCTATATTTTCTTAATTTACATTCCAAATGATTTCCCCTTTCCCATTTCCTCCCTCCCCGAAAGTCCCATAAGACCTCTTCCCTCCCTCTGTTCCCCATTCAACCCCCTCTCACTTCTCTGTCCTGGTATTCCCCTACATCCAGTCTTTCCAGGACCAGGGGTCTCTCCTTCCATCTTCTTAGAAATCTATTGATATGCGAATTGTGTCTAGGGTATTCCGAGATTCTGGGTCAATATCCCCTTATTAGTGACTGCATACCATGTATGTTCTTTTGTGATTGGGTTACCTCACTAAGGATGATATTTTCCAGTTCTGACCATTTGCCTAGGAATTTCGTGAGTTCATTGTTTTTAATTGCAGAGTAGTATTCCATTGTGTAAATATACCACAACTTCTGAATCCATTCCTCCGTTGAGGGACATCTGGGTTCTTTCCAGCTTCTGGCTATTATAAATAAGGCTGCTATGAACATAGTGGAGCACGTGTCCTTATTTCGTGCAGGGGAAGTCTCTGGGTATATGCCCAGGAGTGGTATAGCCGGATCCTCCGGGAGTGTCATGCCCAGTTTTCTGAGGAACCGCCAGACTGCTTTCCAGAGTGGTTGTACCAGCTTGCAATCCAACCAGCAGTGGAGGAGTGTTCCTCTTTCTCCACATCCTCACCAACAACTGCTGTCTCCTGTGTTTTTGATGACTTCTGATCTCAACACATGCACACTATGCTCACACAGACTTGCACCCAAATAATACTCTCTCTCTCTCTCTCTCTCTCTCTCTCTCTCTCTCTCTCTCTCTCTCTCTCTCTCTCTCTCCCTCCTCTCTCTCTCTCATTTACTCATCCAGGTATAACCATTCCAGACTTAAAGGAGAGTACCCTGCATTGGGGATTTATCCTCTTCCCTTTGTCTCCCTGGATCTGAGCTGACTTTGCACTCTAGATAGACTAGGGATTGATTAAACATGATCAGGGTTCACAAATCATTGACTGAGAGTTGGTCAAACAATCACAGGCACCTCAGGTTAGGAAGGTAGTGGAAGGATTGTTTATCTTGGGACATCGTGGTCTTCTATTAAACCTCAGTTTCCAGGAAATAAAGGACGTAGATTGAATGTTAGAAAACAACAGGTGTGTTTTGACCCCCAAGCACTGACTGATTAGAAGATTCAATTAGGAAGAAGTTTAATAGCGATTTAAACTTGAAAATACTTCGACCTTGTCAATAGGTTTGTAGCTCATTTTCCAGAACACAGAGGAAGCCCAATTCGGCTGCTTTATTTGTTGTATTATTTAGTTTTGTCTTCTTTCGGTGAGGCAAGATCTCACACTACAGCTGAAACTACTCCCCAAAGCCTTTATACCCAACCCAATCTGGCCTTATGAGAACCCTCCTGACTTGCCTTTTTGAGTGTAGATGACAAGCCCAAGTCACCATACCTGCCTCTGTTTGGTATTTTTATTTACATTGGGATTTCACACAGATAATCACTTTTCTTCACTAAACCCCTCAAACAAAAAGATATGAGGCTCTCTGCGAAGGGTGGTCACCCAGAAAACCAAAAACATGCTGAGGAGGATTTATGTATTACATGCTAAAGCAGAAATTGTACAGTAAGATTTGTGTCTGATCAAATTATAGATTTTTGTATACTGACTCATAAATCAACCCCTGAAATCCCAAGGGTAACAGAAACATTTATAAATCCAAGTTTACGTGGGATTTACTGCCTGGGTGGCTATCAGGGGGAGGCTATGTTTATAAATCTCTTTTCAATTTAAAAAGTTACATTTTTATAAACTCTTGACACTCTTGATGAGGACAAATTCCAATGCTTTCTGGTGTCACTGGTAGCACACACACTGAAGACAGTGTTAGAAGGAAAGTCATCTGCCTTAAATTATTTAATGATATATAACGTTTTATACCTACCTAGATTTTAAAAAGCAATAATAATAATAAAACATCTATGTTTGACATATACAGATTAAGATAAATTGGTTGAACATAAAATGACATGTAAATATTTATATAACTTAATTATTCATATAACTAAGTGCCCAAATCATCTGAGAGCATGTTCGAGTTCATGTTCAGAAACATGAAATGATAGAATCTCTTGACTATGTATTATGGTCTGTGTTTACATTTTAATTAAGCAAACATTTTCTAATATTAAAATAATGCAATTTTTTACCAATATAAAATGCTAAAGCTGATTTTGTAACCAGTTTGGTAAAAAGGTAATCTTTTTTTTATTAGATAAATTCTTTATTTACATTTCAAATGTTGTCCCCTTTCCTGGTCCTCCCCCCCACTCCTGCGAAAACCCTAACCCATCTCCCCTCCCCGTGCTCACCAATCTACCCACTCCCTCTTCCCTGTCCTTGCATTCCCCTATACTGGGGTGTCTAGCCATCTCAGGACCAAGGACCTCTCCTCCATTTGATGTCCAACAAGGCCATCCTCTGCTGTATATGCATCTGGAGCCATGGGTCCCTCCATGTGTACTCTTTGGTTGGCGGTTTAGTCCCTGGGAGCTCTGGAGATACTGGTTGGTTCATATTGTTGTTCCTCCTATGGCACTGCAACCCCCTTCAGCTCCTTGGGTCCTTTCTCTAGCTCCTCCATTGGGGACCCTGTGCTCAGTTCAATGGTTGGCTGAGAGTGTCCTCCTCTGTATTTGTCATGCACTGGCAGAGTGTCCCAGGTGACAGCTATATCAGGCTCCTGTCAGCAAGCACTTGTTGGCATCCACAATAGTGTCTGGGTTTGGTAACTGTATATGGGATGGATCCCTAGGTGGGGTAGTCTCTGGATGGTCTTTCCCTTAATCTCTGCTCCACACTTTGTCTCTGTATCTCCTTCTATGGGTATTTTGTTCCCCCTTCTAAGAAGGACCAGAGTATCCATACTTTGTTCTTCTTTCTTCTTGAGCTTCAATTGGTCTGTGAATTGTATCTTGAGTATTCCAAGGTTCTGGGCTACTATCTACTTATTAGTGAGTGCATACCATGTGTGTTCTTTTGTGATTGGGTTACCTCACCCATGATGATATTTTCTACTTCCATCTATTTGTCTAAATATTTCATGAATTCATTGTTTTTAATTGCAGAGTAGTATTCCAATGTGTAAATGTACCACATTTTCTGTATCCATTCCTCTGTTGAGGGACACTTGGGTTCTTTCCAGCTTCTGGCTATTATAAATAAGGCTGCTATGAACATAGTGGAGCATGTGTCCTTATTACATGATGAAGAAATGTCCAACATCCTTAGTCACCGGGGAAATGCAAATCAAAACAACCCTGAGATTTCACCTCACACCAGTCAGAATGACTAAGATCAAAAACTCAGGAGACAGCAGGTGCTGGTGAAAATGTGGAGAAAGAGGAACACTCCTCCACTGCTGGTGGGATTGCAAGCTGGTAAAAAGGTAGCCCAGAAGCTTGGAATACCCAAGGAACAATTCACATATCAAAGGATACCCAAGAAGAAGGAAAGAGAGGTGCCTGGTCCTGGAAGGGCTCAATGTGACAGTGTAGGGGAATACCAGGAAGGGGAGGCAGAAGTGGGTTGGTTGGGGAGCAGGGGGAGGGAAGAGGGCATATGGGACTTTTGGGGAGAGGAGGGAACCAGTAAGAGGGAAATCATTTGAAATGTAAATAAAGAATATACCTAATAAAAATAATAATAATAATAATAATAAAAAGAAGTGTAACCCTTAAAGTTGTAAAGCTATTAGAAGAAATTTTAGGAAAAAAAAAAGGAGACACTAGGGTCTCTCATTGATTATCAGATTGTTGAAACAATGGACTCCAAAGAAATGGAAATTTCTCCAGGAAACTCTTGCTGGAAGGAAGGAAGGCACCAGTCAGCAGGGTAACTAGTCTCACCACAAGAGGGATGTCAAACAGTTCTAAGAACTTTTCAGGCCACTACAGGATGAGGCTGAAACCTAAAGGAGTGGCCAATGGGACTGCATGCTGACTGGTCCTGCTCAGAAGCCTATCCTGGCCATCCCTACATTTAGACTTTAATCCTACATCCCTGAAGATGAACTTGAGGGTTTGCTGGATCTCTTTGTCGTCTCTTTTCCAATATAGCTACATTGAATAAATCTCTTTTTTTCTAGTTTCAACTATTAATTTACCTCTCTTTATTAGCTAGTGAGAACCAGTGGCTGGACCTGATATGTGGCATACATTTTGATCTCCTTGGATCAATACAAAACAGAGCATAATAAATGATAAAATGTATCCACCATCTATCATAGTCTGTGTTTAAATTTTAATTAGGCAAATACATTTGCCAATACTAAACGCCTTTGTCTCGTAGCTGTTTTGAGCAACCACCTTTTCCAGATTCAGTTCTTTCCCATGTGCTATTCGCATCCAGAATCATAGGATTTACTTCCCACATTAGTATTCTTCAAAGCCTTCACCTGGCCCACTTTATCATTTCATCCCTTCCTCTGCTCTCAAGCCCCCTCCACAGAACTTGTCCTTTCTTCACCAAAAGTTGCAAATAAGCAACTCAAAGGTTTATGTGCAAGATGGCAGAGTTCATGAATGACAGCACATATAAATGGATTCATTATTGAATGGTTCCTATCTCATGATTAACACGATAGCTATTACATATAATTCTTTACTAAAAATGTGTAGAATTGTGTTCATAATGAAATAACTGCCATATAATAAAATTAAAGATGGTTTATATTATTTATTTGTAAAGGTTAAAGGCAAAACCAGTATAAGTTACTATACAGTGACATACAGAATCCTACAGAAATATCAGCTCTGTGGCATCAAGACACTGAGAACAGAAGTAGCCTTGTGTATCAGTTACTCTAGGACCAATTTTTGCCTTACTCAGTAGATGTGTTGCTTAAATTATGTGACATCTCAAGAAAGAAAGAAAGAAAGAAAGAAAGAAAGAAAGAAAGAAAGAAAGAAAGAAAGAAAGAAAGAAAGAAAGAAAGGAGAAGAGAAGAGAAGAGAAGAGAAGAGAAGAGAAGAGAAGAGAAGAGAAGAGAAGAGAAGAGAAGAGAAGAGAAGAGAAGAGAAGAGTGTGTTGTGGCTTACAGTTTCAGAAAGATTTAGTCCATCAAGGCAGAGACAGCATGGTGGTAGAAGAGGCTCTGTCTATGGTTCCAAGAGTGTACAGTTCTGGCTCCTACCATTATGATAGGCAGGAAATGTCGAAAACCAGCTAGAAACAGAAATGGGTTTATCTTTCAAGGCTCACCTCAAGTAATCCACCCTAGCCAACCAAAGCTCTATCTCCTGAAGGTCCCACATCCTTCAAATTGGTGCCTTAAGCTGGGGACTGATCATTCAAAGCATAAACCCATAGGGGACATTTTAGATTCAACCCATAACACCCACCATAGATTAGTCAGTATGCTTCAAGCACATTGTGATAAAGACCATGTGGTAGTCAATCAGGGCTAAGCACCAGCTCCTGTTCCTGACTCATCTAATCTGGTAGGAACCAATGGGGCAGATTCTAATGACATCACCATTTTATGAGCATCATTTTGGTAGACGCGGTGCTTTATAAATTTGGCTTTTTCAGACTTCTGAGAACTCACTGCTCTCCTTACTCTATTTAAGTACTTTAACCAAACAGAAACGAACCTTTGTATTTCATTTTCAATACTTTTCAATAGAGTTGCCATAGTAATTTAAGATAATGCTTCAGGGTCAGTCTATTTAATGGTAAAGAAGTTAGAGCTCATGAAACAACTGTTTAATTGCGTATCATAATTTGATAATTAAGTAGATTAGTAGAATTCCAAAGTAAAATGATTTTTGATGTGGTTTATTTAGACTAGCCCATTCCCAGGACCATTTGTTCCAGGATTTTCCTGTTAGGAGAGATGGTAGAAACAGATTTGTTGCATCTGTATTTCACCTACTGTATCTGAATGTCTAGATTAAGTCCTGGGAAAACGTAGCTTTAAAAGTCACTCCCAAGAGAATTTCATAAATATTATCTACTGAGAACTTATGTTTAAGCTAACCTAAAAGCTGTAAAATCTCCGATTTAGGTTTTGCTGAATAGACATAATGAAGACTGGTATTAATAAATGCAAAGCACTTAAAAAGCTTGCATACTGTTTAAGAAATGGATGTATTTGATATATTTTTTTCTTAAGAGTGGATACTGGTTTGAAAATGTTATTTGTAACAAACGATGCTGTGCAGGAAAAGAAATAACTTGCATAGGTTTCTAGGTCTTTAAATCAAACCACTGATTAATTGAGACACCTCGGGCTTGGGAATGCCTAATGGCACAATCTAAAAAGCAGAAAAGATTTTACTGGCTTTAGATAAATCGTTTCAGGATAAGCTTCTTTCCCGTGAGAACTATTTTTTCCCCTCCATCCAGAAATGCATAAATTTGGGACCTCCTCAGTTCTGTGCATGCTTTCTCTTAAATATTTAGGCTACAAGAAAAAAAAAAAGCCAAGATAATTTTTTTTTGATTTAATGGATTTTTAAAAATGTATGAACCTAGTTTGGAAAGCTTGCCAATGATTAGAAAGTCTTAATTTTAATATTGCCATCTTCCTTCCCAAATAGCAATGAGATATTTTACAAAATATTATTTTCTCTTAATAAACCTATTCAAGTCATTTTCACTCCTTTTCATCATGAAATTTAATTATCAACATCCTTAGTTTTCTGTTTTCCTGGTCCTGGTCTTTATTCCATTTTACCTATGGGATCTCTTTCCATTAAACATATGAAGTAGATATTTTAACTATTGATGTAGTGGGTTTCCAGTTGGCTGTGGATGTATGGAGTGAACCATCTCCCCAAAGATCTCAGTTACTAACTGAGGTACTTGCCCGAATAGAAAATGATAGGAAGTATTCAGATGTTAAGTTGGAGTAAAATGGCAGAGATATAAGTTTCCTAGTATTATTTATAACTCACTGGAATAACAGTTAATTAAAATGGAAGCTGTATTAGAGAGGGCTGGGTGTGGTGGTGCATGCTTTTAGTCCCAGCACTGCAGAGGCAGAGGCAAGTGAATCTCTGAATTTGGGATCAGCCCAGGTCTACCATGAAAGTTCAAAAGCAGCCAGGGCTACACAGAGAAACCTTGTCTCAAAAAACAGCAACAATAACAACAATAACAACACAAATGATATAGTAGAGAGGGATAAATAATTACATGTAGGCCCACATGAACTTCACCATAGATAGGTCATTCTTTTTCCTCTGGAAGACTTATTTTTTCCAAACATAAGGTTTTACATTGCTGCTCAGAAAATCCAGGATCAAAACTGTGCATTTCTCCTTCTGATTTGTTCTTTTACTGACAAAGGAAATCACGATTCTTTCATTAAGCATTTCTCCATAATAATGCACCCCAGGAGACTTAGCGTCCTTGGTGGGGAGTGGGTGGCTCAGTGTTTGTTCTCTTTTGAAATTTTTAAGTTATTATGACTTGTGGGCTCATGAAATGGGTTCATGCACTTCTTTTTTATTTATCTGACAAATGTAATAGTTGTATCTGCTTGCCCCTTTCTGCCAACAAAGGACAGTTTGTCAATACATACTGTGATAGCCACACATTTCAGCAACTCCCAAGAGAGACATTTTGGTCAAATAGAAGGAACTGCTGTTAGATATTCCTCATAAGTAAATTTACAGCAACATAGGGTGTATGGGTCTTATCCTGTAATGAATCTATACTAATCAAACATTTTAATACCCCATGAAAGTGATGCTTTAGACCAGTGTAAACAGTTGTTAGATATTCTTTATATGTATGCTAAACTCTCTCTCTCTCTCTCTACATGAAAAGCTTAAAGGATCTTTCCAAATGCATCTATATCACAAAGCAACATAGAACCCTGGACATGTCCTTTTACAGGCTAGGTTTTCCCAGTCTTACCACTATTGACATTTTGAACCAAATCATTCTTTGTTGTGAAATACCAGCCTGTACATCAGAGGATGTTTGACAATATGCCTGACTTCAACCCAAAGGTGGTCAACCCAAAGATTTCAAAGTGGTATCAGTGACACTCCTTTTCTTAAGTAATTTTAAAAGACATTTTAAAGTATCCACTGTAGAGACAAAAATCTCATTAGTTGAAAACCACTACTGTAGATATTTCAGGACTTTTATCCTGCTCTATCAAGACCACCTAATCTTACTGCTATGATCCGTCTTTGTATGTCTTGCCCTGAGTCCATTGCTGAACTATTTTCTCCAAACTTGTGTATTCATTCATCACATACAGGAAACATTTTTATACACAACTTCAAGACGTTGTACTGGCTGGCTTTGTGTGTCAACTTGACACAGGCTGGAGTTATCACAGAGAAAAGAGCCTCCCTTGAGGAAATGCCTCCATGAGATCCAGTTGTAAGGCATTTTCTCAGTTAGTTTCTCAGTTAGTGATCAAGGATGGGGCCATCCCTGGGCTGGTAGTCTTGGGTTCTGTAAGAAAGCAAGCTGAGCAAGCCAGGGGAAGCAAGCCAGTAAATAACATCCCTCCATGGCCTCTGCCTCAACACCCGCTTCCTGACCTGCTTGATTTCCAGTTCTGACTTCCTTTGGTGATGAATAGCAATGTGGAAGTGTAAGTTGAATAAATCCTTTCCTCCCCAACTTGCTTCTTGGTCATGATGCTTTGTGCAGGAATAGAAACCCTGACCAAGTCAGATGTGTATATGTGTAACTGATATGCTTGTATAACAGTATTCTACATGTTCATTACAACACCGAGAGAGAGTCACTTTCTACTGAGGAGATAAAAGTGGGCATAAATTCCGTGGTTTACCAGTAACAGCTTAGTGGTTTGTCTTCACAGACCTTGGTTGGACACAGTTGGGGAACAACCCGTTAGGCATAATTCTATGCTTTTTAATAAAAATATGTCGTGGGTGACGGAACCCAATAAGAACACACCCACTCCATCACAGTCATGGAGTAAGGTGCTTCCATTGTTTAGATTTTACAAAACATTTTAAGTTCATATTGTGATCTCCTCTCAAGTAAAAGGCAACTGAGAGTTAGAGAAGTGAATAGATTCACCCATTTGACAGACACAGAGACAGGAGGGGCCTTGGCTTTGTTGGTGTGCATAGCCCTCTCTCTTTGGATCTTACAAGTAAAGATTTGTTTATTTAAGTCTGTAAATGTCTTCTAACTGGATAGCATTTTATCACACTCTAAACTTCCAAGAAACTGGGCGTCACACATAGTGAAAGAAAGAGATATCAAAAATGAATATAAGATGTAGTGTCCTCTTAGGAGTTTAGAATCAAGTAGAGATATCTCAGTAACATGGACATAAATGTGCAAATGGAAGGGAGAGATGCTTAAAGAATCAAGAGAATAAATTGCTTGAAAAACCCAGAGAAAGGGATCAAATGATTATTTATTGACTGGATGGACAGAAAGTTATTAGGAATGAGGGAGAATTGATATGTGTATCCCTTGATTTAAATTCATTGGACAGTTTGACCTTTCTCCATTTTATGATTATTTATCAAAACAGCAGAAGTAAATTATTGTGATAGATAACTTAGATAGTTTAGTCTTTTCCAACACTGGTAATTTATGTCTCTTCCCCTTCCCCAGTGTTCCTAGAAGCTTGTCAATGCTATTGATATTTTCAGAGGATAAGCTTTTGGCTTCATTACTTTTCCTACCATTCTTTTGTCCTCCTGCTCATTGATTTTTGCTTTGAGTTTATTTTCTTTGTCTTCTCCTGGCTTCTAAAGGTGGAAACAGATTATTGATCCAAAGAATTCTTTTCTTAATATAAGCTTTAATGCTCTATATTACTTTTAATGCACTATAAGTATCCATCGTTCCTTATTTCTTAATTTCAGTTTAAAGCCTCTCTATTTTTTTTTTACAGTGGCCTTATGATTGCTTCTTGAGTCATATGTTCTCATAAGTAGGATGATTTTCAAGTATTTCCTTCATCAAGTTTTCCCTTACCTTTCTGTTTCCCGATTTCTAGTATGATTATGTTGATGAAAGATTATGTACTTCATTCTTTTCAATTTTAAGTTTGTTTTTGACCAAGGATGTGGTCTTTATTAACACATGTTTATCGAAAGCATTTGCAAATCATAGATACAGGCTTCTGTTGGCTGGAGCGTTCTGTGCATTAGTTCATATGTAGGTCAAGTCTTTGCTGGTTTTCCTCTCTAGTAACTCTGTGTTCTGGGAAGAGGATCCATACGAAGTACGGACTTGATTTTTTTCTGCATCCCTCTTCTTCTGTTTTTATGGTTGTTTGTTTCATGAGCATATGTTCTTTATTCCTAGCTTAATGTGCACTTAGGATGGCCATATATTCTTGACTCATGGACCACTGCATCATTGTGTAACATTCTACTTTATCTTTGGCAATATCCTCTGCTCTGAACTTTTTGCTTAATTTAAAATAGCCACACCACTTCCTTTTAGTAACTGGTTCCATGGTGTATCATTCCCAATCCTCTTAATTTTTAATTTATTTAAATCATGAGGAGTTTCACATAGATAGTATAGATTTGAGTTAATATTTCACATTTTAAGAAGCCAATTTTTGTCATTTACTCAGTATATTTAGATTACTAGTGTGATGATTGGTAATTTTGGACTTACACTTACAGTTTTGTACTCCCCATTGTCCCTTCCACCTGTTTCCTTGTTCCTCTTATAACTACCTTTCGTGCTTTCGTGTTTGGTCAAATCAGCGTGTGATATTTATTCCCTTCGCTGCCATGAAAATATAACTGTGTAAAGCAACTCCAGCGTTTGTTTTGGCTCACGGTGTGAAGGTGCAGCCCGTCCTCACGGAGAACAAACTCATGGTATGACAGTGCAGCCCGTCATCTTGGGGAAGGCATGGGGGACGGGGGTAAGTGAGAAATGAGGAGACTCATTGGGCTGCATCTGCAGGGGAGGTGAATCTCATTCCTCAGCTCCTTTACTCTTGCTCAGTGGAGGACCCCCTGCCCTAAGAACAGAGCTGTCCAAGTTCAGATCTCTCCGCTCAGCCATCCCTCTCTGGAAACAGACACACTCAGACATGTACTGCTACACGATTTCAAATCCCGTTAACAGTGATAATGGACCATTGTCATTAGCATTCCATTTTAACTATGGAATTTTCATATATTACACTCTAGATGAATAAATAAATCTTTTGTTTTTACTGGATGCTCAAGAGGATGATAGAAGGCAGACTCACCTTTACTTTGAATGAATTTGGTATCACTTTCACAGGAGAGCTGCACTTTCACAGGGTACTTTGTCATCCCAACTCTCCTGCTCTGCTCCTAGTTGCATTAGATAATATACCTGGGATGTAGCAATGCCCATTGTATGTATTATACCCTGTAAGTGTTGCATTATAGCACATTATGCTTTCCATGTGACTATAAGCTGCATTTTAAAGACTAGGAGGAGGTAAAAAGCAGACTAATACTTACCAGCCCCAGACCAGATTTTCTTAATCTCATTTGCTTTCCCATATTCCAATTTGCTTTCTGGCACCATCTGCTTTATTGCTTATTTTCCCTTAGTAATCCTTTTAGGTCAGATCTGCTGGCCTAATGCCGTCACAGTTTTTCTTAGTAATGCAACCTTATGTTTTCTTAATCTCAACATGGCTGTCTTTGCTGAGGGATATTTTTACTAGATATAGAAATGTAGATTTCTACTTTCCCAGCACTTAAAAAAAAGTGTCACTTTTCTGTCCTCTGTATTTCTGATGAAAAAAAGAAGTATTCAAGTCATGGTTCTTCTTGGTTGAATATTCTTTCAAAATATTTTCTTAAGGTTGTTGTTGTTGTTGTTATGATTTGCTTGGGTGAGAGTTTAGTTGTGTTTTTCCAATTTGAACTTGGATATGTAGATTCTTTAGTCAAACTGGACATCTCCCCATTATGTCCCCCTCTTTCCACCTTATTCTCCGATTCTCTAGTAGGTAATCCCCACATCCCTGCCATCTTTTGACTGTCTTCTCCCTTGTGATAAGACCTTTCCTTAATCGTCTGTGTGTTGGGTAATGATGCACTGTACCCTGGACTTTCTTAAGTCTGTGTCATGAGACAGAATTCTGTTAGAGAAAATAATCTTTTAGATTCAGTTGAGAACATAGACACAACTTCTATGAGGGGCAGTTGTTGTTATGGGAATTTCCTCCAAGTTGGGACATTCTGTGATGTATGGAGTCTCTTTAAGAGTAAGATGAGGCTCCTTAAAAATCAGGAAGTAAACAACTCAGAATTTTCAGGAACTTCCTGAAACTGACAAGTTTCACTAGGCTCCCTCCTTCACCCTCATGAACCATCACCTATGCTTGCATAGGCTTTCTGTGATGCAACTGCTTTTAAGTTGGTTTTGCTCCCAAAAGTAACCCCTTACCCATACTTCTATAAGTAACCCTAATAAACTCATTGGTTCGCTAAGCTTGACCTAGGTGGCATCTTTATTTTGGTTTGTTGCCAATTCACTATCTGGGGTGAGTAGACATTTATTCAGGAGTTCATACATAATTATAGGAGCCTCTTCTTGAGTTTCTTCATCTTTTATCATTTCCATAGTATTTTCTACTTCCATAAGATAACCCCTTTTGGATCTCTTGCCAAAAGATGTGCTTTATTTCCCCAATTTCTTGAACACATCCACAATGAGCTCATATATCAGAAGGGAGGAAGGAAAGAAGGGAGGGATCTAGGGAGGGAGAGAGGTGGAGTGGGAGTGGGAGCATATGAATGAGAATGAGAATGGGGGAGAGAGTGAGACTTGCTCCATGAAGATTGGCGATGCATTCTATTCTCCTGGTCCTGCATCATTCTGATTAGAAGTCAGGTGCGCACTGCAATTGTCCTAGCTTTAGGTCCTGCTGGATCTTATTGTCGGTTGTGTCCCTTGCTGCTGCTTCTTCACTGTTCAAGGGATCACCCAAGATGTTGGTTACAAAGGACTACAGAAAAGAAAAGCATTACAGAATGCCCCCAATATCTGAACACAAAGAGACTTTGCCCAGCCAAAGCTAGAGACCTCCTTCTAGAGCTATGAACGGTACTGAGGTTCACCTAGTATCTGAGCTATGTTTGGTCTACTGTGGATTAAATAGAGGAAGAAACCTGGCAAAGGCCTTAATTAGTTAGGCAGAACTTTGAATTTGGCTTGAATCTGCCAGGTAGCCCGAGGTAGCTGCTGTACACACCCAGTCCAGGTCTGAGAGCTGAATTCAATGGTGGCATGGGGCAGAATGTGCTTTCTCCATCTTGCCCAGAATCCTAAGACTTCCACTTAAAAAATAAAAAACAAAAGCTATCATAAATACGGCACATACTTCACGCCATGTATGATAAGTTGACTATATGAAGCCAAAAAGATGAATGAAAAGAAATTGTTCCAGACATGATAGATCTCAGTCCTTGGAATAATCAGTGGCTTTGATTTGCCATACAATCTGGTTTTTGTTTGCTACAACTGGAAATCCTTTCTGTCTGGAGACTATTGTGATTGTACATTATATACAACATCTTCAAGGCAAACTGTTGTTTTTAACAACCCTGTAAGATTTATAAGCACTGACTTTTTTTGAGAGAACTGCTAATTAGCATAATTTCTGAAAAGCCCAATCAGGACAATTCTAAACTGCTACATGCAAAGGCACACTCATATCTATAGATCACTGTGATCCTACTGTTGAAATGCACAGCCATCAGAACAAGGCTGTGTACATTAATTATTCATGTGCCAGTAGAGAAGAGCCAGACATGTTCAAAATAGATGCCAGAAAGCTTGTGAATTAAATTTCGAAAAGGGAATTAACTAGAGTTCTATAATGAATCTGTTTGTGAAGCAAATCATTACCTCTTGGCTTTTCTTATTACCTGTGCTATTTCTTTTTCGTAAATAAGACTTATATAATCTTAGTCAGACCTGTTCCTGTTTCTGAGACCCTCTTCTAACTCCATGGTCAGCCTATGGTAACAAGGCAGACGTGTAAACCTAAGGTGCATGGCTTTGGGGGTTGTGGTATACTTTTTTGGCAATCTCTGTGCAGAGGGATACAAGGATTATAGAGCTGCCTTCCAGTCAGCGAACTATAATGTCATTTGATGGAGGGGGGGGACTGCTTCCCTGAGGCTGGGGGGTGCTCCTGGGGCTGAGATGCTATTGTGTCAGCAGGTGGCTGTAGCAGATGTTACTCTTCTGTTGGCACTAAGGGAGGCAAGGGAAAGCCCTTCAGCAGGAAAGGCCCTGTGCCAGGCCTTGAACTTTCTAAACAGTCATGGCAAAGACACTCTGCACTGTATTTCTTTTCTCTTCTCTCTTGGTCTAGAAATTTTCCAAGTCTGATGTATTTACTAATGACAAAAAAAATGCATAAATCCTTGCTGATTGCTTCCATGTATAAATATATCGCCCAGCCCCTTTAGGTCCCAGAAGCGAATTGTTTCTTTTTTTCCCCTTTTAACTATTTTCAAAGGAGGGTCAATGAGGTTAAGAAAACCAAGAGAATTCCAAGGGCATTTTTTTCCTGCATCTAAACATGCATAATCTTTCTTCTATAACTTCCTTTTATTGCAACTAATATGAAGTATAAGAAGCTCCCCCCAAAATGTCTTGTTATCTAGTAAAGGGTGAGACCTCTCCAGTTAATGTAAGAATGGATATTTTTTGATATTACAATTTTAAAGTGGAAGGTTTAAATGTAAAGGATGTGCTTAGATTAATTTTAATCATTAGCTGTAGATAAGACGTGAAATCTACCTAGGTACCCATCGACGAATGGATGGATGGACTGATGAATGAAAGGGTAATGATTAAGTATCACTCACAGAACATTATTCAACTATTAAAAAAGAACAGAATACTGTCATTTGTATAAGCATGGATAGAACTAGGAAACATGTATTAAGCAAAATGAACCAGAAAAAAGCCCCACATTTCTATGTAGAAGCTACAACAAGAAAATTGTCTTTTATATAGACTAACAGTTGCATAGGTTGGGAAGTAGGAGGTGGATGGATGAGAGTAGATTGGATTTGACTACTGTATGCCAATCACTGGACTCCATAAACTTGTGAACTAATATAGTTTCATGGAAAATAAGTTCAGAAAAAGAAAAACCGTGCAAACTCCAGAATTTTTCTCTGTGTAATATCGTAGAAACTGCTTTTGTATTATTTTTGATGTCTGTGGAGAAGAATGCTTTTTTTTTTTTTAACATTTTAGAGTTGGCTCTCTGTAAACTGTACCACTGAGAGATACTGACTGACTGACCACTGGCCATTGTATATGTGTTCAGAAACACAGCGGAGGGAATTTGTGATGTTTTCTGTATTTTTGTGTGATGTGCACAATGTATGTATGATACTTGTACCTTGATACAGGTAAAGTCCCCTTCCTTCTGCCCCTTACCATTACAATGATAAAGAAATCACAAATCCTGTTTGTCTTGAGTCACAAAGATTCTGTGAGTTAAATAGCCCAGACATTCACCCGTGGCACTTCAGATGGAATCCTATTAGACTTTATGAGGTTATCCTCGCCTGCAGAAATTCATTAGTTATGAAGTGCATTCTTCCTAACATTCTGCCATGGAGAGACAGCTGGGAGGCGTTGTGTTCTGGGCGATAGCTGTCAGCCAGAATTCTTCAGATACAATGGAGTAAAGAAACAAATCACTCAGTGTATGGAATTTTCCCCTCCTCAATAAAGTATTTTATCGCCCCCAAATTATGGAAGTGAATAAGGAGGCAGAGGAGCCCATTGCCGTAACGCTCTGTGGCTGCTGGGCCGTTGACGGAGCGCGTGCACCGGGAAACACAGAAGTAAATCATCTTAACCAAATCAGCGTTTCAGTTCTCGTCCCCCTCATCCAATTCTAATTTATCATAAACAGTGTGATCAGGAAGTGATGAGTGACTCTCATACCCTTTACTGGGACAGCACCTAATTTGTATTCCATGGAAAGATAGTCTCGGAAGCCAATAATCTATTCAAATTGTGATTTGAGTTTTCTAAATAAATATTTATCCAGATGATGCATATTAATAATTTAGCACCCGCAAACTCTCAAGGTATTTGCATTTCAGTGGTGGATTGACTTGCATTAAAATGGTATGTTATGGAGCCTATAGAACCAAGAGCTTTGATGATGGGTTGGAAGACTGGCTTCTTACCTTTGCAGGCCTGGAGTATAGAAAGGTAAACAGAGACCTTAGACACTGATGAATACTAATAGGTGAGAGAAGGATCAGTGCACTATTAGCAGAGAGGAAAGCTTTTAATATAGACTTTGGGGATAAGAAAGGGGAGCAGGGAACACCCCAAGTAGAGTGTTAAGGTTCTCCTAATTTCACTTACCCCATCTTGAGATTGTCAAGGGAAGTTGAATGCCTGTATCCTACAGAACGCTCAAGTTCAACTGAGTTGACCTTAACTGAGACCTGTATACTTAACTTAATCTAGAGTTAGCCAAAATTATCTTAGACAAGCACCCCCTTAAAAAAAGCAAGGCCGGACTATCTCATACATAGGGAGATGGGCATTTTGAAGATGTAGCAGTAGAATGTGAAAACACAATTGCATCTGGAATAGCCCCAAAACCCATGTGTTAAACACTTGTTTGATGCTATTGGATATGTGAGTTTTCAGAGATAGGATTCAGTAGCAGGAAGTTGTGGCTGTGCTCTTAAGGACAATACTGGTCCTAAGCCTCTCCTGTCTCCCTCCTTTCTTTCTGGGTACCATGAAGCACCAGGCGTTTTTACCTACACACCCCATTAATAATGTATTGTGCTGCCTCACGCTCAAAGCAACATTGTGATGGGAAACCTCCTAAATTACAGATTACAATAAACCTTTTATTTTACTAATTTGGATGCATCCAGGTTTTTGCTACAGTAATGGACATGACTAAGAGCCTTACACATACAGAGGCAGATGCTAGCAACCAACCATTGGACTGGGCGAGGGGTCCCCAATGGAGGAGTTGGAGGGCAGTCCGGAGGAGCTGAAGGGGTTTACAGCCCCATGGGAAGAACAATGATGTCGGCCACCCAGACGCTCCAGGACTCCCAGGAACTAAACCATCATCCAAGGGGTACACATGGTTCCAGCCAAAAATGTAACAGAGGAATGCCTTGTCAGGCATCAGTGGGAGGAGTGGTCCTTGGTCCAGTGAAGGCTCTATAGATACCCCAACAAAGGGAAATGAGGGGGGTGGGGGGGAAGTGGGAGTGGGTCAGGTGGAGGGGCATATACTTGGAGGCAGGGGGTGGGAGGAGGGGTTGGGGGTTTTCGGGGAGGGGGGAAACCAAGAAAGGTTTTACCATTTGAAATGTAAATGAAGATTATATTCAATAAAAAAAAAAGACCTAAGAAGAGCTGAGGTACAGTACCTTGTACAGCATCAGATGCTTCTGCTGTGATACTGGCCTGACTAGGAGTTGTGCTTACTAGAAAATTTCTAAGCCCTATAGTCTTTTGTTTTATCCATGATCCAATAACACATACATTACTTTCTAATAAGTATGTTTTTATTTTTAAATTTATTATTATTATTATTATTATTATTGGTGGTAGTAATGGTGTGTGTGTGACTGTGTGTGATGTGTGACATGTGTGATGTTTATGTGTCTGTGTCTGTGTGTGTTTATGCATTTGTGTATGTGTGTGTGTGTGTGTAGCCATGAGTGTGTCACATAGCAGGACATGTGTAGATCAAAGGACAATTCAAAGGAGGTAGTTCTGTTTTTCCGCTGTGGGTTATTGGATGAAACTCAGGTTTCCAGCCTTGCTCAGCTAGCACACTTACCCACTGAGACATCTCACAGGTAGTATTTTTCCTTCAGAGACAGGATCTCACTGTTTCCCTGGCTAGCCTTGGACTCGCGCTCACTCAGCCTCAAGCTCCTGAGTAACTGAGATCATAGAGGTATGATAAATGTTCATATCTATCATGTCTGTAGCAAATGCCCGTTCTCCTTGCTTTTATTACAGCCATTTCCAGTTTTCTAAGATCTTCATCACACATAAACCTTAGGCACAGTCTTCCAAATTCAATAGAAAGCAACTCTGAGGATTTTGACTGAAATGGCATGGAACTGACAGATAGTCCTGGAAAAAAATGACGTTATTACAATATCCCATCTACAGAGATGATGCTGGCCTCTCGTCCCCTCTCATTATGATGCAGTCTGATTAGGAAATGCCTTCATAGGCACATGTGACAGAACCTAGGTACCCAGTGTCAGTGGGTGGTGCTGTTTTGGTTAGTTCTGAAAACGTGAGGAAATGGGGACTGACTAGAGGAAGGAGGCCACTGGAATCAGGTCCCTGGGGCCATATTATCCTTGCCGACTTCCTGTCTCCTCTCTGCTTCCTGCCAGTAAGCAGTGAAGGAGGTCCTTTGCCACACACCACCTACCTCCTGCTCTCGAGAATTTACCCAAGCATAGAGGGTCACACAATCAGATGTTTTTGTCACGGTGACATAAAAGTAAATAATACTATTGAAGTTTTATGTGTTTCTGTTGCTCTGTAAATGTCAAGTATATATGGAGTTGCTTACTATTTACCTTAAGTCTCTTGTTGGGGGTGGGAGGGATGATGGGTATGGAAGCCAGAAATTTCCGCATACAAGGTAAGTACTATACCGTTGAGTCATAACTCATCTCTCTTATGGCCCTTAGGTGGTTTGGGTGTTTATTTGCATACACATTAGGATTCCTAGTATGTGTTGCTGGCATATAGCAGTCCACTAATTTTGTTACACGAAATGTATATACTGTGTACTTGGTGAAACTTTGTTAATTTAAAAACTCTGTGTTAACTATCACAATATTTATAAATGACAATCAATAATTTAGTTTCCACCTTTCCAATTATTTTATCTTCTTCATATTGCCTTATGGGACATGCTGGTTGAGATTTTCAGTACAATCCTGAGTAGCCACAGACAGCCTTGTCTACCACTGACTTTAAAGGAAGGCATCTCTGCATGCCACTAAGTGTGAGAATCAAGACAAAATTATTTGACTTTATGAAGATAATCTATTATCCTAAAATTTCCCCTCTCTCCATAATTTTCTAAATGTGAATAAATAGTGTGGAATACATTTGATCAGTTCCTTTTACTTTTGAGATTTATTTATTTAATAGAAGGGTCTCCTGAAGCTAGCTTGGGCTGTTCTGAACTCTTCATAGTTAAAGCTGACTTTGAACTCCTGACCCCTCTGCCTCTACCTCCCAAAAGCTGGCATTACCAGTGTGTGCTACTACACTTGGTTTAGGCAGTCGGGAGATCCAAGCTAGCACCTTGTGGATATTAAGCAAGTTCTCCAGCAACTATACATCATGCCGAGCTCTTGAGTTAGATTTCAGAATAATTCCTCTTCAAGAAGCCTTTGGGGCATGTTCAGGGCAGAGTGAAGCCTGGTCTTGGTTTTGCCAGATTTTCAGCTCTACCAACCATAGTGGGCTAAGCAGTCTGCTTAGAGCTCTCTGTTACCCACTAGCTCCTAAGAAACACACAGGCAGGCCTGTGTTTTATTGATGGCTTCATCCTGTGGCAGTTGGTATAGAGCACAGAATAGCTGGAGTGCATTTCTACAAATAATTGGTTGAGACTGTGCCCTAGAAACTTCACCTATTTCTTCCTCAAAACAAATATTTATGTTAAGTACACTTCATTTATAAAGGCAATTAGAGTGGATAATAAATTTGACTGAAAAGTTCTATTTATCAACACATGTATATTTGCTGTTAATAAAATAAACCCTCATATATAATTATGCCCTCTGAGAGAGACACCTACTTTCTACCTTGATAAAACAGAAATTATTGTTATATTTTTAGTCAAATTCATCTTTATTTTAACATTGCCTTTTCTGGTTGTTGTTTATCATGGTGCTATTAATAAAACACAAGTGAGACTTTCACGATGTTTGTGAGTATTTTTTTTTTTTCTTATCATCTCAACAATAGCTAGAGTCACCTAGAAAATGGAAGTTTAACTGAGAAATTGCCTCCAATACACTGACCAATATTTTGTAGATTAATGGCTGACACAGAAAAGCCAAGTCCACTGGAAATGGCCCCACTTCTAGACTGCTGTTTCTGGGCTGGGGAGCAAAGCTATTCTTTTATGGTCTCTGTTTCAGTATCTGGTTCCAGGTCCCCATCTTTGCTTCCCTCTATGGTAGCCTGTGTAAGCCAATCAATTTCTTCCTCCCAGAAAGTGCTTCTAGTTGTGCAGTTTATCACAGTAACAGAGAGACAACTAGAATATTCACAAACTTGGATTTGCTTAGGGCTTACCTTTTCTGATTTTTTTTTTCATTTCTGAAACTAAAATAATTTTATTTCCATTTAAATGCTATTCTTAACTGGTGTGAAAGTCTCCTGAGTTTAATTAATGTCCTCAACTACTTAATTACCACGGGACCACAAATGTCATTTCGAAATGGAAAACCTTTATTCTTTAACTTCGTTTTGCCTTCATGCATAACATGGCTTTAAAAAAAAATCACAGTAGTGATATTTATTAGCTGTCTTTGCAAAACTGTAGGTAATATGTCTTTCATATTTCATTGAAAAGAAAAGAAACCAAATCCCACCAAGATCTACATTGTTAGTTCTTCCTCTTGACTGCTTCCTATGAGCATGTTTTTCTGCTATTAGATGTGCTTGGATTAATCTTCATTTTAAAATGGCAGACTGGAAAAGCAAAATCCTTTTTTATTTTTTTTGAGTTAGACAATTAAGTCCTACATCTAATGGTCCGGCTCACACTAGCTCCCAGTCAGTCTGGCCCACAGTAATTTCTGATGTGGCAGAGTGTCTTTATTTTCAGTAAGGTTATGTTTTTAGTTTGCTCCAGTAGATAACAATAAATAGTGGCTCTGTATTCCTTTGGATTCTACCAGTTCTGAAGAGTCCTCTACAAACCACAGTTTTTTGCTGGATTCACTTCTAGGGAATGTTAGTCAGGTTCTATCAACAACATAAGCGTCTCTTTACATATCCATCAGGGTGTCCCACCTTCTCTGTGGAAGAGCTGTTGATCAATGTGTGTGACTCAGTCTGGTGGGAAATTCCTTATTTCTCAAGTTAACTCAAACTCTCACTTTTTAAAAGTATATAGGTTTCTAAACTTCAGACGGTTGCTCATATTATCAAAAGAACACTCTTAAATATAGGAATCACTATCATGTCCAGTAGTCTATCCAAAGTGTTCCACACATTATGCCCTGATCTTTTATCTATGGAATACTTGAAATCTCTATTAATGGGCATCCCCCTCTCTATGTTCTTAGTGGTATCTAAGATTGTATCTAGCCTACATAAAGTCATATGTCTACTTTTCGCATGGAAAATGGAATTGTTTCATTTTAATTCAGGGAGGTATAGCCAATAAAAGTTTATTAATAACAGTCCACCTTTTATCTGACCCTCTGTTTTCGTAACTCCAAATCCAAGTTTAATTTCCCTTCCGGCTACTTTGAACAAGATGGTTTTTGCCAAAAGATCATTTCCTTGCTTCTATCTTTGGCTGTGTGTCCAGGAGTCTCTCTGTCTCGAAGGAATTTCCTTTCCTTCACTGTTCATTTGTGTAAACATGTACCCTTCCTTCAAAACTCTTATCTAATGCCACTTATGAAGCCTTCTCTAAACATCTCATTGTAAACACACACTTCTGTCTCTCTCTCTCTCTGTCTCTCAGACAGAGAGACAGACAGACAGACAGACAGACAGACAGACACACACACACACACACGTTAAGTTTTAAAAAGAGCAACACATTCCTCCTCAGCTATAATTGCTGCAGCGGTAAAGGGAGGCCCCATACTCTTCACTTAACCAATTTATAGACATTACAGAATGGCCCAATTATCTTCTGAGCCCTCCCTCAGTTTTTTTTAAACTAAATGTTGGCATTTTTATTTTGAAAATAAACAAGATAAAACCAATTTATAAATTACTCAAGACTAAATTTTATGATCTCCATTGCTTTTCTCTCTTTCTTTCACTTTTTTTTTTGCTACTTTCCTGATAACATAAAACAGTTTAACTTTTTGTTAAGATGATTCAAATTATTTAATATAGTGTCTCCAGGGGCTTGAGAAAGGAAGTAAAGATTTTGAATTCCAAACTGGCAATATTGGGAAACCTGTGCATAAAAGAACTCATGTGACCATTCTTAGAACTAATTCCCTCCTCCTCCCCCCCTTACCCCCCCCCCATTACACATACTACAAAATAACAGAAAAGAAGGCTTGGGTGGAGTTGAAAACTCCTTTCAAATGTTAAACAATCACTGGAAATCCTGAAAATGTGTCCTCCTCCATCCAGTGGGAAAAACACTTTAAAGGGTTTTTTTTTTTCCCTAAGAATTGTTTAGCAAGAGCTTTACTCAGAAGTTTCTATTTTTGACAGAAAGTTCAGTTTTAACTGCCTGAAAAATAATGCCATCTGTGTTTATTTTTCCCTTGCAAAACACAATTCCTTTTTTTCCATTTATGCATAACAAGTACATGGTTCTAGTAACCCCGATTAATGTGTTGGTCAGAAAGGTGTATTTCTTTTTTGAATCTAAGCCACATAAAGCATATTTGCAAATTAAAAAGTTTTAGATATTCTGGTTAACAGTTATGGCCACAGTATTTATTTCCTACTGAGACAGGGTGGGAAGTTAATAAACTGGACACAAACTGAAATTTAGCGAGTGTCACTAAATTTCGTGACATCAACGGCACAGGACCAAAGAATCCCCTACTTGCTCAATCACACCCATGACTCCTTCTACTCACACATATCCTGGAGCAGTAGCACAAGACATTCAGAAATCATTAAAAATAAATTTATTAATCAGAAGCTTTTAATTACCTTATATGTAGCTATCTACAACATAAAAGTCATTATAGATATTTGAGTTATCCCATTCCTGTAAAAAAAAAATGTGCTGATTGGCAATAAATTGCTTTGCCACTGAATCCTCCATAAGGGGAAATTCAAAAAATTTACTTAGTTTATATTTCATTGACTAATCTCCACTTAAAATCAACGAATTTTTCATTTTTAAAATTGTAGGAGGAACAAGAATATGAACCAACCCATAACCCCAGAGTTCCCAGGGACTAAACCACCAACCAAAGAGTACACATGGAGGGATCCATGGCTCCAACTGCATATGGAGCAGAGGATGGCCTTGTGGGACATCAAAGGGAGGAGAAGCCCTTGGTCCTGAGAAGGCTTGATGTCCCAGTATAGGGGAATGCCAGGACAGGGAAGCAGGAGTGGGTGAATTGGTAAGCAGGGGTGGGGGGTGGGGGGAATGGTATAGGGTGTTTTCGTAGGGGAAACCAGGAAAGGGGATAACATTTGAAATGTAAATAAAGAAAATATCTAATTAAAAAAAAATATTTCATCCTGGCATTTCTTTCATAGTTAATAGTCTTTAAGAGTATCCCAACCCAGACTTTGGGAGAATGATGTATAGTCAAACAGAACTGTATTTTCAGGTCTAGTGTGGATTCTTGAAAGTTTTTGTTATGAAAGATTTCCCTTTGAAGAAACAGATGATTTTGTTGCCTGGCTTCTCAATGGACGTGTTTTTGGAGCAGCAATGCCAGAACAAGCCTTACACTTCCTGCTTCCTCCTGAGCCTGCAGGAGGCAGAAGTTGATCTGAGCTAGCTGGGACCTGACCAATTTCCACTCATCCACACGCATACGGAGAAGGGAAGCAGAAGAGAACCTAGGCTGGACTGACCGACCGACCGATCGGCGGACCGGCCGCGGCTCATAGCTGAGAGCCACAGAAAGCTCCAACTGCAGGCCCTTGCTACCAGCTCCTGCTTCTCACTTCTCCTCTATGAGCTGAGGAGCCGCAAGCCCACGCTTACCATGCATTTAGCAGAACTACAAAAATAATTTTCAAGGCTTTCAACTGAAAGGCAGGCATCACCCCTTTCGTCCTTTGGTCAGAAGCAGCGATAAAATACATTCTTAATCCAATACGGGGGATCTACTTAATACAGTCTGCATTTCTGTGTATGGAATATGATCATATGTTACTCATGCCTAGCTTTATTTAGGTTCTAAATTTATTTCTGAGTGGTCTTATATGCATTATATAAACAACTGAGATTTCATATTACAATTGTTTTCTTTATTTATAACCTCTCATTTTCCTTAGCTAGTGATGTATTAGACAATATAGGGTGTGACTGGTGAATAAGCTGACCATAATTTAACAACAAATGTCAGTTTATACATCCTTCAATACAGGAGACAAAAGGACATCATGAAAGAGTTTATCAATAAATAATAAGATTTCTTACCACAATACTAAAATACATACAAGAAACAGTGAAAGCATTCTTTTAAAATTCCTTTCTAATAAAGGTAATTTGTATTAATTTATACATCTATCAAATAATATTATATACATTGTATTGATGAGTATTTAAATCTCTAGTAAAATTTTTAAATCAATAACCAACCTTTTGATTTGTGTGTGTGTGTGTGTGTGTGTGTGTGTATGTGTGTGTGTCCGTGTCTGTGTGCATGTGCATGTGTGTGTGTGTGCGTGCATGTGACAAAATTTCATGTAGTACTCCAGACTAGAGTGGAAATAATTATGTTACTCAGGCTGCCTTTGAACTCTTGGCAGTCCCTCTGACTCAGCTGCCCTGTGCTGGAATTACATTATAAGCATGAGCACCAATCTTCACTTTCTTATCTGCACTTAACTTATTGCTTCTTGAAAAAGTGACTGGACCAAAGGAAGAAGAACACTGTCAGGTATGACCCCTACTCACGAGAGAATGTTTCCAATATAGGCGTAGTAGGAGCAACAGTATGGGGTACTTCCATCGCAGCAGTAAGATCGGCACTCTTTGCCACACTGAGCAAGGCAATCCTCTACAAAGTAAAAATGGGAGCAGTTGAGGTTGTGAAGTCTCAGTTTAAGGAAAAATTATCCTGTTCTTGTAAATCAGCCAACCAGTTTGTAGCACATAGAGATGTTCATCTTCACACCCTAAATTCCGAAACCTAAGAGTCTAAATTGGCCTTTCTCCCCAGGTAGACTCTAAGCTGATAGACATAAAGCCATTCTTCCCAAGTCTCCTGCTCTGAACATTGTAACTGCAAAACCAAATTGGCTTTGGGTGAACAAGATTATGACAGAAGGAATGTATCAGTTCATCAGTCAAAAAAGTTGCCAGCAGTGTTTTTGAAATAACTTCTATACAGCAAAATTTCCTGATTTTGGAGTATTGGTTCTCTAGTAAGTTCAACTAATTAAAATTATTGGCATGGGTAATACCAACAATGACCACTGGAAACGAATAGGTGTATTTGCCATGGTAATTTAGTAATGCTTTTTCTTACGTTATTTTTACCTCCATCATTAGACTTCATAAATACGCAATTACAGAATTGAGTCTGCGTGCTGTGGATCTACTAGGCTTGGAAGACAATGAGCTGCTTTGAGAAAATGTCCATATAAATAGCTTGTAAATTGGCAGTTTACTCAATATAATATCGAAGAATCAATAAACTATAAAATAACCTGATGTGAAGCAGGAAATTTCTGATTAAAAGGATATGTTGGACCTAATATGACCATGCCACTTTTCTGTATGTACTTTTCTACAAGAGAATTTACACAAAAAATATTTAATAAGAATCACGCTGACCTCAAACAACTCTTGGCTCCACCTAATGATTTGACAGTATCCTGTTGTCATTGAGCTCTAAGAAGCAATATAAATCATAGCGTATGTGTTTCAGGTACATATTTAAAAAGCATTCTAGTCTCACAATTTACATTGCATACTCAAGAGCTTCAAAATAAGTCACTTCAGCTCAGCTCCTGAAAGGAACGTGGATTGTATGCTATAAATTATATGAAGTTACTATTCCTATCAAAGCAAAAATTTTGAAAGAGGAAGGTATTATATTTATGGACACATGTTATTTTATTGCTTTCTTCAAAAAAGGAAACCTTCAGGAGCTTTTAAACCAGACCTTCCTAAGACGTAATCCAAATAGAGCAGAGGCCGTCTGACTTTGTTAATTAGTGGGGCTTTCGTGGAACAAGTGAGAAAGGTCATATTTTCTTCCTCTTCACCTTGTTTCTGTATTACAGATAAACAAAATGAACTTCAAAAGTTTCCACTTGACTGGAGAGGGAAATTATTTTGTTATTCTACTTAAATTCACAGGAGAAACCTAACCAATCGTATAGCTGGAAGAAAGAAGCTACAACATCCACAACAGTATTTTTCAAGAAAATACGTCACTTTTTGTTTCTCTGGTTGGGGTAGCACAGGCTACCTGAATGCTGAAGATGACTTTTAACCTCAGATCTCTTGACTTTACCCTCTACACATTGAGATTAGAGGCGTATGCCGTCTCTCCCAGCTAGGGCACCATAATAGTTTAGGCTTCCTATTCTACAGTGTGAATTTCTCCAGCTTGATATTTTTTTTTCTTGTTGTTGTTCAATTGATTCAGGTATCTAGACAAGTCAGCTATCTGCAGAACTTAGCAGGGATGTGCTGCTGTTTTGTTCTTAATAGCTACCAAGATGGTGAAGTGAAGACCCCATTACTCCTGATGCTAGCCAGGAGCCCTGACTTCCAATTAAGCTTCCCAGGAACTGAGTGATTCAACTACCCCATTTCACTCATTGCTGTTACTACTGACACGAGGGACACAGTGTTATCAAAATACTGCCAGCCAGCTTTACAGGAAACCAAGCCCCAAAGTTCCTAGCCACGAAGCTGATTAATTCCCGCATCAAACGTCGGTGTCACACGGCTCATTGTTTTTATGGGATTTTCTAGCACTGTTGCCTGCTTCCCAGAATTGAGGAATGTCCTTTAATCCGACCCGAAAACTAATGGTGCTATGGTAGTAATTTTTCTCATATTTTGAGAGTAATCTGATGAGGATTACAGTGCGCCCTGCACCGGGCTGTTTCTCCTTTGTGAAATAATGGATCAGTCTAGTTGCCCTTGGAAAATAAAGAAAGAAAAAAAAAACAACCCTAATATCCGAATTAATATCCCTGAAAATGAGTGTAATTTGTCTTCAAGTACTTTTTAATGAAAGGTGTGATCTGGAAGGTTCCCCCAGCATACCTGCCCCCCCCCACACACACACCTTCAGGAGTGTGTAGTACAGAAGTACAGTATAGCCCTATCTAGCTCGAATCTCTTGCTTTAGAAATGGCTTCCTGCCAGCTATAGCTGAAGCTGAGAGGAAGGAAAAAGAGGGGCTGAGACCTGGAAGGTAAAACCTTGATCAAATCCTGTCTTTGTAGCCTGCAACGGGAGCTGGTCAATAATGTGAACACTTCATTTGAATCTCTTTCTAAAAGTTACTCAAAAAAACAAAAAAACAAAACAAAACAACTACAACAACAAAAAAAACCCCAATGTATTAAGAGTAGAAGAAATTACTATTTGCTTACGCTTGCTTAACCAAACAAACCATGAATCCATGAATGTATTTCATTTGCTTTGTGTAATATACCTAGGTCATGGTCAATGTATCCACTTAGGGGTTTTCTGTGTTATGAAATCACTTATTAGAATTCACTTATTAGAGTGTTCAGGCATTTAACCACAACACATGTGTCCAGTTAAATGTCTTAGTTCCAACCAAACTGAACTATCCATTGTTGGGATTACCCATTTTACCACACAGCCAATGTAGATACTATATCCAAATGTTTTCTTGGTCCAGGGCTTTTCTAGTCTCTGAATGTCTTGTTCTTGCTTGCTTTCCTCATTCAGATTTTGCAAGTTATAATCTGAATTTGACTGAGCTCTTCTGTGGTCTTGTACGTAGCCTTGCCTGCCTGGGAGGTTCTCTTGGTGAACACAATAAGCATTACCCAAAGGGGCTTACTCTCTTGAAATACCAATATGGCCCCCTTCTTTGATAACACAGTACAAGATTGTACCTGTCTCGAGATGTATGCTTTCCTGCATTAACCTGATCTATGAGTTCACCTTAACATTCACCGGAAACTCAGAGCGTGACCTCTGCTCTAGCATCAAATCAATGTGCTAACCTTAAAACAGCCTCTGAAATAGGAGGTACAGGAATTTTCAACAAAGACCTCATCAGCTCAACACTTCTCACACAAGCCAGCAGGCCCCTGTAGTGCTGGGCTTGCAACTCCTCTGTAGCTGATTAGATAGAAGCCTGGGAGAGTGAAAACGCCTATAGAAACTACCTCACTAGCTACTGCCCATTGATGAGGTTCCCTGAGCACTGGAGGATGCAAAAGGACAAGAGCCGCCTTCCACAGGGAAGAGACAGCGAACAAAGAAGCTGTGATCCCATGATAGTCCTGAGTCAAGGCAGTAGCATCACTGGCAGCATCATTTGCTCTGAGCTATTTTCTCGTGTGTGTGTGTGTGTGTGTGTGTGTGTGTGTGTGTGTGTGTGTGTGTGTTACTTTGACAAGCTGAAGAGGTGGGGATAATAATAGTTGTTTTCAAGAAACTCGAAGAGAGATGTTGATATAAAACGACCAGGAGGACCATGGATACTTAGTGTCGCCGATTGAAAACACTGTATACAGTCCAAACAGTAGAAATGCTACAATCACTAGAATTGGAATTATCCTCGTCAAGTAAGAGAGCTACTCTTTCTGCTTTTATTAATTTTTATATTAGAAAGTCAGCATTTCCCCTATACCATCTTTAATATGATAACTTTTAGATACCAATTTGCTTTTTAAAATATTTTTAAGATATAATTAATAATAATTTTAACCTATGGGGTAGGGTGGGGTCTTAAACTAACCATACAACTGACCCTGACCTGGAACTTCTGATTTTCCTGCCCCTACCTCCCCAGTGCTGGGCTTACAGATGTGGGCCTCACAGCTGGTTAAGAGCAGGGGATTGAACCCAAGCCTTTTTGTTTGCTTATGTTAGGCAAATACTTGACTAACTGTGCTCAACCCCAGGCCCTGATTTGCATCTTAATAGATTAACTTTTTCAGCCAGCAAGGACTCCTTTCTGGCAGATCAGGGTGAAGAATTTGATTATTTTGATGCAGTGATGAAATTCAATCCTTTTGCTGTAATGAAGGGGGCTGCAGAACATCTTCCTTTCAGTTGGAGTGTCTTGGCAAGCATGGAGAACTGAACAGCTCTGCAGATGCCTAGGTCAGCCTGTGATCATTGTCTTAGAAAGTTAAAAACACAAGATCCTTTAAGCGCGCTCTGCCTGTGAATAGGAGGATGCAAGGAGCGCACGTGTAATTAAATTTATACTCGGCTAAGCAGGGAAAGGCCATCTAAGGCTCCCTGTCAAACTCATAACAAGGAAAGCACTCTGCTTCATTAATTATCAGCAATTGCCACTACGAATAATTATAAGGAGAGAAATGAGGGACCTTTCACGAACAGGTGCTTACTCACATTCAAAAAAGAAAATCATATTTGCCCGGTGAAATCCCATTTCGCCCAGACTGTATAGCTCAGAGCACATGGTTGCTCAGCCGATTTTGTGGAGCTTCTGAAAAAAATACGGGGACGTGTCTAAAGTAACTGACTTCTAAAAGAGGGAAAACTGGATTATTCCCGACGTGAGCAGTCTGCGATAAAAATGCAAACGTCGCTAATGCGTTTATTCTGAATAACTTCACCTTTAAGTTTCAAGTATTTTAAAGAGTCTCTGGCGGCCCTCGACCAAAGTTCATTTAAATCCTGGATGTGTTTTTACATTAGACAGATTAAAATCCCCTTAAATGCGAGCTTTTGAGTTGCTTTACAAACAAAAAAGAAAGCAAAACAGCGAATTAGTAATGTTAAAGGGGAGATGGTGTTTGAGCCTGCAGGGTATCTGGAATTGCCTCCTAGGGGAATCGATACCCTCCTACATTCCTGCATTGGCCCGCGCCCCTGGCTGGACCCTCTGTTCTTGTTCCCACTACCACTGACCTGCATAGACAAAGAGCAGGACCAACTTCGGGAGCAGGACTCCTGGACGCCGGGGCAGCCTCAACGCGTCCATCCGAGCCGGTGCCCCCAAGCTGCTCTGTAGGACAGACGGGTAGAGCTGGCCGAGACTGGAGTGAAAGGACAGCCAGAAACCCCAGCAGCGATGTGGAGGCTACAGGGCAGTCAGGAGAACAGGGATGTGCTCCTGAGAGCAGGGTCAAGAGCCGTCCTGGCCATGACCCCAGCCCTGGCGAATCCGGCCGCCTGCAAGGCGGCTGGGCGCTGGTGGTCCTTGCCTGAGGGGCTGTCGCAGGGGCTTTATGTCCCGCCCAAAGGTGCTGTGCTCTGGCAAGCAAAAGGCAGCCTCTCAGGCGTCCTTGGCCACCCAGGCTCACGTTTCATCTACGAGGGTGGCACCAATGTGGGATGGGGGTGGGGAGGGGACGGACTCCTCCCCACTTCGCTGAGTTTTCCTCTATAGGATGGCAGGGTGCTTGGCTCCAGCAGGAAGGAACTCCTTAGTTGTTTGGCTTTTGGTACAGTTTAGTCAACCTCCTCGTCGCACAGGTCTAGTGTCTTCTCTGGGTCACAACACTCCCCATCCCTTTTTCTTTTTCTTTCTCTTATTATTATTTTTTCTTTTGAAGGAATGGAAGGAGCTTTTAGCTTCCTGTCTAAACAAATAAAGATGGGAGTTTTCAGATTTAAAAAAAGATTTAACGAAGAATATCTAACTACACAAACTATACGGAATCTCGACAGAAAGCTGGTAAAATGTCTATTTATCAAACCCTTGAAGATTTTCAAGCAAATTCAAGGAAAACAAAACAAGAGGTGTCTGGCCACAGCTATTGCTCTGGAGTTACTGGCCTATGCAAGTAGATAAGAGAAAGAAAATACAATTTTAAAATTTTGAATCGAAAATATTAGCAAGTAACTTGATCATGTATATGGAAAAAATCAATCAAAGCAGCAACTCTTTTCTAAAAAAAAAAGAAATTAATGTTTTCTTTTCTTTGTAAATGAAAATTCTCAATTCTATGCAGAAAGCAAAACAGACAAAAATAAAAGGAAACATTTCTCTTCACTAAGAAAAGCCAGTAAGATAATGTGTTTTCCTCGATCACTCTGCAAATTTGAGGATAAAATAGATCTTAACAGAACTGCCAACCTGAAGCTTTTCAGGTAAATTGTTTTCCAAAGTTCATACAGAAAGTGAATATGTAAGGGCAGGAAGTCAGTTAACAGAAATCCAGAGATAGTTTACAGCCAACTGACTACTTTCTAAAAGATTAAATTGATTGGAAGGTATTACCTGTAAGTATAAAACCAAGTAACTGAAAATACTGTTTTTAGGAAGCAACATGCACTTCAAAAGCTAAATGTATCTGCATCTTAATTTAGTCTATTTTCTTTGAAGAATGTTTCCCTGTGTACGAGAGCCATAGACCATAGGCTGGGAATGTACAGCATCCCTAACTATATTGACTGCCTGAGGAAGATCCTGCCATCCACTGCTCCAAGGGAAGCCTGATCACTTCCGCTCTCTCCTCCAGCCAATCACAGTGAACTTTTAGTGACACCATTCAAATCTATCCTAATCTGGAAGAACATTTTCGTCCATTTAATTTATTTAAGGCAGGGATGCTATGGGCACACATGGAGGCCCGAGGACAGCTTTCTTTTCTTCTACCATGTGGATCTCAGAGAACAAGCCTGCCTGGTCTGGCTGTTCAGTAAGCACTCTAGATGCTGAGTCATCTAGTTTTAGCCTGTGTTTCTATCTGACTTTAGACCCTTATGGTCTTCATTAGAAGTGGGGCCTCTGCCCAGAAATACCTGCCACACTAATACTACAGAATTTCTTTTGTCCTGTTTCCAGATATAACACCTGCAATGCTACGATTACTGTCCTATAGTTTAAAACATGTTATCAATGTTAAGTGTGCACCCGGATTATCTGAAGGCTGTTAGACTAGAGGTCAGTAGATCCCAGGTCCAGATCAGAAGTACCACAGGCAGACCTGAAAATCTGCATTTCCAACACATTCCTTACTGGGGATCCAGCTGTGTTAGCACTACAGTGAGAGACACACCTCAGAACAATCTGGCCTAAGCACTATTCTCCCTGCATCTAGCTACTCCTGACATGAGCAACCCTGTGTTTATCAAGAATAATATTTTTAATTGATCCACAATAATTGCACACGTTTGGGGTATAGCATTTTTGTCCAATCGGGATGTGTAACATCCTGATTTTCGTAAACATTTATCAATTCTTTGTGGTAAGATATATTCTTCTCTAGCTGTGTTTGACTCTACAGTATTGTTGACTGTAGATGTCACCCTACTTCTTATTCAGGTGAACTCAAGAGCTTATTCCTGATACCTAACTGGTTGGTCTGTTCCCTTCCTTCCTGGCTACACTTTGCAGTGTCTCGTAACCACTGTTGTGTTCTTTGTGGTCATGTGATCAGTTGTGTTAAATTCCGATGTGAGTAAGGAGAATATTGTCTTAATGAATCTGACATTCATTTAGCATTAAAATTCACTTAGCTTTTAAAATCTATTTGGAACATTAAACATGATAGAAGTAGAAAAAAATCTCTTATGAAGTCCTCTATGAAAGGAAATTGTGACAAGTTCTTGATCAGACAGAAACCGTTCCATCTTCAAGGGAGAATGATCAGCTTAACTGTAGCTTCATAGAATGAATTGGATAGTGTTCCTTCTGTTTCTATTTTGTGGAATAGTTCAAAGAGTGTTGATATTAGTTCTTCTTTGGAGGTCTGATAAAATTCTGCACTAAACCTACCTGGTCCTGGGAATTTTTTTGGTTAGCAGACTTTTAATGACTCCTATTTCTTTAGGGGTTATGGGACTGTTTAGATGGTTTATCTGATATCATGATTTAACTTTGATATTTGGTATCTGTCTAGAAAATTGTCCATTTCATCCAGATTTTCCAGTTTTGTTTAATATAGACTTTTGTACTAGGATCTGATGATTTTTTGAATTTCCTTGGTTCCTGTTGTTATGTCTCCCTTTTCCTTTCTGATTTTGTTAATTTGGGTACTGTCTCTGTGCCCTCTAGTTAGTCTAAGGGTTTATCTGTCTTGTTGATTTTCACAAAGAACCAGCTCCTGGTTTTGTTGATTCCTTGTATAGTTTTTTGTTGTTGTTGTTTCTACTTGGTTGATTTCAGCCCTGAGTTTGATGATTTCTTGCCATCTACTCCTCTTGGGTATATTCGCTTCTTTTTGTTCTAGAGCTTTCAGGTATGCTGTTAAGTTGCTAGTGTATACTCTCTCCAGTTTCTTACTAGAGGCACTCAGAGTTATGAGGCTTCCTCTTAGCACTGCTTTCATTGTGTCCCATAAGTGTGGGCATGTTGTACCTACATTTTTAATAAATTCTAAAAAGTGTTTAATTTCTTTCTTTATTTCTTCCTTGACCAAGTTATCATTGAGTAGAGCATTGTTCACCTTCCACGTGTATGTGGGCTTTCTGTTGTTTTTGTCGCTATTGAAGACCAGCCTTAATTCATAGTGATCTGATAGGAGGCATGGGATTATTTCAATCTTCTTATATCTGTTGAAGTCTGTTTTGTGACCTATTATATGGTCGATTTTAAAGAAGGTACCATGAGGTGCTGAGAAGAAGGTATATTCTTTTGTTTTAGGATGAAATGTTCTATAGATATCTGTTAAATCCATTTTGGTCCTTAACTTCTGCTAGTGTCACTGTATCTTTGTTTAGTTTCTGTTTCCATGATCTGTCCATTGATGAGAGTGGAGTGTTGAAGTCTCCCACTATTATTGTGTGAGGTATGATGTGTGTTTTGAAGTTTAGAAAAGTTTCTTTTATGAATGTGGGTGCCCTTGCATTTGGAGCATAGAATTGAGAGTTCTTCTTAGTAGATTTTTCCTTTGATGAGTATGAAGTGTTCTTCCTTATCCTTTTTGATAACTTTTGGTTGAAAGTTACCTTTATTTGATATTAGAATGGCTACTCCGGCTTTTTTCTTGGGACCATTTGCTTGGAAACTTTTTTCCAGTCCTTTACTCTGAGGTAGTGTCTGTTTTTGACACTGAGGTGCATTTCCTGTATGCAAGAAAATGCTGGGTCCTGTTTATGTATCCAGTCTGTTAGTCTATGTCTTTTTATTAGGAAATTGAGTCCATTGATGTTAAGAGATATTAAGGAATAGTTATTGTTGCTTCCTGTTATTTTTGATGTTATTTTTATGTTTCTGTGGCTATGTTCTTCTGGAAATTTTGAAAGAAGATTACTTTCTTGCTTTGTGTAGGATGTAGTTTCCCTCCTTGTGTTGGCATTTTCCATCTACTATTCTGTGTAGGGCTAGATTTGTGGAAAGATATTGTGTAAATTTGGTTTTATCATGGAATATCTTGGTTTCTCTGTCTATAGTAATTGAGAGTTTTTCTTGGTATAGTAGCTTAGGATAGCATTTGTGTTCTCTCAGGGTCTATATAACATCTATCTAGGATCTACTAGCTTTCAGTCTCTGGTGAGAAGTCTGGTGTAATTCTGATAGGTCTGCCTTTATATGTTACTTGACTTTTGTCCCTTACTGCTTTTAATATTCTTTCTTTGTTTTGTGCATTTGGTGTTTTGAGTATTATGTGATGGGAAGAATTTCTTTTCTGGTCCAATCTATTTAGAGTTCTATAGACTTTCTGTATGTTTATGGGCATCTTTTTCTTTAGGTTAGGGAAGTTTTCTCCTATAATTTTGTTGAAGATAGTCACTGGCCGTTTAAGTTGGGAATCTTGACTCTCTTCTACACCTATAATCCTTAGGTTTGGTGTTCTCATTTTGTCCTGGATTTCCTGGATATTTTGGGTTAGAAGTTTTTTACTTTTTGCATTTTCTTTGACTGTTGTGTCAATGTTTTCTATGGTATCTTCTGCACCTGAGATCCTCTCTTCTAGCTCTTGTATTCTGTTGGTGATGCTTGCATCTTGATCTTTTTCCTAGGTTTTCTGTCTCCAGTGTTGCCTCCCTTTGTGATTTCTTTATTGTTTCTAATTCCATTTTTAGATTCTGGATGGTTTTGTTCTATTCCTTCACCTGCTTGGTTGTGCTTTCCTGTAATTCTTTAAGGGATTTTTGTGTTGCTTCCTTAACAGCTTCTACTTGATTATCCGTGTTCTCTTGTATTTCTTTAAGGGAGTTATTTATGTCCTTCTTAAAGTCCTCTATCATCATCATGAGATGTGATTTTAAATCAGAGTCTTGCTCTTCTGGTGTGTTTGGGTATCCAGGGCTCGCTGTGGTGGGAGAACTGGATTCTGATTATGCCAAGTAGCCTTCGTTTCTGTTGCTTATGTTCTTGCCCTTGCCTCTCGCCATCTGGTTATCTCTGGTGTTAGCTGGTCTTGCAGTCTCTGAATGTGGCTTGTGTGTCAGTACTTCTGGGAGACCAGTTCTCTCCTGAAGGAATTTGGGTATGGAGAGGTCTGGCATATTGTCAGCTCTGGGGTGCAGATAGAAATGGGAAGGATCCTGGCCCTGTCTCCTCCCTGGTTCCTGTATATTGATGCCTCTGGGTGGGTCCCTCTAGGGCCAGGAATTTGAGTAGAAGTGGTGGTCTAGCCTTACTTGTGCTGACAGGTATGTTGTCACTTCTGGGAGAGCAGCTCTCTCCCAGTGGTATTTGGGTATGGAGAGCTGTAGCATAGGAGCACTTCGGGGGCACAGTCAGAAATCAGAAGGATCGAACGTTTTCTTTTATACTATTTTATTTCGAATTTGTTTCAATCAGCCTTGACAGTTACAAACACTCAGGATGATTACAATCATTGCTTCTTATATGCTTATCTTTTAAACTTTCTAAAACATATCAGCCAGAAATTTTCAGGAATAATACTGAGGTACCTTATTTATGATCTTGATTCTTCTCTTTTTAACATTTATTTTACTATTTTTATTTTTTTCATCATTTTTTTTCTATACCTGGACACACACAAGTTTTCTGAACTATTCAAAGAAAAGTCTGGTTATTGAGTTGAAGGGTAAACACATCCCTAGTTTCTAAAGCGTTGTCACATTCCTCTTTAGGAAGGGCTGTTGCATTTTGTTGCTACAATGAAATGACCTTCTTTTAAAAAGATAAATAGTATCCCATTCTGCTTTTGGTTTGGTTTTCAAGTTTTGTCAACTCAATGGGAAAAATTATATTTCATGCATTTTTCTAAGTATGGATGAAATTGAACATTTTCATAGGCTGGTTATTTTTGATATTTTGTGGGTTTTTATTCTTACCGTTGTCTGTGTTCTGTAGGATTTTAGATTCCTCTTAATTAAAAAGTTATTTTATATCATAAATAGTAGACCACTTGTAGTACATTTCCAGTTACATCATATCAATTTGTTATGTTTATTTATCATGTATATGCCATAATCAACTGATTTTAACTTTTTATTTTTTTATTTTTTGTACTAAGGATTGAACTTAAGACCTTGCTCATTCTGGACAAGTGTTCCACCACACAGCTATATCCTCAGCCTACCATTTAATTTTCAAAACTTTTAATTACATTTTTATTTATTCAATGTATATGTGCATGCGCGCGCGTGCGCGCGCGCGCACACACACACACACACACACACACACACACACACACAAACGAGCACATGCAAACATGCATGTTACAGAACATGTAGAGGCCAGAGGACCACATGCAAGGGTTGGTTCTCTGTTTTAAACTCAGGTTTTTAGACTTGGTAGAAAGTGTTTTTACCAACTGAACCATCTTGCCAACCCATAATTTATTTTTAAGAGGCAAAATCGATTAATTGTTTATGTAGTATTCTTAGGCTTTTGATCCTTAGTAGAATAAAGAAAAGGTATTAATCCTTTAGTCTTTTTTTTTACATCAGATTATAAAAGTCATCATTAACAAATCTTTTTAAAACCCCAGATGATGAAATTTATTCTCAACAGTAATATGTTTAAGGATTATTTAATTCATTATTTGGTAAGGTACAGGAAATAAAATTAACATGTAATAAGCTATACTACTGCAGCCTAGAAATCATAAGTACTTAACAGGATATTTTATGTCCTTTTAACTGGTGAACAGTTTTATATGATTACCTGAAATCGAATGACCAGCATTATTGTCCATTTGGAGATTGGATTCATCAATTTTAGTACAAATGAAATGTCCACTTCTTAGGGTTTCTGAGATAAAACACCGAGTCATAAAAGTGACTTAGGGAGCAAAATGATTATTTCTGCTTATAATTCCATATCATACTCGTAAAAGGATTTCAGGTCAGGAACTCATGAAGACAAGAACCTGGAGGCAGGAACTGAAGTAGAGACCACATAGGAGTACTGCTTACTGGCTTACTCAGCCTACTTTCCAGTGGCACCCAGGGCTGACACCACCCAGAGCAAAGTGGACTCTTCTAGATCAGTCATCAATGAAATGCACCATAGGCTTTCTCATTGGCATTCTCTCAGTTGAGATTCCTGCTTCCAAAATGGTTCTAGCTTGTGTGCAGTTTGCCTAAAACTAGCCACTAGTGAATAGTGAATGGTTGCAGCCCAGAGAATGGTACCATAATGAAATGAATAGAGTGCTTGCAGCCCAGAGAATGGTACCATAATGAAATGCCCCTGTGTAGTAAGACAAAACAATACAGGTTTTACTCTGCAGTGATAATCACGTATATACATATTGCCAGGAGTGAGAGAGAACCTCTTCAATTAATTAGAACAAGTTTCTCAGTCTGCTTTGTAACATGGTACATTCACTTAAAAATTGGAAGGAAAACTGCCATTCATCCTTCCATGGTATTCACTTTTTACTCTTGTTTTTGTCAGGTATAGAAAAGCAAATAGTGCATCTTTACAATCCTGTTGCCTGTGCTTCTCAAACGCCAATCCCCCTTTCCCATTTAGAAATAATATGATTTTATTCATTCACTAAGTTTTCTGCATGAATATGTATGTAAATATGCCATTGATAAACTCATGATCTCATCTTCTCTTTTAGCTAACATTGCCTCATGAGTATGGTGGTAAATAAGAATGCCCCCCATCGGCTCATATATTTGAATGCGTAGTCATCAAGGAATGGCACAGGAGGCATGGTATTATTGGAAAGGGTGTGGCATTGCTAGAGGGGAGGGTCACTGAGGGGAGGGTGCTTTGGGATTTTAAATGCTCAAGCCAGGCCCGGTGTCTCTTTCTTTCTGGTGTCTGCTGGTCCAGATGTTGAACTCACAGCTACCTTTCCAGTTACACATCTGCTGCATGCATCATGCTTTCCACTGTCATGATACTGGTCTAAATATCTGAGTGTAAGCAAGCCCCGGAGTTGCTGCGGTCATGGCGTCATTTCACAGCAACAGAACATTACTAGTGCTCCTATTCATTAGTTTCAATAGCTTCATTGTACTTGGGAGGTTGTTTTTAGCATACTTTAAATATGGCAATAGTCTTCCTGTATGTCAGAATTTACTCTTGGTCAGTTCTAAACAGCTTTTGTGTGTTAGTTGCCCAGACTTTTAAAAAAAAAAGTAGATATATATCCAAATTCTCTGCTAATGGAAACTCTTTTATGCAGTCTCTTTGGAGTTTGAATATAATTCCAATTCTCTATGAGACTTGGCATCATGGATAACTTGACTTGCACCTGACTTTCTGTTTTCTTTGTTGATCAAACCAGACAACTTAAGCCTCCTTGAAGTTTCCCAGAAGAGCCTATCATTTCCTGGCTGCATGTTGTTTCATATTTTAGGAGCTATCCTTTTGTCCACTTCCATCTTCCAGATCCCTTCTGAATTATGATTTTTCTCAGAGCTCATTTCTTTGTAACCCTCCATTATTCTTGATAAAACTTCTTACTTGTTTAAAATAACTTGCAGGAAATTCTAATACCTATTAATTTTTGAGAACAGATCTGTAAAATTGCTGCCCAGTAAAACTATGTGAACCATATATGTAATTAAATTTTTCATAGCTACATTTTAAAAGTAAAATAAATGAAGTAAGTTTAACGATATTTTTTGCTTAACTTAATCTCAAATATCATTTTAACTTATAAGTAATATAAATAATCATTTATGACTATTTTACAATCATATATTTATGATCATATATTTTACAATGTCTTTTAGTACAATGTCTTCAAAATCCTATGTGCATTATATTTATAACTAATCTCAATTTTAGTTTTAAATTTTCATTAGAGATATCCAATCACTATTTAGACTACCTGTACAATAGTGAAGATGGAGTTATAGACTAAATTTGATTTTAATATATTTAACATTTTCTAGTAACTAAATGAGTTAGTTTTAGGTTAAAACTTAAATTAATTAAAAGGACATAAAATAAACAATTTGATTCATTAGTTACGCTAGCTTGTCTAAGTTTGCTGTAGATTTGTTCATGTTTCTTTTTTATCAGGACCTTTAAACATGGTTTCACTCATTCGGACGTGCAGCAAGTTTAGGTTTAAAAAACAAAAAACGGCATTATAATTCACACTAGAAAAGTTAAACCAAGAAGTATAAAAAATTTGCTTCACTGTCTAGGTCAAATCCATTTGAATCTTACCCTCTTGGGAGGAAGAAGTACGTTTCTTCTCTTTGCTCCAAATTTTGCTACAGCCAAGATGTTTCCCTGATATGTTCTGGGGATTTCTCTAGAAGATAAATTAAAAATGGGATGTAGATGTTGAGAAGGATAGAGTGACCTTGAATGCGCAGCCAAGGATGCTTTGGTTGGCAATCTCTGGAACTATGTCATTCAGGAAAATTGCTTACCCACACTCCTTAGGGGAAGCTGACATGAGCGCAGGCATGTAAAGAGACACACATAAGGAGCTACAAACAGACAGTATGATACAAACTGATATTTTTCTCTCATGGCTTTGTTGATCAGATTAAGGAAAAACCATCAGATTTGAATATTTATTTTTAGCCTGCCAAACAGTTCTTTTTTTTTTCCTTCAGGTTAAAAAGCTCACATTTAATAAGTCTGAAACCATTCTCAGCACCTGGCATTGTACACGGACATCTGTAGAAACAGGTTCATTTAAACGGGTCATAGTTTAAAAGAGTCATAGATACTGTAAGTTCTGTATAAACCGGTGGAGGGCAAGTTAGTTCCTTTTGATTTATAAGCCTCAATGTCACCGTAGAATAAAGAATGTAGAAAATATGGTATATTTACACTATGGAATACTACTCAGCTATTAAAAACAATGAATTCATGAAATTCTTAGGGAAATGGGTGGAACTGGAAAATATCATCCTAAGTGAGGTAACCCAACACAAAAGAACACACATGGTATGCACTTACTGATAAATGGATATTAGCCCAGAAGCTGGGAATACCCAAGACACAATTCACATATCAAATGATGCCCAAGAAGAAGGAAGGAGAGGCCCCCGGTCCTGGAAAGGCTCGAGGCAGCAGTGTAGGGGAATACCAGGATAGGGAAGCAGGAGGGGGTTGATTGGGGAACAGGGGGAGGGAAGAGGGCTTATGGGACTTTTGGGGAGGGGGGAACCAGGAAAGGGGAAATCATTTGAAATGTAAATAAAGAATATATCTAGTAAAAAAAAAAAAAACCAGAATGTAGCCAAAGAAAGCATTATCGGTCACTTGTATAGTACAGTGTTGTTTCTATAATTTGAAGCTTTCTGAATGGACAGGTTCAGGCCTGATCCAACTGTAAAAAGATTACTCCGTGAATAGACTATATGGGAACTGTACAAAGTGTCATTAACTTACATCATTAATAGCTTACCCAGCATTAAACCACTATTGCTAGTTAAAATAACCTGCTTGAGTCCCCATGGAGGCGGCCTGTGCATGCAGCCTCGATGCCCTGGCATGTCCGGGGTGTGCCAATACAGTCCAACAGAAACTTTGACTTTAGGAAGGAATCACAGACATTGAAAAGAATGGCTTTAATCGTCATCAAGTGTACAGTGGGAGGGGGTGTGCTTCAGAGAGTCTGGGCAGTGCGGGCGGCAGGTCACTCCTGCGGCCACAGCTACAGACACTAGGTTTGTACATGACAAGACAATGCGGGAAAGCAGTCCCTTTCAAACAAACGAAAAAAAAAATTGTTCACAGTGGTTTGTATCAACAGAATACATTTATGACAATTACAAGTACAGACTCACGCGCCCTAGGGCTCTTTTTATGTCCTAAAGAAAACAAGCATTTACATTATTCATGATTTATACTAAATTAAAAAAAATCAATTGTACACTTTCTCCTCGGACAGGATAAATTGCCAGGGTGTACAGCTTAACACCATCATCAGAGCTGTCGCAAAGGGAACAGAGGTTAAAAACCAAACCAAACCAAACCAAACCAAACCAAGCCAAATGCATTTTTGAGAATGAAGTGCTTCACTTGCTGCTATAACCAGCAAGCGGCAGCAGTAATCAAAACGGAGGAGGCCCGACAGGTCTACCCGGGCAAGCTGACCAGCACTTCACAGTTTATTTAAAAAGGAAGGTTGTGTACGCTATGTTACGAGCCCCAACCAGGCAGTGTCGAGTGACATCTATTTCTTTGCTTGCTTTGTGATCATACCCCATGGCGGTGTGACAGGTCTCGTGGCATTGGACTTCCTTTTCTCTGCAGGCTTTAAAATCTGGAAGGAACACATGAGGGTCTCATCCACGCTCATCATGGCGCCTGCATTGTCAAATTCGCCACAGTAGTTGGGTGGAGAAAACAGAGTGACTAACTGCCTCTTTGCAAAACAAACAAACAAACAAAACACCACCAACAACAAAAAAACCAAAACCTCATACCCATCTTCAACCACCTGATGGGCTCTACATAGAAGATCCAAATCATGCTTAATGGAGAAATTTTGTAATCACTTCTGCACCAAATGTGAAGGACACTCCTCTGTCATTTTCATCCCAGTCTAAGACATATTTATCGGGATCAGATCACAAAAGATCACAAAGAAGACCTTGATCTGTTACATCAGATGGTCTCATAATTCGCCGAATCTGCTCTATAGATTGAAGATCTGGTGATAAACCTCCGCGACAGCAGAATATCTTCTCGTCCACGATGGCTGCTATCAGTAAGCAGTTACACAGTCTGTGAACGTTTTCCACAGCTTAATATTGTATCTTCTTTTACATTCATCATAAAATCCGTAGATCCTATTGATGCTGGCACACTCATGATTCCCTCTGAGAAGAAAAAAGTTCTCCTGATACTTGATTTTGTAGGCCAGCAAGAGGCAGATCGTCTCACGTGACTGGTTGCCCCTGGCCACATAGTCAAATAGGTGCTCTCTGGAGGGAAGCCACCGTATTCAAACAGATGGAGAAAATCATAGTACTGCCCATGGATGTCACCACCTATCTTGAGTGGGGCTTCAAGTTCTAAAAGGATAGGCTGACTGAGGAAGATCTCCGGAGAGTTCAGGCAGAGTCCTCATATTTCATTCTCCTGAAACTGGACATTCTTGCCTGGCTTGGACCCTCTTACTTCCAGCAGCCATTGGATGATACTGTCGATGTTGAGTTTATCGATATACGATATCCAGCATCGCGTCCCACCGCCGACCCTCCCGCAGCGGCACCACTGCGCGCTCGCGCCTTCCTCACAACAGGAGCCCCACGAGCGGTGGTGGTGGTGGTGGTGGTGGCGCCTGCCAAACTGTTTTTAGCATTGCTTTGTGATGCTTCATATGAAATATCCAGCATAGTCCCAGACATCTGAATGCTTGCTGTCCAGTTGGTAGCTTCATTTGTAGAGGTTGAGAAAATGTGACCTTATTGGAAGAAGTATGTCATTGGAGGCTGGCTTTGAGATCTTAAAGACTTGAGACATTCTCCGTGTTCACTTTCTGCCTCAACATTCACTGTTCAGGAGGTCAGTGCTTAGCATTCTGTTGCAGGCTCTATGTCTGCTGTTTCTCCATTGCGACATTCTCTTCTGCTTCTGTAACTGTAAATGAAATAAACTCTTTTTTTATAAGTTGCCTTGGGCGTGATGTTCGGTCACAGCAAAAGAAAACTAACACGTCTACTTGGGAAAGAACAAGAGTGGTTCCAACTGCATATGTAGCAGAGGGTTACCTTATCTGACATCAGTGGGAAAGGAGGCCCTTGGTCCTATGGAGGCTTGATGCCCCAGGGAAGGGGGATGATGGTAGAGAGGTGAGGTGAGAGTGGGTGGGAGTTGGTGGGTGGAGAAGCACCCTCTTAGAGAGACAAAGGGGAGGGAGGATGGGATGGGAGGATTGTGGAAGGGAATATGGGAATGGGGGCAACATTTTAAATGTAAATAAATAAAATAACGAATGAGAGAGAGAGAGAGAGAGAGAGAGAGAGAGAGAGAGAGAGACTTTATGGATTGTAATACGTTAGAATTCAAGTTAGAAAATATCCAAATGAATCGTGGCTGTGAAGCAAAATATGCAGGATTCTACATTAGGGGTGAGTATGAAAAAGCATGCAAAAGATATTTACTTGTCTAAATGAACAAGGGAGGTTCAATGGAAAGGACAAAATGAAGTAGAGAAGTTAATTACATATATGATATATGCATAAGCACACATTTATGGATCCATACATACATTACAGATTTTATAGAAAATGTTCTTCTGAGTTTATACATTCAAAATCTTTAATTATGTCTTATAACGGTCTTTGGGATCTTGAATCAGATGCAGTTAAGTTTAGTGATATTCTTTTCTACTGAGATGCAAGTCCAGTGTTACCTTCTTTTCTTCTTATCCTGTTATCCTTCATCTCCAACACACTACATTAATTACCTATGTAGCATTAATCATCATCTATGTTTCCTTGTCTATTGATTAGTGTTTTCTATCAATTTCTCCTGAGTGAAAGTAGGAAAAATGACATCAGGAGTGTAAACCTTATATACATTACTGGACTAAAATACTCCTAGTGGTGAAAAAGAACTTTGAAGAGTACATGGTAAGTAGAAAATTATACATGCCATATGCAAGGGAAACTTTAGAGCTCTAAAAAGTTTCGAAGATCTGCTGAGATGCTGGATGCTGGAAATTGTAATAGAAACTGTGTTAAGACTGGAAGATCCTGTGCTGAAGTCTGTAGGCTTCTCCTGGGCTTTTTTTTTTAAAAGAACTGATTCCACAGACCAAAAAGATACTTCGACCCAAATAACTACAAAAGTTATTAGTTGTATGGATTTCTAGCTTTCAGCATGTGAAGACAGTAAATATCTGCCTTTTTTTTTTCTTTTCTGACACTCGTTTGTGATATTGGGCTGAGGCACGGCTAGCAATTTGCATTGGAGCTATTCAAGAGCAAAATCCTGGCTGAAATTATTAAGGGAAGATTATCTAGAGAAAATTGGGCTAAGAAATGAGCCAAACAAAAGGCAATCCAATTGGGCGGGTCTATGGAATTGGAACAGAGTCTAGCTGGCTTCTGATCCTAGTGGCTACTCGGAGCTTCAGTCACAGATGGACTTACAGCTTCTTACCTATACCCTCTAAATCTAGTAACTTGCTTACACCTACATCATTTTCAATGATTTATACAGTGAAGACTCAGTATTAGAAGATCTGGTAGACCCAGAAAATTTGTGCCGTGTTGCTTTCAATACTTGTTAAGCGGTTCACGGATCTATCTAATTATTACTAATGAACAACACCAGAACTTTAAACTTGGTCAGAGGACTTTGAAATTCATTCTCTTCCCACTGTCAATGTTGTGCTAGTTCTGAGATATGGTACCCTCTACAAATGAGCACAGCAGATGGTGTTAGTCTGGTTTAGTACGCAAATGCCTTACCCATTGGGGTCTCTGATATAATTTGTCATTCATACCATAGACCCAATGGTTAACCTGCTCACAGTAGGGGATGCATTGAAGGAAAACCTGCCTTCCATCTACAGAAATGAATGTCTCCGTTCCGCAGCTATTAGGCATGCATTTAGGGTCTCATTTGTATATTCTCTCTTGATTACGAAGAAGATATTATGCATTTTAACACGCCTTTGCCACCATTTCTTTCTCTGTGAGCATATATTTTCTAGCTCTGTATCCTAATATGAGAGGTAGACATAATTACAGCCATTCTTCATTTCTATACAGTTAATTCAAATCGTGGTAGTAGACAGTATTTTTAACATATATTTTATTAATGTAGAATTTGACTTGAGTACTGCATTATCATCTCTACTCTTTTCCTTTTCCCTCTAACTCTTCTTATGCTCCCCACTCCCTCTCAATATCACAGTCTCTTCTTTCACTATTATTGCTGCATACACACACACACACACACACACACAAATGTGCATATAAACACAAGTTGCTAAGTCCATTTAGTGTTTATCATATGTGCATGTGTTTGGGATTGGCCAGTTGAGTTTGGGTAACCTACCAGGGGCTCACACCTCTGGAAGGCTGATTCTCCCTCTTACCAGCCAATACTTACCTGTATCTATTCTTCTATGGGTAGGACCTTTGAGTCCCACCTACATTGTGAAGGCATTGTTTAGGCAGACATGTTATTAATATTTTATGGATGGATTATCTTCCCTGAGGATAGCTTTGTCTGGCATCAATGGGAGGAGAGGCCATTGGTCCTGTGAAGACTCGATGCCCCAGTGTAGGGGAATGCCAGGGTAGTGAGTTGGGAGTGGGTGGGTGGGTAGGTGGGGGAGCACCCTCATAGAAGCAGGGGTAGAGAGTGTGATAGGGGTTTTTGGCAGGGAAACTTGGAAGGGGGAGAACATTTGAAATGTAAATAAATAAAATATCCAATAAAAAAAGAAATTTAGGAAGGAAATTTCCAATACAATTGGAAATTATAGTGGTTTAGTAAAGTTCCAATAATAGATTCTCCTCTCAGACCCAAGAACTCACCAGCCACAAGTAGTTGGCTAGGTTGGCAATGTCAAGCAGTAATTCCTTCTTATCAACTGTGCCTTGGGTCTTATCGCTGGCTGTTGGTTATACCCACACTATGATTCCCACTCTTGCACTATGAGCATATCTAGCTGTGTTGGTAGTTGTCATTTGTAGACATTACAGCTGGCATTGCTTTCAATTGTTTTTCTTCCTTGACAGCGTGTGCAGCCCCCTTCGGATAAAACGAAAGCTAGTCAGTTCCGGCTGAATTTCGTCAGGTCCTGAGTCTGAAACCTGTGGCACCTGGGGAGAAAACTAAGCGCAACAGCAATAGTTCAGATTGTTCTGCGAGTCCCTCTGATACTCCTACCAATGACCCAAAGGGAAAATTCCCATGTCTGACACTGGTATTTCTATTATGTAGCCTATATTCTTGCAGAGGAGCACTGTCACCCCAAGTGACATAAACTTCCTTTAAGCTGTTTACATAGCTGTATCTCTCTGTATATTCCTATAAAGATGGACTTTTATGCCAACATAAAAGAATGTTTTCCTGTGCCTTTTCCCCCAATTATCGTTGGTTTCTTTTATCCCTCTACCCTCCCCCTCCCTTAGGACTACCCATCTTTCTTCTCAGACAAAGTCCTTCCACCAGTTTTGCCATTTTCCCCGTCACAGTTCATAAGTTCTCTCTACAGCTCCATTTACTATCCACACAGTCTTTCTAACTTCTGGTTTCTGCAGTTGCTCTAGGTTAAACAGTCAGATTTGAAGATTTGGGGACAGGAATCACAGTTGACAGAGAACCTGTGGCATTTATCTTTCTGGGTCTGTCCTACCTTACTACACAGTCTTATTTTCCACCACTGAAGAGTTAATTGTGCATCTTTAAGAATTCTAAAGCTTTATTTTTCTGTTCTCTGCCTTGTATTATAGATTTCAATTTTAGATTAGAATCTTTTTCTAGATTTTAACTCCCAAACCAAGATCAGCATTTTCTCCTTTCCAAGGTTAATCCACCTACCTATGCTTTGAATTTTGCCTCCTAATTATTACATGTCCAAGAGATTTGCTTTCTGTATGTTTCACTTCTTCTGCATTTCGGCACATCTTTCTTTTGTCTCTAGATCTTTTCCTCAGTATGTAAATATGACTGCAGATGTTAAAAACTGAAAAAACTATATAGTAGCTTTGGAAATTTTAACGGCTATGCATAACTTTTTGTCAAAGCCATGCATTCATAGATTTTGTTACTCCCTGGAGAGATGTTCTATTTATGAATGTATTTATATGGTAATATACTAGTATACTGTAATTTATTCTTAGAGATTTTATGTCTTCTTACTTGACCAGGTATTTTTTTGGAATAAGGTTCTCATTCCAGGTAAGGAGAACTTCAAGAGAATGGTACAAGCATTATTTTCAATTTATATCCCAAAGAAACAGAAAGCCAAGAGCTTTAGTTTTCAGGTAAAATGGACCTTTTGTTTCTCAATCTTGTCTGAAAGCAAATAACTTAGATACTTGGAAGTATCATCATGCAGGGCTCTTGTGTTCAGAGATGATTGTCATGTTGAGACAGAATGGAAGTCTACAACCTTCTCAGGGTGAAGCCTCTCCTTCAGAGAGGTACTTTCTGCTTATCAGCTAGGAAAAATGAAGAACTCAACCTTAAAATTGGTTGAAATGTAACTTTTCCTTTAACTGAAGTCTTAAGATAGTGAGTTTTGGTTTCATAATTGCACTTGGAACAAATATACCCTGACAGTTCCTCTTAATTCTTGGATTCATTGTTGATGTTTTAGAATCTTAGTCTAGGCAGGAATTAATTAGCTAGCATTAGCAGTTAATTAAAAATGAAAGGTGGTTTCATTTTATGAAGGTATGCCTCTGTCTTAGTCAGGGTTTCTCTTCCTGTACAAACATCATAACCAAGAAGCAAGTTGGGAAGGAAAGGGTTTATTGAGCTTACACTTCCATGCTGCTGTTCATCGCTAAAGGAAGTCAGGACTGGAACTCAAGCAGGTCAGGAAGCAGGAGCTGATGCAGAGGCCATGGAGGGATGCTCCTTACTGGCTTACTTCCCCTGGCTTGTTCAGCCTGCTCTCTTATAGAACCCAAGACTACCAGCCCAGGGATGGCACCACCCACAAGGGGCCCTCCCCCCTTGATCACTAATTGAGAAAATGCCCCACGGTTGGATCTCATGGAGGCATTTCCCCAACTGAAGCTCCTTTCTCTGTGATAACTCCAGCCTGTGTCAAGTTGACACACAAAACCAGCCAGTACAGCCTCCATTAAGTTAACCAGGTATCTGTCTTTGGGGGGGTTCCTCAATTTTTAACACCCACTTCAATTTTAGACTCTGTCTCCTACTTTCCAGCAACAACTAAATGAGGAATTGAAACAAATTTTAATATTCCCAACATAATGCAAACCAAAGCATAATTACAAAAGTCTGTAAAGAATTAAAAAAGCTGAAATCCTGTTAATGCACTTCAAAGCTCAGTAGAAAATATTTTTTTAATTGCATGCTCATGAATTATGCGCTGTAGCATCCCAAGGGAGGTGCCTCTTCAAATGCAGACACTGACCTCAGTACTGCACTATTATATACCACTAAGTGGTATAAAAGGAAGTGAAATTATTCTTTTCTCTGCTTTCCTTCTTTCCTGGGACTAGGGAGAAAGCAGGATAACCCTCTGCTGTTACTAGGTCAGCTTTCATTCCCCTTCCCAAAGAGCTACTCTGTGGTGGGGGTGGGGGGTGGTGTTGAGCAGATAAGATGTAGTAGAAAAAGGTATAGCGTCTCAAGCATTCCTCATGCTTGGAACCGGATCTTCCTTGCACTCTTCTGTAGTCTTTGTTTATTATGTAGGCTTCGTGACTCCTCCGTTTTTTCTGTCAACGAAGCCCATTGTTACACACGTATCTGTTTTCTGGATTTTAAACCGATGGTGCTTGGCCTGTTCTTGGCACTATTGTTCCCCTTCCTCATAAGATTATGCCTTGCCCTTTTTTATTGTCTGATCTCATTTTGGTGTGATTTCTAGTGGCAAGAGTGGGAAAATGCTTTCATGCAATCTACCACTCTGCAATAGATATTCTGGAGTGTAGTTTGAAACAGAAGGAAATAATCATCTTGGTATCCTCCTGCTCTTTCAACCTATTTCCTCCTTAGTCTTTGGAAGCATTTATAGTGGTCTTAACTAGCTATCAGTTCATGTACATCAAGACACTACCTGGTAGAAGCTTAAATGATTACTGTGGGTAAAGAACATTATACATAGAATTTTCTGTCCTCCAAAAAGAACACATTTTCTCAGAAAGCAAAATGAGGCACACAGTGATAGTGAAATGTCTTTTAATGGGGACTCAAACAAACAGAGAACAGAGCAACATAGCCAAGCAATTGGTAAATCATGACTGAGATTTCAGGCTGAGCCTGTTGCTTAGAGATGGAGTATCATTATGAAGTATCCAGATTAACCCGGGGCAACTCAAATAAACAAAGTGCTTCCCACTGAGATTCAAGCAGCTGCTATGCTCCCAAACAAAAATTTTCCTTCGTAGACAACTGTAAGTAAAGAAATGAAAGACCATAAAAGAAACACTTGTTTTCCAAAGCATTACATTCAAAAAGATGTTGTGCTAGGTTAATCTTTTAATTGATCAACTATATAACATTTCTAAGTAATGTTTACAGCCCAAACATTAGAAAAAAAGTCTCTTTTCTAAATGTCTAAAAATTGCGAAAATGCACATTTAAAAGATCACCCCAGTTGTGAGAATATATATGTGGGAATCAAACAATTCATTAATCACTTGTCTGACAAGTTATCTTACATTTACTATGTGGGTTCATAGGACCCCATGGCATGGCATTTGGGACAGGGCTGGAATGAATATAGGACTAAGGTCTTGAATATGTTCATTATCCCTTGAGAAGCTAAGCCTTGAGTATATTATTTTTTTCATAAAGTGGACTGAAAATGAAGCAAACCTCCCAAATCCCCAGGAAAAAATAACCAGTAATTAAAAATCTATTATTAAACAGTTAAGAGCAGCAAAAATTTATTCTTATGGCTCGGTGGTAATAATGGAGGTATTTGGTAATGCTATATGTGTAACAGTATTTACAACCAGCCAGCTCAGTGTACAAAATGTCCCCAAATGAAAACTTGGGAAAATTTATCTGCTATTAAATCTTTAGCAAAGAAGCTGACACAGTCATACTGTTAAGACCTCCTTGGCATACCAGACTTTTCAGACTCTCATTCTATCTTATTTTAAAAAGAACTTTCTCTCTAGTTGTTCATTTTAGAATTGAGCTGGAGTCAGAGCCCCTGCAGAGTGGCCTGTGTCCTTGCCTCTGTTTTCTCTTTCTACCGGTATTGTCCAGTCCTCGCTCGTCTCTGTAGGAAAAACATACCACACTTTAGCTTAGGTTGCAGAATTATGATGCTGCTGTGGCTGAAGCCTATGGAGAAATGATCAATCTGTGGGTATTAAGACTATGTTGAAAGATTCGAGAATGGAAGGTCAAGGATGCATTGGCCCAGTTTCTTTACCAAATGTTAGTGCAACATGCAAGGTTCTGTGGTGGCAATCCCACTCCAAGGTTCACTCATCCTTCTCTTAATGATAATGTGGACAAAGACAAGCAAGCAGGCAGTAGTCTGGCTTGAGGCCAAGAATCTCTGACACAAGAAACCTACTTTGAACCCATTGCCAGTTCAAGCCATTTGGATACCAAGTGCTTGTTGGATGCCACACGAATGATTGCCATCACTATGGGATTAAGGGGAAAAATCCTGTGATTTGTAAGACCTTTAGCATCACAACTGACTTAACCGAAGAGAAGGTAGCTCAGAGACACAAAGAACCTATGGTGTGCAGGGAATAGAAATGCTCTCCTACATTCTGTAACACAGGAAGAACTATTCTAAGTGCTTTGTTTTATGGTTAACATCAGACAGAAAGCAGACACAAGTGGCCTCAGATCCATTATATCAGCACATACTTATCCCCACTCGCTGTGTTTGGAGCTTGAAAACTGATTCCAAACCTATGGCTGAGATTTTTTTTTTCCAACAACTAAAAGTTTTTTTTTGCTCTTCTCTCAATAAATATGAACTGTGGGTTCTCTCTTAAAAGTACCCTTTTGGACTTTCCCTCTTTGTAGAAAGCAATTCTGCCTGCTTTATTGTCTAGTGAGCCTTAGAAAGCTTTTAGAAGTTGGCAGTCTACATGAAACAACTTGCAAAATATTTTTGAAACAGAATTAACAAAACTCAAGTTGGAAATGATCACGCTTTAGACTCCTGACCTCTCTCGGTATTTCTTTGTTTCTTTTAATGAAAACAGATTCGTCTCATACAATACATCCAGACTGCAGTTTCTCCTCCCTCCACTCCTCCCAGCTCCTCCACACTTCCCCTCCCCTCTGGATCTACTGTCCCTCAATCTTCCTTCAGAAAAGAATAGACCTCTAAGAGATAACTATCAAATGCAACAAAACAAAATACAGTAAGATAAGACAAATGTCCTCACACTGAGGCCAGACAAGGCAAACCAACAACAGGAAGAGAGTCCCCAGAACAGGAAAAAGAGTCAAAGACACACCTGCTTCTATAGTTAGGGGTCCCACAAAAACCACTAAGCTAATGGGCACAGCATATCTACAGAGGACATGGTATAGACGTCTGCAGGCCTTATGTTTTCCATTTACATCTCTGTAAGCTCATATGTGCCCTGGTGAGCCGCGTTCTCCTGGTGTTCTCCATTCCCTCTGATTCTTACAATTTTTCCTCTGCCTCTTTCATGGGACTCCTCAAAGTCTAAGGGAAGACATCTGATGGAGACCTTCAGTTTAACCTCTCTCTTTCCACATAATGTCAGGCAGTGACATTTGTTCCCTTATGTATCTGTTGAGAGGAAGACTCTCTAGTGACAACCAGAGAAGGCACCAATAAATGATTACAGCAGAATATCATTAGGATTCTGTCTCAGTCAGGGTTTCTATTCCTGCATAAAACATCATGACCAAGAAGCAAGTTCAGGAGGAAAGGGTTTATTCAGCTTACACTTACACACTGTTATTCATCACCAAAGGAAGTCAGGACTGGAACTCAAGCAGACCAGGAAGCAGGAACTGATGCAGAAGCCATGGAGGGATGTTACTTACTGGCTTGCTTCCCCTGGCTTGCTCAGCTTGTTTTCTTATAGAACCCAAGACTACAAGCCCAGGGATGGCACCATCCACAATGGGCTCTCCCTGCTTGATCACTAATTGAAAAAACGTCTTACAGCTGAATCTCATGGAGGCATTTCCTCAACTGAAGCTCCTTTTTCTGTGATAACTCCAGCCTGAGTCAAGTTGATACAAAACCAGTCAGTACAGACACATTTACGTGTGTGTGTGTGTGTGTGTGTGTGTGTGTGTTTCCTGAGTAATACTTGTCTGTATAAATGTACCACATGTTCTTTACCCATTCTTCTGTTGAGGGACACCTAGGTTGTTTACAGTTTCTGACTATTATGAATAAAGCCACTAAAAACATAATTGAGCAAGTGTCTTTGTGGTAGGATGGAGTGCCCAAGAGAAGAATAGCTGGGTTTTGAGGTGTATCGATTCCCAATTTTCAGAGGAATCACCATATTGATTTCACAGTGGCTGAATATGTTTGCATTTCCACCAGCACTGTCACCATTGCTACAGACCCTTGCCTGTGTGAGCTGTCACTTGTATATTAGTCTTAACCATTCTGACAGGTGTAAGATGGAATTTCAAAGTCATTTTGATTTGTATTTCACTGAAGTCTAGGGCTGTTGAACAGCTCTTTAGGTGTTTCTCATTTGAAACTCCTCTATTGATTCTGTTTAGGACTTTAACCCAGTTTTTAATTGGACTACTTGTGTTTTGTTTTGTTTTGTTTTATATTTAGTTTCTTCAGTTATTTACACATTTTGGCTATTAGTACTGAATGAAATCTGTACTTGATAAATGACTATTCCCAATCTGTAGACTGCCTATTTGTCTGATTGGCAGTGTCTTTTACCTTCCAGAAAGTTTTCAGTTTCATATGATTCCATTTATTAAACGTTGATCTTTGTGACTATGCTATGTTTTTTGTTCAGACCATTGGCTTCTGTGCCAGTGCATTCAAGGCTATTCCTCAGTTTCCCTTCTATCAAATTCAGTGGATCTTTTTTGTGCTTAGGTCTTTGATACATTTGGACTTGAGTTTTGTGCAGGGCAATATGCAGGTATCTATTTGTATTCTTCTTTGTGCACACATGCACCTTGACTACCACCATTTGTTGAAGCTATTGTCTTTTCTCCAGTGTGTATTTCTGGCTTCTTTATCAAAAATCAGGTGTCCATAGGTGTGTAGATTTATGTCTGTGTCTTCAATTCAATTCCATTGATCAACCTGTCTGTTTTTATGCCCAAACCATGTTGTTTTTATTATGATATCTCTGTAGTACAGCTTGAAATTGGGATTGGTGATATCTCCAACAGTCCCTTTACTATTCAGGATTGTTTTAGCTATTCTGAGTTTTCTTTATAAACTTGAGAATTGTTCTTTAAGATTTGTAAAGGATTGTGTTGAAATTTTGATGGGGATTGCATTCAATCTGAGATTGTTTTCGTAGAAGGGCCATTTTCACTATGTTAATCCTATTGATCTGTGAGTATCGGAAATCTTTCCATCTTCTGATGTTTTCTTCAACTTATTTCTTCAATGACTTGAAGATTTTGTCATATAATCCTTTCACTTGTCTGGTTGGAGTTACCCTAAGATAGTCTATATTAATGGAAGCTATTTTGAAAGGTGTTATTTCCCTGATTTCTTTCTCAGTCTGTTTGTCATTTGTATATAGAAGGGCTACTGGTTTTGGGGCATTAGTCTTGTATCCATTCATGTTGTTGAAAGTGATTATGAGCTGTAGGAGTTCTGTGGTGCAAATTTCTGGGTCAATTATGTCTACTATCATCTTATCAGCCAGTAATGAGCCTTTGACTTCTTCCTTCAAATTTGTACCCCTGAGGTCTCCTTAAGTTGCCTTATTGCTCTAGCTAGAGCTTCAAATACTATATTGAATAAGTATGGGGAGAGTGGAAAACTTTGTCTTGTTCCTAATTTAGGAGAATTGCCTTGAGTTTCTCTTTATTTAATTTGATGTTGGCTCTAGGCTTTCTGTAAATTGACTTTATTATGTTTAGGTTTGTTCCTTGTATCCCTAATCTTGCTAGGACTTTTATTATGAGTGCATGTTAGACTATGTCAAAGGCCTTTTCTTCATTGAATGAGATAATAATGTACTTTTATTCTCTTCAGTTTTTTAGGTGGTGGATTACATTTACTTATTTTTGTACTTTGAATGAACCATCCCTGTAACTTTCAGATGATGCCTACTTGATCATTGTGGATAATTATTTGATGGATTCTTAGATTCAGTTTACAAAATTTTATTGGGTATTTTTGCATCTATAAGGGAAATTAATGTGAAATTCTCTTTCTTTACTGGCTATCAAGGTAAGCGTGTCCTTATAAATTGAATTGGGCAATGTCCCTTCTATTTTCATTTGGTGGAATAATTTGACAAGTAATGGCATTAATTCTTTTTTTTTTATTATTTATTTTATTTTTTTAATTTACATTCCAAATCACTTCCCCTTTCCCGTTTCCTCCCTCCCCGAAAGTCCCATAAGCCCCCTTCCCTCCCTCTTTTCTCCATTCAACCCCCTCTCGTTACTCTGTCCTGGCGTTCCCCTACATCCAGTCTTTCCAGGACCAGGGGTCTCTCCTACCATCTTTTTAGAAATCTATTGATATGCGGATTGTGTCTAGGGTATTCCGAGATTCTGGGTCAATATCCCCTTATCAGTGACTGCATACCATGTGTGTTCTTTTGTGATTGGGTTACCTCACTAAAGATGATATTTTCAAGATCTGACCATTTGCCTAGGAATTTCGTGAATTCATTGTTTTTAATTGCAGAGTAGTATTCCATTGTGTAGATATACCACATCTTCTGAATCCATTCCTCCGTTGAGGGACATCTGGGTTCTTTCCAGCTTCTGGCAAGTCAGAAGCCTTCCTATACTCAAAGGATAAGCAGGCTGAGAAAGAAGTAAGAGAAATAATACCCTTCACGATAGCCACAAACCATATTAAGTATCTTGGCGTGACTCTAACCAAACAAGTGAAAGATCTGTATGACAAGAACTTCAAGTCTCTGAAGAAAGAAATTGAAGAAGACCTCAGAAGATGGAAAAATCTGCCATGCTCATGGATTGGCAGGATTAATATAGTAAAAATGAGCATCTTACCAAAAGTAATACACAGATTCAATGCAATCCCCATCAAAATCCCAACTCAATTCTTCATAGAGTTAGAAAGAGCAATTCAAAAATTCATCTGGAATAACAGAAAACCCAGAATAGCTAAAACTATTCTCAAGAGTAAAAGAACCTCTGGGGGAATCAGTATCCCGGACCTCAAGCTGTACTACAGAGCAATAGTGTTAAAAACCGCATGGTATTGGTACAGTGACAGACATGTAGATCAATGGAACAGAATTGAAGACCCAGAAATGAATCCACACTCCTATCTTTGATCTTTGACAAAGGAGCTAAAACCATCCAGTGGAAAAAAGATAGCCTTTTCAACAAATGGTGCTGGCTCAGCTGGAGGTCAACATGCAGAAGAATGCAAATTGACCCATCCTTATCTCCTTGCACTAAGCTCAATTCTAAGTGGATCAAAGATCTCCACATAAAACCAGACACACTGAAACTAATAGAAGGGAAACTAGGGAAGAACCTTGAACATATGGGCACAGGGGAGAATTTCCTGAACAGAACTCCAATAGCTTATACTCTAAGATCAAGAATAGACAAATGGGACCTCATTAAATTACAAAGTTTTTGCAAGGCAAAAGACACTGTCAAAAAGACAAAGCGGCAACCAACTAACTGGGAAAAGATCTTTACCAACCTTACATCCGACAGAGGGCTAATATCCAATATATACAAAGAACTCAAGAAGTTAAACTCCAGAGAGGCAAGTAACCCTATTAAAAAATGGGGTACAGAGCTACACAAAGAGTTCTCACCTGAAGAATATCTAATGGCTGAGAAGCACCTAAAGAGATGTTCATCATCCTTAGTCATTAGGGAAATGCAAATCAAAACAACCCTGAGATTCCATCTCACACCAGTCAGGATGGCTAAGATCAAAAACACAGGAGACAGCAGTTGTTGGCGAGGATGTGGAGAAAGAGGAACACTCCTCCACTGCTGGTGGAATTGCAAGCTGGTACAACCACTCTGGAAAGCAGTCTGGCGGTTCCTCAGAAAGCTGGGCATGACACTCCTGGAGGATCCGGCTATACCACTCCTGGGCATATACCCAGAGACTTTACCTGCATGCAATAAGGACACATACTCCACTACGGCATTAATTCTTCTTTTTGAAAGTCTGGTAGAATCCCGGGCTAAAGCTATCCAGACCTGGGCTTTCTTGGGTTGAGACTTTTAGTGACTGTTTCTTCTTCTCTAGTGGTTATAGATCTATTTAAATTGTTTATATGATCTTAATTGAACTGTAGGAAGTGATATCTATTGAAAATTTTGTTCATTTCTTTCAAATTTCCCAGTTTTGTGGAGTATCGGTATTTAAAGCATGTCCTTATAGTTCTCTGGATTTCCTCAGTGTCTTATGTTACCCCTTTTGCTTCTTATTGTATTAATTTGAATATATTTTTTCCATCTTTTTGGTAATTTAGCTAAGAGTTTGTCTATATTGTTGATTTTCTCAAAGAATCAACTCTTCCTTGTATGATTCTTCGTGTTGCTCTCTTTGTGTCTAATTTATCAATTTCAGCTCTAAGTTTGATTATTTCCTGCTGTTGATTCCTCTGCACAGGTGTGCTCCCTTCTTTTTGAAATAGACCTTTCAGGTGTGTTGTTAAGTTTCTAGTATGGAATCTCCCCCCTCCCAGGCGTTTAGTGCTATAAACTTTCCTTTTCCTTTTAGCATCACTTTTATTGTGTGCCATAAGATGGCGTATGCTGTGTATTCATTTTAACTGAATTCTAGAAAGTCTATATGTATTTCTACTTGAACAGTTAGTATCCACATATGAGGAAAAACATGTAGCATTTGTTTCTCTGATCCTGGGTTGCCTCACTTATTTTTTTTCCCCAGTTCTATTCATTTACCTAACTAATTGTCATATTTAGAGATAAATAAAATTTTTTGTGGCTATGTACCACATTTTCATTGTTTATTCATCAATTGATTGATATCGAGGCTGATTCTGGTTCTTCACACCTCTGAATAAAATGGCAATGAACATTAACGCACAAGTATCTCTGCAGTGGGAAATTCGCATATTCCTAGGAATGGAACAACTGAGGCATATGCTAGTTTTATTTTCAGGTTTTTGAGGAATGTCCAGACCGACTTTCATGGTAGCTGTACTAGTCTGTAACCCCACTAATAGTGATTAAGAATTTCTTTCTCCATATCCTCTCTACCAATTGTTATCCTACCAACTACAAACACACAGAGAAAAGGAATCTGGGGAAAAAATATCCATAATACCCACAAGCAAACAAACACAGCAACAAAACCCTTAGAGCAAACTGAATCAGGAAGTCAAAGGCCTCCATAGTAAATAATTCAAAACTCTCAATAACAAATGAAGAAAGACACTGAGAGACAGAAAACCTGCCCATGCTCATAGAATATTATTAAATGATAATCCTACACAAAATGTAGAATACAGTACCATTGAAAATCTTAATGTTCTTCACACCATCCAAAACTGTAATTGGAGACACAAAAGATCCTGGATATCTAAGTCAACTCTGAGTAAAAATAATAATGTTCAAGGCATTACCATACTCAGTCTCAAGTTATACTACACACGCATATAATGAAATCAATGTGGTACAGGCCTGAAAATAACACATAAATCATCGGAATAAAATAGATGTCCCAGATTTAACTCTATGCAATTTCAACAACCCTATTTTCAACAGAGACTCCAAAAATACATACTGGAGAAAAGAGCAGCTTTGACACATGGTGCTGGGAAAACTGGATGTCCATATGTAGAAGAGTGAACCAGATCCTTATCCCTCAACCTCCACATAAATCAACCCCAAATTCATCAGAGACATTGACTCTCAGAAACAGCTAGAACAGAAGGACAGAAAAATTCTGCAACATCTAGGCACAGGTATGGATTCTTAAAATAGACCTCTGGTCATTCAAGAAATAAAGCCAACAACAAATAATTGAGATACCATGGAATTTAAAGCCTTTATAGCTAAGAAGACAGGCAAGAAAATGGATAGTGTGTCAAAATCTTTGACAGTTATACATTCAACAGAGCATTAGTATCTAGAATACATAAAGAGATTTAAAATACACCATGAAAAAAAATAACTCAATAAAAATGAAAAATGAAAATAAAATCTGAATGGAGAAGTCTCTAAACATACTTGGGTAATATAGCCACAATCAAGACAACAAATGTTTCTATGTTTTTAACTTCTCAGCCTCTTATACACAGACTCATGAACTCAGTTACTACCCAGACTGTGTATTTGGGGACAGAAATATAAATAAAAGTTCAACTTTTAAGTTAAGAAGAAAATTTTAAGAAATTTGAGCATGGAGCACTATCATGTCATAACCCTAGGTGGCTCAGATGTTGAGTTAAAGGCAATGAGACATTGAGAATGTGACTTTACAACACATAGACTTTACAACACTGAGAATGCAGTGTCATCATGGAGCATTTTGTGATCTTTCTTCATAGAGGAAACACAGGTAAACTCAGTTCTGAATTAATTTAATAGAAAGTCTGGAATTCTCTCCTCTGTTTTCAAGAGATGTTAGTAAGACAGACACTTGATTATCCTCCTGTTAAGCAACCACTGTTGTAGATCAAATCATTTCAAAAATTCAGTGGTGGGGAGATGTGGCAGGGAGGACTCTAGCATTTCTAAGTAAATAAAAACAGCTCTTACAAAGCCTCTGAAATGATTTGACACAATTCTTGTTGTTTATAGATGACTAGTTAGAGATAGCCGGTGTTCATGTGATTTATCTTGGGTAAAATAATAAAACAATATTTTTGATTTTTTCTTAAATTCAATTCCACCTCAACAGTATAGTAGGGATCTATTATTTCCATGAATAAACTCATCTTATAAAATAAAATAGTTTCATTCTTTTTCATAATTGACCAGGTAGTTTCATCTACCATCTTTCGGTATTGTAGGCAAGGAAAACTCAAACAACCCTTACTGGAATGTCCCTCTAATTTCTCATCCAGTCTCCGGAGGAAAGGTAGCACACATGTTGTCCTGGGTAATAGTTTTCCATACCTGAGTGTAAATTGTTCTCTGTCCTCCAGACTGAGAGTCCTGTCTGGCAGCTTATAAGTACTGATTATAAGTACAGTAGATTATAAGTACAGTGGTAGAGCATGTATCCCTGGAAAGTACAGACCCAACTATAATCTGTTTCTTTTTCGATTCACAGCACTGGGAAGGCACCTTCTCTTTGAGTTCTGTGTTGTAGGTGTGGTCCTCATTCTGGTCCTTAGACATATAAATTCTGTCTACTGTTTCCTCATGAATAATTGGTGGTCATTACAACCTGGGTATCTCCTCTTCAATTTTGAACAGTAAAACTGAAAGACACCAGAGTCTTGACTGCTTATTTTACCTAGAATCTTCTGGTCTCCAGGTCTCAGTATTCCAAGGTTTGTTAAGTTATCTGGTGGCGGTAAAATCAATGCCAACCTAATTCATCTACAAGTGGAGGTCTGACTTCCTGTGAGTTCTTCCTCCATTTTTTCTCAGGTGTCAGCTGTGTCTAAATATTCTTTACTTTGTTTTTCTCCAAGTAGGGATTTCTCTTCTGTAAATTCTGACCTCCAGCATTCCAAAGAGGGGTTTGTTTTCCATTTTCCATGAAGGCCTGTTTGTCACCAATCTTAAAGGCATTTTGAATGATATTAAAAACATTTCTCCTACTGAAGCATAGTTAACTCAAAAACAAACAAAAAAATAATTGATTTAGTTTTTATGAATGAGAAGAAAAAGCATTTGGTGGGTCACTTTAAGTTGACGACAGTGTAGGTCATATCAATAGATGCTGTTTTGATTCACTTTCAGGGTAACCTGTGGGCTGCGGTCCTACAGGGGAAAGGGGAGGGGCTTTCTTTTGCAGGCCTTGGAAGGAAAGTGCTTTGCCATTTGGACCTTTTGAAGAGTTAAGATTGATTTTCCTTGAACTCTCTCTGGCTAATAGGAATGTCCTATGGTTCCTCTGGTGAATCCCAGGAAGAGAATTATTGAGGCCTTGTGGAGCAGCATGCTTCAAACTGTGTGTCATGACCCATTAGTGAGTTGTGAAATCCATTTAAGAGATCTCGAATGCTATTTAGAAAATGTGATAGAAACCCAAATGGAAAGGGAAATATCAGAGCCCACGGTGCAGGCACCACCTATTAAGACAAGTTCATTTTGTTTAGCATCTTCTGTTTTGTACTGGTTTAAAACTTAAAATGCATCCCTTATAGAGCTCTCAAGCCACATATTTTGTAACTCAGTTCTCTAAGGATATTTGAGCAATGTCATGCCTGTGTGGTTAAATAATGTTTTCTTTAAATCAACAGCAAGACATCTTTGGGCTTGGCAATGGGAACTGAAAGATGATGAATGAGTGTTTGATGGTAACACATGAGGTGACATCATTGCTTATCACCAACTGCAGGCCGTCTGATCAGCACTTCATAAATTGTGGTCTGCCCAGTACCATTGTACTGTCAAATACATGTGGCATCTATGAAATGAGATGACCATCAATCTGAAGCACACAAAAATAAGACTAGGCACATTTTCTTCCCAGCATGCAACCTGCCTGCCATCTGCCCCACTGTCAATAATGAGAATCCAAGAAAAGCTTTAATGAAATGGGTAACTCGTTCTAGAGAGAATTAACCCAGATTTCAAAGGACCATCATTTTCCCCTCTGTGGGCAAGCCTCCCATCGCATTGTACTAGGCTTTCACTCTCTCGAGGTTCACTACTCAACTTTACCATAGTGAGAATCAAGCCTCAGACAAATGAGCACTTTGGGGTGACATGCCACACCCAAAACAAATCATCTCCCCAAATTCTACCACTGTAGGTGATAGTATACTGATTGATACTCTTTCTAACATGGACCTGTATAGAATGAGTGGCTGTTTTGAACTTTTCCAATCACGAAAAGAAATATTCTGTCCTAGCTAACTTATGGTCTTACATAAATCTGGATTTTATGCTTTCTGTTTTTTCAAAACTTATTATTTTATTAAAATACCACATAATAAAAGTAGTACTGTTGAAAATATAAATGGATCAGTGAAACTGGATACAGAGACTAAAAATAAGAAGAAAAATAAGGATGGACATTTCTAAAATGCCAATTGAATTTTGGCAAGTCACCAAGCTAATTCAATGGAGAAAGACATTTTCCACCCAACAAATGTTACTGTAACATTAAAAAAATTATATAGATAAAAATATTGACACTATTACTGATGCTATGGTGTGCTTACAGACAGAAGTCTAGCATAGCTGTCCTCCGAGAGGCCCAACAAGCAACTGAAAGAGAAAGATGCAGATACTTAACACCCAACCAATAGACAGAAACTGGAACCCCTGTGGATATATTAGGGAAACACTGGAAGAAGCTGAGGAGGAGGGTGACCCCATAGGAAGACCAGCAGTCTCAACTAACCCGAACCCCCAAGATCTCTCAGACACTGAGCCACCAACTAGGCAGCATACACCAGCTGATATGAGGCTCCTGACACATATACAGCAGAGAACTGCCTGGTATGGCCTCAGTGAGAGAGGAAACACCTGACCCTTGAGAGACTTGAGGCCCCAGGGGGTGGGGAGGTCTGGTAGGGTCGGGGAGGTGGGATGGGGACATCCTCTTGGAGATGGAGAGAGGGGAAATGGGATGATGAACGGTCCTGGAGGGTAGACCTGGAGGGGGATAACGACGGGACTGTAAAAAACGGTTAAAGAGTAATAATAATAATTTAAAAGTAAATAAAATCTTAACTGCTATAATACATTTGATGCAATATATACTTTTGTTGTTCAGCTTATTGGATATGTATTTAAAAGCTTCTTCATTTACCACATGCAATATTGAATCTAATTCACTAATTCATTTTATGGTAAACAAAACAAAGTAAAGCAAAAAAAAAAACATGTAGATAAAGCCTTGTGAAAATCATTAGATTTATCCTGTACTCTGTAAGTTGGAAGCTTCACTCACTAAGAATAAAGAGGAAAAGCTTATCATTGTGACCTAGTTACAGCCCAGTTGGTAGATCATTTTTTCAGGAAACAGTATGAAGTATTCACTTAAAGGTTCAGAAGAGTCTCTCATTGCCTGAGTGAATACATTCTGAGAGCAGGAGTTGGGGATGAATTTAGCAGTTCCCTTCTTTTAAAAATGTCATTGTCAACCCTGCAATCTGAAGTACTTTCGTTTAGATTGTTTAGGAAACAAGGAATAATTGCCTTCGTCAGGATTTACAGAGAGGGAGCACCCTGAATGTAAGAGCCCAGTGAGGTGGCTTGGTAAATGTATGTTGTCATCTGTTTGAACTGATTGTTCAAATGTGGCTTGCTAGGGGAACAGGATACTTGCTAAGCTCCAATTCAGAACTTCATGTGATACTAAGACCAGATCTCCAATACTAACCTGGGGAACCTCAAAGGCTCAGTATCATTAGCCACTCTTCTCTTTAATACCCGCCTTGAAACTTTGCTGAAAATCAGTTCATTAAACTTCTCTGACACGATTCTGATTTCTATAGAATATGTCAAAACTATGGGTTTTTGGATAGACTTAACATTAAATTATATACGTAAACAGACAAATATGGCTATCTTTTTTTTTTTCTTTCTGGATTAGATCATCCTAGAAAACGCTATCAATTCTTTGCTTTGGCTTTCCATAGTCTCTCAAAGCCTGTGAGAGTTGCCCTGACACAAGACACAAGACACTTCACAGGGCATGCTAAAGGGCAGGTTCTTGTTTGATTTTCATGGAAAACATAAAAATGTGCACAACTTAAAGAAGGCTTCTTTGTTGGTATGCTGTTGAAAGAAACCTCAGTGAAAGGATTGATTGGCAGACAGGAGATTTTAACTGTTGTTTAAGGAAGAGAGAGATACTTGGTGGCAGCGGAAGAGGCAGGCAGGCTTGCAGCATATGGAGCTGAGAGGAAACCTATAGCAGGAAAATGCGTGTACTAGAAAAGGTGAAGCACACAGTAAATTTCTGTGTGTCATATAGCAAAAGCTAATTTGATTCAATGACATGGAGGAAGTTAGAGGACTTTTAGTGGTAAGCATGCATGAAAGGTCAAAAGACACAATTATTGCCATAACGATATGTTCTGGAAGCATATATTGATAATATACAATATATAATATACCATATAATATACAAAACTAAACCTATCTAATGAATATCCTAAAACAACAGATACATATACAACATAAAGCCTGTACCTAAGGCCCAGAGAACATCAAGGGAGAGGCAGCAGAAAGATTGTAAAAGACAGGAGACCAGAAAATCTGCTGTGAGATTATGTCTCCAAGAAATGGCATGGAAGCCATACCCATATCTCAACAATATGGTTGCCTAAGCAAGACCTGAGCAATAACAATATCAATAGGCAAGGTATTGAGAGAAGAAATAGGAGAAGGGAGAAATATCATATGGCTGCATCCCTAGACAAGGAACAACACAGATGACTAACGAACACAGAGAGATAGAGAATTAGTCTTTCTGAGAGATGATTCCCTTAACCAGTTATCCAATATCAAGAGGTCAGTCCTGGAGTCAGATACACACAAGCAATGTTAGATGGATTCACCAGATTATATTTATTTATTTATATGTTTATATTGTTAACTATAGTAATCAAAGAAAAAGAGGTCATCTGTTTGAGAGGGACAGGAAACATGAGAGGGTATGGAAAGAGGGAACAGAGGAGTCAGAGGAGGGATGTATGGGGAGGGCTAGAGAGAGGAAAGGAAAGGGAAGAAGTGATGCGATGATATTTTAGTTAAAATAAAAAATTAAAACATATAGCACTTGATTATATTAGTCCTATAATTAAAATGTTATCATAGATAAATATTTTATGTTCAAATGAAAAAGAATAACAAAAGTAGAAATTGATGCATTTTAGCATCCTTTTGGAATTATAATGATTGGTTTGTCACCAAGTTTTGCTCTAGTTACTCAAATGGTTTTGTATCCATTTGGAAATGTTAGTCATTGGCAGGATCGGCTGTACCTCATTAGAACTGGCTATTTCTTGACCCTAAACTTTTTCCATCAATCAAGTGATCTTTGTAGACATGTTACATTGTTTTATTTTTTTTGTAAGAAAGTATGTATCTTAGCTTGGAAGCTACACTTCACATCCATATGCTACATAGATGATTCTCCACACCGTGATAATTAATTCCCATAGATAACATTTATTTTCCCTCTAACTGACTTGATCTATAATTATGAAGCAAATTGCAGAAAGGAAAATACACCGTTGTGAAGGTCCTATTAAGGCCCACACTATAGATTTTCTTGGTTTTTCTTGCTCTCTTCTGTGCTTTTGTCATTTTATTGTTTGATTGATACAAATTAATTTCAGAAACCTTTCAAATAGGATGGACACATTACAGAAGAATTACTTGTTGAACTGATAGCATTGAATATTTTCATTAGTCTCTCCTGATTCACCTGATGTGTGCTTTAATTGGCTTGAACACAACCTCAGGAAATCTCTTACCTAATTATGTACTTAGTCAATGGGCCATGCAAGCTCCGAGGAGGCTCATTCTACTTTATCGACTAAACAGGCATTTGTTCATGATGGAGTTATGCCAGCCTCATGGGTGAAAGCTTATTTTAGATTCCCCCCCCCAAAGTTTTTTAAAACATTTTTATAGTTGTAATAAAATTATAATGGCAAAACATATCATTTTGGCATTCAAACCAAAGGGGATAGACAAAGAAGAGACAATGTTAAAATAAGTAATCAGTTTTTCCTTTTTCTAGTAAAATAATGCTACCAGTTGTCCCTTCCATTTCTTCTTCAACTATTATCATTTCAGATAACTGTAGGGCTGTGGAGTTGCTCAGTAGTTAAGAACAAATGCATCTCTTACTGAGGACCTGAGTTCCTTCTCTGCTCCCCTTCTCGGTAGTTCACAGCCCCCCTGTAATTCCATCTCTAGAGAATTTAGTGTTCTCTTCTGGCCTCCTTGGGTATCTGCACCTGCATATAACCACCTCCATAGAAATGAAAAGCATTCAAAATTATAACTGATCTCCTTCAAACTGCGTCCTCAAAGAAAATGAGAAACACAAGGAGATCAAGTGTTTGTCTGTGTGGTTGAATTATAAAACTGGATTTTATTGGACCCATAAACAGAACTTTTGTTGAATATACACAGTCAAGCTTAAATAACTAGTTTCCAAGTTCTCAGAATTGGGGTCAAGTAATATATTTCAGGAATCATTTCCCTCAGATTTTGCCAAATGCTCTAACACTATTTTCCAATAAATAATTCTGTTCTGTGTATTTTTTTCTCTTAAATCCAGAGTGATCCTTTATGCCCAACAAGCTCTTTGTGGATGAAAATGGACCTGAATGGAGGTGGAGGACAAATGGGGTGATAATCTAGCCTTTAGGTTCTCTATTAAAAATACTAAATGTAGCATTTCTGTGTCATGAGGAAGTGGTGTTGCTATGGCTACTGCCTTTATGGATCCCAGTGAAACTGACGTTAGCAGCAGTCCTCTGACTTCAGCTTCAGGTGAGTTAAGGTTGCTCAGCCTCCAAAGCTTTCTGTTGGTTGCTGAGGTTGTATCTCCAGGGCAGCAGAGCAAATCATGTAGATATATGGAGAAACTCATCTTTGCCCAAAACGAAGTGGAGGAGAGGACATAGAACACCAAAACTGTCAAAGATAAGGATGTGTGTTTTCACTGCAGCCAGAATATCCATGAAATATCTCTTTGTGGTTCTACGCATAGAAAACAAGAGAAACAGAAGTTCACGATAATGGTGCTGTTGTTGTTGCTGCTGCTGTTGCTGCTGGTGGTGGTGCAATATATTTATTAAAAATATATAAAAATAATATATGTATATATACATATATTATACATGTATGTGTGTGTGTCTACATGTGTGTGAAGTCATTAGGTTTATAGGCAAATGCCTTTACATTATGAACCGTCTTACTGGCCCCTTGTTACTTTATAGTTTGGGACAGACCCTGTTAAATTATACAAACTAATCTTTGCCTTAGGATCTTCCTACCTAAACTTTGCTATCAAACTTGATTCTGAGTATTATTTTTGTGCATTAAGATCTAACGCTATAAATTAATATTTTCTACAAATAACATTTAGACACCTTTATTTGATCTCCATTGGCTTACAATAAATATAGCAGTTTCCAAATAAAGATTGTTCGGTTACATTGTAAACAATTTACAACAGTAACAGATGTTCTCTGTTTTGCTTCACAGTATGGAAACACTGTTTCTCTTTCTGAATGTTACTGCAATCCTTGAAGACAAATGTCGAGTTCAAACTTTCTGAAACCAAACCAGAATGACCTCACCTTTCCTTTCCTTTTTTTTTTTTTAAATAACTTTATTGTTCTGAACTCACAAATAAAGTGCTACACAGCCGGGCAGAGGTGTTGCACTCCCAGCACTCCGGAGGCAGAGGCAAGACCAGTCTGGTCTACAGAGTGAATTCCAGGACAGCCAGGACCACACAGAGAACCCAGGTCTCAAAAAACCAAACCAGCCAACCAAACAACCAATCAACCAACCAAACAAACAAAAGCACCATTATGATCTCACCTTTCTTAATACACTGAGAAATAGTAAAATGTGTTTTCTTGACAAGGAGTTGTTTGATAATATCACCATTTAATTTACAAAGGGTTACTTTATAGAGGATTGTCCCCTTTAAAGGTGATGGTTTGTTAGCATAGACGCCCCACTCTGTCTACCTCCAACATGCTTGTTCCTTGTGCATTTTATTAGAATACCAGTTTACTTGATGTTTTTACCCATGCTTTTCTCACATGATGGGGCCCTAGGATGCTGGATCTTTTCTTTCACTCTGTCTGTCTGCAGCAAACACATAATACAGTGCCTGAAGTGAAAGGCTTGGAATGTTTGTTGAGAAAACATAAGGCACATCATGGGGAAGACCTGGCAAATTCATCCTATTCTTAATTTGAAAAGAATTATAGAAATATTTGGTTTTTGGTGTTTAGTTGAATGTATGTATATCTTAAACACCATTTTTGTTTGTTTGTTTTTCTTAGTCTTGAGATGGATTTGTGTTCCAGAGGAGACTATATTAGGGACTGGATGGATATTCAGAAAGCCTATTACTTTAATTTTATATTAGTAAGTGCTATGCATCAATTTTCTCTGTGATTCAAAGGGTCTATCCTGCTGGGAAGCTCCTTAAGACAGAAGGTAGACAACTCTCAATGGCTTCAAAGAGTCCCTGAAACCAATGAGATGCACTAGGCCCCTCCCTTTCAAGAGTAGACAATAAGGACTGCTGAGAGTCACTCTCAGAAAAACCCAGATTGTGAGACAGGACCACTTGCCTGGAAGAAGCAGAAACCAGCCCATTTGCTTGGAAGAGGTTTAGACCAACCAAGTCCACTGGAGAGAACTCTCCTACCTGCTGAGCTCTCTGCAGGCTGTATACTCTGCTCCAAATTCCCAGCTTTTGTCACCTGTCACCTGAGCTGGGATGGGCTTTGGAGACTCAACTGTTTTTGAGTAATTTCTGATCCTACAGAAACCCCAATGAAACCCAGTGGTTCACCACGTTGGACTTTGGGGATATCTGTCCTTTGGTCTATTGTGTGGTCCCGATCAGAGGTGATTAAATGTGTGTATAGTGTAAACGTTACTTTTATTTCCTCAGATGAAGTGATGAGATGAGGATCATACCTAAGCTGCAAATGCAGGGCTTAGGCTAAGTCCAGAATGTTTCCTTCTCCATTCTAAGTATTGCAAGGCCTAAGCCTAAAAGCTCTTAGCCTCTGTACAATCTAATCTTCCAAGCTGAGTAATTCAATATGGCTTCTCTTGGCTTCTGACTGAATGGTTCTGCCTAGCCTCATACCAACTTTAGCAGTATGTTCTAACCCTTTGGTTCCCTCTCATTCTCTGACTCATTCTGCCTTCACCTATGTCTGGCTCATTCACTCTGTAACTTGTCTATAAAACTGCCTCAGTATAACTCCCATATATACAAACCACCCATCCCCCCACCACACCCAAACCTTATTTCTTCTCTCACTGTTATTAAGTAGCTTCTCTTCCCTGTCTTGTTCTCAGGACAGTTGGGTGTATCTATCCTATCTCTGACGCATTTTGTCAAATCTTTCTTTGATTCAGTCCTTTGTCTGCCCCTCAATTAAATGCCACTTTCAAACATGGGTTCTTCCTTCTGCATTTTATCCATCATTGTTAAGGGTGCTAAGGTGTGCTAAGGGTGGTTGTACTCCATCCAGATCATACTATAATCTAGGGTATGCCTACATTCTGGCTGGATTATATCTTTGGATGTGATCCCTGGCCAGAGAAGCTATGTTACTGGAATAAAATTCTTCTACCAGTGTAGCATCTTCCCAGGAAAATTTTGTCACACAACAATAAGAGGTTTTAAAGTAGCTGAAAAATAAAACAGCCTATGCAGGTCACAAAAAATATGCCTTTTTAAAAGCATGATGCTGTACATGATCGAGGACATGGACTTTAAGGTTTGCTTGAGTGCTATTTGTCTCTAATAAGTTAACATCACCTTTGGAAATCCTTTACAAAAATGAGAGACAGGCTTGGGACTGTTCTTTTAGAATGGTTTATTTCCCAATTTGAAAGGACAGTCCCAAGCCCAGCAAAAAATAAATAATAAAAAAATAAAGAAAGAGAGATAATATGCACTGTTTCAGAGTGAAGTTTCATTAGATCTATGGATTCAATTACTTAATGTTTCTCTTGCCCTAGTGTTGATCAGAGGACTCCTTTCCTCTAGAGGGATGCTTTTAATCTATTTTCATATTCTATTTATATTTTTATATCAATCTATTTTATATTCTTCAAAGCATTGGCTGTCTCCAGAGTTCTATTTAACTTCCTTTCCCCTTAGACCTAAATTCTAAGTGAAGCACTGTGCCCATTTCTCTTCTAAAAAATAATTGGCGAACCTCAGAATCTGCCATCCTGAATCTCTATCTGCTCCTAAGGCCTTTTACATTTTCTGTTTTAGAATCCCTCTCTCTCTCTCTCTCTCTCTCTCTCTCTCTCTCTCTCTCTCTCTTCCACTCAAGCATGAACCAATGAACCCAAGAAAGCCTTCTTAGCTTAGCCTCAGACTTTTTTATTGTCATCCATACCTCAGATCTTCCCAAATTTCTATTCCTAAATATTTCTGGAAGCTTGGCCAACTCACCCCCTCTTCTGCTTGGGATTCTCTAACTGTCTCTCACCCTCCACTGTAATTGGTCTCCCATCTTTTCAAACTTGACCTTTTTGAGATCCAGTCACCAGTCTGAAAATAATCTATCCAAAATAAAATTGACCTTTAGAAAAGAAATCCATCAAAGAATGCTCATTTTCTGCCCACTTACATGAGGCTCCCATAACCCATGCTTGTCCATCCCAAGAGCTTTGTTTTCTTAATGTGTACCTGACATTTTCTTCTTTTCACGGGTTACCCGACTGTAGAATTTATGTTCTCATACATTGTTGGTCTATTCTCTGTGCCAGCTAGTTTTCTTCAATAGAAAACTTCTTGACTTATTTTTATTCTCTTGTTGAATAATCCATTAAACCATTGCTATACTTCTGAAGTCTCTTGTCATTACGTTGTTGACATACATAGACTTTCTCTTGGGAATTCCCATAGTTTACCAAAAATTACAAGATTATATAAAAATTATGTCCATTTGTTTTTACTAAACAAACATATGTAGTCAGAGTCAAACACATTGGATGAAGCAGAGCTGGGATAAGACAAGGAAAACTTCTTGTTCTCATAGTTACAGTCATAAGCTAGACATTTCTGCCAATGCTAATATAGAAAAGACTAGCACGTTTTCATATCATCTTCATCATAGAATTTTGATTGCCACTAAACATAAAGTGTTAAACTCTTATGGTACCATAAACCCAGAGCAGGTAGTCTCCTGAAAATAATTGCTAAGATGAAGAGGAAAATAGAAACTATCACTCACTGAACTAATAATGGAAAGAGTAGAAAAACATGTCCATCATGCCCAAGCTTTAAGTAAGGTAGGCATCTTCATGGAAGAGGGGTGTATGTACTCGCACATGTTCAGAGCTGCAAGAATTACCTGTGCACCTTATAAAATTTGAAATTGAAAATGCATGGCTTTTCTTCAAAGGTGAGTTTTTTCAAGAATGGCTCTAATGTACAGAATAAGTGGTCCATAGAGATTGTGTGGAGCACCATAGCAATTTGGCATGTGCTTCTGTGGTTATTTGAATGACTTCTATGTGACTTCTTATCCTCCCGTGGAAATCTGCTGTAATAACTTTAGATTAATGACCTTTTATGCTTACTAAGCTGCCAGGATGAAAATGTCTGACAGTCTGGAAACCTTGGCAAAGAAGACGGTGCTGTGTCAATGACACTTCTCTGGATCTTTAGGAAATGATTCTGAGTTTTGTGGTCTATTCTCAGGATAATGACAAGAGAAACGTATAATCATTATTTGGTATGCTATTCCCTCAAAATTATTATATTTCTTTATTATATATTTATTTTACTCTTTGATAATTCCATACATTTACAAGATAATTGTGATCATCTCTAACCTTTCTTTTCTCCCTCCAGCCCATCCCTAACATGTCCCCTTCCAACTTTATATCCTCTTTGATAGTTACTAAATCTGTTAATTAGTACTACTCATATGCAATGGGTATGAAGCCATCCACTGAAGCTGGGGTGGGAGAATCAGTCTTCTATGACAGGCTATATCTTTAAAGAACATTGTGTAAGGCAATCATGATCTCATCTGATGAAAACAACAGGCTTCAGAGTGCTTTTTCTGATCCATTTTGTATTTATATTCCATGCAATTGTGCTTCTTCACACAAAATCATGTGGCAATCATTGCAGAAGCTAGCAGAATGCTAATGGCATGGATGTGATTCCAGTCACTGCTAAAATATTAGCAACAAGTATTAAACTGAGTGCCAAATCCTGGTAATGTTCTATGCTTGCAGACCTTGTTATTTTTAAGATCTCAAAACAAAATTGTGAAGCAGAAGGCATGCACGTCTTTCCCTCTGTCTCAGTCGTAGCTTTCCAGTCTCATTCGTTAGGCTAGAAGCTGCTCAGCTGGTCATGCCATTCTACAGGGGAAGAAGAGTCAAGATGACTTCTTATTTGTCCTTATGCTCCCAGTTCATAAAGCTCAAGATGTTTAAAGATTCATAATACTGTTCACGATACTGATTTTACATGAAGTTATGCAGGTTTCTGTGTATGTCATTTTAAAAATGCTCTTACGTCTTGCAAGCATTAAACAGCATCTTATTGAAATGAAATTTTCCATTCAGTGTTAACAGTAAAAATTATAACTTTTATACTAAACTAGTTTTCAGCCCACCAGTTCTTCCTCTAATTAAATTATCTGTTTATTTATCCTTTTTTGCATACATAGTCCTATCATTTGTGAAACTGGTTTCTTCACCTCTAGTCTTATTAATTTTTTTTATCTTATCTGACGACTTTAGGTGACAGTGGCAAAGGAAGAATGATCTAAGCACTCAGACATATAGTTCATGTTCTATTTTTCTAAGTGATACTGAAATTCCCTTTGTTTTCAAATTTATTGAGATGTGAGCATCAGTAAAATTTTAGAATACAAGGTCCCTGGCTTTCTGTCTCTTCCAGGTGCACCAAATAAAATGATCGATTTCCTTTGAGAGATACCCAGAAACAGATTGAAACCATACAACTGAGAAAATATCAAAGTGAGTAGGACATTTGAGATACATTCAAACCACGTGCATGCATTGAATGTGGTTTGATGGTTGTATAGCATAAAGTATTTATGGAGATATCTAGGTGCTGTATGTAATATCAGAATTTGAGAGATGAGAAAACAAGAAGTTCAAGATCATCACAGACTTCTTAGCAAATTTGAGGCAAGCCTGTAATATATGAGATGCCCTACAACAACAAAACAAAACAAAATAACAAAACCCAAAGCACTTATGACCGTGAGACATGAGATGGCTCAGTGGACACAGAAGAGGATTTCCAAGCTGACAAACCCCCTGAGTTTGATCTTTGGAATTCACATGGTAGATGGATGAAACCAACTCCTGAAAGTTGTTCTTTAACTTCTTCACTGAAATGGTGACATATGCACACTTGCGCGCGTGCACACACACACACACACACACACACACACACACATGCACGCACGCACACGGACACACACACACATAAAAATCAATAAGTGAATGCAAAACTCTAAGTTAAAGAACGAGTGAAATGTTCAAGACTAAACCTTGTACCCAAGGAGTGAAATATCTGCATGCAGAAAATATCTGTATGCAGAAACTAAAATATTAATAAAAGAAATTGAAGAAGTTGGAATTAACTGTAGAAAAAAAGTCCATGCTTATGTATTAAGAGCAATAATGTTAAAGTGCCCATGTTACATATTATAATCTATTTAGGTCTCTGTAAAAGAGGCTGCGCAGCTTAGTAAGAAAAGAGGTAATTTCTGGCTTATTATTTCTGGTGGCTGGAGGGCCCAGATGGCTTGTTGTCAGTGTCCTAGTTTTGGTTAAGGTTGCTGCACGACAGCCTGGCAAAATCAAAGGCAAGTGAACTGTATGAAGAAGGGACATGCATATGAGCTTGGGTGCAAGAACTAGTATGGACTAGGTTCACATTTTAAATTAAATTAAATTAATATGTTTATTTAGTTAATGTGCATGAATGTTTCGCTTTTGCCTGTACGTAGTTTTGTCCACCATATTTGTGTCTGGTGCAGCTGGAGCCAGAAGAGATTCTGAGATGCCCTGGGACTGAAGTCAGCCTGGTCCTGAGAATTGAACCACTTTTTAGTAAAGCTATTAATCATAGAGAAATGTCTATAGTTTTTAAATCATTAAAAAATAATTTTTGTATGTATAGGTTTTTTGCCTGGGCTTAGCACCCACTACAGCACTACTTGTGTGACCCTGGAGGCTGGAGAGGACATGAGATCATCTGGAACTGGATTTATAGAGGGCTATGAACCACAATATAGATGAAGGAATTGAACCTGGGTCCTCTGCAGGGACAACCAGCTCTCTTAACCCCTGAGCTATCTCTTCAGGCCTCAGGTTCACTCTTTATATAACAGTCAGGTTTGACAGAAAAAAATATACACTTAGTAGACATGATCTACTCTAAGAAGCCAAATTTTAATGCAGTTATGATGGAGCAGACACCTTGACCTTATTGATTCAAGTGGAGCCCCTGTCTGAACACCTCAGGCACTCCAGGGCACAGCCCCTCTTATGTCCAAACCTCCATCTTGGAACCTCTGGGTAATAAATCATATGTCAACTAGAGCAATATCCTGATCATCTACATAGTTGAGCAATCATTAACAAAATCCCACTGGTATATTAACAGATTTTTATAAATGTTTGATTACTTTGAAGCACAAAATAACTAAGGCAACAGGACAATTTTATGAAGGAACCACGTTGTAAATCCCATCCTTCCCCGCATTCAGTTTATATTACAGACATAGCACTCAACAGACTACACCCCCACACAAATTCGAATACATGGAACAGCCAAGAAAGAAATCAAGGTTTCTATGGTTGAATAATCTTGCCAACCACACACAATAGAAAATGATAGTCTTGTTAACCGGTGATTCTGGGAAAACTGAATATACACAATCAAAATAAAGTGTACCCCTTTCCCGCCATATACAAAGATTAGAACATGTTAAACATGTATGTGTACATCATAAAACTCTTAGAAGAAAATGTAAAGCAGAAACATTTCAGTTTGACTTCAATAATAATCTTTTGAGTACTAAATCAATATGTCAGGAAACAAAAACAATACATGTGATTAGACGAAACTTAAAAGCTTTTGGAGGATAGCGTAAACAGTTAACAAAATGAAAGGCAACATGGAAGTTAGAGGAAAGGGTGCAATTCATCTACCTGATAATGGATTAAGCTGTTATAAAAACATAAAAGAAATGAATATAATTTAATAGCAGCAGAATGAGCAGAAACTACAAAGATGACATAGAAGGGGCAGTACCAAAATGAAAAGGAAATCAGTACCACTCATTATTAGAGAAGTAGAAATCAATACCAAAGTGAGATGTCCCTCACATCAATTAGAATAGGGTGGGTGGCTGCTATCAAAAAGACAGGCAACAAATGTCAAGAATTTTCAGAAAATTGAACCTGTTTCCATTGCTGGGAACATGGGCATCTATAACTATTGTCTTAATTTACATTAAAATGCCCCCCCCATAGTCCCACATGACTAAACCCTTGTTTTTCTATTGATGATACTGTTTGGGAAGGTTGTAGACTGTTAGATCACAGGACCTACAGGTCACTAGCAGAAGGCTTGAAGGCTATAGGTGAATCTTGCCTCTTGTCTAAAACTTTGCTTCCTGATCTACCAAGATCTGAGAAAGCAACTTATGCAAGCTTTTACTAATGTGGTCTGACTATATAGTTTCCATGCTTTCTCCGTCAAATGGATTGCACCCTCTAGTAAACCTTCTCCTTCATCACCTTGTTCTCATGTCTTTTATTATAGCAGTGAGAAAAAGTGACTAATATAGCCTCTAATATAAAAGTGGCAGGGATTTAAAAATAACTAAAAACAGATCAAACATATATTGAACAGTATATCCAAAGAAAATTAGGTTGACAAAAAGGGGTTCATCATTACAGCATTATCAATACTAATTAGTGTGTGGAAGAGCTCTAAATGTCTGTTGATAGATGAAGGAATAAATAAATCATGATATATACATGTATTCATAAACATATGTATGCATGTATGTACACAATGCATACACATGGTGTAGTACGCAACCTTAAAGGGGGAGATCTTGCCATCAACAATAGCATGGAATAACTTGGAAGACATTATGTTGAGTGAAATAAGCCAAATATGGAGAACAAATAATCTTACTTATACACAGAGCTTAAAATGTTGAGTGCACAGCAGTCAAGAATTGAATGATGGTTACCAAGAAGGAAGAGCTGAGGAAGGAAGGCAGGAAAACGTTGGTCAACAGTATGTCTTTTAAATCTCCACTTCTTCACAGCCTACTGGTGTATTTGTTTAGGGAGGAAGATTGTTTGCTACCATTGAAAAAGGTATTTTGTAGAAACAGGACAAGGGTTACAGTCAACCAGTCACTTTTTAAAAATGTCTTAAAGAGCTCTGGAATTTGATTTTGTGATTATCAAAAATTAGTTTCGTAACTATCATGTAAGTTTAAAAATATGGATATTTGGAGAGTTGTGGGATATCACAAGTGGTGGAGGAAGTCTGGGCTACTTCTCTATTATTGTAATCTAGACTTGTATTACAGGAATTGGGGAGTGTAGTGGCTATTTCTGGTTGTCAACTTGACTAAATCTGGAATGAACTAATCAAGAATTGGAAGACTCACCTATAATCCTAATCTGTAGGCTCAGAGATACAAGTTTCTGACCTGGAGATCTTGATGCATAGTGACTATGAATTCCAGAAGATTACGATTAGGAGATCTCTGAGTTCAAGGTCATCTGGGATTAAAGGCGTGGTGGCACACGCCTTTAATCTGGGCCACACCCTCTGCTAGAGACCTATATAAGGACATTGGAAGAAGGAAGATTCACTCTGGCTTTTCCTGGCCTACCTCATGGGACAGAACAATTGCTACATCCTCGGACTTCCATCCACGGCTGCCTTGTGGGACTGAGCAACTGCTACATCCTTGGACTTCCATCCACAAGTACTGCTGACTATTGTTGGGGAGTTGAACTACAAGCTGTAAGTCATCGACAAATTCCCTAACTATATAGGGACTACCCATACGTTCTGTGACTCTAGAGAACCCTGACTAATACAGGGAGAATGGAAGAAATTTGAGCAAGGGTGTTATAGGCTTGGTTTATGATCAAGACCAGTTCAGAATCTGGGAATCTGAGCATTAGAGATGCATTAGGGGGTTTTAATACTCAGCAAAGAAGGGGGATGGACCTGAGCTGGATGACAACTTTATGATGAATTTAAGAGAACAATGGGCAAGGCACAGTTGTAAGACCCAGATAAATTATAAGAATATATAGCAAGTGAATCTCACTACAAAGGTATTATGCACTGAAAATAATTTTTTTCAGCTAATATACTTAATATGAAAGTGTTAAAAAGATGCACCTGGGAGGCTCTCTGTGATTCCACAACTCTGGAGTCTGAGGCAGGAGGATTAGGATGAGTTCATGTTCTACTTTTCTAAAGAAAAAGAAAATAAACCAAAAAATTGAAACACACAGAAGGTTAAAGTTCAAAAGAGAAGTGCTTTCTAAGTTGAAATGCTTAACTTTTAAAGAGAGAAAGGAGGGAGGGCACGTGTGAGAGAGAAACAGAGAGAATGATAGAGAGAGAGATATGAAAAACTCAAAAGCTTAGAATGTGAATCTCATGGAATTTATTTGACTTTGTGTGTGTGTTTTGTGCATCCTTCTTTAATCATAAAACCTCAAGAAGCATGACTCATATTTCTGCTTTTCAAATGCTCCTTTCTCTTGGGAAGAAATGAGCATCTCTAAGGACTTGTTGCCAGAGCACAATTGAGGTACATAGAGCTTGTAATATTATACAACAGGGGAACAGGGGATCAGGACATTTTACTTTATCTGAGATGGATGGGGTTGAAAGAATTATCTTACACTCTTTTTCTTCATAAACCACCATGTAAGCAATCTTTTAGAACAACAAGAGAGATAAAGGCGATTTTCTTTTTCCATTTAACATTATTAAATATCTAGTTCATAGAAAGTCAGCAGACCAGTGAAATTAACCATTCTTATCTTGCAATTTTAGTCTGGCCCCCAAGGAAGCAGCTTTATTTTGGATTGATGTTGTCAGCAGATAAGGTAGTTTTCTTCATATTTTGTTCTTTACCCACAGTGGACTTGGACTGAGATTAAAGAATAAAATATTTCCTTTAGAAAGAAACAAAAGTGAAAAGAAAGTCTCATTCAGTGGATATAGAATGATGCCTTATACACCCACATGCACATGCACGCACACACACACACACACAAGTGCACATGCATACACACACCTGTGCACATGCACACACACATGCACATGCATAAAAATACCCATGCATATTCATGAAACACCTGTGCACATGAATGTACACAAATTCGCTCATTCACATGCATACACACAGACAGGCACATGGATACACACACCCATGCACATGCACACACACATATGCATAAACACACCCTTGCACATGCATGCAGATACCTGTGCACATGCATGCACACACACATCCACATACATACACATCTGTGCACATGTATACACACACTCATGCACATTCATATACACACCCATGCACATGTACACATACACCCATGTACACGCACACATTCACACATGCACACACATACACATACTCATGCACATGATGCACTCACGTGTGCACATGTATGCACACACCTGTTCACACACACATTCACATACATATATACCCATGCACATGTATATACACACCTATGCACAAACACATGCACATGCATGCACACACCTATGAACATTCATGTATACATACACATGTATACACACATAGGCACACACAAATACATTTGCCCATGTACGTGCATACACACACCTGTGCATATGTATGCAAATACCTGTACACATGCATGTACACACATGTAGATGCATACACACACCAGTGCACATGCGTGCACACACCTATGCACACACATGTACATGCATGCATATGTATGCGGGCACATGCATATACACATGCCCATGCACATGCTTACACACACCAGAGCACATGCATACACTTATGCATACACAAGCATACACACACCCATGCACATGCATGCACACACACAGTCACACCAAAATAAAAAAAATATTAGAAATCAGTACAATAAAAAGTGAGGATGCAGAACACCTAAAAAATTTAAATTAGCAACACAAAACTTCATGCTATATATTAACCATTCTCTACTGGAAGTGTGCTGTGAAATTGCCAACCAAAAGAGGCAGAAATTAATGGCTATGCTCAGATGATTTTATTTTAGCCATGTTTCTTCTAGCTTTGTTGAAATACATTTGGCACGTATTATTATATACATTTATGAGGAAGGATATACCATTGTATGTATAGAAAGAGAAATGACAATGAATGCAGTAGCTCAGACATTGATCTACCATGCTTATCATTTATTTCCAGTAAGAATTTCTGAACTGTTCAACACTTTCAGATATGCAGTAACTTATTGACTGTGAAAGCCATACAACAGATCATCATAAATTATTAATTAATTACATAGGGGCTGTGAAAGTGTCTTTCTCCACTTTTGTTAGGCCTTTTCTGGTTTCTGTGATGCATTCAGATGATCAGTCTGAATTTCTGAACATTTATGAACATATTTTTCTTCATGGATAGTTAAAACTGGAATTTCTGGGAGGATGAACACTGGAAAGTTATATTCTGGTATCTTGATGATACCACTCTTCATAATTCGGGTAAAATTTTTACATTATGAAATGCACATATATTAAATTCAATGAAACTTGACATTTGGATGAGTATGTCATTATGAATGTTTTTATGGATGATCATGAATGTTTGAACGGCATGCTCTTTACGTTTTTAAGCTACTGTACTAGCTGGTTTTGTGTGTCAACTTGACACAGGCTGGAGTTATCACAGAGAAAGGAGCTTCAGTTGGGCAAATGCCTCCATGAGATCCAGCTGTGGGGAATTTTCTAGGTTGGTGATCAAGGGTTGGAGGGCCCCTTGTGGGTGGTGCCATCCCTGGGCTGGTAGTCTTGGGTTCTATAAGAAAGAAAGCTGAGCAAGCCAGGGGAAGCAAGCCAGTAAGTAACATCCCTCCATGGCCTCTGCATCAGTTCCTGCTTCCTGACCTGCTTGAGTTCCAGTCCTGACTTCCTTTAGTGATGAACAACAATGAGGAAAGTGTAAGCTGAATAAATGCTTTCCTCCCCAACTTGCATCTTGGTCATGATGTTTTGTGCAGGAATAGAAACCCTAAGACAGCTACATTCATACTTTTTATATTTTGATTATATTCTGTCCTCTTTACCAAATCGCTCAGGCTCTATTGTCCCTCCCTACCCACACACATCATGTTTTTCCTCTTTCTTAAAAAACAAAACAAAACACAACATAAAACCACCAAACAAACAAAAAAAGAAAACAGCAATGAAAAACAGATTTTTGCATTATTGGTCAATCACTGCTGACCGTGAGTGCTACCCTGGAATGTGATTTATATACAGTCTGATGCCATTGAAGGAAACTGATTTTTTTTTCTCCTCTGCAAGCAGCCATTAATTGCAAATAACTTCTTGGGATGGGGCTCTGTGCTCACTTCCCCGTCTCCCTGATGGGAATTTGTCTGGTTTGAACTTGTGAAGGTCTTGTGCATGCTGTGACAGACTTTGTGAATTCTCATTGTGCCTTGAAAACACTATTTTACAGAACATGTCCACCACTTCTCGATTTTTACAGACTCTCAACTCCCTCTTTTAATAAGTCCTTGAGCCTTGAGGGGAGGGGGTTGATGAAGACCATTAAGGACTGAGCATTCCAAATTCTTTCACTCTCTGTTTATTGTCCAGCTGTGTGCCTCTCTGTTAGTCACCATCTTCAGCAAGAAGAACCTTCCCTGATGAGGGCTGAGTGATGCAGTGTCTCTGTGTATAGTGATATCATTAGGAGTCATTTTATTGTTATGTTCATTGGCAGTACATTTTCACTAGGGACCATGACCATCTTCACAAGTGACTCTTGGTCGATGTCAAGTTGACAATAAAAACCAGCCATGACTCAATTGATTCAATGTCCATCGACTTCATATTGAGGGGGAGTAGTTTTTCTCACCAGTCATATTGCCACTTTGTAGAAGTTTACCTGGTCAAACCTAGGCAATATATCTGAGAAGGAGTTTCACAAAGTCTCTCCTTTTGCTGTGATGGATTGCAATGTGTCGTTTAGTATTGCTATGTACTCTTAGGCTTTGGAAAGCCATCATTTGGGGGTGGGGAAAGTAGTAAAAGCTCATTGTCAGAATTCTTCTTTCTTAGTTATAATGTGTAAGAGAGTAAAGTGTCATGGTGTTTACGCATATAATTAAATGTGTCTATAATTATCAGTCTGTAAAAATCAAATTATTCACTACAATAGGCAGTAGATTTATACTTTTCTTTTCTTTTCTTTTTTTTATTAATCATTCCATTCATTTACATCTCAAATGATATACCACTTCCTGGTTACCCCTCCACAAACCCCCGTTCCACATCTGCTCTCTCCTCCCTCCCCTTTGCTTCTATGAGGGTGTTCCTCTCCACCCTCCCTTGCACCCCCACCCCTGCTCCAGCATCCCCCTACACTGGGGCATCAAACCTCCACAGGACCAAGGGCATCCCCTCCCATTGATGTCAGACAAGCCCATTCTCTGCTACGTATGTATCTGGAACCATGGCTCCCTCCATGCACACTCCTTGGTTGGTATCTAGTCCCTGGGAGCACTGGGTGGTCCAGCTAGCCGATGTTCTTCCTATGGGGTTGCAGTCCTCCTCTGCTCCTCCAGTCCATCTGCCAGCTCCCCTACAGGAGTCCCTGAGCTCAGTCTGATGGCTGGCTCCAAGAATCCACATCTGCATTGGTAGGTTGATGGCTGAACCTATAAATCTGTGTTTCCTTGTAATCTGCTAGGGTTGAATCAACATAAATAGTTGTTACCTCCTTCCACAATCAAGGAACTTCTGGAATTTTCTGGGTCTTTTCAGCTTCTTTACCCCAAAGCAGACACTCTATACTTGGCATGTGTAAACACCTTTCTCCTAATGACTTCTTTTTACAAATTGACTCAGGTGAGCTCATGTGTTCAAGTTTACACAATTTCTGTAAAAATATTACTTTTTGTGGTCTGTCAAAACTCACAAGGTACTTCAATTTGGGAGTTACTTCTGGTAGCTTCTATTTTCTTCTTTTATTTTTAGAGGCTTATTTATTTGTTATATGGAAGTATACTGTAGCTATCTTCAGACACACTAGAAGAGGGCTTCAGATCTCTTTACAGGTGGTTGTGAGCCACCATGTGGTTGCTGGGATTTGAACTCAGGATCTTCCAGAGAACAATCAGTACTCTTAACTTCTGAGCCATCTCTCTAGCCCTTTTTTTGTTTTTTTGAGACAGGGTTTCTCTGTGTAGCCCTGGCTTTTCTGGAACTCATTCTGTAGACCAGGCTGGCCTTGAACTTAGAAATCCACCTGCCTCTGCCTCCCAAGTCCTGGGATTAAAGGCGTTTGCCACCACTGCCTGGCTATTTTCTTCTAAGGTAGCTGAAGACATTGCCATTGTGGTAGTCAAGATAGACATTAGAATACAGCTCTGTATGGAGCTGGCTGTACCATCTATAGAACTAAAACAAGTCATCCATGATGCGTATGCTGGTGCTGTGTTCTTCTCCATTTGTCCTACAAAGTTGGCAGGTGCCAGCACCTGTTTCAAAGGAGAAGAAAGTCCTCCATAGATTATTGATGCCTCGGAAGGAGATGGACTCAATACCTCTGTTACAATGTCTGTATGTTTGTTTATGTGTTCATTCAGTTTTCTCTCACGCTTAGGGCTCGTTTATTCGTTCAAGGAGTAGGGAGAGAGAGAGAGAGAGAGAGAGAGAGAGAGAGAGAGAGAGAGAGAGAGAGAGAGAGAGAGGAGAGAGGGAGAGGGAAAGGGAGAGAGAGCGAGCAGAATGACCCATGGCATTCTGTGCTAAACACAAATTCTTTACTGGATTGTTATTTCCAAAACTCCCCATTTGAATTCTAGAAGTTGCCACAGAATGTACCCAAGCTGTTAATTACCCCATTTTATGCATGCATATTGTATTTTTTGTCTTTGAGATTATAATTTAATTACATTTCTCCCTTCTCTTTCCTCCCTCCAAACCCTTCCATATACCCTCCTACTCCCGTCTTTCAAATTCATGTACTCTTTTTCATTCAATTGTTATTACACGTATATTGTTTTGAAAATTAAAACTCCATTCCCTCTTTCAGAGTTTTAGAGTTCAAACACATTTTCAAGTCAGTGAAATTTAAATATCTTGATTCCTTGTGCCCAGACTTCGACTGTCCTTCCGTGTGACCGGGGTGATGATCAGTTTTCACTGTCAACTGCACTATACTGAGACCCAGCAAGGCAGCGTGGCTGTGTTTGTGCTTATTGGGCAATTTAGACCAAAGTTTAAGAGAAGAGTGTGGGTGAATGTGTTAGCACCTGTATGAGCTGGTGTCCTAGACTAAAGACAAGGAGAAAGCAGAAGTGGATGGAGCACCGGCTTCCGGTTTCGAGGTCCTGTGACCAGTTGCGCCCCTCTCTCTCTCTCTCTCTCTCTCTCTCTCTCTCTCTCCCCCCCTCCCCCGCAACCCTGTGTGTGTGTGTGTGTGTCTGCACTCTCACCAGGATGCATTTTATAGGATTCCATTTTCTTCTACCTTGGAACTTGGGAATCAAACTCAGATCATTAAGCTCAAAAGACAACTTTCACTTGCTGAGTCGTTACAACAGTTTGAGAATCAGTTTTTATAGAGATTACAAAACTGGCATATCCTTGCCTTTCGGTGAGAAAAACTTGGGTCAAGATGGTATTGTTGTTTTTATACACTTAAAATGTGAAGTAAACACAATAATTTGAAAATGTGTCGGTATTAAAATTCAGTAAGCAATTCACAAATATTTTTTATTGAAATGCGTGTTTTAAAATAACACAAGTTGAAGAAAAAAATGCTGATATAAACAAGATCCAAACCCCAAGCAGAACATTCCATGATGATTGAATGCTCTGCAGATCTGCTCCTAGGAACTAGGAACCCCACAGCTCTGTGGGGGTATTTTATAATTTTACTTTAGTGCCAAGGGTGAATTCTTCATATTTGACAATATTTAAATAAATGTTTATTCACTTATGGTATATGTGTAAATTCTCAATTTTCTATGGAAATTAAAATTTCTATTCTTGTGATCCACTCATACTTTCTACCATCTTTTCCAGTCAGATGGTAACAACTATCTCCTTTTCACACAGTATATAATGCCATGTTGACTTTCTGAGTGGAAACTGTCCCAAATGGAATTATACTCTGGCGTGTTTGTATGGCTTGTTCTGTTCAGTATCTTGTTTGTGAGGTCGTATTTTGTTAAGTAATGTTGCTGTGGTTCATTTGATTTTTTAATCATTTCATGGATGGTCTTCTAGTCTCTGAATATTACAGAATTCATTAATTTTGCTTGATGGGCATATACAGTTTTTATTTGTGGCCATTAAAAATAGACCCATAGTAAATACCAAGGAATGAAGTACTTAATGGGGCCATGGCAAACATCCACAAACAGGACTTTAGATGTATGCAGGTACGTAATTCTATTCATTTGTACTGAGTAGTGTAATTGCTAGAGTGGAAGGCAATGCATTTGTTGAACTTCATCAACTACTGCTAGCATTTTCCAAAGTAGTTGTGTCATTTTTGTATTCCCATCATATATCGTACATCATATATCACATATCATATTATATATTATATTATACATTAATTATATATTATATGTTATATATATTCCTTACTGTGACGATTAGTCCTTATTGTGAAGATTATAAGAAGCTACTTTATTCACTTCTGAAGAATATATTTTAGTTGCCTCATTTTGGACTGACAAAATTTTGCTCAATTTGAAATGTCATTCTTTTGTTTTTGGTTGTCCATTGTTAATTTTAATGACATCCAGTCCTGCATATTTGTTAGTTGATGGCCAAATATAACAACAAAAAAGTAGGCTCTCTCTCTCTCTCTATATATATATATCTATCTTACTTTTCCTGTTGTTGCAATAAAACACTCCATATATGTAGCTTAGAGGAATAGGATTTATTATAGATCACTGTACCAGATACAGTCCATCAGAACAAGAAACAGTAGGAGCTTGAAGTGGTTGGTGACATGACATTTAGAATTAAGAGTGAGAGATGAATACTTGTCCCAAGATAACTTCCTGGAGAACACTATATATAATCGAGAATCCCAGTCCATGGAAGGGTATTGTTCAGTGTGGGTGGGTCTTCCCACCTCAATTATTCTAAGCAAGGTAATTCCACATAGGTATGTCCACAGATTCTTCTTCTGCTTTATTTCTCAAGTTTATAATTGAGATTAACTATCTCATTACACAGACACCAAGAATTAAGTTCCATTCTTACCAACTGTCCAGACGCGAATGAGGTAAAAATAAAAAACAATGGCACAAAGCAATAAGAAACAGGCCATGACACGTAGTTCTAATGATGAATATACTAAAAACAGTGCTGTGAATTCTACAAGACTACAAATGGGCACTGCCATGAATAGAAACCTCTAAAGCTGTATATATTCAGAAAATCTGTATGGAGATAAATCAGGCAAAGTACTAAACACTTTCAAAATTTGCAAATAATAAAAGGGAATAATAAATCATGGTATTTTTCCCAAGAATCCAGGTGTCTAAAGACCAACATGCCTTCTATCCACTGATATGAATGTGTTCATATATAGAAGGTCATAACAGCTGAAGTTCTTTCTTTACAGTGTAGATCACATGACCAGCTAAGATTTGGGAAATGTATAAAGCAATATTTACCAGTCACCCATCAAGAAGTTCTTTTCTTGAAGGGTTATATTAGGATCAATTGGTAGTTAGGCTATGTGAAGTAGTTCAAACCCTTAGGGAGTTTCTGTATTCAATAAACACCCTGCCACTGAGTGATAATTATTTGTATATAGTGTTAATATGAAAGGTCTAAAAGTAACAACACAAAGATACTTTATTGCTAGCAATAATTGCTATGTTAGGAGATGTATTGCTAGCAATTTTAATATCTTATGTATGACCAAAAGATTGATAGACAATTGGGAACTGATTTCCACCCTAGCTATGAGAAAAGTGTTTCTTCCTTTTCTTAGTTTTTCACTACTAACATTTTGGAAATAACTTTTTAGATCACAGACTCATGAAAATGAAAAAAAAAAAAAAACTGGCAGTCGCAGCACCTGGTCCCTATATCTGTCTTTTATGGAATTTGGAGAAAGACAACAGACAACTTTGTTTGTTTGTTTGTGGTGTTTTATTTTTTATCATGGGAGCCTAATTGACTTAAGAACTTGTTTGTGTGCTGTTGCTCTATATTTAGTGATGCTGTTGTAATTGACTAGGTGGCAGTTGAGTTTACCCTGTTCTTATGCATGCTCCTTTGTACAGGCAAGTCCACATGCTTGATGGAGAGCCAGGGGATTCCTGTAGAGAAATGCAGGAGCTGACCAGTTCTTCAATAATTCTAGAAGCCCCAGCAAATGTTAAGAGGACTGGATAAATTGCATTTGGTGGACTACTTGACAGCCAATTTGCACAAGAGATGCCATGGGCTATGGGAAAGTAATGTGTTTTACTTGTGTCACGCGTGCTCAGAATAAAAGCACCCTAATGCAGCAGTCTCAGTATGGCAGAGGAGAAAGTAAAGCAGAAGTTAAATTGCAGTAAGTCTTCTGGTCTTTTAATAAACGTTCAGCAAAGTGAGCTGAAGAAGTGTTTCACAGAGAAGAATGCTTCTTTTTTTAATAGGCTTTTAGGAGCTTTTATAAGGCAATATGGGAACATAAACAGAATATTGTTACAAGGTTTGTTATAATAGCAATGCATCTTACAGAATACAAAGCATCATGAAGAAGGATAAAAGAAAGAAGACATAAACCATCTTCAATCTCAGAAATAATCTCACCATATCTCACATTTCTGTACATGTCATTTTATAAGTACAACTTCAAGTGAATTATTTGTATATACAGTTAATGTTTCATGTGTGTTATTTGCATATACACAGTTAACATGTTTTGACCTCTTGTTAGTCACTTAGCAGTATATTGTATTTTCTCATGTTACTAAAATCTTACTAAAAGGACATTTGAATAGCTGCTCAGAATTATTTAATTTAGCAATGGATTTTCCTTATATTATCATACCTGATGACAACCCTTTCACTCTTTCCCACTTTCTTCCACTGCTTTCACTTTCTTACCTGTTTTTAGCACTCACATGATATTGCAAGAAAAACCTTAAGTTACTTACATAAGAGACCATTCATGATTAGTCTTCTATATAAATCATTGGAAACACGGACGATGGATCAGAGGGTACATGCCTCACCACAGCAACTAGTTGGACTCCATAGCATACCACAAACTCCTCCTTGTTTCCTCATAATACTGTTCCTTCAACCCCTGATTGTTAAGTACTAATCATTGTTCTTGCTACAAATGAAAACAATCTTAGTCAGATTTTATAGTTTCTCTTGACCCTTTTCAATATAAAGCAGACAGTTTACCTCTAATTTAACTTTTCTTTTCATGGTGCTAGAGATGTAGCTCAGTTGGTGGAGTGCTTACCTGGCATGTATAAGGCTCTGGGTTCAAATGCAACTATATCAAAGAAACCCTCAAACAAATCTTAAGGCTACCAAAATTTACAATCCAATATGTGACTAGATTGCATTGGAAATAACTACTGTTCCTGATGAAATTCTCTGGGACTTTCCTGATAGACTACAATGTAGAGATAATCTCTTGGACACTGTGTAAAAACATTCACCTGCCAATTCAATACTGATTGGCCAATGCACTGAGGCAGGATTAGAAAGTGGAACATCCCACAAAGAGAGAGGAATTCTGGGTTTGGGTCAAAACCAGGAGATTTGCCAGGACACTGAGGAAGATCATCAAATGAATCTAAGGACTTGGTAGCCAGCCATGTGGCCTGACATAGACTACTTTAAACAGAAAAAATGAGTTATGTGCTAGCCAAAACAAGCCAAAGCCTATTGGCCTAGGGATTTATTCATGTATAAGAAGTGTCACAAGTTCGAGGAACTTGCATGGGTAGGAAAACCTGCAGTTACAGGACACTAGCATTAAAACCACCAGTGAACAAGATAATGTCCTAACTGTGGTCAGCCTCAGGAAGCCTAAAGCACTTAAATCTCACCACAGCTCAGTTTTCTATAACCCAATGGTTGTCATGCAGCCTTTCCTTGACAAAATATCCCTCCAAGAGGAATTATCTAAACTGTCATATTCCTAAATAGCTTTTGTGAAAATTTTCAAGAAAAACTTTGACATGTTCATAATTACTTTCCTTAAGATATTTCAGAGAATTTTATCTGCAAGGGGAGCTTATTCCAGTAAGATAAGTATAATTAAAAAAATGACTGACACGGATTACTAACTTGATCAAACAAAGAATAAATGTCATATGGCTATTTTGATACAGAGAATAGATATGTTTAAGTTCAATGTTTACTTATGATTAAAACCAGCTTAAAAAACTTTATGTCAAGTGCAATGAGTAAGGAACTCCTAAGCACTAAGGAAGAACCTATTGATGTTTTTATTGACAACACAAATGGTTGTGTTGTCAAACTGCCTTCTAAATATTTCTGCTTATTCCCATAGATTTGTGTGCTGCTTTCAAAATTAGAGAAACTTTTCATTGCAGTGTCTTGAAACTGTTCAGAATGCTGAAAGTAAGTGACTATATACCAACCCCAAAGTTCAGGGAACTTCATGGAAGAATGGGTAGGAAAACAAAACATAAAAGCTTGAGGTCAGGGAGGAGAGCTCTACAATGCTGTTCTCTGGACAGGGTATAGTTGCTGTATAAAGAACTCATGATAGCTGTGATCATCTGAAGAATATCAAGCCATTAAAAATGTCAGTATGAAGAGAAGATGTCCAGATGTCCCACACCTAGTGATGAGAGATTGTTGGATGCTTGGGAAGGAGGAATAACTTTTCTTTGGGAGTGTGGAAGTCATGGGACAATTTTAAGCAGCTTGTTTTCTCTTATCTTTATGTGGATTCTGGGATCAGACTCAGTAAGTCAGGATCTACCCATTAAAGCATCTCTCTGCCATCTTTCTCTTTTTAAGATGTTTCTTTCAGGCATTTTGCTATAACAAGTAACTAGCACACAAGTCTTCCTGATTTCATGGACTCCTATATAACTTTTGAAGAATGATTTCACTGCAATTTCCAAAGATTCTTGGGAGAATAAAGGTATCTGGGGAAGAGTTTTAGATATCTATGCAAGGATGACATCGTTTCTGTTGCTGAACACCAGGAAATGCCACATGTGTGTAGGGTGACAAGCTGAGAGTTTGGGAAAGGCATGGCCAGCAGGATGTCAGCTAAGCAATCCCAAGAACTCACAAAAGGCAAGCAAGAATATCTTTTATTTGTTAATCAAACAGAAAAAAGTTCATATTGAAAACTTGTCCATCAAAGAGGAAGAGAGAAAGGTCATTGCTCAGAAATGTGGCAGAATCCCATATTACACATTGTACACCTTAACAGGTCTTTAAAACAAGCTCTAGGCTGGTCAGTGGGGATAAAGATAGACACCATGATTGAGTGCTAAGGGTTTTTTTAATTGCATCTTGGTGTGATTGTAATTAACAACAAATTATTGTTTATTTCCAAAGAGCTGCAAAACCAGATTATGAATATTCTCATCACGAATGATAAATGTTTGAGTTGATAGACAAGTTAATTGCTCAAATGAGATTGTTCCATTTTGTATATATGTTTTGAAGTATCACATTATGCCTCACAAATAAATGTAATAATTCCATTTCAATTTTTTTAAATTCAAAACCCCATTTAAAACAAGCCATGAAAATCAAGCCATTGCAATTAATGATAAAGTTTAATCTTCTTAAAGAAACACTGAAAAATTACATATTCAAAAACGTAAACACACTGTGTTGAAAAGTACCAGACAGGTAAAACCTGTAAAACAAAGACTTGCAATCCATTAACCAAGGAAATGGCAATAGTAAAGGATACGTGAACGATAGATGGAGAAACGAACAGACAAGAACCTTGCAATAGCAATGTTCAGTGTGCTTAAGTACTTGTACAGATGAGGAAAATGACCTTAGAAAGAGCAAATCAAACAAGGCAGGTATGAAACAGGGTTGAGAACAATTGAGAGGGTAAGGTCGAAAGCAAAGCAACTACTTCAGACTTTGCTCTGCAAACATAAAAAACTGTGTTGAGAAGCACAGAAATTTGTCCTGAAAAAAGCAAGGGAATGAATCGTCCGATGAAACAGTTATTAATGTCCTTGCAGGGAAACAGTTTAGGTGGGTTGTGAAAAAAACCTTCATTTGAGCAAACAAAGGATAGAACATTGGTTAGGTAACCCATGACTGTTTTTCCCACCATCTAAACTTGACTCGTTGCTGAGAAGCTAAGATTATTGTGAGAGGTCACCACTTGGCTCTCTTTAGAAGATGGTCCTGATGATCAGGATCTACAAAAATGAGAACAACAATGGCCGTGGTTTTATATGCCTTTGTTTCCTGCATGATGCTTTCAAGGAAATTTCCTTCTGTTGCTATAGAGCTACACATCTATCACAAACCATAAGAAGCTCCCAACATCTCTGCTAAAGGTAAGGTCAAGCAGGGCATAGGCTGATTATAACATCCTGAAACTTAGTAATCAAACATGACTTGCTTTTCTAGATGGAATGATTGTACCAAAATAGCACCAAAGACTCACCTTTCTTTATGTGATGCCTATGGTCTTATGTATTGAGCCACGTTCTACAAATCCACACATTGACTCCTTATTTGCAAATACTCAGAATATAACTTAACATAGAAATGAGGTCATCGGTAGTTAAGTGAGGATGGGGATCTTAACTGGAGTAGAGAGGATGTTTAATCCAACATGATTACTTCTCTTATAAAGGGCAGGAATTTTCGGGGATGGGAACAGAGATCTAGGTGATATATCTAAAATCAGGAAGCCAGTCTTTTAGAGAAAAGTGAAACAGCACCCAGAAGACAGCACTCTGCCCACACCTTAATCTTGAACTTCCAAATTACAGAAAGGCAAACAAAAATGTTCTGTTCTTAAAGATACCCGGTATGTAGTACTGGTGTATGCTTGATGGAGCCATCTGAGAGGGTAGCCTCAGGAAATTACACACAAGTACAGAAAGATGAAATAAAAAATCCCTACCATTTGAAGAGTATACATGGAGTGTTCTGCATTATACATGGCACACATGAAGCAGATGTGTATACTAATAGCAATATTGGCAAGGTTGTAGTTGCAGGAAAGAAGCCCTGTTTTTAAAATAAGGGACCATACAACCAGTTTAAAACACTCTTGCATAGCACAACTCTTTAAATGAAACATACTTTTGAAACATTGTGCTGATATAAATGAGACGCAGTAGGAACAAAACACGAAGTATACAAATATAGTTTATTATTGATTAGGTTTCACTACTAGCATCTTGCATTAAACTGGCTCCAACCCAGCAAGCTACCACATTCCAAAAATATGTCTAAATTTAGTTCAAAATGTCTTTAAATTATAACAAGCAGGGCTGTGTAATTTCAATTCGTTTCTTTGTGCTTCTCTGGTCCCTAAGACTAATAGAGTAGGGTGGTGAGTTATTATTAAAATGCCCTTCACGTTTGAGACATTTTTCCAGCAAGTTATTCATAGTGATCACTCATTGTGATTCTTTTTACCAGTTATCCTTTGTACTTTCCGGGTCAGCGAGGACCGTGTAGGATACTCTTACGTCAAACGACTTCAATATAAAAGATGTTAAGGAAGCAGAATTGCGTGCCAAGCAAATCTTCATCTTAATTAGCTTCTAGAACAAGAAGAGCTTACCTCTGTGCCTGCAAAAATAATTCAGCAGTCGTCATTGGCGTGGCCTTTGTCACACTACCCAGCACAGGACTGTGTCTGTATTTAATGGAGATAGGAGAATTTTAAAAAGAGAAAAGCAAACCCCTCTTGAATGCATTATATTCTGAAGATTGAGGGAGGCCTGTAAATCTCCATCAGAACAGAGCTTACCTGATTTTAAAAAATTCCATGTCGAAGCTTACAATTCTGGAGCACGGCTTTGAAATGGCAATCGTTACAGGCTATTCATCTTCCTTAGGCAGTAAAGGATGCTCCTGAACGAAATTTTCCTGGAAACTAGCTGACACTACTGCTTTTTGCTTCTAAACCACAAGGTTTTTTTTTTTCCTCTTTGTAGTGAAGTAGAGAAGCATCAGAGTCTCTGAGTTTCTCTTTCTTTCTTTCTTTTTTCTTTTTTTCTTTTAGGATTTTTTCGAGACAGGGTTTCTCTGTATAGCCCTGGCTGTCCTGGAACTCACTCTGTAGACCAGGCCGGCCTCGAACTCAGAGATTCTCCTGCCTCTGCCTCCGAAGTGCTGGGATTAAAGGCATGTGCCACCACTGCCTGGCTAGTTCTATCCATACCATTTAGCTTTTGCTTTGTGTGACTCACTGTTGTCACAACAGAGCTTCAGGTTGTGCCACATAACTTTTCTACATAAATACATTAGGCAGAGATGATTTACTCAATCCATATTGACTTGTTAAGGTAAGATGTTATCATTCTAGGTAACTTGTCCAAATTCAGTATATCCTTATTTAAGGATTTGTGTCTGATTTTAGAACTTGGAAACACACTACAGAAAGATTAAAGTCAATGATGGGGTTGGGAAGATATAAGCAAGTTAGCTAGCTCTCAAAGTTGAGTATCAAGTTGACCTACATAACTATAGAAGATGCAATGATGGATATGAATGGTGCAAGAAAAAAATTCCCGAGTCAGATGTAAGGGTGTAATGTCAGCTGATACATGTTGAATCCTGATGAGACTGTAGCATCTCAGTCTAGAATACCACATACTAAACAATGTGTCCCTGCAACATTGCCTCATGTGGGCTCTAAATTGCAAACACTGATTGTGCTATTTTCCATTTGTTCCTTTGAAATTCATGATTCTTCCTTCCAAATCTGTTCTATGACCCAGGATGCTGGTACATCATGGGCCTCTAGATTTTGGAGATAGAGAGAAGGAGTAAGTGATGGGGTAAGTGAAGGAGTAAGTAAGGAGAGGTAAAAGAGAGGTAATGGTATGGTAAGTATGGTATGGTATGGTATGGTATATTTTCCCCCTAGTCATGATAATTCTAGAGGTGCTGAGTTCAATACCACATGAATCAAACATAATAACTGGCTAGAGACTTTGTTCATCTCAAAAAAAGGCAGGCCATAATCACTGATAATTTTCTCTCTGTAAAAATAAATTTCTAAGACCTTAGAAACTCATTGACATGTTCATATCTGCTGATTAATGCTGCTCTGACCAAGTGTTGGGAATGTTTGAGAATATTTAAATCTTAGGCAAACAGGTAAAGATTGAAGTCATAAGGATTTTTTTTTATTTATCTCTCATGGAAAACAATGTGGTACAAGCCTGGTATTAAAAAAAACGGTATTGAACTTTCCTGGTATACAATTAATAATTCCAAAGTGCATAATTTTTGACTGGGGTAGTATGAGTCTTTGGTAGGATACATATGAGAGAAATTTTACTTAGATGATCAAAAGCACTTTGAGTATGAAATGTGAAGGAAAATATACATCATCAAAAATAAACAAATAAAAATGCCCAGACATGAAGCAATGACTGAGGCATAACAAAGTAACAATGTGGTAGATCCACCCAGCCTCTTAATGGAATGGCTATGTTGATTTTCTGAATGGTAAACACCAAATGACAAGCATTGGGATGGCAGTGACTAAGTTGGTATAATGTTTGTCTCAGAAGTGAGACAACCTGAGTTTGATCATCAACACCTACACACCTACATATAAAAAGCAGGTTGTGACAGGGCACTCCCACGACCTCGGAGCTGAAGTAGTGGAGACAAGGGGAGTCTATGGATTGATGGACAGTTATCCAAGATGAAATGGTCAGTTGGAGAGATGGATCAACAGCTAAGAGCACCCGCTGCTCTTCCAGAGAAGCCAGGTTCAATTCCAAACTTCCACACGGCAGTTCACAGCTGTGTGTAACTCCAGTTGCAGGAGATCTATCCCCATTACATAGATATTCGTGCGGCTAAAACACCAGGGTAAAAAAAAAATAGTAAAATAAATCATTTTCAGAAAACAATATATACCTCAGACTTCTCACCTTGAATTTACAGAATTTCAGACCTCATTCAAAAAATCAGACTGTGAAACAGAAATTTTACCATTTCTTGTGAATTTACTGAAATCTCTACCTAAATACATTGATGTAATTATAGTAAGGTACAAGTTTAATTACACTTTTATTCTAAGCTGTACTATTACAAAGATCAATTTATGATTTTGTGAAACTGTAATGAAATTATGTTCTACTTAGTCTCTTTGGAGGTTCTAATAGATGTGTGAGCAGAAAAAGACAATGGCATTGAGCTGTTTTTATTTGCAAGGTTTTTTCTTTCTTTTCTTTTTTCTTTTCTTTTCTTTTTGTTCCTTCTTTTTTTTTTTGAGAAACATATTCATCAACTTTATGGGACTCTATGACGACAGTCTTGAGCAACTGGCTTATTTTTGTTTTACGGTTACTGGGATACAGTTATCTGATGCATACTGCTGTGACTGCCCTCTATACTGAATACCTGCTTCAACCTCTGTTCACATTGGATGCAGAGGAGTTCTTCAGTTAGAGTCAAAGACAGGGTGTGCGTCTGGCCAATAATGTTATTTATAACTTCAGTTAACTTTTCCCAAATTCTTTTTTCTTTCACTTCATGTACTAAATGTTAATAATGTCATCTTATTATGTACATTTTATAAAGCTTAAATACTTCCTGAAACAAGCTGCCATATAAATAAACTAGATACAGACATGATAGATGGATAGACAGATGATGTTACAGATACATAATTTAATCTATATTAGGCAGCCCAACACCAAAGAATTATGATATAGTGGAAGGCCGCCTGAACAGTTATTGCTGATTTGGGGCTCCTGTTTGCCTTTAAATGACCTTGAAATTTTAGAGAAAGACATTATTTTTTCTGTGCATTAATAACGTGCTAACATAGAGAATGATTTGACAACATTTGAAGCCCATTTCAAGTTTAATAATATGTAAAGATGAAAATATCATTTAAAAAAGCCTGTAGAGTATCCATACAGAAGTATGGTACTGACTTCTAAGTAATTCAAGGCCATGCCCTTCTGAGAATTACTCTACGTGGGCAGGACTCCTTGCCTATCTAACCAGTGCCTGGGATGTCAGGCCTTTTCTCCACTGGCAGCAACTGACAATGATGAATGTATCTCCTAACTTAGAAAGTGCTGTCTCATGTTCACAGGGTTAAGGTCATCATGGCCTCAGACTGAGGTTAGAGTTCACCTGAGTCTCACCTACATCTATGGGGAGAAGTATTGGTCAACACTATCTCCTATATAGTCTTAGAGCTGTTGTTATCTTATGAAATTCAGCCTACGGTGAGAACTGATGTCAACTTAGAAAGGAAGAAAATGGAAATGTCTAGCTGTTCTCTTCAAATACTTTCTGGAAGATGTAGGAAAGCTGCGCACTCCAGGCACCAGAGTAGCAGAAGATTCTAGAAGCCCAGGAGCACTTGGGCTCAAGTAGAGCCAAGTGGCATGTGGCTGTCAACTCCCTCTCTTCCCCCTCCCTCCTGCTTCCTTCCCTCCTCTTTCCTCCTATCCTCTCCCCTTCATTCCTCTCCTTTCCTCTCTCCTCCAGAATCAAAATGCAAACAAACATCTATAATTTATAAATTAACCACTCATCTTCTCTCCTTTTCTTGAAATCTAAGGTAGTAAAATATGTTGCTTGTTTGACAAGCCAAGGGTGATTCAGCCTCAGAACTGTGTTGCTTGAAGTAAGCTTACTCCTTTGATGAAGATAGCACAGTACTAGGTGAAATTGAAATGTTAAGATTATGGGTGAAATTAGTTCCCTTGTTGTTAAATGTTTAGAGTGACATTTTGAAAAGCTAGAAGGAATAAAAATCCATCTACAATAGTACTTCTAGATTTGATAAATGGTTTCTCAATTTTGTGAGTCAGTTTTCATTCTGTTTTTTCTGGGTCATATTTTTCCTTCTGGAATATGAAGAAAATTTATATCATTATGGACTTATTGCTTTTTACACAATAGTAAGGAGAATATTTGGAGGTCATTGAGATTTTAAAATCCCATTTATAAATATTAATACATACTAAAATATGTGATAATTAGTGATGAGTACAAGATTATCATTAAACATTCTTTAGCCAAATAAAATGATTTTAGTATTATATCCTAGATATTCATTTGCTACTTAGAAAATTCATTTAAACTTCTTGTTCTTTAGTCCCTGTCTTAAAAATGGAAAAATTAACTGGAATTTTCATAATGCTTTTATGGAGATGAGTTTTTAAGAAGACCACACCAAGTACTTGACTAGACAAGAGAAGGCCTGGGTGAGGAGAACAAAGCAATTAAAGAAAAGAGATGTGGAACAAGGGAGTGGGGACACAATGGGAAGGAGAGAGAGAGAGAGAGAGAGAGAGAAAGAGACAGAGAGAGAGACAGAGAGAGAAAGAGACAGACAGAGACAGAGAGAGACAGAGAGAGAGAGAGGCAGAGAGAGACAGAGACAGAGACAGAGAGAGAGAGACAGAGAGAGAGAGAGACAGAGAGAAAGACAAAGAGACAGAGAGAGACAGAGAGAGAGAGACAGACAGACAGAGAGAGAGACAAAGAGACAGAGAGAGACAGAGAGAGAGACAAAGAGACAGAGAGACAGAGAGAGACAGAGACAGAGAGAGACAGAGAGAGAGATAAAGAGACAGAGAGAGACAGAGACAGAGAGAGACACAGAGAGAGACAGAGACAGAGAGAGAGACAGAAACAGAGAGAGAGAGACAAAGAGATAGAGAGAGACAGAGAGAGAGACAGAGAGAGAGACAAAGAGACAGAGAGACAGAGAGAGACAGAGACAGAGAGAGACAAAGAGACAGAGACAGAGAGAGAGAGACAGAGCGAGAGACAGAGAGAGAAAGGAGGGGCAGGAATAGGGAATAGTATTGGCCTGTTTTCTGCCATTTTAAGAGAACACCACCACAGATCAGGCAATTTGTAAATGATAGAAGTTTATTTTCATCCTGCCTCTGTAAGCTAGGACACCCAAGAGCATGACTCAGCATCCACGGAGAGCTTCTGGATTCCACCATACAGTAAAGGAGGGCAAGAAAACATGCACAGTGTAGAAAAAGAAAAACAGAGCTGCTTTTGCCTATACATCAAATCCGTGTTCATAACTAACACTTCCACTGTAACAGGAGCCATCCATTCATGAAGAACTCTCATGTCATGGTCACCTCTTATTTAAAGTCCCTCCACTAATTCTTTCTGACATCAATTAGCTTCCACATGCCTTCCTTCTCCCTCCACCTTCCTCCCCCTACCCATCTCCCTTTTCCTCTCCATTCGCCTTTCACTTAGACTTTGGGCTGGAGAATCTATATTAGAAATGGATGGTTTACGTAAACATGTATTAAAATATAGTCAGCTCAATCACAAAATTCAAATTTTAATTTCCTGGAGTAAGTATCACAGCTAATAAAATTCATATTTTCCTGACTTAGATAAAAACATTCCTAGTAACTGTGCCATTTCAGATGGAATTCCAGAACTACATTGACAAGAACAATTATAACAAAACCAAGGAATTCCCAAAGCTTTTTCAATCAACAAAGCAAAACTTTTGTTCTTTCTGTTTACTACTTTGCCTCTTCTAAGACTCCTGTCAATTAAAACATGGATTTTATTTAACACACTTTTAAAGAAGGAGAAATATAATTGGAGGGATTTTAGAAAGCTCCCCTTATTCATAAGGTAGACTGCTCATGATGACTATAGTTTCTAGGATGTTATAAAAAATAGTGTGTTGGGTATAGTTGGTGGATGGGTTGTACTAGTTACACAGTATGTTGTCTGTAAGTAGGGAAAATGCACTTTAGAGATTAAAAAGGCTAGAAAAAAGGATTTTGGACATTTTTGTCACAGCAAAATAATAAATGTTGGGGAAATAAATATGCTTACACTGTTTTAAAAGTTGAAATATATGTATATGTGTATATGTCATATATTACCAAATAAATATGTACTCTTTCTATGTCTCCATTTAGTGCATTTTAAAAGAATATCATGAAACACTTACTTGCTTAAATCCATTGTATTATGTGAAGCTTTTGCTTCACCGACAAAAAGCATTTCAAGTCTCCTGTACATATGAAGATTTTGCTTCCTGTATTTCTTGTCAGAGTAAACATTTCCATTCCAGAGAGAGAGAGAGAGAGAGAGAGAGAGAGAGAGAGAGAGAGAGAAATGGGAAGAAAATAAGACTACAGAGCAATTCTAAGCTAGCAAAATCAATATAGTAACAGCATATCCAGGATCCAAGGCACAATGTAGGCTCCAATCGCCTTCAGAAGTCCTGCGCCTATGATCCCACCTCTTGTCACATGCATGACCTCTCTTGTGACCTCTCTTCACTCAGTGCCTACAGCTTTCCTCTGGAGATGGCTCACGTTCCTGACATCTCCAACATCTTGGCACTTCCAAAGCAACTTAGGCTTCCTTTAAAACTCCATGCATAGCCCACTGAAAGGCTCCTTAGATTCTAGCACTACCATGCATTTTCTCCTAAGCCCTATAACACCACATACCTGCCATGCAAGCATCACACAGATAGTGACATCTTTAATAGTGCTAATCTCATTTGACAGTTTCAGCTGTCTTGTCTGTATTTGCCTTGTCAGCCAAGTTAAATGTGTTCTCACATCTTTTTCCTGGAAAAAACTACAGTTTTTCAAATATTTTTGCTCTATTTTTGAGCTCTTGATCCTCACTGGAAGCTTGGCTAAAGTCATCTGGAATTTCATGTGTCACAGTCCAGATGCTGTGTTATCTAGAGAGGGGAAGAATGGTGGAAGGACTTTAGCTCACTGAAGGACACTTTTGGAGACAGAGTATTCATAGCCTTGTCCACTTTCTTGCTTTCCTATGATGAAATGAGTGGTTCCTTCCACCACACTCTTCTGCCATAGTGTGCCATTCTTCCATGGGATCCAAATCAATGGCGGCAATTGATCAAAGACTAGAATCTCTATAACTGTGAGACTCTACTTATCATCTATCAATCTCTCTCTCTATCTATCTATCTATCTAATCTAATCTATCTCCTGTTATCTATCATCTATAAACTGTCTATCTGTCTATCATCTATCTGTGACCTCCCTGTCCCTGGATATCATTGGCTAATATCAGTCCTTGAGGGCAAAGGGAAAACAGATGATAGAAAAGATGTTCATAAGTCCTGTGAGTACCTACGGTGATGACTATACACCAACTGAGAGGAAACACCAACTTAACTTGGGGAGACTCAATGCTTACATAGTTTTGGGGACTGGAGGTAGAAGCATCCAGGATGGGCAAAGGTCAGGGTACAAGGGTGCCTCTTTAGCATGGGTAAGCATTTCGGGAATCTCAGGTGCTAGCTGAGCAGACTCTTATTGGGAGAAAGGAAGTTGAACCTGTAATCTTAACCAAGGCTACTGGATATTCTACAGGTGTGTGGAGATTAAGGTCAGAGAAGGAGAAGCCCTGCTAAGGAAGGGAGTCTTCCATTTTGTACAGAGACCAGAAGGCTATTGGACAATGGTAGATTTTGACGTCAATTAGCAGGGCAGCATCTGTCTGTCTGTCTGTCTGTCTATCTATCTATCTATTTATCTATCTATCATTATCTATCCTCTTTACAAGTTGATTATCTTAGGCATTTGTCATAGTGGGTGGATTCTAACAGACAATGCTCAAAGTAGCAATACTTAGGCCTTCAGTGCACGCTGGCTAGAAAAATACCCTTACCTATTTTGAACATTTCTTGCCCTGGATTTCGTCAGATCCAAATGACAAAACTGACTATTGGCTCCATCACACACTATTGTTGACTTCATTCTTCTACTATATTAGGATTTCTGTTTGCCATGATCACACCGGAAAACTTATACTGTCACATTTAGGCAATCTGTGGACAACTGAATATAGTCCCTGAAGACAAGGGAAGGCTAAGAACTGCTGTAGAGAAACAAACACCAGGAATCTTTTGCTAGAGTGGTGCCCAGTTGAGTGGGCAGCTTTCCAAATACTTATGCCTGTTTTTTGTTTTATATCTAAGGATTATATTCTACCCATTTTAACTTACCAGTGTGTCATAATAATGACTATTTCTGCTAAAAATAAAAAAGTTAGTAAATTCAAGCAATTTAAAGGCTACCATAATGAAAATACGACTATATGAGAGAAGAATTTAACCCTAAATCACATAACCTTTGAGTTTTAAAGCATTGAAGATACAGCTGACCATACCATCACTTAGGAGAAAAATACCCAGTAAAGGTATTCAGGATGAAAATTATATTTCTTTATTCAGTAATTATAAACTTGCTTAATAATTTAAATGGATGAAACAGTTGGAAGTACTCATTTTGCATTATAAATAGAGCACAGGAATATACTATTCAGTTGAAGAGAGACTTTTATGGCTCTAAACATGAATGTATTATGATAAAGGACTGTTTTTTTATCCCCATATGAACAGAGCACAGCTATAAGCAAGGGCATGATGACCATCTTTATATATTTAGATTGTGCCAGAAAAAGCAAAAGACTTCATCAATATATATTCTTTTAAAAATATGAATGCTTGCCCCTGACTCTAAAAGTCAAAACTGTTACTTATGTAGAATCTAATTTGTAACGAGATCTTTAGCCTGTGAAATTTTAAGAGTTGTCAGTATTATATTAACATTGTCGGAATCTTGAAGAAATACATTGTAATTTGGTTTTGGCCCGTTTGCTTTATTCATTTTATTGGGTATCTAATGTTCTTCTGTTGGATATGCTAATGAGGAGTATTTAGACAACAAGAGCTTGGTTTGACAGAAAATAAAACTATTATTTATATAACTCAGATGTTAATAATTAGTATAGTTTGTGCATGGAAAATTCTCTCTCATATTCCTTGCTTAAGAACAATCTGAACTAATTAGATAAAATTGTCTTAGTAACTCAAAATGTGAAACAGAAAGATTTTCACAAATTATACCAAAAATTAAGTTGTTTTTAAACCCCATTCCCTCATTTCTTTTTATTTAACTTATTAGAATATAAAAATTTTATATTCTTTTATTTTTATTTAAATTAATTGAATGTACAATTTTTTACTATTTTGTATTATTTTTATTTAACTTCATTTGAATGTAATAATAATATAAAAAATTTACATTCAATTAAGTTAAATAAAAAGAAATAAAAAATGAGATAGAGTTCTCCTTGTCTAATCTTAAAAACTGACCCCCTGAATGTAGCTGACCTTAGAAGTTCTATTAGTACGTGTGCTTGATTGGGTTCTTCTGACCCAAAGACCAACATAATTAAGCAATTGTGAAGCCAATTTCAGTGTTTCTCTCCTGGTGCTACTAGGCTTTGGTGGAAGAGTGAAACCTTTTAAACCTCCTGCCTGGTTTTCAAAAAAGAACTCAGGTTTCTACCAGATTGTTGATACTATTTCTGTTGTCAGGACCTGAAGATGCTTCAGTGATTCACGCAAATATTAAGCACAGAGCATCCCTCTAAGTCAGGTTGGGAATAAAAGGCAGGAAGTCACCCACAGAGACAACGTGGAATATTATCTCTGGATGATTTATTGATGGGGCTCTGCTAACTTTCTACGGCCTCTGATCTTCAGTCGACTCCATCCTTAGTCTTCTGACTCTTAAGACTTCAGTAGACAACAGTTCTCTTGCTTTATTCCCACGATGTCCGACCTTGTAGAATTTGAGGTAATGTTGGTGATGCTGTCAAAGGCGCTCTGGTTCCTTGTGGAGTCATGTTCTCCCTCACTAGTTCAACTCTCCGGGGCTCTCACTTCAGTCCTAGTAGGTTTTCTTCTCAATGGCCAACTAGTATTTCTCAAGTTTTGTAACAAGTCACACTGGCTTAAGTTCAGGCATCACGAAAGTTTGGTAAGCTGTTGGTTTTCACCGCAGGTTGGTTTTGTATTGCCGTTCTTTGGTTTGGTTGGTTTTGGTTTTCTTTTAACTCACAGCCTCTGCTTGGAAATGGTAAATAAAATTCACAAATCGGGTTCTTCTGACCCAAAGACCAAGGTAAGGTGATGTGGTATTGTCAGATGTCCTCCCCATTCAAGTGCAAGCGTGTATGTGTGCATTATCACAGAGCTATGGACCTGCAAACACACAAATACATGCATACACGGGACTTTCCCACACTCCCACATACATGAATCAATGTGTATTTTTAAGAAAGAAACGTGAATAAAAGTCACTTTAATTCTACCGGTAACAACAGCCTACAAGCATAAAAGGTCAATAACATCGGCTTGCCTATATATAAAACATGAAGATAACTTTCAAGACAGTTTTGAAAATTCACCGTGACACATGCAAACACTTCATAAGTCATGAAGTGACACACATTCAGATTCCTCAGTTTATGTTGTGTCATTTCTTTGAGTTATGTGCACAAAGAAAGGATTTCCTTCTGTTGGTTTCTTCCATAGCATCTAGTGTGTTCACAGGCAGCATTTAATAAATTTTTACTCATAGAAGTGGACAGATTTTAGAAAAAGGAATCATTTGAATCCTTTCTCTCAGTCTGTAATACCTGGTCCAGTGTGTTTACCTTTGTGCACATAGTGTAAGTAATCAGCAAGGAACAAAGAACAGCCCCGTAGATCCTTGTTTATAAAATGAGGCTGAGGAGTATCTGAGATAGCTAAACGGTATTGAGGATGAATGCAGGACCGGAAGTGTGCAGGATGCCATAATCCTCTGGCCTCGTTACTCTGAAAGAACTTTCTTTTCTTTAATTCCTGAGTGCAGCTCTCTGAATGTTAATGAAAGTGCATGTACCCAATGAGGGGAAAAGGGAGCTGAGATTAAAAACCAACACCAATGATGCACGTAGAATGAACTGATCTAATGGTTTCATGCAATGCTTGCATAAAATTCTCATTTTTTTAAAATGGTGCATTAACAGTTTCTATTTGAGCCTAAGAAACCTTTAAAAATAGAAAAAAAAAAACAGGCTTGGAAATTTAAGGAGTGAATGAGTCTCATGGCAAACAAAATCATCTTGTTTTGTGGTTGTATTTAAAAGCATACTTTTTCAGAAAAGTAGGCATGTTATTAGTCAATATTCAAGGCATTGTCATGTGTACCAAGCTTGCTCAGGCATTTCTTTCTTTCCTTCCTTCCTTCCTTCCTTCCTTCCTTCCTTCCTTCCTTCCTTCCTTCCTTCCTTCCTTCCTTCCTGCAGCTCAGCCTGATTTCTGTCTTCCCGCCCGGTGTGGTAGGGACTTGCCAGGTGCCTGACCTATGGCTATGATTTTTTTTCCCTGTTGTTTTTCACCTGGCCTCTAGTATATAATGCTGGTTTCTCAGTAAAGCTTTGGCATTCTCCTCACCAGAATGACCCGAGTCTGTGGTTTCTGTTAATCCCCCAGTCCTACGCCTGATACTCGGTACCATGGCGAGATGATGATGATGATGATGATGATAATAATAATAATAATAAATTATTTTTTAAAAACCCAGCTCATAGCTAACCTGCTATCTTGCCCACCATAAGGTATGTCACACATGCGGAGCAAGGTCTGGAGAGCATTTCTTCCAGAGTCTTCTTTTCTGATGCTGCAGAGTCCAGGACCACACTCATGTGCCTCAACATGACTGTCATTGCTACAAAAACATCCAGGACTATTATCCCCTGTGCTCTTGTTCCTTGTACAAAATTCAACCCAGAATCCTAAGGGCTTTGTTTTGCTTTGTTCAGAAAGTTCATGCTCACTTTGGCCTATTGGAATCCCATCAAGATATGAAATGCGATAGTCGTTCACCTGTAGTTTTGGAATATTTCATTTCACTTCCTGTATTGAAGGGTGGATAAAGTATCATGTGGCTGAGATCTTAATAAATTTAGAGACCATGTGTTTGATTCCTCAGTGTCATTTTTAATATTTTTACCCTATGGAACATTCTGCTTAATATAGCGTTATCCAATATTGACATAATGTTAAAGGCCCAATGTTCTTATGCATAATATCATAAGAAATAAGCTGTTTTGAAAGCCTATAAGGGAGAATCACTTCAGATATCTCATTTCACAAACTGTTTGGATGCCTTTTCTCATAGGCTACCCAAAAAGTGGCAAGAAGCATTGCTTCACTTTCAAATTATCTTAAATTCAATAAATTAGCAAAGTGAAGAATGTATGTATCAATGTTTTTTCTATCTACTCAATTATATAAATTATATACTGTTCCCTCAGTTATGCAAAATGTAGAATCGATAAAGGTTAATATTGGATTCAATGAGTTAACAGTTTTTCAAACCAGTCTTTTTTAATGTGTAATTTCAGGCCAATAAGACCAGCACTATGCTCTTGAGATATGTTTCTTTGTCATTTGTTCTGTAACTACAACTGGGCAAAGGAATGTTAAAACATTTTTTAAGTTATTTTTGTTGAAACATAAAACTCCCAAAATTAAATAAATAACCATGAAAACTGTGACCATCAGTAGGTATCAAAGTTAACTTATTACTTTGTAGTATACATGCATTAAGATGTTGAATAAAAAAAAAAAGATGTTGAATGCAGACCAGTCTTTTTGTAAATTCTAGTCAATTGTAGAACGTGGAAACATGCTTTTGTTTTGGGGTTTGCCATACACGTAATACATCTGTAGTGAATTAAATGATTTTCAATGAAAATGCTATGAAGAAACAAATGATTTAATATCAAATTTACAGAGATTAGTTTCGAATGTGGAGTAATTGCGTATCTTGGGATTATCTTCTCAATGCACTTTTGGCATTAACTGTTTAAATTGTGTTGATTATTTTTTAATATGGTGTGTTGTTCAAAACCCATAGTGTTTTGTTTTGGTTTGTTTTCATTACAGATTGTTGTTGGTGTATTTTTATAGAAAATGTGTGTTCTTTTATTTTATTTTTTTAATTTTGTGTGTAAAACTGACTGATAGTTTTCATTTTCTGTTCAGCAGGTCTTGGGGTCTTTGGTTTTAGGATTGGTTTCTTGCTGCTAAAATTTTATTTTACAATCAGAAATTCATGCTCACTCTTTAGTTCTTCATTTTAATAAGAAGCATTAATGTGCTACGAATGTGGATTTCTGCAATTTTGGTTAAGAGTAGGAAATGAAATGATTTTATTCTTTATGACTTCAAGGTGCTTATATATGGATGGCTATAGATTTTGCTGTGATTTTTCTCTCTCAATCTTTACAACGTAATGAGGACAACGAAGAAGAGAGCTTAGGAAAATAGAAATTAAAAAAAATTAAATCCACTTAAATTTTATGTTTTATCTTTCCTGTAAGCCTGTGTTTTGCAGCAGCTAGTCAACTTGATTGACAGATAGGAATGAAGGTCATCCTCCTGCCAATGCTGTCACTGGAAGATTGCTTGGTCCATTTGGTCCAAAGGGCAAACTCACCATCTCTAATCATCAGCCTCCCACTAATGAGGCAAGGATCTGACTTTCCATAAACTTAACATTTGCTTCTGCAGGAAAGTAATGGGATGCTCATGCCTGATATGAAACTTTTACAAGCGAGAGATTTTAATTTTAAAATAGATGTCCTTATTGGCACTTCTTCATGTTCATTTTCTGGAGTTGTTAACAAGCTGATACAAGTAGCAACATAAAACTGCAGTGGTAGATGGCCACTTGGTTTTCCATTCAGATCATACCTTCTATTTCCATTTTAAAATACTTAAAGCATTTGGGCCTAGTATATGAGGTACTTGTCTTTGAGTGTTATAGTCAAAAGTGATAATAATATAACCAAGGACTTGAAAGTGCATTATGCTAATATTTTAACCTGCAAACATATATATTCTCTTATTCTCTTGAAATGTGCAATCTCATAGAGGTGAATAATTTTTACCTACTCAACCTTAACAATGGGAGATTAAATGACATGCACATAGGCAGCTCTTAATACATTAAAGGCCCAATGGCTTCTCTTTAAAACTCTAAGATGGTTGGGGTCCCCCCTCCCTCTTTGGAAGTTTTGATGTCTTATAAGTGGTTTGCTTCCCAGAACAGATATTTTTATACATCAACACCTGCATATTCATCCTCATCTTAATCTATATTTGTATGACAGCCATCACTCTGAAATCAAAGCTTTTTTGAATTCTAAATTAAAATGAACTTAATTAGCTGTCTCAAGGAGGTTTGATAGCAAAAGTACTCCAGGGACTAGTCACCTCAGAGACTAGAGGAGTCACTGGGTCTTCTTTACAGTCTCTGAATATAAAGTAACACTCACCAGCTTTAATCAGAAGAGAAGAGTTGTTGCAGAGGTCATTCAAAATGACAGGCTAGAACAAGACAACTGTCCTGGAGATCCAAGGCCCATACAGCACGCTTCAGTCATGGTATTGATGGCATGTAAATTAGTGTAGGTTGGCAGGAGAGCAGGATTTTATAAGAAGAAAGTGGATTCTGTGAAGATCAACAGATAAGACTTAAGTTCATGGGGGAAAGAGAGATCCTTTCAAACTTAAATACCTTGATGTTAAAACACATCACCATTCACTACTATGGACTAAGTATCTACCACAGAAATTGGCTGGGAGCTTTTAAGGAGGAAAACAGAACAAGAATGAAAATTATGGAGTGTGCAGGAAGTTACACCAATTTATATGCATGGGATGCTAGGTATTTCTCTAGAATGATTAATTTTGTTGTAGGTGGGCAGTTGTGGCATAAACTGTATAATGAATGCTGGAACAGCAATGAAGAATAATTAAAAGGTACTTGATGCAGAAATAACTACTGGATGTCTTTGCAGTAAGGTGATGGATTTATCTGGTTGCATAGGAACGGTCAGTTTTGATTGCTTTTCTATTGATGAAGCTATATTACAGCTAGGTTGAGGGAGAAGTTAGGGTGTAGAAATTGATGGCTATGAAAATAAATTTTATTTGAGAAAAAAAATTGATTCCTTCCCAGTAGAAAAGCATTATAACATATTGTTGTCTAGGACACTGGCCAGTTTTGTGTTAGTTTGAAATTTCAGTTCAGTGGTTTTTTTATTTTATACACACAATAAATATATATGTATACATTTATATAATACACTACACAATCTTTATTTCTTGTATTATTTTATTAGCTTATCAATTAGTTATCAATTCTTTCACATTGATGCATTTTTTTTTATATTTGAACGAGAGTCATGTTTTATCTTTTTTTGTTTGGAGGTTTTTGTTTGTCAAGACAGGGTTTCATTGTATAGCAGTCTTGGATGTCTTAGAACTCATTCTGTAGGCTAGGCTGGCTTCAAACTCATAGAAATATATCTGCCTTCACTCACACCCCAATCCCCAAGTGCTGAGACTAAAGGCATGTACCACCACCACGTGACATTGTTCTGTCTTTTTGTAAACCTTTAAACTAGCAGCTGTCTGGATTATCTGGGATATAAATCTGAAGTGCAGAGAGAAGGCAAACTGTCATGGGGGATAACATCCTTTGGTGCTCTTGGTCAGAGGCAGCAGTCCTAGACTTGACTAATCCTTTAAGACATTTCAAAACCAAAACCAAGACAGGGCTTCTTGCTTTAATGACAGGGGAATTAACAGAAATCAAAGAAGAGTCAGAAATGAAGTAGCAGGTCTTAAGTCATGCTAGTGAAAGAATTGCTTCTCACCTTGGCCTGCCTAGAAGGCATAGCCTAATATCTGTCATTTCCCATGTTCTTCCTTCGGCCCTGATCTCTGCAGTCCTGGATGCACAGTCTTTGGCATCCCAAACATCTTTGATGAAAACTACAGAAGTGAGGAAGCTATGTGTGCCCTTCTGAGCAGTGGGATGGAATCCTCTCTGCCCTGCTCAAGATGTGAATCATTTCTGGCTAGAATGTCCATGATGTGTAGGCCATCCAGCCATTGTAAGTTAGTTGTCACTTAGATTATCCTGTAGACTCTCATAGTACTATAGTTGTGTGTTGAAGTAAACATCAATTTACTCAATAATGAGTGAAGAAATGATAGGTAACAATTCGAGTCTTCCACGGAGAAAGTCACAAAGTGTTTGTTTAAGCAAAATGAGAAAGACGTTCATGACAATTAGGAAAAGAAAAATAATAAATAAAAGAAACCAATTGCCAAAGGTGCAAAGGTCCACAGAAGAATAAATCTCTCTATGAACTTGTAAACTTGGTAAAATAAACCTGTGCTCCATTTGTTGTTTTACCTCAAACCACAGAAGTCTAGAAAACAGTTGCTATGTGCTTACCGTTTGGTTCCTTTCAGCCTCAGCACACATGTTGTCGGACCTCAGTCAGGACAAGAAGGATGTGAGTATGATGTGATAAGAGTCTTCAACCACAGTAAGTCATTTACTACATAATTAACAATGTTCTATTTTTTTATCAGTTTTTGATAATCTCTTTTGTGCCTAGGGTATCAATTAAACTTTACCATGTACATGTATGAAAAAGAAAAAGTGTAGCCAATATACTAGAATTTTCACTTCTAGGGTTTTGTTATCAAACTTAGAGTCACAACTTGTTTCCCAACAAACCAGGTTCAGCTAATTAGGTCCATCCCTGATAAGCTAATTAAAGTAGCCAAATGAATGGCAGAAAATTAGGGAGATTTATTCAACGTGTACATATGGGGAAAGAGGAAAAATGATCAGATGATTTCTCCAAGTCTTATTTTCTGGGTCCTGACATAAGGCTAAGCTTTAAATAGAGGGCTAGAATTATCAATATCTAGGTCCCCAGCAAAGGTGTGGGTCTGCCCACCCACTGCCCCACCATTGTCTCTAACAAAGGTGATCTAACAAGTTGTAAACCTTTTGGGGGTATGGAAGGTTTTCTCTATGGTTTAGGCTTTTCCTTCTCTCAGCATGAGATTCCTGGACGATTGCAGTTTCTAGGGGTCCATTGTTTCAGAAGACTGATAGTTAAAGTGAGGGACACCAGTGTCTCCTCAGACTCTCTCCATCTGTGCAGGTCGGTCACACTTTCAGGCAACCCTTGGGGTGGTGGGACATGTGTTCAGTGGATCTGGGTGATGGCTGTACTTGACATGGTTCCCAAAGGGAGTACCCTGTTTTTCCATATTATGCTGGAAAAGTGCCTGGTCCAGATCTCAACACTTTTTCTCATATAATTTACAAATATGGAGATAGCTATTGATAAAAAAAAAAAAAGAAAAAACCACCAAAAGACCAACTTCAGATAAAACCAAACTGGCAAAAATCCTTGACATTAAAAAATAAATTCTCAGGTTACTGTTTTTTTCAAAAATTAAACTTTTAAACTCTCAAATTATTTTTAAATCTATTATTAGGATAGAAAGAATGTAAATAACCTAAATACTCCTTAAAATGTAATTGTCATAATTTAATATAGTATTATTCACTCATGGATAATAATTCATATGAAATTGGTATATTAACAAATAATCATTTTTGTCTTCTTTGTGTAGCAGATTGACCTCAACTAACTGAAGTAAGCTAAAGTCGAGATCTGTTGTGGGAATGGAAGGAAGCCAGGTATCTATGTTTGTAAATTCCCTCCACATTAATCTCTTTAGCTGCTGACCTTCGTATTTATTTTAAAAATGCAATGGATGCTAACTCACAATAATTTATGTAACAATTTACTGTCTCTTGCCTAGCACCATATTTATCATTCTAGAGGAGAGAGAGGCTTGGATCCTTTTGTAATAGGGACATTTTTCAGGAAATTTTGCTTTTCTAGACAACTGAGTCACTAGAAAGAACACACGGGCTGGCAGTTTATATTCTAATTATTTATAAAAGGACACCTTCACATGTTACGGTGCATATCAACAGAAAGAACTTGTATATGACACAGCAGCTTCGTCCCATTCTTGCCCAGGCTCAGCTATTTTAGTTATCATGTCAATAGTGTTGCATATGAACCAGGCATTTTTCAAGCATTTTACTTGCATGAAGACATTTAACGAAAACCCATGATGATCGATCGAAGAAGGCAAAGTCATTTCATCTGTCTTCTGCAGGCCCTTCATTTCCTTAAGCTGCTGATTCACACCCATGCAGGAGCCTCAGCGAGCTTTTCCATGTGCTCACTGGACACTCCCTCTGCTTTTGGTGTGCCGCATAGGTTTCCCACTGTTCACACCTACTCCCACCCTTAGTCCTTCCCCAGGTAATGATTGTTAAGAAACTCAGTGTGAGCAGTGACCTTTCACCTTCACTGTCTCATATAAAATCTTCAGCTGCCCTGTGGTGAATACTTGTAGTTCTGTTTTCTACAAGAGAAATGAACATAAGCCTCAGAACAGCAAAAGAGTAAGCAATAACCCAACGTGTGACATGGCCTAGCTTCCTTGTTATTAACTTCTACATGACTTACAAGTGACACCAATATACTTTTGGTTCAGTTTCTAAGATTAAGACCATAACCAGAATGGAGAAAAGAAAAAAAAACAATTAAAGTGATACAAAATGTCAATCTAAAATTATGGATAGAAGAGAAAATAAAATTGATGTTTAACTTTATCATATGTCTGAAAATCTATACATTCTAAGCTGCAATTTCTTCTCACCCGTTCATATAACACTGTAGTTAGAATAGTGGTTTGCCAGGTTATTCATAGGGAAGCAGAATTCCTATTGCTCAATATATTATTGAAGGCATAGGATAGACTGAAAACATGCTTTCGTTTAATTCATATGTGAATCTATTTCTATTGTATATTTGATCAACTTCTGGATAGGAGACCTAGAGAATATTCCTACAGGCTCTGGAATTAATAATGAGCCTAGGCTAGCTCTGTGTTACTTCTTTATTTCAGGACAAGGGAAGACAGTGAGGATGCACACTTTCGTCTCTATGTCAGTTCCCATCTCATCTCTTGCAGGAGGAAGCGTTCCTGCTGATAGCTGAGTAAGATACTGAGCTATGGGTGCAGCACAATGTCATCTGGAGCAGAACAATAGTACTTGGTTTTTCCCTTGGTCCCTGGTCTATCTAATCTCAGGTTCTTGGCCACTGAGCAGTATTAGGCATAGACTCCATTTCATAGAGTGAGCCTCAAATCCAACCAGGTAGTGATTGAATACTCCCACAACTTGTATGCCACTACTGTACCAGTATATGATGCAGAGAGGTCACCATTGTCGATTAAAGGATTTATGGCTAGTTTGATGTTTACCTTTCTCCTCTGGTAGTTTCAAAGTATCTTCCAGGACTAGTTCAGTAGGAGTAAAGGCATTAGTTACACACCAGCTCAGTATTTCAATGTTCAATCAGATATGTAGGCATGCTCCTTTCTTTTCTTTTCTTTTCTTTTCTTTTTTTATATTTTTATTGGATATTTTCTTTATTTACATTTCAAATGTTATCCCCTTTCCCAGCTTCCCCATCTCCCAGAAACCCCTTATCACATCCTCCCTCCCTAAAAAGATAATCCATTGGTTCATAGATCACTACCCTCACATCCAATTCAACACATGACTGTCCTCAGATGCAAGGGAGTCTGGGAATCGTAATTTCTGAGTGAGGCAATGGAAGTGGCACAGGTATTGTATGATTAGAATGAAGGATGAGGAAATGGGTATTGGCGGTAATTAGTAATCTTTGCCACAGTGTCTAGAACCCTTAGGGCATAAATGTGTATATGAATATTTTGGCATAATATGGGGGGTAGAGGTGAAGGTATAGTGATGTTTAGCATCCAAAAAAGCTCAACTTATTTACCTACTTGTTTGTGACATTAAATATGGACATGATTGCTAGTCTGGGATGAGAATCTCATCTAAGAAATGGGTTCATCAAGATTAGGATGTTTGTTTATACATGCAAGTATTCAAACAGATACACTTCATAATGTCAATTGGTGGAAGTATCTTGTCAATGGGCAAAACAATACTCTCAATGTAAAGGCATCATGCACTCATCAGGTTCCTAGAGTAAAAATGGATTTGCTCATGGTTTTGTGAAGGAATAAATACCAGAGAGTGAGAATTTACCACAACTCTTTCAAATCCATGCATGAAGGTAGTGTAAGTGAAATTTTTAGAAATGAACTCCGAAATAGAAAAGTCAAAAATTTTGACAGAGAGCGAGGGGGGGGGGTGATACAAGAGGGCTCTGAAAGAGGAAAGGTAATGGGGAAGCAATGCAATTGTATTATAATGTGAAAAAGTCACCCTACTAACTCTAAGCTCAGACTGCTCATTATTTCAGTTCTAAGCTGGTCCTTTTCGTGAGTAGTCTCTATCAAAGGGAACCTGAGTGGTTTAAAAATAAGGGGGAAAATAGAGCAAATGGGACTAACAGGGTGGGATCGGTTTTATGCCAAATATCCTTTACCAAAAGAATAATAGAATTAGATCTCAGGCAGAATAATGAGCATTCAAGCCAGTGAAGCCTCATACTGAGACTATATCTCAGAACTCTTTGTGAGACACCTTTCATAAGTTCTTTGCTTAGAGCGGGATTTGTGCTTCATTGAGCCTGACATAGCATATCTTTATTCCTCAACGTTCATTTATACATAAATGATCTCATTCTCTCTCTCTCTCTCTCTCTCTCTCTCCCCCACCCCCTCCCTCCCCCTACACTCTTCCTCTCCTTCCCCCTTCCCATCCCCCACCCCTACCCCTACCCCCTCTCTCCCTGTGCCCCTCACCCTTCTCTCCCTCTCCCCCTCTCCCCCTACTCCTACCCCCCACCCCGTGTCCACGTGTAAAGATGAAAGCATTTAAGAGGCTCTTGCCTTCCACTATGTGACTCCTGTGCCTTAAATCCAGGTTGCCAGGCAATTACTTTAACCTGCAGAGCTTAACTGGGCAAGCCTTATCTATATAAAAGATAAAATATCACCTCAATCAAAAGCCTTTTGAGATCAGTTTTTACCAATAGAAACTTGATACTTCAGTGGCTTAGTAAGGTTCAGAGTAAACAGTCAATGTAATGATTATTTGTCTGATGCCCTGACCACTACACTGTAATCACAAACACCACTTAAAGAACTGTAGTTCTTAAGAACTACACTTAAAGAAAGGTAGTTTAGGAATTACCAGGAATTTGCATTGTGAACGATAAAAGAGCTGTCACTCAATAGAGGGCAGAGGTCTCTTGCCAGTATCCTTCTGAGGTATGCACTTGAAAGTAGACTTCTGTAACTAATGAGTGAGTTGCTGAAGAGTAGTAAATGGGAAGGCTTAGTAGTAAATGGGAAATCTTAGGAGTAATGATTAAGGACTAAGGTACTAAGAAGAATTGGATTGTGGGAAGTGGGATGGATTATGTTCAAGGACTCAAACCTATCACTTGCTTCTATGTAATCTCTGAAAGGGAATATACCCAAAAGTTCCTTTAGCTAATAGATTATTTAATTCTTATATTTCCTGTGATTTATTTTGATTAACTGTCATAACTTTAATTTTACTATATTTTTTTCATTGTATGGCACATAGAAAAATCTTTATTATAGATCATGAGCAAACATAACTAGCATGAAATCTTTGAAGCATTATTTGAGTTCAAAATTAGAACAGAATATGTCTGCATTCCAAGTTAATTGACAGTGCTCTACAACACAGAGAACCGCACAGACTATATGCTTCTCTAGCTTGTCACAGTATGAAAGGAATATTGTACACATGAAGAAAAGTAAGGAATGAAGAAGATTCTAACCCTTGGGCAAGACACACTCCTAAAATGTTTACACATTTTTGTTTAAAGATTGTCTTGAGAAGAGTAAAGTACAGTATCACAGGACTGTAGACTCTCTGATCTGAATAGTAACTATAGAGACCCTTTGAATCGCTAAGTTTCTCTTCTCTATGACCAGTGAGAAGCAGGGCAGCCAAGGTGACTATGAGAAGTCAGGACACAGACAGTGTCTCAAAACTGCAAAATCTGTCGTCTGACACTGCTTTTGTTTGAGATTTTTTCCTTTACAGCTGAGAAGATTTGTAAGATTACAGTGTCCCTAAGATCCACTCTCCTACATTCCCAATAAACAGACTTAGAGAACGTAGTTTCTCAGCATGTCTTCTCTACCATAATTTTCTCTTTATAAAAAGCTTTGTGCACCTTAAAAATATTCTCAACCTTATTGTCTTTACTATCTTTTTTTTCTTTTAGCATGACCCAGTTCTTTCTTTAAAGAGAATTCTCTACTTACTTTTTCTCAGATCAATACTTTATTAAATAAAAATCACTTTCTTATTGCCTTCCTAATAATCAACTACTTTTAAAAACTGCAGTTGATGTCTTTAAGAATAATTTGCATATTTTACCAATAAAAGTTCATTTGAACACACACACACACCAGCCTTAAGGTGTTTTAGATAGTGATATAACTGTTCATATTGCATGTCTTCTTAGCATAATCTTATAATTAAAAACCCATTTCACCATAGTGATAGTGGTGGAACAGAATAATTTTGTGATAAGGCAGGGTAGTATCTTTTTTTGGTTCCATTCCATTTGTCAGAGTGTTGAAATTATAAACCTCATTTACTCAAAAGTACCACGATGTATTCCATTACACATTAAGACAATTTATGAGTAAAGCTGCAGGTGACCTGCTTGCATAGAACTGGGCTCTTTGTAAGAAATTGCTCTGAGTCATTTCAGAACCATTTGTTCTCTTTGTTGGTGGTTTTCAGCAGTCATTGCAAAATATGCTTGGAAGGTAATACCATGAAATAGAGGCAGGCTGGCAAGATCAGGCTGGCATTTACTTGGGATTTGTTTTGATGGTTTTTCATCACTTTCCACTGCCCTGGGGTGTAAAAACAAGACTAAGATCTTTTCTGGAGTTCCTTAGCTATGGTGCAAGAAGAGACCACAGCTACAATGCTTTCTGACCTAGGAGATGTTCCTGAGCCTCATAGGAAGAAAGAACTTGCAATGAATGCAAGGGCATTCTGCCATGCCTTGCTGCCTGTTTCAGTAAACCCGCTCTCTGTGATGTGTGTGTGTGTGTGTGTGTGTGTGTGTGTGTGTGTGTGTGTAAGGTTTTCTGACTCATGAGACTCAGACAGTTGGTGAACCCACTTCACACTTTTAACGCTGTGATAAAATTGTTTGTTAATAAGTTAATTTCTCATTGTGGCAAGAATGTGTGAATGCAAAAATGAGAGAACTTGAAGAAGGTGTTCTTCATTTATATCATACTTAGTATTACACTCTCGCCTGTGAAACATCATAAAAGATCATAGGACAAAAATTAATATGTTTGGATGAAAACCATCTCACAGATTTAGAAGCATTTCTCTGTAGAGTAATTTTTTTCTATCAAAATGAATTAGCAACTTAAAAACACTACTGGGCCCTACCTTGCTTAAAAGATCCAGATCAGAGGGCAATTCAATATCAATTTGTGTTGTTTCAAAGTATATTTTAGAAACTAGAGAGCTCAACTGCTATTCCAGAGAGGAGCTTTATAAATAACCTTAACACTTTGGGCACAAAGTTCTGTTTTTTCTCACTTTTATTTATGGTCTTTGGAAGTCACTTGAGTTCCTGCAAAAAGCTCCCATTTTTATTACTGTAGTTTAATCACTTTCAATGTAATGATTCATAACATTTTTACAATATTCACTACCCATATTTTTTTGTAGTCAGCTTGTAAAACTGTGGCAAATTGAAAGCCTTGCAGAATTAGATATGGGTAAATCCATTCTTCCTCATACAGTGTCTATCTGCCACATCTAAGTGACGTCAATTGTATGTTCTCAGTTTTTAGAAGGTGATTCGGTTATCCCACGATCTCATATATTTAACCTGAGAAGCTGGGACCAGAATGACTATTTTAAGACACACACACACACACACACACATATACACACAGTTTTTTTATTTTACATATATATATTCCCCCTCTCTTTTTCTCTTTCTCTTACAGTCCTTTGCATATATATATATATATATATATATATATATATATATATATATTGGCTTCCAGTTTATGTTTTTATGGGATTCCTGCATGCTAATGCATGGGTGTCTGTTCTTATATCTGTTTCTTGTTCATTTTTTGGGGGGAGGGTGAGCTCTTTTTCTTCTGGTTGTTTTGTCCTATTTCACTGTATTAGTTTTTGTTCTATATTATTTCATTATTTATTTTAGAAACCATTTTTTTTGTTTGTTTGTTTTCTAGTGAGGAACAGAAAGGGGCTGGATTCTGATGAGGAAAAGGTGGAGAGAAGCTGGGAGAAGCAGGAGTGGAAATTATAATCAGTATATATTGTGTCAGAGAAAAATCCATTTTTGATAAAAGAAGAAAAGTGTGTTGTCTTACATAAAACACAGTTGAGCGTTTTAATGAGCAGATCTTTATAAAATGCCTGGTACAATGCTGGGCACCCAACAAAGTCTGCATAAATGTTAAGCTCTGACTAGACTCATGAACAGTACCCATTCAACTACAGGATTTTCTTCCTTAAGATTTTTGTTATATTACATTATGCTTGTTTATGTGTATGCAGGGCATGTATATATATGACATGACACTTGTTCTTTATTATGATTTTTGTTACGCTGTGTGTGTGTGTGTGTATGTGTTTGCAGGGCATGTCCTTGGCATGGCACTTGCTTTGAGTCAGAGGATTCCTTGCTAGAGTCAGTTTTCTTCTTCCTTTACCCCATGGATCCCACATACTGAATTCAGATATTCAGTTTGATGGCAAGCACCCTCTCTGAATCCATTCAGCAGCTCTAACTATGAACTTTTATTAAAAAGATATATGAAGATTGATGATAATTAATTGACATAATGGGTATGGTATTGTTAGACTCAACAAAATACTGTATTATAACTTAATTAGAATGTGGTAGGAAGATAAGAGTGAAAAGGTAGACCAGAAGGAGAAACAAGTGTCTCCAGGAAGGAGCTGAGCTGTGGAGGAAAGCACTGAACACATAAATGGTGGTGTCTTTTCTATTTCTTCACTAACTTCAGTGCCTAGTGATATATCATGTACTAATGCAATTTCAGTAGAATGCCAATTTAGTAAGATTCTTGTTTTCAGATATTTCATGAGTCTAAAAATTTTGCTAATACCCATCTCATGTTTGCTTTAACCTTTCAGAGGTATCATTTATATGCCATTGACTGTAACTATTGAAAAATGTACAGTCCTAACCCAGAGTTCTTCAAGTTTTGTCGGTCAAGTATTGGGATTTAAGTAGCTTTTGTGAGGATGGACACCATGAAGAGACATGGTACAGTGGTTGGATGGGATGGTCAGGGACCTTTTCCACATGCAAACTCTCCTGGCCATAGCCAGCTTGGCAGGTGGGTAAACAGAGACTTGACAATTTCCAGCATCTTCATTCACAGTTGTTGGTGATTAGGCAAAATAAAAGGTCAAAATTTGGTGGAAGAGATGTTTCAAAACATTTTTTCTGAAAGTCACCTAATCAAATTATTGACTATCCGTGGAGTTCTGTCTGAAAGCAACAGGGTATAGATCTCAGCCTGGAACTTAGAGGATGTCTTGCATAGGTACAGAATGTTTGAGACTGGGTAGTGTCAACCCTCATTTAATAGTCCTGTGTACCACCACCTACATAAGCCTCCTTGAAGTTTCAGCAGTCTATAGTGATCAGAAGTCACATTCTGCTCCTACAGAGAACATCCCTCTTCAGTCCTCTAATTACTTTAATTTATCCTAACCAAGACACGGCCTCAAGTTTTTTCTCCTCCTTGGGGCCTTTTCAGAACACTTCTACCTTCAGGAAATTATGTATTGCCTAGAATCCTGGTGGGCCATTACTGAACTATCCTGCATTTTTTTCTTTTGCCCCCAGGACTCAACTTTATTTTCCCAAGGATCTTATAAGGGCTGTGGAGAAATGCACTGTGTTGTATGGCTTCCATCCCTAATATTTTTAATATTGAATTAGCCATGTAGTAAAACATACTTAGTATTGCTTACTGGGTTTCAATATACCAAATGATCTATTGACTTGAAGTCTGATTTTTCATACTTTAACATAATTACACATCTGTGAATGTGTAGTCTTTCTTAGTGAAAGCTGTGTTGGCAGCTGTATGATATTCCCACATGCTTCAGTAAATGGTCAGGGATGCTGACTCAAATATTCAGTTCTGTCTGAGAAGTAAAGTAAAATAATTCCTGTACAGATAATTTAAAATGAAGTTTCATTGAAAATCTCAGGCCTTGGTAATAGAGCCCAGCATAGACAAGATTTCTATGCCCTCAATTGGGTGGCAGTATATTCCCAAACATGTTTTATCACTGGAATGGCTTATGAGACAACTCGCATGCATTTGCTTTTCTCATTTAATGACATGGAATGAAATTCATGGGTGAGGGGGTGGCAAAAGCCACAAATGTCTGTTAGTCAGGGTCTCAGATGTTCGTATAGACACTAGGACAGATCCATGAAGAAGAGGAACAACATGTAAAGGGAATGGCTGAGGGAAAATGAAGGAAAAGGAGCAGACGGAGGCTGGAATAATGGGATCATGATGCCAATCTCACCCATTGAACGAGAGAGGAGGGAAAGAATGAAGGAGTGCCAAGAGCCATCTAGGAGAAGCTAAAAGCTAGCAAGTGACCTTCCTGAAATGATTCCAACATGGACTAAATTTTATGATGTATTTGCTTCTTTACAGAAGGTCAAGAGGATTACATTTGAGGAAAGATTCCTGCTATGAATATGTTTTTGCTGTTATTGTTAAATGTATAACAATCACTAGGTAGTGACCACCCTTTTGAGCAGAGTTTTGTAGACCTACAAAGATGCACTATCTTGTATTGATGCTATATAGACAAATAGATAATGATTCTATAGAATCCCTGACTTGATTCATATAATTATAGGAAGACAGTTTTGAGAGTTTAGTCGCTTTGCTAGAAAGATGTAATAAAGTTACAGTAAGTAAATGTTACATAGTAAGAAATACAATGAAATATCATAATTATACTAAAAAGAGAAATAGACTCAGGAAAAATTTGTGTTCAAGGAAACACATTTAGGTCCAAGGATAAAGTCACAGGTGTGTACTACTATGATAAGGCAAGGCCATGAAAACTGTTGCTTTGAACTTATAATGAGCATATTATCATGAAACACTGCTTTGAACTGTTTTCAACATCTTTCTGAAACTCCCATTTTATGTAACATATTATCTCTAAGGTAATGTTCTAAAGAACATTCTATCTAAGAAACTATAAAAGACCAGTGAAAAGAAATAAAGTTTTTGTTTGGATTTTTTTGGCTTGGGGAACTCTTTCCCACTCATCCATCCATTCATCCGTCTATCTATCTATCCATCTAAATGTATATGTCTGTTAGTTTATATGTACATTTATTTATAGGTATATATATGTAAGCATGCTTGAATATTTGTGGAGTTGATTGTGACAGTCAGTCAAGCCTGGCCACAGTAGGGGTATATGAGAGTTTGAATTTATATGCATCTGTGCACATTTGCCTGAATAAAACATCTTAATTCTCTTCCTTTCCTTCCTTTCTGGTCCACAGAGTCAACTGGCATATCCAGAAAAGTTTCTGACTGATTCATCAAAGAAAGGAATACCAGCAATAAATCCTTTTACTTAACTCCCTGCTGTTTTACTCTGAGGTGCAGAGACTGTAGTTTCTGGCCTCAGAGGAACTCAGGTAGGTCAGTTTTCACTGCAAAGTAACTTAGACTTAAGACAGGTAAACACTTCATTATAGAAAAAGCAACCCTAAATATCTTGAAAGAACAAGTCTTGCCCCCACAGAAGCTCTTCCCCCTTGGCTATCTTTAAGAGAGAACCTGAAAGAAGAACAGCCAGGGCTGGCCCCTGGCAAAGGAGGGAAAGTTGGATGGAAGCTTCCTAGACTGTAGTATAGTTATACAAATTCTCAAATCACATCACTATCAAAGAATTGTCCTGTCTGGGAACAGTGGTGTTTCCTTTGTGATAGTGTGCTTGATCATTCACTGAGATTACCTGGGAAGGCATATGGGAGCAATGTCAGTAATGGTCTCATTAGCCTTGTCTATGAGATCTCCTGTAATGTTGGTCAGAATGAGTCATTCTCAAGGCAGCCCCAAAGATGTTCCAAGTGTAGTGCCATTATGAAGTACTATGTAGACACACAAACACAGGGTTTGATATAAAGGGATCAATATCTGTGGATAGAGGACAATACCAGGGTTGCTGTATACAGAATCCATACAGGTAGTGAGTCCATTTAAGAAGGCTATGAGGTCAAGGAAGAGTCAAATAGAAAAGGTAGAAAGTTTTTATTTTTCTGAAGTTATGCCAGATCTGGCATGGTTGTGAAAGGATGGTATGACATGGTTTCTACCTCTAGAACAGACTCAACAGGATGTGGATCTCCTTCAGTGCTGATGATTGCTGTAGACATAAAACTTGTTTGCATAATAATGTACATATTTTACTTCATGGTCCTCCTTTATAGAATGTTCTCCCTGCCATGATTAATGCTCCGTGATAATCACAAACAGAATGATTTCAGGAAGTGAGAATGTGTCTGGTAATCTTCAGCAAAATGATAATGCTGTGACCTTCAGGATATTCTTTAAGGCTGTGGGAAAAAACTCTGAAAACATAAGTTCAAGAATACATAAATCAGTGTAAGAATTGTTCTTTACAGGATTTCTCAACTATACAAAATATAAAGATTTACTATGAATTGTTTGAGGGGGCTTCACATACCTGAAAGAACAGAGACAGCTGCACTAATGAGTCAGCTTAATCAGAAAGATATTAAGAAAGGAAACACAGTTTGGTCAATAGAGGAAAAAGACATGGGTCATGAAAGAGAAAGGACTAATTTTTTTTTAAAAGGCTCAGATGGTTATATAATATTAGTGGTAAAATGATGGTCTTCTCCATCAACAACTCAACTTAATCCAGATATTCTTCTGCATAAAGGAAGTAGTTTTATGTACAATCCAAATAGAGGTTGAGGATGGACAAAAAAGTCTGGTATCAAGAAAAAAATGATGACATAATGATATTTCCACTTTCTGGGATCACTTAATACTTTCTAATAATAAATATTAGAATTGCCAAGATGAAAAAAATAAAATTTCAATGATTAAAAGAATATATTGAGGTAGGTAAGAATTATAAAAATTAGTTTCAATGCTGTTGTATATGCACAAATAAGAACTTGCTAAATTGTATATATATACTATATATATATATATATAGTATATATACATTTATATATGTATATTGTATATATTATACTTTAAGCTAATATTCTCACATAAACATATATATGTTATAATATATATATCATATTATACTTAAGGCTAACATTCTCACATAAAAATAACCTCTATGTCTAGATTTGGCAACCACACATGCTGTGCCAATGAACAGCAAAGGACTTCCCTCTTTTTTTTTTAAATGTGTTTGCTGTCTAGCTCATTTGTCTCAAATGCGCTTTGTATTTCAGTTTCTATTTTTAAGAGTCATGGAACTAAGGTTATAAAATGGAGTGATCAAAAGGGAACCTCGGGTAAATGATTGAACTGATTTGAGATTCCTAAGGAAGTAGCTTATTTAAATAAAAGACTGGGCTTTGATTTTTCAAGAGAGAGGAGATTACACAGTCCGCAGCTTGCAGCCATCACAGACTATGAGTATTTTTCCACCTCTCCCATTCACCCCTTCCTCAGAACCCTCTCCTAAGATAAGGCTGGTCCTCAGAAAGGTTAAAATCTTCCTGATAGAGAAAGAGTCTTAACAACACAAGTTGGTGATGAATTGTGATGATGTTCATCATCCTTGATGCAAAACATGCCTAGACATAGTATTGGTATAGGCAACATGTCCCTCTATAATTTACGTTTAAGCTATAACCTCAGTGGAATGGCCCTGAAGTTGAGGTCTTTGGGACAAAGCCAAGGTTAGATAATGTTATAATGTTGGGATCTTCATGAAAGGATACGTTGTTTTCTGAGAAAAACAAAAAACAAAAGAGACCATTCTTGCTGTCTCATGAGGACTCAGGAGACAGAATGATCATCTGTAATCCAGGAAAGGAGCTTCAAGAGAAAAATCTTCTGACACCTCAAAAACTTGTCCTTTCGAGCTGTAAAACTCTGAGAAGTTAGTGTGGACTGTTTAACTCCTCTGTCTGTGAAGCCTTTTCATGGTCCAATGAAAAGACTAAGACAAATACTTAATGGAGGAAGCTCAGTGTCAAAAGGAACAAGCTTCTTTATTTTACACAGGAAAATATTTTTGGAGAAATTTGCATGCTGAGATACTGACATACAGCTGAATCCCTTAGGTCTTGTTATGCCCGTTGCTCCAGTTGCTGCCTTTCTTGATGGCTGTGTGGCTCTGTGGTTGGTCTGTCAATTATAATTCTCTGAAGAAGAAGCCCATTGGGTCAAAAATCATAAAACTATTTGTGATAGCTCATAGAATTGTAGATGGACTAGAAAGTCAGATGCAAGTCCATGAGCTATTTTTTTATACTCTCCTCTGATAAGACATGGTGCATTACACCGAATAGCTACTACTCTCATTACCATTGTGAGGAAAATAAAACCACCTCCTCTTTTTATTTAAATAGTTTTTACCAGCAGAATCTCACTCATGCATCACCATGATTAGCTGCAAGGGAGGCTGGGAAAATAGTTAACATTCTCAGCACTTTTAAGAAGAAGAGCTCTTTGTGTTCTCTAATGATTCATGAGTAGCAGACATAATCAAGCAAGAATGATATTCACTTGTTGGGTAGAGGAAACATATGACACTGTATTAGAGTGAGCATCACCTCTACCTCAGTCATCCTTGCATCTTCAGTGGCTGAAGGTGCAGATTCAATAGCTATTTCTTGGAGGAGTACATGCTTCTAAAGAATTGCATTGCATCTAAGCTTCTCAAATCTCCCTCCTCTCCTCTCCTCTCCTCTCCTCTCCTCTCCTCTCCTCTCCTCTCCTCTCCTCTCCTCTCCTCTCCTCTCCTCTCCTCTCCTCTCCTCCCCTCCCCTCCCCTCCCCTCCCCTCTCCTCTCTCTCCTCCCTCTCCCTCTCCCTCTCTCTCCTCCCTCTCCCTCTCCTGCTCTCTTCTCCCTCTCCCTCTCTCTTCTCCCTCTCTCTCTCTCTCTCCCTCTCCTTCTCCCTCTCCCTCTCCATGTTAGTTCCTAGGAACTCTGGGGGGTCTGGTTGGTTGATATTGTTCTTCCTATGGGATTGCAAACCCCTTCAGCTCTTGTGAAGGATTTTTTTTGATCAGATTATTTGAAGTGGGAAGACCTACCTTAAATGTGGGCAGCATAGTCCAGTGACAGCATAGCTAAAGGGAGCTGGAAGAAGGAAGCAAGACATGGTGCTAATGATTCATGAGTAGCAGACATAATCAAGCAAGAATGATATTCACTTGTTGTGTATATTTTGCCTGATTGCCTTCACCCTCACTTGGCAAGTTCATCTACCTGGTCACTACAGCAGCTGATGCTGATTCCAGATTCTTTGGAGTTCTAATATAGATTGATAACAAGCAGTTCTTCAGGAATCCTTCAGGCCATTTGTGTCAGATTAAGATTGATAAGGCATCCATATTTAATGACTGAGTGAATGCTGGGTTTTTGGCTTCCCTAGTGTGAGCCAGCCATTGTTGGATTATTCAGACCACATTCAATAAGATAATCTAATAAAATCATTTTAAATGCATTTATTTTATCAATCCAGTCCTCCAACTGTTTAGCAAATTGTTGATCACTCTTTAATCTTCTGTTTTCCCTGTTTGCTTCAGTGAGTTACATGATGAGTTAATGCTGCACTCCTGTTTGTCTCTGTACCGCACTATCCCACTGTGGTCTAACCTCCTGTATCAGGAATTACTCCTTTATAATTTGCTGCTATGTGTAGCATCTAACATGGACTCTTCTTACCATATAGTTAGTGAATGTTTACTGAACAGTATATAAGATCATTGTCTATAGGCAGTACCCTACCTACAGCAAACTGGAGAAATAATGAGATGTGTTGTCATACCAGGCATTTGTGTGATAGAGCTGATATCATTTTCTCTTATTTGGTTCAGATTCTGAAAATTATTTTATTCAATCCCCTTCCTGGAGTTTTAGATTCATACAACACCTGTTATATGAATATATTCATATCTTCTCAGAGAGCCGAGGATGGCTGAAAGCATATAATGGTTATTGATTTTCCTTAAAAATGGCATTTATAAACAGGCTTTCTTCATGTTGTTCACTTTATAAGCAATGCAGGAATACTGAATTTAAATAAGGAAATTGAGTGAATTCTAAAATCAGAATCTAACATTTTAAAATCGCTACAATTCACTCCCGTGTAGTCATGATAATACATATATGTGTCTGCCTATTTCTTGGAGCTTCCAAATCAAGAAATATAGCACTTGAGTGATACTCAGTATGAACGGGGCTTGAATGATTTGGCCTGTGACTGCTCTGTCGTTTTCATCATTTTTAGCATGTGACACTCAGTTTTCTGTTATGGCATCAGTAGCAGGACTGAGCTCACAGTGTGTAGGATTGGCTAATGAGGGCACTTCATGTTGCCATCTGCCCTCTATCCTCTCTTCAGTCATCTCCCTCCTCTTCCTTTTTCTCTTCTGAATATTTCCTCATACGCTCACCGGCTTCTGGGTAGAGTCCTCTTGTGGGCATCCCTCTGATGTGTGTCATTTGTGGATAGAGCTGCTGTTCTGCATACTTCTCTCTGCTCTCCTGGGCTCTGTTCTCCACGAAGCTGTCCTCCTCCAGCTGTCAAGTTAGAAGACAGTAATGAATCATTAGCTGAAGAGTCAGTAGCTGATATGGTATAGTGTGCCAGCCCTCACGGTAGAATTTGTACTTTCTTTTAGAAATCATCACTTGAAAATTGAAAATACTGAAGATAATATTTGCACTCTATGACACAAGAGACTAAAGATTGAAGAGGCATATAGAGTTTCCTGATAAGGTTATCACTTAAGCTGTTCTCTTTAAGACTAATGGATTTTGTAATTATATACTAAAATATATGAAGTAAAACAAAAATGAGTGAATTTGTTTTAGAGGGTTTTTTTCTTTTTCTTTTGCATATATGTATATTTGCGTGCTTGTCTGCGTATCATATGCATGTCTGGAACTAATAAAGGCCAGGAGAGGGTTTTGGATCCTGTATAACTGGAGTTTAAAGTACTGTGATCCATCATGTAGATGCTAGGAACTGAATGCCTGTCCTCTGAAAGAGAAGAAAATCTTCCTCCTGTGTAGCTCTGGATAGCCTAGAACTTGTGACATAGACCAGGTTTGTCATGAAGTCATAAAGATCTATTTGCTTCTGAATTCTGAGTGCTGGGATTCAAGGCATAAACACCATGCTAGGAACTGAGTGAACATTAAAAGATTGACTCTTAAGTCTCTTCTTTTTTGAGTGACTGGACAGTCACAGTGGAATTATGTGGCATACAGATAAAACTTTGATTGGATTTTGGGCTTCTTGAATCTAATTAACATGAATGCATTAAGCCCCAAAGCCCTTTGCCTTGTTTAATTATGATGACAAAGAAATTATCTAGGAAAAATGAATAAAAACTTATAATTACAAGACATATGTCCAATTTCTAAACTACAAAGGTAGAATAAATTTTTTCTCTTGTCCCCTGTTCCCTTGTGGAAGGAATTGTCTAAAACTAGACAGAATACATTGACCCCCACAGCTCTTAGAATCTGCATGTAAACACATTATGTATGCTAATTCAAGGAGTAGTAAATTTTTAATGATGTCAACACTAGTAGAAAAATGTCTTAACCACCCAAACAAACAAGTAACCATTGCCTTTGGAGAGGCAGTCTATTGTCTACCTCAATATTTGTATCTTTATTTACTCTCATATTATAATATGCTATTTTATATCTGATGTAATATGGTATATATTTTATAAACCAAAGACAGTGGCTTAGGCTTATCATTCCATGGAATTTCACATTTTAAACATAAAATATACATGATTATTTTACATGTATCAGGATGAAGGCCTGGAGAGAAAATTGCCCATTAAAAGTATCACTTGTCACTGCAGCAATCATCAATAAAGCATTAAACGTCACATTTTATTGCAATGGATGGAGAATAAACATGAAGACAGAAGTGCACGCTTGTAAATGGTATGCCTTGTAAATGTCAGGGAGGGCTTATTTAACACGAAAAGGCTTTAAGCAGTTGGGAAGGGAGCTTTAAAATTCATCCAAGACAGCTGAAGGTTACGTGAGGAAAGGGCAGCTATATATAGCATACACAGGTAATGTAACATACGAATAGATTAGAAAGACCCCACTGAATCGCCTTCTAATTGGAGAGTTCATTATATTTGGTATTCTAGAACAAGCATGTACTGAAGGGCAGAAGCTTGGCATGAATATTTTATTTGGTCTCTTGTTTTATATTCACATAAAACAGGCTTTCTTTTCTAATGTGTGTGTGTGTGTGTGTGTGTGTGTGTGAGAGAGAGTGTGTAAAGCTATTTAAAGACATACAAAGAAATGAGGTTGGATACATGTCATGGGTGATAACTATTTTTCTAGGTCATTGTCTTTTAAAGTTTATAATCTGCAGTGTTAACAGCACATGGTATTTATTTCTCCACCCCACCAATTTAAACTTAGCTGAATTGTTTTCCATGCTTCCCAGAAAATTTGATGGCTGATAGGGAAGATTCTTTGAAATTTCCCAAGTCTCTCAACATTGTTTGTAAGGAATTCTGAGCAGGACAATCATAACATTGGGGGAGGGTTAGCTTGTTGATGACAGGAGTCTTAGAGGTAAGCTCAACGAAGCAGGGTGTCAAGGCATTGTCAACTACAAAAATCATACACACACACACACACACACACACACACACACACACACATACATGTACAATTTAAGATGGTCTAACCATTGTTAAAGCAAATTTCTCTTCCTGTGGTCTAATTTCAGTTTCTTCCCATGCATTTGCTTTAAATTGAAAGTACTGGGAAATCTCTGCAGAAAATTTGAATACTGTGTTATGAATGTGCTGGAGCAATTAAGAAAATCAATCATACCATTTTGTATGTTCAGTTTAGAAAACAATGACAAAATAAGGCCCAGGACTGTTTTTATTTTAAACCAAGACTTCTTTTTTTTTAATTAGATATTTTCTTTATTTACATTTCAAATGTTATCCCCTTTCCTGGTTTCCCCTCCGAAAACCCCCTATCCCATCCCTCCCCTCCCCCTGCTCACCAACCTACCCACTTAAGCTTCCCTGTCCTGGCATTCCTCTACTCTGGGGCATCGAGCCTTCTCAGGACCAAAGGCCTCCCCTCCCTTTTGGGAATCCAAAGAAAAGAAACAAATGGGCCCGTGCATGCTGTTCACTCTGCCTTTGGAAGGCACGGTGCTCCAGAAGCTTTGGTTGTCTTGCAAGAACAGCAGCCTGCCTTTCTGTAAGAGTGAGTGTTATTATTTCTAGTTTCTTAGTTGCTCACTGGACGCTGTCACTCCACACATGGGAGTTGCAAATAATTTTTTGGGGGTTTCGTTTTTGTTTTCTTTTTTTAATTTCTGAGACTGAGGAATTTTCCTTTTTAAAAAGACTATTTTTAATTCTTTCCAGATTCTCTAACGGAAGGCATGGTGACAGCAGAACAGAAAGCTCATTTCTGTACAATGTCTAGAATTGGACAATGACAAAATTACAAAAATCTATAAAGCAATCACAAAGAATAATAGAAAAATATTAGCTATCAGAGGTATTGAGAATATGACATATGTCCCCTAAAGTGTTTAGACATGAATCACTGCCTACCTGTTATTAACCAAAGAAGTTTTATGACTTAAAGTAGCACACATTCATTATCTTGTAGCACAACTATGACCTCTATGAACCAAAGGTCTAATCTGTGCAATATACTTACCTGTGCAATAGTGCAAAGATATACTTATCTGTTTAATAGTGGATTGACTGTGGTGGGGGGTAACTAACTGCCCTCTAATTATATTTTGGGTCTGTTGTATTAGTGTCCTGTTAGGGAGGACCTGTGCCTGATATTGTAAGCCCTACTATCATCTGAAGTCCAGGACTGTTAAAGGCACAAGGAGGGAACTTATTATTAGTATGTAACAGTCTGAAGAGTTTTATCACTGTGAAGAGACCCCACAAACACAACAACTCTTATAAAGGAAAACATTTAATTGGGGTTGGCTTACAGTTTCAGAGGTTTGGTCCACTATCTTCATGGAGGGAAGCTTGACAGCACACAGGCAGACCTAATGCTGGAGAAGGAGCTGAGAGTTCTACGTATGAAATGGTATATAGAAGGAAGTGACACTGAAAGCTACTAGGCTTGGCTTTGAGCTACAGAAACCTCAAAACCCATCCCATACACTAACATACTTCCTCTAATAAGGCCACATCTACTACAACAAGGCCACACCTTCTAATGGTGCCATTCCCTATGGACCAAGCATTCAAACACATGAGACTATGGGGACCACACCCATTTAAACCACCACAGTAACTGAAGTGACACACAACTAAATTGATTTCTAAATATAAATGCTGTGCTTCTGTATCTGCTTATGTACATAGAAAAAAAAGTGGCTCCCAAACTTTATCAGAGAACCCTTTCCCTAGAATGAACAACAACGAAATACAGAAATTCATTGCTGTCCAGACTGAAGAGGATAAGCCACAGTTATGTGCTCAGCCCTGAAGAAAATACTTAACACTAAAACTCTGGGAATATTGGAGTGAGACAGGAAGTAAGAGCTGGAAGATAGGTTATATAGATGCAAAATGACATTCTCTACACATGTCCCAAGGATTGCAACTATTACATCATAACAACTCACCTGCACTGGTTCCACAGAAGTCTGGTCTTGTCAACAATTGGTCATAGATAATGTCCTAGTGAGGGTTTCTATTGCTGTGATAAAACACCATAATCAAAAGCAAACTGAGAAAGGAAGAGTTTATTTCAACTTCCAACTTTTAGGTCACATCCATCACTGAGGGAAGGCAGGGCAAGAACAAGGAGGTAGAAACTGAAGCAGAAGCCATGGAATGGCCCTGGTTACCAGCTTGCTCCTCATAATTTAACTCAGCATGATCTCTTATACCACCCAGGACCATCTGCCCAGGGGTAACACTGATACAAATAAGCTGGACCCCGACATATCATCACTAAATAAGAAAATACAGACTTGCCTACAAACAAATTTTATAGAGGTATTTTCTCAATGAAGAATCCCTCTTTCCAAATGACTTTAGCTTGTGTCAAGTTAACATAAACCATCACAGGTGAGGTGGGCTACCTAAGAGCCTACCTTTACTTCTGAGTTATCAGCTATAGATAGACTCAGAGAAGGGAAATCACTATGTTTAGTAGCATGCTCACTGCTGAGCCTATCAAACTCCAGTGGATATCATGGATATATCAAGGTGGGTTCCAGAACAAAAGTAATATGAGAGAGAGTTTTGTAGGAAGGACAGGAAGTGGACAGGAGTTGTAGTGAGGTCAGGGTTAGAATGGTCTGTATGCACTGTGTACTTAATGAAATCAGCTACAAATGAATTTAATTAATTGGAAAAGGGCTCTAGATTAGATCTTGCAGCTGTATCCCTTCTGTAAGCTACAAAGGCACATCTGTTCCACTGCCTTTGCATGGTTTGCCTTTAAAAAAATGAAGCAGAGTTGGGGTTTAACAGAGATATTTCAATAGACTTTGAAGAATGAGGGTTAAATGAACAAGGTGTCCAGAAAGAGAGACAATCCATGCCTGAGAGCACAGACATGCTCTCTCCAAGGAAGTGCTGTAGAAAGCAAGGCATATCCCAGTGTAGGAAGACTCCTGAGGTAAGAGGGTAAGAGTCGTCTTCATTGAGTTTTTCCTTTGCCTCTGTATTTTTTTTTAATTCCTTTTGTTCTCTTTTGCTCTACTTAGTAATTTGAGAATGTTGTAGAACATTCACTTCCTTTCTGAATTTCCTTCAGATCCACTGCCTACCCCACCCACCCAAATTTGTGTCCTCCTTTTAAATCATGGCTGATGTGCCACAAGCTATACTCAGAGGAAGCAGAGCCTCCCTCTTGCCTCAACTGTTATTTGCCAATAGCTCCTTGAGTAGGGTTAGTCTTTGTGTGCACCTCCCCTCTGCCTCCTGGAATTGGGTTGGCTTGGGCTTGCACCAGTCTTGTGCAGGCTGTCTCACCTGTGTGAGTTTGTATACGCCGGTGTCTGGATGTGTCTGGAAGAAACTGTTTTCTTGTCAATCATCCACAACCATCTCTGGCTTTAACATGTTTTTTACCCACTATTTCCTCCTTCCCAATGATCCCTGAGCCTTGGGAGGAGGGGCTGTGCTGGAGACGTTCCATTTAGAGCTAATCATTCCCTAGTCTCTTATTCTCGGTACCTTGGCCAGTGTAGGTCTTTGTGTTCTTATACTGTCTATAGAACTTTCTCTGATGAAAGCTGAGGAATGAATTAATCTATGAATATAATGGAAAGTCATTAGGAGTCAATTTAATATCATATTTGTTTAGCAGAATAACAGTAGTAGTAGCCCTAACTACTTACCGTCATTATCCATCCTATTATTTCTATTTTTTTAATTTAATTTTATTTTTTACTTATTCACTTTACATCATGCTCAGTGCCCTGCTCCTGGTCACCCATTCCCACAATCCTTCCCACCTCTGCCCTTCCTTCTCCTCTGAGCAGGTGGGCTCCCCTGGGTATTCTCCATCCTGGCACTTCAAGTCTCTGTAAGGCAAGGTCCATCTTCTTCCACTGAGGCCAGACAAGGTAATCCAGCTAGAACATATCCCATGTATAGGAAACAGCTTTTGGGGAAATATTCATTTTATTCTGGTGTGTGTGTGTGTGTGTGTGTATGTGTGTGTGTGTGTGTGTGTGTGCAGAAACACATGTGTATGGAGGTCAGATGTAAAGTTTTCAGGAGTGGGTGTTTTTCTACCTGCTCTTAAGGCAGGCTTTTTTCTATTAGTTTTTATTTGTTTGTTTTGTTTTTGTTCTTCTGCCCTCAAACTACCTAGGCAATATCTGGGCCAATTTTCCTAATAACAGCGCTGTAGTTAGGGTTACAGATACCAGTCCTCACATCCTGCTTTTTTAATGTGAGGTCAAACCCAGGTTGCCAGGGTGTTTCATAGGGCTTTTATCTGCTGAGGCAGCTCTCTGGGAAGTCATTAAAACCACACATATTTCTTGGATCATGGGCCCATATCCTCTATGTTCTTTGATTTTTCCCTGGCATCTTCTCTGCATGTGTTCTTTCTGCTTCCTTTTCACAAAGACCCCTGTGAGTACAGCGCCCACCCCCAGGCATACCATTCATTTCAAGATTCTCATGCTAACTTCTCTCTCTCTCTTTCTCTCTCTCTCTCTCTCTCTCTGTGTGTGTGTCTGTCTGTCTCTCTCTTTCCACACATGAACACACACACACACACACACACACACATGCTCACACATGCTCACATTTATAGGCTAGGCATCATGATGTGGATATCTTTGGAGATTATTTTGCCTACCCTTCTTAAGTAGTAGAGTAAATGTCATATCTCTCTGGTCTTCCTGTGGGTTTTGGTAGCTGATCTTTATTGACTTTTGTTTTCAAACTCCCTTCAACACTTGGGGGAGGAGAGTATGATGTCTAAATGATAGGTTATGCAAGGAACAGGGATGCCATCTTTTAAGATCTTCAAACTCCATCCCAAAGCATTGTTCCTCCATGTATTTAACATTAGCGAAATTGATTCCAAGATAATATGATTTTTTTAATTTGAATTTCTTTCTCCATTCAACTTCAATATGCTCATTTCCTGTACAGGTGTTAATGAACTGTGAAATGGTGGGGTTATTAGATAATATTTCTGATAAAAGTAATATATGCTAGAGAACAGAATCATACACATGATAATAAAGCTATGACCACTTAGTGTGAACATATTCCTACTTAAGGAGTAATGGGATTGCAATTACCAAATTATCTGTGAGGAAAAAGGTCTTCTAGAAAAAAATGACAGTGAAATTGTGACAAGGTGGTGTCTTTGTCCTGACCATCTGCCCCAGCTGAGCCTACAAGAGAGACGCAGTCTTTCATGCTCATCAGGAGACAAAACAAGCAGGAAGTTACTTGGAGTTCTTAAATTTTTGGAACTTTTTAATTCATTGATATTTCACAACAATAAAATTCTAAGTGTGGTCAGTCTTCCATGTCCCTGGTTCTGCGTTCACAGAGTTAATCAACCACAGAAAGAAACCCTACGGAGAAAACTCTCGTTTGACAGAGGCCTGTTGCATACTGTTCTTCCTGCCGCTATTCCTAACTAATACAGTAGAACCATGATTTGGGTACAGTCTAGATGGTATCAAGCACTGTCATGAACTCTAATGCTCTAGCTGGCTTTTCTGTTGTTGTGATGTAAAATCCCGATTAAAAGCAATTGAGGGGAGGGAAAGGGATTATTTAATTTACACTTCCAATTCTCAATCAATTTTGAGAGAAGTCACAGTAGGAACTTGAGCAGGAAATGAAGCAGAAGGAGCAATGCTGATTACTGGATCGTTCTCTGGCTTGCCCCTCCCTCGGCTCACTTTCTGATACAGCCTAGGTATCTTGCTGCCCACAGTGGGCTGGGTTCTCCAAATCAATTAATAAGCAAGACGATCCCTCACAAATATAGTCCAGGTAGTTGGGACCGTCAGGCTCAGCCTCCAAATACTAATCTGACCTGGGCAATCTGTCAACTGAGACTGCCTCAGATAATTGTAAGTTGTGTCAAGTTGACAGCTGATACTAACTAGGATACTAGGAATGATTTGCATTATCTGGAAAGATAAATGTATTTTATGTGTAAATAAAAAGGCATTTAAATAAGGGACTTAGGACCATTCTCAGATTGTGATATCCATAAGGATTTTGTAGCCAATTTCTCTTGGGTACCAGTAGATAACTGCTAGAGCTAAGCAATTATCTATAAATCCTTCCTGAGACTTATTTTGTGAATTTTGAGGTCAATATATAGACCTATATTGCCTACCATTCATGTTCTGGTACAAATCTTTTAAGGGTTATATTATGTGCATACAATTCTGTCATTCATATTTTGTGCTTAAACAATCATTTTGTGTGGGAAAGTTAAAATACAGTGTTAAGCAATATCCCAGGCTTGCCCAGAGCTTACTACACAAATCAGACAGGCTTTGAATGTCCATCAATCTTCCCGCCTCTGTCTTCTAAGTGCTGGAATTACAGATGTGCACCACCCTGTCTTGTGATACAATTAATTCTGAATGATTATGGTCTCAGTATACTGCACAAAGATAACTGTGTATGTAGCAAGAGTTGGCAAGACTTTGCCAGGCTGCTTGATTTCTTCATTTTAGTTCCTCCTAAGAATCAGACTTTCCCATGTGCTTTGAATCCAGTCTTCTGTCACATTCTTAATGATCATCACCTCTTGAACTGACAGATTGCCCAGATCAGATTGGCATGGGACCATGTCTGTGAGGAATTATCAAATATCATAATTGATATTGATAATTTCCTTTGAGAAAAAAAATCCTACCCTAAAGCCAATTAGGAAAAATAAATTTAAAGTCAGAAGTTTGCTAGCAGGCTAGTAGGTTGGCGCAAACTTTCTCCAGTCTTCCAGCCTGTCCTTTCTCAGCACTGTTTGTATCCTCAGTCCTGGGAGCACTTTTATCCAATTTGATCTTCTGTTGTTGCTATTAGTATATATTTCAGGCTTTAAGAAAAGGTGGTGAATAACATAACGAACACATGTAAATTTTTCAGTCACTTTTTGTCAAATATCAATATTTTGAAGAAAATGGTTGATATTTTTTAGGTAAGATAAGTTATTATTAAGTACATTTTAATTCAAATTAGAATTACATTACTTCCCCCATTCCTTTTCCTCCCTCCTGCCCTTTTGAGGTAACCCCTAGAACTTCTCCCATTTCCCTCTCAAATTGACAACCTATTTTTCTTTTATTATTATTGGTGTGTGTGTGTGTGTGTGTGTGTGTGTGTGTGTGTGTGTGCATGTGTGTGTGTAAAGGTATACACAAGCTCCTCTTATAACCTCTCCTCCCTTACAAAAGTTTCCATGATGACCTCAACATGTATATATAACTTGCTATCATATATTGATAAATAAAGTGTAGGAATATCTTATAATTCTTAAATCCATATGACTGCTATCATTCTATGATTTATTTTTCATTTACTATGATTCACAGGCATTTTTTTCACTGACACATCCATCTCTAGTTTTCTCATTTTCCTCTATTTACAGATAGGTATTGCTTTAGTTTCCAGTAACATACTTACCCATCATCCCTTCTGCCACTGTTAGACTGTTATCAGTTCTGTTGTGCTGACAAAACATGCTGCAATAAATATCCCTGTAAGCTTTCCAAGGCAATTTTACCATGAGTAAAATTGGTTAAGGTAGAGCTAATATGTCTATTCAAATTTCCTAATTAATTTTAATTTACCGACATTATGACATGAGGTAGTTTTCAGAAGTGAGGATACTGAGTTGGTTGCTTCCATTGAGTCTGCAGAATGTTACTATGTTTCCTTTAGTGTTTTTAGTTTTAATGTGTGAAATCATCTTCATCCTGACTCCGTCATGAGAGCTCATCTCTGACAGTGTAGAGTGCATCAGGTTACCAACACTGTTGTCAGCCCCAAACATTTTATTTACTTACTTATTTATTTTAGTTTCTGAAGTTGTAAGAGTTCAATGACATGGAAATTCACTTCCATTTTGTAAAAAATTTATTCACAATAGTAAGAAATACTTTTTCTAGCTCTTGCCTTTTTATATCAGAAAAGAAAAGAGCAGGACGGGCGGTGGTGGCGCATGCCTTTAATCCCAGCACTTGGGAGGCAGAGGCAGGAGGATTTCTGAGTTTGAGGCCAGCCTGGTCTACAGAGCGAGTTCCAGGACAGCCAGGGCTACACAGAGAAACCCTGTCTCAAAAAACCAAAAGAAAGAAAGAAAGAAAGAAAGAAAGAAAGGAAGGAAGGAAGGAAGGAAGGAAGGAAGGAAGGAAGGAAGGAAGGAAGAAAGAAAGGAAGGAAGGAAGGAAGGAAGGAAGGAAGGAAGGAAGAAAGAAAGAAAGAAAGGAAGGAAGGAAGGAAGGAAGGAAGGAAGGAAGGAAGGAAGAAAGAAAGAAAGAAAGAAAGAAAGAAAGAAAAGAAAAGAGCTAGACACTAAAGAACACTATCTTAGTGTTCTGAGTTGAAGAATCTAAAGTCAGATCAGTTCAGTCATCACTGACTGAAACTCCATCAGCTCTCACATCTCATTCTTACAGAAATCAGCACTGGGGGCATCCTTTGACTCACCAGGTGGTCAGCACTGCATGGGACTTGATTGGGGGACATTTCTCAGAAACAGAACTGAGATCTAAGTTGGTGAGCGAGTGATTGATATCTGTTCTCAGTTTCCTTTTCATTTCACCCTGAATGTCAAACCCTGAGCAAGACATGTTGAACATATTATTCCAACAACAAGAAGTTGGGACAGGAACCATGAATTCTGATCTATGAACGGCTGACAACTGTGAATGTTGAAACCTCCAGGTGTCCTTGTCATAGGGAACATTAACCTGCTTTTACTTTTCCTGCATGCAAAGATGACTTTAGGATTCTATTTCTTGCTGATTCCTTTCCTTAGACACAGAAGGCCACATGTACCCATATCTGTAATTATCTACCTTTTTTTTTTCTATTTGAACAATGTCTTGTTGCTTAGGAACTGGGGTGATATTCCATAAATAAACGTTCAATCTTTTTTCCATTTTTCTCCTGTGGTTATAAAGTTTCATTAAAAGATGTGCCCTGTGCTAAATTTGTTGGTTTGGAATAAGGATGAACTGTGTATATCCCATTAAGTATGAATAAAATATTCCACCTCCAATTTGCCTTTCAATTTATTATCCAATACAACTTGTTTCTGCAGAAAGCAACTGTTTATGTACTATGAAAAGTGCACAGTTCAAGGTGATTTATCCAGCATTCCGTCAGCAAGCGCTCTTTCTAGCTGAGCATTTCTCCCACATGGAGTGCAATAAAAATTAATATTTATTATGCTGACATTGAAAAAAATCATATTAAATCTTCATGAAAATTAGCTAATCTAACTCCATATTGTTTGTGACAGAGAACTGAGGCTCTGAGAGCTTGTCTTCTTCCTCATGTCTACAACTGCTGATGGTCTAGGTTTGAGGCCTGAGTCTTGTGCCACATGATGCCAAATTTCTCATCATTTCATTATTCCTCAACTGACATTATCTTACTCCATGTATGCAGTCTATTTGTAAACCTACAAATGCATCAACCAGCGTCAAAAATGATCTCTGTAGTTTTGGAAGCATTTAATGTTTAAAACTTCTATCTTGACACTGAGTCAGAGTGATTGCACCTCTAACAAACTCCAAGAACAAATCCCTTCCATGTCTTCTGTGTAGCCACACCTATCTATGCTGAATGTTGCCTCTTCTTTTCTTAAACCCTCTACTACATTGTCCAAGAAACAGCATATGAGAATATGAGTATGTAAAGATTAGGTAGTATTACAGTCATATAAACACTCAGGACTCATGATGTAAGCTGAGGATTAGTGTGTGGTGTTTATTGAAGTTAATCCTATGTCTTCTTTCCTTTTGGAACCTATTATTCCAGCGTGAAATATCAGCTTTGTGTTCCTGCAGTACGTCTGGTTTTACACCTAGAGCTTTTGCTGTTGTGGTCATTTTTCCTCCTGCTCAGTATATCCAGTCCCTGGCGTAACTCTAGAGAGAAATGAGAATTTCTGATATCATTGAGAACTCAGTTGTGTTATGTGATGTTTTTCTGGAAACTGTCATATAAGAGGATGTTTTGCTGAAGCAGACACCTGAGAGGATTTTTGCTAAGAACAGACATGTGGTGTTTTTCTGGAAGCTACCTGGTAAAAGTGCGTGTGATGTTTTGCTGAAGCAGATGCTTGAGAGGTCGAGTGATGTTTGGAAAGAGTATAAGTATAACCCAACACACAGTGGACCATGCTCTTGCATTGGTTCACCCTGCAACAGTTTGCTTATCATCTTTCAGCTCAGTTGAGGCTGGTCTTCTCTGACAACGCCCTTGAATTAGTTTGCCTTGCTTTTTTCACCGATTAATTGTGACTTTGTAGAGAGAAACACACCAAAGGACTTATGGTGGTATTCCAGGTGCTTCTTGCTACTTCCACAGACTCATGCTGATTGACAGAGCCTTGTGGTTTCTTCTTGATCAAGCTGTTACTACTGATTCATGTTTGGTGTTTTGCTAGTGGATTGGATTGCTAATAGTGAAGATCAAAATTTCCCCCAAAGAGCTATTTCTAAACAGATCCTCAACCTTGTTTCCTATTAACCTTTCTTTTCCCCTGCCTTTGGTGGGTGATGGGCTAGAAGAGACATTGATGTTTTTAAGAACCATAAACAAAATATGTTATGAAAAATATAAGCCTCTCCAGTCTGTTGATTCTGTAGCTCCATGTCCAGGAGGAGAAGGGAGCACCCTGGCAGATACTGTAGTGGTGATGGAGGTAGAGCAGGAGACCAGCTGGGCATTGCTGTTGGCCACTGTTTCTGGAGCTCTCTCCTAGGCTTGCTTCTTTTTCCTTCAGCTCATTCCTTTGCTTTTTTATACTGCCATTTCTCATTCCCGAGTTCGTACCAAGTCAGCTCTTATCATCTGCCTTATCACCCCCTAAAGAAAATCCAATTTGCTGCCTTCTTCATAAACAATATTGATGTCTCATAAGAGCCTGTGATTGAGAAGGTAGGTAAAATAAATCTATTTCTTCATTTTGATGATAGCCTTACAGACCTGCCTTCTATTTTGATACAAATATTAAACTCTTAAACTTGACTCATGCCTCCTTTTAAAAGTAACCTCATCCAGAAATATTAAGTAAAATGAACCATTTTTGAATGGCCTAAGAGCTCAATATTGGAACGATTGTTATTGTCAAGGAAGGAAAAAGCAGTAAGCAGTAACTGAGGTGAAATGATAAGGAAAAATCAAGTGGGTTTCACTTATGTAGGTTATTTGATTTGTATTTATAGAACTGCTCTGATATTTAGTGTGTGCATACATCTCTTTCCCTCTCCCTCTCCCTCTCCCTTCCCTCCTCTTCTCTCTCTCTCTCTCTCTCTCTCTCTCTCTCTCTCTCTCGTGTGTGTGTGTGTGTGTGTGTGTGTGTGTGTGTGTGTGTGTGTAAACTGTGGAGAAGACAGATTTATTTCTTACTTGGTGAGGACTCCTTGGCTAGACTATGTCTTGTAGGCTTCTTGGCTGACAAGCGTGGGATAACTATGTGGATCTGGGTCTGGTGTCTCAGAGACATCGTTAGAGAAGGAAGTCAGTAAAGTAGTGCTAAATTGCTTTGAGAATTGACATAATGCATTGTCATAAAACTGATTTTGTAAGATTCTCCCTTTGTCTTAGATTCTTCTTAGCCAAAAAGTTAGGATGATGGAAGGGTGGTGAACTGTGGTCTCCATGGAGATAGTTGATGTCTGTTCCTTTGTCCCTGAGATAGTGACCTTCTTTGGAAATAGGGTATTCACATGTGAAATCACGTGAGGACCAGGGCACTATATATACTTAATTTTGGTCATCCTTACAAGAGGCATGACCATGTGAAAGCATAAATATTGATAAAATGCCACCCAGCACACAGGCATGACAGGAAAGATGTAGCTGTATGCCAAAGGACAGAAGAGTGACAGCCCCACCAGAGTTGGGGCCCCAAGGGATGGGGTTTCTGTAGACATTTTGTTTCTTCACTGTGTCTTCGGGCTCCGTTTGGTGCTTTAAGACACCATGTTTATGATGCTTCTTTATAGCAACCCTGGGAAACTAATTCAGACAGCTGAAGTCAAGCGCAAGAAAGGGAAAATACTCTTGCCTGTGTACTCATGTTGCCCACTGTTCTCCTAGGATCGAAAAGGGAATTTCTCCCACGGAGCCAACAACCTGGAGACTACCTATGCAAAGCTTTAGGGCCTGGCAGGGCTCCATCAGGGAGCTCTGGGAAAACGACACCATCATTATATGATTTTAAAGCTACAAAAGATGAGTGTACGAAAGACCCAAGACTTCCCACTATTCCTTTCTGTGTGATTATGATACAGCAAGGAAGGTGGCATTGGTAATAGAGTAGGCTGTTTGTTCTACTGAGTTCTTGTGGGAAACACATGTGAACTCAAGCAGTGTCAGCACATTCTTCTCCCACAAACTGTCTTTCCTGTTAGATGCCTATGGTTCCATCCACTACACAGGGAATGGTTGTTTTACCAGACCCAGGCTTTGAGTGAGATCTAGGCTAGCATTCCTGGGGGTAACTTGGGAACCAGAGCTTCAAAGATCTGCTATAGTGGTCGGCGCTAGATGGCAACAGAGAGCCTGCACTTGTCCTGGTCTTCAGAGCTTGGCAGGTCCTGGCTGAGTTTAATGAGCTCTTCTTCCTACTTTTTTCTTTGGCCTCAACCTCAATGTGAAGCAGATACTTTGTGGGCTGATGTTCTACTTAGCTGTAGATAAGGCTGTCGATTTCCAGAGATTCACAATTCTCCTGAAGTGCAAGATGGAAGCAGAGATATCTGAGTGCTATGTTCAGGAGATGGGAAGGAGACTTCGATTCTTCAACTGGCTTTTTGAGAAGGGTTACTCCTCACTTCCCCTGACCCTTCTTGCAAAGCCTGTTGAAAATGAAAATGTGCTCTTCCTAGGACATTCTTGATAGTAATCATGGTTAGATTTCACCAAAAGATAGCTGTTGTGATCAAAAAAAGAGAAGAGGTGTGAGAATATGTTGTAAGGCGGTGTGGGGGAAGGGGGTGCCTCAGTGGGCCCACACCCAGGCATCCCTTCCCCCAAGGGACCAGACACACACCACACAGGCATAGTATAGAACAGAGTTTATTCAGGACATGGGATAGGAGTTAAAGGGGTAGTGGAGGCAGAGAAAGGCAGAGAGAGGGAGAGAGTAGAGAAGCAGAGGCCGGCCATGACCACGTGGAGAGAGGGGAGAGGGGAGGAGAGCCCAAGAGGGGGCAAGAGAGAAGCTGAGAGTGAGAGAGGTTAGAGAGAGGATAAGAGAGAGAGGAATGGCTTATATAGTAGGCCAGGCCTACCTGGCTGTTGCCAGGTAACTGTGGGGCAGGGCATACCTGGCTGTTGCCAGGTCATTGTGGGGTGGAACTTAGACAGAACCCTAACAATAGCCAATATGATTGGCTGCATCTTGCAAATTGTGGTCCCTGAAGCCAGTGTTCTAGCTGTGTTCCTGGTACTGGGAACTGCATTTGTGGTTATTAAGACCTTCCTGTAACTGAACGCTGACCCACATTATCAACGCTGATGTTGTTTTTTGTGGAAACAAACATTTCCTACTAATCTTCTCTCCTCATATGTGGGAGACTAGGTCAGCTGGTACTCATCACTTTGAGATTGCTCAACATACATTATAATTTGTTTTCATGTAATCAACATCAGCACAGGTCAAACGTAGACCTTTTTATAAACCTTTGGTTGGGAAATGATTTTCTGGTTTGTGTAAACTACAATTTAAAGACATTATTTAAGCAAATGGAGTCACGAGACTGAGTCTGAGTTTTAAAAAATTGTAAAAACATACGTCCAAGGAAACATATGAATTCTGTTTCTTAGCAGTCAAGTGGAGTGCAGTAGAAAATCTAGACTTCCTGCTTCATTTGCAGCTGCTGCGTTTCACATGCTAGTCTATTTCAAAATTCAGGCTTACATAAATCTATTGTTTGGTGCATTAAATAGTCTAGGATCACAGTTCGGCCTTTAAGGTTTGTTTTTTTTTTTTTTTTTTTTAATGCAGCTCATATTTTAAAAAGTCACACTCAAGTATACTTTGGTAGATTTTACTTAAAATTAAGACTTTTAGAGACAATATTCTCTTAAATAGTAAAAATATTTGAATAAAAATCCATCCTTTCTCAAATAGTAAAAATGTTTGAATAAAAATAAACTATTAGTTTTAGTGATAGCGGATTGTGGGTTAAAAGTGCCATCTAGTGGTTATGTAAGGAAGTTCATGTAACTTAAAAATGATAGTGTAAATTTATCTTTTTTTTACTTCAGTATTAGAAAACAGTTGATAGTTGGTGAAATTATCATCTGGATATGGATTCACTAAGACAGCACACTGTAGAGTGTGACAAAGCTATACTTTGGACTATGTTGGACTCAGCAAGTGTCATGGAACCATCTGATTACAAAGTAGATGGACAAAACTGGAGGCCAAAGGATTTCCCAGTTGCTCATAAACTTTTCTTGAGTTTTTTTTTGGCATAATTAATTAATTAATATATTAAAACCAAAATCCTGTGCAAATAGTAAACAAAGCATATCTCTCTGTCTCTGTCTCTCTGTTTCTGTGACTCTATCTCTCTGTGTGTCTGTCTCTGTCTCTGTCTCTGTCTCTCTGTCTCTGTCTGTCTGTCTGTCTGTCTGTCTGTCTGTCTGTTTGTCTCTCTCTCTCTCTCTCTCTCTCTCTCTCTCTCTCTCTCTCTGTGTGTGTGTGTGTGTGTGTATAGAGGTGTGCTTGAATACAGGAAAACAACTCACTTAACTGTCCCTTCAGAGACTCCTTCCTCACGATCACTTGCTCCCTCACCCCCTCGGGAAAGATCTTTAGCCACTGGCTAAGAGCAGTGAATGAACCAATGGCATAATTCCAATCTCACCCATTTTCTCTTGAGCCCACAGTCATAGAGATCTGCCAGGGTTCTTCCAGCAGGTTCTCTCTCTCTCTCTCTCTCTCTCTCTCTCTCTCCCCACCCCACTCCCACCCCCAAGGCCAGGCCACTTTGCTGTATGACTTGCAGACATAAAACCCAGAATCACATTCAATCCTAGGGAATGTTTGTGTCAAAGTGATTCCTGTTTCCATTCCTCACTTTATTGCTTTCTGATAACAACTCAAGGTTGAGGTGTGTGGTTCCTTAGCATCTGTGTATCAAACACTTAAGGACGAGGCTTAGAGGAAAGATTTAGGACTCTCCCTCACCTCTTCTTTATGGAGGTCCCGAGACTTCTGCTGGGAGTCTCTGTCTTTGCAAAGACAGTACTGAGGCCAGTTTAAGATCTGGAGTACAGAAAGTTAAAGAACTTTTGACTAAATTCGCTTACCGGCCATGTTGTTAAATAGGTGTTTGACATAATGGTCCACGTTATAAAACACAAGAGTGAGAGAATTATCAAGGTGGGTAGGCTGAGTAGAAGATTGCAGATGAAATGGACTATGAGTAAAATACCAAAACATTACAATATTAGACTGGAAAGTTTCTCCGTTCGTAGAGCACCTGCCTAGCATGGATGAGATCTGGTTCTGTTTCTAGAACCACACAGACTAGCTATGGTGGCAGAGGCCTGTAATCCCAGCCCATGAGAGCTAGTTACAGAAGAATCATAAGTTTGAAGCCATCTAGTTACCCAATGATTTCGAGACCATTCTGGGTCACATGAGTTTCTGCCTCAAAAACAAACAAAAAATTCAGTATTTTCTGAAGTTTAAACCTTGTCTCTTAGTTGTATATGTTAAACACTTTTCTTTTTGTTTTTATTAGATAGTTTCTTTATTTACATTTCAAATCTTATCCCCCTTCCTGGTTTCCCCTCCAAAAACACCCTATCTCATCCCCCCTCCCCCTCCTCACCAACCTACCCACTCCTACTACCCTGTCCTGGCATTCCCCTACACTAGGGCATCAAGCCTTCAAAGGACCAAGGGCCCCTCCTCCCTATCAAGAGCACTGCTTTCTTTTTTAAAATAAGTATCCCAATCACACATATCAGGCCACTGATGGGCCTTCTTAACAGAGTGCGCAACTGAGGCAAAGGGTCATGATAAACCCAGTCAGTGTCACAAAGCTGAAATACTGTAGAGGAAGATGGGGATCCAGAATTCTTCTCCCATGAGCAGTCATGTGCTTCAACTCAACATTACTCTAGATTTTGTATTAACAAAGGAAAAGCAGAGCTGCTACAAACACTTGTCAGTTCAACAAATATCTGTGGCTGGTATGTGTCAGGTCCCATGATGCTCCCTGAGAACAGAGATGGGTAAGTTGGTCCCAGATGTTAATTTTCTCATGAGTGTTTTTCTGACCTCGAACAAAGCTGTGAGAAACCTCCAACTCCATGCCCTTCACTGATCCACGCAGTCCCAACAAACGGGCGTCTAGACACCACATACCATCCAGATGCTGCCTGGTGAGCCGTGACATCACACCATGGGCAGCTTAACAGCACACAGCCTGCTGTGTTGGCAACAGCTAAGTCCTGCTAATTGGGACAGGTGCACAGTGTGATGACAGCAGACCACCCACAGAGTTGTGACACTGCCAGCTTGGGAAGGCTGGAGGAACAGAAAGGGAGAAATAAAGAAACCTGATCTGTAGGCTGGGCAATGGTGGTTGCCAGAGAAGAATTCTTCGTAGGCAGAGACCCTCTGAGGAAGGATACCTGAGAGGAAAGAGTGCCCTGTTTTAGATGGGGATGTCCTTATCTTTAGAGGAAGATGTAGGGCCACAGGAAATGAAGTCTTGGAAATATACAGCCACAAGCCTGCCAAAGGAGATCATTTGCACACACACCCACACCCACCCACCCACACACACTCACACACCTACACACTCCCATTAATCATAATATAAGCAATGGATGTTTCCAAGAAGTGTAATGATACTGTTTTGGGGAAGCCCCCTTGGTAATGACATTTCAAATAGCTGGAAAAGAATTAGGGACAAAATTAAAGAGCATTTCAATAACTAGTTAAGTGGTGCTTAGAAAAGACAGAGAAAACGTGAAATAAACCCACTTAGACACATGTAGAAATTCTTTAGCTGTCCTTAGATCTTAGCACTGTAGACAAAACTGATCTAATATTGCAAGCACTGGCAGAAAGAATAAGACAAAACTCCGAGAATTAGAACAGGGGAAATCATTCAGACATGTTCAAAGTTTCGGTGAAACAGTGTCATATTTTTCTTGGGAGCTAATGGATCTTAATTTGTGTCAAAAGTTTTAGCAACCAGCTGAGATGGCTAATATTGACCGGCAGCTTGTCAAGATTCAGGACTCCTACGGACACAAACCACTGGACATGTTTGTGAGGGAGCTTCTATACCAGCTTAAATGAGGTGGGAAGACCCACCCTGAGTTTACGATCCCATGGGTTGGGGTCCCAGACAGACTGAAGAGAAGAGAGTGAACTGGGCTCACCTCTCCTTTCTGTCCACCTCCTCACTCCCTTGACACACAGGTCAACATAAGCCTTTCCTCCATTCAGTTGAATCTGGTCAGATGCTTCACCACAGATAGCAATGAGAAAAGTCACTACTACTCTGATACTCTATTAAATGCCATAAATGTGTGTGTGTGTGTATGTGTGTGAGATGTGCACTTCTGGCATTGTCTTTTATGCTTCAGGTGAGTTTTTAAAATGGTAAACACAGCAACACATTGAAGTGGGAAGCCAAATATGAAAATTCTATATTTCTTTACATTAGTATGTTAGAGGAGTCAATAATAATTACTTGGCAATTTGGCAACTCAATCTCCAGTAAAGCATTAGATACTGATTTGCATTGTCTTCCCTATCAAAAGTTATCCGTCAATCAGAGTTACTTAGAACATTTTGCCGAGTCACCTTCTTTTGTTTTGGAAGCTTGTACTTTACAAAGTGCCTGTTATCACAAAAATTCCTGACAGCTACACTGTCTGCTTGGTATGTTGCTGGAATGAAATTTAGATAATATTCATGAGGCCTTTATTATAGAGACTTTAGAGAAATGTTTCATTGTAATTAACAAAGCTAAAATGATTTTTTTATTCCCCCAATATGTAAGTCTTAATAGTGAAAACCTGAGAGCTATTTAGTATCTGTTATAATATTAAGACTTACATTCAACATATAAAAGAGAAAGAAAAGTTGTTTGTCAGTGTATATATTCTTCTCTGTGTGGTGTGTGTGTGTGTGTGTGTGTGTGTGTGTGTGAGAAGTGGGGGGAGGGGAGGAGACAGGGATAGAGAAGGAGAGATATGTTCCACACAGATACTCGGTTCTATTTTTTTTTTTCAAATGTTACATTTGACAAAGGAGATTTTCAGGTATGATTAAGTTAAGAATTTTGAAGTGGAAGGGTATTTTGAGCTATTTGGATGGACTGAATATACTGTCAAGGGTCTTTAAAAGACCCAAAGTGAAAACTAGGAGTCAGCTGTTAGCGGAAGTAAGGTGGCCAGGCTGCGGGCTATGTGAGAGAAAGCACCAGCTAAGGAATGCAGGCACTCACCGAAAGGTGAAGACAATAACAAAGCAAATTCCCCCCTAGAACCTTCTAGAAGAACCAGCCCTGGGATGGAGTTTGAACTTTTGATCCTTAGTACAAGAAGAAATAAATTTTCATTCTTTTATCTCACTGAATTATTACCATTTTTTCCAGCAGCCAAGGAAACCCACCCATATCCATTCAAGCTGAATTCACAGTGAATTTGGGGAAATTCTTATTTTATCTGTAAGGCACCCATTTTGTGGGTGTGGCTTCCACAAAAGATAAACAAGCATAGGTCCTCCCCAGGGATGCCGTTGGCTGACTCTTGTATCATTAGTAGTCTTCAGAAACCATCTGGAAGTGCTTTTCACTGGGGGAAGGGCAGGCTTGTTTATTTGGGGTCACATATTGGCATAAAAGGATCTGGACACAAGCAGTTGCTCAATCCTCAGTTGTAACGAAAGCACTGGCTAACAGCAGAGCAGCCCCGGGTTCACTGCGCGGAACAGGGTGCAATAAGAGTCCAGGCACTTTGCCTTCAAGGTCCTTGCGGGCATTTTCTTCCCGGCACACCTCTTAAGAATAAGGCCTAGGTCCAAACCTTTCCTACTAAAATGCCATTTCATTAACATTGGATCAGGAAGTAATAGGTGAACTATGTGAAAACTCAGTTTGCATTTTTAATCGCTCCCCCCAACCCCACTTAAGGACTATTTTGGAGTAATTAGCAGTACTTTTAAGCTAGACACCTCTGTGTAATCCTGCTTTGCGTGACAGCGGTCCTGAGGTCTGCTTAGGTTGCTTTAGAGTGTTCTGCTAGGTTTGTGCAGAAGAGAAAAAGAGTGTTCTGTGGACTGACAGCAGCCCCCTTCCAATGGCATGTCCACACAAGCTAGGAAGGGCTCTTAAACCTGGCTATTAACATATTGGCAGTCTAACATTTATTTTAAGGTTACATTTACACCATAAAGAGTGGCAGATGCTAGACATGAGGGTGGCTCCCAGCATGTCTCAAGTTTCACTTTCTCATTCCTGTTTGTTTTGTCATCACCTAAACAACATTTCTCTCTGACACATAAGCCATCTTAGCATGGACTTTGAGTCCACAGTCGATGGGATTTACTTTCTGAGCATAGCTGGTTCCTCTGGATGAGGTTGGCTTGTCCAACAAGGAAGGAAACAAAATGCTTCGGGCAGAAGACATGTTTCATTTCTTTTCATATGACTATTAATATATTATGTCTCTGGCCTGAGCTAAATGGACTTACCAACACTGTCATAATTCTATGTATTTATGTAGAGAGAAAGGGGATCCCAAAGACAAGAGTACCTAGGTCTACACAGTTGCCCAGTCTCTAGACACCATCAACCTCATGACTCAGAGCTGATGAGTAAATAAGACCTGCTCCATCAGCCTGCTCTTGGGCAAATGACCACTCACATGGAATAATGTGTGTATCTGGCCAAGCCTCAGAGACCTTAGAGGGCTGAGTGAATCAAAGGTTTGCTCACACCTCTCTCTGACTTCGTCAATAGTTGGTTCATATAGTCTTATTGTGTTAGACTTCATGTGAAGTTCTTTTGAAAAGATGGAGAAAGAAATCAATGCATGGATTCCAGGGACCAGAACTTCTGTTCCCCTTCCCCTGTATTCCACATCTACACCCTTCTTTCTGTTCCATTTGTTCAGCCAGTAGTATGAATTCAGTGAAACCTTCTGCCTTCTTTTAGAGTTTCTGATTTACTCAGAAATGTGGCACCTCACAGGTTTAATTCCTTTTCTTTGTAAGGTGGATTCTGAAGGTTTTAGAACTGAACCTTTATTACAAGCACATAGCACACAGAGCACTTAATTACACATAGATCACAGAGCTGTTGAAGGAGATGAAGTTGTCCCCTCACAGTCATCATTTCTGCTCACATTTTTAGTGCCTATTTAAAAGCCTCTGTCTTTTCTCTCCTTTCTTCCTTCTTCATCATTCCTTCGTGACATTCCTCCCCATCATTCCTTCATCATTCCACATGGGAATAATTTGTAAATCTTTAATATGATTCCTTTAGCAGACGTTATTAAAATGAAATATTTGGACTCTGTCTCTAAGGATTACAACGTAGTAGGAAAGGCCCTATCTGTACCGATACAGGCGTAAGCAGAACATGATAATTTTCTGGAATGACACAAACTGTAGTGAGCTCAGGATCAGATATAAAATGTCAGGAAGGTGATTGAGAGAGACAACAGAATGCAGTGTTGATAACTCGTTCTTAATAGCACACAGTATTTGCTGCTCAGTGTTGAACAAATGCTAATTATCACTATCCTTGCAATCTGGCAGGTCAGGAACCATGGAGCCAGGAAGAATGTACCTGGCTCATCCTACGACTGTCAGCAAAGACCCCAAGGACAGAAGTGAATCAAAGGGCAACCATGAAGTCCTTGCTTTGAGAAGGAGAAAGTTTGCTTGCTGATCTCCATCACAACTCAGCAAGGACTTTCCAGTCAGGAAATTTGAGATCCATTGACAGATACCAGAGGAGACCACAGATTAATTAAAGAGAGTTGGTTTTGAGTCAGCAAGGTGGATCAGTATGCAAAGGTGCTTGCCACCAAGGATATCCTGAGTTCACTCCCTTGCTCATACAAAGGGGAAAGAGAAAACCAACTCTTACAAGTTGCCCTTTGATCACATGTAACCTTGGCATGTGTATGCTCATAGGAACACACACACACACTCACACACACACACACGCAACACACACACTCACTAACATACACACACACACAGTAAGTAAATGTAATTATATACAATTAAATATATATATTTAAATGCTTGATACACAGACATACACACAAACACATACACTCACTAACATATACACACACAGAAAGTAAACATAATTATATATAATTAAATATATATATATTTAAATGCTTGATACACACACACACACATACACACACACACACACATACACACATATATTTGTTTGATGTACTTTTATGCTTTCAGGTAAAATAGTTTGAGCCCTTTGTTTGTTTGTATGTGACTTCTTTGGAGTGGATGTCTTTGCCTGGGTTCATTGAGAAAGTAAGTTCCTCTTCTTCTGAGAAGAGATTTGATAAAAATTTATTTGACACTCACTGGTGCTCACTGTTGAGCTACCTCTAATCAACCCTAATTCCTTGCTTGGAGTTACTGCTTAGTGATGAACCCCTTGCAGAATTTTTGCAGTTCCTATGAACCCATCTCAAGCAGCCATGACATTTGCAAAGTTTGAGATTTCATTTTTATTGTTCTTTACCAAGTTTTTTCTTGTTTTCAATTGCACCTAGGATAAAAAAGAAAGAAAGAAGGAAAGAAAGAAAGAGAGAGAGAGAGAGAGAGAGAGAGAAAGAAAGAAAGAAAGAAAGAAAGAAAGAAAGAAAGAAAGAAAGAAAGAAAGAAAGAAAGAAAGAAAAGAAGAAAGAAAGACAGTTCTGGAGCACTGCTGCATGGCTTTGCCTCCACTTTGCTTCCTGTGCCTCCTGTGTCCTTCCCAAAGCAGGCCTAGGTCCTTGTGTTTCTTGATTCTTTCTCTCCTTGCTCCTAGGATTTTATCTCACACATCTCTGTAGTCATTTTTGCTCCCATAATTAATTACCTGCTTATGTTCATGCATAAAACCACATTCTTCTGTGGTAAACTTGGAGCATACTGTTTCCAACAGGTCGTGAAAGGACTAGTGATCATCCAATGCTGTGCTTGGAAATAGGGAGGGAGTGAAGCCTAGTGGACCCAAGGTAGACCATTGATGATAGGTCTTTGAGAAGACGCTGGGATCCAGACTTTTCTTCTCTCCTTTTTGACTTCTGGAATGGCAGGTGAGGATTTTAGCCTATGGGTTTAGAATGGCGCACCAGCATTCAGTCTGTTTGATCTACCTAACAGCAGCATAATTTGACAAGAATGTAAAAGTAAGACACGGACAAGAGTACATTGGCTGGGGATGCAATATGGTAATGGTCTCCACAATGAACTGAAATTACTCTTGGTATTTTTGATATAATAGCTACACTTTGCCTCGAGGATCATACTCCATCATTCAGAGTCATTCTTATGAGGTAGACCTTCAGTTGCTATCCTCAAATTCAGAGAAGCCATTTGTCTCTCAGTAGTGCTTGTTTGTCATTGTTCCCTCCTGTACTCTGCATACTTGGTATCTTATGCACTTTGTGATTCTTTGACGTGAGTCAAGCTTCCATTTAGAAATGATCTGGTTCAGTTCCTGCTCAGGAAAGACAAATCTATAACTTCAAAGTTCCATCCTGGAGAGAACCATTGACCTTCCAAACTGGAAGTGGTCCTATTCAATTTGCTATCGAGCGGTTGAGTGAACTCCATGAGGAACAACACTCTATGAGGGTCAACTGTTGATATCCTTTGTTGACTTAAAGCAAGAGTAATATGCATGCTTTGATAAGTAAGAATCTCTGCTGATGGCACATATGCACTCTCATGACTACCCTGTGTATGACACGGTACTAGATGATCAACTGGCCAAGATAGACTGACATCTACTAAGACATCTTCCTAGAAAGACTATTAACCCTATATATGTCATCAATTACAGACTGAAGAAACAATTTCACCCTGCTCTGCCATTTATTGGGGGTTTATTGAGTTTAATGAGTTTATTTCGGCTACTTATAAGAGCATGGGTATCTGATATCTTAGATGCTGTCTTAGTCAGGGTTTCTATTCCTGCACAAACATCATAACCAAGAAGCAGGTTGGAGAGGAAAGAGTTTACTCAGCTTACATCCACATCACTCTTCATCACCAAAGAAGTCAGGACTGGAACTCAAGCAGGTCAGGAAGCAGGAGCTGATTCAGAGGCTATGGAGGGATGTTACTTATTGGCTTACTAACAAAAGCATGGTCAGGCCTAGCACAATAATACCCCACTCCTGGTACCAACTTCTGCCTTAGTTAGGGTTTTACTGCTATGAACAAAGACCACAACCAAGGCAACTCTTATAACGACAACATTTAATTGGGGCTGACTTACAGGTTCAGAGGTCCATTATCATCAAGGTGGGAACATGGCAGCATCCAAGCAGTCATGGTGCAGGAGGAGCTGAGAGTTCTGCATCTTCATCTGAAGGCTGCTAGCAGAATACTCACTTCTAGGTAGCTAGGATGAGGGTCTTAAAGCCCATGCCCACAGTAACATACCTACTCCAATATTAGGAGGCCATACCTCCTAATAGTGTTACTTGGCTCCTAATTGAGCCAAGCTTATTCAAACCATGACAGATGCTATGCCTGTTTCTATAATAAATTACACTGAACAAAGCAACTCAAGAAAGAAAGGAAAGGATTCACTTTGTCTCACAGTTACAGAGTATGAACTATCACAGCAAAGGATCACAGAGGCAAGAGCTTGAGGTAGCTTGTCATATAACACCCACCATGAGGAATCAGAGAGAATGAGTGCTTATGCTCTGCTAATGTTTTTCCTTTCATACAGCCTAGGGAATGATGTCACCCACCCTGGGTAGGTCTTCCCACTTCAATTAACCTAATCAAAATAATCTCTCTCACAGAAATGGCTAGGGTTATATCTATTGGTACTCTAGATCTCATCACAGTGTGTTAAAAAGTCATCTACAGGAACACAGGCAACTCAAAGGGAGCTGCAGAGTGGAAAACTCTGGGACAATGGTGATGGCTAACTGGAATTCCTTGGACAATTTGAAAGTAGTTTTGCTGGTTGGGAAGATCCTGCTCCTTAGCATGCCTATTCATGTTATAATCCTGAGAAACTGGGCTTGAGAATCCTGCAGTTTTCTGAGCTTTGCAAGTGTTATTAGCTTCATAAGCCCATACATTTCATCAGCTTTGGAGTGGTTACACAATGCTCTAGTCTCTCCTCTACGTTCTTTTGGATTTCTGTTCCATGATTGTCTCTGAGTCTTAGAGCAGTTGACAAAGCATTTTCATCTATTTATGGTCATGGCACTATGTCACAGTAACAAAAGTCACTCATTCTTGGAAATTTGATTTATTTTGATTCTTTACAGTAACCTCCATTCACTGCCAAAAGGACATTCTCCCTTCAAATATGCTCAAAATCAAATTCCAGCTTACTGTTCTTTTCTTTTTTATGCATTTTTAATAGTTGAAATGCTTTTGTCTTGAATTCGTTTTATTCCATTATTTGGATTATCATGTGCCTAAGTCTGTTACACTATAGTTTGATAGCAGTTGTTGATCTACTAGACAGAAGAGAAGATGCGAACATTTTTTATGTTTTAGTCAACAGGTTTCTCCATCATACTATAGCATATCAAAGTGTTATTTATCACCAAAGAATGATAAACCACTATGCATTCTTCAAGAGTACAAAGAAGTATTCTTACAAACTCCTTCAGAGGTACACATCTAAATGTTCCAATTTTATGTTTCAGGATCCCATAATCTTCTCCACCAAGACCTCAATCTTCATAATAAACCTTTTTTGCATATGTATTCAACATGTGGAGTCCAGAGATGTGTATTACTAGGTCTTCAGCCTACAGTTCCTTTTAGCCTGTGCTTCCATTTATGACATAAAGAAACTTTATCTGAACTGTCAAATAGAATATGGAATACAATTTACCACTAAACTGATTTTATTGTTAGGAGCTCTAAATTCCTCTTTATTTTTCTGCATAGAAACAATACAATTTTTCAGTAACTAGTCAACCCTATATCTGCCATCTTCTCCTTGGAAGCCTTGCTTCTTTATTATTTTCAAATAAGTGAATTCGTATATATTTCTTATTTTTCTCCTTCATCAGGACATTGTCCTTAATCTTTAGGAGCTGATTCACCACCATAGTTATGTGTACTTCCATGCTCTATCCACCAGAATGATCCTTTCATCCATTGAAAAATACATGGGGCAATCTCAGGTGTTCTTCTTAGATTATATATAGTATTAGATATATTAGTTCAGATAATATCCTTCAAATGACTTTACTAAGAAAAATACTTATCGAAGAAAAGAAAGAACTAAGCAAGGCTTCATACCTCTGGGAAGAGGAACCTAAGTTGAGAAAATGCCTCCATTAGATTACCTGTAGTCTTGTTTGTAGTGCATTTTCTTGATTAATGATTAGTGTTGGATGGTCTAGCCCATTATGGGTGGTAGCACCCCAAGGCAGGTGGTTCTGAGCAAGTTATGGAAAAGCAAGCAGATAAGAACCATTTTTCCACAGTTTCTGCTTTTTCACAGTTTCTCCTGGTTCCATATTCCTGCCCTGAGTTCCTGCTCTGGCTTCCCTTACTAATAAATTATAAGATGTAACCCAAATAAACCCTTTCTTCCCCAAGTAGCTTTTGGTGAAGGTGTTTTATCAGAGAACTAGAAAGAAAACTAAGATACCATGTAATCCTGGCTTTGAGTGAAGGAAGAAGAGATGAAGGATTTGGTGGGAGCATCCCAGGATAGTGCACTGTATAAGACAAGTTCCATATAAACCACCACATAGTCTAGACAACAACAAGAAGAATCCCTGTATCCCAGAGTCAAAATTGCTTTAGCATCACTGGATCTATAGAAATGTTTTGAGTTGAAACATGGTTATGGCTTCTAGTAAAAGAGCATCCAGAACCATTGTTCAGCTATGTTCTCTATAGTTCTTCAATTTATATGTCCATAGTCCACAAAACATACTTATGTAGGTTTTTTTTTCTGTTGATTCTCACGTGATTAATACACAACTTAATTTACATAAAAAGTAGACCTGTGTCCTGTCTTATAAAGAACTTTTACTGAAGTTCACATCCATCCTTAGGCATGCTGTCTGTACAGTTTCATATGAACTCCATTCTTGGTTTTTTGCTGTTTATGAAAACACAACTTTTTTTAGAAGTATACTTTAATTTGATTAGTCATTGTCATGGTTAGTTTCATATTTGATTTTATGTAGGCTATCTAAGGGACAGTTTACAAAATGAGTGTCTGACATATCTATATTTGATCTATATACATTATTGGTCAAGGAGAAAAAAATGATTCCTGCCTAATAGGAAGGAAATGTAAATCAAATAACTAGAGAATACCCAGATGAACTTTATAATGATTTCATTGCGTGCCTTTGGCAATTAAGGTACCTGTTTTCATATGTTTTTACAAGAGTGAACCTCTAACTGTCTTCTTGGTTGTTGCCTGAGTTATAATTAGCCAGTGAATCACTTCAAACATCTCAGCTGTTACGGTACAGCTACTGTCACACCAGATGACTCAGAACAAAGAACAAGGATGACTAACCTCTGGTCATTTAGAGATAAGTTCTGGAAAACTTGATTGGCAAAATTGTATATAGTGTCCCCTGCCCAAAATAAAAACATGTTCTGTACCCTCAGCCAAAAGTGAAGTCAAAGAAAGAAAACAAAACAAGGCAAACACACCCAAATCCCAAGCAAACCAACCAAACAAAAAAACTCCTGATGGCTATCCATATCCAATGAGCCTGCCTGCTTCCCAAAATGTTCTGCCAAATGTTAAGGAGTGCTGTGGAGCACTACACCCAAGGGGGTCTGTGATGGACAGAGCAAGAGACATGCAAGACTTACTGAACCCTGCCAGTGGAAGAAAAGGATATCTAGAAATGAACCTAATAAAAGAGGAGTAAGACCTCTACAATGGAAACTTCAAAACTCAGAAGAGGCTGAGGAAGGTCCTAGAAAATAGAAAGAGCCTCTCCCATACTTATATATTAGTAGAATTAATATTTTGAACATAACAGTTCTACCAAAAGCAATTCACAGATGCATTACAATTTCAATAAAAATCCTCACACTATTCTTGTTAGAAAGAGGAATAGCAAGATGGAGGTGAAGTGAATGTAGAAATGGAGAAAACATTTGGGGACTTTAGTTGGATGCAGTGATGTTATTTTCTGAAAATTCCTTTTGTCCTCAAAGAGAATGAACTTCAAATAGACCTTGCAACCAAGTTAATAATGTGCCTTGAGGTTATTTAAGACTGTATATTCGACCCTCTATCCTACAGTGTACTCATCTGTTTAACTTGCCATTAAGAGAATGATGTAAATAATATTAACATGTACTGTACTTTCCATACACTCAGCTTTTAGAGCCTAAGATAAATGTATAGCTCCAATTTTACACTGTATTTTCCATGTACTTGATCCAGAAACGTGTGTATGTGTGTGTGTGTGTGTGTCTATGTGTGTGAGTGTGTGTGTGTCTTTTGTGGTAATCTTTGCAGAAAGTAGATGACAGGATAAAAGCAACCTTAAGAAACAAATATTCCATAAATGCTGGAAGTGATATGTATGTTTAGGTTATTAGTATGTTTTGAAGGCTAGTCTGGGTCAGTTTGAGTTAGTAAAGTAACTTTTTCCTTCATAAACCTTTGTTAAAAGATTTCTGCAGAAAAGTATTCCCCACAAATTTGCCATGTCATGGTTTCTCAGGCATTCAGCCAACATAAAGCAAAATCTATTGTTACGGACAGGCAACGGGCACAGATCTCTCTCTCACACACAACAGTCAAGTTATAGACAGTGTACAGAGCACAATAGAGGTAGATTGAAGTCACAGGGGAAGAAGTGAAGGAGAACTCAAATTTGCGTCAACCTACCTTGGTCTAAATGACTCTGTAAGGGTGTCTGATTTTTTCGTTCCTTAATGTGACACTGATATATTTGGAGGCCCAAATGAGAATTCCTTAATGAGTTATTGACACAGTTGGTGAAGAGGAAGGTGGTCAATATATATATGTATATATATATATATATATATATATAAAATGGATAAGTAACACAAAGGATGCTTTTTAAAAAGAAGTAAGAATTTATATTACTTCATTTTTACTCAATATCCCATATAATGAATATAAATAAATGTGTGTACATATGTATGTGACTTAAAGGAAATTATGCTGCTTGGGGGGATAATTCTCCTTTGAAGAACACAGACTAGCTAACAAACACCCTAGGGCTAGGTATCCCTTCAAGTTGTTAGTCTGGGGGAGGACAAGTGTCCTTCATGCCTCTCAGAAGGTGAAAATTAGTTTCTAGTTCTGAAGATACCACACAGTTGTGACACGGGACTCAGAAGAGCTGAGCAGGATTTGACATAAAGTTCTCCACAAATATGTATAGTTCTCACTTCTCATTAAAGAAGCTTCTTTTTGCAGAAGATGGAGACTATTAGAGAAAGCCACACCAGTCAAAATGAAAATAGACCTGATCACACAGGATGCCCAAGCTCAGTTGGTATAGCTACAACCCAACTCTTACACTTGGGGCTCAGGAATCATTAACCATAATAAAGGAGAGGCTGAAAAGGTTGCAGGGCTTAGAGAAACAGGAAATCTGCTGCAAGATTATGTCTCCTAGAAATAGCATGCTCATGCAATTCATCAACCTGGGTACTCAAACAAGACCTGAGCAAGGACACACTGGTAGGAATGCTAATGTAGAAAGAGTAAATCTCAGGGGGCCCCACTTCTAGATGAAGAGGTGCAAGTAATCATTGACTGCTGAGAGAGGGAGAATTAGTCTACCCTCAAAATGAGTCCCTAATTGATTAATCAATAACAAATGGGCAGCTCTGAAAACACACATACAAGTAACACTAAACAGACTCACTAGATTGTATTCCTATGCTTATGCACTTGTACACATGCATATACATACATATATATATACATATATACATATATGGCTTATGTATGTACTTTGCATGTATATATACGATAATGATTGAAGAAAAAGAGAGCATGAGTTTGAGGATGTAAAGGGAAGACACTAGAAGATTGAAGGGAAGAGAGATACAAAGTAATTGTAGTTTTAAAAAATAGCAAAAACTCAAACTACCGTGTCAGACTAGAACTAACAGTTCCATTGATTTTCTTTTATTGTTCTTTTTGTTACATTTCATTAATCCCCTCTCTGATCTTTATTATTTCTTTATTTCTATGGACTTATGGTTTTGTCTGTTCTTGTTTTTCTAAGATCTTGAGGGACATCATTAAGTTATTGATTAAGATTTCCCTGACTTCAACATAGGCCATTTATAGCTATGAAATTCTCTCTTAGAACTGCTTTCCTGGCATCCCTTGGGTTCTACTGTGCTGTGTTTTCATTGTCATTTAACTCAGGCATTGTAAACCTCACTTCTGATTTGTTCAGTTATTTAGTGCTCATTGAATAGTGCTTTGTTCTATCTCCTTGAGTTATGTGCTCTATGGTTTCTTTTGCTGTTGAGTTTTATTTTCATTGTGAGTAGGTAGAATACAAAAGCCAATTATATAATGAGTATAATTCAATATACGTTAAAAGGTTTTACCAAGACAAATATTCCTCACTCCCACTTCTTAGGCTAGTTCCCCTTTATTGGTCCTAGATTTATTCCCCAGAGATTTTAGAAGTTCTTGTGTGATTGTCATCCACTACCTTCCCAAACTTCCAACAGTTCATCAGAAATTAGTTTGTAATGTGTTTCAGGTACTACAGCTATAGTTAAAAAAAATACTAAAAAAAAAAAATCAAATAGTATAAGTGTCTGCAAAATGTTATTAGTAATATATGTTCTGATCTCATGAAAGCCTGTAGACCACTGCAAGGGTTTGTCTTGATCTCTTTTTTATTTCCAATATATATCTTGATTGTTTAACAACAATTTTAATTATTTGGATGTTTTGTTTTCTTAAATCAGGAAGAAGAAAAATACTTTTCTGTGTACTATCTCCTTGTATTCAGCATGACAAAACAGGAACAACCAGAAGAAACACAGAATGTGCTTGTTTCTTCAAACCATTAATTAACAACATCATTGAATATTTGTCTTGGTAACACCTTTTAATGTATATTGAATTATACTCATTTAAGGAGGGAATATCAAAGCACTCCTTTTTTAGCAGATTTCTTTGACCAGCTAAAACCCTTCCTTTTAGCATGAATCAGCTTGATGTGTTGCCGATCCGAATGCAGAAGGCTGATGTTTTCTCGGTACTTGGTTCGTGTTCTATTGCATGGCTGAGCTTTGTCAACCATCCTAAGTGCATCTGGCAACAGATGCTATGAGCTTCCTTTCGAACCTTGCATGGCTGCCCTACTCTGCAGTAAGGAACTGAGTCTTTAGCCAAGCATAAGCAAGAACAGGGAGAGCCAGAGGCTGATGCTGCCTACAGGCCTGAACACTTGTGCTGCCATTTGCAACTGTCATTTTCCAAAGCTAAGGTACTTAAACTGCCTGTCTCTAACTAAATAGTAAAGCCCAGATATTTTTTCCAGTCATGGATAAAATTAATCCATTGTTATGTCAGACATAAAGAGTCTGTCAGAATCCTGATAGAAAGCAAGGTCATTTCTAGAATGTCAATCACATTTCTAAGTAAGTTTAAATGAACTCATTGGGTAAATATTTAATACCATTGCTGCATAGGTCTGTTACAGCATTGGACCTGTGTGAGACACACACTCACTGAACTATTCTGCCATGTAGTGGTATACTTCCTGTTAGAGCAAATCCACCAGGAAGCTGCATGTGTTTAGAGCTTCCTTTTATGAATGCTGGGCTTTACATTACTCTGAAGATTCAAATCTATATCTGGGAAGAAAACGTAGATGAGCAGTTGGGTTGTTTGCCACCTCTGTATAAACTAAAGAAATGAAACACTTATTTCTTTCAAATGCAATGAGTTTTGAGTTTCTCTGTTCCTTTTTCTCTTTGGATTATAGCTGCAGAATCTGTTTTTAATGATGCTTTCAAGGTGCAATATATTTGATTTTCTCCCATTGATTGTTTTCTTTTCTTTTGTGTTATTACTTTTATTCTGTATTGCTTTTCTTCCTTCAAGACTTTTTATTAGGAAAGTACATGATAAAGAATTTGAGTTTTAAAGCTAAATTTGAGGCCTGGAGAGATGACTCAGTTGTTAAGAGGGCTTGTTGCTCTTCTAGAGGACTGGAGAGTTTGATTTCTATCACACATATGGGGCAGCTCACAGCTTCCTGTAACTCCAGCTCCAGAAAAATCTGACACCCTATTCTGGCCTCCACAGGCACGGGTGTACATGTGGTAGACACAAAGTCAGACTCACATGCACATAAATAAAAAGAAAAATAAATTTTAAAATAATGTTAATGTTTAAAATAAGAAGTATGCCAAGCTAATGGGGCTTTCCTTTTCCCTAACTGTTCACTGCAGGGTATTGTTATCTTAATTTCCTCTCATAGATTCAACTACAACACCAAAATAAACTGAAAACACTTGTTTGTCAGAGAAAGAGCATGATGGTAATCTCTCTCCTCAGCTGAGTATCGGTGATGTGACAGATGATGAACTCTAACACCACCATGTCTGTCAAGGCACTGTAAAGATGAAGCTTACGAGACTGTATTCAAGGCTAAAGTGCGAACACAGGAGCACTGTTTCTAAGGACATGTGAGGAAGGTGTGGCTTGTCATTTTTAACCAAACCTCCACACTAAACAGATTAATAACACCCTTATCCTATTTTTAACATTGTTAGTAATTTAATTCACACAATTTTCTTAGTTTCTAATGAGAGAGAGAGACAGAGACAAAGAGAGGGAGAGAGAAGGGGAGGAGAGGGGGAGGGAGAGGAGAGAGGGAGGGAGAGAGAGAACTGTTTTCCTGCACAAGGATAGGTGATACTGCAAATGCAGAAACGCCTTTGGAATCAATCACTTTGCTGTGTTCTGCTTCACTGAGCAGGGACTGATCAAATCAAGACCTATTTTTATGACTTGTCAACATTATCCACTCTTCCCTCATTTCCTACGGTCTCTAAAATCTTAGAATAGTGCATGAGTCAGAATCATCTTTCCAGAATTCAGGACATTTAAGTGTGGGCAGCATCTTTGGACTTCGTGTTGTCACTTAGAATGAGATTTGTGGAAAACCCGACGAAAGAAAGCAGCACACCTGGGCCACCTCCAGGGCCCCAAGTGATGTGACTGAGAGCTGGGTCCTGTGCTCTCTTCTCCCTCCCAGTTGGACATCTCCGGTCTCCCTTTTATTATACCTGAACATTTATGCTCTGTGACAAATTCTGACACACAGCTGAGTTTTAAGTTTTTCGAAATAGAGGAGCTCACTCTCAGGTGGTGAAAGCTTTAAAATAGAAGCCCAGACATTTGAGAGTCTATATTGAGAGCCCCACTATATATAACCATAAAATAAGCATAGAATATTTTTTTCTAATTATCATATATCATGATGACACAAGACGCCTTGATTTCTCACAAAATTGCAGTTCCTGGAGAAACTGTAGTCATATTTAATTTTATTTAGAAAAGCTAATGAGTAATATTCAGCTACCAATTACTATGGATTAAATTTAGGTAAGCTGAGCTAAATGTGTAGCCATGCTAGGATTTAATTGGACTATTTTTGTGGCAATTTGGTCCACTCCTCAGAGAATAAACAAAAGGAAAATGAATGGATGGATAAATTTGGTAGAAACAATGAACTTGGTTGTCATTGAGCAAGTTTTAAGAAATTACATTATGAAATTATTGGGAAGTACAATCTCTATTTCTGTAAATTACACATTCCGTGATGTCTACACACTGCAGTAATCTGGCAACAAATCTGTTTCAGGTTCCTGAGCAGGTTTGGGAAGATGCTCCTTGATCCATTCTCTATAGTGAGTGAATTCAAGCTCTGGGTAAAAGAACTAAAAGAAGGCTATGCAAGGGGTATGTGTAGACTCACACAGTTTCCGCATAAGTTCTAGGGACCTGCCACATTGTATGGAGTAGGTTTGGGTATATCTTCTTGAGTGGAGGAGACACTCCTTAGAAGTTTAAGTTTCATAGGTCTAAACAACTTATTATAAAAAAAAAAAAGCAAAGTAGAAAGAGAGAGGGGGCCCCGCTTGGAGTACAACCTGAATAGGCAAGTGAGATACTGGTGCCATAGAAGGCTGTCACAACATGGTCCTAGCTTTGGATCAACAGGAGCGGTGGTTTTAAAGTAACTGCAAGGCACCTTCAAGATACCATGGAAATTTCCAGTCATGGAAAGGGTACCCACATTTAAATAAAATTTATAAGCATCCCTTCATTGGTATCAAGTTGGGAAGACATTCTTCTCATGAGCTCTTGGTTTCTGAATTTTTAAGCCACTGGCAGTGATCTCTAGCACCTCAAAGACTGAGTCAATGTGGCTTCTCTTCTACTCTGATGTTTTGGGGTGCCTGCTATGGTTGAGACTACAGAATAGTTGACAGGAAGAGCACAGTATCGATGAAGAAAATAATTGAAGAGATAGAAAGGGCTGGTGTTGTAAGTGGACTGGTGTAGTAATCGGGGTAATCATTTGTCTCAATAAGACAAAATCTTGGGGCCTTTTATAAACATGACTCCTTAGGTATGTGGCAGGGACTGAATCCAGACTCCCAATCTCTGCTTGAGAATAAACAGGGTCCAGTGAGAAAGAGCCCACATTGCAGGAGATATTCCATCCCCTCACAGGTTGAAAGAACTTCTCTCCTCAAAAACAAAAACAAAAAAATCAAAACCCAAGACTATTAAGAAATGACAGTTAGTCTTTAAGTGAGCAGGTTTTGAACTTCCAAATTCAACCTGTGTGAGATGAAGAATATTTAATTTTGAGTTTACCATTTTTAATGTTATCATCACTGTGTTCCATCTTGCAAGGGAACTTGAACTTTGCAACCTGATAGCAAGAGGATGTGCTTGGTATATCTCTAACAGTGGAGTCTTGGGTTATTATAGTGACTTTAGGTACACTAGAACACTAGGATTGAGCTCTACAATGTCAGTACAGCATCATGCCATCCCAGTTCATGGCTGTTAGGGCATAAAAACATAAATAGACATCCATTTACTTTCTCAGTATCTTGTGCTGTAAAGAAAACTGATCACAATTAGAATTGAGTTCACCGAGCTATGTTGGTGGTTAAGGTACTGACTAAGATACCAGATGGGGGTTATGAGAGCATCAGAGTGAGTCAGAATGCCAATCTCCATTTAGGATGAAGGAAATGAAGCTGGAACCTATTCCATGATGGATCTGATCTCAATGTAATCAACCTTCCACCAGCTAGCTGGCTCATACCATTTCCTTATGATCATAATTTTGAACATTGACATATATCTCTGCTATTGGTTGCTTGGCTAATGGGATCCAGCAAGAATTGGGCCTGCATTATAAACGGAGGGGGAGATAATGCTCTGCCATGCACATCTTTTGACTAGAGTTATTAATCCTTTTCTTATGACTCAAGAACTAGATGGCTCAGAAAGGGACTAATTTACATCCACAGGACAGGTCATCTTTTGCAACACTTCACTGAGAAGATCGTAGTGCAGTCGCTTCACTGTAAGAAGTATTTATCCAAGTCAAAATTACTTTCCATTGGGAATAGTCTTTAACAGCTCTCATCTGCTTCTGGTTTAGTTATCATAGTAACAAAATAGTCTTTATTTTATTACTAATTCATAATTTTCTCGTCAAACTATGACTCATCATCTGTGAGTCACCATACACATAGTTCTTATCAGCTTTTTTCTCTTTCTTCCATCAATTTATTTATTTATTCAGTTTAATTCTGATCACAGTCCCCTCTCCTCCCAGTTCCCCTTCACACAGCACTCCCCAAACTCCCTCCTCTTCACTTCTGAGAACGGGAGATCCCTCCCAGGGAACCAACCCATCCTGGCACCCCAATTCACTGCAGGACTAAGTATATACTCTCCTACTGAGGGCAGACAAGATAGCCCAGTTAAGGGAGCAGGATCCACAGGTAGGCAAACGACTGGGACTAAGCCTCTGCTTCAGTTGTTGGGGGACCTGCATGAAGACCAAGTTGCACATCTGGTATATATGTGCTGGAGGCCTAGGTTCTCCAGCCCTTGTATGCTCTCTGGTTGGTGGTTCAGGTCTCTAGGAACCCACACAGGTCCAGGTTAGTTGACTCTGTATGTCTTCTTGTGGAGTCTTTATCCCCTCTGGCTTCCTCAATCCTTCCCCAACACTTCTACAAGATTTCCCTATCTCTGTCTAATGTTTGGCTGTGGGTCTGTAAATCTCTGCATCTGTTTCAGTCAGCTGCTAGGTGGAGCCTCTCAGAGGACAGTTATGCTGGACTCCTGTCTGTGAATCCAGGCTGACAGATACAAACAGAGCCTGAGGCTCCAAGGTAATTGAAAGAGGAAGGCAGGCCAGCAATGTGTCCCTATAGATCTTTTTGAGCACAGCTTGACACATTCCTTCCCAAATTGGCAGAGGTTGCTATTGCATTCAGTTCTGTTGGTCTCACACAGGACACCTGTGTATCCAGGCCATCAGTGACTAATATAGCTGTCAAAAGTGTCTTCATGCATTACATCATTGTGATAAGGCTTTGGCAAATAAAGAGGCATCAAGGTCTTACAGTGTGCCCCTGTGAATCCACTCCCCAGTGTGGGTGCTATAGTGTTGAGCACAGCTGCATTCTGACCATCTTTTAATTCATGCAAAGGATGTAGCCAGATGTATCTCTGGAAACTCCCTCGCTATTCTTTCGCCTCACTTCCTCTCAGAGACCCCAAGGAATGCAGAGAGGGTCTATTTCCTCTTTAGTTTGGGATTCTAAACAACATTTAATCTTTCTCTCCTTTCATTGGGAATTCATTTTGTTTCTCTTACAAACGTGGACTAGGGGAGACAGAGTGTAGCAGTAGATACAGGTGTCTAGAAAGTACAACTACCTGCTGCCTTGCCTTGATCTTCCTTATATCTTTTCTCCTTGAGAGGCTACTATGTTGATGGTCAAGTTTGAGACTAGAGGTTCAGACAATAGGCAGCTCATGATGTACATCCCAATGATCAGATAAGTCCCAGGGTTAGGCATTTGGTCTCTTTAAAGACTTATTAGTGATCCAGGGGCAATGAGTTTATATGGTGAATATGTATGTCAGTGAGAATTTGCTTGCACAATGGATCATGGATGTACCAAAATTCAGGAGGCTCTGCATGGCCATCCTCATGACAATCCAATTTGCCATGAGCTCACCTCAGAACCCCAACCTATAACAGATAATTCGAGCACTATTTTATCTGCTAAGTTTTGAAGCACAGATGGGAGAAAGAGCCAGCTGGGTTTCTGTTCTTCAGCTGATCTAAAGGAAAGCTAGCATCTTTGCATGATACTTAGCAACTGAGTGAAAAAAGATTTAAAAGTCAATTGTCAGCAACTATTTTGGATTCTTAATAGTGTCATCCCCCCACTCCTCACCTTGAAAGGCAAAGAGTGCAAGATAGAAAGGTTTCGATTCTAATTACAATGGGGTGTCTTTATTTTCCTCAGATCCTTAGGAGTTTCCAAACTTCCCTGGAACAAATTTGTGATTTTGGTGACATTTTCTTTTGGCACATATTTGCTTTATGTGAAGAACCTGTTATTCTTTGCTCTCTAGGTTTTATGGGTATACTTTCCTTACTAGTCAAGCAGCAGTAGTATCCTATGATATAGGGATAATGAAGATATGTGAGAAGCAGATACATGTTCAATGATTGACATTAATTCAAGGACAAGTGTTCCAGCCACATTGTTGGTAATTTTCCTATCCTTTTTTTTTTCCTTCTTTTAAAACACATTTATTTATTTACTGTGAGATTCAGGGATCATGCCACAGTGCATGTGTAATGGTCAAATGACAAATTATGAAAATATGTTTCTTTCAGGTCCAGAGATTGAACTCTGAAGTCTGGTCATCAGGCATATTGCCATGCATGTTTGCCTGCTGAACCATCATTAGCTTCCTGATCTTGATGACATTGAAAGTGGGATAGTGATCGCATTCCGTTTGTCTTCGTCATTGGTGTATAAATGGGTCAGCATGATTATAGACATAGATGAGAGGAAATAAGTCTATTCTTGTCACTTGAAATTTTGGCAAGTGTTAAGGAGAAAGTGATCTTAATCACAGAAATCATATATTTCACAAGCAACAGCACAAAGTGTGGGTTGAACTGATTGATAAACAGATTCTTAGATCAGACTTAAGATTATGAAAGTCAGCAAATTAATGATCAACTCTGCCTGGAGCTTTAGGACCCTAGCAACAAAAGGAGATCTATCTATATCTTTTATCAGCAGAGAGAGTTTGTTATCAGTTGCCAGACTTGGCACAGAGTGCAATGATATAATGCTTCAAAACATCTCAAGGAATTGTACTGAGCCAGTGCTTACAGCTGAGTCTCTTCCAAGGGTGCTGCTATGCCTTCATAAAATAGTGTCACAAGACTGTACAATGCCTCTTGCTCTAACTATGCCCTTTATTATTTTTTTGACATAGACACAATATAAAGTATTATATTGGGGGTACTTGTCTGGTATAAACTTTCAGAATTAAATTTTTTTGGTTCAGAATAATATGAAATTGTTCGAGGAGTCATTGAACCTTTAAGAACCAGTGTGAAAGACCTATATGTCCCTACCTGAAACATCAGTCCCAAGTATAAGAAAGCATTTTTCTGTCATATAGTTGAATTCTTGACAGCCTTATGTGTATTTTCCTCTTCTTTTGTTTCATTATATTGTTCATAAAGGTGAATCAATACAAGTCAAGCATGAGTATGTGGAGTTTGTTAATGTTACATTGAGAACCAACATAATGTAAGTACATTTAGGATCAGAAACATCACCAAAATAAATATATTGGCTGTTTAAATAATGAGAAAAGACCCCATCCCCTGGGGTCCATTTTCCAGCCCACAACTCTACCGGTTTTCTCAGAGGCCCACAGAAACCAGGGAAACCAGGAAAGACCCCACCCCAAGTCCTATGCCACCAATTTTCATTGAAGCACCCCCAACAGTCATAAACTGCACCCCTTCTGCTGGACTCCATTTTATGGCCCACAACCCCACTTGCTTTCCCAGAGGTTATGTAGGTACCAGGAACCCCAGGCCAAGCTGGCACTAGGAACCCTAGAGGCAAAGTTAGCACTCCAAATCCCAGAGGACACACAGGCCACAAAAAAACCCAGTAGGGGCAGGCACTATTCTGGACCTGAAGACTCTCTGGTCATCAGAAACCCAAGGTTCTCAGGCCAGAGATGAAAAGAAACAAAAACCCATGGGGAAAATAAAAAACAACAAACAAACAAACAGAAAACCAAAAAAACAAAACCCAAAAAATAAAAATAAAAAAAAATAAAAACCTACACATCTAACAAAGATAAACTCAGAAATCAACATCTAAACCTCTAATAACTTCAAAATCCAGATGGCTAGAGGCTAGCATAAGCAACAACAGATATGGCACCACCAGAGCCCAGTTATTCTACAGCAGCAAGCCCTGGGTATTCCAACACAGGTGAAGTACAAGAAAGTGACCGTATGATGATAGAGGCCTTTAAAGAAGAAATGAATAAATTACTCAAAGAGTTAAAATCAAATGAGTTAAGAAATTGAGTAAAACTCTTCAAGACCTGAAAATAAAAAAATGAAGCAATAAAATACAAACTGAGGCAATCTGGGAGATGGAAAATTTAGATAAGAGAAAAGGAACTACATAGAAAAGCATCACCAACAAGTGATAAAGAGAAAATCTCAGGTGTAGAAGATACTATAGAAGAAATTGATACATTTGTCAAAGAAAATGTTAAATCTAAAAAAAAAATATTCCTGACACAAAACATCCAGGAAATCTAGGACAAGACCAAACCTAAGAATAATAGGAGTAGAAGGAGAAAATTCTCAAATCAAAGGTCTAGATAATATTTCCAGCAAAATCATAGAAGAAAATTTCTCTAACCTAAAGAAAGAGATGCCTATAAATGCACAAGAAACTATAGAACACCAAATAGATTGGTCCAGAAAAGAAAATTCTTCTACCATATAGTAATCAAAACAGTAAATATATAAAACAAAGAAAGCATATTAAAAGCTGTGAGGGAAAAAGTCAAATAACATATAAAGGCAAACTTATCAGATTTACACTGACTTTTCAACAGTCCAGAAGGGCCTAGGAAGATGTCTTGCAAACCCTAAGAGATCACAGATGCCAGCTCAGACTACTATACCCAGCAAAAATTTCAGTCCCCATAGATGTATAAAATAAACTATTCCATGATAAAACCAAACTTAAACAATATCTATCCACAAATCATCCCTGCAGAAGATACTTAAAGGAAAACTACAACTGAATGATATTAAATGCACACAAAAAAAACACATAGGAAATTAAAGAGAAATGTTAATCCAGCCACATGACTGCTATGATCACATCCAAAGACCTTCTAGGTCTGTGTTATCCAGCTGGAATGCAGACACACCCTTGGCACACACCGTTAAACCCAGTTGCTGGAATACTTTAGTATACACCTTTAATTCCAAAGAATGATATCTAATTAAGGGGCAGAGAAAGTGGGAAAGCATAAAAAGATTGACAGAAAGGGCCAGAGATAAGATACACCTAATTCTCCAATTTAAGAACAATACCCAGGTGAATCAATTCTGTTGTCAGTGAGTTGGGAGTTGAGGGAGTTGGGAGTCAGTTCTGTGAGTGCAGGCAGTGAAGGTTAGTTCCTTTCTGAGTTCATGCAGAGGAAGTTGAAGCCACATAATATGAAGGAGCCAGAAGATTAGAATAAATTGCCAGAGTTAGTTTGAGGCCAAACAAAGTAATACAGTGAGAAGCTGAGAGAAGCCAGATTGAATTAGACAACATGGAGAGGAGTTTCAGTCAGAATATCTGAGTTGAACAATTGAACCAGAGTTCAGAAAGAACTAGAAAGGGTGAGCTTATTTAGCAGTAAGTCTCATGGGCTAAAATATTCTAGGCCTATATTAGATTTAATGGAGGCAAGCAGCTTCCAAGTCTAGACTTAAGGATTGATAGAACATACAGAAATGCTCTGGGCTCAGCCCATGCCATGTATTCATAAAGCTTGAGAGTGGCTCTAATCTCATCCCAGCATTTGAAGAAATAAAAATGACAATTACATCTGGCAAATAAAAGTGACTTTTACAGAAAATAAATAACTTCAGCCTAGCCAAACAAAGAGAAAAAAAGCTTGTGCTCACTTGCATGTGCATGCACACACACACTACCACTATCACCATAAAAATAGTAGGAATTAACAATTGTTGTTCATTAATATCTCTCAACATCAATTGACTCAATTCACCAATAAAAAGAGATAGGCTAACAGAATGGGTGTGAAACAGGATTTAGCATTCTGCTCCATACAAGAAACACACCTAAACATCAAAGATAGACATTACCTCAGAATAAAGAGCTAGAAAAATGTTTTCCAAGCAATAGGCGCAAGAAGATATTAGCCATTCTAATATCTAATAAAATAGACTTTCAACCAAAAGTAATCAAAAGAGATGGGGAAGGACACTTCATACTGACCAAAGGAAAAATCTACCAATTCTCAATTTCTATGCCCCAAATGCAAGGGCACCCACATTTGTAAGAAAAATATTACTAAAGCTTAAATCACACATTGAATCATACACATTAATAGTAGGAGAATTAAGCATGCACTGTCACCAGTGGACAACTCATCCAGATAGACACTAAACAGAGTAATAACAGAAGTAACAGACATTATGACTCAAATCGACTTAAAAGATATCTACAGAATATTTCACCCAAGTACAAAATATATGCATTCATCTTGGTACCTCATAGAACCTTCTACAAAACTAACCATATACTCATTCACAAAACAACTCTCAACAAATACAAAAAATGAAATAACCTCCCTTGTCTTCTTATTAGACAATTGTGGATTAAAGATGGAATTCACCAAGAACAGAAACAACAGGAAGCCTACATAAACATGGGAATGAAACAACTTTCTACTCAATGATCCCTGGATCAAGGGGGGAAAGAAAAAGAAAAAAAGAAGTAAAAGACTTTGTAAAATTCCATGAAAATGAAGGCACAATATACCCAAAGGTATGGGACACAATGAAAGCAGTGCTAAGGTGAAACTTTATAGCAGTAAGTGCCTTTATACCACTTCGTATAAATCCTTAATTGAAAAACCATGAGAAGTAATTTATGAGGCCTGGCTTTTTGCCGGACATGATCTGATACTCTGGGACCACAGATAAAGGCTCTAATTGTCAACCTGACAAGAGCCTAGAGTCATTTGGAGAAATTTCAATTGTAGAATTTCTGAAATCATATATTTTTGTGGGGGATTATCTTTATTATTATTTGATGTAGGCGGGCCTAATGGACTATTAGTTGTACCATTTCTTGGGCAGGCGGTTTTGGGATATGTGATAGCTATTTTTATGTCAACTTGAAACAAGCTGGAGGTATCTGAAAACTAGGGAACTTCAATTGAGAAAACGCCTCCATAAAATCCAGCAGTATGCCATTTTTAAATTAGTGACTGATTGGGCGAAGGCCCAACCTAGTGTGTGTGCTGTCATCCTTAGGCTAGTGGTCCTGGGTTCTATAAGAAATCAATCTGAGCAATCCATGATGAGTAAGCCAGTAAGTAATATTCCCCTATGGTTTCTGGATCAGTTCCTGCCTTCAGATTCCTGCCCTGTTTGAACTCCTGTCTTGAGTTGATTCACTGATGGACTATGGCGTGGAAGTGTGAGCCAAATAAACTCTACTTCAACTTTGTATTGGTCATAATACTTCATCACAGAAACAGAAAACCTAAGATAGGCAATATAAAACAACTGGCTAAGCATAACCCAAGGACTGAGTGGGACAGAGTGGGCAAGACAGCAAGTTTTCCCTCTACTGGTTTTGCTTCAAGTTCCCACCTTCTGTTTTTGCCTTGTCTTTTTTCAATGGTGGAAGTATAAGCCAAATGAATCTTCTCCCCCGAGGTGCTTTGGTCAGAGTGTTTTATCCCAGCAACAGAATGCAAACTAGAACCTATGGCAAAGAGATCTCCGAGCAAGAAGAGCTAAATCCTTGCTGGAAAGGTGTAGGGGTGGGGAATTCAGGGCAAGAAAAGAGGTCCAATCTTTTCTCCCCAGCAAAAATAAATAAATAAATAAATAAAAGGACGCCACCTCCTTCAGGCTTCAGAATATACATACTCAGAAGATGGAGTCTGCACCACAAAAATAGAAGGAAATTGAGTCTTGAAAGTGTTCACAACATTTCAGGAGCATAGAAGCATCTTTGTTTGCTTCCTACCTGGTTCAGGGAATGAAGAAAATGACTATCAGTGATATGGTTCCATTCCAGGTTCATGGAGTACATGGAGAGCCCCATAGCTAACCTCCTTGGCAGGGGTCCAGTGTATAGAGAAACCCATCTCTGAAGCCATAGCTAGGATGCCAGGTCCTCTGAGGCAGAACTGTAAGTAGCGCCACAGCTGAGGATGCTGAGGGTGGACTCTCATTCCTATCTCCTGGGAGAGGATGGATCAGAGGGACTTCTCAGCCATTCATCTACTACTTGCCAATAAAGGTGCCTCATAAGCCTCAGTTTTGTTGTCCACAGTGGAATGAACCACAAACTCTGAGTTAGACTTCTCCAGGCTAATGGAGACTATCAAGATGTACTTCACAGGATTGTTATAAGACACAATGGAAGGTGGAATCTAAAAGTTCATGGCACATGTTGAGTATTTCCCTAATTACAATTTCTATTTCTACAAGGTGAAACTAAATGTGCAAACTTGATATGCCTAATTAGTTTTGTTTCTTGTTACTGAAGTAAAATGTCCATGATGAAAGCAACTCAGGAAAAGGGATTCTGTTAGCTTACAGTTCTAAGTTACAGTCCTTCATAATGAGAAAGTTAAGGGCGTAGGAACTTGAAGCATCTGGTTATACTCACAGTCAAGAGCAGAGAGAAATGAATGTATGCATGGTTGTGTGTTTACAACCACAATCAAGAGCAGGGAGAGGGTTTTGAGGTTTGGTCTTTTGCTATGTATTTTAATGCTAAGTGCTGCCCCCAAGACCTGGTTGCCCTAGAAATGAGAGAGTCTACACATAAACTTAAGTGACACTATGTGACCTTGCCCCCAAGGTATTTCTGATTGGTAAATAAAGAAGCCTACATCCTATAGCTGGAAAGAATTGAGATAGGAGATGCTTGGTGTTCTCAGCAGGGTGGGGGGTGGAGGGAGGATGGGAGATGGGTGGGATCGAGGGAGACCACGGAGGAGAAAGAAGAGTGTGAGGAGAGGAGGAAGGTGCCATAGGTTAAGAGTCAAAAAACCATGGTCCTGAATGCTGGCCAATTGAAGCCAAGAGCAGCCCAGAAGAAATAAAAGTAATAGCTTGGGGTTATTGATAGGAAAATAGATTCTAATAGCATTGAGGGTAGATATATGCTCAGCTCTTGTGGAGTTTAAGGCTTATTGTAAATAATAAAAGTATTGTGTCTTTTATCAGGGAACTGAATGATCAAAGGTGGGGTAGAAACTTGGGGTTGGGTTTAAAAATTTCAACAACAGTCATAATCAGCTCACTTTCTCACTTTTCAAATACAGTCCTGGACCTAGTCTCGAGGAATAGTGCTGTCCACAGTTAGCTTATGTCTTCTTACATCAGTTAACTACAATAGTTTCCATAGGCACTCTCGCAGGCAACCTGATCTAGATGATTCTTCATTAAAATTCTAATCATGGATAATTCTAGAGTGTGTCAATTAATGATGAAATGTAGCCATCATAAGTCCTATAGAATTTTAAGATGAGATTATTTAGTTGGCTAAAATACTTTCTCTTATAATAGGACTCAGTAAAAAAAAATAGATAGTAAAACAATCTATGGAGCTTTTCGATGCTAATCTGAGCTCTCTGCTTTCTTTATGATTTGTATATAACTGGAAATTAGTCAAACAATACTATAAAATATGTAAACAAAAATACATCACATCTATCTATCTATCATCTATCTATCTACCATCAATCTATTTGTTTTGTACCTATTGAAGGAGAAGAAAATGGTGGCAGCTTGACCCACTGTAATTAAGATAATATCTTAAAAGGTCAAACAGAATTGCTTTGAATACTGAATGAAACAATAAGTCAAAGGCTGACCTGAATATTATTAAGGGGTATGGCACAGATATATTCAAGGAGTTCTGACAAGTTTGGGCTTTATCCAATGGCCATTCAAGAAAAGAATCAGGAGTTAGAGAACACACGGAACTCAGTGGAAAAATACCAATGTCATCCAGCCTGGACTGGCTCCATGTGTGTTTACCTCATAGCACAAGGCCCTATACAAATAAAGACCTTGTGGTTGGTCTAATCTTCAAACTTACTTGTTTTGCTTGAAATAGTTACAATTGTGAAAATAAGTGACTCCTTCCTCATTTTTGCTGTTAAAATGGCCCTGAAATTTTCAGACAGTTCTTCAAGGGCTTAAGTAATTTATAAAGGTGGATGATATAAAGGTCTCTTAGCAGCATAAGATAGGGGAAAGCAGAGCCAACTAAGTAGATGGGACAGGTAAATGGGAAAGTTAACCCCAGTGAAGAGCTGCTCATTAGGGGAGCATAAATCACCAACAGGAAACAGCACACTCAAAGAACTTGTACTGTTTGATTTTTTTTTTTTGATGCTGCTGTTACGTTAGATAGTTCTTTTCTTGAGGGTCTTCGTTGGAAGTGATTTGTAGGAAATGAGAGGTTGAAAACTGAGGGGTAGATATGATTATGTTTCATTTTCTACATATTTAGATATTCGAGAATGAAAAAAAATTATTATTTGAAAAACATTGATATTCTCCCTTTTACAACTTCCCAGAAATGATTTGTGGATTCTGTTTATCCATCTTCATAAGCTCTGGAGATTCTAAAGGAGAAATCAGACTTAATCACAAACATTTTCTCTCTCTCTCTCTCTCTCTCTCTCTCTCTCTCTCTCTCTCACACACACACACACACACACACATACACACATACACACACACACACACACACACAAATACACACATGCACACACACACACACACACATGTGCACATAACAAGGTTAAGGCACTAGAAGTTGACTTTGGTCCTTTTCAGAGGTACCCAAAACCAAGCCTTTGTTAACATATAGTATACTTCTTTCTAGATAGATTTTTCTAATGTTTTTCTAATTCCAAAATTTGGCTTTCATATGTATTCTAAAATATGTTTTCCAGAACCTCTAATATTGCCTGCTAAAGGTAATTGGAAATAGTATTTAGATGTTGTGATTGAAAAAACAAATAAACAACAAAAAACACTGTAACAAGCAGGCTTGACAACTGAATGATTCACTACATAGGTAGTTCCAACCGGCAATGTGATTATACCCAGTTTATTTTGAAAAGCTGTAAATAATGTTAGCATTGTTATTTTTGAGAAAAGTCCTTGTTTAGTCTCTCCCTTGCCCCCTCCCCCAACTGTCAATGTCTCTCACACACTTACAGTTCATCCCTCTTTGTCATGTTCTCTTTGCCAGCCAGAGATAACAATGGAAAGACTCATGGGAACTGATGGCTTTCCAGCAGAAACTGGTAAAGAGCTACCTATGCTTTTATTATGGGGCCAGGAAGTAGCACCAAAATTACACACAGTGCTGGGAAATCTGCCCAATGCTGTGAACAGCCAGTCCCCTAGGGGATGCTCTTGTCGCACTAGAAAGGGTGGAGGTGGGTCACTAGGAACATATCTTGCCTCTGTGTACACCCTCTAGAGATCCCACCCAGGGAGGTGACCTGAAATGGCCTCCTGTGATAGAGTTAAGGGTGGATTACCTATGTGGTCAGATTTCATGCCTTGATAAACACAAACTTAATGAGACTCCTTACCTCATCTAATTATTTTTTAAATTAACAAATAAATATTTTACCTATTACGGTATCTACGGGAAAGGAGACACAGGATTCATTCAGATGAGTTTTGTTGTTTTTTTTTTTTAAGCCTATCACAGCCACCAACACAAAACAAAAGCAACATGCCCCAACCCGATCCACCAGAAAACACACAATGGCTGTTTCACTGAGAAAAACACAGAGGTAGTCCCTGAGCCTTTGGGTGGATGATCTCCATGGTCCCCCACACTTTGGAGGGATGAGCTCTGTGTAGGCTCCAAGAAGGTTAGAAGCAGCCTTTGTAGTACAGGTGCTTCTGAGTCATCACAGCAACAGACAAGCCCCAAGCTAACGCTGGCTGATAGCAATCCATTTCTTGCCCTAATGTCTCAGTTAATAATGTCTTCTTTCACTTAGAGAAGAAGCATCAATCTCTCCACAAAGCTGTGGGGTTGTCATTCAGGCAGCATCATAAGCCACCTATGGCCACCTGAATTTGAGTCCCTTCTGCAATCTGCTCACATGTGTATTTTATATTCTTAGCTCTAATCAGTTAGGTCTTAAACTCAGAGATTAGATGAACACTGACCAAATACGTATGTCCATTGGTACAATAATATCTTACCCAGAGTCACAAAAGTCATGGGTTCAATTAGTGAGATGGAGACGATTTCCTGGTGTCACTTAAGACAATTTTCGAAACATTCTGCTGAACCACAGACTTTCTCATTTCTAGAACCAGACTAGATTGAAGATCTCAGCTCTGAACACCATGAATAAGATGTCTTTTTTGGAGAATACACATGGAGGGACCCATGACTCTAGCTGCATATGTAGCAGAGGATGGCCTTATATGGCATCAATGGGAGAGGAGCCCCTTGGTCCTGTGGAGGCTCGATGATCCAGGATAGGGGATTGCTAGGGAAATGCTAGAGCACTGAGACAGGAGTGGGTGGGTGGGTAGGTGGATGGAAGAGCACCCTCATAGAAGTAGGGGGAGGGGGGAGTGGATAGGGGGTTTGTGGAAGGGAAACCAGAAAGAGAGATAATATTTAAAATGTAAATAAATAAAATAACCAACTTAAAAAAAGTAAAATAAAAAAGATGTCTTTTTGGTTGTACCTCTTTGCAATAATTCTAACACTGACTAGCATGTTAAGATGTCCTAGATTATTCATACTTAATTTTAAATAATTCCTAAGTTAGGAAACCTGATATAGTCATGTTTCTAGATTTTGGTCACATTCCATATTACCGGATCACTATACAGTTTTCTCTTTATCAATATTTACCCACAAGGAGACCTAATTGATTAGATTTTTAACAATGGTAGCTTATAGAAATAACAGTCAACTTTGCTCACATATGCATATATAATTTATGCACCCATATTGCCACCCTATGCATGTATGTTCTATTAGATTTTCTTAGGAAGACATGATGTCTCTTCACTCTAAACAGGGAGCCAAGTACAGAACAAAGGACATTTCTATCTAAGTCTACCTTGGTGAGCTAATAAGTTTAGTTGGAATTGCCTCCAGGATCATGGGAAATTTACTAACAGCTACATTGACAAAGATGAATCTCTTCTATCCCAAGCAATTCTTCTTGCTTTTCTGTCCTCAAGGAGGGGGAGGGAATTTTCACTTTCCTTGGAAGAGCTTTGGAAGCCCCTTGTGGACTGCCTCATATGTCTTAAGAATCCTCCTTGACAAACTTGACAGAATGTTAGTGGGCTGAATCAAAGGCTCCATGTGAATAATGACAACCTTTCTGATTTTCAACACAGCAATGGCCTGCCATGTCTGGAGTACTCCTCCATTACATGAAATATTTATGTGTAATGACTATAGTTTTCTGAATTGCTTCTTATTTATAGTATTTGATCCTCTACAGACCACTTACATGTCAGATTCTGGGTCACATAAATTAGTAGAGCAAATATGTCCACCGTCAAATGTCATAAGTGATGCTTGACCTTTAGTTAGTGAAGGAAAGGGCTCTGCTTTAAGTCCATCTTCTCAGTGGGATTAGCACATAGTTCGTAGCGGTCACTTAAATTCAGGACTTCACATTTTACATCTGAAAGACAGAATGGTTTATGCTCATTGTGACCAAATGGGGAAATGGTTTCTATGAAAGCATTCTGACATCTAAAATACTCCATAGTGGTATTTGTTCACAGCAGTATCTACCATTTTGAGAAAAAAAAATACTGGTAGAATTTAAAGATACGTTGTTCAGAGAAATACTCATTTTTCACAATGCTGATGTGAAAGTAAAGCCTAGGAAAAAGCAAAAAAAAAAATCATTCAAGTAGAAGAAATAGAACCTGTTAGAAAACAGATTTTATTCAAACAGTGATTCGATATAAATCCTCAAGAGACATTTTTAAAATATAACTTTACGATAGCAAATCCAAAAGTGATGAAAACTTTATAAGTCTATTTTTCCATGGTGAGTCCAACATGGAGGTGTGTGTGCTCCATTAATCTTAGAAGATTCTTTAATGGATTCCACACACAACACAAGTGTTTTCTTTATCTCCAGTAGCCTTTTGTATGCTTATCATGCAGCACATTTTCAAAAATGTATTAGCCTCACGTATCAAATTTTATGCACAGCATGATCTTGTTTCTCTGTTCTCAATGTTCCCTAGGGAGGTTATAACTCTATTTCTTGCTAAAAAAATGTTTTTCATCATAATTATTGATATGAAATATACAGAGGCGAGTAACATGTAGGGAGTGAGACACAGACACTATACATCTTTAGACTTTGAGAGACACATCCATTAGAAACTCTCAGTGGACTCTCACACTTTGTGCATTTTTGGTCCAGCTACTAGGCAAATAAGTCATAAATCTGGGCTAATCTAGGTGTGATATAGCTTGACTTATATTTTGAAAGCCCGAGAAAAGGAAATTTATAATAACAATCCTTTTAGATCTAGGGTGTGTGTAAAGCAAATTATTAAAAGAGTATTTGTGATGAGTAATGATTAAAACTAAACAAACAGCAATAACATAAAACCTAGAAGGTCTATCCTCTTCTCCATTCTTAAACTTTGGAATGTGTCAGAGCATGTAGTTTAGCCAATATTGGTGTGTGTGTGTGTGTGTGTGCGCGAGTGTGTGTATGTGTATGTGTGTGCATGTATGTGTGTGTGTATGAGTGTGTATGTGTGTGCATGTATGAGTGTGTATGTGAGTGGTAGCATGATAAAACGTTGTCAGGCTTAAAAATCATAGTATTACAAAGTGATACTATTTGGGAACTTGTTAAGGAAGGCCTTTCTGGTAAATTGATATTATTCATAATATTATGAATATTATGCATAAACAGATCCCTTCAACCTACTGGAAGTGGAACGTGCTTGAGTCTTTGAAAAACATACAAGGTCCAGTGTCTCAGAATGAGCAGGACCATATGCAATATGAAATGCAGAAAGAATCAGAGAGAGTATTAGACAGGGTTTGTTAAGACATAACCATAATCTGAATGAAAACAATAGGAAGAGAGAGAGAGAGAGAGAGAGAGAGAGAGAGGGAGAGAGAGAGGAAGGAGGGAGAGGGGGAGGGAGGGAGGGAGGGAAGGAAGGAGGGAAGAAAGGAAAGAAAGAGAAGGAGAAAGAGATAGAGAGAAGAAAAGAAAGAAAGAAAGCCTTGAGAAGACGAATGACATGATCTGAAAGCTGCTTTTGAAACCTTATGGTAGACTGGTTGCTTGAGTTGATTTTGAGCAGTCAGTAAGGACCTATCAAGGGACTACTCCAGTGCTACAAGTGAGAGCTGGGGATGGTTGGCATCACATTATAATAGTAGCTATACTTAATAGAATCAAAAAGTGTGTGAATCAACTCTAAAGTACTTGTGAGTGGGTAGATATAGACTGTGAAAGAAATGGAGGAGCAAAGAATGGCTAAAATATTAGCCGTTAGTCATTAGAAAGCAGTTGAAATTGGATGAAAGATGTAATACTGGGGAAAGTGAATTTTAAGGGGAAGATGAGGAATGTGCTTTTTATGATTTGTCTACTAGGTCAATGAAAACAATATTGTAGACAAATGAAGGCATGAGTTGGGGATTTAAAGATGAAAGTAAGCACCTCGGAGAAGACAGTGGCAGGCAGCATATATTTACAGTCATTATACTAAGCAGACCACTATGCAGTATAATTCTCTAGAAGTAGGCACACACACACACACACACACACACACACACTTATTGCTATTCATTAGACTGATTTATATGGCCAGAGTCTAGACGGTTCTTTAATATCTGTCTCCATGCTGAAGTTCCACAGGTCCTGGTAGATGATTGTTCCAAGAAACTGGAAACCTTGGAGCAAGATGGTCCAATAATTCAGTTCAACCCTTAGCTCCCTGAGGATTTGCTGCTGTGAATCCCTGTTGAAAGAATAGAAAGTGGAATCTGAAGGTCGCAGGATCACATAAAGAGACGAATGGAAATGTTATTAACCACCCCAGACACTAAGGAAGGATGAAGAAATGAAAGATAAAGAGATAAATCGTAACACTGGGTATTTTAAAACTTAAAATGATGGTAAGTATGTTACACTCTCCTGCAAGAGAGAAGGCAAGCTTAAGGGGATGGGTCTGTAATCCTAGAATAGGACAATCTGAAGTAGGAACACTAGGAAGTCAGAACAAGAAATAATGAAATCCCATGTTAAAATAGTGAGACTTAAAGGAGGCGACACTGTGGAATAAAATCAGGGAAGAAATCTAACAGGAAAAGAAATTATGGCAAACTAGTCACCACAGAAGGTCTAATGATTTTAAAGTATGAGACAGGTAGCAGGACAGCTTCTAAGGGGAGGTATTGGTGGCACTGTGCTCCATTCATTCCAGTTGTTTTCTGGCAAAAATACTAGTAAATGTTTGGAAGGTTTGAAAAGCAAGCTTGGTAGTTTGAATGAGATGTGTCCTCCATAGCTCAGTTTCTGTTGGTTGCGCTGTGTGTGGGAAGTTTAGATGGTATGGCCTTGCCAGGAGAAGTATGTCCCTGGGTATTAAAAAACCGTTAAAAACCTTGCCTACTTTTTACTTTGTTGTCTTTGCTTCATTTCAGATTTGAAGATGTGAGTTCTCAGCTTCCTCTTCCTGTTGCCTTCTCTGTCAGTACCTGTCAGGTTTCTCTTCCATGATGAACTCATCTCTCTGGAATCATAGCCCAAATAAACTATTTTCTTTTTGTAAGTTGTCTTGGTCATGGTGTTTTATCACAGCAACAAGAGTAAGTAATGTAACAAGCTTGACCAAATCTACCTATGTATCTATTATCTATCTACCTCTCTCTATCTTCCTATCTCTCTCCCTACTTATATATCCATATCTATCTGTCTGTCTATCTCTCTCTCTCTCTCTCTCTCTCTCTATCTATCATTCATTCATTCATTTATCATCTACTGTCTGTCTGTCTTAGTCTCTTAGTCAGTGTTTTATTGCTGGGAAGAGACACCATGGCCAACTCTTATAAAAGAAAGCATTTAATTGGGGGCTTGCTTACAATTTGAGTGGTTCAACCCATTATCATCACAGGGGTGGGGAGAAGCATGGCAGCAAGCATGGCAGGAATGGTCCTAGAGAAGTAGTTGAGAGATACGTCCTGATCCAAAGTCAGCGAGGGAGATACTGAATCTTGTTTATGAAACCTCAAAGCCCATCTCCAGGGATATGCCTCCAAAAGGCCATACCTCTTAGTTCTTTTAAATAGCACCACTCCCTGGTGACTCAGCATTAAAATATATGAGCCTATGGAGTTTATTTCAGCTACCACTCTGCCTGCCTGCCTGCCTGTGTACCCGTCTGTCTGTCTGTCTGTCTGTCTGTCCATGCATCTATGTATCTATCTACCTATATATCTAGCTACATATCTATGTATCTATCTATGTATCTATCTATGTATCTATGTATCTATGTATCTATCTATCTATCTATCTATCTATCTATCTATCTATCTATCTATTATCTATGTACCTATCTACCTATGTTTGTTTGTATGTATGTATGTATGTATGTATGTATGTATGTATGTATCTGTCTGTCTGTCTTTCTGTCTGTATCTATCTATCTATCTATCTATCTATCTATCTATCTATCTATCTATCTATGTTTCCTTGATTTTATTGAAAATATCTCTGTGACTTTAACTGGGATTTCTTCTTCTATAGCTGAGATTTATATATTTGCTATCTCCATAGTGTTTCTACATCCATACACATGTTTGTAGAGTTAAGGAGACTCTGGGTCTAAAGAGTTATGAAGTTGGGAGGCAGCATTGTTATGGGGACTTATAAAAGGCATCAGAGAAGAGCAGGGTGAATTTATAAAAACACAGTTGGAGGATTATAAAATTCTCTAAGAGTAAATCCTTAAAATGTATTTGCTGTTGAATTAGATACTATTAACAAAACGTTAAAAATTGTCTTATATGATTAAAAACTATAGACCACCTCTTTGTGTCAAAGGAGGAATTATCAAAAAGATACATAGCAGATTCTTCAGAAGAAGGTTCCCTAGATTCCTACACATAGGATGCACAGTGAACCAGGTGCAAACTGAGAACTAGTCCCATGGGGTATGAGCGACCTTAAATGCTCAGGAAGTGGAGGGACTAGAGTTTCTCAGAAGATGCGTGCTCAAAGTCTTTGAGGAAGAACAATTGTCTGCTGACCAGAAGTGTTCCAGGCATTCCAGGATAAGTAACAACCCAGCCTTCTAGTGTCAAGAGCAAAGGTCACTGTGAAGGCAGAAAATGCCTCCTGCAAAGAGGCACTGGAAGGACCACCGAGGAAGAAAAAAGTCAGAGGGAAGGGAGAAATGGACACAGCAGCAAAATCTCCAGACTGTAAATACTAGTGTGTAAAATGGTGAACCACAGACAGTTAAAGAGAATTAGCTTGGGAAGCTTGAAGGATTTGTAAGAGACAGTGGGGTGGCACACAACTTTAATCCCAGTAAGCAGAGGTAGATGTTTCTCTGTTTTGTGGGACAGCCTGGTCTAACAAATGAGTCATAAGCCAGTCAGGGCTATATAGTATGTTTCTGTCTCAATAAAACAGAAGGAATGAAAATGAAAAGAAGGAAGGAAGGAAGGAAGGAAGGAAGGAAGGAAGGAAGGAAGAAGGAAAAGAAAACCAGAGTAGAGTACCTAAACTTAGGCTTAGTGGAAAGTAAAATCATGATGATATTGGTAATGAGGATGTCAACAATCTGGAGAAATAAATGCATGCATACATATGAGTACACATACAAATGAATGTGTATGTGTATGTGTGTGTGATATAATAGTGTATGTGCATCTTAAACTGACTCAGGAAGATGTACAAGATATCTCAAACTCAACTGAAATATTTGTGTCTTTAATGTTTCTCACAAATCAAACAATTAGCTGAGACTATTTTTACAAACACATATTTAGGGAGCAAGCAGTTATATTGTCATGAATTCTCTAAGAGGACAAGATGGGTCTAAGAGGACCCAGTGATTCCAGGCTGCTTTGTCACCACTCACACTGGCCATTTGCTATGCCGTTAAACCAAGTCTCCTGACGTACCAAGAAGCTCCAAGTGTCTTTTAAGGAGAGTCAAAAAGATGCTATAAATATAGGTCATAAAAGTTTAACTTTGGTCCACGACAAGGAAATCCATATTACCCTTACCTTTTGAACATCCTAGTAAACATCATAGGGAATGCAAATGTGGAAAGCTATTTAAAACCTGTTTGGTTTTGACCCAGGACAAGGAACTGGGGTATCTATTTTACATATCAAAGCAGACCTGGCCTCCATGTTGGTTCTCCCAGCATCCCTTAGTCCCTCCTTGGCATACTCTGCCCTCAACCATGAATTTACCAGCCCAGAGTTGGGCTGCTCTTCCCCCTCAGAGACTCTTGACTGTATAACCAGACATTTTGCTTGCTCTCTCCCTCTCTTCTCTGTCCCCTCTTCCCTCTCCCCTCTTCCCTCTTCCCTCTCCCCCTCTTCTTTCCTCTGCCTCTCCTTTCCTCCATCTCCCCTCCTCTCTTCCCATGCTGTCTTCCCTGGCCTTGGGGCAAGTGAACTCACTTGAGAGCAGCTTCCCAATAATTCCTGCATTTAATATAGTATAATCTGGCTTGAGTTGGCTGAATTGGCTCATTTTGTCCTTGGAGAGACAATTTATCAAAATCCAGTAGAGACTGGAGAGAGAAGCATACATGGCATTTTTCATGACTGTTGATACAAAATGCTGAAATGGGTTCAAAGAGAATTTAGAATGATACGAATGAGATCACCATGAGACTTGTGCTGTAGGTGTAGGCAGTGAAGACAGCAGTGTATATATAAGCTACTGTGTTCCTCACATCTGTGTCTGTTTATCTGCCTAGATCATTAGATGTCTGACTCTAGATCTATGACTATTTGCTTTGATTTTTATTTGGGTCTTTTCCAGAGTTGAATATCTATATTTTAATTTTTGTATATACTCGATATTTATCGCTTTCTTTCACCAACTGATGTTAAGAGGAAACACATTTGTGTTAGACTCTACAAGGCTGATTGAACTTTGGGACTGTAGGGAGTTGGAAAGTTACAAGTCCTAATTACTAATTATCTTTGACTCTTTTTTTTTGGCTTTTAATATTTTACTTTTGTTTTTTTTAATTGTGGTCTCTCTCTCTCTCTCTCTCTCTCTCTCTCTCTCTCTCTCTCTCTCTCTGTGTGTGTGTGTGTGTGTGTGTGTGTGTGTGCACATTGTTATGATCATAAAAAGAGAAAGAGGTTAGAGAATATGTTCTGCGGCAGTGTGGGGGAAGGGGGTGCATCAGCGGACCCATTCCGAGGCATCTTTTCCTGTCTAGGGACCAGACACACACCAGCATAGGATAGAATAGAGTTTATTCAGGGCATGGGGAGGGGAGTTAAGAGGGTACTAGAGACAGAGAAAGGCAGAGAGAGGCAGAGAGTAGAGAAGCAGAAGCCAGCCATGACCACATGGAGAGAGGGAGGAGAGGAGGAGAGCCCAAGAGGGGGCAAGAGAGAAGCTGAGAGTGAGAGAGGTAAGAGGGGTAAGAAAGGTAAAAGAGAGAGGAGGGGCTGAGCAGGCCTACCTGGCTGTTGCCAGGTAACTGTGGGGTGAAGCTTAGACAGAATCCTAACACACTTGAGTGCCATGGAAGCTCGGGAGAGGATGTAACACACCCTGTATGAGCTCCTGGATGTCCGTGCTGGGAATGGAACTCAGGTGTTTTACAAGAACATTGCCTGCTCTTAACTGTTGGGCCACATCTCTTCCCTCTGTCTTGGTTCCTTTAAAAGCTATTCATTACCCACCTCTGTGTATAACTTTGTATCTTGTGACTATCAGGTGAAATCCTACTGAAATGTCCTAGGACACTAGCAACTGTTTGCCCAAAGACTGACAATACTGTTGATTGCCTCCAATCAGCCTACAGTAGATGCAGCTTGGCTGTTGCTCACCCTTCCAACACATTTCAAATCCTCTTGATTTTTGTTTGTTCTGGTTGTCTTTCTTTTCTTTCTCCTTCCTCCCTCCTTCCCTTCCTTTCTTATTTTTTCCTTCCTTTCTTCCTTCCTTCCTTCCTTCCTTTCTTCCTTCCATCCTTCCTTCCTCCTTCCTTCCCTCCCTCTCTCCTGTCTCTCTCTCTCTCTGTCTCTCTCTCTGTCTCTCTGTCTCTGTCTCTGTCTCTCTCTCTCTCCCCCCCCCACCCTCTCCTTCCTTTCTTTTACTGTACTTTGGTTAAAATAACAAGACAAAGCAAAAAAAAAAAAAAAACTTAAAATTGTTCCCAATTTGGATATGGAGTTTGGGGCAACCTGAGTCTGTGTCCCCAGCCTATGGCCCTATGTGACTCCAGAAGAGACAACTGTCTCTGGTGGGATGGGAGTTACGGTTTTGTGCTGACAGTTTCAATCCTTTTAATTTTGATTTTCTTTGCTCTTTGTAACTTTTGCTCTTTTACTTTCTCTCTCATGAGATTTCATGTTCTCATGTTTCTTCAAACTGTGTATTACATTCCTCATGATATTTTTCTTTTGCTTCTAGTGTTTCCTCAATTCCTTCATCTGGTTAAAGCTCTGTGACAGTATCTCATGCCTCTCAGAACGTCTATCACTTTCCTAGACTCTTAGTTCATTTTGAACAAGGAACTATGTGGATCTGGTCCGTTCTGGGGGTCTCACGTGTTCTTTCAATAAATCTAAGGCTCTTCCTTGGTTTCTTTTTGTCCCCCTTTTCTCTCAAAATATTACTGTAAGCGGTTTGACTTTGAGAGCTATTAGTTGCTCATTTTTATTTTAGATTTTTCTGATTTTCTGAATTTTTTTTAATTTAAATTTTCAGATCTGTCGAATCAAACATGTGCCTTAAACATACTGGGCAAGAACTCAACCACTGAGCAACATCCCCAGCCGAATCTCAGAACCTCTGAAAGGAGACAGGGTGCAAGATGAGCTAAAAAACACAGCAGCTTGTTATATTTTGTTTCATTTAGTGTGTGTGTGTGTGTGTGTGTGTGTGTGTGTGTGTGTGTGTTTGTATGTGTGTGTATGTATGTGTGTGCGTATTAATGTTGGTGCCCCTCCCACCCCACATTTTTCTGAATTTGCTGATGCCTTTCTGATCTCACTCTGCTTCTCAGTTTGTTTACAGTTGCATCTTCAGCAAGACCCCTGTTCTGGGTTGGAGCATCCCAACTGTTCTAAGTCAAGTGTGTGCTGGTCTTCAGTCTTTCTCTGATGGACCTTACCCTCAGGACTGACACACCTGACCACGCTTCTCCTAGTTTCACCTTCCATTCCTAAATTGCCCTCAGCTTTCCTACAGTTACCCACTGGCTATTTTCAAGAGTGTCTCTTCTCAGGTAAGCTAGACAGTTTTGTTGTCTTATTTCTTCTTCCTACACAAATGCAAAGACCATGATGTCTTGTTCTGGTGTAGGATTGTTTGCACTCACTATGTTTGGCATTATGTTGGCATTTTCATTGGTGGGTGGTACAGGTTGGGTGGTACATGGGAGTTTTGAGATTTACTCTCGTCCTTCTATCCAACCGAAGGAGTTTATGGAGACCTAAAACTAGACCTGAGCCAATGTTACCATTAGCTCAGAATTCTCACCCTTTAATTTTCACAAGAAGAAAATTTTAGCCTATTAATGGAGTTCCCCATTAATATCAAAATGAAAATTGGTTTTATTTCAAAATGGAAACATTTTAATTTTGTTAGACTTCTATTAGACATTTGGGTTTGTTCTTGGTAAGCAAGAATCAACAGAAAGCTTAGATAAGTGAAGATAATAGGATAAAATAAGGGTCAAATCACACTGGAGGGTTTAGTTTCAAATGTATCTCAGAAGCTTCTGGAAACAATGGCTTGTCTGTAGTGTCATCGCTTTCTACTAGCTTTACAGAGTCACAAAGGACAGCTGTGAGCTCACGCTTTTTCCAGGACCTGCAGTGACCCTGTTGACCTGTTCTCCACCTCTTCCATATTACACTTCCTGTCATGCAGAGCAGAGCCAGCTTAAATGTTTGTATGTGTGCTTTCTATATAATCCAGTAAAAAGCAACATTTTAGACTTGTGCATTTTCCCTGGTACCTAACTAGATTCAGTAAAACCCAGTAAGCAGAAACTCCATGAACGCAAGGGGCACGATCATCTGATTCAATCACCTCTGTGCAAAGAAAAATATATATAGAAAAAGAGTGGTTCTCAGCCTATTATTTCCTCAAAATCCTTTATGTTTTATCTAAAGCTAAAGCACACTTTGTGATCTAACATTGTGTGGCTGAAAATTCAGTTGATGGGAATTAGAAATCATCCCTTGTTTCTTGAAGAATGAGTTCAAATTAATATGTAGTAGTGTTATCATAGCTTAGGTGTACTCCAGAGCTCATGTCCAATGTTTTGTAAAGGTGCTACAGATTTGTACTTCTTTCCTAACTGACATAATTTCTTCTATATGTATATTGATTTTATTATAAGGTCTTTTTTAAGATTTAAAAGATGATGTAATACTTTTTTAATTCTTATATTTCTTATAATTTTTATAATTTTACTTCTTAATTGTTCTACTTTTTATAACTCTTATTGTAACTTTTTATAACTCTTATTGTTCTACTTTTATAACTCTTGTTTATAATGGAAGTAGCATGGTGATTTCAAGACAGAAAGACTAGCTTAATAACAATAAGATGCATTATATAACTCACTTCAACTTGATAGCTTTCACGAACTCATTTGTGGGTGAGATTTGGTGAATGAACACAAACACTTGGAGATCAGCTCAAGGTATTGTTTGACATCTTACCCAAGCAAGTGCTACCTGTCCACTAAATACTGCCACTCCTGAGTATGGAGAGATGCTGTCCTTAGGAGCTTCTGTTATTTTTGCAGAGGATTCAGGTTGATTTTCCACTAATTGCATCTGGCAGCTCACAGCTGCCTGAAAATGCCAGTCCCTGAGGATCCCATACCCTCCTTTGTCCTCTGAAAGCACTGCACATATATAGTATACATACAGAAAGGTGGGCACACACATGTGTATATAAATTAAGTAAAAGAAAAACATAAAAAGTTAACACAATTTTGTTCACCTATGTAAAGGTCCCTGACTCCTTAGCACTGACAAAGAGAGGACACTGGACTTACCACACCCTGATTGGTCTTTCTGTTACGGTCCTTATATAATCTCTGTGAAGAGATTCTTTAAATTCTGAGTGAAGAAACTATTCCTAGGCACTAACGGTAACACCCATTACTAACTAGCTATGCTAGTCAGTTACACATTTAACTATGTAACTCAGCATTGATCACTCTGTGTGTCTGTGTGTGTGTGTGTGTGTGTGTATGTGTGTGAAACATCAACATGCTGTTTCAGAAATAAAGTAATTGAGATCTAATAGAACGAAAAAATTAGATCAAACAAACAAACAAAAATTCCAAAAATAGTTTACAAGATATATATACATTTAGGATCAAAAACAACAACCATATATTCACTAAGAACAGAAAATGGTTTATTTTTGAGGCCATAATAATTTAAGATTTCTGTTCCATTAATTTTGAATGCACTCTCTAACACACTACCCCGTGTGTTTTTCTTTGTTTGCCAAATCATCTCATATATTTGTTGGAGGGAAATATATATGTTTAATATGCTGGGCCAAAACAACCACTGAAATTAATGAGGTTAAGTGTAATGAATCACCATGAGGTAATTGAATTATAAGAAAAGCACATTTGAATAAATACAGGAAGTTTATTAATTTTCCTTAATTTAATGTCAAGTGCTTCTTTCGAAAGTTGTTAGATTCTGTGTGAACTAATAGCTTTTTTCCCCAGATTTCACAAATATAATGCAAATGGGTTTCCCATGAAAAATGGACATTATTTTTCTTATTTTGATTTGCAAAAGCCTTATTTATCAAGCTCCATTTGGAAGTTCTACCATATCTTCAATTTCAAGGATGCTCTCTTTTGATAGTGATTAGCCACTTTTGTCTTCCAAGCAATTGTTAAAATAGTTTCTTTATATAATACACATCATTGCTACAACTCATAAATAATAAATAAGAAAATTCATCTTATTTAATCTCATTTTTGCAAAACACCCTAGTTACTTTTTTGTTGTTATAATAAAGCCCTGTGGCCAATAGTAACTTCCTCACAGAAGAGTTTGCTTTTAAATGACTAACAGATCCAGAGGTGTATATCCTGCAAGGCTATCAACTCAAAGCCCGCCCCTAGTGATCTACGTCCCCCAGCAAGGATGCTCCACCTTCCCTGACAACTATATGAACTTGAAACCAAGTGATCAAACATTTGAGTCTATGGGAGACATTCTCATTCAAATTACTGCACAGGACGATTCGATAGGGACCCAACATTCTATCTTCAAAGTAATATTAGAACCAAAGAAGGGTCAGCAGCTGCTGCTTCATGTTCCTGATGAAGGGATCACATTTGGTGTTTTTTTCTTTTAAATCCTAAATGCCTCAATAAAGCAGAGCCAAAGTCAAGCTTCAAATGTCAATACCTATTAAGTCATCCAAGAAACACTGCCTGGCCTTGCGGGATAAACGGTCTTCATGGACAAACTTCACTGTCAAAACAGAACATAATTCAAAATTAAATATGCTTGGGATGCAAGGTTGCTCAGTGGATAACAGAGCTTCCTGGGCAAGCATGAGGACCTGAGTTCAGATTCCTACTAGCTCTGTAAAAAAAATCCAGGCGTGGCTCGTACAGCTGTAACACGTTAAGGGTTAGAGGAAGGAAGATTTGATGGGACTCACCGGACCTGAATCTAAGCAGAAAATGGTTTTTGTCAAACCAAGACCTCTTCAAATGCTTTCCTTGCCAACTGAATTTTAATTTCTGTTCTAAAGATGTTGAGCTATTCTAACTTAATTCATAGGCTTTTGGGGTTAGATATGGAAACAAAAATAACCATTAGACACAGTGTCTCACATCATCACTTACGGTTCCTACAAGTGTGCTGAACTCCTGACGGTGCTTGGCTGCCCAATACTATGCTCATTACCTCTAAATACCAAAGAAACCCAGAGCAAATTGTGGGAACCCATTCATGCATGGATCTTCAGTGAGCTGACTCTTAGCTAATCTAGGATGGTAATGGGTGTTTCCTGTAGTCTCTTTCCTCAAGAGGCAATGTAGGTTTAGGAATCTACCAGACGCCTCCCTAGATTGAGTGATAGCGGGATGAGTCAGAGAACCTAGCTCATAGGGATATCCATAGTGTGATGTATTGTAGGAAAAGGAAACCAAGGAACAATTCCATGGGGGAAAAGTCCTGAGGAAACTACACACAGTTCTCTGGAATCCTCTCTCAATGGGGTTACACAGGATGCGCTTTCTCCCTCCAGCAATTGATTGCAACACGTCTGCAGTCTTATCTACCAAGAAAGTTTGTTCATTAGAAACTTGTTTAGTATGCACAAAGGGCAGGTCTCAAACACTATCTGTCAAACCAGAATCTCAGAGGAAAGCAGGGCTTTGGTGATAAACTAAACTGTTTGTAAAGCTAGGTTATGCAAAGATACCATCCAAAACCATCATGCAATTAACTTTTTACCAAGGATAGCTTTCGCAGGTCTAATGCAGCTCACTCTTCTCTCAGCATTATCCAGTCTTCTTGTCTAGCAAGCACAAAACTGCATCAAGGAAAGCAAAAGTTATACAGTCCTCTTGAAACCTAGCTCAAGAATTGACATGAATTGTTGTTGCTGACACGGCTTTATGGACACAGAGAGTCATAAATTCAAGAATAGACTCACTTTTCCCATCTATCTGTCTTTTCTTCCTGCCACACTTCTCTCTTCCTCCCTCTCTTTCTGTCTTTCTGTCTTCTTTCTATCTGATTTTGTCTTCTTTCTTTCTTTTTTCTCACAGAAGCTCATGTAGTAGACTTGCATCAAATTGTTCTCTCTCTCTCTCTCTCTCTCTCTCTCTCTCTCTCTCTCTCTCCCTTTCTCCCTCCCCTCTCTCTTTCTTTCTGCCTGTCTTTCTGTCTTCTTTCCATCTGTCTTTCTGTCTGTCTTTTCTTTTTCTTATAGGATCTCATGTAGTCCAGACAAGCATCAAATTCATTCTGTAGAAAGGACTGACCTTGAACTTCTGTTCCTCCTGCTTCTACCTTCTGGGTATTTAGATTACCAGCTTATATTATTATGTGTAGTCCATTGTGGTGCAAGACATTTTACCCAGGGCTTCATATACATTAGGCAAGTACCATACCACTTGTACTACAAACCCTAACTTCCCCTGTGATCTTTGTCATGCAATATTTGATACCGCTCCCATCCCTTTATTTGGAGTTACTACAAGATCCCATGTCAAATGTCAGTCAGTAGTTGGTACTGAGGATGCAGTTAATCTACTATACTTCTAGAACTTCTTTCCTTTGTGTTAGAAAATTGGGAGAGGCTCATGCATTGCTTGGTCCACGCTCTCTCCGTGATGAAAATTAATCACAATTGCATTTTAACCACTTCTGAATAAGAGTCTCAGCTCCTCAGTCTTAGATGCTGTCTTAGTCAGGGTTTCACTACTTTGAGCAGACACCATGACCAAGACAACTCTTATAAAGGACAACATTTAATTAGGGCTGGCTTATAGGTTCAGAGGTTCAGTCCATTATCATCAAGGTGGGAACATGGCAGAATCTAGGCAGGCATGGGGCAAGTAGAAGCTGAGAGTTCTACATCTTCTTCTGAAAACTGCTAGCAGAATACTGGCTTCGAAGCAGTTAGGATGAGGGTCTTAAAGCCCACACCCACAGTAACACAAGTACTCCAACAAGGCCACACCTACTCCAACAGGGCCACACCTTCTAATAATGCCACTCCCTGGGCTGAGCAAATAGAAACCATCACAGATGCTTAGGACTCAAGTTAAGTGGATTGAGCTAACAGATTTTGTTTTGTCCTTCTGTGGAAACACAATCCCTGTACGCATTCCTAAGGTGTGTATTTGCAATAAGAAGGCCTCTATCTCTCATGGCCTCTGGAAACTGTTCCTTAGAAACATAGACTAGGTATCCATCAACTCCAGCTCTAGGGCCTCACAATGTCTACATCCCACTGATGACTGTAGTCACTGTTACACCCAAGAGGATAGGATTCCAACTGGACTTAGGCAGCCAAATATAGAGCAGACACCACCTGCAGTCCAAGTTCAGATTTTTCCAAGAGATCATCCAGACCTTCTCAGGCAGCAGATTGAGAAGACTGGAGGGAAACTTTCAGGACAGTCAAATATAGATGCTAAGTTCTGAATTCAGAGAGACTAATTACATGGAAATTAGAAATAATTGATGTCTAACACTCCTTATTCTTGACATTTTCAGGTTAACTGTGCTGGCTCCAAACCATGCCCCTGCTTGGAAAACTCATGGCTTTTACTTGTCACAAAGCACAGCTACAGCATTTGCATTGTGGTGATATTAAGTATAGCCCCAACACCACCAATACTAGATTTTAGCATGGTCTTTAAAGGAGCATTCCTCTTAGGACTCTTTCCTGAACAATATAATTCTTCTGCACAGCATTCCTTGGCAGGATAAACTGACCAAGGATGCTGAAGCAGAGATGTGGCCACACTAATCACTGTTTCTCACTGGTTAATGAGCTTATCTCTTTGATTAGCTTCTCACACTCATTTGCTCTAACTTTTAAAGTCAACGGGATGAACAACCCTACTCCTGTTATAATGATATAAGAACCGAGGACCATTCCTTCCTTTGAAAGAGCATTGTTTTCTCAAATTTGAAAATTTGGAGCCAAATTTTGATAGACAAGCACATATGTTTTCTAAGTAGTCACAATACATGCTTAACTCAATATCCAAAGTAAAGACACACAGCAGAAAAAGATATTTACATCCAATAAAAAATGTCATAGTACCAGTTAGAATTGAGTTCTGGTAGTTGAAATAAGACTACAGCAGAACTGGTGTTCTTGAAAAATGACATGACTTTGTTCTTCTCAGTGGCTGGAAAAGTCCATTGTGCATATGTGTCTCATATATATTCCTATGTGGTTGAAGCTAAATTAGTAGTGTTTGTGTTAGAATTCATTCCTGTCTGACTCAAGACGAAAAGAGTGATTGTAAATCATCAACGTACTTAGATATATTCCAAATATTAGCCCATGTGTCCTGTCAACTCTCTGCCAGTAGCTCTAGGCTGAGAAGAGAAAACCTGGTCTAGCCAAGTCTCCAGAGTTGAGTGGGATGGTGAGTGTCTCAGCTCAAGATCTCCTGCCTCCAGAGAATACCCACCCTGAGCCAGGAGTCTGTCAAAGCAGGAACTTGTTTAGTTGTATGAGTCTTTTGTTTACAAAGGGATGAGAGAGAAGGTGGGTTTTTTTTTTTTTTTTGCTGAGGTGAGATGACATAGGGGAGGGGAAGGGTGACAGAGGGTATGGGTGACTGACAGGGCCAATGAGGTTATTCTACATCAGCGTTAGGTAGGCAAAGGTGGGCTTAAGCAGGTTGTGCTGAATCACTCCAGTACGGAAGTGACCGAGACAGGAAAGGCTCAGGCTCCCTCACTTGGGCTCAGTATCTGGCCAAATAAGGCCCAACACCCATGCATGAATGAATGTCTGTATATGCATGTGCGCGTGTGCGGACATACACACACACACACACACACACACACACACACACGCACACTGCATTTTAATTAAATTATATTTAGACACACAATAAGGTTACCCTTAAAGTGACTGTCAAAACATGACTCTAGAACCTAGAAAATAATCCCCTTAATTTTCTTTATAAATTGCCTAAAGTGTCGAGTCTGAATACCGTTTCTGTAAGGCCCTGGCAGCGTAACTCTCCACTGAACAGTACTAATGGGAAAATTGACAAAACCATAAAGTATTTGGCAAAGGTTTAATTTTCCACTCTATATCACAAGAGATTTTGGATATATGCTACTGTAATATTTCTCTTAAAGAGTAGGCTGAGTTCATCATTTTATGTCAAATACACTAAGGGCAAATTAATAACTGGTCATCATTGTCAATAACCTTGGGGTCATCTCTCCCCCAAGCAAGCATGACCCATCTGTTCTAAAGATCCATGTTCCTAAGACAGAGTTGGCCTGGCTGGGGCGGGGGAGTCAGTCAGAGTGGCAGGAGCATCTCTGTTTAGTCAGTTGAAATAACTCCTGGAAAGAAAACTTTCCCATCCTAGGGCTGGAAAATAAGTATCAGCAACAATTGTTTGTTGCTTTGTATTTTGATGGAAAAAAAAAGTTTTTAAAGGACATTATTTAAAACAAGATGATGTAAATCAACACAGCCAACATTATTTCTTTGACCATGTGCAACATATAGAAAGAAACCCTTAAATGAGTTACACTGATTATGTTGTGGAATCTTCCTTCAAATTATAAGACTTAGAAGATTGTTGCTAAGATTTTTTTTTCCTCCAAAATGATGATTCTTGGCAGGCAGAGTGTGATTTTATTTGCAGGAACATTGTCTTAGGAAATTTTCTTAGTAGGAAAATGTTGAGGAGAATTTATAGAAAACACTACTCAGAAAAACTTCCTTTTCAAGGCAGTCTGTGAGAAAGCTGGCCCCGTCAAGGAAAAAAAAAATAAAGCTTAAGAAAATATTCCAAAATGAATCATGGAGACTTTCTCTATAAACAGATCTCATAAATATCAAGAGCATATAGTCTATCTTGAAAGTGCCATAAAACGTATTCAGTGGAATTATGTCTAATATGTCACAGAGATAGGCCATTGTGATCCCTTTACTTCTTTGCTTTTATTTACTTAGCTATTTCTGTCGTGTCTTATCCTGGGAGTTTGGTAGTGGAAAATCTGAGTATGTAGGGGACACATTTTGAATTCAGCTGGAATAGCTGTGCATGGATTGGCTAGAGTTTGACCCTCTACTGAACAAGCAAAAGTTTTACAAAGACAATCTGAGAGGTAAAATGTCCCTCTGGAGAGCTGAGCAAAGCATGCTTCCCTTGTCTTTCATCTGTTGGTTAATTGGCAAACTTTCCTTGTAGTTCAGATCCCTGAAAAACTCAAAGCATGGAGCCCAGCAAGGCACTTTTACCTGGAGGCATATCAGTTTCCCAATATGCAAAGCATCTAAGAGTCAGAAGAATTATTAAGGAGAGACCTTTTAGAGTACAGGACACAGGTTTCAGGGCACTAGGAGTACACAACAGTGTTAAGGGAGGTGGAGTTCTTTATTCCACATTGAACAAACAAAAATAGTAATTAGTACTTAATTGCAACTTATTATAACCCAAACATATATTAACTTTATTGCATATGTTAATGGAATATATCCTAGGAGTACTTTGGTTCTCCCTTATTTACAGAATAGGAACTTGCAATAATTGATTGTAATTATTCTGTCTACTTTAGCATATCAATACTTTATACTGACATTACTTCTCATATCTGTTCTTTCCATCCAGTATCCAGCCTCTCCAATAAAGAAAATGACATCTTTGGAACCACTTCTTAGTGATGGAGGAACCATATAATCACATATACTCTTGACTCTAAACACATCATACAGATCAGAAGGTAGGGTAGGGGGAGACTAGGAAGAACTGAATGATATTATTCAGCCACGATTGGTGTGACTACGATGGTAATTCAGGCAATGCGAACTTAGTTGATGCAGAATGAGTAACCCTTCAGATATGCTCTCTTAGATTCTAAACTCTTCCACATCTTGACCAAACTACTCACTTGTAGAAAGCCCAAGAGATCAAGGTCCGAGCTGTCTGCACCACATCCATCTTCTTACTAGCCTTCTTTCTTATCAGTTTATTTCTCTTCCTCTTTTCTATGGATGACTTGTGTCCTGCCAAGTCTTTTTATGAAGTTCTTTCCATGGACCTCCTGCCAGAAAGTTTATAAAATGTGCTTTTACACCCTGAAACTGCAAGGGATACAAATCAGACAAGTTCCTACTCTGTCTCTTTCCTTCTGGAATTTTCCTTTTGCACTTCTAACTTAATGCTTTCTGTAATTGTCCTTATACTGACTGGTCCTTCACTTCTGTCTATATATTACCTTCAATATTAAGATCTGGAATTAATGTTTGAAAGGAATTTTGGAGGGAAATGCCAACATTCACTTAACAAATCCAACAATGGAAAGTATCATAAATAAACTCTATTTTCCAGGAATAGCCTTATATTAAGTAAGTCTGAGGTGGAACACAGACACCTCAGGTGTGTGGCATGGCTGGTTCCCATTGTTGGTGCCAGCTGTTTGGAGATACCTTCTCAAAAAATGTTCTGTGATAAGTGTTAGTTAAATAAGCCATGAGAAAGCCTCCTTGGAGAAATACAGCTTGAGGTTTTTGATTGTAAATAGCTTTGAGGTCCACTGTATTCATTTGGACTTTTTTTCCAGGTCAGACCCCTTGTCTTTGTCTAAACAGAGACACAATTCTTCTAATTGCTATTCAATTTGCTATTTTTAAAAGTTGTATGTTTTAAAGCATGGTTTGGAAAGTTTGATTGGCCTGTGGTGTTTCCAGTTCTGAATCTAATTTGTACCAGCTTCGTCCATAGTCAGTGATTGTAAGGTCTTATTTTACAATGAGCTTGAATTTTAAGAAAATACATATACTAAATTTCATCCACCTAGATAGGATGTGTGATTTCCTTAATGTCTTTTGTAATCTCTCCATTTCTTCTTTAAATCCTCACCATGTTTTGTTTAATTTGGCTGATAGCTATTCAATCTTGTTAATTTAATTTTTTTAAAGAACCAGTTCTTCACTTGCTTATTCTTTGTGTGTGTGTGTGCATTTCATTAATTTTGATTTTTGTTTCTCTTTCCATCTGTGATTTTGGTGTATTCCCCAAGGTACAAGAGTGACTTACATATTATTGGATTTACCAACCACTTTCTGATTAGATTTAAGCCCTGTCCCTTCTGTGGAAACACATGTCTGGTACTGTAAATCTGACCAAGATCCTGTGGTTGGGGAACTTGCAGGCCCCAAGAGAGTACCGATTATCATTGTTCTGCTGAATGGATATGGTATCAAACTGCCACCTAAATTTCTATATCTATATCTCTACCTGACTTTATCAGAGAAGATTCTTTGTGCAGGCAGTATTTAGACAGTAGTGAGAAAAAAAAAGAAAAAAAGAAAAAAGAAAGAAAAGAAAAATTATAATTATAATTGGTTCAAGTACAGAGAATATGAATCATTGGTGTTCTCAGGCATAAATAGAACATTTTTATCACTTCCCAATGAAGACTTATTAATTATTTCAGAAAGGGAGTAGAGAGACTATAAGAGACAGAGGTCAGGGAAGACTAGTAATAGTGTCTTCTAGACATGACAGAACCATTGCATTCATGAACTTACTACAGTTTGATTGCCTGTAAAAAGTCAGAAGATGATCTAGACAGTCAACATTCTAGCATGGATTAAGAAGGCATCCATGATTCCTAACCCACACTGGAGGAGCTCTGATTGGATTAGTTGATTGCTCTTGGAGAAGAAGAGGGGTTCCCCTCCCCCAGAACCCCTGGTAGGTCAACTATATTTCATCAGATGCTGCTGTAATCAGTGTTTGTTTGTGTAGAACAAAATTGGACTTGATAGGTTATTCTTTAAAAGGATACAAAGCTGGGGGAAGGGAGTAGAGAGATAAGGGTAGATCAGGAAAAAGTTAAGGGAAAAGCAGAGTATAAATGTGATCAAAACAATATTCTCAACTTATTAAAATAGTTTAAAAGAATTTTATTTTTAAAGATTTATCCTTATTTTTAATTTTGTCTCTGTGTTGGCATGTTTACTTGAATGCATTTTACCAGAGTCTGGAAGAGAAAGTTAGATCCCTTGAAGTTGAAGTTACAAGTTGTTGTGAATAGCCCAAATTGGCAAGTGAACTAGGAACTATGGCCCTCTCTACAAGACAGTATTTACTCTTTTTTTTTTTTATTTTATTTTTTTAATTTACATTCCAAATCACTTCCCCTTTCCCGTTTCCTCCCTCCCCGAAAGTCCTATAAGCCCCCTTCCCTCCCTCTTTTCTCCATTCAACCCCCTCTCGTTACTCTGTCCTGGCGTTCCCCTACATCCAGTCTTTCCAGGACCAGGGGTCTCTCCTTCCATCTTTTTAGAAATCTATTGATATGCGGATTGTGTCTAGGGTATTCCGAGATTCTGGGTCAATATCCCCTTATCAGTGACTGCATACCATGTGTGTTCTTTTGTGATTGGGTTACCTCACTAAGGATGATATTTTCAAGATCTGACCATTTGCCTAGGAATTTCGTGAATTCATTGTTTTTAATTGCAGAGTAGTATTCCATTGTGTAGATATACCACATCTTCTGAATCCATTCCTCCGTTGAGGGACATCTGGGTTCTTTCCAGCTTCTGGCTATTATAAATAAGGCTGCTATGAACATAGTGGAGCATGTGTCCTTATTGCATGCAGGTAAAGCCTCTGGGTATATGCCCAGGAGTGGTATAGCCGGATCCTCCGGGAGTGTCATGCCCAGTTTTCTGAGGAAGACAGTATTTACTCTTAGTCTCCAACCCATCTCTCTACTCTTAAAATTTATTTATCAAGCTTAAAAGTAGATGAAGTTCAATTTCTGTGAGCTCTACTTTTAGGAAATGAAATAAAAATTTGAAAGAAGTTAGACTAAAATTATTTTACAGTTTTTTATTTTTATTTACAAAATATCATTCAATATTTAATACTTATTTTACATACTTGTTGATACTTTTATAATACCTAGAATTATACTCAGGGTTTGTGAATTTTAAATGCACATTAGCACAGATTAATAGCCCACTTTTTAAAATAGTATATAATATTGATTTAAAATCTAAAAATAGTGAATGTAGGATATTGAAGTCATCTAATATTACTGTGTGAAGCCAATATATGAGTTTAGGTACATTAATGTTTCTTTTACAAGCTTGGGTACCCTTGTGTTTGCTACGTAAATGTTTAGAATTACAATATCCTCCTGGTGGTTTTTCTTTAATGAGTATGTAGATTCATTCATTATCTTTTCTGATTTGTTTTGGTCTCAAGACTATTTTATCAGATATAGAAATGATTTGCTTCTAGGGTCTATTTGCTCGGCATATCATTTTTCATCTTTTTACCCTAAAGTAATGTCAGTCTTTGATGCTGAAGTGTCTTTCTTTGAATACAGCAGAAAGATGAACCCTCTTTTTAAATCCAATCTGTTAGTCTATATTTTTTATTGAAAGAAATAAAAATCATTAGTGTTATCAATAATATATCAATTAGCATTATTTATTACTTTCTGCCATTTTTGTGGGTTTTCCTCTCTCTTTTGATATTAAATGTTTTGATATTATTTATTCCTCTTGGATGCAGTTAACTTTTCTTCAGAGTGAATTTTTTTTCTTTCAGTGTCTTCTGCAGAACTGGATTAGTATAAAAATTTCTTAAATTTGTTTTTATTATAAAAAATTTTATTTTCCTTCTTTGATTGTGAGTGATAGTTTTGCTGGGTATAGTAGTCAGTTCATGGATCTATGGGGAAGAGAAGATGGAAACACTGGTCAACTTCAGTAAAAGTGTCTTTTCCAAATACAACAAGTTCATACACATATGAACTCACAGAGACTGCTACTCAGTGCACAGGTTCAAAACAGACAAAATCCTAGGAGAAGGAAAAGTAGACACAAAGTTCCATTCACTAATCAAGAAAAATTTTGCAATTGATGCCTGCTGGGAGAAAGAACATCAGTCTTCTTCAATGGAGCAACACAGGGCATATCAACTACCCTCCAAAGCTAGACAACACAAAATGGACTCAATTTTTCTTTTATGTTTTGTTTTGTTTACTTGTGTGCTTTTTATGCTCCAGTTTTATTTATAAGAGCAAGAATGAATATAAAGTGGTATGGATAGGGTGGAGGAGTTGAATCTGGGACAACTTGGGAGAGGGGAATGAACCAAGCTATATTGCATAAAAAAATTTTAAAATCTAAAAATATTTTCATTTTTAGTTTTCTCTAAAATTGCTTCTGAATCTGACTTACAATATTACTATAGTCTAGGTAATTGTAAACATTTTCTATTTTTAAGAAATCCAACAATAGTCTTTGTTGAGTATAAAGTATTAACCATATTACTGTTATCTTTATTAATGTAACTAACAAAAGACACAGGCAGCTGATCTATTGTTTCACAGAAACAATTTCTCTTTGAGGTCTGAGTTCTTGTTTAGTTTAGTCTAAAAATACTGAGGTTAATGTTAAGAGCTATAATAAGCTATTCTATTGGCTACAACAAGTGGAACAATATGCTCGGAGATGTGCTTGTTATCACAGGACAAACATAGAAGCAGTAGGATTCTGTCCTGAGGAGATAAGATGGCTCTGAGGTTACAGATTTAGACTTCAGTCTTTCTGCTTAATAGGTCAAAGCTTACTGTGTTTTGATTTTGCAGGTACTTTTATGTGCACTATTGTACATAATAAGTGATTTTACGTAAAGGTGTCTGTTGATAAGCAATATTCCAGAAGTGTGTGTGTGTTGTGATATATACACACTTGTGGGCAAGGGTGTAAGCATCCATGTGAACACCCAGAAGCCAGAGGAGGACATCAGATAGCTTGTCTTATGTCTTGGAGACAAATCCTCTCACTAAATCTCTAGTAAGGTTATTAGTCATCAAACCCAGCAATCCTCATGTCTCCACTCTGACACAGTACTTGGTTTTCAGACTCACATGATCATACCTAGCTATTTCCATTGGTCTGCGAATTGAACTTTGGTGCTCATGGTTGCACAGCATGTATGTATATATACATATACATACATACACACACACACACACACATATATATGTGTGTATATATATATATATATATATATATATATATATATGTATGTATGTATATATGAAGCCACATTCCCAGCCCCCAGAAATGTAGGTTTTGTAGGGTTTGTATCTCTTGTTTTGATGGACACCTTTAGATTATTTCCATAGATGAAATAACAAAACAATGTTGTTTTTTTTTCTGGTCCTCAGAGGTATTGATCTTTCTAAACATATTAATGTGTGATTAATGTATTATTTATATTGTTATCAGGTTTAACCATATGCAGGCCTCTTGGGATTTCTCCATAACTTTAAACTTATTCTCAGAAGACTCCTATTATTTTTCTAAATGGCCACATTGGCAAACTCTGTACTAAGTACCTGTGGATATACACATAGATTCATGCTGTTCCTAGCACTCACCTATGAAGCTTCTTACTGCTGTAGGGAGGGAGAACCGTGAGTGAGACCTTTTTGTCTCTGAGGGGGCTATTGGCAGCTACATGTTTTTGGAAAAGAGTGTGACATTTTCTTCAATAGTGTAGTCACTGTTATCTTTACTTCAGTAAATGGTATCACGCCCAAGCTCAGAGGAGAAACTCTAAGGAAAGCCAATGCGTAACCCAGGAATAAGGCATTAAAGTGGGAGGTGTTGGGAAGACAAGAGTCGAAATGGAGGTGGAAAAAAATCGCAAAATTCATCACATACACGTAAGGAACAGTTTATTTTCTTTTAAAATCTTAATTTTATATGTTAATTGTGGTGTGTGTGTGTGTGTGTGTGTGTGTGTTGAGTGTGTATGCATGTGTATGTGCCCAGAAATAAGGGTGCCCTCAGAGGCAATTTTTGATTTTGTTAAGTGTGTCTGTGAGTATAGGCTTGTGCACAGGAGCAGGCTGCTTTCAGAGGCCAGAAATGTGAGCTCTGTTTGGAATTGAACTTATAGCCTGCTGGGAGCTGGGAGCTGGGAGGTGGGGGCTGGGAGCTGGGAGCTGGGAGCTGTTTGACATGGTTTCTGGAAACTGAACTCAGACCCTCGGCAAGAGCATCACAGACTCTTAACAGCTGAGCCATCTCTCCTGACCCTCTTTTCTATTTTTCTTTAAACATTTTCGTCTGTCGTGACACATGTTCATGTTCGTGTCGCACTGGCTGTCTTCTCAAGTGTCCTGTGACCTAGCCTGAGGACGTTTGTAGTCTGCACAATTATGTTTATTTACGCTTTGTTTCACATTTGTATTTGGCCCTGTGATTTATACAATTGTTCCTTACCCAAGTTGTCTTAATGTTAGCCGTCAGATTGGCGAAGGACATTATCAACAAATGATTCTGCTGAAAGGACGTGTACTCAGCTCAGGCCAAATGCTCGCCATCAGTTACTGTTACAGGCAGCCCCAGGGTCGGGCTCCCACCCTCCCTTCCTTACGCACAACTGCCACAGACATCACATCGGAGTGCTTGGAACGGAGCCTGAGTGTCCCGGGTAGGACTTGGCATGAACATCTCTGACAGCAGAACTTGGCTTGGGATTTGTTTAAATAAAGTACTTCACGTTGAACTGCCAGAGAGGAAGAGAGAGGGAGGAACCGTGAAAGTAACTAGAGGAAACTTCTGCCTTGTTTTAGGTTATCAGAAAAGAAAAAGTCTTTAAAGACTGGTCTATAAAACAGATGGATATAGTGAAAGAGAATTTATAAAATTATTTTAAATCACAGAAAGTCTGCATGATGTTTTAATCCTCACATTTTTAAATTTTATTATTACTAATATCATTAACTTTTCTTTCTTTTTCAGTTTTTTTTTTGGGGGGGTGTTTAAAAAAGAGATGTTCTAGGGATTGATGCCTGAAGTCTGTATGTGCTAAGCAAGTGATCTACCACTGAGCCTCAGACCCAGCCCTTTGATTCCTTCCCATGAGATAACAATAATACAAATATGATACGAAACAAAATTGGTAGTTCATTTATGTCTAATTGATTGGTATCATTCCTAGATTGAGCCAAGAGCCTTTCAGTTCCTTCTCAAAATCCCCATGCCTTCATCTAATCTAAATTTTCTTATTTTTCTCTCCTACTTTCAAACTGTCCTCAGAGTCATTGTTGACTTACTTTTCTTTCTCTAGAAGACAAGATCATGTTTTTTTCTAGAAACAAGACAGTTGACTCAAATTTTCTTTCCTTCTCTTTCTCTCTTCTGCTTTCCCCCTCCCACTGCCCCGCCCCGGGCCATATATTCACATATGTATGGGACGCACTCTCCCACAGCGGTGACCAGATGTTGACGTTGGATATTCCCTTAATCACTTCTCTAGCTTATATTCTGAGGCAGTGTCTCTTCACCAACCCTTGAGCTTCTTGTTCTTACTAGACTGGCTAGCCAGGTAGTCCCTGGGATCAGCCTGTTTCCACCCCCAGCACTGGGTTTAAACTCAAGTTCCTACGGTTATTTTTGGATATGCTTATGCCACACTTTACCCACTGAGCCGGCGCCAGAGCCCTGTTCCTCCAAATCTAAGAGAGACGTCTCAGTCCTTGCTGCTTTGTTTTATCTTCCCATTTCTTTTGCTTCAGGGTTTTAAATTAGGACTTGGGGTCCTGGGAAGCAAAGATTCACGAAGAAGAGCTCAGCAGGGAGGGCTGTCTGGAATAATCAGAGGAGCGAGGTAATTGTGGTGGCATACGTCTTTAATCCCGGCTCTAGGGAGGCAGAGGCAGAGGCAGGAGGATCTCCGATTTTGAGGCCAGCCTGGTTTACAGTGAGAGTTCCGGGACAGCCGGGGCTACACAGAGAAACTCTGTCCCAGAAAACAAACAAATATAAAACAACAACAAAAGACAAAAAAAACATAAAAACAAAACCAAAGCAAAAGAAGAAGAAGAAGGGGAGGCTTTGTAGCTGTACCCTTGGTCTCCGGGCAGGCAGCTGTGTGCTCACCTGACAAGTCCCTTTGCAGTTGGTTGCTCTGCTCATTGTGTCACTGTCTCTTTGTCATTTCGTCTTTTCCTCAACCTGGCCTTTTTACAGCATCTGACAGCCTGTGCCACCTTGCTCCAGACATTGTGCTGGGCATACAGAGAGCTTTCCTGTAATTTTTGCCAGATTTCAATCTTATTTGCTGAAACACATCAGTGTTTCATTTGCTTAAGAGAAGTTAGTTAATATACAATCTCAGCTACGTATTCCTAATAAGGAATACATAGACCAAATGGATGCTTACTAACAGCTCCCAGTCAATCTGATGAGAAGATCTATAGAGGAATGCCCTACCTCTAACCCCCTTCCCCAAACAGGCAGCTTTTAGGATATTTGTTGTGCAAACCTCATTCTTTTCTTCTTTAACTGTTCATTTTGGGGACTTTAAACTAGATGCTGGGTGAAAATTATTTAGTAAATTCAGTTCAATTGTTCATAAGTCAGATGAATAATTCTGTGTTTGGAATGCAGTGTTAAACCTTGGTTCCTATTGTGACCATGTTGTAAGTCCTTACAGACTTGCAGTACTATTTAGGTTATGGGGAACTATCCTTAGAAGAGACTAACAGAAGTGGGTTTGTTTTTGTTTGAGAGATTATTATAAAAAGGGTGTGAATTCTCCACGGTCTCTTGCTTCTTTTCTGCCTTTCATACAAGCACAGATGTGCATGTGTGTGTATGTGTGTGCACGTATATATGTATGTATATGTGTGTGTATGTGGGTATATGTGGGTATGTATGTGTATGAGTGCCTGTGTGTATGTGTGTATCTATGTGTGCATGTGCATGTATACATATATGTGTGTATGTGTGTAAATGTGTATATATGTGTATGTATGGGTGTGTGTATGTATATGTGTGTGTATATGTATGTGTGTATGTGTGCGTGTGTGTGTATCTATGTGTGCGTGTGCATGTATACATATATGTGTGTATGTGTGTAAATGTGTATATATGTGTATGTATGGGTGTGTAGGTATATGTGTGTGTATATGTATGTGTGCGTGTGTGTGTGTGTGTGTGTGTGCATGTGTGTGTGTGTGCGCGAGCGCGCATGTATCCATCATTCCCACTATGTCATCTACCATCATAGGACCCTCACCAGAGGTAGAACCAGAACTCTGAGTTAAATAATTCTCTTTCCTTAAGGTAGTAAGTAGTCTTTCATATTTTCTCACATCAGCATCAAATGCAGTAAGATACAGAAGTTTAGATATTTTTATATCATTTGTTCTTCCTACTTGGACTACAAATCAGTCTCTCAATGAATTTGTACCTCTTCCTTTTTTACTCATAGTCTCCTTTCTCCAATGGGACCCAATTACTATTCATTTTATTTGTACCCATTGTCACCCATAGCCTCCAGATACCCATTCTAATCACCTTTTCTTTGGATACTTATGTGATCAACAGTCTCACCACAAATGCAAGTTAGAGTTGTTGTATTAAATAGGTTTTCTTCATAGCAAACTGCATAGAAATTAATGTAAATTAATAAATGAATTAGTAAAATGGAATCAGGCCGTTTTACTAAATCTTAGCTTTGATCTCACCTGAATCTTTGCAGATATATCTGTCTTAGTTATTGCTGCAGTCACCACATTAGATCAGAATCTCAATGCATGTCCCAGACACTGCTTGGTGTGATGAGAGACATTCTCTGCTGCCTCGTCTTCCTCTTCTTCTTCCGCTTCCTCCTCGGCCTCCTCTTCCTCATGCTCCCCCTCCTCCTCCTCCTCCTCCTCCTCCTCCTCCTCTTTTATCTCCAGACAGGTTTCTCTGTGTAGCTCTGGCTCTCACAGAGCACAGTCTGTAGAGAAAGCTGGCCTTCAACTTGCTGATCTTCCTGCTTCTGCCTCCTGAATGCAGGAATAAAGGTGTGTGTCACCACTCCAGGCTAGTGTTCCTTTTTATTAGTAATTTACTTGGGAATAAAAAAAAATGTTACTATATCATCAAGAATCATTTTGTGCACTATTAATTCAGCATCAGGTCCCAAATATTTGGTCTTTTCACTCCAAGCATCATAATTTTATTCACAAATATCAAGCTGCTGGTGAAGGAGTGCTCCTTTCCTTTTACGTCTCTTTTCTAATATATTTGTCATCTGTTACTTCCCTTGCTCTGTCCCAAGAACTCTGATGCCTGCACTTCCTGTTGACAAAAGCTTACACAGTTACATGTAATTAGGGTGATGGTTTTTATGTGAATCAGGGATTGAATGGAGGCAAAATGGAATAACACAGTCGATCAGATGACACTTGAGAACCTAGGAAGTCACCCAGGAAGGACAGAGAAGCTGAGATCATGATCCCCTTTCAATAAAGTTCTTTCCTTACTGTCATAAGGTGGAACACTGGTTGCGTTGGATCAGTGATGGCTCTTACCTTAAGAGAACCCTGTAGGTTACAGTAGAGTGAGAGTGAAGAACATGAGAACTGGACTTCTGGACTGGTCCATCTACTTTGAAGACTTTCTTTATAGATTAGCATTGTTCTTCTTAGCTTGTTCTGCAGGTACAGAAGCAAACCCATCACATTACCACCCATGCATTTCATCTCAGAATAGTATGTGTTTTCTGTTTGTGTTCCTTGATTTATTTATGTTCTTTTCAGTATCTAATAAATATCTTGAGTCCATCCATGATCCATATTATATCCTAGGGTCGGGGACCAGATTGGGACTTAGTTTACAGTTATGAATATGAGAGTAAAACAGTGAGTTTCTTAATGAGTTTTTCGTTTTGAGATAGCTCTACCACATAAGACAGCATATGTCAAGGAGCTCAAGAGAAGAATATAACAATATAGGAAGATAAAAATATAATAAACAATAATATAAGCAGGGGAATGTCGAAGAGGGGATTTGCAATTTTGGTGAGTTAGCCAAGAAGCTGCCCAAATAGACTGTGAGGAGAGGTGGTCTAGAGGAATGGATGCCAGAGACTGTGAGGAGGCCGTGCATGTGAGGAAAGACAAACCATAAAAGCAAGTAAGGCAGAAATGTGAAAATGGGCAAGAATAAAGAGATGGAATCAAGGTGTTAATTGGGAGCAAGATGAAATCAGATAAAGCTTTCTCTTCTACTTCGAAAGACTTTGAAAGAAAGACTTTGATGCAACCACTAAGAAGATTGTACTTGTATTTTAACAGGACCATTCTGGTTAAGAATTTGCAGCTAAGATGTGGCATAGAGACCAGACCCACAGCCGAGTTCACAGCAGGAAGGCTGTGGTGGAAGTTGTACCAGTGACTGACATTAATAATTCTTGGAAGCAAAAGCTGTAAGATTTACAGAAGATCATATATGAACTGTGAGAGAAGGAACACTGCGGACTTGGGGAAAGGGTTAACTCCTGAGTTGGAGATGAGGAAAGATATGCTCTGTCCCTCCCACTTCCCCTCCACCATCCCAGACTCTGGAGCTGAGGATTTCAACTTGGATGTGTTGGTTTTCATTGCTTCAGTACTTTAGGGTGAGGCTCTCATGGGATGCAGCAGCCTGGATTTCAGGAGACAGCTTTAAGATGGAGATAAGAACTTGCAAATCTGCAGCATTGGGTGGTATTTAAAGTCAAAGGCACAAAATAGACTTACTGAAGACATAAAATTGAAACTATGTAGCTTTTATAGGTTATGAAAAATAGAGAAGTAACAGGTGGTAGGGAATGGGTATGAGGTTTCCTGGAAGTACAGGGAAGAGGCTTTTGAGGACAAAAAGCTTCTCCACTGTCAAAATAAATTACTAGAGAAGAGGATCGAAGCTTGGCATAGGCTCTAGGGTTGTCTCTTAGTTCAAGACTTAGGAATGCCTAAGCAAGCAGGAGCCATGTAGCAGTTAACATCACTTGTCAACTTCACAGAATTTAGAGTCACCAAAGAGACCAACCTCTGGTCACATCTAGAAGAGATAATCTAGATTAGGTTAATATGAATGAGAAGACTCACATCAATTATGTATGCGGTTAGCAATGGTCAGTGGTCTGAGGTCTTGAACAGAACAAAGAAAAGAAAGTTAACTGAGTGCTAACATTCTTGTCACCATCATGACTCTGCTGCCAGGGTGGGATATACTCTCAAACTATAAGGTAAATAAACCCTTCCTTCCTAAAGTTGCTTTTGTCAAGTATATGGTCACCACCTCCAGGAAAGTAGCTAACACAGTCAGGAAAAGGAACTGGGTACAGGTCAGGAGGGTAATTTAGCCATTTGTCTCTTTGATTTTCTCTGAAATATATTCACCTCATAGACAAAACTACATGGAGTTATGTTCCCATCTGCACAGCTCCCTGAGAAATAGTTTCAAAGTGTGTTTCAGGAGAATGAATGCCCTTCTCCTAAACACAGCATCTTTTATGGACATAATTCTCCATTTGTGTTGCGAAGGCACACTCCATTCCAAGACTTTTTTCCAGCATCCTCAGAAGGACCCTAGTGGTCTTATGTTGGGAATCTGGAGCAGATGGAAAGCTCAAGACAAAGATTGTCTTTTTTTTTTTTAAACAATGAGCATCTAACAACTCACTAGAAAGGACTGAAAACTAAAAGCAACTTCCAGTAAAAAGCAACAGCCACAGAGACAATAGAGACGTGATGTTGCTGTGACCTAGTAGCTACCATTGTATTCAAAGAAGAGGTAGGAAGAGGCCCCAAAGGCAGGGGCAACCTAATAGCTACCATTGTATTCAGAGAAGAAGTAGGAAGAGGCCCCAAAGGCAGGGGCCATGAAATGTGAGGGCTGCTGTGCCTGGTTGGAAGGGGGTGGAGGAGAGAGCTTATGAAAAAGTACAAGGCAGCCGGCCAAAGAGTTCTTTCTCTAGAGATAACTAGAAAGAGCATAAATAAATAACAGTGACTCACTCCATGTTATGCTGGAACTCTCGCCCAGCAGACCTTATTTACGTAGGAGACAAGCCTGTGATGACTCTGGATGTTTGTGAGAACACTGCAAAACCATTGGATCGAGGCCTCCTTTGACTCAGATTGCCAGTCTCGAGACTGTCAATTTTATTTTCTTTGGGAAACTTGTAAAAGAAAACAAAATCCATGGATGACCAGCAGAAACTCCCATGAGATGATGACCGTGTTCAAGACGTGGGACTTATTGCTGCCAGGGACTACTTATCAAATCAGTTCCCAAATCTTAGAAACTCACAGTACTTCAGGGATCTCTGAGCAAAGCCATCTGCCATTTCCCCTTCCCCCTGATAAATCACATGGAAAGTGACCACTCAAGGTCACGGTGCCCTCAGCCACAGCAGCCACAATATATTCCCTTTGCACTCTCCTCAGCACCATCATTTGTTTTACTATCGTGTGTGTCAGGAGCTGTGAGCATTTTGATATTTTTTTCTGTATAAACAAACCTGGCATGTATCTCCGTTTGTCTCAGAGCATCTTTAGGAACCTGTCAGAAATATTTTGTTGAGTTTGCACAAGTATGAAATCCTATTATTGCAAATGCTCCTTTTCCACTGACATTAATTCAAAGCTTTCATGTATGTGGATATTCTCAAGCCATGGCTTCTCTCCATCCAAGCTAATAAGATGTCCCTTCATTGGCATGATTCTTTCATAGGATGATAACAGGCCTAGAAAAAAGCAGTCACAAGTGTATCCCGAGGCAGGGTTTCTAATGCTGACCCTTTAATATTTACATTATTCGACTCCTCATTGTGATGACCCCCCAACCATACAACTATTTTCTCGCTACTTCATAACTGCAACTTTGTCATTGTTATGAATCGTCATATAAATACTTTTAGAGATAAAGGTTTGCTGAAATGGTTGTGGCCCACAGGTTGAGAATCACTGCCATAAATGGTTCTCATTTGTTTGTTAGTATGGAGCTGTGGGTGACTTTATCCACCATCTCTGTGCTAGGACTAGAAATCTGAAATTACAGAGCAGGAGAAGAAAGAGCTGCAAAAAAAGGAGCAGAAGGAAGGAAAGGAGGAAGGAAAGAAGGAAGGAAGGAGGGAAGGAAGGAAGGAAGAAGGGAAGGAAGGAAGGAAGGAAGGAAGGAAGGAAAGAGGAAGGGAAGAAGGAACAAAGGAAGGAAAGAAGGAAGGGAAGAAGGAAGAAAGGAGGAAGGAAGGAAGGAAAGAAGGAAGGAAAAAGAAGGAAGAAAGAAAGGAAGGAAGGGCTGGGCGGTGGTGGCGCATGCCTTTAATCCCAGCACTTGGGAGGCAGAGGCAGGCGGATTTCTGAGTTCGAGGCCAGCCTGGTCTACAGAGTGAGTTCCAGGATAGCCAGGGCTACACAGAGAAACCCTGTCTCGAAAAACCAAAAAAAAAAAAAAAAAAAAAAAGGAAGGAAGGAAGAAGGGAAAAAGAAAGGAAGGGTAGAAGGAAGAAAGGAGGAAGAAAGGAAGGAAAGAAGGAAGAAAGAAGGAAGGAAAGAAGGAAAGAAAGAAGAAAAGAATGAGGGAAAGAAGGCAGTCTAGCAAATATTGGTGAAGTATGTCTTTCTGACTTTGCTGAGTAATGTAAATATTGGAATGAATGTACTTCTGGAGCGTGGAGGAAGGGAAATGCCTTCAAACCCCAGAACCCTGGTGGTTTTCTCTCTTTCTTTTAATTATTCTTTCATTGTTTTTTAAAATAATGTTTCCTTTGATTCATTGAGAAATTCATCCAGTGAATTTGAACATATGCGCAGAGCCAACTCCTCTCATCTCTACCCTTCTCACTTCTTCTTTCCACTCCCCAAGCCTGAATTTCCTCTTTTCCCCTACCCCTTCATCTTCAGATTGTTGCACAACTACTCCTGAGACTGGGGCCTGCTCTGGAACGTGCTCAACCCACCAGAGTCATGCCATTCAAGAAAACTGACTCTCCTTCCCTCACTGGCTATCAAACACCAATAACTCCTCGGCTAGGCGTGGGATTTGGTGACATTTCTTCCATTCACTGTAGAACCTCGTCTGGCTTGAGCTTGGACAAGCTGTGTGTCTACCACCATAAATGCTGTGAGTTCATATGTGCAAATGCTCTGTTGTGTTTTCTTGAAGTCACCCTCTACTTCTGGCTCTTATAATCTTTTCACCTCCTCTTCCTCAGAGGTCCCTGTGCCTCTCTGGGATCCTGGAATTAGTGTGATATGCACGTACATTTTGCACTGAGAACTTTTATGTTCTACATGTTGACTCAGGACCTCTGTGCTAATTTTCAACTAGTACAAGAAGCTTCCCTGATGAGGGTTCAAAGATGTTCAGTAAATTTTTGAAACAAATCTACTCTTTGATGGTTTTATATATGTATATACTATATTCTGGTCATACCAATCCACCATCCTATTGTCCTAGCCCCACCCCTACCCTTAACAACAATCCCCATTATTATTCTGTTTTTCTATTTTCTTTTTGTTTTATGATTCTCTGAGATTAGTAGGACCACCTCACGGCATGGGTGTGGAGCTATCCCCCAAAGCATGGATAGTTCACAGGTGTACGTCTAGAAAGATGCCAACTCTCTTTACCCCAGAAGCCATCAGATGCCAATAGGTCTCTGTGGGGAAAGATATCATTCTTGCCCATTGATTGTGGTCTCTGTGTCATCTTCATCATCTGAAAAAGCTAATAACAGGGGATGAAAATTCTATTTAAAAATAATAACACCGACACCTATAAAGTGTTCCCTCAAGTGTCAGGAATATTTTGTGTTTATCTTTGGTCCTCAGGAGACACTGACTCTCCCCAGATATTATACAGCTATGCAGGTGAACACACAAATTCCCACAGAGGCACAAAGACATCAATATGCACACATACACACACACACACACACACACACACACACACAAACACTCAAATAATTTAGAGTTTCAATGCTACTAGCCTGCTTTCAGAGATCCGTGAGTTCTGTGGTCCCTGAAATGGTCATTTTCCCATAGTGTTACCTGCCTAAGGGCTTGAAATCCAGAGAGATGGCCCAACTTAATGAACCTTAGGTCACTCCCACTTCCTTTCAATTAAACACTGATAAGATTAGAATCTCCTGTAAGAAGTCATGCTGAAAAGTATTCCTTTGAGAGACTTCAGCCAGTGCTCAAGGTTAGGAAGTACTGACCACTATGTTTTAGATGAGTATTGGCTATCTGATTACAGCTATAGAAAGTGACTATAAATGCAGCTGCTTAGACCAACACAAATTAATGCTCTTCCTATAGGTCAGGTCTGAGGTGTGGAAGATCTAAGGTGTCCAAGGCGTGCCCCCATGCCCCGGAAGCACTGGAGTACATAGATCCTTCAGCTCCTTGTTCTCCAGAGCTTGTTCATTTCCTGCTTCCCAGCATGACCTCGGTGTTTAGAGCCAGGGGTGGGACATTTCTTTGACTGCTCTCCCAGTGTCGCACGTTTTCAGCTGACCCAGCTGGTAGACTGTCCCTGCTTTTTAAGAATTTATGTAATTTCATCAGGCCCACGGGGATTATCCTGAGTAATCTCAAGGGCTGTGACCTTAATCGCGTCTGCAAAGTGGGTTTTTTCCTGATTATGTAACAAATTCATATCTTCCCCGTTCGGAGAATTAACATCATTAAAAGGGAGCCGAGTTTTCTGCTTAGCACAGACAGAGGCATTGCTGGTTATAAATCTGAGTTAAAACACAAATGTGTTCTTCTCCTCACAGGACAATAGCCTATATTTCTGCCTTCTCATTTCTGGATTCCTACTATATTCTGATGGGCCAAGTGTCGTGATCATAAAAAGAGAAAGTGGTCTAAGAATATGTTCCACGGAGTGTGGTCCTCAGCGGGCCCATGCCGAGGCATCCCTTCCCCCTGAGGGACCAGACACATGACGGTATAGCATAAAATAGAGTTTATTTAGGGCATGGGGAGGGAAGTTAAGGGGGTAGTAGAGGCAGAGAAAGGCAGAGAGAAGGAGAGAGAGTAGAGAAGCAGAGGCCGGCCATGACCACACGGAGAGAGGGGGAAGGGGAAGGGAAGAGCCCACAGGACCAGAGAGAACAAGAGAACAAGACGGTAAGAGAGAGGAGGAGGCAAGCAACCCCTTTTATAGTGGGCCAGACCTACCTGGCTATTACCAGGTAACTGTGGGGAGGGACATACCTGGCTGTTGCCAGGTAACTGTGGGGTGGAGTTTAGACAGAATGCTAACACCAGGTCTTAACAAAGAACGTGTTTGTGCTTTTGTAGAGCTGCAGGCTTCTGGAGATATGTGTGCCTCTTGTTCTCAAAAATCTACTAAATTAATATAAATTGCTTTTGGTATGGAATGTATATAATTATATGGTATAGGTATATATGCTTTTTTGCAAACCAAAAACTGTTGTTGTTTTAACCAGTCAAGAAACATATACCAGGTACTTACCATGGAAAAGCCACTCCACATAAGGAACTCTGAGTTATGGACTATGACGTCATCCTCTCTCAAACATATAACATTTTAAACACGCTAGAAGAGGCCTCATGAAGTTTTTCTGTAGAAGAGTTCTTAGAATAGGCTTTCTGTAGTGGCTCCAGTAGTCTGGGATTTCTGCCCGCTGTATACAAAGCTGCGAGGGACTATGTTCTCCAGGTATTTTTTTTAATTATTTTATTTATTTATTTATTTAATGTCCACCTAATACGCAAAGGGGTCAGTAACCCACCGGGGAGAAACAGTCAATGATAGAGCATTACGGTTTGGAATGTGTTATAATTCGCATCTGAAATGTTCCCACAGGCCCTCCCTCGTGTTGGAACACCCGGCAAGCAGACTGAGGCCCTGTTCTGGAGGGTTATGAAAGCTTCGGGACTCGGAGTCTAGCTGTCAGATCCCGGGCAGTAGGAGCAGACCTTTGAGGGTTCCGCCTGCCTCTACTTTTGGAGGTTAGTCTACCTTTCTGCTTATGGTCCACACCGTGTAAAAAGTCACAGAAGCAGCAACTTGTTCCTTTGAGCGGATGATACTGTTGGCGATTTGGGCTTATTGCTGATTTTCCGAGGCCCCACCCACTCTTCTACTTCCCTGAAGTCTCTTCAGTTCACGGCTCTTCCCCGCTGTTGTTAATAAGCACGAAAACCTTGTCTTAAGCATGTGTATGTGACCCAGGAGGACTGAATGTCAGATAACAGCTGACCTTGAAGGTTACTTCTGGATGCTCCTTTCCTTTAGGTAACCCCTAAAATGGTTACCGGAAGGCATTTGTCTGTGCACCACTCTAATTCATGTGTGAGGCGAACGTATGCAAAGCAACATGGGAGAAGGACTGTATTTTAGGCAAAGACCTCTCCTTCCCACAGTAAAATAAAAGAAAATCAACCGAAGAGAGAAAAACAAAATAAAAACGTCCACATGGATGAAATAAAGAAGGGTTGCTTTCTGTTACAGTCTTTTAGAAACTGCACATTAAGAAACATTTTCCCCCTTTTTTCCCCCAGAGAGTACGCTTGATTCCTGTAGGTTAAGACCAGCTGTGGGCGGCTTGTTCTGAACTCACACTTAGGAATGCATCCAGTCCCAAGTCTCCAGATCTTACGTGCCCTTCCTTGCCTCTGAATACAATAATGGCAGGAAGCTGCGAGGGTGTCATTTCCAAGTCTTTCAGGTGTCCTCTACTGAGAGTTCTGTTCCCCATTCCAGGCAGCTGTCCTCCCAGGAGACTGCCAAGCAGCAGAACCCTAAGTGACTCTAAGGGACCATTCCCAGACTCCTGGACAATATGACCTGTGGGTAACAGGTGGGTGATGTGCCTTAGGGAGATATGCGAATCCACACACTCATATACAATCACATGGGTGTGAGCAGTACCTGTTGATGACTGTGGTATGTATTTTTTCATATTCTTCCCATGGTGAGTTTGTCCTTCCCTCCCAACCTCAGGCTTGATTCTGTTATTCACAATAATATCCCTTCCCATGCGCCAAACCCCCAACCACCTCCATTTCCTGCCTATGACACGAACAGAAACTGTGTTGTCATCTATTAGTTTTATGACTTAAAGTCCATTTTGTTTTGCTTGGCTGGCAGTATCAAGAACAGACCGAGTGAAGAAGACAAGGAGAGTTCAGTGGTCAATCACAGCTGTGAAGACTTGGCTTTTGTGTCTCCTACTTGAAGGGGATGTATGGAATCCATTTGTAGAAAATTATAATTTTATACGGTAGGGCATCATGGAAGAGAAAGATGGAGGTACATCCTGCACTATCATTGGGAATTGTATGTCCTTGGATGCTTTTTCCTAAAGAACTGTGAACCCTCCACATGACCTACTCTTCCAGCCCATCTCTGTTTCCAGGATCACATGACCACACATTTTACCTTCATTTGGAAAGGTTTAAAAAGACTGAGAAAGAAAATATTAATTCAGAAGTTTACTTGGTATTGTCTAGTTCCTCCTTCCCCCCCCCCCACCCCCAGAGTGTGATCTTCTAGAGATGGACAAATAAATGTTCAGCGTGTCAGAGTCCTGTGGTCCACTCCAACTCTTTTCTCCTTAGTCGTCTTCTCATGACAGAGCTTTGGAGACAGATTGCACTTGAGCGAGTTGCAAATGTCACCGAGTCTGCAAAGAGCCAGAGGGAGACTTGAAAACTACTATGAAACAAGGACGCAATTATCTCAAATGAGAAGCAGTTACATGATTAACTTAGTGTCCTGCTTACCACAGCCCCGGGACATACTGGAAAGCTTAGCGGTTCGTTCCATTCACATGTTCCATCCAAGTGACGAAGCGTTTAGAGAGAGCACATTATAGTCTCCAGTTATAAGGCTTGCTTTCTTTTTCTTTTTTTTTTTTTCTTTTTTGCTTTTTGTATTGTTCAGTTCCTGATTTGAAATAGAATAGGGCTGGAGGAGGCATGTGTCAATGGAAACAAATGCACTTAACAAATAAGGTTTATTAAGGGAGAAAATGATGAGTTTTTCTTTTTTAACAGACTCTGGCGGGGAGAATTATGCAACTTCCCACCATGAAAGCTTTTGTAATTGTAAATTCTGCTACCTTTTAAGGAAAAAACACCACCAGCCTGCAACTCGAGAGCTTTTATGAGAACCAGGCAAGGACTTTTCCTCTGCACACATCTGTCTTCATTTGATGTTATATGCTGTCGATTTCATGCTAGTGAGCTATATCTGAAAGTTAGAGGATGATTTGCTTAGATCAAGCAAATGTGTGTGTGTGTGTGTGTGTGTGTGTGTGTGTGTGTGTGTGTGTGTCCTGAGGCCATACACATATTTTAAATATTACAGGAAAGGAGACTTGCTTTGGGCTCTGTGGTCATTGTTCTTGGTGACCATTGTTCTTAAGAAAAAAAAATCAATAAATTAAAGTTCATTGTAAATGGAGGGTTTGGGTCTATTTTCATCAGTACAGAGTATAGGCCGTCAAGTCACGTCTTTAGACATCTTCACCATCGTTCCAAATTTGTTTAGTTGGATAAAAGCTTGAAAAATGTGTGAATTATATTTTCTCAGCTCCTTTCATGTCTAGGATATAAGTATCATAGACCCATAAACTGTGGACTCAGGATAATGTAATCAGGATCTCAACTAAGTTTTAATAATCACTTCTTTGACTTCTTTCAGATAATCTTGTTATTTTATTTTTATATTCATTAGTGGTTGCTTGTCAATATCAACCACAGGTTATGAGTTGAAGTATCAGTTTTCCCATAGGAACCAAGGCAAGTCAGAGTGACCTATGCCTGTAATCCTGGGTTTTGGGAAACAGTAGGATTAGGAATTTAAGGTCATCCTCAACTCCACAGTGAATGTGAGCTCAGCTTGAACTGTATGAGACCATGTCCATAAAAAGAAAAAATTCGTCTAAAAACTCAAGAATAATTCATGACAAATTAAGAGTATGAACCAACATGCCCATATATAATAAATATTACATAAAATTTATTTCCTATGGTATAGTTCCCCCCAAATTAGACCATATTTTGCACACTATCTTTTAGATTGAAAAACAGAATTTTAGTCTATAACCAATCTGCCACATCTTGAGAATCTAGTGACCTAATTACAGATATGTATGGACTGAATGAGTGTTTCTTTTGAGAGATACTAGGTTAGTGAGTCTTTGGCTATTGACAACAAAGATCTGTCTTGAGGAAATGTAAATTTTTGTACTATAAATATCAAATGTCATGCAATTTATAAATGCCAGTGCTGGGTTTCAATCTTCTGATTGTGTTTGTAATATTTTCATGCTGGTAACAAAGTTATAGTAGTTTGAGTGGAATTTGAGTACCTTATATGTTTTTTTTAATTTTTATGTACCATATTAATTCTTAAAATCTAAGAAACATTTCTGAATATTGATAAAAAGAATTCAATGACTATAAGAAAATAATATAATGAGTTAATCTTAAAGCTGTCCTTTTGGTCTGCGTTTCTCTTTTGTTACCTTCATAGTTAGCATAACCTGCTTCTGAGTGGCTTTGAGAGTTGTGGAAAACCTTTATCATAAACTGGAATCAGTTAATTCTTTTGTTGTCAAGATTTCAAAGGGATTTATGCCCATCGCTTCTTTGACTCCTTTCTGAAAATCTAGACCTAAATTTATCACAATACAGTTGGGCTTTAAAGTGGCAGAAAGTCAGCCGGGCGGTGGTGGCGCACGCCTTTAATCCCAGCACTTGGGAGGCAGAGGCAGGAGGATTTCTGAGTTCGAGGCCAGCCTGGTCTACAAAGTGAGTTCCAGGACAGCCAGGGCTACACAGAGAAACCCTGTCTCAAAAAAAAAAAAAGTGGCAGAAAGTCCAAGGCCTTGCCTTTGTTTATTAGTGAATGAATTTTAGAGTTTCCAGTGGTAATACTTTATGGATGACCTTTTGAGATTGTTTTCCTCCTATATTTGTGGATCCATTCTTTTCTTTTATATCACACCATTTTTTTGGTCACACTATTATTTATTCAGTGTTTCACTGTGTCTGGTTGAAAATGTAATCTTCATGAAGCCTTAGGAAGTAGATATTGCCACAGTCACTGTTACTACTGATCAGGAAACCTGGGCTTGTCCAGCTAATTAATGATAAGGTCAGATTCATCTAATTTCCTGAAACTGCCGACTCTTTGCCATTAACTACTGTCCGTTGGTGGTGACTTACCCAAGATAATAATGTAGTCAATGGCTTAGTATTCAGACCAAGATTTTATGGCTTTCCTTGTTGGAGCAGTTCCTGTGGAACTTCTGAATCTGTGCTTTTATCATTATTTGCTACAATATTAATGACTTACCTCTTTTTCTTTAAAAGACACTGAAAGCAAGAGTAATTCTGTGAACTTTTGATGCTACCCAAATTGTCTCTTTGAAAAATCGTTGCTTGGGAAATTGTGCTTATAATCTCTTAGCTTTTTTCCTTTGGAAGGAAGCTAAATTTTTGGGAAACACACTTAAGGTATCTAATAAATTAAACAAATTACTGTTATATGTTTTAAAACATAATGCTCTAAAATAATTTATTTGGTCATAGTCCACGTAAACTCTTATCTCTGACTAAATATCAACCAAGAAGAAAGAGCTCGATAAATAATTCTCAATGAATAGATTTAGTCAAGGAAACAATTTTTGATGTGCATCTGAACAGGGTTGGCACTAGCAAGCCTAGGCTCCTGAGTGAACTTGAATGAAATATTACTCATTGAAGGCTTAAGAATCCACTACACAGAAGTATCCATGGCAACAGCCACAAGCACTTGATGGGCAGCGCTCACACCGAGCCATCATCACCCACCTTAGATGCTTTTCATCTATTGATTGGATCTCCCTTTCTTAGTCTGCCAAAAGAATCACCCTGATGCCAACAGTCCTTCCCAAAGCAGTGGCAACACTCAAAATATTTATCAGTTGGCACAGCATGTGCTGGAACCAGTCAAAGAAGTGGTTCTGGCTTGAACTGTAGCCTACGGACTGAGAACTCAACACTTCCATCAAGTGCTGGAATCTTACACTTCCTGAAAGTCCAGGACTCTCCAGCACGTTCCTCTTGTTTGCTGTTATAAGAACTAGTCCATGAACATATTCTTTCTTTCTTCCTTCCTTCCTTCCTTTCTTTCTTTCTTTCTTTCTTTCTTTCTTTCTTTCTTTCTTTCTTTCTTTCTTTCTTTCTTTCTTTCATTCTTTCTTCTTCTTCTTCTTCTTCTTCTTCTTCTTCTTCTTCTTCTTCTTCTTCTTCTTCTTCTTCTTCTTCTCCTTCTCCTCCTCCTCCTCCTCCTTCCTCTTCCTCTTCCTCTTCCTCTCCGTCTCCGTCTCCTCCTCCTCCTCCTTCCTCTTCCTCTTCCTCTTCCTCTCCGTCTCCGTCTCCTCCTCCTCCTCCTTCCTCTTCCTCTTCCTCTTCTTCTTCTTCTTCTTCTTCTTCTTCTTTCTTTCTCTCTCTCTGTCTTTCTTTCTTTCTGTTTCTTTAAGAAAAACTCCTGGGAAGTTTGTCAGAATCAACGCAATCAAGATGATTATAGTTATTTTCCAAGGTAAGCCAGAGTTCATGCAGCTGCTGCTTCTCCACTGATCACAATGATCTGCCCCACCCAGAACTTTCCCCGGGAAGGGAATCTTTTTGGCGTGGCCATCTGGATCATATTATGGTAATTGGAGAGTCCAGAACAAGCAAGGTGTCGATGTTTCCACTGCAGCATGGGTCCACTACTCTTTAGACACACTCACCCTCTTCCTTCCATGCCGTCCTTCTTTTATCCCCAGGGAATGAGTATTTTGATGTTTCTAATGACATTACAAAGGAAGACTGCAAGACATTCTTCTTTTCTTTGAATAATGCACATCTGTGCAAAGGCTACTCACATATATACAGTTAAGGACAACTGAAGGCTGAATTAAAATGATGATGATGATGATGATGATAATAATAATAATAATAATAATAATAATAGTTTGTAAAACCTTTCCACTTACAGATTATTGTTCATATTGGAAAAGCTTCACAGTGCTGGTGCACGCCTTTAATCCCAGCACTTGGGAGGCAGAGGCAGGTGGATTTCTGAGTTCGAGGCCAGCCTGGTCTACAGAGTGAGTTCCAGGACAGCCAGGGCTACACAGAGAAACCCTGTCTCGAAAAAAAAACAAAAAACAAAAAACAAAAAACAAAAAAAAAAAAAAAAAAGGGAAAAGCTTCAGCTGTGGCCTGCAGGAATCAAGTTACAAACACCAGTCTCTCAGCCACCCAGCTGTGGTCAGCAGCTTTTCACTGTGTTTGATTTCCAGCAAATCTTACCTAGTCCTCTCCATATATTTGTCTGTTTGTAGTCTAAAAGGCTCTGATTGTTACAGAGGCACAGTGAGCATGCAAGTAGGAAGAGTAAGTGAGCTACTGGGACATTCAGATTTCTCTTCACTGTGTTTCTCGTCTAATCTCTTAAACCTTGGTGAAATGAGGTGATATTTTTCCTATTTTCAACTAGGAGAAGTGATGAGAACTCTCATTGCTGCCCAATTTGTTAATGCACTGACTTTTTTTTTTAATCTCCAATTTTACTCCTCTGCTATAAAAACGAAGAGAAACAAAGGGTAACATCTGCCAGAAGCATGGTCTTCTGAGTAGGGAGATGATTCAGTGACTACACAGATGGACCCATGTTTAACCCCTCATCACCCGTATCAAATCTGGGTGTAGCTGAGTGTGCCTGTCACCTCAGCATCAGGGGACAGAGATGAGATGATGTTAGGCGTTCTCTGGCCACCCAGCTAGAAGAAAAGGCATGGGGCATCCTGTCTCTAAAAGCCACTTTCCTTTTAAATTCCCCCAACTAGCTACCCGATCTTTGCTTTTTACAGGAAGAATCAGCAAATTTGATGTGGGCTCCCTGTCTCTGTCCCTCTCCCTGTCCTTTTCCCTGTCCCTCTTTCTCCCATCACTTAAGAAACAAGGGGCAGTGCATTTAGAATGATCTGATGTAATGGTAAAACATATTGACTCAGAATCTAATACACTGTGCGTGAACAGAAAACAAAAGAATAATTTTAATACTAAAACGTTTTCTTAGATACAATGAGACTTCCAACTGGCAGGGTTCTTGCAGATAGATGTTAGGGACACATGGAGACTGGGCTTTTTTTTTCCCGGTTGTCTTATGCTGCTTTGATCTCGTGATCACAAACTAACTGTGACAGCTCCAGCCATCACATTCTCATTTTCGACAGAAAGAATAAGACAAGTGTCAAGAACTAACTTCCGTCTCACAAGTCGTTGCCATTGGCCTTTGACAAAGAATTCTGAGTCTCATTGACCGGAGCTATTTAACGTGACTACTGCCTAGCAGCAAATGAGAAGACTTTTGTTTTCACTGTTTGTAAAGAGGAAGGAGTTTGTAATAGGGGTCACAAGACTCAAGTATGCTTTTGACCAGCAAATGGACAGCTCTTGATAGATATGGCATGCCTGCTTAGACCACACAGGTTGGAGGACTAACATGAGTCACAAGGAGTCTCCCAGAGTGTTTGTGTTTCCGACCTTCTCCGCATGCTCTTCAAGACCTGTAGAAACCTTCATCACCCCTCTGAATATTTCTGTAATTCCTAGAGGATGGGCTTCCAGAGCCAACACACACCATGCATGACTATATGCTGCCTTGTTTTCCCTGTACTGGCTACACACTGTAATCAGAGGCCCAGCTTTGAGTAGATGAGAGCTGACACGAGCCGCTCTTAACACTAGAGTCTTGCCTTTCACATTGGTGGATTTGTTTTCATATAAAAGGTGCTGTCTTCAGAACCTTCTCCCTAAAGTGGGTTTTAAAAAATTAAGACAAGGAACAAGCCTGGTGACAAGGAGTCTAAAGCCTAAAGCCAGTTAAAATGGCCATGGACAGAAGAGAAATGAAGACAGTTACATTACACTTGCATGCGTGACCATGCCAGATTGGAAATTTTGTGGGAGTGTACCCATTGAATTAAATACATCAGGGGTTGTTGAGTCATTATGTAAATTTTATGAGACTTATGAAGAGTGTTTATGATGAGAAATGTAGAGAACTTATTTTTTCCCTTTAGGGTTTAGACCTTAAAACTGGATTTGATTTTTTTTTTTTTGAGACAGGGTTTCTCTGTGTAGCCCTGGCTGTCCTGGAACTCACTCTGTAGACCAGGCTGGCCTCGAACTCAGAAATCCACCTGCCTCTGCCTCCCAAGTGCTGGGATTAAAGGCGTGCACCACCACCGCCTGGCAAAACTGGATTTGAAATTTTAGACTGAATTTCCACTTAGTATGGGGAAAAGTTTGCTATCACTCTGGAACAAGATCTGGGTGGTTCAGGGATGAGAAAATGGGGGTGGGGTGGGGTGGGGACTGGAAGTCACAGCACAGCCTTGCTCAGATACCTACATGTAGAAGGACTAGATAGTAGCTGGCATGATCTGTTCACAAGGATGAGTGCCTTAGAGTTAATATAATAACAAGCTGCACAGAAGTTAGGCAATGAGAAAAAGGAGCACAGGATTCAGAAGAGCCCCACCTCTGTGTGTAAACTGGATTTTCCCATTTCCTGGAACAAGGGTAGATACTAACGAAGAATCTGTACTTAGAACGAGAGAACAAGTGAGACAAGAAACTGACGGTAAATACTCTGGCAAAAGCTAAGCGTCTAATTTCTGCATAATATCACATTCAGGAAGATCAAAGCACATATGGGATCTGGTAATCTAGGTCAGTAATGAGGTTTGTGGGGACATGGGTTTGTGGTCATAGTTTAAGAATGATGAGTCAGCAGTTAAAAGTGCTTGCTGCTCTTGGAGAGTACCAAAATTCGATCCCTAACACTCACAGTGGGTGGATCGCAGCCTCCTGCAATTTCAGCTCCAGGGTATCCAATGCCCTTTTATGGCTACTGTAGTTACCAATACATGTGCACATACTCACAAATATATGCATACAGTACAAAATTAAAATAAATAAATTATTTCCTTTCAAATAATACCATCTTTAAAATAGCTTTAAAACAGTCCGAGATCTTACCCCCAGTTTATCACTGAATTGCTCTCTCTCTTTTCTCCCTTTGTCTCTGTTGTCCCCTTTTGCCATTTTCCCCCACAATAAACCACTCTCATGGAAAAAAGCAAGCAAGCAAGCAAACAAACAAACAAACAAAAACCCACTGGATTGCTGAAGTCCATTGAGTCATCCTGAGATCTGTTGAGCAAATTGGTCCCCAAGTCTGGGTGGGAGATAAGGCTTTTCCAAGAGTCACATCTTTGTTCTTCTTCCACCTGAGGTAAGTGATTTTCTTTTAAGAAATAACTCCTCTGTCAGGGACATACGACTCCCTGGGATGCTAATAGGGACTGGAACATCGGAATAGATAATTCACTTCAGATGGGTCTCCTATTTGTTTCCAGAAAGTAGTTTTATTTTTTTCTTTACTCTATTGGGTCAAATCCTTATTAATAAAATGTGTGCTACTGGAAAGAAAAAAAAACACCTTTGTTACTTAATCCATGAACAGTCATTTTCAGTTGGCCTTCATAAATGTCATGAAAAGTAGGGAAAAATATAATTCATGAGAAAAATGCATTTTTATGCTTACTGTTCTCTTGCCAAATTAAGTATTATGGTTGGAAATTTAGGGTGGAGGCTCACTTTGGGAAAAAAAGAGGGATCAGACACACTAGTTTGCTTTCATCATCAAAGGCTTTTAAAGAACTTGGATGGGTCCTGAGCCCCTCACATGTTCATGGAGGGATAATCTTCCTTTGCAAAGATAGTACGGAATTTATTAAGGCACTGTTGAGATTTCTACTCTTGGCTAGAAACGCTTTTCATATTTTTTTAATATTCAATTTTGAAGTGGTCAAAATATGATGGAAAAATACATCATCCCCACACGGAACAGTGCAGTTTTGAACTTCTCTAAAAGGCAGGATAGTGGTGTCTTGATGGGCTTTCTTGTGCTTTCTAAAGGTCTGTGTAAAAGAATCACTAATATCTGGACTGTAACAGAGAAAGGAAAGCCAAAATAGTATCTTTTAAAGAGATTTTTAAAACTGCCACCCAATTGATTTCTCCATAGCTTTGTCATAAGGGCACCGCTGTCCCAGCCACAGCCATTTAGGACATGCTCATAGATGCTGATAGAGCTAAATGTGTTGGAAAATTGGATTTGTGTGAAGTCCAAAGAGGGTCAAGAAAGTAAATTTAAAACTATATATGCTTTCAATGGATATATCAGAAAGAAAATGTGTTTTCTTCAAAGTTTTTCATCTCATTGACATTAAAAATAGACACTCAAAGTGGTAGTCATTGTTTCTCCAAGGTCTAAGCATTCAGTAGGCTGAAAGTTATTCATACTATTATATAATAGGGCATGAATAGTAATGACACATGACTATACATGCAACCTATGGTGACAAAATTTTAAATAGGTTCTCAAGATATAATTACAAGGTTAAGTGGCTGTTTTCTGCTTATGCTGGTAGCTTTCAATAGTGGTGCTTTGCATAGACAGTCACAGGGAATTTTCTCTTAAGTATTCAGGATAAAGTTACTTTCTTCATTCTTTCTATTCGTTCTTCAGACACTCACAGACTTGAATCCAACTCTTTTAATGACAATGTAATTAGGAAGTCCACAAATGTGCCACTGCTACTTTATACTCCAGAAGTTTCTCTTTGGAGCTGGAGGGTGGTTGGGGCTCAGTGGCTTAAATTCTTTCCTTCCCAAGTGTGAGAATCACAGTTCTGATCTGAAACATTCACATAAATGCCAGGTGACTCACCACCAGCACACAGGAGAAATGGAGGCCAGAAACCCCATGAGAAGCTGACTGGCTAGGATGGCCAGACTGGTGAGCTCTGGGTTCAAGTGAGAGTTTCTGCCTCAATATATACGGTAGAGTACAACCAAAGAGGACACCCAGTGCCCATTTTCGATCTCCACACACCTGCATACACACACGTGCACTCAAAAACACATGAAAATATTCATAAAAGCATACATGCCACATCCACAAACCACATGCAAGAAAAAAAAAAGAAAAGAAAAAAGAAAACTAATCCCTTCACATTACTATATATATACCTGTGGTCTACTCTATCCACTTCTCACACACACACACACACACACACACATTAAAATCTCTAAGCTGCACGGTAGTATCACAGACCCAGTATAAGAAACAAAAATGTGTGACATAAACATAAGAAATGAGCCGGGCGGTGGTGGCGCACGCCTTTAATCCCAGCACTTGGGAGGCAGAGGCAGGAAGATTTCTGAGTTCAAGGCCAGCCTGGTCTACATAGTGAGTTCCAGGACAGCCAGGGTTACACCGAAAAACCCTGTCTCAAAAAACAAAAAACAAAAAAACAAAAAAACATAAGAAATGATATATTTCATTAAGTTTTTCTTGTCATACATAATAAACATATTCTCATAGTAGAGCCTGGTGTCACATTTGCTTCTAGTCCTTAGGATGCACGCAATTGATTTTTATCTGTTTATTAGCACTGTCTTCTCAATTAAAAAAAAAAAACTTGAAAGCTGCCTCAATTCAGTTTTAATTTACGATTAAAAATAATGACTTCTGCAGTTATGTTAGGGTTTACCATGGGGATAAAAAACACAGTTTTTTTTTTCCACACAAAAAGGAAATGTGTAATGAAAACTTAGACACCAACACATTAAGCGAATTTCATGCATGGCTTGCAAAATTGTATCTGAGATTTTTGGCAGCTAAATATGATCACATTTGTATTAGGAGAGCTCTCATTGTCAAGGGTAATGGAATCCAAATATTTTAGTTCCCAGTGAGAGGAGAATAAGTAAGACGAGCACTACCCATGAATTCCGGCCACCAAGACTGGATGTAAGAGATTTGAATGAGGAAATCGGATTTGGTGTCAAGCCTAATAAAACGAAGGGCTGTTTATCGGTGGGCCAGAGGAAGAGATGGGTTGGGAAGATGCTGTAGTCCCTGCTGAGAGAGTATTTTGACTTGGGACAAAATAATATTCACAGTTTCTCTTTAGAGTCATTATTGCTCCTGGGCTCTCTCTAATTTGAACCTCACAGGGGTCATCTGGGCCTCTGTCGTCTCTAATTCTCTCCACTTCAGTGAATCATGCTTTTAGCTGCCAGGATGACCACCCAGAAAGTGCTGTTTATGTAGAACTTGGCCTGTGCATCGGTGCTCATCTGAAGAACTGAGCATCTGAATTGGGACTTCCACAATGTTCTCCACCTTCCTTCTGTCCATTGACGAGAAAGCGATGGTCCATAATGCCCGGTCATCAAAGCTCTTCGGTTGGGCTTCTTTTTCTTGTCATTGCACACTCAATGGCATAATGGGGACACATGTCACCTTGGTCTAGAATAGAATAATGTTTGTGTAAAAGAAAGAAAGAAAGGAAGGAAGGAAGGAAGGAAGGAAGGAAGGAAGGAAGGAAGGAAGGAAGGAGAGAGAGAGAGAGAGAGGGAGGGAGGGAGAGAGAGAAAAAACTTCTAAGCAGTTAGGGTGGCAAACTATATTTTGCTATTATTTAAGCCCTGGTAATTTGAAAGTATTCCAAATGCAGATTTGGTTTTTTATTACTTTAATGAGAAATATTTTCTATTAAAGAAAAAATAGTGAGTCTATCCACGGATATGGAAATGGAGGACTGGAAGATTCAGAAATAAACCATCAAGCAACTTCATTTCTTTTGGCTAGGAAATCTTTAGAACATTGAATGAGGTTCTATGGTTAAAGTGATAATAGTGGTGGTTGAACATTTAGGAAAGGCTAGGGGTGGGGTAGTTCACTATGGACAAAGCTTGTCTCACACCCAGGAGGATACCCGTTCACCAATTAGGGTTAAACCATTTGTCTTGCGCTGCCAACTGTCAGTCTCCTCCACGTTGAAAATCCTCTCCTAAGTGAGTAGGAAGTTAGTGAGATTCAGGGATTAAAGATAAAGTCAAGGTGTAGGAGAACAGAAACTTGGAAGATTCTGCATGGCTCCTCCCTGGCAGTATACAAAAGAGTAAGTGATTGCTGGGAAAGGAGACTTTGACAAGTCCACTTGCTAAAGATAGGTCCTCAGATTGTTTAGCTTCCTGGATCTGCACAGAGAAATCCAGGTTTGCAGCTTTCAGGGATCCTCACCTCTGCTGAGATGGACATTTTAGTGATGCAACTAGCTGCTTTCATCATCATTGGTCTTTGTAAGGAACTCTTCACCCATACACCTGTTAGAAACCCCAATAAGGACACATTGGTTCACAAAGGTGCGATTGTTACTTTGATGTGTTATAGATTCTCTTTCTGCGACAAGTCTATTCACTATTCTCTGCGCCTCCCAGGTAAAATTTGTCATCCATCCATCACCAAGCAAGTCTGGTGACTTGAGTTCAAACCAAGAAACCTTTATAGTAGAAGGAGAGAACTGACGTTCAAAAGTTGTCCTCTGACCTCCACACACATGCCATGGCAGAAATGTGCTTGCGACACACACCTCACACACATATCGAACATAGCACATACACATACATTATATATAAACACTAATTACTATTGTTAAAATACTAATATAAATAAAGAAACACTTGTTAAATTATCAGTGTGATGGTATAGGCTTTACTCCAAATGCTTGGAAAGTGTGCACAAGAAGAACCATATGGCTTAGCCAGTCCAGTCTACTTGGTTAGTTACAGGACAAGGAGAGACACAGTCTCAACATTCCTGGGATGACTCCTAAGGGTTCTCTAGCCTCCACATGCATGCATATACATGTGAACATGCACAAGCACACTCATGTACTCCACATGCACACAAACATACACAAAAAATGCATTTTAATGACTTTTGAAGGTTATAGAAGATATTTGCAATCAGCAGAAGATATTTTGAATGTCCATTCAATGAAATGCAATTATAGCCATGAAGATCATGTGATCTTATAATGACCTTTCCTCTCACCTTTGAATCAACTGTTTTACAACTCTGAACAAATAGAAGCTAACTGATAGAAAATTGGAAAAAATAGAAGTAGTTCTTGTCAGTAAATATAAATTGTGATTACTGGCTAAATGATTATAGAACAGTCTTATCTTTCCCATAGATATTTGTGAATTTATTTCATAAATGAATCGAGTCCTTTGAGGTCTTCAGTACATTATTACTTCTCCCTGGTTCCCTCATTCATTAAAGACTTTGAGAAAGTCATTAGAGAATGTGCATTTTGTATGCATGTTTGAAGCAGTGAAAAATTCTTTTAAGAAGTCTTCTTTAACGACCAGGTTTTGAATTAGTTTTCTTCTGTCACAGATACTCAGTGACTATAGCTGCTATTTGACAAGTTCAAGCTAAGGATCAAGATAAACATCACAGCAGTAAAGATAAGAGGAGGACAGGATGACATACCAGCCATAATTATCAACCACCTTGTAGGATAGAGATAACAAACCATCTAGAATCAATATTGAGAAAATTCAAGGTCCCAAGAGAGTAGATAGAAGAGAAGGAGGTCTGATAGTGTCTTTATCTCAACCTGTTTATTTAAGCATGATACTCATTTTAAACTTAAATGAATTTGAAATTTAAAGTTATCTGGTTTTCTCCTATACAATTTCTTGGGCAGCATTGAGTTTTCTCAATATGACTGAAACAGCATCTCATTTTATATACCTACTTAGTAGAGTACTACTTTTACTTTTATCCCACTGAAAAGTATGAGACACCCTATTTCCACCTAAATCTGGGTGAAATCATGCTAAGCAACTCTGATGCTAGGTCATTCGTGATGTTCTTTTGGTACTTTTGCTCTGGAAACACAATAGCCTTGTTGTGAAGAGGCCAGAGAAAATTAGGGAGAAGTATCCTCTGAGGAGTGCATGGTCCAGCAGATTAAGCTGCTTGCTACCAAGCCTGAAGGTTTGTGTTCAACCCCAGAATCCAGATGGTGGAAGGAGAGAACTGAATTCCACAAGTTATCCTCAAGTTATCCTCTGACTTCTAGATAAGTTTCTTGGCATACATGCATCAACGCAAGTCCCCCAAATGAATAAGCAAACCAATTTTTTTTTTAAATTAAAGAAACAAACTCATGACATCATATGAGTTGCCAGCTGATACCCTGCATCACCATCATTTCTAGCATATTGGTCAACCATCTTGGAAATGGTTTCTTGACTCCTCATTTGATTTGTCCCAGCCAATGCCTCATAGAATAGACAAACAAGCCTATTTTTCTAAGGCATGTCCCAATTGCGAATCTGTGCACTAAATAAGTGACTGCTGTTTTCACTAGTATGTTTTCAAGGGGTTTGTAGTGGTAGATAACTCAAATTTCTTATTGAAACAAATGAAAGGTGAAGATTAGGATTTTGAATATTTCTAACAAATTCAGACCCTTGAAATTTTAGGAAAAAAAGTGAGAAATTACTATTTTATTGTTTGTCTGTGTGAGTGATGTGAAAAAAGTGGAGACAATGGGAATCTCATGCTTTCTCTTGGAGCTTTGTAGATGAGTCTTGCCTCTATTCAAATGGCTATTTCTGAGCTAGTTTAGAAGGCTTGTTTGTAATCATCTCTTCTGCTATTGAACAAGATTTCAGATGGAAAATACTGCATGTGTTTTTCTGCAGGGGTGTATCCCCTGAGGGGTTATGCTGCTTACTACTGTGTGTGGTTTGGCTCATCTGAGTCTTCCTGGCTCAGGATATGGACACTAGCCTTGTTTTGAGACCCTCAAGTTCACGTTCAGAGGATCTCTGTATTATCTTCCAGCATTACTCCCAGAGCAATCATTTTTTCCCTTCCTAAATTCAAGATATCTTTGCCTGACATCTTAATTCTCTGTCACCACCTTCCCAGAACTACTTGCATTTAGAGTAAAGAAGCACTATTTAAATATACACATCATTTACAATATGATGGTCTCACCAGCGTGAGTGTGAGGCTCAATGGAATTGACCCTAGGGCCAGAAAGATGCTAGGCTTAGCTACATTTCCATCTCAGTGTAATCATTGGAGTTCACCACTGAATGGAATGGTGTGTATCCTCTTTATTGGGTAAGCATGACCACCAAGTGTCTTCAGAACATCTCACTCTTCTACTAGGAAAGTCTGTAGCCACTAAATAACACCATCATGTTATGGTTACACCCCTAACCCTAACCCTAACCCTAACCCTAACCCTAACCCTAGCCCTAGCCCTAACCCTAACCCTAACCCTTTGGTAACTAATATTTTGCTTCCTAACTCTATGAACTGCAATGTTACATGTATCTTGTGTGTCTCTACCTTGTTTAACTCAACATAATGCTATTAAGGTTCATTTGGGTTGTAGCATATAGAAGAATGCTCTCATTTTCTGCTCAGTAAGATTCCATTTCCTTCAATACCACACTTTTGTTTTTTCTATTTATTCACTAGTGGTCATTTAGGCTGCTTTCACGCTTTTTTGGATGTTTTGAATGAGCCACTGAATACTGACAATTAATATTTGTCTGAAACTCTGCTACCTACTCTTTCCAGGGCCCACAAATAAAATCGTTGAAACACATAGTCGTGTGCTTTTAGTCTTCCTTCAAATCTATAAGGAAGCACCACACTTGAGAGGAGGTACTTCAAAGGATGAGTACTCAACTTACAAATGCATAATTTTGTGACAAAAAAATGTGCACTATATCATATTCTAATGACAAAAATATGCCCATCCTAATATAATGCATCTTGACACTAGGAGAGCTTTGAAGCACATTGTCACTGATCCTACCTCCAACTTAATTTTTGATTGTACTTTGAAATGAAATTTTCATTTTAAAAACACAAACAACAAAAACTAAAACAAAACATTTGAGCAAATCAATCAGATAATGCTTCTCTCGACCAGAACTTATTTGCTGTCTTTCTTACAGCATATTTAGGTTTCCTAAAACATAGTGAATTGTATATTTTGTTGGGTTGTATTACATGCATGCATGCAAGCATGTGTATGTTTAGAAATATCTTGGTACTGTTGCCTAGCAATGATAGTGTACTTCCTTAAAATTGCAATGAGTATTTTATACAGTGCTTAAGGTCTACGCCCTTGCTTGATGCCTAGCTTCTAAGTGGTTTCAGTCCTTGTTCTGTTTCCATGTTACTCATGAAGATATAAGTTTTGAAATACCAAGGAACAGAAATTCTTGCCAATTTATGTTTTGCTTAAAGCTTTTTAATGATTTTAATAACCCATACAAACTCATGCATTGAAGGCTTATTCTCCAGCTGACAGTGCTGTTGAGAGGTGACTAAATTGTGCAGCTCTAACTTAATCGCTGAGCTACGACATTGATGAACATATACGGAATGGCCTGTTAGAAGCATTTGTTCTAGTGTGAGGAAGTAGGCAACTTTGGAATCCCTTTTGTGTTCTCCATTTCCTGTCCATCACCACATGGCCAATTTGCTCCATTTTGCTCCTGGCTACCATGTTAACTTAGTATCCACAACCTCAGAGTCAGCACAATCAAATCTCTGAGCCACAATACTTCTCTCCTCTATGAAGTTGTTTGTTTCAGGTAGTTTTTTTTCTCTTTCACAACAAAGGGCTTGCAGCAAGATTTATCTAATATTGTATCACTGGCTACTTCCTACAGAACTCGGGAAAATCAGTGCTCAGCAAACCTAGACCTGGAAGCAAGCCTCCACTTCATTTTGGCTTCCTTTCCGCTATCCCAACATGCTTCCTTCTGTCCATAGGCTTGATGGGATCCTCCTTACAGATGTCATCACCATTTGTCTCAAGTGTAAACAGGTCTAACGGCTATTTGTTGTTAACCTAAACGCTTTTTTTCTACTTCGAAGTTAATGTGTGTTTTCAGGAATGCCATTCCCCACCTAACCAAACTCCCCTCATTGTTTAGATCATAGTTCAAATTCTTTCTCTTCCTCTTGCCTTTCCCAAGCTTCTCAGTTGGCTTTCTTTCCTGTGTACTCCTGTGGCTGTTTTTAATCTGTAGCTCACAATGTTGAACTTTTGTGATCTTATCTAGTGACTTAGCTTCTCAGTGAAGAATACAAAGGTAGAAATAGTCCTTCTCTTATCTACCTCATGTTTCCTACGAAATAATAAAAATCTCTACATGAAAAGATAAATTAACATATATTTAAAAAAAATGTTACCAAATTAATGAAGACGTACTAGAATCAAATCTTAATCATCGTCTGTTTCTGAACTTTACTTTGTGTTTGTAGTTACTCCGTGAATATTATGTATGTGTTTTTTATTTTGTTCATGTGTAAGTTAAAAACAACACTTTTTTTTAAAATTTTAACATTAGTATTTGAATGATCATGTAGAAACTATTCTCTACACATTGTTTTCTAATTGAATTCAGAGTGTTTGAACACAGTGTTTACCAAGCTAAGCTGTAACCTGTCTTCCTGGAAAATCTCCAGTGTTACTTATAATGATACAGAGGGACCCTCTTTACAAGTCATTCTGGTATTCCTTGTGCAATGTCAATAAATAAAGCCATAAAGTAAGGTACATGGAAAACACATGAGCTAAAGCATTCCTGCCATTAACTCGTGTCTAAATCAATGTTGACCAGGGTTTGCTCATAATCCAGGTACTAAGTTTTATAGAACCTCCCTTTAGTCATAGCTCCTTTTCCAGTGAGTTTCATATTTAGGGCAGTACATTGCAATAATTATCATTTTGTTTGGGCCTGGGATAGTGATATATCAATTCAATACTGTTTTCACATACCAGTATGCCAAATGATATATAAATGTCAAGTATTTTTAGTCTCTACATCATCGCTGTTGCTGGATCCCAGACTTCCAGTGTACATTTTGTCTCTGGTGTCCAAACTCACCCTGAATCATTTCACTAGGGAATAAGAGAGGGCTTTCGATCCAAAGATGTTTTCATGTTCATGCTTCAAATTGTATGTTGGTTCCCTAAAGTACTCAGAGTGACAGCAACTCTCTTTCTTAAATTTTACAGATATTACATTAATTTAATAGAAAAATATGATAAAATATTGATAGGTCAATTTGTTTGCTTTTGAGGTTATTGAAAATGCTGCATTTTCTAAGAATTTGTTTGAAGGTGAGCAGTTGGAACATTTACCATTTAGGTCCACTAGAGGTCTCAATTTGTACGGATATGTGAGTAGTTGGCTTTATTTATTTATTTATTTTGGAAAGCTAGCTAAACAACGGTTATGCATCTGATAGCAAAATATTGCCCCCAAAAGCTACTATAGCAATGATATTATCTGTGAATTCATTATAATAGCAAGTTTTTATTAATGTTAAATTGTTTGTTGCAAAGTTCCTGATGCAATCATATCTATCGTTTACGAAGTTTTATAAAGTCACAGTTTTCTTTGCTTACAGGAACACAAAGGAATGTCAGTGTTTTTCAATGGGAAGTGTATTTGACTTGCTTTCTAGTGAATAACTTTTAAATAATATTTCTTTATTCCTTGAAAGTTTTAGTTTTACACAATGCATATTGATCACCTCCAGAAAGTCACCTCTAGAAAACATATATATGTTTTTTTAAGCTGCCTAAGTGCTTGTTTTTTCTTATGATTACCAGTCTACAGTCCTAGAATCCTTGGCTTTGCATCATGGGATTTGCTGATCATAAGTGTATGCTAATTAACTTCTAATTTATGCTGCAATGTGAACCAAGGAAAGAAAGAATATATCTGGTTTAAAGAACATAAGCAAGGTATGTTGTAGTTCAGGACCTTGACCATTGGAGTAGTTATTTCTGAGTTGCACTGACCATAATACTCAACAGACAACTTGCTGTGGCTCATGGTTGTAGGAAGTTTCTCCGACACCACAGGGAAGGTAAGAGGAGCACCATGGAGAGGAGCACCACAGTTCACAGAAGTGGGAAGTATAGAGGAAGTTTGTTAGCGCTCCAGTGGACACAGGACCAATGCAAAGACAGGAAGCAGCCAGGAATAATATGCACACTAGAAACTGCCAATCCAATGGTCTACTCCCTTGCCTTCTGAAACTCCCAGTACCTTCCATCATCAGTTAGTGTTTAGAGCCAATAAGCTTCATATAAAACCATAACTAAGAGAGCCACTAACACCATTAACATTGTCTTGCTTCATTATAACAATAACAGAATCCCCCCAAAATATATCTACAGGTACCTGTTAAATTTAGTTGTTAAAAGAACATATACATCTGTTCTTTTAATTTGGTGTGTTAGAAAAACACTAATTCTTTTTGGCTGGGATTCATCACTCACAATACTTGCTGTTCTTGCGGAGTCTCTGAGCACATGGATAACTTCAGCTTGAGTAAGCTTTGGTTGGGTTGATAATTCACCAACCTCCTAATGGGACTTGGTTTCTTATTACCAAGGAACCTTCTAAAGTGACCACGTCATTGTATCTGAAAGTGAGAATGTGGGTGAAGAAGAAGGAATTAACTGTGAAATGGATTTCATGTGTCATGTAGCCTAGACATTAATATCAATCACAATAATAGGTTTTCTCCAGTGTTACTGCTAACTATATAAACAATACCTCATTTACTTTGCAATGTTCCTTGAAGGGAACTCCTCCACTTATAGAAAGATGAAAAGGAAGTCAGAATGATTTTGTAACTTCCAATTATGGATACACTAACATTAGTAGTGGTTACAACAGTGATTTCTTGATCATGCCTTTAACTGTGGCAGTGTTTTATTCTACTTTTGAGTCTTTCAAGAAACCTATGTTTTGGCCAATGAGTAAAACTTGTATTGGGTTTCTACTGAGTATTAACTATAATTCTAGGAACTCGACAGAAAGCACTGTAAAAAAAAAGAAAATGTTTTCTTATTAAGAAACATAAAGTATACTTAGACAATAAAGAGTATGAAATTCTGAGTGCTTCTGTGAGACACTTGTCTATTGGAGGGCTTAGCATATAAAACAACATAGTTCAACGTAAAATCCTTCTAGGAATTTTATACTTGTCTCAGTCAAGATTTCTACTCCTGCACAAATATCATGACCAAGAAGCAATGTGGGGAGGAAAGGGTCTATTCCCCCTTACACTTCCACATTGTTGTTCATCACCAAAGGAAGTCAGGACTGGAACTCAGGTAGGCCAGAAAGCAGGAGCTGATGCAGAGGCCATGGAGGGATGTTACTTACTGGTTTGCTTCCTCTACCCTGCTCAGCTTTCTTTCTTATAGAACCCAAGACTACCAGCCCAGGGATGGCACCACCCACAATGGGCCCTCCCACCCTTGATCACTAATTGAGAAAATGCCTTACAGCTGGATCTCATGGAGGCATTTCCTCAAGGGAGGCTCCTTTCTCTGTGATAACTCCAGCTGGTGTCAAGTTGACACATAAAACCAGCCAATACAATACTAAATAAAGTTCATTTGAAATAAGCACATTTCTTTCTTGGTTAAAACAAAAATAGACCCTCTAATGGGTAGAATTGAAAACAATATCATTTAAAGGAAATTGCCGTGATCGTGGAGGAAGGACTGTCTTTGTGTGTAGCTATGTGACAAAGCCCAATGGCAGGGTCTAATCAATTACATAATGTTTGAGTTTTCCATGCTATTTTCAAACTTATATGAGACTTTTAAGGAAGAAAAAGACCTTGGATCATATAGATAAAGCAATCCAATTCTCTTACCTTGTCAAAGAAAAAAAGAGTTCTTTATGCTGAGAAACTAACTGACAATAAATCCAATTGCATACTCAATAGCTTCCTCTCTGTAATAAGATTTTGATGATTATTTGAAGAGGCTTTACTCTGAAGAGCTTTAAACTACACAAAGACCTTGAGTAGTAGTAGCATCTTGCGTAGTCCTCAAAGGGCTCTTATTTCCACTCACTTGATAGAACCGAAGATACATCTTACAGCTTGCAGTTTGAAACACAACACTGAACATGAAATGTGTAACCAAGAAATTTAAGACCTCCACCTGCGCTTGGCCGTTTCACCCTCCACCATACAGCTTTGCCTGTCTTCCATGAGGCCTGCTCTAACCTGGGTCACAGGAGGCCTGCTTTAGGCAAAGATACAGCTCTGCCTACCTCCCATGAGGCCTGCTCTAATCCAGGACACACAGCTCCACCTGACTCCTGGGAGGCTTACTCCAATCTGGACACCCAGGCCAGCAAAAACAGGAGAAAACCAGATGGTGAAAGGCAAGGACAAGAACATAATCAACAGAAGTCAGTGCAATATGACACCATCAGAACCCAGTACTACTACTACAGCAAACCCTAGATATTCTAACATACTTGAAGAATAAGATTCTGACCTTAAATCCTGTCTCATAAAGATGATAGAGGCCTTTAAAGAATATATAAATAATTCCCTTAAAACTACAGGAAACATAGTCAATCAGGTAGAAGTTTTTAAAGAGGAAATGAATAAATCCCTTAAAGAAATACAGGAAAATACAATCAAACAGGTGAAGAAAATGAACAAAATGGTCCAGGACCTAAAACTATAAATATAAACAATAAATAAATCACAAATGGAAGCAAACCTGGAGATGGAAAATCTAGTGAAGAGAAAAACAAAATCTATAGATACAAGCATCACCAACAGAATACAAGAGATGGAACAGAGAATCACAGGCACAAAACATACCATAGAAGAAACTGATATATCCGTCAAAGAAAATACCAAGTTTAGAAAGTTCCTAATCCAAAACATTCAGGAAAGTTGAGACACAGTGAACAAACCAAACCTAAGAATAATAGGAGGATGAAACTTCCTAGTTCAAAGGGCAGAAAACATCTTCAACAAAATCATAGAAGAAAACTTCCCTAACACAAAGAAATAAGTAGTCATAATGGTTCGAGAAGCCTACAGAACACCAAATAGTTTAGACCAGAATAGAAAATACTCCTGCTACATAATAATCAGAACTCAAAATGTACAGAACAAAGAAAGAATATTAAAAGCTTCAAGAGAAGAAGAACATATTTTATTATCAGTATCTCATGGATCATTCTCCAAATATGACCATATAATTTGACCAAGCCACAACAGAAACAATAAAATTGAAATAATCCCTTGCATTCTATCAGATCACCATGGACTAAAGCTGTTCTTCTACAACAACAGAAACACAGAAAGCCCACATACTCTTGGAAACTAACAACTCTCTACTCAATGATAACTTGGTCAGGTAAGAAATAAAGAAACAAAAGACTCTCTAGAATTCAAAGAAAATGAAGGCACAATATACCCAAACATACGGGACACAATGTCAGCAGTATTAAGAAGAAAATTTATAGCACTAAGTGCCTTCATAAAAATTTGGAAAGATCTCATACTAGCAATATAACAGCACATCTGAAAACTCTAGAACAAAAAGAAGCAAGCATACCCAAGAGGAGTAGATGGCAGGAAATAGTCAAACTCAGGGCTGAAATCAACTAACTATAAACAAACAGAACAATACAAAGAATCAAGAAGAAAGAAAGAAAGAAAGAAAGAAAGAAAGAAAGAAAGAAAGAAAGAAAGAAAGAAAGAAAGAAAGAAAGACCACAAGAGCTGATTCTTTGAGAAAATTAACAAGATGGACAAACCCTAAGCCAATGTAACTAAAAGACACAGAAACAGTATCCAAATTAACAAAATCAGACATGAAAAGGCAGACATAACAACAGAAACTGAGGAAATTCAAAAAACCATCAGGTCTTACTTCAAAAGCCCATAATGGACGAAACTGGAAAATCTTAATGAAATGCATGATATTCTAGACAGATACCATGTCCCAAAGTTAAATCAACTATCTAAAACTATCTAAAAAGTCTCATTACCCATAAGGAAATACAAACAGTCATTAAAAACATTCCAAACAAAACAAAACAAACAAACAAAAAACTAGAGCCAGATGGTTTTAGTGCAGAATTCTACAAGACTTTCAAAGAAGAGCTAATACCAATATTCAAACTCTTCCATAAAAAAGAAGCAGAATGAACGCTAACTAATACATCCTATGACTTGGAAGCTAAATCCCAGTATCCCAATGTCCAAGGAAAATGCAAAAAATATTGACCATTTCAGATAGAAGAGCCAGAGAGAGTTTAAAACCTCTGGAGTCCTGCCACATTTAGGTCTCCAGTATATCAAATGTTGCCTTCCATTGAAAGCAGATCTTCTCCATTCATTTCACTGGCCAGGTGCCTGCCACACACACACACACACACACACACACACACAAACACTCTTTCACTCTCTCTCATACACACACACTCTCTCTCTCTCTCTCTCATACACACACAACAACAACAACAATGTAAAGGCAACTGTCTCTCTTGAGTACTTCTGTAAGTGTGCTGCTAAGCAACTTGAAGACAGAGAACATCCTCATTTTAGATGGGACCTTTTATGTTGGGGATCAGAGCTATGCATCTTTAAACAAAACCAATAATAAAAACTTTTTTTTACTTCTAAAATCTCACAGTTGGTGGATAATACAGTCCCTCAGAAGAATGTTCAGTTCTCTGAGTTTGGAATATTCTGCAATTTTTAGCAGTCTTGCATGTTGAATTTAGAAGGCAAGTTTAAAAGTGTGCATAACATTCACACAAAACTTTGAACACTGCTATTTGCTTTCCATATTATCACTACTCTGCCACTTTTAGGACAATGTTAACGTGTTTTAAATTTGAAAATCACAAGATTCAATTAATATCGAATCTATTATCTCCACCATTACGGAGAACATATTCCCCCAAATTCCATGTGGTTTGCTTACTAGAAATCTTCTCTGTGAGTCTTTAATAGTAAAAGGTTTTGTTTTACTTTTTTCAGAGAGCTAGTATTTTAGATTACCACACCTTATTGCTCAAGATGAAGGCCTCCAGCTAAGTCTCATTTCTTCAGATTTGATCTTGCCTCTAGATGATGCTTGCCCCCTGAGCTTCCCTTTCACCCCAGTTGTCTTTGGAGTAAGTGTTCTTTTTATTATCGCCTCTGTCTGTCATACTTGGAGAAGACGGGATATGCAGGACCGGGTTCCGATCCTATTAGCTACTTTGGTGAAATATTTGAAATTTAAAATTCTGGGTGTTCCAGAACCATGTAGGCCACCTGGAAATAAAGAAAAAGCCGCCGGGCGGTGGTGGCGCACGCCTTTAATCCCAGCACTTGGGAGGCAGAGGCAGGAGGATTTCTGAGTTCGAGGCCAGCCTGGTCTACACAGTGAGTTCCAGGACAGCCAGGGCTACACAGAGAAACCCTGTCTCGAAAAAAAAAAAAAAAAAAAAAAGAAAAAGCCATGTCAATATTTCCACGCTTCTCACTCCCAGTGGTTGTCCTGTTCCCTCCTTCTTTGGGCATACTTCCTTGCTTTCATGTAAAATGCACAGGGAACCTGAGAAGTTCTTAGTCTATTTTAAAAAAGAAAATGGGAGAGCAATTATGAACAAACACAACACTACACAACACAACACAACATGTATGGGGAAAGAGCTACATATAAAAATCAAAGTTGTCCCATCCTCGCCCAAGTGTTAAATCTTGTAGCACTTTCTCCCCCCTACCCCCCTTTAAAATGTTCTTCCTTGGGTTTTCAAAAAAAAAAAATCTAGGAGCTAATACTACAATTCTATAAAATAGTCAGAATTTCATAACTTACAATGATGTTTATGTTATTTCCATGGGATGATAAGCTGGTTGGTTTTGTCAAGTTGGCACAACTATTTATAAGAAGTGCGACCCTCAGTTGAGGATTTGCTTCCATCAGACTGGCCCACAGAGCATAACTGTGCAGGCATTTTCTTCATTAATAATTGATGTAGACAGGCCTAGTCCACTGTGGGGAGTACTACTTTTGGCTAGTTGGTCCTGGGTTATATAACCAGAGTGAGCAATACATGGGGAGCAAGCCAGTAAATAGCATTCCTTTATGGACTCTGTTTCAGTCCATGGCTCCAGGTTCTTGCCCTGTGTGAGTTCTTGACTTGGCTTCCTTCCCTCAGTGATGAACTGTGATCAGGATATAGAAGCTTAATAAGCCTCATATTCTACAAGTTGCTTTTAGTTGCACTGTTTTATCACAGCAATAGAATACAAACTATGACATAAGGGTAGACAGCAAAATACAGTAAGTAGTTATACATCACTTATTCTAAACAATTGTTTTGTTGATCTGGCGGACACAGAGAAGGAGAGAGAGCCTTTTCTGCCATGTTTTGGAGGGAGACAAATGCAACAATCATGTAAGGTCTCAGGGCAGGGGTGGGGTGGGGGGAATTAAGACCAGTGGCCTCTGCTACAGGCTGGTGGCCAAAGATTTTTTGGCAGGTGTTAAGTGGGTCTAGCCACTGGAGTTTAGGGCAAGTGAAAAGGTAGGGATAATAAATTGGTAAGGGCATGCTTTTCCGGGGGGGGGGGGGGAGATAGAAATGCCCGACGATTGTGCCTAAAAGGCAAATTGTAAAGATACAACTGTGTGTGTGTGTGTGTGTGTGTGCGCGTGTGTGTTTGTGAGTGTGTGTGTGTGTCTTTTATCCATGGATTCAAGGGTCTTGGGTGGGAGCTGGTAGCTCAAACACCTCTCAGAACAAAGGCAGGTAGGAAGGGAAGCTGGGTTGGTGGCAGCTGATTCTGAGCAAAGGCAGTGGCTTTTAAAACTACACTCAACACTTTACTAATCTCATACATAAAAACACCTTTACTTCAAGTCCTGACTTGATCCATTCTGCAGGTGGAGCTCACTCACGACTTTTCTAGTTTTGAATGTTTCAGGTCTGTTTATATTTTTAGCTTGCGTTTTCTTTAGTATTTCTATCTCTGTTAAATTCAGATGTCAAATCCTAAACTGTCTTTTGTTACTTTACCTTACCTGTTTGGTTTGTATTTTCTTTGCCTCTAGTTGGGAGTTTATTCACATCTTATTTTAGTTCATCCAGGTGATTTCCTGTCTCTTTCAATTCCTTAAATTCTTTGGTTGTATTTACAGTTGCTAAACTCTGTGTCCTGATATCCTTCTGAGAAATTTCAATTGGAGAACATTTCTATAGGCATAGTGTCACGGGTCTGTGTGTAGAGTCTTGGACTTTCATATTGCTTGTGTGTGGTTTTGTAGATAAGATCTGGATTGCATTACTGGTTTGTGTCTGATGTGAGGTTCTAGCTCATCTGTGTTGAGTGGAGTTTTGGTTTTCTTTCGCTGTTGTCTAAACTTAGTTTTTACTTCAGTCCAGGTAGGAGGAGTGAGCATATACTCGGTGTTGATGATTGGAGAAACTGGGGTGGGGTGATTCTAGCACAGTGGTGGCCCAGTGCTATGCATGAACCTTAGACTCCACGACAGTTGTTCTTAATCTGAGGCCTTCTACCTTCCCCTTTGGAAATCCTCTATCTAAAAATACATGTTCACATTATGATTCATAACAGCAAAAGTACAGTTATGAAGTAGCAACAAAAATAATTTTTTGAAGAACTGAATTCAAGGTCGCAGCATTAGGAGGGTTGAGAACCACTGCCTTAAAATCATGGTAGAAGACTGGAGTGAAGTCTAAATTGGCTTCCTAGCAGAGTGTGGGTGTGGAAAAGCAGCAGGTGGCTGAGCAGACTCTTTGTAAAAACACAGAATGTAGTTCTGGGTTGGGCTCTGGCCAAGAGAATTCTCACAATGGGCTCCTGCGTAATCCTGGAGAGATTCTGTATACTGAAGGTTCTGGGTCAGAGTAGGCAAGAGATTGTGCTTACATATAGCTTCTGCCTTGCTCTGTGTCTAGACGGGGATGGTGGAGGTGTAGTGGTGGCTCAGAGTAGGTCAGACTCAGCAGGTCTTTCTGGATCCTTTCTGGGCTTGGTACTATGCCTGGAGGGAGGGGGTACGAGGAAGGAATTAAGTAAGACTTACCAGGAGAGCTAGACTATGTGGTTGCAAAGATGTGGCCTTCTACCTTGGCCTGGAGGGTGCTGGGTGATGAAGGAGTTAGGTAAGACTAGGTAAGAGAACTGGAGGATGATCTGGATGTATTCATAGGACAGTCTGAAAAGGAATATTGCTCTCCCCTCAGAGACACCCTCATGGATGGTAGAGAAACCAGACCTGGGACTTGGCTGTCAGTGATGGGGAAGCAGGTGCTCGAGGTCCCAAAGTTCTCTCTGGGAACAGTTGCCGGCCAAACAAGGGGAGGCCACATTGGCAAAACCTGGCTTCCTGTGTAGAATTTTAAGAACAGGGATCATGGCAGATCCCTTTTTCTTGTTCTTGAGGGACTTAGTTTACACATTTTTATTTTCTAAGACAGGTTTTCTCTGTGTAGCCCTGTGGTTCTGTATATCAGGCTGGTCTTGAACTTAGAGATCGGCCTGCCTCTGTCTCCTGAGTGCTTTTTGTTTTTGTTTATTTGTTTGTTTGTTTCTGAGTTTACTCTCAAAAATACGGGCTTTTTAGGTTGCAAATCATCATTGCTACTTTAGGTGTAGAAGTTTACATTTCTACCAAAAGAATATGCTGGGATTTTCAGAGACTAAAGCATTATCACTGCAAGTTCTTACTGACTCCTGGTGGAGTCAAGTTAATGTACCTGTGGTCTTCATTTTCAATCCCCTATACCTTTTAAGGTTCTTCTGTTTATTCTGTGTCTTTTATTCTCATATAAGTTTTTCTGCATAATATTTTATAAATCTGTGACTTTTATATTAATCAAACTTATTTTTAGGGAATTTTTAAACAAAACAAATGTAATTTTTTAAGCCAATTAAATGAAACCGTGTGTGTGTGTGTGTGTGTGTGTGTGTGTGTGTGTGTGTAGTTTGTAAACTAAATTTCTACACTCAAATTCCTTCTCCCACCAATAAATCACGTAAATTTATTTAGTTATGTAGTTACGTATGTATTTTATTGTTTTGAAGCATGGATTTTTTTTTTTGTGGTAGTATAGACAAGTTTGAAGTCACAATGACCTTATTGCCTTGGTCCCCATAGTACTAGGACTACAGACATGAGCCCCCATATCTGGCTCCTGTAGTACGCTAATACTCATGTCTCCTAAAGCTCCTTAAGTAGGAAAAAACAAAAACACCTCTTAGTGAATAAGGAAAGTTTAGTAAAGAAATTTTTTCTCTTGTTATAGGTTTTAACTGCAATATGTGAACCTCGACTCACATATCATGTGTAGGAGACATCAGTCAGGGCTTGTGGGAGTATATTCTTCTAACCAACCATGGGAATTTGCACCATACTAAGAGACAAGTCAATATCAATGAAAGTTGTTGATACAAAGGACAACCTGCATGGCTGAATTGCCTGGTCAAGTTCTACATGTAAAGATATTCCACGATCTGGGCAGACAAGCTTTATCTTTGGGTCTTAAGGTAGATAATATAAAAAAGGTAACCCAATTAATGTCCCTACTCCCACTGCACCCTAGTCTGTGCAGGCACAGCTAATTTCTGAGACCCATGAGATCCGTCCATTCAGTGGCTGAGAGGGACACACTAAGTAACTAAGTAACATTTTGTTATTGGATGTAAAAAAAAAAAATATGTTGAGGTAAATGGAAAGTTAGAAATGTCAGTAGTTGGGCACACTGCCTGTTTTCTAGTGAACAGTTTTCTAAAAGCAACAGTACAATGGAAATAATCTGAACCCGTCACTGATCACTACTTAGTTTTAAAAACCACAATCATCTACAGACGTCCAAGATTTCTCCCCCAAACCTCAGTATTACTGGTGAGGAAGGCAAATATTTCACAGTATTAGCTCACCACTCATATCTGTCCCAAATGTGTGAGGCACTGTTTCTATTCAATAGCTTAAATATGTTCTTGCATTCTTACTTATTTGAAATAATTAAGGGAGACAAAAACCCAAAGTGCATCAGAAGCTGAGTCATTTTTCCATTTACTTTATCACAATGGGGGGGGGTTGGCAAACAAGTTCACAGAACAAATCTGGCCCACCATTTGTTTTTGTAAATAAAGTTTTATTAAAGCACAGCCATGGTTAATCACTTACATGTCATTTATGGCTGCTCTCAGTCCTACAAAGCACTCACTGTCACAAGGTTGTGGCAGGTAAGATAGCCTACAATGACATAAATGCTTACTATCTGGCTCTTTACAGTAATTTGCCAACCATATTAGTAACAATCCTATCACTAAAGGCATCATCAACTTCTTTTTTTATTAGTACATCTATAAACAGGAAATACAGTTCATTCACCCAAATTTTAAAACTGTCTTGAAAACTAATGTTTGTGTCTCATCAGATTTCTTGCCCAGGAGTTAATCCCACTTCAGACTTCAGTAAATAGGCATACACATTCAAAAGTGTTCTTTTATTATTTCTAGTTAACATATATTGTATAAATACTCTATTTTTATATGCACTTTTACAAAAGCGATATAACTTAAAGGTTTTATCATTAGAAATAAATGTATAAAAATAAATATGTTATTATAGTCATTTATTATAAACTATAGTCCTTCTTAGAAGGAACAAACAAACCAATACTTATAAAGTACATACAATTCATAGTAACATATTTTACTATATACATATACATATGGAAACAGTCATATTCTCTCTCAGTAGAAGAGCTGAACAGACATTCACCAGGATACGACTGTTGGACCAGCTGCCAGGAGTGGACCTGCTACCCCGCAGCAGCCTCCCATGTGAGATGAGTGGTCCCTATGTTCCCCATCTCATGGGACCCTGATCTCTAGACCCCATTCTTACGCTGGCATGACATGTATTATTTCACTGCCTTTTGTGAGCCGTGGATTATCTTTAACCTCCACAGTCCCGAGGCAGACTTACTTAAGAGAAAGCAAAGCAGGAGGCCGGTTGCTCATTGTTTCCTTGAATTTTGGTGTGTACCTCATATACTTCACTTTTTCTTCAATGTACATTTTATAAATAAGTCAATTGTTCCTACCTCAACATGAATTACAGTTAAGAACTGAGATGGTATAAGAAGAAATCAGGAGTTCTTTCACGGAGACGAACCTTTCTCTCCTGTTGAACAATCTGAACTTTCACTGTTGATAGGAACGATGCATCAACCTTCCCTGAAACCACAGCAGCCAGCAACTTCGAATAATGATCTTGTTTGTGCCCTTCCCCCTGTCTCCAGTGATAGAAAGTAGCCTTGTTTGAAATCCAATCTTACCACCTTTCTGCTTTGTCTTTCCCAATCCCCGTGATACAATGTATCTAGTTAGTACCATGCAACAAGGTTTGCCATGTTTCTGCCAGACTCTAAAAATTATTTGTGCAATAGATGTAACAAAAGAAATGCTAATAGTGCTTTGGGGGCTCCTTAGTGCTATGTATGGTCTTTCAGATAGATGTTACTGTTCCTCATTAACTACCTTATCAGAATTTAACTGGCAGGAGAGTGTCTTGATCTACCTACCTCTTTTGCTATGTATCCCCTACACATACCTCACTGCTCACTGGTTTGACTCATCGGATTCCTCCAGCACTCTTGCTCTCAGTGTTTCAGCCCCTCCCACGCTACCTTGTCCTCAAAACCTCTTAACTGCACTGTGCCAGTGTGCAAAAGTCAATGTAGTGTTTTGGCTTCCTCAAAGGATCACAGCTCTCATTTGATAGCACACCCCCATCGTGGGACAGACATTTCAAGGTTCTCTTCTTGTAACCTTTCCCGCAAGTTTTGGAACATGGTGACCAATCCCCCACCTGCCAATGTGGGCAAGGAAGGTCCGCACAAGGTCTGGTGCTGGCTGGCTTCACTTCCTTTGCACATTCGGAAGCAGGGTGTCCGTTAATGTCTCTGCATTGAACCACTCTTCTCTGCCTGCCTGAGCCGCATGTCTTGGAGCACTCCCCCCACTCTTCAATGACCCACTCTGAAAACGTGGGAATAGCGTTGAAGGACTCTGTCTTCTTCTTCATAAAATAGGTGTATTTGATTTTGGGTCGGAGAGCATGGCCCACCATAAGAACCTGGATGGTTAAGGGTTCTTTGAGTGGACTAAAGCTGCGGATTCTTTCCAACGCGGCCGAGGAACCACTGTATCTTAAGACAGTACCTTTGTAGGTGAGGTCTTGCTCTAGAGTGGACAGAGTGAAGTTTCCATTCAGAATATAGGTACCATCGGCGGCTCTAATAGCCAGAAAGCTGCCGTTGCTTCTGGATCCCCTTTGATTCCGATGTTTCACCTCAATGTTGGTGGCTCCAGCAGGAATTGTGACAATGTCGTGATACCCAGGTCTGTGGACAAAGAAAACAGGTATATGTCTTTCAATTGGTTAATCAACCACGTTGCTTATAAATATGCAATTCTTTTAAAGGCGATCTTTTCCTTAGTCCTATAAAATCGTATGTCAAAGTTGCATGGTCTCTAAAGCACGTGTTTTGTTTCATACGTTGATTAATTAGTTAATTTTAGGTTTTAGAGATGAGAGTTCACTTGTGGGCCAGGTTATACTGGAACTCATTATGTAGACCAGGCTAACTTAGACCTCTTAGCAACCATTCTTCCAAGTCAGCCTGCCGAATACTGGAATTACATGAAGTACCTGGGTTTATTGTTTTGTGCTTGTGTGTTTGTTTTTCGAATAGGTTTTCATGTGGCCCAAGGTGACCTGAAAGCCACTTTGAAGCAAAGATGACCTGAACTTCTGACAGTCTTGTCACTCCTGTCTCTGTGTCTCATGTACTGGGATTACAGGTACATGCCACAATACCAGGTTTCATGTAGCGCAGGGGATCGAACCCAGGGTCTTCTGGATACTAGGGAGGCTCTCTACCAGCTGAGCAACACAACATCTCTACTGCAGGAGTGAGTGTTCTGAGGCTCACCTTGTACTAGTGACCATGCCTGATATTTTCTTGCATGTGGAGCCATTTCCTCCACAAACGCCACATTTATCGAACTTCTTTTTGGAGTCTATGATGCGATCGCAGCCAGCTTTCACACATTGTCCTTGCACACAGACAGAAGTAGAATCTGGACTACAGGGAGTGCCATCTACAACCTGTGGAGACAACATGCACCTGGTGGTTAAATATCCAATGTGATGGCGACTGGAAATGCTCTTCTCTCTGCTCTCCTCTCAGGCTACATCTATTCTCCTCATCGCATGCCACATATTAACTTATATTTTGGCTTTTTCGAGAGTCTGTACAGCTATCTGCAAAGTTTATAAATATCTTGATTTTATATGTTTGCTGGCCTAACTCCCCTATTGCTAAGGTCAGCAGAAGCAGGGTTCACTGCCCCTTTGATTATTTTTCCATCGCCAGTGGCTAGAATAATATGCTGTAGTTGAAGGTGCTTCAAAAATCACTTGCTATTTCATCCACAACTTGGATGTATTTTCCTATCTTATAATGCTATGAATACATGACAAATTCCATTTTCCACTTCAAAGCAAGATTTATCCCCTCTGCAAAACACTAAAAGAAACGGTGAGTCTCTTTGTTCAAAGTACATGTTCCAACGATGAATTTTTAAATCTCATACTCTCACCTTAATTAGTGTGTTTGTATGTGTGGCTGCTAGGTACCCAGTAACGAGTACTTTGGACTACTTTCTAAAACTCCTGGGTGCTGTGTTAATATATAATTTATCTAACCATGAATTTTTGTATGCGAAACCAAGTTGTACAGGGAAGGGAGGCTCTTCAGTCTTCAAAGGGTCATTCTTTAGATATAGAAGAGCAATATTAAACACGTGCAAGACTCTTAAGTGATAGCTAGATTTAAGCTTCCTTCCCAACGGAAAGCAACACAAATCCCAAAGCAAGGAGTTGCTCTTGTATTTAGAAGTATTCCAACTTCAAAACTGAACACAGATTAATAGGTAAAGAAAGCCCAAACATTTGGAGCAAGCCCAGCTTAGACTCTTTTGCAAAGACACATGTGTAAAAGTACCTACCTTGGGCTGTAAAACGAAGAAGTAGCCGATGCCTTTGGCTTCGCAGGTGAGCTTGCACCTGTCCTTTGGCGAGACGCCAGCATACTTGGGTGTCCATTCCACAGTGGGCTCATTCCCAAAGGAAGCTTTGGAAAACTCATTGTGTGCCTCGCACTGCTCCTCTCTGAACGTTTTTCCTGAAAAGAGAATGACTGTGACGATGATGTTTGTTCCCAGTTTCCAGCTTCCAACCGCATGTTGTGGGCACATCGCCTTTCCCTGGTTTCTGAGAGCGGAAGTCCAGCGTGACTCACCGTTATTATCTGGACAGTCCTCAATGTTACAGGACCTGTAGCGGACTCGCTTGCCTTCGCAGTACTTCCCTCCGTTCTTTGGGATGGGGTTGTCACATTCTCTCATTGTATATTGGACTCCTCCACCACAAGTTCTTGAGCAGTCTCCCCACGGTCCCCATGGTCCCCAGCTTCCATGAACAGGGGTCTAAATGGAGATATAGATATCAGGGTTAGAACTACAGAGACATTTTGGGGAATCAGAGAAAAATGTAAAACAGACAATCAATTCTCAAAATACGCTATTGTCTCCTAGTACTTTCTTTAAGAAAACTCACAGCAAAATGTTTCATGTCGGTCTTGTTCACACACTTGCCGCTGACACACCACTTCCCTTCTCCACAGCTGGTGCCATCTGCCCAGGGGAAGTGTTTTGTCTGGCACACCAGTAAGCCACCGGAGGTGCCAGTGCACCACAGGGTAGTGCAAGTGCTGGCTGCATCAGGGCAGTGCTTGGATTCCTCTCCGAATGTAAATTGACACTGGCGGTTGGCATCGTACAAGGTACCGGGAAGATCAGACGGGAGCTTGATTGGGTTCTGGGGCTTGTCCATCAAACATTCCCCTTTAAACAAAAAGAAAAGAAAGAAAGAAAGAAAGAAAGAAAGAAAGGAAGGAAGGAAGAAGGAAAGAAAGAAAGAAAGGAAAAAAGAGGCAATTATTAATACATATTTGGTGAAAACATGCATATACATAGTGGACATTTAAAGCCACTTGTGAATTTTAGCATTTTGGGAAAACCAATTCTATGGACCTTTCGATTTCTATCAAGACATTATCCTCAATTGGGTACTTCCGAATTTACGACAGCGAGAAGTTATTGCTTATGAATGAATAGACTTGGGGAGCAGGATGTGGTGGAGATAAAGATCTACCGCTCAAGATCTTGACGGAGAAAACCCTGAAGGAGGGAAAATGAATAAGAACTGTGGATGGAGCTCACCTAACTAGAACCCTACACAAGGAAGGCTGGTCAGACACCATCTAGATGGAGGAGCTGTCATCTTACCGTGGCCATTATCCAGGAAGGATGTGACCATGTAGGCGCTGCAAGGCGACCAGGGCTGGCTATGGTCCAAGCTGGAGAGCATCGAGGCCATCAGATGAGAATCCCCACTCGCGCCGTTAAAGCTGGCACAGTGCTTTGCATCATCGTGCGGCATGTTAAACACGTGACCTGTGAAGCAGACGGACGGGCGTTGAGCTCCACGATCGTGCGCAGCTCTATTGCTCTCTGACTAGACAGGCTGTATTGGGGCTGATTCTTACTTCGATCAGGGTGTACATAAAAAAATGTCAACTTTCAAATGTTCGTAGCTCTTTCTCCTGTCCTAGTAGAACCATATTTGACATAGTGGCAAACATACCCTACCATTCCTAATAGTGCTGGTGGCTAAAGTAGCAACATAATCTGAGACACATTCTCTCTCTCAAATCAGATTGCCTTATTGGGTTGTATGCATGTCTTTGGGCTTAACTTGTACTCTGAAGCCGACTTACCCAATTCATGGGCTGTGGTGAAGGCAGCTTGTAAACCATCATCTTCTATGACTGAACAGCTCCTGCTGGGGTCACATACAGTCCCAACATCAGCCATCCCGAGAGTGTCACACGTGTGGGAACCGCATAAATCCTACAAAGAGCCAAGGGAGATCCCTTTGAAGTGGAACTTGATACTTAGCTCTTCAGCCGGGCGTGTCCTCACATGTGCTTGGAAGCATGTCCATTCATTATTGTTGGGCTTGAAGGACCGACTGCATGTCACTCCAAGCAAGATTTCCTGTAACGCTTTGAAAATAGAACTGTGCAACTTGAGATGTTGAAATTTAAGATAGACATAAGCAAGGCAGATTAAGCTAGCCCATAACCAAAAGGGAAATGAGCCAACACAGATGACAGGCCTTTTTATAATTGGTCATTTTATTTATTTACATTTTAAATGCTCTCCCCCTTCCCGGTTTCCCCACGGCAACATCCCCCGCCCCGCCCCACCCCGCCCCCATCCCATCCCATCCAGCACAAGGCTGACCTCCTAGGCGATGAAATGGTTGCTAACCTCTTATCTTACCTGTCTGGTGAACAGAATGGCTGTGTCATAATGTTCTGCATCCCGGTCACTGGGGCTGTTGTGTTGTTTCTGCCAGTTGCAGAAATTCCGAAGGGTGAGAGCGGCATTCGAGGTAACTTCCGGTCCCTTCTGCTCCTCGTATATGACCAAGATCTTCACCACCACCAGGCTAATTGAATTCCTAATGCTCGGGTGCTTATAAAACCTGGCTGCCACCGAGAACAAGGTTAGAAGGTAATGCTTTAGACCGCTTCCGTGAAAGTCAGTCATGGACTGGTCAGCCACTAGCATGGTTTCCACATAACGGGGGCTGGACACAAATCGTTTCTTCCTTATGCTTCCTGGTCCTGTAAAAAGAAAAGGAAGTTTGCTCATGGGTGGTCCTTCTCATAATAGTGACCTTCTTGGGGTATATTAGGAAAGGTAACCTAGTCAAAGTAAATAAAACTGAAATACACCTGGAACCAAAATAAAGCAAATATTTGCATCTTCTAAAAACTATGAATGTTATTTTTAAGTTTTTTCTTTTGCTTTAAATAAAAAACAAACAAAAATAAAAAAACAGAGTGATCAAACTGTCTGTGTATGTGTCCACAGGATTTCTTTTGTGGCCTTTGAAAACTCAACGGCCTGAGTAAGGCAGTATGGATATCGTCCTACCCAGCTGTAGTAAAAACTTGGCAAGAGAAGCAGGCAGAGCGCCCTGAGTCACCCTTTCACTATTGAAGCCAGGGCTGAAATCCTGAATGAGATCATCCAGCTCCACGTGGAAGGCATGGGGCAGGGCGGGGAGCCTCTGCCAAGGGGTGGGGCTTGAGGAGTCTCTGTCTGTAGGGCTCAGCTCTCTCATTCAAGGGGTCCCAGGGGGTTCTCTGCTCGATCCAGTTCCGGGCACTAGGACCACCCACTCTGCCCAGCAGTCTGTTCCTGCCTCCTCTCATTCCCTGGGTCCCGGAGGAAATAAGTTCCTTTCTCAAACTAGGATTGCCTATTTGGAAAACGGCCTTTCTCCGGCAGCTGAGACTCAGCCATCAGAGAAGTCCTAAAGTGGGGTATGACTACCAGCTCCTAGGACGAGTCGGACAAGGGGGAGAAATCTAGAACAGGGCAAAGAGAAACTTGAATGTTAAAATGAGCTAACTGGCTAGTAGGAACTGAACACAGCAGTCAGGCGAAAGTGTAGCGGGGAGGATCAGCCTCGGCTTACATTCCACAGCGCCTGGAGAACACAACCTCGGCGGGAGAGGGAGTGCGAGCCGCGAGGCCGAGGTAGGAGGCGCAAGGAGGCGGAGCGAACTGAGCAAAGACCTCCCAAGCAGGTTCTGCAGAGGGGCCCCCGGAGCCACCAGTCATCGGGGTCAGCTTTTCAAATGGGGGAAGGGGACGGACCGAAGGCCACTGAACTGAGATCACCACTCGGTTGCCCAGGCTCCTGAGCACACAGCCATGTCCCCAGCGCTCTTCTACTCCGCCCTCCTTTGAGCGCTACGTGCACACACGGACTGACGTTACAAAACTCAGCGCGAAACTACAACCTAGTTAAAGTTCATACATTCACTAAAGGAATTAAAGGGATGGGAAGAGATTCTTCAGTGTAAGGATTCGGGGATGCAGACTTCCTGGAGAAAACGTTTCGCCTTTATCTGCAGGACCTCTGATTCGTTCTCTCTTTTCTTAAACTATTAACGATTCGGGCAAATAAATGTTCTAGCAGGGTTTGGTCAACTTTTTATTGGGGGGAGGGGGTAAGTTACGACCCAGAATCTCAATGCACTGCAGGTTTGAGTCGTTCGCATCCAGAGGTGATCTGGAGAGTGCCCCCAAGTCTCGCCTGGTTAGGAAGTGGAGCTGGTGGGGGTTGGGGGGGGCGACTGAGAGATGGGGGTGGAGGAACTCTTATACCTGTTGGCTTTCCCGCGTCCTGAAGAGTGGGGTCCCGCAGAGGCCACTGGTTCCGGATGTTCTGGTTTTCGGGTCGCGAGTCGCTGGTTGGCAGGGTCTCGTCGTCCATGACGCCGCATTTGGCGCCGCCGCTGCCCCGCCGCCTTCGCCTCAGGATGTGGAACTGCGGCCGTGCGGATGACTCCTCCTCGGGCATGGAGGGGACCAGGCGCTCGGTGGCCACCGCGGGCGCAGGCTGAATGAAGAACTCCTCGCCTTGTAGGTAGAAGGCACCACGCACACCTTCACAGAGGCTGAGGGCGGCGGCGGAGCCAGGGTCACCGTTCACCGTGCCAGAGTAGAAGCAGTGAGCCAGGTCGCCGGTGGGGTCCAGAGGTTGTGCCTCGGACCCGGGACTGCGCCCCACCGTCTGCAGGGTGAAGCCAGGCGCCAAGAAACCGCTGTCCGGCTGCAACTTCAGATGTAGCTGCTGGCCAAAGGCGTCCAGACGGAGGCGTGTGGTGGAATCGTGGCCCGGGGCGCGCTCCAGGGAGGGCAGCACCAGTTCTTCATCTTCCTCCGAGGGGCGCCCGTGTGCGCCCCGCACACTTAGCAGCATTGTTATGGAAGCGAGGAGCAGCAACCGCTTGCTTGCAGACAGGGCGCTCCGAGACCTCGCTGCCCGCTGGACGTCCCGCATGTCGGAGCAGGACTTCTGCTTGAGTGACCCCAAAGGGACTTTTGGCTGCATGACCCCGCACACGGCAGCGCCGAGAACTCTTGGTCTGGTTAGACGCTTAGACGCGCAGAGCTTGGCCGGCCTGCTCCGGATGCTTAAAATTCACGATCACTTTGATTGGAAAGTTCGTGCCGAGCTAGCAGCCGAAGCTCCGGGGCACTTAGCAAGCGGCTGCGCCGGCGCGCGGGAATTTTAGTCCAGCACCGAGTTGGAGGCTCCGCACTGCTGGAGCTGCCAAGAGACTGCTGCAGGATCCAGAAGCGCCCCGGAGCTGGGGAACAAGCCCGGATTAGGAGTCCGGACTCGCCGTCCTCCGCCTTGGCCGCGATTTAGCTCGATCAGGGCAAGGATCTGCTCTCTTCGCCGGGCTGTGCGCTTTGGCCTTGCGATAGCACCTAGCTCTGAGCTGCTTTCCAGCGAGTGCAAGAACCAGGCAGCCCCGGCCGCCCCTTTATAGCCATATCGGAGCCTCTCCCTCCCCCCCCCAACCCTGCGACACCGCCCCCTGAGCTCAGTTAGTACTAAACCGAGCTCAGCGCCTCGGGGCCTGAAGGGGGAGGGGGCAGCCTCCGCGCTGGCCTCACGCCACAACTCGTCACTCTGGGGGTGTAAGACGCCGAAACAGCGCTGTGACCAGCACTTTGTACAGCCCTGGCTGCTCTGGGCAAGAGTGAACCTTTAACTTCATCTCTCGGCTGCTGATTCCCGGACCACCCTGCTTCCTGTCGCCCTTCCTGTGCCCCGGTTGGGCTGCAGTTTCCAAGAAAGAGGGTCGAATTGAAAAGATTCCTCAGCATTCTTTTTCTCCCCTTCTCACAGCCTCTTCTCCCCTAGAGTGGGCTGTTAGCCACGGCTAACTTTTCTTAAAAAGCACACGACTTTTCCGTCTCTTCTACCCTTCCTTCTTGGCTAAAGAGTCCTCCTCTTTACCCCAGCTTTTCGTGGGCAAAGCATGTTGATTCTGCGCTTCTCAGGAAGAGAAAGGAGCGAGAGATTGAGTGTGTTGTGTGTGTGTGTGTGTGGGGGGGTGTTCACGGGGCACTTCTCAGTCTCTGGATTTTAAAAATCTACGTGAACGACCTTAACAGTTTCCTCAAGTCCTACCTAGAGACGTCTGGGGGTGGGGTGGGGGTGGTGGGGGTGGACGGGAGTGGGGCGGCGGTGTATCCTGGCTCTTTCCGGAATAGTCTATCTGGAACAAGCTTTAGTTCCCTAGAGACTAAGAAGGGATTTCTGTTTGCTCTTCTTCACCGGAGAAGTCCCCCCTTCCAGTCCGCAGACTTCCAAAATCTTAACAGCAGCTGCTGCAGGCCGCAGGCCAGGCTGACAGATGCGTCTTAGATTCCCCACTTCAGTACCAAGTCCAAAGCGGGGGAGGGGGGAGGATGAAACCCGGTTCCCCTCCTCCCTCTCTTCCTACCGGGAAGGGAAAGGCAGCATCCGCGTTACGAAAGTCACAAAAGCTGAGCCCTTCCAACCCCGGCCCCTAAGAAAAAGTCGAGAGGCTCCTGCGCTGAGAGAGAGAGAGAGGGAGGGGCTCTGTGACCCAGAGGAAGGAAATGGTTCACAATGCTCTCACTGGCGGAAAGGCATTAGGACAATCTTGAGAACCACAGCCCAAGTCCTCAGGCAGACCCGGAGCTCACAGCGGCGAGCTCTTGCTCCCTGCCCCTCCCAGTTCTGGGCTCCTGACTTGCTGCCCCACCCCCATTGGTTGCTCGGTTGGCTCTTGGTTGAGCATTCCCTTTGCTCCTCCCCAGATCTTCCCAAATTTGGGGGCCTCAGACTGTCCCTTGCAATCTTCCAAGGCATTCTCTTCCAAAGGTTTCTGCCCAGACACTTTTCTAGGTTTCTAGATAGCCTACATGAAAAACATAAACAAAAACTTTGTTTCCCACACCAGGGAAAATAGAATTAAAAAATAAAAATAAAAATAAAAAAAGAAGTGGTTGGGAGAAACAAGGCCATCCCAACCTCCTCCAAAGCTCTTAATGACTTCCTGGTGATTGCGCTCACCGGGAGTTCGCTCTCAAATGTTGGTTTCTTAAGATCCCACTCATAGCTGAACTCTACAAATCAAGCAACTTTGCTCTTCCACCAGGGAACTTTGATGTTATTAGTCTTCTTCCTTTCTGCTGCTTCTTCTTTCTTCATCTCTTCTTCATCATCTCTAACCAAAGTCCACAATTAGGAGTGGGCCCATTGGTTTGTGAAGTGTCAGCCTTTTTCTTTTTGTCTAAGAACCTGCTTCACAAGTGACCTTTCCCTGAAGCCCACTTCATTTGAGAAACCTTTCCATTTTCTGTTATGCTGCTTTTTTTTCCTTTTATAATCTTTCCTGTTTGTGTGGCTTCCTTCCCCTCTGTTCTCTCTCACTTGCTAACAAGCTAGATTAGATACTTGTGAGAACAAATACAAACAGAATCACCCGTGCATTTACAAGCCCCTTCCTTGCTCAGAATGTAGAACATTAAAACCAGTGGGCAAAGGGGACTGAAGATACTTGAGGTGGCCAAGGAGATGAGGGTCCTACTAGATCCATGATGCAGGTGCCATCTCCTTAAATTGAGGCAGGAAGGGAGATTTACAGGACCACCAGAAAAATACGTAATTTTAAAATCAAAGTGTAATTTATTTCAGGCTATCTTCTCTCCCACAGCAACTCTACCTTTTAAAGCACATGCAAGCTTGGCCGAGAGCCCATTTCTGCCTCTTCTGCGCTCTTATTGGAAGGGATTTTCATTTGGGAGTACATTTGAAATCTCAAATGGGTTACTTCAAATCCATTATAATTTTTTCATATTTCATGTTCTGTATCCAAATAGAGCTGGAAAAAAAAAAGTCACCGAGTTAAAGAGGAAAGGGTTGCCAGGAACATGGCTTTTATATTCTCTGGGTTTCTCTCCAGATTTCTGTTCTTTTGCATAATGGCTCCAATCTGTTGTGCACCTGTACTTCTGGGAAATGATTCTTTTTTAATCGCTTCAACAGAGACATGGGTGTTGGAGTTGCCAATTACTAAGCTGAAAAAAAAATAGTGCACATTCAGAAGGGGGTCTCTAATCCACTTTAAGAAAGTTAAGATCAGCAGTCTGTGTTTGGCAGACAAGCTTGCAACACACGCACATCTTTATAAGCAAAATGAAAATTGAAGGAAAATATCTGAATGAAAAAGCAAGATTTTAGGGGTTCCATTTACTGGCCAGAGAGACAATGGTGAAACATTGGGAGTTTTGTAGTGTTACACTTGCAAATGCCCTTGGCTCCTGCATTTGCATTGGCACCCAAAATGCCTATGCTCTGCTAACATCTGTATTAGCATCCTTGTATTTAACATCTGTATTAGCATCCTTGTATTTAACATCTGTATTAGCATCCTGTATTCACATCCTTGTATTTCTGGCTTTCTTCCTATAGAGTGTATGTCTTCATAGAAGAGCTTGCAGAAACAGTAGCTTAACACATCTTAAAAGAAAGACTCAAAAAAGTTATTTATTTTGAAATTTGCCTAGATAATCTGAACTCATTCCTCTCAAAATATACAATTTGACCTTCTAAAAGAATGCTTGTCCTTTCTGAACACACTGAGATCCTGAAAAAGAAAAAAGTGCATTTCGAAGGAAAAGAAGTAGCTACTAACATGTTAACTTCAATGCGTTCCTTCCATGTTTGTCTGTCTCAAGGATCGACAGGTCAAAGACACAGAATGATTCTCATGAAGTCTCTATCAAAGACAGCACTCTACAGGCAGCCGTGAAAAGTGAGGAAGTCTGGTAATAAGGAGGAGCTATTAGGGTTGTTTGAGTGTAAATATTATCTAGAGCAACAGCTAATGAGCATATTTCATAAGCATTTTGATTCATGGCTCCAACCACATGCTTTGCCAATTAGAAATGCAAAAACCGTTTGGCATTAGTCTCCTTTAGAGTGCATTGGAACAAATGTCAACACTGGAGCAATGAATATTTTTTATCTTAATCAAAATTTCAAAAAGAGAACACCCATTTAAGCAGGTCTGGAGTTTAATAAATACCAAAGTCTGAGAAATTATTAATTCCATTTGGACATGAGGTTTCTACAAACCCCAAACTTGTAAATTGAAAGATCAGATTGAAGTATAATCTTTCTAATTTATTTTCCTGAAAAATATAGCAGAGGGAAGCCTTAAAGTGATTACTTAACTTGATCAAGGTGATACAGTATGAAATTGGGATCTCAGAAATAAACTACCATGGTCATAATTTTTAATAAAATATCTCTTAGTGTTTTATTTTAAGTGTTTGGTAGGTAAATATAATATCAGACTTGTGACTTATGTTCTTTTTACAATTATTAATTTTTATTTTATTAGAAAAAGGAGTTTTAGAGCAGAAAAAAATTCCACCTTAAAAGATTCACCAGCTTCAATACCTCTTGCTTAGCCCACAAGGTGGCGATAGTCTACAAGAAATGGTATTTGGTTTTCTTTTCCAGTTAAACTAGGAATTTGCAAAAGTTGTATGTCTTTCAAATGATATGTAACAGATCTCTTTTACCATTTTAAGGAACCTGTAAACCAATTTTTAAATATTTCAATGTTACTTGTATTTACATATTTTCAAGCCCGCAGCTCATTTCTAAACATGCGATTTTGTTAGCTTAATCCAAAAGATTAGTTAGGTTTTAAAACCTGAGAATTATCTTTGGCTGCTTTTATATGTCACAGCTGAGAGCTCGGTGCAAATATGCAATCTATTGAGAGATTACAGCGCCGTTGGTTCATTTACTATGCATAGTAATTCTTTTTTTCAGTGTACACTGCTACTTGACACTTGGTATTGACTTTAATTGCTTTTCCAGGTTTACAGTATTTCCCTTGGCCACAACAAAAAGTTAAAAAGGGTGGGGAAAAAAAAAAAGTTTGGTAGTGGAGTGGGGGCAGGGTGAGGAAAAAGTTCAGCCACCAGGGGGCAACAAAAGCCAAATTTTAAAATAGGTCTTAACCAGACAGTTTTTCCTGCCGTGTGTGATCATCCCAAACTTAAGCGACTTCCCAGTACTATGTGATTTAAAAGTCATATTCTGAAGATGTGTTATTGCTAAATGTAAACTATAGCATCACGATTTCACGAGTTTAATAAATACCAGAGTTAACAGCAGATTATCTCAGTCGGCAGGAGGCATACAAGACTTTGAAGAAGGACGTATGGACTATGTAGTGCACCCTTTTCTACCACCAAGCATGCAGTTTGTTGATTAGCCGGCAGAGATCGGAGGCATCCCCCAGCTTCTATCTATTTCAGCCAGAAGATGAAAATCAGGTTTCCAAATGTGTTGGGAGTGAATTTTGCTCCTGACAATAAAAGTGGTAAACCTGTAAGGCCCTGTACCTCCGAAAGGACTTGTGATTTGCAAGTACTCCTTCCTACTGACAACTAGTAGTTAAATTTAGAACTGAGATGGGCCCCTGACAATGCACCAGGGCTGAGAAATTAGTTGTATGGGATATGAGGCTGCTTATGGTGAACTCACACAGCACTGACTGAAAGCAAAACTTACTGGGATATGGTAAAATGAGAAGATTCCGAGAAAATAATTTTGAAAAGTTAGGGAAGATGAGAGAAAAGAGAAATTCCTAAAGTTATCAGCAATTGCGAGCTACTTGTGAATTAATATTGTTGAGTTTTACATACATTTTTATATAATCATTAATGGGTAAACCAGTGGGTGAACTTTTCTGAGTTCCTCTCTTGATCCATCTTGCTGCCCGCTTCATATTCTTTTGGCTCTTCTCTCTAGCTGGGTACAATCTTGGTCTCTCCATGTTGAATGAGACAAGCAGTGAGTTCAGCAACAGAGACTTATTGCCAGGTTACAGAGGATAACCTATAGCCTTGGAAGTACCTGTAATGTTTAGGGGGGTATCTAAACCACCAACCAAAGAATACACATGGAGGGACCCTTGGTTCCAGCTGCATATGTAGCAGAGATGGCCTTATTGGGCATCAATGGGAGGAGAGGCCCTTGTTCCTGTGAAGGCTCGATGGCCCAGTGTAGGGGAATGCCAGAGCAGGGAGGTGGGAGTGGGTTCGTGGGTGAGGGAACACCCTCATAGAAGCTGGGGTGGGGGGGGTGGAGTATGGGATAGGGGTTTGTGGGGAGGGAACCTGGAAGGAGGATAACATTTGAAATGTAAATAAAGAAAATATCAAAAAATAAAAATCTGTGGGTCGTGACCCCTTTTGGGGGTCAAAAGACTCTTTTACCGGGTCACTTAACACCATTGAGTTTTTACATTACACATCGCAACAGTAGCAAAACTAGTTATGAAATAGCAACAAAAATAATTTTATGGTTGAGGACTCACTGCAACAAGAGGAACTAAAACCTCAAAGCAATGGGAAGTTTGAGAAGTACTGTTCTAAATTTTTCTTTATAACTTTCCTCTCTTCCCCCCTCCTCCACTCTCTCTTTCTGTTTCTCTGTCTCTGTCTCTGCCTTTCTATTTAGGTGTGTCTGTGTTGTGTGTTGCTGGTTACTCAACCCAAGGCCTTGAATATTCTAGGTCAGAGCTCTAACACTGAACCAGACCACCAGGCCCCGTGAGTTTTCTTTTGTGGTGCTATTCCTGAATTCTGGAAGACCGGGATGGAAAAGTTTGGACAGCAAAACCAAACAAATCAACCGAACAACCAACCAACCAACAAATAACAACAACAAAAGAACTGAAAAAATAATGTGCCTGAGATTAGAAATGTATTTTATTTTTCAGAAGTCCAGGGATAGAAGAATAGAGAATTAAGGAATGACAATGCAGGACAATGTTATACCAAGAAACTAAAAATCATCATTTCACTGAAATAGCAACAACATCCACCAAAGGTATGTAAGACAGAAACTAGTGAGCAGTATGAGAATGTGTCAAACGATTTCTGCATCACTGTTCCACTGCAAAGCGTAGAAGCATCTCGAAGTCCACTGCTGAGAGTTGCAAACATCGGTGCTGATAATCTAAGAACGAAGGCACACAGTTGGGAACACGGTTTTCCGTATTCACTCATACAATCTGTTGATCGGCAGCTTGCTGCTTCCTCCACGGGGAAGATGTTCCTTCATATCTCCCAGGCATCGTTCCATCATTCCAATGGCTTCCAGCTGCATTGGTTCTGATTATTTCCAGCAGGCCTGGTGATCCATCCTTCGGGTAGCAGCCCGAGTTAAAACTGAAGACTGATTTTAGCTTTTGTTCTCTGGGGTGATTCCGTTTCTCAAAGATCCTGTTCATTAACCATTCAAGGACAATTCCTCATTTTCTTGTTCCCCTCTGATTTCCCTTTCTCTTTATTTCTAAATCTCATCACAATGCAGCAGCGCTGACTACTCCTGAGTGTCCTAAACAGATGGCTCTTTAGTCCTCATGCTGAGCTCTCTAAGGTACTATAAGCTATAGTAGTCTTATGCCCCCCCCCCTTACTCAGTCAATTGATTTTGTGTCCTTCTGTTTTCCCACTATAATGATTTTAGAATTATAGTATAATTATATCATTTTCTCTCTTCCCTTTTCTTTCTTCAATCTTCCTCTATGTTTTCCCTCCCACCACTGCTCACTTTAAAATTCATGATCTTCTTTTCTTTAATTGTTAATATATATATGTTGATAAATATATATATATATATGTATATACTAAGTATAACACAAATTCATATATATATATATATTCTAAGTATAACACACATGCCTATGTATATGTGCTTGTGTTTCTGAATATACAATACAAACTGCTCAGTCTATATAATGCTTCTTGTATGTATAGGGTTTCATGGCTGATCATTTGGTACTGAATAACCAATTAATATATGCTTTGCTCTAAGTAAGGCTACTTTTTCCATTCTCAAACATTCCTTAGTTGCCTGTAGTTTGTGTCTAGGCTTGAAGCTGTGTGAACTTTCCCATTTTGATGTGTGAATATTTATTATGTGAACAAGATGTCCTTGTTCAGGTCATGTTTAGATGGCCATGTTGGTGAAACTTATGGTGTAGCTTTTGACCTTCCAAGGAGACACAGTCTTACAGCAAGCTCCATTTCTTTTGCTCTTACAATCTTTCTGCACTCTATTCTGCTCTGATTCCTACCAGGACTTGTATTATAAATGTGTCAGTTTTCCTGGGGTCTACAACTGTGCATTTTGATTAGCTTTGGTGTTCTGTAATAGACTCTGTCTGTAGCAAAGTGAAATTTTCTCACAGAGAGATGAGAACTACACTTATCTGTGGGTGTCTTAGTCAGGGCTTCTATTCCTGCACAAACATCATGACCTAAAAACAAGTTGGGGAGGAAAGGGTTTATTCAGCTTACACTTCCCCATTGCTGTTCACCACCAAAGAAAGTCAGGACTGGAACTCAAGCAGGAGCTGATGCAGAGGCCGTGGAGGGATGTTACTTACTCAGCTTGCTGTCTTATAGAACCCAAGTGTATCAGCCCAGAGATGGCACCACTCACAAGGGGCCTTCCCTGCCTTGATCAGTAATTGAGAAAATGCCTTACAGCTGGATCTCATGGAGGAATTTTCTCAACTGAAAGTCTTTTCCCTGTGATAACTCCAGCTTGTTTCAAGTTCACACTCAAAACCAGACAGTAAAGTGGGTATAAAGACAAATCTTGAGAATGTAGTTAGAGAACACGCTGGAATAGTAAAGTGGTAGAGGCAGGTTTTCCTCCCAGATCCGTTACATCACTAGCCTTCGGTAAATGGCTAAGTTTCCAGTACTAGGCATGGCTTCCATCCGTTGAATGGGCCTTCAGTCATTTAGACTCTTGGTTCCCACCAAGGGACACCTGCCTCTATTTCATTCTTTTTATTCATTTCTTTTAAACCACCAAATCCAGTTTGTGTTGTGCATATATTCATCACCATGTAGTCTTCTACTGATCTTTTGTAGGCTTATCAGGGGCTATACTCTTAGAGAGAAATGACTTGCTATCTTCCAGCAGCTAACAGTTGCAAATACCTTCTTAGCTAGGGCTGGGACTTGATGTCCATCTCCCCTTTCCATGCTGGGGTGTGGTCTGGCTTGAGCTTGCACAGGTTTTGTGCATGCTGTACCAACTGTGGCGAGTTCATATGCTGTGCTCAGAAAACACTGATTCCTTGTAGTCATCCATCACCCCTAATTACTTACACTATTTCCATCCCTCCTTCCATGGTTATCCTTGAGCTTTTCGAGGAGAAGATTAGGTATAGATGTTTCATTTGGTACTGAGAATCCCATAGTATTTTTTTTTCTCTGAACTTAGGCAAGTTGTGAATTTCTAAGTTGATCATTGTATACTGTAAACAATGCTTCTCTGTTGTGGGTTGAGTGATAGATGATAAGTCACTGGGAGACTCGTCACTGCTCATTCAGAAGAATAGTAGTAGTAGGTTCTCCTGTAACTTCTCTGATGTGGGTTGAATGATGGATAATAAGTCACTGGGAGTGTAATACAACACCCATTTAGAATAATAGTAGGTTCTATATTATCCTATAGGGCCTATGTCTGGTCTAGCCACAAATTCTTCACTGGATCATGGTACTAGGTTTCATCTTATGCAACAGGACTTAAATCCAATCAGAAAGTGATTGTTTACTTCCATAATGTTTGGAGTTTTACCACAAAAGGGAGACTCTAAAATTATAAATAGATGCTGTGTTTATTGACTTAAATAATTAAAATTATTTCATTTATATTTCACTTTTTGGTTTCTTATATTTAGTGATGGGAACAGGGCCTTGAGAACTCAGAAGAGTGAGTAATATGCCACCTAGATACTGAGTGATTAAAATACTATGGCAAGTGTCACACCCCAGGCAATACCTGTTCCCAGTTATAATCTTAAGCAGAGAAATCCAAGTTGGTGGTCAGATTCACATCCTTGTCAGTTTTGATATGGTAAATGTGACAGATGGTTCTGATACTGTGCTGTAAAATTTAGGAAGCAGGTATTTCATTTCACCTGCATCAGCTCATTTTATATTAAGGTATGGATGACAGGTACCTCTTCTGGCATAGGTCAACAGGGAAGCCAGTTACAAGTACCTTCTCTAGTATAGGTCAACAAGAATGTCAGTCAGATGCACCTTATCTGGCATAGATGAGCACAATTTCTGGAATTAGAATTTTAAGACTTACTTCAGGTTTTACTTTCTCTCTTGCCAAGTGCTAGGAAGCTTCTCAGATTTCTCTCACTGTCAAAACAGTGACACTTGTCCTCTACACAGCCATAGTTGCTCACTGACCTTGAAATTAACTAAACAAAAAGAAGACGAAATAATTTTAATTAAAACTGTTTAAATGAATATAAATGCCTGGGTTGGTGTTTCTGGACAAGGAAATGGGATTGACAGATAATGAATCACGTGACTCAAAAACCACAAATAAGATTTCACGGCTCCTGCAGAGAATGGAAGTGAACAGAGTCCATACTGGGACAAAAACCTATACAGTTAATGTGAAAAATGCACTGAGCTGACTCAGACAAAAGCAAATATCCACAGTCAAACAGTGGATGGAGCTTGGGGACTCTTGCGGAAGATTAGGAGGAAGGATTGCAGCCTCTAAGGGGATAGGAATTCCATAGGAAGACAAACAGAATCAATTAAATTGGACCCTTGGGGCTCTCAGAGACTGGACGACCAACTAAAGAACATACAAGGGCTGGACCTGGGCCTTCTGCACATATGAAGCAGATGTGAAGCTTGGTCTTCATGTGGGTCCTAAACAACTTGACCAGGAGCTGTCCGAAAAGATGTTGTTTGTATGTGGGTTATGTTCTAGTTGTGCTGCCTTGTCTGACCTCAGTGGAAGAGGATTCACCTAGCCTCATGGAGACTTAATGTGGGGGCATATCCAGGGATGTTCCCACCTGCTTAGAGGAGAAGGAGATCAGGGAGAGATTATGGGAGCAGGTGACCATGAGAGGAACAGTGAGCGGGATGTAAAGTGAAATAATAATAATAATAATAATAATAATAATAATATCAACAACAACAGCAATAAAAAATACTCTCTCAAGCATGAACATACACACAGACACAGACAAGATTCCCAGTTCTCAATTTTGCTGTTATGTAATAACAAGACCACCCAAAAGGTGGTACTAAAAAACAGTTATTATGTGACTCTTAGGAAAATTTAGTGAGGGAGAAAAGGCATTCAGATCAGTTGCAGTTCTTCTATCCCCCTAATTTTAAAAACTTTAATTTGTCTTCTCAACAAACTTTTAAACATTAAACAACAGCTGTCCAAGATTCTTCTAGTTCAACTTAACACAAAGCCTTTGAAATTTATTTGTGAGGTAGCTATGTATAATTAGTGTGACAACTTCTAGCTTACATGACCAGTATATGTTTTGAAAGAATCATCAGACACCCATTACCAAATAGTACTAAAAAAAATTTATCTTTGATTTTGGTAAAATTGATACTATTATTTGAATGCAAATGCATATCACTTGATGTCTCAGGATTATAGGAAATGCTAATAAAAATGTTTCATTGGACATATACATATTTATACTGTTAGATCAATTTATGTAGTAACTATATGTATGTATGAAATTATAGCTTCTGTGTAACTAAGCTAGCCATTGTATAGGTGCATTAAGAATATGTCATGACTGGTTGATATCCATGGCAGGTCTCCCCTTTTCTGAAAAGAAAAGAAGGAGTGGATAGGGGGAGGAGAGATAGAGGCTGTCTTAGTCAGGGTTTCTATTCTTGCACGAACATCATGACCAAGAAGCAAGTTGGGGAGGAAAGGATTTATTCAACTTACACTTCCACATTTCTGTTCATTACCAAAGGAAGTCAGGACTGGAACTCAAGCAGGTCAGGAAGCAGGAGCTGATGCAGAGGCCATGGAGGGATGTTTCTTACTAGCTTGCTTCCCCTGGCTTGCTCAGTTTGCTTTCTTATAGAGCCCAAGACTACCAGCCCAGGGATGGCACCACCCAGAATGGGCCCTCCCACCCTTGATCACTCATTGAGAAAATGCCTTACAGCTGGATCTCACGGAGGCATTTCCTCAAGGGAGGCTCCTTTCTCTGTGATAGCTCCAGCTTGTGTCAAGTTCATACCCAAAACCAGTCAGTCCAGAGGGGAAAGTACTGAGAGGAGAGGAAGGAGGAGAAACTGTGATAAGGATATAAATAAAGTGAAGTAAATAAGTATAGAAAGGATACATGCACACATGATTATACATTTGATTTCCAATGGGTAGTCATCTTTTTTCTACTAAAAGTTTATGAGTAGCTAAACATTCTAATAATCACTGAAAATGTGTTAGTTTCCTTGAATATTTCTACTGTCAGTAAAGAAAGACAATATAGATATGGTAAAAAATAGTATAGGATAATTTCCTGTTGCTTGTTTAAATATTTCCTCTGAAATTCATGTTGAAATATATTTGGCCTCATAAGAGCAGTAAGAGGTGGAATCATAAAGGGTCATGTGGGTTCTGAGTGGATAACTTTCCTGTCGAGAGTGGGTTAATTGTCCTGTGTGGGTTGTTGTTCAGACCCAGCCTTTCTTCATCTATTGTGCTTTACCACTGTGGGATGCCTCTGATCATACAAAGCAAGTATCTTCCTGACTTATTTTGAGTGTGTAATGAATTGTAACCCACGTATACACTCAGCTTATCAGTCAGGTCACATAGTAAATGAGTTGACATATGGAAACCAAAAGCCAGTTGACTCTTCCTGCCGTTCGGAATGCAGTTTTAATAGGTGCTTCTGCTGGGCTCCAATTTCTCTGTCAATCCAGCTGCTCCGTCAGAACCCAACATGTTCTTAACTCTAACGATGCTCAGGTCTTCTTATTTCCTTGCCAAACTGTGTGTTTGCCCATTTTTTTTTCCTGATCTACTTAATGCTCCATCTCACTGTAGTCTGGGAAAATGCAGTGAACAACAACCACAGCCTAGTGTAGATATTTTGCTATGGTTAAGTTTCCTCTGCGAGACAATAGTTTATTGCTTTTCACTTACATTTTTAGGACTTGGGGAAAAATGCAACAAGATTTTTCTTTTAAAAGCATCACTTTAATAATTGAATCATTAATAAATATAACACAAATTCTGGTTGTTGTTCGTGTTTACTTTAATAAATTGGGAAGAAACAGAATACAGGTTTTAGGACCTTGGCTACTGTGGTGGTTTGAATGGCCTCTATAGACTCATGTGTTGGAATGTTTGGCCCATAGGAAGTGGCACTACTAGGAGGTGTGGCCTTGTTGGAGGAAATGCATCACTGTGGCGACAAGTTTCCTATGCTCAAGCTATGCCTAGTGTGGCACACAGTCTACTTCTGCTGCCTGCAGATCAAGATGTAGAACTCTGAGCTGCTCTAGCATTTTTCCCACCATGCTGATAATGGACTGAATCTCTGAACCTGTAGGCCAGCTCTAATAAAATATTTTCTTTTATTAGAGGTTTTGTGGTCATGGTGTTTCTTCATAGCAATAAAATCCTAAGACAGTTACTCATTAATGGCATTAATGAATGGGGTCCTTTCTTTGTTTCCTTCTCTCTCTCTCTCTCTCTCTCTCTCTCTCCTCTTTCAAGTTTCTTTCTCTTTCCCTGTCTTTTTTCATCTCTCTTTCTTTCCCATCTTTTTCTCTCTTCTCTCTCCCTTCTCTTTTTCTTTCTCTCTCCCCTCTCCTCTCTCCCTCTCTCATCACTTTCTTTCTCACCTCTCTTTTCTCTCTCCCTCTCTCTTTCTTTCTCCCTCCCATTTCTCTTTCTCTCTCTCTCTCTCTCTCTCTCCTTCTTTCCCTTCTTACTTAGTTCTATTGCTTTCATCCAAATGGGAGGCATCACTAAGTAAATACATAAAAATGCATATATCACAGAATGTGAATAGTAGCTACAAATAACTTAAATAAAAAAATGAATAGAGAGAAAAACAGTATCCCAGTTTTAAGGAGATCAGCCAACACCAAGCAAATGAATTTTAGAAGCTATATATGTTTGCTATGTTATCGCCAGTAGCTATGGCAAGGGAATAAAGAAATAAGCATGGGAACCATTCAGGGAACATTCATATTTCTTATGAGAAATGAAGTGACATTACATGATCTTGCCTCATTTGCAGGTGGGTCATATAATGCACAGCAAGAGACAGAGTTCTTTCTGAATTCCTTACCATTACTACATCACAATAAACACACACACACACACACACACACACACACACGCACATGCACACTGCCTATAGCTAAGAATCCCATAAAGAAATAAAAATCATGGTCCATGGTTCAACATACATTTCTCCTTTCAGAACATCGGGAAGGCTCATTAGAAGCTTCTTTCAAAGAGTTACCGGCCTCTACTTACTGATGAAATAAACCAACTAATAAAGATGTTCTAGATAAAATCTGGTATGATAAAGTAAAATTATTCCTAGCATCCAGAGAACAGTGAAAAGTGGGTAATTGTTATAGTTGGGTTGTCATAGTTTCTTCAAGCAGCTACAATAAACATACCATTAATGGATTGTTTTATATATAAGAGAAATCTATTTCTGTAGGACAGAAAGTTCAAAATTAAGGTGCAGGCATATTTCATGTCTACTAAGAACTTGTTCTCTTTTAGACAAACATCCTGGAAGATGGACTTATCCTGTACCCCATGTCCTATTGTGGGAGTATACACAGGGCTGTTTCCTAGTATGCTAGTAAGTCCTCATTGGAGAGCCTACTTAGAGAGGATAAAGGAAAGGAAAAAATGTTGTAATTATATTACAACTTCACAAAAGCAGCATTTGTAGGCAGGAGGAAGTGTGTTCCTCTTCCCTGTCATGTCTTCTGTGTGTGGAAGACTCCTTTGATGCCAGACTCCCAGCTGCCCTCACTATTACCCTTAATCCCACACAGCTGATGTCACTGGGAAGGCTCATGTCTCTGATAAGTGTGCAAAGACCATCTGGGCAAATGGACCCACATCTTCTGCCTCTGTTAATGGCCGGAGATAAGTTCAGGAAGAATGATATTAAATGTCTTTTTTTCTCCCACACATACTAGTTGCTGTTTTTTGTTACAAGTGGTAATGAAACCACATTTCCATGCTGTGACATACCCCTCCCCCCTTGACTTTATCCTTGCTGCAAACGTCTGGCCATTCTGTGGTTGCTTGCACTGCTTTCTACTATTTCTGTTAGTCATGGATGAGGAGATTGTCAGCAAATGCAGCAAATCATTTTGGACATCCTTAATCTGCTTTAGTTCACCACCTTTCCTTCAATTATTTCTGTTGGACGAGCTTAGGAATCATCATATGAAGTGTTACAGCACACACACAAAAAATCCACATCCTTAAGTGCATATGTAGTTCTGTAGTGTTTCTAGTGGAGATAAAAGATTGAATAAATAGAAAGTTTATAAGAACTTGAAACTTGTTTGCTCATTGGCACTAATTCTTTATGCGATACAAGGTCAATGGTTCTAGAGAAGGTTGAAACTCTATATTGTCTGATCATTATAGATATTTCCCGTGCATTTGTAATTAGAATGTTTTAGCATGTATTCAGTGTGTGGGTATGTGTGAATGTGTGTACTTGTACATGCTTTTGTGTGTGCATGAGTGGTTTCATGTGATATACCGAATTCGCTGACAAGCTCTGCCTTTATGACTAATAGAGATAGTAAATCACAGGTCAATCTCAGGTTCTATTCCTTGTTCTCTTTTTTTTTTTTTTTTTGAACCAAGCTCTTTCACTGGCCTGGAACGTGCCAATTAGGTGAGGTTGTCCAGCCATTGAGTCTCTGAAACCTACCTGTTTCCTCCCATCCACTGTCTTACAGCTGGGATCATAAGCACTCAGTATCACATCCAGCTTTCTTGTTGATACTTCGTATTTATTGGATTTCATTTTTTTCATATATTTTGGTCATATGGTTTCTTTTTGCCCAGCTCCTCCCAGACATTCCCCACCTTCTTTTTTACCCAACTTCATATTCTCTACCCCTCAAAAAGAAACAAATAAAGAAAATAAGAAGAAAAAATACTGAACCAAACCAAAAATCACACACAAAAAAGCATAGTTCCATTTTGTGTGGACCAGGTACTCCTGAGCATGAGGCTTCCCCTGGAGGATGGTTGCCCTGGACTGATTCAGCACCAGGCTATTGGAGAATACTGATTTTCCATTTCAGAGTAGCAATCAGTTGCAAATAGCTTCTTAGGGTTGTGATAGATCACCCCTAGTTTCTGTGGTCTATGTAGTCTCAGGGTCTTGGCCACTTTAGCAGTGTCTGGTATGGGTGGCATCTCATGAAGTGGGCCTTAAGTCCAATAACAAAGTGGCTGGTTACTCGTGCACCATTTGTGCCATTATTACACCAGGATATCTTGCAGGTCGCACACCATTTGTGCCATTATATCTTGCAGGTCACTATTGTAGGGGCTCATTTCAGCCAATGATTCAACAGGATGCAACCCATTCCTGAAATTAGAGTCATTAGCATAAGAGGACTAGTCTGGTCATTGTTTTCTCTGTTATAGAAAAAGTCCATTTAAATTACTTTCATATATATATATATATATATATATATGTATATATATATATATATCTTAGGAAGTTTCTATGGTAGTAGGTTTTTATAGGATTTTATCTTTTATTATATAATATATTATATAATTATTAATTATACTTATATTAATCATATAATTATATCAATTATTTAATCATACTATATTAATTTATATTGTTATTAAATAATTATATTTAATTGTATATTAAATAAAATATATTTAATTATATATCATTATACATAATTATAACTAATATAATTATATTAATTATAATATATAGTAATTATGTAATTATTAAAAAGATAATATTATCTCCTATCTATAGTCTTTTATTCTGTTTATATGGTGGATTACATTGATTGATTTACATGTGTTGAACCATCCCTACATTTCTGGGATGAAGCCGACTTGACCATGGTAAATAATCCTTTGATGCATTGTTTAATTTGGTTTGGAAAGATTTTATTGAGAATTTTTGCATCTATTTCCACGAGAGATATTGGTTTATATAGTTTTTGAGTCTTTGCATAGTTTCAGTGTTAGGATAATTGTGGCACCATATAAAATTATTTGGAAATGTTTCTTTCATTTCTATTTTGTGGAATAATTTGAGGAGCTAGACTTTTTTTTACTTTGAAAGTCTGGTAGAATTCTGAACAGAATCATTCTGGCCCTGGGTTTGTTTATTTTTGTTTGGAGATATATATATATTACATATACATATGTATTATGTATGTATATTCACATATATTTACATATAAACATATATATTCTCAAATATATATTTACATATAAACATATATAAATATATTTCATATATACACATATATAAATATGTATTTCATATATATGTTGTTTTTGTTTCTAGTTCATTGATTTCAAATATGAGTTTATTTTTTCCTATCTATTTCATTTGGGTGTTATTTGTTTTTGATTATCTAGAGCATTTAAGCATATCATTGAGTTACTAGTATGAAATCTCTTCAACTTTTGAGGTAGGCACTTAGTGCTATGAACTTTCCGTTTAGAACTTGTGTTCCATAGGTTTTGGTATGTTGTATAAGTTTCTGGTCTTTGGTTGCTCTTTTACCAATCTGACAGACTGTGTACCAGAAGAATAATGATTAGTTTTCAGACTTGGGATTCCTATGGATTTTAGCATTCAGATCTCAACTAGCCCTATTTCTGAAGTTCTATTTGGAGCTCTGGGTTAAACATTAAGCAATACCTGGTTGATGAAGTGAGTGGGGTGAATGGTAGGATGCCAGTTAGGAGAGAGGGATTGATTCTTAAGCAAGACTTCAGGTCTAGCTCCATGAAGGACAGTAGAGTATACTGTCTTTGTTCCTAGATTGCAGTGACTCTTAAGGTGGTGGAGGTGGACTAGGATGTGGGGCTATGATGGTCAGGCAGTAGTAGATTTATGTATCCTTTGGAGAGAACACAGTAGAGGAAAGGACAGAGACTGCAAATAGGTGGCCTGCAGTCAAGTATGTCAGCTTGGGATCCCTGAGAGAGAGGTGTTTCACAGTTGAGAGTACCAAATAGAATGAAAATGGCCTAGAAGATATGGCTAAAGGGAGTATTGAGGAAAAACTAAGGGACTCTGGGCCCACACCATAAGGCCAAGACCTATATATGGAGGTATAGAAGGAGAGGGGCAGATGCATGCAGGTAATGGTAAGTCTAACAGTACTCTAGAGAGTCATGGATGGATGAGTGGAAAGAGGGCAGAGGTAGGTCCATGATAGAGAGCAGTTCTCTCTCTTTCTCTCTCTCTCTCTCTCTTTCTGTGTGTGTGTGTGTCTGTGTGTGTGTGTGTCTGTGTGTGTGCGCGCGCACGCACTGCTACTTGATTTACTATAGCTCTGAGTATTAAACTCAGGTTCTCAATCTCGCATGTCAATCAATGATATAACTACCTTACGAGCCCATGTCAATTGTATTCTACCTGACCCTCCTCTGTTTTTCTTGTTTGTTTGTTTGTTTGTTTTCTTGTTTGTTTGAATCAGATAAAGTCCTCAGATTCACGGAACAGACTCTGTCTTCTAGAAGCAAATGACACAAAGGAAGGAAAGAAAATAGCATACAGGGTGACTGATTATTTTGTCAGAAGTATACTCAAGAGTGACTTCTGCAGTAATACATAGGATGAGCAGAATTCCTAGCTCTAGGAGGAGGAAGGAACAGAGTTGCTGAGATGAAAGGAGGGCAGGGAGGACACTCTGAGGAGTGGCATAGCCAGGAGATGAGACAACCTATATATAGGAGTTCATTGTGCCTGTGGCTCAGGGTGCTGACAGACCAAGCAGGAGAGACAAGCAGGAGTCAGATCATAATGGCCCTCGTTTCCTCCAGCATTCAGCTACAGTTCACTTTGTCCCACTTTGACTTCAAGAGCTCCTATCTGCTCAGAGCACGAGTGAAGAGGGACATGCTATGATTTGCATCACAGAGGTAGATGCATTATGAGGGACAAAGGCAACGACACAGAGAGAGAAGTTTAGTATGCTTTTGCAGTTAGTGAGCTGAGGCACACGACAGGACACTTGATTAAAGTAGGGCCTTTGGTGATGGAAAGGAAGAGGAATGCTATAGGCATAATCAACATGGTTGACTGATACATAGTTTCTCAAGGTGTGCCCTTCAACTAATTAGATGTGTGGGTGAGGAAGAGTGAGAAGTTAAGGATTAGAAGCAGGCTCAGGCTTGGGAAAGCAAGCAGCTAACAAGAGAAGCCAGTGATTGGACAGTGACGTCATTTCTGCGGCTGCTTTATATGCCTGGGAACTGAAATGTTAGGGAGTGGAAGACTGTATGGTAAACATACTAGGGGTTAAGTCCGTTGCTCCCTTCTTATCATTTTTCTTTATCAAGAATAGCACTTCCCAGTCAAGTATGTGTCATCGGGGTGCATTGTGTGACATTCCCAAATAATCAATAAAAACATGCTGGGGGAAAAAACAGAGCACTTGGTGTGAGAAAATGTAAACAACCCCAAATATAACAAATACATTTGATTTCATTTTGATTAGAGAGAACAAAATAATAGTACTTATCATGGATAGGAGGTTTGGTGACACAATCATTACCCGAGCTACAAGGTAGCTGGAGGATTGCAAGTTTAAGGCCAACCTAAGCAACTTAGGGAGACTCTGTTTTAAACTAAAAAACGTAGAAGGAGGGATAGTACTTAGGGAAGAGTGCTTGGCTAATACGCACAGGGCCCTGGGTTCAGTTCCTGCTACTGAGAACTACTCACTGTTTTCCCTTACCTTCATTGAGCTGGTTACATTTAAATGTATCTGGCTTATGGAGATACGGATTTAAGAATGACTGCTAGGTCTTAACTGCATATCAGTTGGCGATCTTTGGTTGTATACTGCAGAAACTCCCTCTGACTCACATGAACCAAAAACGGTTGTGATGACTAATTGGGAATTCTCAGGTCTGACATACACGTCTGGAGAAAGAGACTTGAAAATAAGCAGAAGTAAAAGCCAATGCAGACAGCCACAGGGGAGCTCTTGGAGGCACCCTGTAATGTGAGTATCTACTCGGGAAGCTCTGTGGAAGCAGTTCAGCCAGAACTGATAGACTTCTTGTCCCTCCACGAGTTCAAGGTTTCAATTCCATGGAGCTCAAATTATTGCCCATTGTGAGGAACATCTCTACTGTTTAGGGAGGAGAGAATGAGGCCCCTAATTACAGTCTTCAAGAAGGGAAGGGGGTAATTCCTCAAACATTTGGAAAGCGCTCTGCTCTTAGGAAGAGAAAAAGGATGCTAGCCAGACAAATAATTACAAATGCCCACTTCAAGATGAGTCGAACTTTCCTTGTTCTGCTTTTAAAGAGTTCTGGAAATGAAATGGAAGCCTTATAGAGCATGGACATTAAAAAAAAATCTCTCTTATAGTTAGCTATTCTTTTATCCAAAAGGTAGTCTAAGTTTTAACTTTTAGAAAACAGAATGGACATTTTTAAAAGCAGTAGGGCACTGATACCAAAATAATAGGTCACAATAGAACATTTCTTTCTATTCTTTCTTCCTTTTTTCTTATGGGTTATTGTATTTATTTGTATTTCAAATGATGTTTCCCCCTTCCGGGTCTCCCTGCCGCAAGCCCATAGTTGGAAGAGAACAGGAGATTAGAGGGAATAGAAAAGGGACAGGTGAAGGGAGGTAAGTATGCAGGGAAGGAAGTATGTGAGGAAAGTAAGGAACAGACACAAAGCAAGCTCCAGCACTACTTGGATGAACTTCAGGAGAACTCGCAAACCCAATCTGCCATGCTTGAACATCCTCAGGGAACACCCACCACTAATTACAGGACTAAGATACACAAGCAGCCACTTCAGGGCTGTGAGGCCCCACATCCCTCATCCTCCCGGCAGGGTTTAAGATGTGGCTGTACTTGTTTGTTTGGTGGTAGGAGACAGCTTACATTTACTTCCCTTGGCCTCGGTAGATGTTGATATAGCTTCCATCTAATCTCACTCCAGAACTAGGGAATATCAGTGCCAACTAAGGCTATGTTTGCTCTGCCAGACAGACCGGGTGCTAAAAAATGAGTTCACTGGAAGGGTGTTTGTGCAAGCACTGGGAATAGGTTTCCAGTTTGCTCAGGAGTTTTCCTTAGAGATTGCTGTGAAGGTTCCTCCCCACCTCCACCCCACCCTGTCGCATTTTTTTAATCTCCTCTGAGAAAAGAAGCAACAAACACTGTTTTAGTGATTGATTATGAAACCCGAGGTAGGATTTTAAGCAGAGCTATATTTCAAATCACAGTTTTTATGACACTACTCTTCTCTTCCATGTCTAATATTGTTTCATTGCATAACAACTTCTGTATGTGTGTTTGTGTATGTGCATGTATGTATGTATGTATGTATGTATGTATGTATGTATGAAAGGAAGAGACCAATGCTGAGAAAGTTGAAATTCCTTTGCAGGGTAACACAAAACATTAAATAAAATGAGGGAAAGGTGATACTTGGAACTGTAATTAGTGCTTTGTGCCAGCAATGAGCTTCTTTTATTGCAACACTGACACACTGTAGTCTGTCCTACTACACGTATACAGCTAATGGCTGTGCAGAACCTTAGAAATTCTCAGTGTCTACTTTCTCTTTTCAAGCTAGAGAGATGTTGCCCATGGGATGGATGTGATAAATGCTCCACAGGCTCATATGTTCATCGGCTTGTCCCATTACTCTGTCCATTTGGATTTTGGGGGTTACGGAGTCATAGGGATGTCAGACTTGGCTGGTGGACATAAGCCTCTAGGGGCATGCCTTTTTAGCTACACCTGGTTCCTGCTTCCAGTCCAGTTTCAGTTTCCTCGTCAGCTGAGGTGGAGATGTATTTCTGCCACCTTGAGGGCTCTTTCAGCATGCCTTCCCTGTTCTGATCGACTGCACCTCATCAGAAACTGTGAGTCCAAACAAATTTGTCCTTCCTCAAGCTGCTTCTTTTATATATTTTGTCACAACTGTGATAGAAATGATGCAATGTCTGCAATGTCCTTTCTTTTTCATTTAGTATGTATTTCTTGTGACTGTGAGTTAATTTCTAGCCCTGTACAAAAAAAAATGGTCTTGGAAGAACAGACAATAAGGGTCCTTCCTCAAGAGACACCAGTGGATGGAATTTCTTTAGGAGAAATGAAATGATTTTTCATCTGTTACAGAAGACCATCTGTGTAGAGAGCGCTTTCTTGCTTTTGTAACTGGATGGATTGTTACACTTTCAGCTAAGTCTTAACCCCATTCAACAAAAGGTTTTGAGTTGGAATAGGCGAGGCCTCAAATTCTATCCAAAGATGATTCTGTGAAAGTCAAGGACAAGAGACAAATTGGATGCGCTTGAATCTCAGCTTTCAACTATCGTATCAGTTGTCATTTCTAAATTAGAAACATATGGCTTTGGCAGGCTTATATCTACATGTATAAGTTTATTAAAATTATAAATGATGCTTGGTTTTGCTTTATGATTTGATGTTTCTGGAGAGAATTATGAGAGTGTGATATTTGTGCATATATACATACATACGCTTAAAAATACAAATAGAATGTCATGGGCATGGAAAGAGCACTGTGAGTGTAGGTCATCAACAAAGAGCTGCAGCATTAGTGACTGAGTTGATAGTTTTTTCCATTAATTTGTTTATTTATTCACTTTACATCCTGATTGCAGCCTCCTTCCTCCTCTCCCCAGTTCCATCTTCTATTCCTCTCTCCCCATCTCTGAAGAGAAGAGGAGGCCTCCTATGGGGTAGCAATGCCACCAGGATAGCATAAAAGGAAAGCCATAGTTGAGGATCTTAACGTTAAGTTCACTTTCACAAAGTTTTACTAATCACTTTTATCTTACTGTTTTGTTTACTATCTCATTTATTCTTGTAAAGATCACATGAATTAGAGGGGTTGGAGCAGAGCAAAATTTAAGACAGACATGTACCCTGTAAGTCTTTCCTGTCATTTTGTGAGGTAATAATAGTAGTTTAGAGCTGAAATACTGCCCCATAAACTGGGACATCTTTCTTTTTGCATATGGAATATAAAACATGTGTTGGAGATGAATGACAGATCTTCCTGGGAATGTTTTTTTTTTGGAGGAATTCTTTTAGTATACTTTTAGGCAATGCTAGCTTTCTTTCAGCCTATCGTGCCTACAGAGTAATGGAACGGATATGGTATATGGGGCTGTTTGGAGAAACCTCTTTTTATCAAGTCACATGAGAGTGGAAAGCATTTGTGACTTTCAGTGTATTGGGAGATGATATCAAGAATGGTTTGAAGTAAAAGTTGGACTTGAGGCCATTTGGAACTATCTAATGGGAGTTTAAAAATTTTTATTTGCTTATATAGGCCTACAAAATTGCACCACATTCTTGATCGTATTGCTTGATACTGTTTCATGAGAAGTAGCTACTCCTGCTATTAAAGTAGGGAATGTCTTCCTTCCTAATTACAAAACATTTCCATAACTTTGTCCCAGTATGCAATAAATTAACATGGTAAGTTCATTTTTAAGAACAGGAGGAATGGGAAAGAATTACAATAAATAAGTATTTATAACATTTTAAAATATTACCTTTGTTTTGGAAAAGAGTTCCTGTAACACATTAACTTTCAGCACATTAACATGGCTTAGAACTAAACCCTGTATATGAAGCTATCACATGTTCATGTCCCAGGATGAACATCAGTCACATTTGGAAATTACATGGCAAGGTCAGGTTCAAGTCACAAATCAAAGTTCCCCAAGTGGAACTTCATCCAAAACTCTAAATCAAAGGATGAAGTCAAGGGTGTTTTGTCTCCTCCAGCAAACTTATTGATGATTCACCATTGCAGAAATGTTAACAAGTGAAGTTATTTACATATTTATGCTTATACATTCTCATTCTTAATAAGGATTAAAAAGTTTACTGCCTGTAAGCACTAGACAGGTATTAAGGAAACCCAGTGTGCTTTTCAAAATGTTTCATACTCTTTGTTCCTCTGCTTTATCATGTTGTCCAAAATAGCATGTGACAGCCACGTTCATCTGTGAAGACTTGGTCAAGAAGTTGAATTCTTATATATAAAAGTTTGATACATTTGAATAAGATAGTACTTTGTAAAAATGTCTTTTTAGCAACCTTTTATTGCTAAGAAGACATAAAATGGTAATAGTTTTCATATCTCCTGTTAGGTAATACACATTAATGATACTTTATACATCTTTATAATGTGACTACAACGTAATTTAAAATTGTGACTTGTATTATATTTCTTTGGATAGACCAGCTTTGATTTTGTTTGTTTGTTATATTTAGTACACTTACTCATTTTTTTATTCTTTTCTTATATATTACACTCCAATGGCAGCCATTTCCCTTCCCTCTCCTCCCCTCAGTCTCTCCTCCCCATCTCCCCCTTTCTCCAGATCCACTTCCTCTCTACCTCTCTTCAGAAAAGAGCAGACTTCTCAGGGACATCAAATAAACATGACATCACAAGCTACAATGAGACCAGTCACATGCCTTCATCACATCAAGGCTGAACTAGGCAACCCAGCAGGAGGAAAAGGGTCTCTCATAAGCAGGCAACCGAGTCAGAGACAGCCTCTGATCCCACTGTTAGGAATCCCTCAGGAACACATAGATACTTAGCTTTAACAAATATAAAGACCTAGGTCAGACCCTTACAGAGTCCCTGATCTCTGCAAGGCCCCATGAGTCCTGACATGGTATAAAGAGCATTTCTTATGTCCAGGAGCTGAATGTTGTTTAAAAGTTTTTCCTCTGCTATTGAGAGAGTGTCTTAATTTATCAAGATTTCCTACCCCAAAGCAGGCAGATTGACAGCACTGTTACAAACACCCACTGACAATGTGCTATTTATACTTTGTTGCAGTCTTTAACTTGATAATCTTTGGTAAGAAGCTTTGTGTGTTTCAGTATCAGATAAACATGGGGCTGTCTTTTCTATAATATTCATGTGTAGTTTGGGTGGCTCAGAAAATCCTGGAGTAGAAAAAGATGAGTTAGAAATGGTTCTTATTTCTAATTTTTAAACTTATGTAATGGTATAATTAAACATATGTAATTTTTATAATTATGTTTGATAGAATTTATTTGTGAAGATATTTGTTAATGGGCCCTTTTTATTTTCTTTGTCTTCCTTCTTAATGTTGAGGTTGTTTTGATATATGGATTTATAGATGTCATGCGAGAAAGACAGATGTCTTATTCGAGAAAATAAGACCATTATTTTTTACCTTAATTTGCTTCTCTGTTTCTTTAATAGAATTACACAGCATCTTTTTACTTGTTTTCCAACATTTCCTTCTCCAGAACATCTTTTTTTTTTTTAATGTTTTCTTTTTTTTTTCCTAAGGTTTTTTTTTTTATTTACATTCCAAATCATTTCCCCTTTCCCGTTTCCTCCCTCCCCAAAAGTTCCATAAGCCCCCTTCCCTCCCTCTTTTCTCCATTCAACCACCTCTCGTTTCTCTGTCCTGGCGTTCCCCTACATCCAGTCTTTCCAGGACCAGGGGTCTCTCCTTCCATCTTCGTAGAAATCTATTGATATGCGAATTGTGTCTAGGGTATTCCGAGATTCTGGGTTAATATTCCCTTATCAGTGACTGCATACCATGTGTGTACTTTTGTGATTGGCTTACCTCACTAAGGATGATATTTTCAAGTTCTGACCATTTGCCTAGGAATTTCGTGAATTCATTGTTTTTAATTGCAGAGTAGTATTCCATTGTGTAGATATACCACATCTTCTGAATCCATTCCTCCGTTGAGGGACATCTGGGTTCTTTCCAGCTTCTGGCTATTATAAATAAGGCTGCTATGAACATAGTGGAGCATGTGTCCTTATTGCATGCAGGTAAAGCCTCTGGGTATATGCCCAGGAGTGGTATAGCCGGATCCTCCGGGAGTGTCATGCCCAGTTTTCTGAGGAACCGCCAGACTGCTTTCCAGAGTGGTTGTACCAGCTTGCAATCCCACCAGCAGTGGAGGAGTGTTCCTCTTTCTCCACATCCTCACCAACAACTGCTGTCTCCTGTGTTTTTGATCTTAGCCATTCTGACTGGTGTGAGATGGAAAAGAACAAATAATTTAGTTTTTCTTTTTTTTCCTTTTTTCTTAGATATATTCTTTATTTACATTTCAAATGATTTCCTCTTTCCTAGACCCCCCCTCCCCGAAAGTCCCATAAGCCTTCTTCCCTCCCCCTGCTCCCCAATCCTGCTTCCCTGTCCTGGGATTCCCCTACACTGATGCATTGAGCCTTTCTAGGGCCAGGGGCCTCTCCTTCCTTCTTGGGCATCATTTGACATGTGAATTGTTTCTTGGGTATTCCGAGCTTCTGGACTAATATCTGCTTATCAGTGAGTGCATACCATGTCAGAACATCCTATATTTGTATAACTTCTCTTGCTCTGTCCTCTAGCCCATTTGTTTTTTATTGTTCATTTGCCTAGGATGCTCAGGTAGGATACCCATTGAGGAGTTTATTTGCCAACTTTCAAAGCATTTTTGCTTTTGCAAACATTTATCATACACCATGCTCTTTTCCTTTTAATTCTTGGGAATGTCTCCAATTTTTGATAATGCTTTTTAATGTAATTAACTGACATTTTTATTAATCCGGACATTTCTCAGTTTGCTTCTATTGGTCAAGGTTTATTTTCTCACAGTAAACTACATTTTCTTTGAATTCCTGAATAACTTTTACATGAATTTGGATATTATGTATGTGATGATAATATGTGATGATAAGTGAGTGCATCTTTTAATATTTATTTAGACTGCTGTCATGGTTTTCGACAGGACATTTAGTTATTGAGGCTTATTTTGAAAATTTTGTTTTCAGCTTTACAAGGCTGACATAGATGAGCCTGATAATGAATCTTTCTCATAAGATTGCTATTAATTATTACAGAACTTTGATAGTATCTGTAGCTTCCTTGGTCAGTACACACTTGACTTTCCCCATTGCGCAAATGATGGGAATCTTTTAACTCATACCTCCTAACTAATGCTGTAGGTTTTCTAACCCCACAGAGTGCTGTACAATGCTCTTATCTATCTTAGCTCACACATACATCCTCTGGTAGCCAGCCATTGTACCAGGGCCACAAGCATTCAGACAGCAGGAGTTGTAGTTTTGTTCTTTGCCTCTCATACTCTCACTTTGGTGCTCAGCCCTGCGAATTCTTTGTCCTTGTCAACCTTGAATTCCACTTCCTGTAGAAGACTGTAGAGTCTTTCCTGTAGAGACTCTCATTCCTGGCTCTGAAATTTTAGATTGCTTTGAAGAAGAGTGTAGGGCTGATTGCATTATCAGAGCCTTGCTGCCAGCCTTTCAGACATCACTGTCCTAAACTGCCAATGGTTGAAAAGAGGTACCTCATATACCCAGCCAGTTTCTAAATGTTAGTGGAAAGTCTGTTGCCTGTGACTGTGTCACAGGTGGTGGCAACAGCCTTGTCAATTTTTTTCTTTCATAAATCGTACCTTTGAATTGTAATTATATTCATCACACGTTAGCCCCTGGTATCTTCCTTCTTAGGGAATGAATCTTCTCCCAGGCCCCACATTTATAGCTTTAAAGATAAAATTCCTATCTTCTGACAGTGTTGACGGTGGAACTCAGAGACAGGCACTCTATGACTGAGCCACATTCTCAGCAACAGAATTCACATTCTTTAAAACATATTTTTATTCTCTCTCCCCTGCTCTCCCTACATCTGATTCCCCACCCATGTCCTTTTCTCACTGTCTTCTCTCCCACCCCGTTACCTCCCTCCATCCACCTCCAATATCTATTTTGATTTCTCTTGAAAGGAAGATTCAATCATCCTCCTTTGGGCTCTCCTTGTCATTTGGCTTCTTTGGGTCTGATGATTATAGCTTGGTTAACCTGGTCTTTATGACTGAAACTCACTTCTCAGTGACTACATAACATGCTTGTCCTTTTGGGTCTGGGTTACTTCACTGAGGATGACATTTTCTACTTTCATCCATTTGCCTGCAAAATTCATGATATATTTGGTTTTAATAGCCGAGTAGTATTCCATAGGGCTGATATTAGGATGTAAGTGAAGAAGGTGTAAGTGAACCACATTTTTTAAAATCCCTTCTTCAGTTGAGGAGCATATAGATTGTTTCCAGTTTCTGACTATTATGAATAAGGTTGATTTGAACATAGTTGGGCAAATGTCCTTGTGGTATGGGAAATCAGAGGTGAGTGGAGGACATACCAGAGACTTGGGATGAAGGGAGTCCCCTGGGGACCTATGGAGATTATTCTAGCTGAGATTCCTAGCAGTGGAGGATCTGGATCCTAAAGTGGTCAATTCCTGTAGACAGGAATGACTGCCAGTGGATAAGCACAGCAACCCATGCGCAAAACCTTCATTTCAAAAATGTGTTCTGCCTAGAAAATGTGCAGGGACAAAGATAGAGCAGAGACCGAGGGAATGGACAACCGATGACTGTCCCAAATTGAGACCCAGCCTCCGGGCCAATCCCTGACACTATTAATGACACTATATTATGCTTGCAGATAGGAGCCTAGCATAACTGTTCTTTGAGAGGCTCTACCCATTAGCAAATGGAAAGCGATGCATGAACCACAGCCAAACACTGGATGGAGCTCAGGGGGTCTGATAGAAGAGTTGAGTGAAGAATTGAGGGACCTGAAAAGGACAGGGTCTTCAAAGGAAGACCAATAGAGTCAACTAACCTGGAACCTTGGGGACTGTCAGAGACTGTACAACCAACCAAAGAGCCTTAGTTAGGGTTTTACTACTGTGAACAGACACCATGACCAAGGCAATTCTTCTAAGGACAAAACTTAATTGGGGCTGGCTTACAGGTTCAGAGGTTCAGTCCATTATCATCAAGGTGGGAGCTTCAAGGCCAGCATGGTCCAGGAGGAGCTCAGAGCTCTACATTTTCTTCTGAAGGCTGCTAGCAGAATAATGACTTTCGTGTAGCTAGGACTAGGGTGTAAAAGCCCATGCCCCCAGTGACACACCTACTCTAGCAAGACCACACCTCCAAATAATGTCACTCCCTAGGCCAAGCATATTCAAACCATGACATTCCACTCCCTGGCCCACATAGGCTTGCTAAAACACATGAGTCTATGGGGGCTATACCTTAAGATAGCATAATGAATAATACATTTAGACCAACTTTAAAAGAGATGAGCATGGACTGGACCTAGGCTCTCTGCACACGTGTAACATATGTGCAGCTTGGTCTTCATGTGGGTCCTCCAATAACTGGATCAGCAGGGGCTGTCCCTGAAACTGTGGCCTACCTGACTGTGGATCCATTTTCCTAGTTGGGTCACATTGTCTGTGGGCATCTGTGGGAGAGGATGAGTCTAGTACTGCAGTGACATGATGTATGAGGGAGGGAAGGAAGGAAGGGGCAGTGTAGTATGTGAGGGGATGAGGAGAGTGGAATGGGAAGAGGATCTACTTAAGGGGGTACTGGGAGGAGGGGGCTGATATTGGGATGTAAAATGCATAAATAAATAAATTAAATAAATAAAAAATCAAACATATTTTTAAAATGCACTTTTTTTATTAGATATTTTCTTTACATTTCAAATGTTACCCCCTTTCCATGTTTCCCCTTCGAAACCTCCAATCTCATCCCCCTTCCCTCTGCTCACTAACCCACCCACTCCTGCTTCCCTGTCCTGGCATAGAATGCACTATTAATGATAGGCATTTCTCCCTCCTTTTTATTTTGTAAACCAATATCATATTCTTGTCTCAAATTCAGAAAATATTTTATACTGAATCTGAAATTTTCTTTTGTAAGTTATTTTGTTATACAAATACATATACAGAAAAGGGAAACTAAATATTAGTGTTTGTTATCTGGGATATAATACATGAAGTTGAGTTCAAGTGTTTTGTCTTGGAACTCATAAATAGCACTGTGTACCCTGGTTAGAATGATTCCTTCCCATTCATAGTTATGCATGGTCAACGCTTTTAACTCTAATCACAATTGTACTTTGAACCCTATACCTGCTATCTTCCTCTTGAGGAACTGTAAGGCAGCCCAGAGACCTGCCAGTGGGACAGTCTCTGGTTCCCTCATAAGGATTCAAAGATCCTACATATTTATTGAAGTGCAGCTCAAAGAGGTGTTGGTTTCAGCTGGTGTTTGCAGTGGAACTGGAAGCCACTTGAGAACTTGGGTGGGTACCATGCTTGGCCTGGAGGGGAGTGGCATCACGTGTCATGGAAATGAAGAGCATTGTGAGGGCAGGAATGCTGAGTGTGGAGTAGGTTCTCTTAGGTCAATGGATGGAAGGGTGCTATAATAGAGCTGGCAGGTAGCTTGACTTCTAGTCCTAAATTATTGATCTTCACCCATGAAAACGAAATGGGGCAGGTGACCAGACATTTTCTAATTAATTTTGGCATCAATGCTTCCTGGTCACCATTCTGGGAATGTGTTTCTTCCCACAGGTAAATAAACTCACTCTGGTTGTTCTGGTGTGTCAACACTTCTAGCAAGCATGGACCTTAGCTCTGATTTGGCTGCAAACAAACCAAACACTACCTTATCCAACAGTTAGTTTTACTTCTCATTTCCTAGGTCCATAATACACACGAAAGTTACTCATTAGCAAGCATTGAGCCAACACCTTCTTTGTTCTGCCAGACAAAATATGAAGCAGTGTTTGAAAGCATTTATAAACATTTATCCACAGTATTATTTTTAAAGTTCTTATTCTGATGGCTTGTTCTATTTTTTTTTTTTTTTTTGGCATACACTGGTTATATGATGTGAGTGATTTAGTCGACACATCTTCTTTTTTTTTTTTTTTAATTTATTTATTTATTATATGTAAGTACACTGTAGCTGTCTTTAGACACCAGAAGAGGGCGTCAGATTTTATTATGGATGGTTGTGAGCCACCATGTGGTTGCTGGGATTTGAACTCAGGACCTTCGGAGGGCCTGAGTTCCCTTACCCGCTGAGCCATCTCACCAGCCCCTAGTCGACACATCTTCCTACATGCAGTTCATATTCTGATCATATGAAGCCCTTCTATTGGCCTTTCTCATGCTCCCTCATCTCCTTCTTCTAGTTCCAGTGCTTCTACTTTCAGTTCCAGATCCCACTCCCACCTGACATATATGAAAGAAAATACACAGCATTTGCCTTTGTAGGACTGGTTTAGTTCATTTACCACGTTATTAGCTGGTTCCATTTATTACACTACAAACAAACTTTGTTTTCTTTCCTTTCCCCAAATAACCTTTACATATCTTCAAGAGTGTGACTGTTGGAATGTATTTCCATCTTGAAGAAGCAGCTTTGATTTGGTTGTTTGTTCCCAATTAGTTGTCTCATTGACCAAACCTCACACTTTTTTTTTCATTAATTAATTTATTTATTCACTTTACATCCTGATCAAAGTCCCTTCCCCCTCTCTTCCCACTCCCACCCTTATACATCCTTCCCCCATTACCATATTACCTCCTTCCTTTCTTCTCAGAGAAGGGGAAGCCCCTTTGGTTATGACCCATCCAGGAACATCAAGTCATAGCAGGACTAAGCACATCCTCTCCCACTAAGGCCCAACCAGGCAGTTCAGCTAGAGGAAGGGGATCCAACAGCAGGCAACAGAATCAGAGCCAGATCCTGCCCCCCATTCCAATTCTTAGGGGACCCAAGTTCTGCATCTGCTACATTTATGTAGGAGTCCTAGGTCCAGCTCCTGCATGTTCTTTGGTTGGTGGTTCAGTCTTGGCAACCCCTCATGGGTCCAGGGTAGTTGACATTGTAGGTCTTCTTTTGGTGTCCTTGACACCTCTGGCTCCCTTAATCCTAACACCCACTCTTCCACAAAACTCCCTGAGCTCCAACTGATGTTTGTTTCTGCCTCTCTTTCCATCAGCTGCTGGATGAAGTTGCTCAGGAGACAGTTATTTCAGGTTTCTGTCTCTTAAGCACAACACAACAACAAGTGTGAGGGGTTCACTTTGTCCCCTGGGATGAATCTTAATTGGTTGGCCATTCCCCTCTTTTCTGCTTCATCTTTGTTCCCACACATACTGTAGGCAGGACACATTTTTGGGACAAAGGTCTTATTTTTTGAGGGGGGGGTGGGTTGCAATCCTTATCCCTCCAATGGGAGTCCTACCTGGCCACAGGATGTGATCACTTCAGGCTCCATATCCCCAGCTGCTAGGAGTCCCATCTAGGGTCACCCTACAGACTTCAGTAAGCCTCCCCTGTCCCAGGTCTCCAGCTAGAACCGGAGATGTCACCAACTGATTTCCATTCTCATCCCTAGCAGTCTCCCGACTCCTTTTCCCTAACCTCATCTCCATGTTCATTCCCTTTCTCATCCCCTCTCTCACCCAGATCCTTCTCACAAACCATCTCCAGTGTCTATTTCCGCTTCTCAGTGGGATTCACATACCCTCCCTTGGGACCTCCTTACTATTCAGCTTCTTTGGGTCTGCGGACTATAGCATAGTTACCCTGTACTTCATGGCCAATGTCCACATATAAGTGAGTACATACAATGCTTGTCTCTTTGGATCTGGGTTGCCTCACTCAGAATGATATTAAGATCTGTCTATTGGCCTGCAAATTTCATGGTGTCTTTGTAATATCCAAATATTAGTCCACTGTCTAGATATACATTTTCTTACTCATTATTCAGTTGAGGGACAGCGAGGTTGTTTCCAGCTTCTAGTTATGAAGAAAATTGCTATGAACATAGTTGAGTAACTGGCCTTGTGGTATAGAGCCACATTTTTTCAGTATATGCTCAGGAATGATATAGCTGGGTCTTGGGGTAGAACTATTCCCAATTTTCTGAGAAACTTCCAAACTTATTTGCAAAGTGGTTGTATAAGTTTTTACTCCCACTAGCAATGGAGGAGTGTTCTCATTGCTCCACATCCTCACCAGTGTGTACTGTCTCTGAGGTTTTGATCCTAGCCATTCTGACTGATGTAATATAGAATTTCAGAGTCATTTTGATTTGCATTTACCTGATGGATAAGGACATTGAACCCTTCTTTAAGTGCTTCTTGGCTAATTAGAGATTCCTCTGTTGAGAATTCTCTGTTTAGCACTGTAGCTCCATATTTTAATTGGGTTATTTGGCTTATTGGGTGCTAATTCCTTAAGTTTTTTTATATATTTTGAATATTAGTCTTCTGTTAGATGTAAAGTTGGTATCTAGTCAGGTTTTCTATTCCTGCACAAAACATCATGACCAAGAAGCAAATTGGGAAGGAAGGGGGTTATTCAGTTTACACTTCCAAATTGCTATTCATCACCAAAGGAGGTCAGGACTGGAACTCAAGCAGGTCAAGAAGCAGGAGCTGATGCAGAGGCCATGGAGGGATGTGACTTACTGGCTTGCCTCCCCTGGCTTGCTCAGCTTACTTTCCTATAGAACCCAAGCCCACCAGCCCAGGGATGGTACCACCCACAATATCCCCCCTCCCCCGCGTTGATCACTAATTGAGAAAATGCCTTACAGCTGAGCCTCATGGAGGCATTTCCTTACCTGAACCTCCCTTCTCTATGACAACTCTAGTCCGTGTCAAGTTGACACATAAAACCAGCGAGTACAATTGACCCCTTGTCAACTTGACACACAAACACATCACTATTAAGCCTCAACCCCTACTTTTTTATTCATTCCCAAGATAAAAAAAAAAAAAACTTTAAAAGTCCCATACTCTTTGCAAATTCTTACATATTAAAATATCAATCCCTTTAAAATATCCAATCTCTTTTAAAATACAGTCTTTTTACAATTAAAAGTCTCTTAACTGTGAACTCCACTAAAATACTTTCTTTCTTAAAGAGGGAAAAATATCAGGGCACAGTTACAAAACCAAAATCAGATTCCAACCGTCCAATGACTGAATCCAACTCACGATCTTCTGGGCTCCTCCTAGACTTGAGTCATTTCTCCAGCTCTGCCCTTTGTAGTGCACACCTTGTCTTCTAGGCTCCAGCTGCCTGTACTCCACTGCTGCTGCTGTTCTTGGTGGTCATCGCATGGCACTGGCATCTCCAAAACACTGCTGTCTTCTGCTGCAACAAGGCTTCACCTATAGCCTCTCATAGGCTCTCTTTATGGTGCCAAGCCTCAACTCCTATGCATGACCCCTTCAGTACTGGGTCATCAATTGCAGCTGATGTTGCACCTTCACCAATGGCCTTCCATGGCCTCTAACAGTGTCAAGCCTCAGCTGTTCATGACCCCTTCATGCTTTCAAAACCAGTACCACCTGGGTGACTCTTACACATGACCAAGTCCAGCCCCAGCACAAGGTACAACTTTGGTTATCTCTGGAACACAGCCTCTGTGTGCTCTTAGAAAACACTTCCCAGAAGATTTCTCCTCAATGATTCTGGTCTCTTCTGAATTACTGCTAATTTCTTAGCTCAAGCTAACCAGTATCAATAGTTCCAGTAATGCAAAGGTTTTGCTTTAATAGTTCTTGTATCTTGTTAATCACAGCTGATTCTTCAGCCCCAGCTAACCAAAACCACAGAATCTTCACAATCAAAACAGTAACAGTCCTGATAAGAGTCTTTAATTTTCCCTCTGAAATTTCACAAGCCAGGTCTCCATCTTCTGCACTGTTCTCAACATTATGTTCCAAGCTCCTACACGACATCCCACAGATCTCTTAACAATGAAAGGACCTTCTAGCCCAAAGTTCCAAAGTTCTTCCACAGTCCTCCCCCCCGCCCCGCAAAATGGTCAGGTTTTCACAGGAGTACCCCACTATGCTGGTACCAATTTGTCTTACTCAGGGTTTCTATTCCTACACAAACATCATGACCAAGAAGCAAGTTGGGTAGGAAAGGGTTTATTCAGCTTACACTTCCAAATTGCTATTCATTACCAAGGGAGGTCAGGACTGGAACTCAAGCAGGTCAGGAAGCAGGAGCTGATGCAGAGGCCATGGAGGGATGTTTCTTAATCACTTGCTTTGCCTGGCTTGCTCAGCTTGCTCTCTTATGGAACCCAAGACCAGCAGCCCAGCGATGGCACCACCCACAATGGGGCCTACCCCCTTGATCACTAATTGAGAAAATGCCTTACAGCTGGGCCTCATGGAGGCGTTTCCTCACCTGAACCTCTCTTCTCTGTCACAACTCCAGCCTGTGTCAAGTTGACACACAAAACCAACCAGTTGGTGAAGATCTTTTCCCATTCTGTAGGCTGCCTTTTTGTCCTATTGATGATGTCCTTAGCCTGGCAAAGTGGTAAGATGGCTGCTTTTACTATGATAATCCTATTGATCCATGAACTTGAAAGATCTCTCTGTCATTTCATACGTTCCTCAACTTCTTTCTTCAGAGATTTGAAGTTCTTGTCAAACATGTCTTTCTCTTGCTTTGTTAGAGTTACCCCAAGGTTTTTATTATTATTTATGACTATTGTAAAGGGCATTGTTTCCTTAATTCCTTTCTCAGCCTGTTTATCATTTGTATAAAGGAAGGCTACGGATTTGTTTATTCAAGTTTATATCCAGCTATTTTGCTGAAGGTGTTTATTATCAGCTACAGTTGTTCTCTAGTAGAATTTTTGGGGTCAATTATGCATACTCTCCATCATCTGTGAATCACTATTCACAGAATACTTTGACTTCTTCCTTTCTAATTTATATTAGCTTGATCTCTCTTAGTTGTCTAATTGCTCTAACTATAGCTTCAAGTGCTATATTGAATAGATATGGAGAGAGTGGAAAACCTTGTCTTGTCCCTGATTTTTAGTGGAATTGTGTTAGTTTCTCCACATCTAAGTTGATGTTGGCCATTCCCTTGTTGTATTGCTCATATTATGTTTAAGTATGCACTTTGTATCCATGATCTCTCCAAGAGCTTTAACATGAAAGAGTGTTGGATTTTGTCAAAGAATTTTTCAGCATCTAATGATGATAAAGTTTTTTTTTCTTTCAGTTTGTTTATAATGATGATTTACATTGGTGAATTTTCATATATTGAACATTCCTGAATTCCTTGAATGAAGCCTAATTGATCATGATGGATGATGGTTTTTTTATGTTTTCTTGTATTTGGTTTATATTTTAGCATCTACATTCAAAAGAGAAAGTGACTGGACATTTTCTTTGTTGGGTCTTTGTGTGGTTTAGGTATTAGGGTGACTTTGGCCTCATAGAATGAGTTCAGCAATGATACTTTTGTTTTTTATTTGTGGATTGTTTAAGGAATATTGATATTACCTCTTCTCTGAAAGTCTGGTAGAATTTTGTGCTAAAACAATCTTGCTCTGGGTTCTTTTTGGTTGGGAGGCTTTTAGTTACTGCTTCTATTTCCTTAGGGGTTATAGGACTATTTAGATAGATTACCTGATATTGATTTAACTTTGGTAAGTGGTATCTGTATAGAAAATCGTCCATTTCATTTATCTATTTATGTATTTTGTGGCATGCAGGCTTTTTCAAGTAAGACCTTTGATTCTTTGAAATTCCTCAGTATGTGTTGTTATGACTCCATTTCTTTTCTGATGTTGTTAATTTTGATACTCTCTCACTGTCTTTTCTTTAGTTTGGCTAGGGGGTTTGTCTATCTGGTTGATTTTCTCAAAGAGCCAGCTCTTGGCTTTGCTGACTCTTTGTCTTTTTCTAGTTTATTTCTGCCCTGAGTTTGACTGTTTCTTGCCTTCGACTCTTCTTGAATATGTTTGCTTCCTCTTTTTTTTCTAGAGCTTACTTTTAAATTGCTAATATGAAAATTCGCCAATTTGCTTATGAAGTACTTAAGTCTTATGAATGTTCCTCTTAGTACTATTTTCATTGTGTTTCATAAGTTTGCATATGTTGTACTTTCATTTCCATTAAATTCTAGACAGTCTATAATTCTCTCTCTCTCTCTCTCTCTCTCTCTCTCTCTCTCTCTCTCCTTCTTATTTTCTTTCTTCCCTCACCTTTTCATATCCATTCTGTTAGCCAGCCTTTTTATTGGGTAATTGAATCCATTTATGCTGAGAGATATTAATGGCCAATGATATTAATCCCTATTATTTTGATGTTAGTGATAGGAGAAAGAGAGAGAGAGAGAGAGAGAGAGAGAGAGAGAGAGAGATATCTTTTTTTGGATGTGCTTGTCTGAAATTATTTCTGGTGCTTTCTTGGGTATAGTTACTCTCCTTGGGTTGGAGTTTTCCTTCTAGAATTTTCTGCACTGCTGGATTTATTAGTAGACATGGTTTAAATTAATTTTTGTCATGGAATAACTTCTTTCCTAAATCTATGGTTGTTGAGAGTCTTGCTGGGTATGGTAGTCTAGATTGGCATCTGTGTGGTCTTTCAGAGGCTGCTAAACATCCATCCACACCTCTCTAGCTTTTATAGTCTCTGTTGAGAAGTCAAGTGTAATTCTAATAAATCTGCCTTTGTATGGTACTTGTCCTTTTTCTCTTGCTGCTTTTAATATTCTTTCTTTGTTCTATAAATTTAATATATTTTTAAGTATCTTGTGGAAAGATTTTCTTTTTTTGGTTCAATCTATTTGATTTTCTGTAAGCTTCTTACATGCTTATAAGCATCTCTTTCTTTAGGTTTGGGAAATTTTCTTCCATAACTTTTTTTCCAAAATATTTTCTGTGCCTTAGAGTTGGGAGTTTTTCTTTCTTCTATTTCTATCATCCTTAGGTTTGGTCTTTTCATGAAGTACCAGATTTCTTGAATGTTTTGTTCCAGGCACACTTTTAATTTAACATTTTCACTGACTAATGTATCATTTTTTTTGTATCCTCTATTCCTGAGTTTTCCCTCTATCTTTTGTATTCTCTTGCTGATGCATGTATCTATAGTTCCTGTTCTCTTACCCAGGTGTCTCATCTCTGGAATTTCCCTGGTTTGTGTTTTCTTTATTGCTACTATTTCTATTTTTGGGTCTTGAAGAATTTTATTCATTTTCTTCCCATTTTATTGTATTTTCCTATATTTCTTTAAGAGATTTATTAATTTTCATCTACACTTTAAATGCCTCTTTCACATTTGTAAGACTGGATTTAACATCATTTTTTTTATGTTTTGGTTGTGTTTGGATATCCAGGGCTTGTTGTAGTAGGATAGCTCTGCTTTGGAGGTACCATGTAGTCCTGGCTCTTGACTTCATTCTTATGCTGTCCTTCAGCCTTCTTGTTGTCCCTGGATATTTCTGGTGTAGCAAGTCTATGGGAAGGCAGGTCTAATCTGGTTGTTTCTGGTATAGCAGGCTTAAAGTTGGGAGCTTTGGGCTGAACAATGGTACTCATGGGCACAGGGGTTGCAGCTGGGCTTGTTCCAGGGGATTTGGGAAGGCTGGGAATTTGGGGAGGGGTATCTAACCTGGATGTTACTGGTATACCAGACTTTGGGAAGGAGGCAGAGTGGTGGCTCTGAAAACTAACACTTTTAACACACTTTTTAAAAGATAAAAAGAACTGTTAGATACCTTAAATGAAAAGATCCATTGGAAAGATGAAAGGAATGAAGGTGAAAGAAAGAGAGGAAAGGGAAGGACAGGAAAGGGAGAAAAGGAGGCAAGGAGGGTAGAAAGGCAGGTTTAAACCAGGAAGGAATAAGCAAAGAAGGAAGGTCATAAAAACAAAGAAAAGAAGCAAGAACAAAAATAAAAAAAAAAAAAGAGAAAAGGGAATGAGAGGGGAAGGAAAGAAAGGGTGAATGAAATCAGGGAGGAATGAAGGGAGAATGGAATATAAAAGGAAGGAGGGCAATAAATAAGATCAAAACCTTTAGCTCAGACTACAGTTGAGTACAGGAGCTCTTCAGGGGTTAGGAGTCTGTATCCTGTTTGGCTTTGTGTTTTGGTAAAGGTCTGTTCTGTGGAGCTCTGCTCACCTATGTAAGCTGACTTGGTAATTGAATTCAGGTCACTATGATCTCATCTTCTCTTTGGGACTTTTAACACTTACATCAGCCATGCATTTATCAACACGTAGATGCCAGTAGTGGAAGCCAATGGATGTGGACTAGATCCAATGGAGATAATGCCTTCTGAAGTGATTTCTCTCAGATGTTCACATGCTCATATTGAAAAGATGTGTGTGAAGCTTTTGTTACAGGAGGCACAGGAGTAAACATCAACTTTTCTCTCTCCACATTTGCCTCTCACCTTCCTCCTGTTTTACCTGGTGTGCCTCCATTGTTCCTTGTTTGTATACATGGCTCGACATTTTTTGGTATATTCGATTTGCCATTCGATCACTTCATGTGAGTGTAAGTGAAGTTCTATTAAAACTAGAGCACAAACATCGCTGGTTTACTTCAGGGAAAAGCCATCAGCCAAAGGTGTAAAAAAAAAATCTAGTTGCTGGAAAAAATTTGCAAACAAGCTTTTGGCTACTCAAAGGCTTGCTTACAATGTGGGGTTTGAAGGTGGGGGCCTTTCTGGGTGCAGAGAAGACAGAATGTAATAAACACAGCATACACTCATTGGCATCAAGCTGATTTGAGTGCATTAAGGAAACACGTTAGGAGGGAGCTATGAAAACAGGCTTTGTACTTGGTGCAGTGGAACATTTCAGAGACGCCGATTACAAACACTGGAACGAACAGCTGTGCCCCAAAGCCAGCGTTCTATTACAGGCATACATACACACTTTCTATTCTTCATTCATAAAGAGATCTTAGTTTGCAAACAGGAAGTATACCAGACTCCTTTGACATCGAAGAATTTCATCTATGTGAAGGATGACTGTAAACACAGGCCCCCCCATCAAGGAGGGAGGAAAGCATGTGCTCTAAAGAAACAGAAAGCACTCAGGGCACTCAGCTTACCTGTCTTCTGAAAAGAGAAAGAAAAACTGTGAATGAAAATTAGTTCTTTTACTTAAAATTTAGTGTTTCCTTTTTTCTGAGGATTATTCATTTTCTTCCATTTATTGCCTTCCCACTAATTTAACTAGGTTATTGGTGTGTTCCTTGTTTATTTGACTCTTAAAGAAAAGGGTAGGGCAAGAATTTCAGGCTCTAAACATGCTAGGATGTCATTATAGTGATGTCTCCCTAGCTTCATGAAGGAAACAGCAACTAAATTGGTGCTTAGAGAAAAGGTACAGTATTGACTTTAAAAGGCTGAGAAGAATCTCCTACAAAGAAGTAAAGGATTCTGGGACTATACAGGTAAGGATGGAGGGTCAGAATCAGATGTTGAGGGATGAGGGTGAATGAGGATAACCCTTTGTGCAGGACATAAGCAGAGAAGAATGTGACATAGGATAGCTCATAGTTCATAGTCTGAGACACCATGACAGAGTCCTCATTGTAACTATTTCATTCCTGGTGAACAGTGAAAACTGTTGCAGAGTTCCATCAACGGAGACTGAAGAGATAGGATCAATGAAGAAAGATCAGACATGAGAATGCTCATCTGAGATATGCATTAGGTAGTAATGTTACCCTATTCATTCTTCTCTGGTTCAGAGATTGTGAAAATATACACAAATCTATATACTGAGTGTGTGTACCCCGTCTTAAAAAATTATTTTATTTATTTACATTTCAAATGTTGTCACTCTTCCAGGTCTACCCTCCACAATACCCCCATCCCATCCTCCTTCCCCTTTGCCTCTAAGAGGGTACTCCCCAACCAACCCACCCACTCCTGTCTCACTTCTCATCCTCTCTCACTGGGGCAACAAGCCTCCACAGAACCAAGTGCTTCCTTTCCCACTGATCCCAGATAAGGTAGTCCTCTGCTATATATGTGGCAGGAGCCATGGATCCACCCATGTATAGTCTTTGGTTGGTGGTTTAGTCTCTGAGAGCTCTGAGGGGTTAGGTTAGTTGATATTATTGTGCTTTCTATGGGGTTGCAATCACTCCAGTTCCTTCAGCCCTTCCATCTTTTCCATTGGGGTCCCTAGGCTCAGTCCAGTGATTGGCTGTGAGTATCTACATATGTCTTAGTCAGGTGCTGGCAGAGCCTCTCAGGGGACAGCCATACCAGGCTCATGTCTTCAAGCAGTACTTCGCATCAGCAATAGTGTCAGGATTTGGTGTCTGTGGATGGGATGGATCCCAAAGTGGGGCTGTCTAAGGATGGCTTTCCTTTAGCCACTGTTCCATTTTTTTCCCCTGCGTTTCCTTCAGACAGGAACAGTGGCCCCTTCCCTTTACTGGGTGTCATGCCTATCTACTGGAGGTGGTCTCTTCAGGTTCTATCTCCCCTCTGTTGGGTATTTTGACTATGGTTATCCCCACTGTGTCCTGGGAGCCTTTTGCATCCCTGGCATCTTGGGTGGCACTCCCCACCCCAACTGCTACATTGAGTGAACAGATTGTGAGCTTCGAAACCAGCATGATGCAGGAAATGCTTTATGATAGGAGGGTTAGCTGAAGGTACAGTTTAGAAAGCACAGCAGGGAAACCTATCAGAGATTCTACTTTGCATTTTTACTGTCCTCACAAACTGCTTATAATGTTTCAGAGCATAGGATGAGCATCAGAATCCAGGTTTCATTAATATTTTGAGGCAAAAAATTAAAAAAAAATCAGATTGCTTAGTTATCATACCAGGCACATGTAGTAACAATAGGAGATAAAAGAGATTGGCCAGGCAACCCAGGGCAGGGACCTTTACAGATTCTTATCCCCAGCTAGAAACTGGACATGTCCTGCATGTTCCACCCTGTCTTGAGACCAGGAATGCCAGAAAAGGAGATCTGGGATTTGCTTTTCCAGCTCTTGTTACCTTTATAGTGTCTTTACATCATGTGGGTGAATACAGCTGCCAGAAACCCATAAGTGAGGATGTGCCTAAAGCTGAGAGGAGGAGCATGGTCACTTTGTGGTTGGGCCATCTGGACTGACCAGCTCAGTCCAGTTTATAGGTCTCAGCCAGCTTCTGCCATAAGCTCTGTAGAAGCCCTCAGACTAGTGGATCAATGGTCTCTTTCTCCAGGGACTCACACAAGCAGTCTAGAAGCTCTATTTTCTTTCTGGTAAGCGCTTGCCTCTGAATGTGTCATAAAAGTCAATTCCAACTCATCCTTCCACTGTTGGTGAATTTTAATCTTCAAATTCATAAGATAGAACCTAGTGGCCGCGGACTCAGAAGTTTGTGTGACTATTAGCTCTTGGTACCCCAACTCTTTAGTTAACCCCCATCCATTAAACTCCAGCATACTCCACCTTTACTGTATCAGTAACACTTCCTAGAAACTTCATATTAAAACACAGGCAGAACATCATAATTTGTCTCTGGTGTAACATTCAAAGGAAAAATCTTGGGTTGCAAACTAGGTTTCAGTCTCCAAGTACTTAAAAGAGAGCAACTACCAGAGCACGTGGGAGACATGCATAAACTTCAAGGTGCTCATGCACGTGTGTCCAAATGCACACATGAGCACACATACACCTCCTCCTAGTGCTGGGAACCAAGCTCAGGAAGCTGCTCATCTCTGAAAATGGGCCTCTGCCCTTAACTGTGCAAGTAAAGTCGGATGATTTAACCAGAGTCTAGGTCTTTCTCCCAGTTTATCCACAGGAACCACTTCCTCTCTTGGTATTCAGTGAGCAGCACCCTGCACAAGCCAAGAGTAAGAAGGCAAGAGAACTAGAAGCCATGTTCAGTGCAGAATAGTGATTATTGGAAAAGTAACTGTGGATTGGAGGCCTGAGCTGAGTCTAGCACTTGCAGAACATATGTGTATTATATTGTTATATAAATAATAAAAAGGTTTACTTTAGTTTCAAAAGCAGGCCCAAGAGAAGATACAATGATTTCTCATACCACTTACTCAGACTCTGATCTTCAACATCCACTTCCAGAGTGGAATGCTTATGAGAATGAGTGAACATCTAAACATTTGCAAACCACAGGCTACATTAGGTTCAGTCTTGGTGGTATGTGTTCCTTGTATAACACACGAACCCAGCATTCATTCCCTGAAGATAACCACTGCTCTACCCATCTGTGCCATATGTTCAGCATTTCCTATCCATAAACCTGCCATCCAGTGATATCTTCCTGTTGCAAATTTCCATTTTCTAGAATATCATATAGCTGTGTCCACTGTACTTGCAGGCTGGATGCAGCCTTTGCAACTTGGGTTACTTCACTTACTAATGTTTCTTAATGATGAACTTATGTTTCATTTGTGTCTTTTCATGACTTGATTGTTTACATAAGGAATATATATAGGGCTGAATAATATTCTATTGTCCAGCATGACAAAGAGCCAAGAACATTAGGTATTTTTAAGTTCAGAGAATTAGGAAGAAATGATTGCTGAGCATAATGCTGTGCTTTGCTATTTCCAAAATCTGCCAAACTGTCTCCAAGGTAGCCATAGCATCTGCAGTCTCAAAGCAAACAATGAATATTCCCAATGCTCCAAATATCTGTGTGTGTACCTGTGCATATGCATGCATGTATGTGTGTGTGTGTGTGTGTGTGTGTGTGTGCTCATATGTGCATGTGGACACACCTGCATGAGCACCTTGAAGTTTATCTGCAGAATTTGGCTGAGACTGAGAATTACTAGCAGAGTATTAACATCTCTTGGTAGCCGTTTTCTTTTTTGCCTTGGTGTCCTTGTGTGGTAGAAGAGAAATGTTTAGTGAGTCAACAGTTCATCGTTCTCTTTCCAGCATCTTAGAAATGCCTTCACTTTCCTAAAATATTCATTATATAGACTTCTTCAAGGAAACATGTGTCACATGAAAACAGGAAAGTCAATCAGCAACTGAAAAATCCTGAAATTGTGCACATCCTAAGATTACTTTTTAATGCATTCTAGATTTTATTGCTAGCCAAGGCTGGCAGAGAGGAGAACCAATAAAGTCAAGAACTGTGAACTGGAATCCATCAAGAGGAAGTTTGCTGAGCTTTGTCCATGACCACATTCTCAAGCCACTATTAACAATAAGGCAAGGCAAGGGAAGGAAGGTAACGAGAATACTTTACCCTAGATTTTCTGCCCTTAGTTTGCTTAATCTTTAAAAAGAAGAGAGTTCAGTATATGCTCTGGAAACTCTCTTGCTTCTAACACACTGTACTGTTGCTCAGGATCAAGGTTTCATTTGTGTTAAAGAAAGCAAAGTGAACAAAAAATATATCCCAACTTTTCTTCAACTCCATGATATTCAGAGAATATTCTAGGCCATCATTTAAGATAAGGTGAGTGAAGAACTTGCCCTTCACACCTACATTAAGGGAATGAGGTCTTTCCTTAACTGTTACAATTTATCAAGATAAGTAATACACTAATGTTACATTTCTTCAAAAATCAGAATTGATGATAATAAAATGTTCATATGTATAAATAAATAAAAGTAGACTATGGTTAGAAACTATTTGATCTGGTAAGTTGATGTCTATTATGTTTGTTCAGTATAATGTAATGCAGTTTCACTTGTATCAGTCACTCATACAATAGACATGTAATTTATATGGGTGGAGTTTGAACTGCAGCCATAGTCTGCAAGGGCAGTGAGATATAATATGGGTTGTAGAAGTAGGAGAATGAAGAAGGCTTGTGCAAGAAACATTAAGATGTGGGAAAATATGAGGGTCTTGTACTACAGGTAGCCAGGACACAGCTACTTGGAATCAAGAATCACTTGGTTGCTTGAAATGGAGAAATACTGATTTCCACTCATTATTTTCTTTTTGCTGAAAGCTAACACTCTGGGCATAGGTATTTCAAGGGAAGAAGAAAGAGTCACAGAAATTAAGTTGGGAAAAAAGAAAAGAGAGAGAAAGACTGAAGAAAAGAAGGAGGGAAGGAAGAAATGGAAGAAGTGGAAACAAGAGAGAGCTAGAGAAATGGAAAGAGGGAGAGGGAAGAAGGGAAGGAGAGAGAGTTGAGAGCATAATAAAGCAAAGAATATATTTGAGACCTTGGACTTTTTGGGAGTGAGGATATCTAGATCTTTGCTCATTTTGATCAGGAGTGTGTTTCACACTCATGTATGAGTGTATAGTCGTAGCAGCATATGTGAAAAGAACATTTGTTATGACAGACAGTTGAAAGGCACCTAGGCTGAAGGTTGACTTGCCACAGGACGAGATTTGGGCACATAAAGAAGTTCAGGAAAAAGGAATACTTTTGGTAGAGTTTTAAGTGTTGTTAGGTACAATTCTGTATCCATTCCTCTGTTGAAGGACATCTGGGTTCTTTCCAGCTTCTGGCTATTATAAATAAGGCTGCTATGAACATAGTAGAACATGTGATCTTATTACATGTTGGAGTATCTTCTGGGTATATGCCCAGGAGTGGTATAGCTGGATCCTCAGGTAGTACTATGTCCAATTTTCTGAGGAACCACCAAACTGATTTCCAGAGCAGTTTTACTAGCTTGCAATCCCACCAGCAATGGAGGTGTGTTCCTCTTTCTCCACATCCTCTTCAGCATCTGCTGTCCCCTGAATTTTTCATCTTAGCCATTTGGACTGGTGTGAGGTGGAATCTCATGGTTATTTTGATTTGCATTTCCCTGATAACTAAGGATGCTGAAAATTTATTTAGGTGCTTCAGAGCCATTTGAGTTTCCACAGTTGAAAATTCCCTGTTTAGCTCTGTACCCCAGTTTTAATAGAGTTATTTGACACTCTGGAGTTTAACTTCTTGAGTTCTTTGTATATATTGAATTCAATAGCCCTCTATTGGATGCAGGATTGGTAAAGATCTTTTCCCAATCTGTTGGGTGCCATTTTGTCCTATTGACAGTGTCCTTTGCCTTACAGAAGCTTTGTAGTTTTATGAAGTCCCATTTGTCGATTCTTGTTCTTAGAGCGTAAGTCATTGGTGTTCTATTCAGGAAAATTTCCCCTTTGCCCATGTGTTCAAGGTTCTTCCCCACCTTCTCCTCTATAAACTTCAGTGTATCTGGTCTTATGTGGAGGTCCTTGATTCACTTGGATTTGAGCTTTGTACAAGGAGATAAGAATGGGTCGATTTGCATTTTTCTGCATGCTGACCTCCAGTTGATCTAGCACCATTTGTTAAAAATGCTGTCTTTTGGCCTGGTGGAGGGACCCCGCGCAGGGAGGGAGCCTGCCAGCTTCCCTTCCGCGACCTCTGTTCCCGCGGACTGCGCTGGAGAGACCGGTACCCAGGCTCTCCCCCCGATATAACATCACTTGGGACACGGCCGGTTGGGGCTTCCGTCTGTGCCCGAGGGCGGGTCGGCGCTGTGGTCGTCTGGGTGCCAGATCGGCGGGCCATCGTGACCACAGGGTGTGCGGCGCCACGGAGACTGCCCTCCGCCATCTTTGCTCCAGTGACCAGGTAGTTGGGACCGCCAGGCTCAGAGACAGACAGGCATAATATCGCTTCGGTTTCAGGCAGCTTGTGTGTAACCTGCTCCCAGGTGCTGGGCTGATCTGCAGTAACCAGCGCGCCAGTGCCGCGGTGGGACCTTCTGCCTGGTGGAGGGACCCCGCGCAGGGAGGGAGCCTGCCAGCTTCCCTTCCGCGACCTCTGTTCCCGCGGACTGCGCTGGAGAGACCGGTACCCAGGCTCTCCCCCCGATATAACATCACTTGGGACACGGCCTGTTGGGGCTTCCTTCTGTGCCCGAGGGCGGGTTGGCGCTGTGGTCGTCTGGGTGCCAGATCGGCGGGCCATCGTGACCACAGGGCGAGCAGCACCACGGAGAGTGCCCTCCGCCATCTTTGCTCCAGTGACCAGGTAGTTGGGACCACCAGGCTCAGAGACAGACAGGCATAATATCGCTTCGGGTTCAGGCAGCTTGTGTGTAACCTGCTCCCAGGTGCTGGGCTGATCTGCAGTGACCAGCGCGCCAGATCTGCTGTGGGACTTCTGCCTGGCAGAGGGACGCCCCCTCCCCCCCCCAGGAGAGATCACACACCCCTGCACAGGGCAGGAGCCTGCCAGCCTCCCTTTGGCGACCTCTGCTCCAGGAATCCACTAGGCTGAGCCTTTAGATGTGCAAGGCCTCCCCAATATAAGATCACTTGGGGCAAAGCACATTAGGGCTCCAAAGTCACTCAGGAGCAGGCAGGCCCCAGAAATCGGTGCCAGGGGAATCCTGGTAATCCAGGGGGGGCAGAAATAGCTTTGCAGGCTCACAGGAGGTCCAACCAACAGCCAGTGGCAGCAGGACCAACTAACACCAGAGGTATCCAGATGGCAAAAGGCAAACGTAGGAATGTTACTAACAGTAATCAAAGTAATGTGGGACCATCCGAACCCAACTCTCCAACAGCAGCAAGTCCTGGATACCCCACCACACCCGAAAGACAAGATCTGGATTTAAAATCACTTCTCATGATGCTATTAGAGGATCACAAGAAGGACACAAATAAATCTCATAAAGAGTTACAGGAGACCATGAATCAACGGTTAGAAGCCCTTACAAAGGAAACACAAAAATCGCTTAGAGAAATGCGGGAGAACATGGATCAAAAGATGGAGGCGCACAAGGAGACAACACAAAAATCGCTTAACGAGATGAATCAACGGGTAGATGCACTCACAAAGGAATCACAAAATTTGCATAAAGAAATGCAGAAGAATATGGGTCAACAGACGGATGCCCATAAGGAGGCAACACAAAAATTGCTTAAAGAAATGAATCAACGGTTAGATGCCCTTACAAAGGAAACACGAGAACTGCTTAAAGAAATGCAGGAGACGATGGATCAACAGATGGAATCCCATGAGGAGGAAACACAAAAATCGCTCAGAGAAATGCAGGAGAACGTGGGTCATCAGGAAGAAATCCTGAAAGAGGTAATGCAAAAATACCTTAAAGAAACACAGGAAAATACAAACAAACAAGTGAAGGATCTCAGCAAATCCATCCAGGAACTAAAAAAGGAAGTAGAAACAACTAAGAAATCACAAAGGGAGACAACTTTGGAGATAGAAAACCTTGGGAAGAAATCAGGAGTCATAGATGCAAACATCAACAATAGAATACAAGAGATGGAAGAAAGAATCTCAGGTGCTGAAGATTCCATAGAAAGCATCGACTCAACAGTCAAAGAAAATGCAAAATGCAAAAAACGCGTAACCCAAAACATCCAGGAAATCCAGGACACAATGAGAAGACCAAACCTAAGGATTATAGGTATAGATGAGAGTGAAGATTTGCAACTTAAAGGGCCAGTAAACATCTTCAACAAAATTATGGAGGAAAACTTCCCTAACTTAAAGAGAGAGATGCCGATGAACATACAAGAAGCCTACAGAACTCCAAACAGACTCGACCAGAACAGAAATACCTCCCGTCACATAATAATCAAAACACCGAATGTTCTAAACAAAGAAAGAATACTAAATGCAGTAAGAGAAAAGGGCCAAGTAACATACAAAGGAAGACCTATCCGAATCACATCAGACTTCTCACCAGAGACTATGAAAGCCAGAAGATCCTGGGCAGATCTCATGCAGACACTAAGACAGCACAAATGCCAGCCTAGACTACTATACCCAGCAAAACTCTCAATCACCATAGATGGAGAGACCAAGATATTCCATGATAAAACCAAATTTTCACAATATCTTTCCACAAATCCAGCCCTGCAACGGATAATAGGTGGAAACCTCCAATACAGGGAGAGAAACAACACCCTGGAAAAAATGAGATAATAACCTTCTTGAATCAAACCCAAAAGTAGATAACCACTCAAACATAAAGATAGCGTCAAGAATGGCAGATGGCAATAATCACTATGCCTTAATCTCTCTTAATATCAATGGTCTCAATTCCCCAATTAAAAGACATAGACTAGCAGACTGGATACGTAAACAGGACCCAGCATTTTGCTGCATGCAGGAAACGCACCTCAGTGTCAAAGACAAACACTACCTCAGAGTAAAAGGCTGGAAAACAATTTTACAAGCAAATGGCCCCAAGAAACGAGGTGGAGTAGCCATCCTAATATCGGATAAAATTGATTTTCAACCCAAAGTCATCAAAAAAGACACAGAAGGACACTACATACTGATCAAGGGAAAAATCCACCATCAAGAACTCTCAATCCTGAATATCTATGCTCCAAATGCAAGGGCACCCTCATTCGTAAAAGAAACTTTACTAAAACTCAAAGCACACATCGCACCGCACACAATAATAGTGGGTGACTTCAACACCCCGCTCTCTGAAATGGATCGTTCAGGAAAGCAGAAACTAAACAGGGACACAGTGAATCTAATTGAAGCCTTGGACCAAATGGAACTAACTGATATATATAGAACATTTCATCCTAGAGCTAAAGAATACACCTTCTTCTCAGCTCCTCATGGTACCTTCTCCAAAATTGACCATATAATTGGTCACAAATCAGACCTCAACAGATACAAGAAGATAGAAATAATCCCATGCCTCTTATCAGATCACTATGGAATAAGGGTGGTCTTCAATGGCAACAAAAACAAAAGAAAACCCACGTACACATGGAGGCTGAACAATGCTCTACTCAATGATAACTTGGTCAAGGTGGAAATAAAGAAAGAAATCAAAGACTTTTTGAAAGTTAATGAAAATGAAGGCACAACATACCCTAACTTATGGGACACAATGAAAGCAGTGCTAAGAGGAAAATTCATAGCCCTGAGTGCCGCCAAAAAGAAACGGGAGACAGCATACACTAACAGCTTAATGGCACACCTGAAAGCCCTGGAACAAAAAGAAGCAAATACACCAAAGAGGAGTAGAAGGCAGGAAATCATCAAACTCAGGGCTGAAATCAATCAAGTAGAAACAAATAAAACCATACAAAGAATCAACAAAACGAGGAGTTGGTTCTTTGAGAAAATCAACAAGATAGATAAGCCCTTAGCCAGACTAACCAGAGGGCACAGAGATAGTATCCAAATTAATAAAATCAGAAACGAAAAGGGAGAGATAACAACAGAAACTGAGGAAATTCAAAAAATCATCAGATCCTACTACAAAAACCTGTATTCAACACAACTAGAAAATCTTGAGGAAATGGACAATTTCCTTGACAGATACCAAGTACCAAAATTAAATCAGGATCAAATAGACCATCTAAACCGTCCTATAACCCCTGAAGAAATAGAAGTTGTCATTGGAAGTCTTCCAACCAAAAAAAGCACAGGTCCAGATGGTTTTAGTGCAGAATTCTATCAGACCTTCAAAGAAGACCTAACACCAATACTCTTCAAACTGTTCCACAAAATAGAAACAGAAGGAACACTACCCAACTCGTTCTATGAAGCCACAATTACACTAATACCAAAAGCACACAAAGATCCGACAAAGAAAGAGAATCTCAGGCCAATCTCTCTTATGAATATCGATGCAAAAATACTCAATAAAATTCTTGCCAACCGAATCCAAGAACACATCAAAACGATCATTCACCACGATCAAGTAGGCTTCATCCCAGGGATGCAGGGATGGTTCAATATAAGGAAATCCATCAATGTAATCCACTACATAAACAATCTCAAAGAAAAAAACCACATGGTCATCTCATTAGATGCTGAGAAAGCATTTGACAAAATTCAGCATCCTTTCATGCTAAAGGTCTTGGAAAGATCAGGAATTCAAGGCCCATATCTAAACATAGTAAAAGCAATTTACAGCAAACCAGTAGCCAGCATCAATCTAAACGGAGAGAAACTTGAAGCAATCCCACTAAAATCAGGGACTAGACAAGGCTGCCCTCTCTCTCCATATCTTTTCAATATAGTACTTGAAGTTCTAGCTAGAGCAATTAGACAAGAAAAAGAGGTCAAAGGGATACAAATTGGAAAGGAAGAAGTCAAACTATCACTATTTGCAGACGATATGATAGTATACATAAGCGACCCAAAGAACTCCACCAGAGAACTCCTACAGCTGATAAACGACTTCAGCAAAGTGGCCGGATATAAAATCAACTCAAGCAAGTCAGAAGCCTTCCTATACTCAAAGGATAAGCAGGCTGAGAAAGAAGTAAGAGAAATAATACCCTTTACGATAGCCACAAACCATATTAAGTATCTTGGCGTGACGCTAACCAAACAAGTGAAAGATCTGTATGACAAGAACTTCAAGTCTCTGAAGAAAGAAATTGAAGAAGACCTCGGAAGATGGAAAAATCTGCCATGCTCATGGATTGGCAGGATTAATATAGTAAAAATGAGCATCTTACCAAAAGTAATACACAGATTCAATGCAATCCCCATCAAAATCCCAACTCAATTCTTCATAGAGTTAGAAAGAGCAATTCAAAAATTCATCTGGAATAACAGAAAACCCAGAATAGCTAAAACTATTCTCAAGAGTAAAAGAACCTCTGGGGGAATCAGTATCCCGGACCTCAAGCTGTACTACAGAGCAATAGTGTTAAAAACTGCATGGTATTGGTACAGTAACAGACATGTAGATCAATGGAACAGAATTGAAGACCCAGAAATGAATCCACACTCCTATGGTCACTTGATCTTTGACAAAGGAGCTAAAACCATCCAGTGGAAAAAAGATAGCCTTTTCAACAAATGGTGCTGGCTCAGCTGGAGGTCAACATGCAGAAGAATGCAAATTGACCCATCCTTATCTCCTTGCACTAAGCTCAATTCTAAGTGGATCAAAGATCTCCACATAAAACCAGACACACTGAAACTAATAGAAGGGAAACTAGGGAAGAACCTTGAACATATGGGCACAGGGGAGAATTTCCTGAACAGAACTCCAATAGCTTATGCTCTAAGATCAAGAATAGACAAATGGGACCTCATTAAATTACAAAGTTTTTGCAAGGCAAAAGACACCGTCAAAAAGACAAAGCGGCAACCAACTAACTGGGAAATGATCTTTACCAACCTTACATCCGACAGAGGGCTAATATCCAAGATATACAAAGAACTCAAGAAGTTAAACTCCAGAGAGGCAAGTAACCCTATTAAAAAATGGGGTACAGAGCTACACAAAGAGTTCTCACCTGAAGAATATCTAATGGCTGAGAAGCACCTAAAGAGATGTTCATCATCCTTAGTCATTAGGGAAATGCAAATCAAAACAACCCTGAGATTCCATCTCACACCAGTCAGGATGGCTAAGATCAAAAACACAGGAGACAGCAGTTGTTGGCGAGGATGTGGAGAAAGAGGAACACTCCTCCACTGCTGGTGGAATTGCAGGCTGGTACAACCACTCTGGAAAGCAGTCTGGCGGCTCCTCAGAAAACTGGGCATGACACTTCCGGAGGATCCGGCTATACCACTCCTGGGCATATACCCAGAGACTTTACCTGCATGCAATAAGGACACATGCTCCACTATATTCATAGCAGCCTTATTTATAATAGCCAGAAGCTGGAAAGAACCCAGATGTCCCTCAACGGAGGAATGGATTCAGAAGATGTGGTATATTTACACAATGGAATACTACTCTGCAATTAAAAACAATGAATTCACGAAATTCCTAGGCAAATGGTCAGAACTTGAAAATATCATCCTTAGTGAGGTAACCCAATCACAAAAGATCACACATGGTATGAAGTCACTGATAAGGGGATATTGACCCAGAATCTCAGAATACCCTAGACACAATCAGCATATCAATAGATTTCTAAAAAGATGGAAGGAGAGACCCCTGGTCCTGGAAAGACTGGATGTAGGGGAACGCCAGGACAGAGTAATGAGAGGGGGTTGAACGGAGAAAAGAGGGAGGGAAGGGGGCTTATGGGACTTTCGGGGAGGGAGGAAACGGGAAAGGGGAAGTGATTTGGAATGTAAATTAAAAAAATAAAATAAAATTAAATTAAAAAAAAAAAAATGCTGTCTTTTTCCCACTGGATGTTTTTAGCTCCTTTGTCAAATATCAAACGACCACAGGTGTGTGGGTTCCTATTTGAGTCTTCAACTCTATTCCATTGATCTTCCTGCCTGTCTCAGTACCAATACCATGCAGTTTTTATCACTATTGCTCTGTAGTAGAGCTTGAGGTAAGGGATGGTGATTCCCCCAGGAGATCTTTTGTTTTGGAGAATAGTTTTCGATATCCTGGGTTTTTTGTTATTCCAAATGAATTTGAGAATTGCTCTTTCTAGCTCTACGAAGAATTGGTTCGGAATTTTAATGGGGAATGCATTGAATCTGTAGATTGCTTTCAGCAAGATGGCCATTTTTACTGTATTGATCCTTCCAATCATGAACATGGGAGACCCTTCCATCTTCTGAGATCTTCTACGATGTCTTTCTTCAGAGGCTTGAAGTTCTTGTCATACAGAACTTTCACTTGCTTGTTTAGGGTCATGCCAAGGTATGTAGTATTATTTGTGACTATTGTGAAGGGTCTCATTTCCCTAATTTCTTTCTCAGCTTGTTTATCCTTTGAGTAGAGGAAGACTACTGATTTGTTTGAGTTAATTTTATATCCAGCCACTTTGCTGAAGTTGTTTATCAACTGTAGGAGTTCTCTGGTGGAATTTTTGGGGTCACTTAAGTATATGATCATATCATCTGCAAATAGTGATGCTTTGACTTTTTCCCTTTCAATTTGTATACCTTTGACGTCTTTTGTTTTCTAATTGCTCTGGCTAGGACTTCTAGTACTATATTGAATAGGTAGGGACAGAGTGGACAGCCTTGTCTGGTCCCCGATTTTAGTGGGATTGCTTCAAGTTTCCCTCCATTTAGCTTGGTGTTAATTACTCGTTTACAGTATATTGCTTTCACTATGTTTAGGTATGGGCCCTGAATTCCTGATCTCTCCAATACTTTTATCATGAAGGGATGCTGAATTTTGTCAAAACCTTTTTCAGTATCTAATGAAATGACCATGTGGATTTTTTCATTGAGTTTGCTAATGTAGTAGATTACATTGATGGATTTCTGTATATTGAACCATCCCTGTATTCCTGGGATGAAGCCTACTTGATCATGGTGAATTATTGTTTTGATGCATTCTTGGATTCCACTGGCCAGAATTTTGTTGAGAATTTTTGCATCAATGTTCATAAGGGAAATTGATCTGAAGTTCTCTTTCCTTGTTTGGTCTTCGTTTGATATAGGTATAAGCATTATTGTGGCGTCATAGAATGAATTGGGCAGTGTTCCTTGAGTTTCTATTTTACGGAATAGTTTGAAGAGTATTGGTATTATCTCTTCTTTGAAGATCTGATAGAATTCCCCACTAAACCCATCTGGTCCTGGGCTTTTTGTTGTTGTTTTTGTTGGGAGACAATTAACAACTGCTTCTATTTCCTCAGGACTTATGGGACTATTTAGATGGTTTATCTCATCCTGCTTTAACATTGACACCTGTGTATCTAGAAAATTGTCCATTTTGTCCAGATTTTTCAATTTTGTTGAGTATAAGATCTTGTAGTAGGATCTGATTATTTTTTGAATTTCTACAGTTTCTGTTGTTATCTCTCCCTTTTCATTTCTTATTTTATTAATTTGGGTAGTACCTCTGACCCCTCTGGTTAGTCTGGCTAAGGGTTTGTCTATCTTGTTGATTTTCTCAAAGAACCATCTTCTGGTTTTGTTAATTCTTTGTTTCTTTTTGTTTCTATTTGGTTGATTTCAGCCCTGAGTTTAATTATTTCCTGCCGTCTGCTCCTCTTTGCTCCAGAGCTTTCAGGTGTGTTGTCAAGCTGCCAGTGTAAGCGCTCTCCAATTTCCTTTTGGCACTTTGAGCTATGAGTTTTCCTCTTAGCATGGCTTTCATTGTGTCCCATAAGTTTTGGTATGATGCATCCTCATTTTCATTAAATTATAAAAAGTCTTTGATTTCTTTATTTCTTCCTTGATCAAGCTATCATTGAGTAGAGCATTGTTCAGCATCCTTGTGTATGTGTGTTTTCTGTTGCTTTGTTTGAACTCAAGACCAGTCTTAGTCCATGGTGATCTGATAGGGTGCATGGAATTATTTCAGTATTCCTGTATCTGTTGAGGCCTGTTTTGTGACCAATTATGTGGTCAATTTTGGAGAAGGTACCATGAGGTGCTGAGAAGAAGGTATATTCTTTTGCTTGAGGATGGAATGTTCTATAAATAACTGTTAGATTCATTTGGTCCATAACTTTAGCTAGCTTCCCCTTGTCTCTGCTTAGTTTCTGTTTCCATGATTTGTCCATTATTGAGAGTGGGGTGTTGAAGTCTCCCACTATGATTGTGTGGGGTGCAATGTGCGCTGTGAGCTTCAGTAAAGTTTCTTTTATGAATGTGGGTGCCCTTGCATTTGTAGCATAGATGTTCAGAATTGAGAGTTCATCACAGTAGATTTTTCCTTTGATAAGTATGAAGTGTCCAGCCTTATCTTTTTTTGATAACTTTCAGTTGAAAGTCGATTTTATCCAATATAAGTATGGCCATTCCAGCTTGTTCCTTGGGACCATTTGCTTGGAAAATTGTTTTCCAACCTTTGACTCTGAGGAAATGAGTGTCTTTGTCACTGAGGTGGGTGTCTTGTATGCAGCAAAATGTTGGGTCCTGTTTACATATCCAGTCTGTTAGTCTATGTCTTTTTATTGAGGAATTTAGACCATTGATGTTAAGAGATATTAAGGAAAGGTGATTGTTGCTTCCTGTTATTTTCATTGCTAAAGTTGGAATTATGTTTGTGTGGTTATCTTCTTTTCAGTTTGTTGAAAGAAGATTACTTTTTTGCTCTTTCTAGGATGTAGTTTCCCACCTTGTGTTGGTATTTTCCACCCATTATCCTTTGAAGCACTGGGAAAGATATTGTATAAATTTGGTTCTGTCATGGAATATCTTGGTTTCTCCATCTATGGTAATTGACAGTTTTGCTGGGTATAGTAGCCTGGGCTGACATTTATGTTCCCTTAGGGTCTGTATGACATCTGCCCAGGATCTTCTATCCTTCATAGTTTCCGGTGAGAAGTTTGGTGTAATTCTGATAGGTCTGCCTTTATATGTTACTTGACCTTTTTCCCTTACTGCTTTTAATATTCTTTCTTTGTTTAGTGCATTTGGTGTTTTGATTATTGTGTTAGGAGTTTCTATTCTGGTCCAGTCTGTTTGGAGTTCTGTAGGCTTCTTGTATGTTCATAGGCATCTCTTTCTTTAGGTTAGGGAAGTTTTCTTCTATATTTTTGTTGAAAATATTTACTGGCCCTTTAAGTTGTAAATTTTTGCTCTTTTCTATCCCTATGATCCTTAAGTTTGGACTTCTCATTGTGTCCTGGATTTCCTGGATGTTTTGAGTTACAAGTTTTTTGCATTTTGCATTTTCTTTGACTGTTGAGTCAATGTTTTCTATAGTGTCTTCAGCACCTGAGATTCTTTCTTCTATCTCTTGTATTCTGTTGTTGATGCTTGGATCTATGACCTGAATTCTTTACAAGGTTTTCTATCTCCAGAGTTGTCTCACTTTGTGATTTCTTTATTGTTTCTACTTCCATTTTTAGATCCTGGATAGTTATGTTCAGTTCCTTCACTTGTTTGTTTGTGTTTTCCTGAAATTCTTTAAGTGATTTTTGTGTTTCCTCTTTAATGATTTCTACCTGTTGACCCATGTTTTCCTGTGTTTCTTTAAGGGATTTTTGTGTTTCCTCTTTAAGGGCTTCTACCTGTTGACCCAAGGTCTCCTGTAATTCCCTAAGGGATTTGCTGTCGTGGAAGAACAAGGTTTTTATGGTGCCATGTTGCCTTGGTTTCTGTTGGTAATGATCTTGTGTTTGGCTTTTGCCATCTAGTTTTCTCTGGTTTTAGCTGGTCTTGCTGTCTCTGATTTTGGTTTATCTGTCCTGTAAGCCTGTGTATATGTACTCCTGGGATTCCTGTTCTCTCTGTGCACACAGGTATGTAGGCTCTTCTGGGAGACCAGCTCTTCTGTGCTCCCGGGCCTCTTCGCACTCCAAATGGCCTAAGTGTGGCTAGTTCTCTAGGAAGTATCAGGAGATGGTGTCTTCCCTGTGGCAGATCTGGCAAGATTCTGCCACAGCAGAAAGAGCAAATGCCCTGAGTGCAGCTTGTTCTCTAGGAAGCATCAGGAGATGCAATCTTCACTGAAGCAGACCTGGCAAGGTTCTGCCACAGCAGAAAGGGATTTCAGAGGTGGGAGAGGGAGAAGGATGGGAAGGGGTTGCTATTTGGAAGGGCGGGGCTTTTGGTTTTGCTGGATAGTGAGTCCTGCTGGACCCCTGGCAGCAGCTCTGGCCCTTGAGAGGTGGGGGGAAGGGTTCTTACCACGTGCCTGGAATGACTGATTCTCTAGGAAGTATCAGGAGATGGAATCTTCACCGTGGCAGACCTGGCAAGGTTCTGCCACAGCAGAGAGGGCCGGTGGTGGTGGGAAGGGGAGCTGGAAACATTCTTATAAGTGTGAACTCCTGCTCTGCTTCTTAATGAAATGGTGTTCAGAGGTTTGTAACTGACCTAGAAAAATTAGCCAAAGAATTTCTGTAAGTATGCAGAAAAACAAGCTGTCTCTAGTTTGCTCTGAACCAACAAGAGAAATTATTCACATAAACAGTGAATCAGAATCAAGAGATTGATGTACTCACCTCTGTGCATCAGATGTTGAGTTCAGTCGATATTGACTGTGATGAGTGAGAATCATTCTCACAGGATGAAAACAAAATGCATCAAGTACAGTCATTTTTCAAACTGCACACTGGCTTCTAGAGATGTAGGGTTTCTGGAATTGACTTGAAAGGAACGGTGCTGAATCTTTCAGGAGGTGGAAGGTAATGCCTGTAGACAGTAGAAATAAACGAGAACATCAGGAATCCTTCTGGTTTGGCAGAATGGAGCCCAGTAGCAAGTATACTGAATATATCTAATAATAAACAACCTCTTGAAAATGTAAGCAAAAATCCATAGTCTCTCCTCCCCTGAACTTGCCCGTTACTGCTTGCAATGCTGTATAGCACACATGTTCATGCTTTCTGTCTGTGGTCTACATTACTTTGGTCTTTCCAGTACTTCTCTTTCTTGCTTTCTTGACTGTTCTTCCCTCCTCTCCGTGTCTCTCCTCATCTTTAATCTGTAAAATGTTGTTTATTGTATTTCTTTTTCTGGAGTTTTCAAAAATCTCCCATTAGCATATCATTGATAACATCTTTTAAAATTTAGAATATTTTGGTTTATAGAAGGAATGAAAGATAACCTCACCCACATCTTCTTTAATTAACCAGAGCATCATTTCAGTTGTACATAGGGACCAACTTTAAGAAAGAAAATACATTTTGTCAACAATAGCAGCTTTCCACCTTTTGCATTGCTCCTATTTTTTAGTACAAGTTCAAGAAGTTTTAAACAAAAGATTTGTAAATTAAAGGATAATGATCCTTTGAAATTTAGAATGTGAATTGGTTGCAATACTGAGTTTTCAGGCTTTCTAGATTTCCCTGGAAAGTAGAGTCCCTTTATTTAAAGCTGTTACTATTTTAAAAACACATGCTGTTTCCATGAAAGTCAGATATTGTTTTAAAATGTTCTTGAAGAAACAAAACTTCTATTCTTCTTAAGTCTTCGCTTGGCTCCACAGGAAACATTCTACTTAGTCCATTCAGAAACTGTAGAGACCTGGCTTAGGACATAACACTAATTTTATGAAATGATTGGGCCAGGGAAGTTTCCACAGACTTCTTGCGATCACTTGTAAAAATCAGCCTAATAGTGATTTACAATAATTGCCTGTCTTATGTTTGTGCCATAGTCACCTGCATAATCCATCAATTGCCCCAACAATGTTCGAAGAATGAAGGGTTGGCTTTTAGCTTTTGCTGCTCCATGCTCTCTAGCAGGAAAGAGAAGGGACTCAGGGACATGATGGCTGGCATCTCATTAGAAGGCACGAGCATGATTCTGAGAAAGTTTATTAACCTGAAGAGGCAGGAAGGAGTGATTGATCAATGGTAAAGTCTTCACTTCGTTTCCATTGACAGACTGAATGGAGTGTTCTTTGCTATGGACGTCATTTCATACATCACGGCTTCCTCAGTTTCTCCTCATGAGACCCCAGTAGGATGTCTTCCACTGCAGCGGTAACTCTAAATATCTCCAAACCTTGGCAAATATTTACCAGAAGGCAAAATTTCCTTAATTAAGATGAACTGTGTAAGATATTATGGTATGAACATGGCTTTGCTCCTTAGGGCTCATTGTGACTAAAGAACAGCATGTATCTGAAAGAGAGGATTCTGGGCAGAATTCTAGACATAGTTCATACAGATGGAACAGTGAGCTAAGGAGTGGGAAAGCATAGTAGATATCAGAGAGGATGGTGGGATATGATCCTCTGGGACCCAAAAGAACATGAGAAGATGTTGTTTCTGAGTTTCTGTAGAACAGAAAGATGTTAGAGAATTTTCAGCAAAGAAGTGAAAGGATTTGACTGACATATTTTCCCAGGAACAGTCTTGCTGTCGATGGAATCAGGAAGCCCTACCAGGAGATTTTTGCTGCTGTTGAGGTAGAGTGGTTAGGAGGGGGTTTGGACCCAACTGGCACCAGTGAAGGAGTGAGACTGGCTCTGATATAAGCTTGAAGGAAGAGATAGCTATTGCCTATTCTTGTAGATTTTGAAAAGTATACTCATATCTGAGAACTTCTTAGGAACTCTGCCTGTAATGGATGTTACAAATTTTCTATCTTTTCCCTACACCAAGGTTTGAAATCCCACCTTCCAACTGCCTAAAAACACATAAAATGAAAATGTAGGAGCAAGACACTAACCTTGTATAGCTGGAGGACAGAAAAAGGAGCAAAGAGTGAAGAAGCAGTTTAGTAAGTTATTTGCAACATCTAGGAGAAGTAGTTGGAAGACAAAAAATGATAGCATCTCTGAACATTGCATTTATTTTATTTTATTTTATTTTTTTTACCTCAAAGCTATACCAGTCACTATAATTTCGGTCTAATTACACTTAAGAAATTACTCTTCTTATTTCTAAGGCTTAATCATTTAAAGATTTAGATGTATTTATTTTATGTTTATGAGTATTTTTCCTACACATATGTATGTGCACCACATGGTCAGAAGAGGGTACTGGATCTGGCAGTGGAGTTATGAGTGGATGTGAGCTGCCATGTGGAGCTGGTAACTAAATTCAGGTCCTTTGCAAGACCAACAAGTGCTTGTAACTGCTGAATCATCTTTTCAGCCCAGGTTTAGATTTTCTTTTAATCATAGCCCAAGTAGCAACAAATGGACTGTACTTCTAGTGTAAGCAAAATTCCAATTAAAGATAAAGTCAGATAAAAAAAATGTAGGAAAAACTTGTCTATATTATGGTCTACATCTTAAAATGGTCTTGGGTCTGCTTGTATTCCTCCATCCAGTATAACCCCAGACTGCTGATCACTCTAGGATTTCTTTCTATTTATCTACTTAATAGACATCACAAGGAACTAACAAAAGTAAGCCTTGTTGTTTTATTCCTTTATCTACTTAACAGAAGCCCTATCCTGTTAGCTACAGTGGTTTTATATTACTTTATATTGAAACTGGAATCTATGGAATCTTTGGTTCTACACCATACCCGATAATTAAGCCCTCATGTGTGTGAAAAATATTTATTTTATGATGTAGATAATACAGTAAAATCTTCAGAAAGACACAACAATATCTAAGCATTAAAGAAAATTTGGTGTCACAAGTATCTGAACTTTCATTTCTAGACATTTCCTTTGTTTGTTATAGTAGAAAAGGTACCCTTCAGACCATTCTTATGTCTCTGACCTTATCTGCCTCAGCTCACTGTGGGTCACACAGGAGATTGCAAGGTTAAGTACTGATGCTTTGAGAATGCCTGGCATGCATATATTAGTATTTCAAGTCAAATTCTTCTCCTTCCTGAAAAAGCAATTCCTTGTTTTACATGAGGCTTATGAGTCCATCCTTATAACCTGCACGGACTTCTGTAGTTTCCTATTTCCTCCGAACATCATGGCTGCTCTCGATCTACCCAGAAAGCCCACACTTTAGAGACAGTAAAGATATCTCCAGTCTCAAAGAGCACTCTGTTCATACTAAGGTCTCTCCCTCTGACAAAGTTAGGAGCTCCTGCCTTTAAAGATGCTGACAACAGATAGAAATTACCTTGGGGATATTCAGTAGCACATGCTACTTGGGGCGTAGTTATCATATTGCCATTGTAATGTCAATACTGGAATCTTCTATTTTATCAGGTCACAGAGATAAAGCACATTTAGAAATTTCAGGAAGTATTTGCTACAGGCCTCAGGCATCAAAATGCTGAAGAAATCCCAGTCACATTATAATGGTTAAATTTATGCTACCTTTAAAATTAACAGGAGCATTTTTTTTGGGGGGGGAGGTAATTTCTTTATAAGAAATTACTAAGGATAAGATTTAAGAGTATTAATAATTTTCTTTTTTAAGTACTTTTCTACTGGTAAAATAACAGTATTGCGTTCTTCCTTAATGACTTATTGATAACTATAAATGAGAGCATTTTCTCACCTCTCTTCAGAGAAGCTTCTCTTTGAAGTAGATGAAGTTAATGTAGAGCCATCAGGATAGTCAGAGTGTAAAAGTAATTGACTGTGGATTGCTCAGATCTAAATGGGGGCATTCTTTTATTTTTTTTCTATATATTTTTTTATTTATATTCCCAATAATTCCCCCTTTCCTGGTTCCTCCCTCTCCGAAAGTCCCATAAGCCCTCTTCCCTCCCCCTGTTCCCCATTCAACCCCCTCTCGCTTCTCTGTCCTGGTATTCCCCTACATCCAGTCTTTCCAGGACCAGGGGTCTCTCCTTCCATCTTCTTGGAAATCTATTGATAAGTGAATTGTGTCTTGGGTATTCCGAGATTCTGGGTTAATATCCCCTTATCAGTGACTGCATACCATGTGTGTTCTTTTGTGATTGGGTTACCTCACTAAGGATGACATTTTCCAGTTCTACATTCCTCTCCTGAAAGACTCAGGAATTTTCAAAGAGAGTGTGGAAAGGTTGCAAGAGCGAGAGGTAGTTGGCAACATCAAGAAAACAGTGTTTCTTGGATACAAAGGTTCCTGTGCAGAGATGAATTCATTCTCCTCACAGCGCAAACAGGACATTCCCAGACTCCAGACTGACAAAATCCCAGCATGAAGCAGGAAAGGTGGTCATGAAATCACTGCTCACTGGAGAGCTATTAGCATTTGATGGCTGCTAAGAAGGGAAGAATCTACTTGCTTTAATGATGGGACACCCAGTATTTTGACCACACACCAGGGTAAGCTTCCCACCTAAGACTTGCTAGGCAACACAAACCAGACTCAATGGGGAAAGAGGGGAAAAATGTAAAGAAGATGAAATCTCAAAGTAGTGTGAAAGGAATGGGAAGGGGTTGAGAGAGTCTTAATGGAAAGCGTTGAAGGAAATGGGATTCAAACGCAGTATATGAAATTTACAAAGAATTAATAAAACATTGGAAGAAATTTTTAGTGTCATAATTCTAAAATACTGCTTTATATCAGAGGGAAATTCAGTGTTTTAATGTCCACATAGCATTGATGACTGCAGTATTAAAAAGAATCAATGTGCACTGGAGAGTTAATTCATAAACTTTTATCAAATGTGTAGAGCTTCTAGTAAATTTCTCTTAAGAACAGAGGTTTAATTATAATTTTAACTCCTTAAGGCTATACTTGTAGTAAGCTTATGTATAACTATCAGTTATAATGCCTCCTTATGTTTTAATACTTGGCAGACTTTAGGAGGTCCTACACTGACCAGAAGATATTATGTGCCAAAGAGCTACTGTTTTAGCTAAGACAAGATCTTGTCTGTGCTTAAGAAGACGATGAATGACAGAAATGACAGAGATCAGACTTTGTGCTGCAAGTGTTGTGAGATATTAAAAAATAAAAGGACAGTAGTTTCTAATGCCAAACACATATAGTACATGCTTTGACCTAGTTTATAATTTCTATTTATTATATCTACTGATACAGCATTTCGGTATACAGTTTAATTTCACACAGAAAATTCTTTTTGCTTTACAAAATAGTATTTCTCAATGGAAAAAATTACAGTGTAGGTCCAAAACAGCTCAATTCAAGTGTTTTCCTGCAAAATAAAAGTGGGGGGGATTTGGTATGGGCTGTAGACTGAGATATAGCAATACTCTAAATAGCCAATTCCAATCTGCAGTTTGTCAAAGCTAAGGAGACATTTTAATCAAAACCTGTCTCACTTTTTCCAAGATTTTTTTTCCCATTCAATGCATCATTTTTAGAAAGTGGAGATGTAAATTGTCATTAATTTTTATTATCAGGGAAAAATGTTTGAAGTCTTCCAAACATCTGAGTTCTAACTACTAAGGTTTATTATTTGTCCTACTCATGGACAATAATAGAAGTTGGTGCCATTGCTTATCTTACATGGGTTGTATTTCTGCCATTGACTTAGCTACTTGCAATATCTACTCTCAAAACTATGTATGTTTCCCACCAACCAACTAACCAAACAACCAACTAACCAACCAACCAACCAACCAATCAACCAATTAATCAATCACTACTAAAATATAAGCAGTGCTAGCCAGTTCTTGACTATAGCAGATGAACCAGAAATTTCCATGCCACATGCAAATGTACATTTCAGTACTGCCATGCAAAGAGCATACATTTCCCAGTCAGAAGTCTAACCTTACAATTTCACACATTGGTGAAAACCCCTACTCTAATTACACTCTCTGTATAGGCACCAATATTTCAAGGTAGACATTAGAAAGAGGTTGAGATCTAGGCGCTAAATGTTGACTACAGCATGAAATATTACGATGTTTGAGAAGAAAATCCATACACAGAAGTTTCCATGAACTATTGACAACGTAGAAATTCAGAAACACCAAAACCAATGTCACCTGCCTCTCTTCAAGTTTTGATGCTATCTTAAGTGTCCTCAGATATACTTTGGATTAGAATGGCCATTAGATATGCTCACTTCTCAAACGCTGAGGATGAAATTGTACCTGGCCTTGACAAAAAGGGTAGAGATTTTTTTTTTTTAGCAAGTTATAGAATTGTGTGGAAACTAAAAAACAAGTTAGCAATGCTATATTTGACAGTCATTGCTAAAGATGTTAGCACCTCTGTTACAATAACAGTTTTTCACTGGATTAGGCAAAGAAAAATGGAGGTACAAAACAGTGTATTCTGAGCACAGGTGTCCTTGGAGTTCTGAGTCATTTCGAGTATTATCTGACAGGGTGATGGGTCAGATAGGACAGTGTTTATTTTTTTCTTTTAACCTATGTAGTCCACACATGCTGGTTAATAGAGCCATAAGGTAGGGACTAGTAGGCTTTGTCTCCCTTGGTGACACAAATATTCACCAGACTAAGAGCACGTAAACGCAGATTCTTTTAGGTACTGCTCCCAGGCAGGTTCACTGGGTTTATCTATCCCAAAGAACAGGACCAGGGAAGTTGGGCACCTGGGCAAAGGCAAGGGGATTATATATATATATTCCTTAAGGGGTGATCACATGTAAGCTAGGATCTGGAGCTGTACCCATATATGGTCAAAAGATGAGCCCTTGGGAAGGCACTCTTGGGTGGGTTGCCAGAACTGAGAAGGTCAAGGGTGATGACTTGTAAGCCAGGAGTTTTCTCCTTGTGGGTGGGGTTGATAGAAGAAGGGAAGACAGGATTTTTTTTTAGCAGTGCAAGGGCTAGCGGGGGTTCCATCTTCACAAGGATCAGAGAGCAAACATATCAAAAAGATGCTAATATATTAATAAATCACAATTAACCGGGTGAACTAATGTTATGTCAAATTCCTATTCTTTCTGCATATACATAAATGCTATATTATATCCCCCATAATATCTGTACCAGAACTATATTCCATACCAAGAATTTGTTAGGTATGTCTATCTTTTTTGTTTTTCTACTGATTTATATTCCTGCGCATTAACTTAATAGTGAATGGACCTGTATTGCAATATGTCCTCACTGTTTGATTGAGTAGAATTATTAGCTTGATTATAGATTGATATGTTTTGTGATGATATGATTCACTAAGCCATGCCTATATTTCACATGAATAAGGGTGTATTAACACAGTTTTACCAAACTGTTCTACTTGTTTGATTCTCTAGAACTGTAGACTGTTGGTCAATGAGAATAATAATACAAAACTATACAAGTACCTTTTCTGCGTATTTCAATGATAAAACTCCTTTAATAAGATTTTGCATCTTCTTTGAATGATGTATTTTGTTCTTGTGGTTATTTCTTTTATTTTGTAGTCATGAAATAATAAAAGATGTAATGCATTTGTATGGCCCCATGTTTCACTGTAAATAGATGAGTGGTATTAACACATTATGGCTGTGCTGTTTTGCAGGGTCCTCAACTCAGAGTAGAATTATGTATTGTATTCATCATATTTCTAACAATGAGCTGCAGTCATAGTGTACACCCTGGACTTCTGAACCTGCCTATGTCCCTTGCTGGTGGCACTGACTGACCTTGTTAATTTGCTAACAAGGAAGTTATTAATGGAGGAACATCGGAGCCAGGAATTGACTCAGTGAATGGTACAGTGGGTCCAAGACTGCTTGACTTTATTTCTAGAATTGGACTGCACAATCCCAATCACAAATGAGCTGTTGTTACCAGAGTTGTTCCTGCTAGTTCCATGTCCTATCACTCTGGCCAATTTGATAGTAGTAGTAAAATGTCATATTCTGTTATGTACATCTACACCCATAGACAAGGTTATGACTTGTAATACACAGATCCATTTTTGTTTGAGATCATCTATAGAATCTCTGCAGATGACAGAGGCTCAGATGCTGTATTTGTGGGTGAGCTGTTTCTAAAGCCATAAGACTTTGTATTTATGTCTTTGTATTTATATGTCACTTAGAAATTATGTATCTATAACACCCATATAATACATTAACATTTCCTTGTATATATTTATCAGTGATGTGACTGAAACTGATTCTATTTCTTCTCCCAAAGCAAGGATCTAGTATGTATCCCATACAACTCTGAAGTTTATGATCCTGCTCCCTCAGCCTTCTGTGTGCTATGTTCCAAAGCCTATTCTACATTGTGTCTTAGCATCTGTGGGATGCTCCTAAGGTATATATGTCCTCTAGTTAAAAACTTGCATCTTGTTTGATTAAATACACATTTTTAAAACTCATGATCTGAAAAAGCCAATGTTACTGATATTTATATTACCTACTAACATAGAGATTAATAAGGAACCTTACTAGAAGTGGAAGTTTAAAATTTAAGAGACTGGCAGACTGAAAATACATGCGGAATATACACACATACACCTGTTCCACGCAGAAAACCTTCTGTAAAAAAAGAAATACAAAGCCACCAGTGCTGTATATTGTATCAACTCACAAAGTGCACTTTATACACAAACAGGAAGCATAAATTAAAAAAAAAGGACAACAGCAAAACATTTTAAATATAGAAGACTTTGCACATAATTTCTTGTTAAATAAGAATAAATAATTTCATCACAGAAATTCACACGGCAGTTGCAAAAACGATAAATTATTTTGTTTTCAGTGCTGCAACTTCATATTTTGTTTGTTTGTGATTCATTCCTCAATTGTTAGTTTAAAACTGTTTCCACAGGAAGGCAATAGATGCCGAGTCCATTAAATACATTATAACAATGTTCTCATACTTTCAAGCAACAGGGAGGGTTTTAAGGTGACATTTGCTGTTCTGAAAGATCAAGGTACTGTTTCATTGTGGGCTCATTTGCACTTACTGACACTCACTCTGGAATGATTTTTTTTTTATGCCAGTGAGGTTAGACGTTTTTGTAACCTGAGCATTCATTGCCTACTTCTGTTTCCCCACCTTTATGCACCATCTTAAATCGAAGGTCTTAAAGATTCAAGAGACACAACAGGCAGATGGCAGACGCAGTGCATAATCTAACTGGGTGAACTGGAATTTAATGTAGGTTTCTCCCCACACATTCATTACTCTTTCCCTCTGTAACACTTCATTTTTCTGAATCTCATTTTGTTGTGTCTCTTTCCTTAGGAGATTTATATATATTTCCTTGTCAATGTAGGATAGCCATTTTAAAACATAAAGAAAATCCCTCTAGACATAGATTAGTGGTTTATCTGTTTATCCTTCTTAGGATGATTTCAGTGTGAAGTGCAAATCTTCATCATTATAGGGAAAAGTAAACCAGTGAAGATCTTATTAAAAATCTATGATGATCATAGAGGGAAGCAGAAGAATAATCACATTTACTCTTCATTTATTTTCTTTCAATACAACCACCAAAAATAAAAAAAAGAAAGAAAGAAAAGAAAGAAAGAAAGAAAGAAAGAAAGAAAGAAAGAAAGAAAGAAAGAAAGAAAGAAAAAAACAAAATGAGAATTTTGTCAAATTAGAACTACTTGGTTTATATTGTTTTCAAAACTGGAGAAAGTTTCATTACACTATTTATTCTCTCTGTACAGTTAAATAACCAACGTGAGATTTAATCTTTTGTTTTATGGCCAATTTGACTAGATTGCTCTATATTTGGAGACCTGCACCCAATATAGGCTACAAGTTTTGTATCGTCTGAATTTCTTGATGTAAAAAGACCAGGCTGTGGTAATCTAATGGATGATGACTGGTTTGGAAGGGCATTGGTCTGTTTCACAAAATAATCTCTTAAAACAAACAAACAAACAAACCTAAGTAAGATTTCATTCTTTTTCTGGTCCACTGAAATCAATGTGATATGTAGTCATCAATTACATAATTATTTATATTAAAGTATCCTATAATAAAAATAAACTCTCATATATTTAGTGGAATTTCAGAGAGGGTTTCCTCAAAATCCTTACATGGAAATCTTTAACATTAGGCACATTTGGTATGATCACTATAGAATTTACATAAAACAATTTACTTTGCAGATTTTTACAAAGAAAAAAAGAAATACCAGTGGAATAAAAACACCTCATATTATTTGAATTATCAGAGGGGGTCGTCGTGTACTAGTTTAAAGGAGATTTTCTGCTTATGATTATTATTAATCATGTGCGACTTTCTTGTGCAGGTAAAAGACTTCCTGAAAACACCTATATTTCATTACTTACATGCTCACTAGTATAGACAAACACTTTCAGGTAAGGAAAATTCTCTAATACAGCAGGTATATGCTTATATTTTGCAAACTTTGAGATAATTGCCTATGGTGTGGAAACAGTCTTTTACATGCTAACTCATTTGCTTTCTTGAGTTAGTTGAATTGATCCAATTTCTCATTCAAGATGAGGCTAAATATGAAATGATTTTAATATTACTGTTAGACCCAGTCAGTACAGAACATACGTCTTCCAACCCTTGGGAGAAACAAACAAGCAAACACAAACACATTTTAAACACAGCTGAGCAGAGGTAAGCCATTACTGAAGGTGCTGAATGTGACAGACAGCTTGCCTGCTGCGTGTTCTGTACGATTACGACACATTGTGAGATATGAGCTGGGAGCCACAGAAAAGGAAGCAGTCGTGAAAATATAAATTGAAAATACAGTGACATGGTTTTTTTTTAAAATTCCAATACAAGCAAGCTGATTTTTAGACCCTTGGATACTGATCACATATACACAGGAAAACACAATTTCTACACCTCATGATACAATAACGACTGGCTGCCTGAAAAAATATAGACGGTCAAAATTTAGAGCACATGGAACTGAGTATGTGTTTAAATGAGCAGACACACACAGATCCTTTCCCTTTTTAGAACTTCACAAAAGGTGCTTGCTGTCAAAATGGTTTCTTTCCTTTTTTTTAACTAAAATGTTATCTCCTGCAGACTGACAACTTACAAAGTCTTATTTAACAGCAGCAAGTTCTTAATTTCCAGTAAATCTTCCACAGCTCTTTCTGGAAACTAGTAGTTGAAATAGCTGCAGACCTACTTTGGTCAAATATTTTGTTATAGAAATATATATGTATATACACATACATGTATATGTATATGTATATATGTACATATACATACACATGTGTGTATATATTAATAGGACCAAGTTTATAAAGTGACATACCAAGGGCAGATGCATTTACAAACAGTAAAAATAAGTTGTGTGTCATGGCTAAACATGATCACGATGCCTTTGAAGACATTCTATAAGAGGTAGGTGACAAGACTTCTCTGCCATTTTCAAATGTCCCCGATTCTACATTCATTATTGTGTGTCTCCTTTGTGTAGGCCCAGGGATGTTCCATAACTCCCACGTCTTCTCTATTCCAGGATCACCATCATCACACCAAGTAGAGTAAATCTTTTGGTCGCAGAGAGCAGATTCTGCCCATAATTCGACTCATGGTGACAATGACATGAAGGCATGACTTTCTGTGCTTTGGGTAGGCCTTGTCTTCCCCACAACTGCGGTGATCCTCCTGTTATTTGCGTGCGTTAGAGTAAACCACAGGCTAACATTTCTTCAGCAAACATTGTTTAAACGCAGAAGGCCTCTGAGAGAGAATGCATCCCTTGGCTAATTTCCGGTTTCCATCCTGGCACTGCACAGTCCTGGTGTGCCAACCTGTGTCACAGCTCCTAGAGCAGGCCAGCCATGGGCCTGTCACCCACTGCAGCTGTGGAGAGTGTGGTCCCACTTTGTTGCTACCATGGCTAATGACAGAGTTTCCTTTTTCAGTGGACTTCTTGGGAACAAAAAAGCTGTAACGGACATCTAATGCTTTAGTTGGGTCTGTTGCAAGGATCTGCACGATCAAAACTTCTTTTGTGGCTGAATAGCCCATCCCGTGTAAAAAATCATCTCTGTGGCTCCACCCACTGTAGCTCATGACGGTACCATTGAGGTCGATGATGGTCTCTGAAGTGGAGATCATATACTTGCCATTGATAAGGTATTCACCAGTTTTCTTCTTCAGGGCTAAGTAAGCAGTGAATCTTGTCTGGTCTTTGGCTTTGAACTGTCGGACTTTTATATGGGTTGCTCCTTCAGGGATCCTCACAACGTCAGTATAACCTTTGCTGTAGGCAGAGACGTTCATGTGAGAGGTTGGGAAAAGAAGGGGGGCGGTGATAAAGAATTAGTATGTGGCTATACATGGGTAAACAAATAGAATTTTTCTAAAAGTTTTCCTTCATCTCGACCTAAAGCTTTAATGTATTCAAGAGCTTAAGTTTAAATTGGCTTTAAACTTTTTCATAGGACAAAATAAAATTGCTATACGGTATAACATTTTATATGTTTCTGCTGAGATATTAAAAATTAGAACGATGCTAGCAACCGTGATTATTTTAAAAATGGGTTTAGAGATTTGTTTGATCATTTTATCTTTATTTGTACCACATTGGTACATGTGTAGCACATTTACAAAGATATTTTATGTTCTTCCAGCACAGGCACAAGGTAGGCTATATGTGAGTGTAAACAACCAAGTCTGTTTAAGTCACTCTCATGGAAATCCTTACTGTTTATAAATTCTGATTTTTGGACTCACTAGCAAATATTTTAGAAAGCTCTAATCCTGTGCCCTGGGTCTGGCAAATCTTTGTCTTTCAAGGAGTGCTACAGGGGTCATTCTTAGAGTTCTTTGTGTTGCTCCAACGTTCAGACTTCTTGAAAAGAACAGGCTTAGTTGCTTATTGAACTGGCATTAGAACACGCTGGGGCTCCGCCACTAGAAGCCTTACTAGATTTTTCTGGGGGTGAGAAGTTAAATGAAAGGCAAAATTTTGTCACTAGATCATACATACTTACCATGATTCTAAGAAAAAAATGATTTTAAGACTATATTTTTTTGAATGTTTTGTTGTCACCTGACAGTATGATAAATTGATTGAGGAGTTTTATTGGGTAAAACCATAAGCCAGTCTTAAAAGATACATCAAAGATACACCATCTGTGCAGGAGGAACAAATGTCTCCAATGTCCACAACCCTGTTGAACTCTAGCACAAATGCTAATTAAGTACTGGGACACTATACCAAGAGAAGGGCTCATCTTTTTTTTTATATAGTTTCTTTTTGTTGTTAGATTAGATATTTTCTTTATATTTCAAATGTTATCCCTTTTCCCAGTTTCCCCTCCAAAAACCCTATTCTCCACTCCCACCCCTGTTCACCACCCACCTACTCCCACTTCCCTGTCCTGGCATACAAAGGGCTCATCTTTTACCAAAATATTTGCTTTTATAAGAGGCTATCATAAGGCCTAAGGTTATATGTCCTCAAATGTTTCTCAGTTATTTAAATAGAAGTAGCACTGCATGTACAGATTGACTGAGATTAAATTGGGTAATTTCTAATTCTTCCTAGGTCCAATATTATATGTCAAAAAAATATAAGTTCACATCTCCTGACTTGGATAGGAAGCTTATTCTCAAAAGAACTCCCATGTTTGAAAGTGAGTGTCTGTCTCACTTGTGTCAGAACTTCTGAGTCTTTAGGAGAGCAGAGTTCCTTGAGGTACTGCTGATTCAGTCTACCTGGGTTCATTATCTTTATTGTTGTAATATTTTTTAAGAGAAGACCTTGTTCTTTCTCAATTTAATGGTAGTTTGCAAAACTGATAGATGGTGCACAATCGTACACGGGCTTCAAGGACAGAATGACTATTGGAGATGATGTCACATTTTACACAAAAGAATAGAAAGTAAGAATACAGTAAAAATCTTAAACAAGTATATCACAGAGCTTGGCATCTTCTGTGCTGGGTTTAAAAGCCAGGCCCATGGTCTAAATTTAACTTATAAAATATGACAAATTGGGGAAGGGATTTCATGCTATCAGTTGTCTTTATCATGAATTTCTTCCTCACTGCATGTGACTTCAAGAGCACATGCAGTTACAAATCCAGAAACAGAAGTGTTGCATTTAACACTTAGCAAAGTAGTTTTCAACTTGTGTGTAGAGGAGCACACAAGGTAGGATTGGTGAGGCATTACCTTAAGCATTAGATTGCTCTTTCTAAGCCATATTCCAACACTCTATATCTTCCTCCTATATCATTTTTTTTGTTCCCTTTCTAATGTCCTTACACTTTCTCTCCCCCTCATTCTCTTCCTTTTCCACATTTCCCTCCTTTTCTGTCTGCCCCCTTTCCACCTCTCTCTTCCTTTCCTTTTGTATATCACAAAATGACCCCCACACCCAGGATCTCAGATATAGCCTCTGCTCTGTTTTGGCATTCACCCACTATGGTGAATTACATAAGTCTTAAACGTTCAAGTTTTAGCTTCCTCATTTGTAAAACAAAAGTTTGAGGTGCTAGTCTGTAAGCTGTCTTGCATATTTTACCTATAACCGGCTCTTTAGAGTTGGTATGATGGCACACTGAGCTCAAATGGTTCTGATGTCACTCTTTAGGAAGATTAATAGTATGTATCTACCATCAAAGTAATTCTTCAGGTTTTAAAATCATATAAAACATAATTTTAAGATTTTCAAATTAGTTCAGTAATTAGTCCCCTTAAATAACTTATTGATGTGGCCAGCAGATCACTGACAATTTGTAGGAAACAAAGCAGCTGGGTCAGCATGCAGGCACACTCCACCTGCACACTTAGCATGGGGGGAGTCCGCCAGACCCTTTAGTTAAACCAGACATCCTTCAGACAGTAGTGTTATATTTGATTCTCGAACTGTAATTTATGGTCTCATATGTTTTAGCGCAAAAGTATGGAAAGAGGAGACATTTCTGTGTGTCTGTCCTTATGGAGTGGACAGAAACCAGATCATTCCCTGTAAAATGGCATTATTGTCACAATGCCTCAATTAACTTACATTTTGCAGGCAGAAATGCTTTCTGAAGAAAAACACTCTCTAGTGAGAAATTGTTTGCTAGAAAAATAGTAAAGAGAGCCAGGAGTGGCATCTTACACATGGAATTCCAGCACAGAGGCAAGATGATGACCAGACAGTCAAGAGTTCAAGGTTTCCTTGGTCTGTATACCAAGACCATGTGTCAAAAAAACAAAAACAAAAACAAAAACAAAAAACAAAACAAAAAAAAACCCAAACCAAAAAACAATAAAACCAAAAAACTAAAAACCAAAACAAAACAAAATCCAGTAACATCCCCCAAAACAAACAAACAAACAAACAACGGACCTACCAAAAAACCCAGTGGAAGCAATGGAAGAAGGCAGGAGGGAGGAATTATAATATTGCGCAATGGAAGCTGGAAGACTGGGTGTGAGTATAACCAAAATACATTGTATACATGTATGAAATATTCATAGAATAAATTAAAAATAGTATGAAAGGAGCAGAAGAAGGGTGGCTCAGTGGTTAAGAGTACAGTGTATGCTCTTCCCGAGGACTATGATTCAGTTCCCAGCATCCACATGGTGGCTCACAACTTTCTACACCTTCAATTCAAGATCAGATGCCCTCTTTTGGCCTTCTTCAGCTGCAGGCAAACAAATGGTGTAAAGATGTACATGCAGACAAAACACCTATACACATAATATTATAAATCCAAGATAAGAGCAATCTTGCAAATTTTTTTCTCTTTAATCCTAAATTCTCCCTCCATGGTTGTTGCTATAGTTTATCGTCCAGAGACATTTAAAGTTTCCATCAGTCACAGAGCTCTATTCAGCTATTCTCCTCCCCTGCTCCTATGCACAATGCATTGCTAAACCAACATTAAACCTTCTCCTACAAAGAGGTGAGGTAATGTGTCTCCTGTATCAGCTTCGAAGGAATCTAAAACCTTGTTTAATTCACATGAGTGCTAGGGTGCTGTCAATGTTACCTTTTTTTATTGAAGGTTCCAATAATCTTTGTACAGCTGGAGTTATCCCCTCCGCATACTCCACACTTGTCGTATTGTAGCTTGGAGCCAATGATGCCGTCACATCCAGTTCTCACGCACCTTCCTCGGACACACACGGAATTGCTGTAAGGCCTACATTCAGTCCCATCGGTAACCTGCATATGACAACGTTATCAGTATTAGGGATATCTGGGCTCAAGGATTTGGTTCCTTTACTTAAAGAGAAAGTTGTGATTTGTGAACTTTTATTGTAATAAAGTGTACACTGAGAAATAAGGCACTTATGGCTCATTGGTTAAGAACATATACTGCTCTTGTAGAAGAGCTGACTTCAGTTGCTAGGAATCCTGAAAGGTGATTCATTGCAACCTGTAACCCTAACTCCATGGAGGATCCCATGCCTTCGGCCTTCCCAGGCACCTGTTCTCATGTGCACATGCCAACATACGTGCACACATATGCATACATCATTAGAAAATAAAATAAATCTATCAAAAAGCTAATGTATCAAAAAGCAATCAACCACTTAGTTTCTAGAAGACTCTAGAATATGCATAATATATTTTTAATGGGAATGTGTGGTTATATGTTTTCTGTCTTAAATGTCTTGCCTAATATATCTGGTTGCTCAAGTTACTAATTTCCATTTTTGTATTTATAACACGATACCTCTGTATCATCTCATCTTTTTACATTGGTGAAAAGAAGTGAAAAGTATCTTTTAACTTCGTGGGAGACTATTGCTCCTTCAGAGATCTGAACATTAGGGAATTAAAGATTCTTTGTTGTGTAACTATTAGTTTAGCAGCATATTTGAAAATTTAGACTTATTTAAAAACCTGTCATAGCTATTGTGTGTTAAACTTTCAGGCATCAAAGTAAAGTCACATTTGTGCAGAAAACAGATCCTAACAAGGGGTGTTTCTGAAAAGGTGTGGAGTAGAGTGAATACTTGGTTCTGAATTCAGGAAACAGGATATGCTGTTGTTTGAAAGCCATTTAAAACATAGCATGTAAAAAGCTGTGGTGTGCTGTGTGCATACATGTTCTTATACATGTAAAAGGCACTTTAATTTTGTGTGCATATGACACATGGGTATGTGAGTTTGTGTATTTATTTGTGAAGTAGAATGTCCCTCAAAGTGTTAATAATTCTCTTCCTAGTTATGGTTTTAGCTATGTGTTTTTACTTCTCTGTAATAATTTATGGAAAATGTATCATTTCATCACTAAATAGATATGATATATCAAAATATACGTGAATTGGACAGTGGCAGATATCTCAGTGGTATACGACATAGAGACAGTTGTATACAGATACAGCTGAAACCTAATTTCAGAGGTGTTTTGAAACACATCATATATTTAAAAATCAGATAAATGTTATTTTTAAATTGCTACATAATACAGAAAATAATGAAAATCCTTTTAGTATTTTAGAAAAATATCTATCTGTGAAAACCATGGAATAACCACATACATATCTCAAAATGCAAGTGACTAGAAGGACTTTGAATCATGGTGAGGGTCTAAGTCTTACTCTAAAACTATGGTCAGAGGCAATGACCTTAAATCTTATGGTTGAGATTGAACACATAAATTCTTAAGTAAATAGCTGGAAAATGGAAATCTTTCTTTCCAATAGTCCTCACACAAAATTTGTCTGGAAAACTGTATATTCTTTTCTAGGTTATTTTGAAGTTGATATTTTATTTTCCCAGACAATGAGCTACACTTTTTAAAAATTCATTTTAAAGACAAGTGCTGGTTCTGTTAAAATGTTTTCAGACCATTGTGTAAAGTTTGAAAATACAGAAATTAAAGAGATCAAAACAAAACTTTCCCAAATCTTTTCTGAAAATAATGACGGTGTACATTCAGCATTTGCAGAATTTAATTTTATAGAGTAATTTCTGCCCAGAATGCCCACCACTCCAGACACAAAGATGTAGTTACCTTTGGAGAAAAGACCACATAGTAGCCAGTGCCCTTAGCTCTGCAGGTTAGCTTGCATACATCTGCTGGTAGGACACCTGCATATTTGGGAACCCATTCTACAAATGTTTTGACTCCTTTTGCATCAGACTGATAGCCATTTTTGGCTTCACACTGCTCGTGGCGAAAAGATTTACCTAGAAAACATGACATTTGATATTCATACCTTATTAACGTTAACACAAAATGTTAATGATTTCTGTTCTTAAGAGCTCTTCATGCACTAGCGTTTAAAGTACCTTCATAAAAACAGAAGTGAAAATAAAAGTGTTGTCTCTCCATCTCTGGGAGACACTGTTGTCTGTGATGGTAAATTAAAAATCACCCCCATGTTTGTTAGTAACTTACATATGAGTGCCTCTATCCAGTATGAGATTAATGCTAATTCTCCAGCCTTCCTTGTTTATTTCTTTGAAAATAGGGATAATGCATGACATATGTGGTTACTGATACGCGAGAGCATCATACCATTAGGTGGGCAGGGTGTGACACTGCAGGAACGGTATATGGCCCTCTTCCCTGTGCAGTAGCGGCCACTGTTTCGAGGTGCCGGGTTATTGCAATGGCGGTAGGCAAACTGTACTCCTCCACCACATGAGCGAGAACACTGACCCCAGGGGCCCCAGGAACCCCAATTTCCATGGCTTGATGTCTGAAATAGAAAGCAGAGATATTTTAACTCTGTTTGGAAAAATATCCCACGTGTGTATCGCAGTTATCCACGTGTATACTGTATCATCCCAGCAGATACATATGCACCAATTAAGGGTTTGCAGTCTATTTCCAGTGCTAAACAAGTCATCTTAATCCAGGACCTCATTTCCAGCAGTGTAGGATCTAAAGTGTCACCCTAAGTAACGACCACACATCAAGGATTATATCCCACTTTCTCTAGGCATTCTATTTCTTGCCTTGTGATACTGTAGAATTCTTATTCATAACCACAGATAATTGTTAACATTCTTTGTACTTTCCCCTTGGACCAATGATGAAGAATATATCATGTTGAAACCTTTGTATGTTGTTGGGCAATCACCTTTATTTCTTTCTATTTAGTCCTTAAGTTCTGAGGTCTGTTTGTTGGTATCACACATCCTGTCTATGATAGACTCTGCCTTGTTCGTGAATGCATTTGAGCTGGGCTCTGGTAAATTCTCAATTAGATGTGAGACACAGTGCAAGGTACCTTTAGCCTGTGTGCTCAGACATTGTGCTTTTCATATGGAAAGATGAGCCTAGGTATCAAACTCTGGGCTTCTTTCTATGGAGACCCTGCAGGAGGAAGCTGAGAGACTATGTTAGGTGTGATAATATGAGCTGTTTTGTCTAGGAAGTATACGTTTCCTGCACCTGTGTCAGGGTATCTGACAAGACACAGGCAGTGTGAACTGTCTTCTGCATTGTGAGCATATTCTTGGGGACAGCCTCTAGGGCACCATAGCTCCTAACATTACATGCATATTGGTGAAAAGGGCACCATAGCTCCTAACATTACATGCATATTGGTGAAAAGTGTGACCCTTGGGGATCTAACATGATATGAGCAAGGACCATTGGCTCCACCACTCTGCTTCCTTACTGATCGATAGACAACATTCTGATAATTTTAAGGATTTTAGAAGTGAGCCTCAAAAAAATAAAAAAGGCACCACAGAGGCTCCACGTTTAGCACCAATCTCATTTTATTTGTGAAATCTGTCAATCTGGATTTACTTGTGAGATCCTGGAATTTGCCAAGAAATCCCTGCTAGTTGCATATTTTCCTTTGTTGGGTTACAGGCAGGGCTGCTGTGGAGGGGAGATGAAATCTTATAGATTATCAAAGGACAAAATCTTTTAACTGGTTAATAAAACCCTCTGATCATAATGACCATGCATGCCTGGAAAAGCACTTCCTGTGTTGGGCCTCTAGGATTTAGTTGACAAGAAAATCACTTACCGAGTAATATTTTTTCTTAGTTTTGTCCACACATTTGCCTTGCAGGCAGATTCTTCCCTTCCCACAGGGAGTGCCCTCCACAGCAGGCAGCTTCTTGGTCAGACACACCATTTGGCCTTGGCGCACCACAGCACACCACAGCCTCGCGCAGACATCCATGCCAGGGCACACAGAGTACTCAGGCCCAAATGTCAAGTTGCACTGCTGGGTGGCATCATAGGTCTGTCCTGGAAGTTCCTCGGGACCCAGAATCTGCTTCCGTGGTAGGTCTAGCAAACAGTTACCTAAGAGAATAATCAAGAGTTAGAATCGACCCAGATTTAGGTTTCAAATTGCTATAATCAGGGACCTGAAAAGTAAAGTTTCAGGATGTAGGAAAGCATGAGGAACCTACAAGTCTGTAGAGTGGTCCCCTTGGGGATGCAGTGGGCAGGGCTGGCTATCTGTTTGGATTCTAGAATTCTCTTAGAGCCATGCACTCTTGGACTGGCTGTAATGGTGGATGTCAGACTTCTAGTGCTACTGTTCTGTATGACTATTTTGTAATAGTTAGCTGTAATACATCACTGAGGGGATGAGGAGAGACTTGGAGGAACTCTAATGGGGGAAATGGACAGTTACTCTTCATAGTAACTGTCATTTACAGCTTTGAGCAATAGCTCATTGATGACACCCTACTCACCAGTGCTAATTCACCTCCTCCTCATGTTCCCAGAGCCTGTCTCCTAGTCACTAAGGCTTAATGACATCTGATGTCATTATTTGTTCTTGCATTCATTGAATAAATACTTACTGAATGCCTAGAATGCCAAAGTCACATATATGTTGTCAAGAATAAAAAAAAAAAAGAAAAATGGGGTGTACCCTGCTCTACTCCTTAATATCCCACTAAAGTGAAGGAGAGACTAAATAAGTATTTCTTACAGCCTGGTAAAATTTGTAATAAAGGGCTTTCAAGATCTCTAAAATAAAGTAGTGATAAAAAGCAAGAATCTTTGGTAACATGGACCAGAGAAGTTCTAATGTATTATTTACCTGTGTATTTCTGTTAAACTGGTTTATCATGAGTTTGTTGAGTATTTTGAATGTCAGCCAGAAGCAGCTGGGATCTTATTGCCTTGCATAGGTGAAGGTGGTGGGATGCTATGGAGAATTTACAAAAGCCCAAACTTTTCCATTTCACTCAAAATGTTTCCCTAAGAATTCAGGCCCTGTGAGCTAAAATACTTTTCTTTACTGTATACTATCTCAGGGAAGCACACTGGCTTCTTTGCTTTTAATTATGTTTTTTTCACACCAATTATAATAGCAATAACAACTAACAGTTTTTGCACACTCAGAATTATTTACATATATTGCATATATTTAATTCCCAGGAGGTTAACTCTCTTTATTCATCTTAAAGATAAGCCAAGAAATATAAATTGTCAATGTCTTACCCAATGTTACATAGTTATTAGGGCTTTGTTCTCAGGGGCTGCATACCATTTTGTCTCTGTCAGACCTATAGAAAGATGTCTTATTTTCTTTCTGAGGACTGACATGTGTACAGATCCTTCAAGTGACAGATATTGTACTTAATGCAAGAAACAGCTGGCCTAAAGTCTAATCCTGGTGAAATACCACATGCGTGTGTGCTCTTGGCAGAGTTAAATAACCTCTCCCTAATTCATTTATGGGATCTGTGAGATGTTTATTTTTTCACTATGTACCGTAAAGATAGAATTAGCTTTGAAAAATTAGAGACAGGTCAGAAATAGACAAAACAATGATAGTTGCTTCTGTGTTCCACTGAACTGAACAACCATTTAGATATGTTAGTCAATGCCTTTTTACCAACAAAAATTCTTCCACATTCAAATCCTTACACTGAGAGAATAACTATTCAGCATGTTTGGAGTGTACTTACTGCAAACATTTTTACAACCGTATAATCAAGTTGCTACAAAGAGAACACATATACCTATCTGTCCATCTGTGACAGAGGCATTATATGAAAATGAATAAATAGCAAATTTCCATTTTACTGAGCCAGAGCGTTTGAAGAGGTAAAGCTTCTTAAGACAAGCCAGAAAAAGCATTAAAAATGAGAATCTCGCCAAAGTGAACTCGGAGAGAAAAACATCACGTTAAAAGAAAAACATTAACATCAAGTCAATAGGAAAGGATGGTAGTAAAACCTCACTAAGCGTTCTTTATGGGACAGAGGAAGAGTAGGCACTTTGGAACTCTGGGGGGAAAAATGTTATCTTCTTTGCTGCATGAACTGGCTGCTGTGCAAACCAGAACAGCCTTAGCAGATTGATGACGTTAGTAAGTTGTCAACAAATCTTTTTGTCAACAAATCTCAGAGTCAGCAAGAATGCTTTCCAGGTCTGCAAAACTGCTGTTACAACATTTTTGTTTTGTTTTGTTTTTCTTTCCCTAAAAATTATAGAGCATAGACTTCCTAACAAGGTATTAGCTGGGAAGACTCCCACTGACACCCACCCTATGTTACAGAAGACAAGAACTGCTGAGGAATGTAGAATGCAGGCAGTTTGGAACCAGTCTCTGATAAGGATACTTCAAGATGAAATTCGTCTTTACAAAACTTAACTCAGTGCAATTAAAATAACATTTTCTATAGAAGTTGCATGTAAATGGCATTTTCTTGTTGAAAATAAAGCAGTTTTCTTCTTTGAGTAGTTGAGATTAACTTATTGCTTTTCTTTTTTTAATAAAGATTTGTCTCTGCACTCATTTCTGCTTCTTCTGTAGCATGTGCTTTAGTGATTTTGTTTTTATATGTAATGATTTCCTTTTGTAACAAAATAGTACAGACATCTCTACCACATGGAAACCTTATGCCTGGAAATGACAAAAAGCATTACAGTGCCTAGCTATGAAATTCACAGTACACAGTATTTAAAAATGATGTAATAATGGATTATCCGCTCTGTCTTCCACTTTGAAAAGCGCATATGGTTTGTAGGAAGACTGAAGCGAGAAAATGACTACTCTTTCAGCATTTAAATTTCTTTGCCTTTGTTGGAATCCAACTAACTGTGGACTTTTTCTTTATCTGATCTATTCCTACTTTTAGTTACTTCATATTTAAAATGTTTCTACTAGCTGGAAATTCTACCTGGCCTTTGTTCTATTCTAGACTGCCACATTGGGCCTTCTTCCCTTCCTCCCTGTCCCCATTTCCCTTTCCTTTCTTCCTTTGGTGCATATAAGACAGATACTTAAGAAAGTTGGCAGGCATGTATACACATGATATACATGTTTTCCCATGCATATAAGGTTAAAAATCTGAAATAAAGCCAACAACTAAAACCCCAAAAGAGTCATTTGAAATGGGTGAATGAAAGAATATGGTGGTTTTCCCTAGGTCTCTGCCACCCACCAGTAAATGACAGAAATTACAGCTTGCCTTCAGAAAATAAAACCTAAAAGGCTCAGGTATCTCACGCTGTTCTTTTTCTTAATGATACGTAGGAATTATAGGACTAATTTTTAATGATTTTTCCTTATTCTATTTTTAGCACCACAGTTGTTTCTTCCCTTTCTTCTCTTTCAGTGCTCAGATATAAGATTGAGCATTGATCCAAATATCCATAGCTTGGAAACACCCAATGAATAGTCCTGAAGAAGCATCTGAACCTCATAAAAGTTTTACTGTTCCCATTTTGTTTCTTGTTTCATATTTATGGCTTTCTTTGGGGCTTTTGCATGAATATCTATCATTAGTATTAAGATGTACGTTTTCCCATTCTTTGAGAAGCAGTTTTGGGTCTAGTGATAAAGGGACACGAACATTGCCAAAGGAACAGAGGATGCTGACTAAAGCCATTCTAGAAGTCTGCAGCCAGAGGTAGCATTATGTACTCACCATTGTATATAGCAGTAAGGGAGTCAGGTTAAACTTTAAATCATAGCTCGTCATGACCCTAGAGTATGTGTGATTTGTTCATATTTTCAAAAAGCATACTTATGGAAAAGTCAAGATATGACTATAAAAGACTTTAATTTCTTAATGTTACCTTAAAATCTAGCTTTAGATCTATACTTACTGTTGGAAATTGACAAAGAATTCAGATATATAGCTTTCCACTAGTATTTTCTGTCCAAAGTTCTGTGTTTGTTGAGTGGCAATACCCTTAGTTCTTTAAATAAGCAATAAGATAATATCTACATGTTTCTGTTATCAGCTCAGGTTGCTGGTGTTCTTGAGTTGTACTCACTTGGTTCTTATTATCTGGCAGAGGACTTCCAGGTGCATCAAGTAAAGCTATCTCTCTGGACGTTACTGAACGTTAGGAAGCCTTTGGTAAAGGAAATTCAATAACCTGCCTCCTTTGCAGAGTTTTTCTGCTGGTGCTTCCCTTATTTCAGAGGCTTGCCTTCCCAGTCAGCTAACTTGTACAAACACTGCAACATTTCTGCAAAGCCCTTGGCCAGGGGTGGGAGAGTCCCACGAGACATGGCTACTCTTATTCTGAATCACAAGTCTCCAGATACAGTTACTTAAAAGTATACACTTTGGCTTTCAGGCCATATCCGAACCACTGCACATTTCTCCTTGGACCTGAATCAGGAAACACTCAGTACTAATGAATTCAAATCTGGCAGTGGTAGAGTGCTATAAATGTCTAGCTACTTATGGCTAATAATTTAAAAAATAAATCAAATGCTTTGAGATTAATTTGACTCTGACTTCTCTTTGTTTTAACACTGCTGAAGGAGCAAATAGGAAGGAGTTGATATCACACCAGACCATGTGCTCTCTAGGCACCATCCAAACACTGGACATGTTTTGTGACAATATTTACCTAAACATGGGATGCTTTTCTTCCCTTTTCTGAGTGTGTCAATGTAACTTCCCTAAGTAAATTTCCTGAAAGTCCTTCTTCTCTCCGTATAAATCAGTGTCTACAAGTCTCTCTAGGAATGACTTTAGCAAGACGGGTAGATGTCACATTGTTGGTATTTAGGAAAATGGTACCTGGTCACTACATGGTTTTATTTGTTTGTTTGTATGTTTTGTTGTTGTTTCTGTTTTGGTTTGGTTTTTGGTTTTATGTGGGCTGTTTCCTGATTTTGTTACTTCCTTATTGTCAAATCAACTCATTAGAGCATGACCTCAGGTGTTGCCTGCCAGTGGTGATGTCATTGGCTTCCTATGAACAAAAGTAAAAAAATAAAAAAGTGTGAAAATATGGTGTGCTGAAATCTGTTGATCTTGTACAAATGTGTGCCTGTGTGTTTGTTTTTATATCACTTAAGGCTTGGGTTTTTTTCCTTGATTCTCTATGTTTGTAGGTCAAATGTTAGCACCCTAATCATAAAAAAGGGGAGGGGGTCTTGCCAGTTCCTGATAACATAGTGACGCTAAACTGTCTTGTCTGTATTTTTAAATCAAAATTACCAGGCTATTAATTTTCTTGAACTCTCATTTAAATAAGCAAAGCTAGAGGGATAAAATATCTCTGTGTGCTCTCTCAGCAGGATCCATGGCTTGGCTCCTGCTGCACATCATCTTTCCTTATGTTGAAGTTACTTTCATCATTAGAAGTGATTGAAAACATACAATTTTTCTTTCTTAGTTAAAACGAAAGACCACCTAACAGAAGTCAACATATTCAAAAGTACAAATATTTAGATTTGATTATATAAGAAAATATATAATTTTTTTTGTTCAGAGAATTCTGGCAATTCCCTTGTTTATTTAACCCACATCTCAGAGACTCTGACAGTCTTTATTAGTGAGAATGAATATATCTGTTTCTACCACGACTGTGTTCTTAGATGTTCTCTGTCAGAAACCCCTTTGAACAGAAACTGATGCAAAAGGAGGAGAGTTTGATGAAAATTAAAAACTAATCAGAGTACAGGCCTTTTAGAATATAAAAATACTGTTAAAAGCTGAAACAATGCAGGAAGCATAGCTGTTGTCTTGAAAGTCAGATCTTGTTCCACCAACACGAAATAAAGGCACTAGTCTCAAATCACAGTCAAAGGAACACAATTCCACACAGCACTGCAGCTGAGCTAATGTGTACCCAGGGTGAAAAGCTGACCTACTTTTGCCATAAGAATTTGCTGCCTTAGCAACTTGATCCATTCACGTAGAGATTCAGGGTTGAGCTAAGCCTTTTGGAATGTGTAATATATAATTTTAAAATAAAATATTCATGCTATTTCTTAAAAACTAAAACATTAAGGGTACTATCAGGACTAGAGTTAAGATGCAACTAGAGGGAGACTATGTGTTCAGCATTGAGAGGAAGATGACTAGAGGATCATCTACTCCAGGATTTGGCTATAACTGAACTAAAGAGTTGCCATTTTTATTTAGTCTAAGGGAAAGGTCTATGCATATTAGTATTGTTTCTAAGTATTTAAGTGTTCATTTCTGCTATGATATATATATATATATATATGATTGATAAAACATTTATTTGTATATTTGTTTGCTTATCTATCATCTGTCTATCTATCTATCTATCTATCTATCTATCTATCTATCTATCTATCTATCTATCATCTATCAAATTTTGAGCCATGGCTTTGCTCTGCATCCAAAGCTGTTGTGGACTTCACAATCCTTGCTTTAGCCTGAAGAATGGCAGGTTTACAGGTTTTTATTACCATGCTGCTGATATTAGGCGAACTTCCAAACAAGGCTGAACTAGATTGCTTTCAGGATTATGAAATGCAAATTCTAGCATCCACAAGGGCTTTATCAGCTCACCAGTAATATAGAGAATCATGAAGAAATGAATGTATCTTGGCTACATGGTATAAAAAACATTTTGTAGCAAACATTGGTGTGATTGAAATTAATCTGTTGATTGCTTTGGCACTGTTTAGTTGAAGTTCAAAATGCCTACGACATTAAGAAATTAGGTGTTTATAGCCCAAAACGTTGTGAAACTCAGGGTGAAGATGGTTATCACCCTGATTATCTGGATCCTACTCTGAGCAATGACACTCATTAGATCATTTTATGAAGACTATTATCTCCAAAATCCAAAACTTAGCCACCTGTTTTAGAAAGAGACCCATTTTAAGAGAGTAGAAAGAAGACAGAATGGCCTCTTTTCTGAAAGATGAGGAAGTGGAAGTATATGCTTTCAAGAATTCTTTCCAACTGGGAATGTCCTGCTTGCTGTATTTCTATGATGTTAAAACAGTAAAGGATGAGAGGAAATTTGCAACAGCTTGTTTCGAAGACTACTTAGGGAGTAGGATTTATTATTCCTAGAAATTGTGACTTCCTCTGTACTTTCTTGTGACTTACAGCACTAATCCTACTCTTATGGAGTTTAATAAAGTATGCTATGCACTTGAACTGCCTGAAAAGGATAAAGCCAGCAATTTTCCTTTGAAGTTCTTTAAGTCTTTTCCCACCATGGGTTGGGCTATTTTGGTTCTGTAGTTTTTATTCCACTTCCAGGAGAATCTGCTGTTAGGATGAAATCAATTTTTTTCTAGTAATGAATAACTGGAGAGCTTCCTTTTCTGGTTTTATGTTGCTGTAAAAGGTATTCATCACTTCTTACACCTTAACCCAAACCCTATAGTAGATATGCAACAAATAATTCTGAGAGTCATATTAGTATCATACAAACCAAAATGTCTGCCAATGTTCTCGCAGGAACTTAGTGGTGTAAGAGGAAATAAAAGCCAGACTCTCAGGGCTCCCACTGCTAGACTTCTGTGTGGTCTCACACACTCTTTCCCTTTTGAACTTCTTAAGTCAACAGCAAAAATACCATAGCTGTAATGCCACCAAGAATGCTGGCATTGCATGCCAAGAGACAATCAATTTGCTTGCTTCTTTTCTGACACTCTTCCAATAACCATTGTCTCACAGGGTGAGATTAACATCATGAGGTCATCATGGTGCAAAGCTCCTAAGAATTCAAACTTGTTTTCCTGAGCCTATGTTGTTCAGAAACCTACATACCATGACCATCATCCAGGAATTCTGTGATAGTGGCTGAAGTGCATTTGGACCAAGGCTTGGATGCATCAATGCTGGTAAGAATTGAAGACATTAAACGCTTGTCTTCCGTAGAACCAAAGTTCTCTTCACAGAATTTGGAATCGTCATGAGAGAGGCCAAGTAGATGTCCTAGAGGAGAGAAGAAATAATGCAAGTGATGAACGGGAGAAGAGGATTTCCAATTACAGAATAGTCTGAGTTTCTATTTCCACCTAACAAGTTCTTTAGCATTTTTTTTGCACCTAAACAAAGGTGAGTTTAACAGTCTGCATATCCAGACTGATCCCCCTGCATATGAAAACTGCATGCTGCTATGAAGTAGTTGCTTTTGGGTGAACATTTGGATGAAAATTAGAAAAATAAATGAGGAAGTAGATAATCCCCAAGTCCATGTGGTTCACATATGTTCACTGACATGTAAAACCCTATTTACAATCATGAATTTGGGAGGCTTCTCTGGGATTATATCATCGTCTCACCACAAATTATTTTTATTGTTAGTATTCTGCCTTCTCTGATCAACTACAAACCCCAGCAGATCAAAATGCATTTCTAGCATCTACTGCTAAAACCTTTGTATCTGCTGACTCAATGCTATGCAAGACACGAACAGTATACGCCTTTTGAATGTCAGTGGCTTCTATTTTCTTTTTCAGGTATATAAGTAGTTCTTGGAGATGACCCAAAAGGCAAAAACAAATAGAAGTAACATATAGTGGAATTCTTGCTGTATAAAATATCAGCCATCTTCATGTTTCTGTTTATTATATTTAGTGAAACAAAGATAACTACTAGTCTCCTAAAGAACATATTTTGAAGATATGCTCATCATAGGGTCCCCAATGGAAGAGCTAGAGAAAGGACCCAAGGAACTGAAGGGGTTTGTAGTGCCATAGGAGAAACAATAATTTGAATCACCCAGTACCCCCAGAGCTCCCAGGGACTAAACCACCAACCAAAGTACACACGGAGGGGCCCATGTCTCCAGATGCAGTGCAGCAGAGGATGACTTTTTTGAATATCAAAGGGATGAAAGGCCCTTGGTCCTGAGAAAGCTAGATACCCCAGTGTAGGGGAATGCCAGGACAGGGAAGTGGGATGGATTGGTGAACAGGGGGAGGAGGGATGGGTTCAGAGAACTTTTGGCAGGGGGCGGGGTCCAGGGAAGGGGACAACGTTTGAAATATAAATAAAAGATATACCTAATAAAAAAAAAGAAAAAAGGAAAATATGCTCATCTCTACTGTATTTTGGATAAAAAAAATTCAACACAGTTGTTATGAGGTACTAGAGATAAGTGAAGAACTGAATTTCAGGAAGATGAGTAATGGTTCTAAGGCACGTGGCCAGGATGTATGTGCACATAACCCTCCCATACTTGCTGCTAGACCATTGCCTCCTCATCTGTTCAGATATCAATTCTCAAGAGTGTCAGTATCCTCAGACCTTGATAATCGGAATAAATTGCTTCTTGTTTCTTGATATCAATTTTTCCATCCTCTAAGAGGTACCTTCTTTACTTTTATAAATTTAAAAGCTTAAAGACTTCATGTAGCTAGTTATTACACCAAAGCTTTCAGAATCATATAACACCACTAATATCTTGTGTAAAACAATAGGACAAACTGGTCCCTTTTCTCCCAGGATTCTCATACAGAAATGCAGGAATGTTGGCCACGTGAGCAGGAGTCAGGGCAGAGCGGCACAGCCCAACAGAGATGAAATCTTTCACACCACATTCCAGCCACTTCGGGCCAACTTGTTAAATCACTGACACCTCATAACAAAATTATTCACTGAGCAGCTGACTGCTGTTCTGCTTGAAATGAAATGACTACGGTTCGGTGACCTTCCAATTCTCCACATAGTTATGCCATTTCTTTGGCTGTTGACTTCAACAGCATCTACAGAATTGACTGGGGCAAGTAAGATTTCTCTGAAAAGCCTCTCACATAGCAAGTCATGACGGGATTGTTCAGTAGCATCAGAATCCATCATAGTTTCAGAGGAGCATCCCCAGTGACATGGGAAGCAAGATTGGCAATGGGCCTCTCTAATTTTGGAGTGGTATGCGAAGATTTTTTTTTTCTTAATAAAAAAGAGTGTCATGATCCACAGAAAACATATTTATTAGGATTACTCAAAATTACTTAATCTCTCCAGCACATATTGAGAATTCAGCCTCCAGTCCCTGGACTTCTCCAAGGTAGAAGCTTTAATGGTCAATACAGTGGAGCGTGCTTGGAAGCCCCATGCTGGGGTTTTGAAGTGTGTCATGAGAAGAGAAAGAGGGAAGGGTGCCCAATGAAATCTCTGTGACAGGATATTAGTCAACTCTGTGTTTTAAATGTAACAATATGTGCTTTTTGCACCATAATTTCTGAGATATTCACCCATGTTTAATGGAGCCAGGATCTTTCCTTCCAAATCAATATAAATAGCACTTTCCAAAGGCATTTTTATTATTGTCTCAAGGGATTTTCACTTCATTGGGAGGGCGTAGTTTTAATTTATGGTTTAGAATATAGTTTGTATGGCAAACATCAACTTCACGTTTAGGGTCTGAATAAAGTGTCTTGCTTTTGTTTCTGTCACACATAGTGGTAACCCCTATAAACTTAAAATTTTAAATTATGACAACCAGGCAGTTTATTTTTTTGGCACAATTTGATAAATCATTTTTGTGTATTATTTCATATCACACTGTGATTTTTAAGATCCCTAAATTTAGCTGTCTAACTTAATTGCTACCAAAGACACATATAAGCAAGTCCAACCAGAAAAGGTTGATGATCTCCACCTGAGTAAATCTTAGCTCCAACTCTGCTACAGCTTAAAAGAAAATGTGCGTTTTGTAAGGTTCCTCAAATCAGTCAGAAACACTCCTGGAAGGCTATCTTTTAAAGGCAAATACTCCATCCTACCTGGAGAAAATCAGTTATCAGCCTGAATGGAGAAAGAATATTCTCTCAATGGAGGCAAAAGTCATGGTTCTAGGAGAACATTTAAGTACACCACAAACAGGTGGCCAGTTGTGGATTAGCTGAAACCAGGTGACTTCCCCTCCAGAGCTGGGCAGAAGTTGAAAAGGAAGATCAACGTGCGGGATCTTAGATGTTCTTTAAGGACAAAGTGACACACACTGAAGGTCACAAACAGCAAACACAGTGTGCACTTAAAGCCTGTGCCACTAGTCAGTTATGTTAAGACATTTAATGTCAGTCTGCAATTTGTAAGCACCATTGAGAACTGGAATGATAAGTTACATATCGATGTCCAAGGCGCTTACATGGCAGATGACCAAGCACGACATTGCATATACAGATTCTAGGAAATTTTAAACTAAAACATCACAACTGACAATCCTGGATCTCAAAAAGCTGTGAATGGGACCCAAAAATGCATGCACTGGTTGATAAGGATAGATTTTAATTCTTCAGAGGAAGTTAACTTGGCAATCACTAAAAGGATATTTACAATGAACATCAGGTGGCATTTGGATATTCATGACTGAGAGGCCCCAAGTCCCCAAGGAGAATCTGCTAAAGTGACATGGTCAGTGTTCACGAGATGGACAGTAGCTGTTCTCATCACAGTGTTTTCTGAGGGGCTTTTGGAGCAACAGGACAGTGAACTTAATATAGGAATGAGGTGTTAGAAGTCAAAGGGCATGCAATCTCCAGACCCTTGGAGAGAGACCATCCTTTCCCTTGCAGCTGTGGAGATGTGTTTTTCTCTTAGGAGTCAGAATATCGGAATGGAAGAGTGGGATCGATTCAAGGCAATTTGAAAGGATAAAGTAATTTTGAGGGAGCTCTCTTATTCAAACAGGGTACCCAAACTAATGAATAAGAGTTGGAGGCAGACTTAGAGGTGGCCATTCACTCTTAAATGTCATGTTAAAGACCCAAATCTTGCATAAGGGAAGCATTCCCCTTTGTATTTAGAGCCTTTGTAGTCAGTAGAGTACAAAGATGAAAAAAGAAAACTGTTAGAACAGCTTTGTTGATAGCCTTCATCATAAGCCTGCAAATGTGTATCGAATTGTTAAATGACTTTCACCTTTGACATTTCAAATACATATTTAAAGATGTTCTCACCTTCTTGTCCAGTAAATATGGAGTTAGAAAAAAAAAGACATTTTTTTTAAAAGGGTGGGTTTTGTTTATCCTAGGCTGTCAGTAATATTGAGCCATAGCTAAGGGTGACCTTGAACTCTCGATAATCCTGCCACTTGAATGCTGACTCCGAAGTGTGAGTCTTGGACTCTTGCTTTATTCAGCACTGGTGATGGAACTCAGGACATCATGCATGCAAGAAAAGCTACCCCAGCTCTGCCACATCCCCAGCCAAGACACATTCTGTGCAGGGTAACCGCTGGGTTAGCTTCTCATTCAACTCAGGTATTACTGGGCAGCATTAGCCTCAGGAAGGAAATTGAATGTTTTGCTAAACTTTGGTCTGAAAATTAAACAGAATTTCGAGTCCTTGTCTCCTGATCCCAAACCACCCAATGGTCAAGGGGACACAGCACCACATCCTACAAAAATGTCCCAAGAAACACTGTAATGTGTTTACTTGGGAAAGTGCAGCCCAGAAGAGGCATCTGTCTCTCAATGAGGTCATAGTTTTCATTTACCTAATTTTCCAGCTGGGATTATGGAGGTGCAAGAAGGTCTGGCCAGGGGTTGAAAAGTGAGTCAACAGCTCACAGGGGCTCAGAATCTAGAACCACCAAAGAGAAGACTCATGACCTCCAATAATTGGGTAGGACACACTCTTCTTAACACTAACCTTTATGTAGAGGTGATAACATGTGGAAATGTTTCTTTCAAAATGCTAAGGAAAAATGTTTAATGTGATATTGAGTATGTAATTTAGGAAGAGAAAAAAATGAACTCTTTCACATGAGGATGACCTATCCTTTTAGATCAATTTCATACCAAATAGTCTTTCAAACCCCAACTGTACAACCCTACTAAAGTCTTGGGCTCTGGAATCAGATAGATTGCATTGGAATTCAACCCTTGGAATAATTGAGTTATGGAGCTTAGACAAATCTTTAAATGTTTTTGTGTGCTAGCTTCCTCCTTGTTGGGTTCCTCATGATAGTATTTACTTCATAGTGTGCCCAAGTGCATATTTGTGTGTTGTATGTGCACACATATATGAAAGGGTATGTGTGCATGTGTGCATGTAGGCATGTGTCTGTAAAGAACTGGAGGACACAATCTACAATTTACCTTTTCTTTTTCCATACTTGGGCAGTCACTGGCCTGGAATACTCTAAGTGCACTAGGTTAACTGGCTACTTATAGCCAGGGATGACTGCTTCACCAGCAATGGGATTGCAAATGTGCACAACCATGTCTGGTTTGGGATTTGTATTTTGTTCTAATGAGAATAATGGGGACTGAATGCATGTCTTTTCATTTGCAAGCAAGGATTTTACCAACAAGCTCTCTCTAGCTGTGAGCATTTGTAATAAATTTTAATATCACTGAATACCTAGAATTGAGGGGAAAAGAACAATTTTCTCATTTGAAAAGGGAAACAGACCACATATTACAACTTTAATCTTCCTTTTAATGTCATGTCCAACTAGTTGGTGTCAACCTGTGTGGCAAAAAAGAAAAACCAATCGGTTCACCCTAGAGAAACATGGATTGGGATTAAATTTAGTTTTAAAGTCATAATAAACACTAAATCTCACAGTGCTAGGGGACATGTAACCCATACCTGCAACTGCCTTTCATCTCTGGTCCAAGAGAGACATGGCATGGTGCTACTTCAGGTTTAACAGGAAGTATGCCTAGTTTGCGTTGATTAAAATGACAGGTCTGAAGATAAATAACGAGCAGAATCCCAGGTCCTTCTTATTTTATATCTTACTTGCCTTGCCAATATGAACATCTGAATCCGTGGAACTTCCCTTTGGTCTACCAAGTTTTCTTCTTAGGCGAGGAGGGGGACCGCAGCAGTTTTCCCAAGCATAGGCTTGTTTAATCTAATCATCTGTGGGGTAGAGTCACATACTGATCTGCACAACCAGACAGGCCTCTAACCATAGCAAAGCACAAGGAGCCCCTGCTGTGTCTCAACCACTTCCTAAGTCTGGCTGAGGAGTTGGTCCCGCTCTTTAAAGTTGCCTGGCTTCAACGTAGGAAACACATTGCCGTGTTTCTTGGTGGAGAAATTCACTTAGCACATTTTATAATTAACTACTATAACACAGACCTTTCGAGTGCTGGGAAATTGTGGATTTCATTAATGTGAATAAAATCCTATTGTTCCCCTTGGTATATTAGAAGCTGGCTCGACATCAATAAAATGGTTGCTTTTAATGAGCATGTGTGCAGCAGGTGAAATATTTATTATTACAAGTCCATAATAAAAGTTTGACAAGTTAAAAAATATAAACTTAGAATGTAAACTTACATCAACTTGAAAACTCTCTGCTGTTCTCCTTTGGGGTTGTAAAATAGCTGTAAACACATTCCTGCCTCCACCCAAAGCACATGGCTGGTCTGAAGCAACATTTTGAAATGTTCTAGCAACTGGGTCAGTGTTCACTGTGCGTAGTCTAGAAAGCAGAAGGCAAGTCATAACTGCTGACGGGTCTAGTTCGTATTGATGTGCATTGCTATTGCACGAGCCTGTAGTGGCATCAGGTGACTATGGGCCTTCGACATCTCACACTTCAATGTTCACTTGATTTTGAGTTAGGATGGATTGTCAGGATTACAGGAGAGCTCCAGTTAATACATGGGGCACATAAGAGGAACTGTTCAAAACCAGTAATTCAATCCTTGCCATCCCACAACCCACAATATAACTTCATAGGGCTTCTATCATAGATCTCTCTCTCTCTCTCTCTCGCTATATATATATATATATATATATATATATATATATATATATATATATATATATACCACTCCACTCCATCCTTCCCTCCTACTCCCCTTCCTCCTACTCTCCCTGCTTGCTTGCTTGCTTTCTTTCTTTCTTTCTTTCTTTCTTTCTTTCTTTCTTTCTTTCTTTCTTTCTTTCTTTCTTGCTTTCTTTCTTTCTTTCTTTCTGACAGGGTCTCACTATGTTGCACAGGCTAGCTTGAAACTCATGATCCTTCTATATCAGCCTGCCCAGTCCTGGCATTTTCAGTGTGCCATTATCTCCATCTTTGTTTTAGTTTATCATATGTGTTAATTTTCAATATAAGAGATTTTTTTTAAAATGGAGAATAGGGGCATGGGGGGAGGATGCTTTGTTTTCTTTGTGCATAATATAAAACTTTACCCTGAATTTGAAACCACTGTATATAGCAAAAGGAAGCTTTGGACACTCCACATGACCCTGTTTCAGTGAAAAGAAGTCATCCCTAGTCAAACATACTCATTTACTTCTTATAACAAAAAAAAAAATTGCGAAGTAGGCAATCTATGACTGAATCCTGGATAATTCCTCTCAGCTTGTGTTTTGAGTACAGTAACAACTTGACAGTTTTTGTTTGGAATAAATGAAACTGCACATTTTGGAATGAGACTCAAGCAGATTCTAAATACTCAAAAGCCAAAACTTCAGGATGTTCTTTTTTGTAACTATATAGATTATATATATATAATTTACAAATCTAAAAATGTAGCAAATACATAATAAAAGAGAAAGAAAGAAATCCAGTAAGAATAAAATAGAAATAAAAACCAGTTCATGCTTGGCTTAGAATGAACTAACAGTTCATGTACCAGATAAAAACAAGGACTTTGAACAGATTAGCGAGTTAAGGTCAAGGTGTTTGAGAGACATGACTCTGATCATCCAGACAGAGAAAATCTTAGGTATGATAATCTTTACTAAAAATTTAGGACTCACATTTTATATCATGTGTTCATAATATTTAGGCAAAATTAAAATAAAATAAGAAAGCATTTAAAATGAAGTTAATAAAAGTTTTTTTATGAAAAAGGAATGAAATCTATATGTGTTTATCTTTGACTTTTAAGTATCTCTTTAGGCCATTTGCAATACAGAGAAGAAAATTAAGCACACAATATGTGACTGGACAATAAATCATAGAAGATTATAATGAAGTTAAGAGAGATAACTTAACCAAGAAATCCAAGGAGACACCAGGATGTAATCATATGCAGAGGCACAGGCTTAATATTCTACCATGTTCTTTTTTTTCCTTAGTAATTTTTGGTTTTTTTTTTATTAGATATTTTCTTTATTTACATTTCAAAGGTTATTCCCTTTCCCATTCCCATTCCCACTGCTCACTAAGCCACCTACTTCTGCTTCCCTGTCCTGGCATTCCCCTACCCTGGAGAAAAGAGCCTTTACAGGACCAAGGGCCTCTCCTCTCATTGATGTCTGGCAAGGCCATCCTCTGCTACACACGTGACTGGAGCCATGGCTCCCTCCATGTGTACTCTTCGGTTGGTGATTAAGTCCCTGGGAGCTCTGGGGGTACTGGTTGGTTCATATTGGTGTTTCTCTTATAGGGGTGCAAACCCCTTCAACTCCTTGGGTCCTTTCTCTAGCTCCATTGGGGATCTTGTGCTCAGTTCACTGGATGGCTGAGAGCATCCGCTTCTGTTCTGTCCAATTATGTCTAAGTACCTTGTCCTGCGTATCAGTGTCTGTCTCTAGACCTCTCACTGCCTCATCAGCCTGTGCAACACAGAGTCCTTGTAGAAAACTGAGGAGGACTGGGAAAGTCACCTTACTAGCCTTAAACACTCTGGTCCAGGTGGTGTGACATGAGAGTCAAGCCATGAAGAGGCTGGGGACAGAGTTCACCTTCTCTCTTGTAGGGAGACCTGCCAATGCTCTCACTATATGTAACAATCACCACAGCAGAGGTTAGGAGGAAGCAGTAGCCAGAAAGTATGATTCATAGCAGTTTGCTATTGTGTTGTCCACTATAAAAGGACAACACAGATGATCAAGGTGTCTAGATGACCTGGTAAAATTCCACAGGGAACTGACAGGGACTCAGCATCCCAGCTTAAATGAAAGATGCTTCAAAATGTTTCAGATTGAATTAACATCAACGACGCTATTGAATAGTTATTTACACAATGGTCTTGTGTTTGATTCAAAGACAAGTGTCAGTACAATCGTGTCCTGATTAATACTTGAAAAAAAATAGTTGAAATGCAGCTGCCTAATTCCATTCATTGCTATCATATTTGGATTTACAAAATTGTCCCTTTAACCAGAAGTTATTCTGCTCCTTAAAGAAATATGATTAGAAATCGGCTCCCTGTGAAAATATCTAAGTTACTAGAAATGTGAGGTAGACATTTTAATTTCCACTTAATAATTAAAGTTGTAGCTTTAACAAGCTAAATCTTTTAAATAAAAATACAAAAATCTAAATTTAACAATGATTGAATGGTTTTGTGCCAGAAATGAAGATGCAAAGAGGTTATGCATAAATTAAGAACATGAATGAAATATTTAAATAGGGAAATATATGGGTGTAAATATAAGTGATATCTACTACACTCAACCTGGCTTCTAAAACAATTCCACGTAAAAGGTAGTGCTATCCCTATAGTTCAGAAAAGAAAATGGGGCCTCACAGAGTTTCCTAATAGAATGATTTTACACAGGGGGAACGATTCCAGTAAGATGTGAACTTACATGTGTTGTGTCCTTAGTACTAAATCAGTTTCCCATCGACCAGTCTTCCAGGTCAGTGGTTAGGAGGCCCCCCTTCCTTATCCGAGAGTGTGACTGTTTACCTCTGCCCCCAACTCATAGTTGTAGGATTTAGAGGTCTTTGGTTAATTGAATATGTGACATTATAAAATAAACTCTGCCGAGAGTCAGTTTGAATCCATCTGCCTCACAACTGCTGGACTGTTTACCATGAGCTACTGATACTCTTTGACAGGAACCTACTACTATCACTCACGATGGGGCAAGACATGTTAAATTCCTGTGCAAACTGATTATCTCCAGATGAGTCAACACTGTTGTGAAGAACTTCCAAAAGGGACATCTCTGTGTCCCATAGATGGCTGTGACAAATTCTGTCTAGAATCTGTTTAGGGATGCTTAAAGAGAGAGAGAGAAAAAAGACAGTAGCAAATTTCCCCTCAGCTTTTAAATAACACCGTCAGAAAGGAAACGTCTATTCCGGAGCTGACTTTGCCTTCCTTTTCCTGCATCAGTTGACCCTGAGAGTTCAAATATAAACAAATGCAATCCCCAATGGTACATCTGAGCCAGAAGAAATCTGGAATTAATTGCCAAGCATTTTGGGTCCTGTTGCAGCTGTTACAAGTGTTTGATTTGGCGAGGGAAGAGAAAAGGCGTTGCATACCAATTTCATGAGCCACAGTGAAGGCTGCGTGGAGGCCATCATCTTCAATCACAGCACAGCTGCGCTCCGGAGAACATATGGTCCCAACGTCTGCCATTCCCAGGGTGTCACATGAATGATGCCCACATAAATCCTGCCCGGGAGAAAGAAAGAAATCATTAAAATCAATTTACATCCACAAGGAGCCACCATGGACAGCCACTTGCTCGCCCCAAATGGCAAGACTGAGATATGTTTATGGTGTCACCTGCTCAGCGCTGGAAGCCTTCCAAAGACAAATTCAAAGCAGGAACTCTTCTGAGCTACTTTGCAACCCAGAAGCACAGAAGGATAAAGACATTCAATGACATTTTAAAAGAAGCCATGATTATAGCCTGAACAAAGCCAAAGTGCCTACACAAATGTCAAGGGTTACATGTGTTCAATATGGGAATGCCTAATATTCTGAGATAAATTCAGGCTGAAATTCTTAGAAGAGAGGCCTAATAATTTGTTTTCTGTTAGAGTCAAACTACAGTCACCCTTTGTGATAGAACACACATTTGTGTTTGTACATATATTTGTGTATATACCTATATTCAGTCATTTATACAAGAAACAAACTACACTTGAATCTATACGCGAAATTAGATAGAAAACCAAACTTTTATATGTCTATTCTTACTTAAAAATCATTTTTTGGGCTGGAGAGATGGCTCAGTGGTTAAGAGCACCGACTGCTCTTCCAAAGGTCCTGAGTTCAAATCCCAGCAACCACATGGTGGCTCACAACCATCTGTAATGAGATCTGACGCCCTCTTCTGGTGTGTCTGAAGACAGCTACAGTGTACTTACATATAATAAATAAATAAATCTTTAAAAAAATAAAATCTATGGCAGAATTGTATGTGTGTGTGTGCATGTATGTGTATATACATACATATATATACTGTGTATACACACATATAATTCTACCATAGATTCATTAAAAAAAAAATCATTTTTTAACTTCCCAATTGAATTTCATAGTTTCATACCTTCAGAAATGTATGTAAGGTCATCCATAGCTTTTTAATCATTTCATACTTGTTTATTGGGTTATGAGGGACAACTTGTGGGAGTCAGATTTTCACTCCCACCATATGCATCCTGGTAATCAAACCCAGTTCGTCAAGATTGTTGGCAAGCACGTTTACCCACGGGACAATTTTGCTCATAGCTTTAGTGAAGTGTATCACAAGATGATAACACAGGAGAAAATGTTTGTGATATAGGTATGTTTTATGAGTAGATATCAGCGTATTAATTTTATTCCTGAGAAGTCCCAGAGCTTTTAAGAGACTCTGAAGAGTGAAAATGATCACTTAAAGAATAAAAACAAAACATTAAAGAAATGAAGCTTTAAAAAGGATAACAGAAGTTACAATTTTTTGACATGCTGAACTTGTGCTAATAAAGTTCCCCTGAAATGTTAACTTAGGGACCAAAAAAACATAGAAATTTCTTGTGCTTTCTTTTAAATTTCATTAAAAATCGGCATGTATATTTACAACAGAAAGAACAATATGGCATTCCCAAGTAAGCCATAAGTTAGCAATCAACTTTGCAAAGAATTTTAAAATGTTAGTTTGGGAAATAAGTAGTGTTCTATTATACCTGGCATCTGTTTACTATACATATCTTACCGTAGGGACTTACCTGATATTTGCTTAACTAAGTTTAAAGGTGAGATAGTTATACTTAATGTGATGGTCCTCATACATCTATATTTTGCTGCCTGCTGGTAGAACCTCAGCTGCTCTCAGGCACACAAGTACAAAGTGGTATTCCTGTACACATCAAGTGTACAGACTCAGTACCATCAGATACTTAGCGTCTCATTCCTCTCTTGATTACAAAAGTCCAAGAGAGGTGAGCAAGACTCAAAAGCTATCCCCAATTCCCTTCTCCTTAGTGCTTTCAGGATCTTCTTGTGCTGTTTATATTGTGATTTCCAGTTGTGTTGAGCCTTGATGAATCAAGACCTCATGCCAACAATAACTCCTTCAAGCTTCTCAAGGTATTCTTCCTTGTCCCATGAGATCCCAAATTATTGCTGCTACAAACCAATTAGCTTGAGCAGAGTTTTAAATAATAATTATTATTTGGGATAATGATATAGTATAATACATTTTCAACATCCTTTTCATCATTTTTAGCAATTTTAGGATGAGATCCCAGGTCAGAGTTATCCACACAGCAGGTTATCCAAGAATTGACTTCCACTCCTTGTGTCATGAATCAGCTTGGAGCGACTATGAAAGGAAATGGCCTTCCTGTTCCTGATGGCATTGAAACCGGAATCCTATTATCTCTGTTTACTGCTAATCAATTGCTCATTAAAGGCCATCAACCCTCCTTGTTTTCTTTGAATCACATTAAATGCATTTGGCCTTTTGCCATGGAAAGTGTGCATGTGACTAAATTATGAACAGAAGCACTCGTTATTTTTTAACTACACTGATTAAGACCCTTGACTACATAGCTACACCATTACATTTCCACAGCCATAATTATAAACTGGCAAATGTTCCCTTTCTCTCACACAATTTCAAACCTTTCTAGTGCAGTTGTGGTTTCACCCTCAAGACTTATAATGAACATGTTAACATGGTAAGGCAATGTTCTTCTTAAGGTATAAAGAATGGATATCAAATTATTAATATATAGCATATTGCATTTCTACATTTTCTGTAGGCCCTTCACAACAGTAAGTTAGCCTTAAAGTTTATAGGGTTTTAAAAATTCAGAGGAGGGGTAGGAATAGTGCAGGGGTGATCATATATTACTGTACATATACTACATATATTATAGCATACATGCACATAATCTAGCATCAGAAGGTAAGGGACACTAAAGTTGGCAGATCAACAACTATGAAAGAGGTAAATGAATTAAAGTGCTAACAAATGGTTTTCTACTTGTTCTGTGTCCATCAGAAGGCAAATTATATATATATATTTTCCTGCTAGAGGTTACCTGTGTAGAATCAATCCCTTGTTATCATTGGGTATTGAGTAATACAGTGGAAGACTAAGAAAAAAAAGTGTTTGAAAAATGTGAAGAGAGTTAGCTGTGGTCCCATGGTATGGTGTTGGCCAGGCTACAGAACAGACACAGTGGATTTAATTTAAGATAGATCTGAGATACTTTTCAGAACCACAAAGTTTCCACAAGGAGGCCACTAGCCCTGTTACTGTCACAGAGACTATGCATATGAGAAAGTTGTGACTTATGCCATTCCGAAGTATACCTTGGGCATATGTGTTGGGATGGGAAGCCCTTAGGCACATCATACCAGCAGCCAGCAGAGCATGATCTTCCTAGAACACGGTGCTTGGAGAGTAGCTTGGATAGTGGCAGTGATCAATACCAGATGGGAAAAGGAGCCACACACCAAGTGGGCAGTGATATCCAAGCAAAGAAAGTCACAGGACTTGGAGAGTTCCAAGTCTTCATTGAGAGACCTTTCTCCCATGCAACAAAAATATGCTGAGATAAGGAATGGGGAAGAAAACATAAATATAGAGAGGGTTGAATGGACCCTCCTTCAAGGAATCACTAAAGGTTTTCACAGGATTAGAAATTCCCAAGTTGGTACAATATTCTTGGAGAAAAGGCATCCTAATGAGGTAGGACTAAGAAACATGAGCTCTGACTCAGGAAGGACATGACATGGCACTTTCTGTGACTAGAGCTCTAAGAGTTTGGAGTGGACTAATAGGACGTCTGGAAGGACAGTCTATACCCAGAATTATAAGAGCAAAAAGTGACCCTGATAAATTTTAGGTCAAAAGAGGGGGCGTGAGGGAATAAAAGACAGAAAGAATTATGGACTGAGGGGAACAGATACTTCGACAAGTCCTTCTTTAGAATGGGAACTAAGCTACTAAAGTTGGTGAATGTAAAGGAGATTGCTTCTGAGATTTGAATTCTAGTTGTAAGACATGTTTTGCAAGCAATTAACAAACATTGAGACGAAGGCTCTTCCTCATTTATGTAAGGACACTATCCAGCCTCTCCTGTGCTGGTATTGACATGAAGCTTTCTGGTACATAGATGTCTTTATATTAAGTCTCAAGTTAATGTCAGAAATTAACTCTCAGGAGAGGCAAATGTCAGAGCCTCAAGTTTCGGATCAGGGAAGCTAAATTTTAATGATAGATAAACTTTGCCTTCCCTGTACTCCACAGTATGATGCTATTGAATCATGATCTTATTCTTGATGCCAATATTATCTTTTGCATTCCCTATCTGTACTTAATTAAATGAACTTCTCTTCTTATAGCAAATAAAAAGCAGCCGTGGTGGTCTTCATGTGTGGTATGGTAATGAAGCTAAACAATTAGATGCATAGAAAAGAGACAAAATGCACCATGGAAGATATTCTAGAAAACAAGAAAATAGATGTGAGAGAGATAAGAAATTTTCTGAAATAGTTAGCTTTGTCCCTCACAGGCACATACATGCGTGCACCCGCTACACACATACACACCATAGAAACAACATTTAGCTATTTAGGTTATAATAACTACCCTCTTTCTCTTGATTTACATTATCTCTTCCTACCTGAACTACCACATGAAATTTCCAAATGATCTTTTTGGCATCTGAAATTTCCATATATATATGCTGTGATCAGTTAGTTACTTAAAGCATGGATTACATAAGATATCTCTATTCCTTTATATTGATCACAGCTTGGTATTACTCTGCACAATATATCCCAACCTTCTTCATGTCCCAGTGAGCCTTCTTGTCCCATCCTGACAACTATTTCCTACATAGAACATTTGTATATTGTTCCCCAAAGAATAAGCTGAAATATTCCATCTACTACAAATGATTAACTTTACCTATATTTGTCTATTTTTCTCAAACCTTTATTGACCCGTGCCTTTCAGTTCCTAATGCCACTGTGCCTACAGGAAACATCTAGCCATTTAGGACACACACAAGGCTCACTTTTGAACAGCCTTTTTATCTGTAAACTTCCCTAATGTTCTTTCCATTGGTTTCCACTGCCATTAGTTTCCACCATAAAATGTTGTAGCACGATGCTATGTCCTGAACTGTATTCTCCTTACATTGCACAATCGAATACCCAGTAGTCCAGTGTGACTGTATTTGGAGAAAGGATCTATAAGAAAGAATACAACTTTAAAAGAGTGGAATTCAGCTCAGATAAGATGAGGCACTTCAGGACATTTTTTTCTCCTCCTTTCTTTCCATTTCTGTCTATTTTCTCTTCTTCCCTTGTCCCATCTCCCTCTTTTGGATAGACACACAGAATAAGGAAAGAACTCATAAACACACAGCAATAAAATGGACTCCTACCAATCAGGAAAACATATCTCCTCAGAAGGTACACCAGGTAGATCTTTGATCTTTTTGTCTTTTTTTTTTTTTTCAGAGCTGAGGACCGAACACAGGGCCTTGTGCTTGCTAGGCAAGTGCTCTACCACTGAGCTAAATCCCCAACCAGATCTTTGATCTTAAACTTTCCAGTCTCCAGAACTGAGTGAGAACTTCTTTATGTTTTAAATATGCTCTTCCAATGCTAATGTACTGTTGTAGCACTACCAAACCAACACACACACCAGATGATATTTTTGAAGTAATCTAGTTGTTACTTCTTTCTATGCTTAATAAAACATCATTCAATCTTCCTGCTCTGTCTTCTTATAGCACCTCCCTGTACCACACAGATTGTCCACACTGCCTCTGGCTATAGTACATGGCTGTTGGGTGTGTCTGCTATATGTCTTCCATATGGGTCTGGCTAGCATTGCCTTCTACAAAACTGGAGTCTACAACCTCAGCTCTGCCTAGGACAACAAAATGTCCTCAGATTAACTGTTTTTTCCTTCAAATATATGTTTTTACCCATAAAACAAAACAACATGATGGTTGCCGATCCTTCAGCTAATTAAGGATAGAGCAATTCACACTATGGATACTACTTAAGAAATGTTCAAAAATAGTTGAATTCAAATGAGATCAACCCATTTTTTAGGAAATAGTCCAATTATACTTTTGCAATGAGACCCGATAAAGCCACCTAGGAGGAATCTGTGGATTTCTTCTGTTCCCTGTCACAGACTTTGTTTATCCTTGATGAGAGCTTTATCAGTTTTCCTGATATAAGAGTAATTAATTCTGGCAATTATAAATAAGGCTGCTATGAATATAGTGGAGCATGTGTTCTTATTACATGTTGGAGCATCTTCTGAGTATATGCCCAGGAGTGGTATAGCTGGGCCCTCAGGTCCAATTTTTTGAGGAACCACCAAACTAATTTCCAGAGTGGTTTTACCAGCTTGCAATCCCACCAGCAGGGGAGAAGTGTTCCTTTTTCCCCACATCCTCTCCAGCATCTGCTTTCCCCTGAATTTTTGATCTTAGCCATTCTGACTGGTATGAGGTGGAATCTTAGGGTTGTTTTGATTTGCATTTCCCTGATGATTAAGGATGTTGAACATTTCTTTAGGTGTTTCTCAGCCATAGGGTATTCATCAGGTGAGAACTCTTTGTTTAGCTCCGTATTGCATTTTTTAATAGGGTTATTTGGTTCTCTGGAGGCCAGAAGCTGGAAAGAACCCAGATGTCCCTCAACAGAGGAATGGATACAGAAAATGTGGTACATTTACACAGTAGAGTACTATTCAGCTATTAAAAACAATGAATTCATGAAATTCTTAGGCAAATGGATAGAACTAGAAACTATCATTCAATCACAAAAGAACATACAAGATATACACTCACTGATAAATGGATATTAGCCCAAAAGCTCAGAATACCCAAGATACAACTCACAGACCACATGAAGCTCAAGAAGAAGGAAGACCTATGTGTGGATACTTTGATCCTTCTTAGCAGGTGGGTCAAAATGCCCATGGATCACATCCAACCAATAGAGTAAGCATAGGGTCCCCAATGGAGGAGCTAGAGAAAGTACCCAAGGAGCTGAAGAGGTTTGCAGCCCCATAGGAAAAACAATAATGTATTTCAACCAGGACCCTTAGAGCTCCCAGGGACTAAACCACCAACCAAAGCATACACATGGAGGGATCCATGGCTCTAGCTTCATATGTAGCAGAGGATGGTCTTTTCAGACATCGATGAGAGGAGAGGCCATTGGCCCTGTGAAAGCTCGATTCCCAAGAATAGGGGAGTGCCACACCACGAAAGTGGGGGGTGAGGGGAGTTGGTAAACAAGGGGATGGGGGATGGGATGGGGAGTTTTTGGAGGGGTAATGAGAAAAGGGGATACCATTTGAAATGTAAATAAAGAAAATATCTAATAAAATAAAATATAAAAAAAATAAAAGAGTGATTCATTCATGCATTGATTCCTCCTTCTGGTGGTAAGCCTACTGACAGCAAACTAGTGTTTCCCCCCTTATCGTCTTCTGTCTTGTTGGCTTCATCTATTGTCTTCACAGCAGGCATGCACATGCAAGGTGCCTACTCAGACAACCCATCTACTGTCTTATACGCTGTTACTTTATGGATCAAGGTTTTCAGAATATTTCTCATACATTTTTCATACATGATTATCTTGAGTTGTCTAGTCTGTGACCACTCTTCCTGTTCCTGGACTAGCTTCTTTAAGATTAATCTGTAGCTGTGATCCTTCAACAATGGTTACCGTAGGCTCGAGGTAGATATGAATTCAAATATATGACCAAATTAGTTGGTTCAGTCAGCAAACCACGGACAAAGAGCGTAACCCTCTCCCTCTTCTAAGGTTTTTGTCTTCTAGTGTCCATTTTGTGCAGAATCTAAAAGGAAATTAAAGAGTTGAGGAGAAGTGTCTGCATCTGGAACTAAAGAGTAGAGAAGTGTCTGTGTCCTGGATCACACATCCTAAGACAGAGATGAAGAGAGTCTAAGAAGAGCACAATGGCTCATTAAAGCATGATTTAGTAATCAATGAAAATTAATGGACCTCTTATTCAATAGTCTTTTAATTGGCTCGTAGTCACCCTGATGTCTTCAGTCTGTGCAGTAGTAAAGAGTTCATTGTTGTTGATCAGATGTAGGGGGAGGGATGAGAAAGAATTTCTGATTTTGACATCAATCAAGAAGATTATTTATTTTTTTTCTAAAAAGGAGTAATGTTTTTGGAAAATAAGTTTAGGACTGTCTTTTAAAATGTTTTTTTACAATAAGAGAGAGAGAGTCAGAATGAGGAGAGAACTCTTGGAAGCAATGTATAAACCCCTAGGGCCTAGATTTCTAATGTCTGGTGGCAGACTTAGCATGAATGTCAGCAGCAATGCCATTCACAATGGAAGTGGCTTTTTGCCTGAAAAGTGATAGGTGCTGTTTCTATAATTAGAACATAATTGAGGCCTGTGCATAGCCCTGAGAGTTAAGTATGCTAGTTTGATAGTTGAGATATTAACGTTCTTCTGCTCACTCCTAGACACAATGTTCAAGGTGTTACTGGCTAGGAAACAGGAGTGGAAGGCACTTCCTCACACAGTTGCTTCACGCCTGAAAAACAAGCATAGACACCTGGACCCAGAATTTGAACAGAACTCAGAGCCCATCAAAACATGGATTTGATGGTTGAGAGTCTGGCTGCTAAGCAACGCACATCTTACATTCAAAACAGAGTTGTAAAAATGGACTGCTGGTGCCAACTCTGGGTATTTCTCATTGAAAAGAAATAACTACAAAAGTTTTTTCTTTCATTTGGCCAGCCTGAAAAATATCTGACTTGCATGGACAGAGGAGTCCTGGTCTTCACTCTTCTAGACTTCTTGGTTTCCGTTTTTTGAAATATTAGGTGGTGATTAACTACACATGCTAAATACTTTCAGATGAGCAGTGTCCTGTATTGAAATATTTACACATGCTACCTAATAGTCCTCTTTTAAATTAAAATAATGTACTCATGTTACAAGTGCTCTTCAAAGTTTCATTTTTTTAATGAAGTTTAGATAAACTTATTAGAGATCAACCCAATCCAAATGGGATTTGCTTTAAAGTATGCATCTGCTTGGCAAAGAGGAAAAGGAGGATTAAAACAAAATATTCTTCATGTGCAAACCAGCTTGGAAATTTTGTAGCAATTCTTAGTAACCTTAAGTCAGAGCTGGCAAGGTGGCTGTCTCAGAGACTAAAGACACTTACCGCAGAGCCTGAGAACCTGAATTTGATTCCTGGGACCCACATGGAGGAAAAGAATCAATTTCCAAAGGTTATCCTTTTTGAACCAATGCTTGAGTACTTTGGCACATGCCCTCTCCCATTAATAGAATGTAATTAAGAGTGTTTTGATTAAAAATAAGTAGGAGAATGAATTTACTTCTATCTTGCTTTTGTCTACTTAAAATGTAGTGATGCATTTCCCAGACTGGAAAACAATGATTGTCAATTACTCAAGTACAAAACCTTCCCAGAAAAAGCAAGAGACATCATTTCCTTTTAGCTTGGAAATAATTGGGGAAAGTATATAGAAAAGAGCAAATGGTGAGAGGTCCTCAAGTTAATTTTTAGAATTATGCACTACAATTTTGTATTAAACTGAAAGAAAATTATTACGACTGGCAGCATACTGCCTTTCAGTGTGGTCTGTCTACAAAAGTATTTTTTTTTCTCTCTTTCTTTAGGGAACCTCCTTCTACAAACTCTCCCAAGCCTCCTTCTTGGCAGGCAATCATTATATAGCAACACAAGGAAATCCAGACGTGGAAAGTTGCTTAAAAAAAATACTTGGAAATCAAATGAGAAAGGGCTAGTTTTACAGAAGATCTTCACAGGGCAGCCTAGAAAATGCCTGTTGCACCATTTCAGAACCTAATGCTGGGCAGAGGAATTAAAGGAGAGCTTCCAGAGCATCTTTTAATGAGATGAAAGCTTTTTCATCGCACACAAGGCTGTGATGCCTACTTCTCCCTGGGTATTGCTTTTGGTACCTTTGTTTGTGGGTTACAATCATGAACTGCAAATGTTTCTCTCCTCTGACTCTAGCAACACTTTTCCCCTCTTCGTACCATGGGTACCTTGGCAAAATTTGAAAAATTAGGTAGGGAAGCTTTAGTACCCCAAAGCCCATACAGTGTGCCATTGGATTATCTATCCTTCCTCTTTAGTTACAGTTTGTAACTGTACACAGTAAAAGAGTGAATGATCCTTAAACACCTTGAGTGATCCTTCAACATCAGTCCCATCACAGGCATGCAGAAGGCAAAAGTTAGGCAGAGAAAGAGAATTCGGCAATAAGCAAAGCTTAAATCAGACTTAGAGCACATCACAATGCTAAGATTCAGATGGACAGGGGAGTGCTCAACCTGAATGGGGGATGTATACCCAGGGAAATTGAGGAAAGGAGTGGGGGACAAGACCATGACATCCAAGCATGCTGTCTTCTAGGTATGACATGCATAGCCATAGCAGTCATGCAGAAAATGAAGCTGTGATCATCTACAGAACACACACACACACACACAAACACACACACACACACACGCACGCACACGCACACACACACACACACACACACACACAGTAGAAGGGGGCTAGTTGGGAAGACAAAATTCAACAGGGATGGGAGGGGGATAGATAAGGAATGGTAATAGGGACAGCTTTCTGAACGTTCAGTGTCACAATTACCAGCAGGACTTTTTGTCTGAAATGTCACACTAACATGGTGGTCTGGTAGCTGTGTAAATAGATTTGTTGCTCCCAGAATGTCTGGGCTTATAATGATCCATCTCTTTTCCTTCTCTGTAACCATCATCCTTAACGTGGGGAAGTCCTTGGAAAACATTCCTCCCCACATCCTGAAGCTCTGCCCAGAACTTCAGAAACACATTCATCCAAACCCCAAACCTTCCAACTGGATCTGACCCTTGTTTGGCAGCTGGGCGGGAGGGTGGTGCTTCTGATGTGCTGGTAGAGGGCCTGGGGGGTTGTCCTCACCACCGATTGGGCGTCTGCATCCTCCTTGCCTTCCCACATTCCTTCCTTCTCAGGAACTCAGATTCCAAGGTGGATATGTCAGAAGCCCATTTGGAAGCCACATTAGAAAAGGAGTCCTTTGGAAAAGGCTAGTGTTGCAGAAGAGTTCGTTTGAGGACATTTACAAGGGAGGCATCAATCAGATAAAAGCAACTGCCAACTTTCAAGTCCTTCCCATTAAGTCGGACAAAGTAGTACTTTCGTCTTCACTGGGAAGTAGAAAACACCCAATTTCAGAGACAGTCTTACTTTTCCCCTTTTGCCATGTAATTGTACACCTCCCCCCCCCCAGCACGAACATGCCCCCTTATCTTGTTCATACACCACACTGCCCTGTCTGACTGGCATCTAGCCTTAGTGAATGTTGCTCTCCTAAACAGGTCTACTCACTTAAAGCAGGGATTACTGCAGAGGCTAACTGGAACACCAGAGTGAAGGCAGAGGCTGAGTGTCTTGCATGCAAGATGCATTTAAGTAAATCTCTACTAAGTGGCAAGTCGTTTATGGGAGAAGCAGAATCACCAGCAAGACCCACCCTTCCATCGGTCTCTGTATCCCAGAGCTGGGCACCCACCTGCTGCACCTACCTCTCGGGTGAACAGGATGGCTGCATCGTAGTGCTCCTCATGGTCATCCCCTAGCTGGTTATGTTGATGCTGCCATTTGCAAAAGTTCTTGAGGGTGGTGGCCGCGTTCTTGCTCACCTCCAGACTCTTGTCCTTGTCTGCCAGCACCACCACCTTCACCACGGCCAGGCGAATGTGGTTCTCGATGCTCGCATGACTGTACAGCCGGTTGGCGATGGAGGCCAGGGTCAGCAGGTAATGTTGCAGGCCCCGCCCATACATCCTGGCCATGGACGAGTCAGCCACCAAGAGGAGCTCCACCTGGCGGGCCCTGGAGATGGACCGGCGCCTCCGCCTCCACCAAGTCTGAGGGCCCGCGTTTCCAGTTGCTGAGAAAGCTGAGTGGTCCAGCAGTTGCGGGGCCAGCGCTGAGCGTCGCCTAGAAGTACTGAGCACCGAGGGGCTCTCTTGGGGCCCAGCCGGGGACGCAGGAGTCTCGCAACTGGCGCGTGGCGGCAGGGCCTCGAAGCTGAAGCCCTCGCGGGTGTAGACATGCAGGATGCGTGAAGACCCATCCCCATAAACTCGTTCATGCTCTGCCCAGGACCTACGCAAGAGCGGCCTCAGAGTGTAGCGCGCATGCTTGACGGCGAAGAAGCCATCGAGACCCCCGCAGAGGTCAAAGACAGCAAGGGATCGAGGGCTGCCGTCCACAGTGCCTCTGTAGAAACAGTGACCCCGGTGGCCAGAGGATGCGCTCAGCCCTCCTCCTGCACTAACGATGCCACCAGCAACACCCACTGTGTCATCTCTCTCCAGGTCCAGCAGGAACCTCCGGCCGCCCACGTAGACAAGGTAGCCCACTTTGCCACCGCCAGAGTAGAGTTGGTCTATATTCTGCACCAGCCCGCCGCTCCTGCGCTGCCCAGCCAAGGGTTGCGGATGGCCTGGCTCCTGTGTTTCCTCCCCCTGCCGCTGGTCGGACTTGGCGGCCGCTGCAGCAGCCCTAGGCTGCCTGGTTTTATCCTGGGCAGGTGCCGCGGCAACGTTGTCAGCGGCCAGGGACAGGCAGGACGCGCACAGCAGCAGTAGTAGCAGCAACAAGGACGCCCACTCGAGCCGCATAGTGCGCTGCCCGCCGGGAGGGGCTGCGCGACTGTGTCTAGCTGGATGGTTGCTATTTGCTCTGGAAGTTTTAGGGGCGGGGGTGGGGGGCTCACCCTCCCACCCACACACCCACAGCCACGCACTCTACACACTTGCGTGCAAGGTTGAGTCAAGTGTCCAGGAAAGGGTAGGGGGGTGAACCCGCAGCAGAGCGCCAGCCTTTCCTGGCCGCGGTGCCACTGTGAGAACTTTTTCTTTGTTGGTTTGGAAAATGTTTGGAATTGAGGTCCAAGAGACGGAGGGAGAAAAATTAAAAAAAAAAACTAATAATAATAATAAAAAATTAAATAAAGGGTGGTGGTGGAAGCAAAAGCCAGGAGGTGGAGAGCAACCAAATACAAAAAAAAAAAAAAAAAAAAAAGGAGAGAGGCCCAACGCAGACAAGATCTTTGCACAAACAGATCAAAACAAACGAACTGACAGTAAGGAGGGCGACCGCGCTCCCGGCCCGCAACTGGTGCGCGTCCGTCGGCTCCCGCCCCCTCGAAGCCCGGGGCTGGCCGGCTGCAAAGCTTCCAAGCTCCGACCCACTTCCTTTCTTATTCTGAGGGCTTCCTCGGCTCGGCTGGAACCCGAAGGCAGGGAGAAATGAGACGGGAGAAAAGAAAAGAAAGAAAGAAAACACCTAAAATGTTTAAAATCAAAAGCTAGGAGGCGGCCTGCGGAGAGCCAGCGAAGCGGCGCGTCCGGGTCCCTTCCGCTGCCGCGTCCTCCCCGCCCGGGAACATCCCCAGTCGGCTGCTGCGGGCGCGGAGAGCGGCTCAGGCGCTGTGAAGATGCGAGGAGGTGGGACAATGAATTTATAGCGGCGTGCCATCCTGCAATGGCAATTTCAACAATTCGTCACTGCACGCTGCCTCTTAAAGGGAGAGCTTCCCCCACCACTCCCACCCTTCCCGGTCCGCGCCTAATCTGATGGGGGAGGGCGCAGGGAGAGAAGGAGGAGGGCGATCGAGGAAAGGGAGATCGGGAAGGAGGAAGGGACCAGGACCTAGCAAGGTGGAAGGAGGGACAAAGGAAGGAGCAAGGGGGAGAAAGAGATTGAGAGAGAAAAAGTATATTTGGGCAGAAAACAAGAAAATTCACTTGGCCTCATTTAAAACCACAGCAACTCTGGGTCTGTGTGGTATTTCACAACCAATCGGGCTTGGCTAACCTCGGCTTACCTCATCTCCTGAAGGGGTGTTTTGGTGTGTTTTTAAAGTCTCTCCCTGACTCCTTCCTCTTGCTGTTCTTGCGCGGGATATGAAGTTCTTGTCTCATTTTGCCGGTCGGTGCGCTCTGGCCTTGTAGACCTGGTAACTTCACTGGTCAGGGTAGTCGCCTGTGCACCCCCAAGTCCATCTCTCTTTTCCCTGGCTCTCTCCAGTCGCTCCGGGTAGCCGATTTCCAGCCTTCTCATCTCCTAGCTTGTTCAAGCTCCAACACTTGCTGACTTCGGGCTAGGGTGGTGAGTAACTTCTCCCGGCCACCAGCTGAGTAGCCAGGCAGCCACGGGTGCTTCCTGGCGCGTCTCTGGGCATGCAGCACTGCGGTGACCCCAACAGGGCTGGCTGCGGCCTGGGAAGTCCTTGGCTTTGTGTATAAATGGCGGTGCTCCCAGCTTTTTCCAGTGCATAGTTGGTCAGTGCCCACAATCTGTCACTTATCCCAGCCACTGGAACTCTTTGAGCTGTAGGATGTCAGGGTGGGAAAGAGTTAACTCTTGAAGGGAATTCTGCACCCCCACCCCAGACTTCTACATTGGTACTCACACTTACTCCCTTTCCTTCTTAAAAAGGTAATTAAATGGCAAACACTCCTTTGTTTACTTACTACTTCTCTCCTAAGTCAGCTACTCACTCTCAGCCACCTCATTTTCAAAGCTCCTATTCCCGGTGGAAGAATACTTGAGGGGAGGTGATTGGTGGTTATTAGTAGGCAGGTGGCATGGCCCTAGCAACTGGGTCCCCTCGGTGTCTCCATCCTTTGTCTCCTCTAATTATCAATTCTAAGAAGGTGGAAGGAAAGCCCAGTGACTTTCTCACAGCAAGTTGATGTGTGGCAGGGTCCAGTGTTGGTCTTCAAAGCACACACCCCTTATAATTTACATTTCCATTCCTCTTTTATATATATATATATATATATATATATATATATATATATATATATATATATCAGAGCTGTTTTAATTGCTGCAGACAAGATGTGTGAATTATGCTTGGACTAAAACCAATACATAAAGTAAATACTCCATGAGCTCCCAGTCTCATCAATAAACATAAATATTGTAAGTGCAAAGATTTGGTTTTCTTTTTTTTTTTTTTTTTGAAACCAGAACATTTATTTTATGACTGATTGAAATCCTCAAGATGAACTGGATGCTGCCACAGCGGCCCTCTTGGGTTTAGGCGTTGTCCCTTCACGGAATCCTTGTCTGAATCTTCGATAGACAATCTTTAGATGCCTCATCCGACCCGTCCCGGTAGTGTTTCGTCTCTTAGCCTTGGCACTCCAGTTATACTTTCTCTTGCGCTTGGCAGGGTAGCCACATTTGCCACAAGTCGACTTCTGAAGGTGGTAGGCCTTGGAGCCACAGCGGCGACACAGCGTGTGCGTCTTATTACGACGCTTTCCAAAGGATGACGTTCCTTTCGTCATCTTGCTTCTACCTGATTTGGTTTTCTATAACCCACTACAAGAATCTTTTTCATAATTAAAGAGAAGTATCAGATATGCTGGACTCAGTTTACAGTACATTGTGTGTGCTAATGATGAAGACAGGTCTTGGCTTTACATGGAGGAATTGAAATACCAAAAAGAACTTCAACCCTAGGAAGTTCTTCCCCAGGGTTGCCCAGAAACTTCCCTGAAGTGAGAGCCTCTCAGTGTCTGCCATCATTTTCCTCCAGGATCATGGCTCCCTCCTTGTCACTTTTAAGAGATACTCCTCTTTAATTTCCATTCCTCTTAACTTCACTGCTTCAGAGGAGAGCAGGCACGCTTATGCTCATAGAGCTTCTCCAAATGGTACATTCTCAGGGAAAGTACCGTGAGGTCCAAGACCGGAGAAAGCCAAACAACAGTTAAAGTAAAAGAGGGCATGAATTTGAGAGAGAACAAGGTGTGTGTGGGGGGTGGACAAGGGGGAGGAATCAGAGAGAGCCTGGATGGATTCTGAAATATATCAGGACCTAGAGGGAGGCTGCTGCGGAAAGCACTTAGTCAGCATTGCAAGGCAACGGGCAGGCATTAAAGGCAGAGAACGGAGGTACCAGGGATCGATCATCTCAGTCTCCCAGTAACCCTCAGCTTTATGATGACCAAACCCAGCCACTCCAGGGAAGATTACCTGGTACTTATCTGTGTAGTAGTGGTCAGAATGAGACTGGCCTCCGTAAGCTCATACGTGTGGTCTCCAGTTGGTGGGAAAGTTTAGGAAGAATTAGGAGGTATGGCTTTTCTTTTTTCAGAGGAGGTTTATCACTCAAGGGAAGTTCTCTCTGCTTCCAACTTTGGAATCAAGATGCAAGCTCTCGGCTGGTCCTGGTCCTGCCATAATAGACTCAAACCCTCTGAAAGTGTAAGCCCGTTGAAACATTTTTTAACTTTTATTATTTTAGTTTGTCCTGATCATGGTACTTCTGTCACCACAACTGGTAAATAACAAAGATACAAACTTTATTTCTTTTATACCACTGGTAGAAAGAAAAAGAAAGTACAGTATTTGGCATCAAACTGATCTCCCAAACAACTTTTATTTGAAGCATGCATTGTACTCATCTGTGACTCAAATGATCATTTACAAAACATGCGTTTCAGGTGTCCCTGAGGTAAGGCTGTTAACTGCAATTGTTTTCTGGGCAGGATCCTTATGAAGCTTAAAGAATTTCCCAATGACTTTGTCCTCACTGAAGTCTTCTGTTATCTCTAAAAAAAAGTGTTGCTTTCCTAAAGGGACTCAATCTGAATTTTATGCCTTCACATCTGATAAATAAATGACATTAGAATTCAGACCAATTAACCAAATGTTTGGAAATATGTTAGGAGCATACTTGTTTCAAAATGTGAGCATACAATAGTAAGTATTTATTGGAAGTACTTGTCACAGGGATAGGGGCAGATAGAGCTTGAGATACGATGAATAAATTCTTATCGAAGAAGTGGTTTTGTTTTTCTTGGCTATGCATTTGGTTTCCATGGGAGGTACTTGTACACCATAGAAAGTTAGTTACTGTTTGAGACAAATATACTGCACCAGTGAACCAGTGCAATCTGAGATGTTCCATAACAGAAATTAACCAGTATTAATTTACAGTAGTATTGAGGTAGGTGAAAATAATAGTCTTTAGCTTTGCAATAGGAAGAATAAAAATATATTGTCCACCATGTTTAACTGCAGCTATTGATAACTTTTTTGCTTTAACAGCTATTTTTTTGTGCACAAGTAATAAGATTTATACATTTATTGAATACATGATCCAAAGTTTTGTAAACTCAAAGAAAGAATGCTACGAGTTCAAGAATTACCCTGGGGAGTTGTTGGGGATTGGTCTAATGTTTTGATTTAATCGGGAATCTGTGTGTCCAACTGCTGAAGGTCCTTGTCCCTAATTGGTTTTTGATTGGACGATAAAGATGCCAGTGGCCAATGGCTGAATAAAGGGAGATAGGGTGGCACCCCTTAGATTTGTGCAGCTAGGACTCTTGAGAGAGGAACAGAGAATTGGCATGTTGTGAAGGAGAAGGATTGGAGGCAGGAGATGCAGGAGATTCAGGAGAGAAAGCCAAGCAGCCATGTGAGAATTTGGGTGGATAGCCACTGGCCACTTCCTTGATTGGGCCTGGGGTAGCAGGGGAAGGTTTAGGAATGCCCAGCCTTTGATGTAGCCAAGGCATTAAATGAATGTGTGTGTGTGTGTGTGTGTGTGTGTGTGTGTGTGTGTGTGTGTGCGCGCGCGTGCGCGCGCACCTTCCATTCTTGAATCCAGATAACTCCTGGGCAAGTGCATGCATGTGGCCTGCTGAGAGTCAAAGCAGTGTACTATCACCGCTACAAGTGTGTGTCATCTCCCATCTACTATTGGCCAGCCACAAGCTGATGCTTCCAAGCAAAGTGACTACTAGTGACACACTCTTCCCAAACTGAAATCCCCCCTTAATTATATCCAATCTACAACACCTCTTAAAACCTACCCAGCTTATGAAAATCCATGTCTGGGTGTAAAAGGCTTTGTGAGACTCTCTAGGGACTTGTGAAGGTGATTAAGCCACGATTGATGTTTGTAAAGAATTCACAGTTCAGAAATGAAGCCAAGAAGATCAATAGGTACTTGGACTCCAACCTGGAAAATACAAATACAGAAAGGAAGAAAGAGAACAGCACCTACAGGTGCTCTGCACTCTGTTTCCAGCCAGGCTACACTCCATAGGATTTTGGCCCTGCTAAGTAGTATTTTCTCAAATTTCCATTTGCTAAAGTGTCAAATCCTCACCTCTATCCTAAACCGTGGTTTTGATGGTAAGAGTAAGGAAATACCTGACAGTAAAATATTCCCCTCCAGCCAAACACCTGCTTTTTACCTACCACTTGGAAGTATCACAGCCTCTCAACTCTGTTTGGCTTTCCCTCATCAAGACTTTTACCTCAGGCCTTGCTGCCTTTGGAATCTGCTCCCTTGATGCAAGGAACATGGACGCCATCAACAGAAATGTCCTACTGAACAGCACAATTTTCTAGGGAAGGGAGCCTCCGTTGTCGTTTTGACTTGCAACATTCTAAGAGAATTCCCAGTTAGACTATCATGGTAGGGCAGGGGGTATATGTGCTATTCTGGCTTGGACACAAGCCATGAGTCAGTAGAGGATTTTCAGAGAATCTGCTGCTGAATGATCTTCCTTTTCTCATTATCCACTCTTGCCATTTCTTATATTCCACAGTGCAGGCATAGATCTGATGACTAGCACAGTCCTGGAATTTCACACACAACAAGCATACTTAATGTACATATGCTGACAGATACACTCATCCCAATTCTTGTTCCCTCTAGACTACACTGATAGGTGAATACCAGCTCAGAGCTCCAATAAGTAGAAGAGCAGTGATCATTTGCTCTTTCTCCCTCGCAAAGACAATATTCTTGAGACTTACATGGTAGAGATTATTTTCTTCTTAGCAAAGAATTTACTTTATGCCTAATAGAAGTCAAACTCATTTTCTGTGTTATCTGAAAAGGACAGGTGACAGAACAGTTTTTTCTGTTGTTTTTTGACCACATGTGTTTTTGAGTTTTACTTAATAGTAGTATAAAAATACATACTGTTTTTAGGAAATCTAGACTTTTATTTCTTTATATACAGGAATTTTATAAGTCTTTGAATGAAAATTACCCACACACATTACTCAAGACATACAGGTGTTATTGGTAAAGAAAGCTGGGGAGTGGAGTTTTTATGCTGACCAGCTGTAAAATGCTGCTTTAGCTTTTGTCACACAACTATGCACTTTTGATTTTATGAGTTACCCAAATTCTTCCTTTCCCTTTATTTTCTAGAAATTCTCTCAAAAATCAAGTCTTATGGGAAACGTGTGGAAAACCGGGACTTTCCTGCCCAGAGTAATTTTAGACATTTGAGGTTTGCTTCTTTCATTTTCTTTTTCTTTCCTTCGTAAATCCACCTCCAGCTAGGTCCTTCTAAGCACCAGCGAGTAGAATTTGTGGATTTCAGTGGGCTTGTTGTTTGAATAGCTTTTCCTGCTGAAGGAGAAGTTGAAGACATTCTGAACAAAGCTGGTTGTCATCAACTAGTTATTCACCCAGAGATAATAGAGAGATGAAAAAGGAGGCGTCCAGTCAGTGCATTGGCCACATGAGTTGCGTAGGAGGGCGAATGATCAATCAACCTCTCTTACTTAAGACAGACGGTGAGTGGACAACCACATATCTCCTACACGTTTCTTAGAGGCACTAACAGACTGCACTGGTCCATGTAGGTATGCTATGTATTGCTTAATGAATCTCCTTCCACATCTTGACTTTTCAACTTCCCATCACAGTGAAAGAAAGAAGTGATAATGCACACATACTTAGCAAAAAAAAAACATTTGACCTACGTTCCAGACAAGACACATACACACAAGTTCATCGTCAACGCTACCCCTCCTCCCCTCCTAACAGGCCATACATGGCTTGGTTGGAAACTCCCTAATTTTATTACTAGATGCAGCATCACAGGATTTTAACAAGTCTGCCACCTCTGACATTTCAAGATGTGATCAGCAGAAGTAGTCCCTGTCTGAGCTGCTGCTCAGAGACTGAATTGTAGCTAGTGCCTCCCCATGTTGTTCTTCTACAATGTCAACTGCTTGCTATAGTTGTTATTTTTTCAGAACCTTGTTTGCATCTGTGTATACCCTTGCCAGCCTATATTAGGAATGAAACAAGGCTCCCTAGCCCTTCAGGTAGATGGGACATCAAACTCTCATAGGGATAAAGATGAGTCATAAAAGCAAGGTAGTTGAGCTGTCCCTGCTGAGACTATTGAGCAAGATCTAAAGCATCCTCTAAGGTTACCTGCAGAAGTTAAATCTGGTTCTTTCTTCTCATCCCATGCTTTGCTCCCAGAAATAAGACTCATTTATAATTAGCTATAGAATCTCGAATATAATCTTTAATCTTTTTTCCTCAGTTCAGAAACACTTCTACCTGATAAATACACACACACACACACACACACACACACATACACACATATGTGTATGTGTATGGCAGCAAGTTACCACCTTAAGTAGGTGTATTTTCATTACTTTATAGAAATGGTGCAAATTGAGTCAGAGGAATGTGGAGGTATTAACAGAAGGAAACTGGGTAATGCAGGGTACAGAAAAGCTCTTATGTGTAGCCACAGCTGAACTTGTCAAAATTTTTCAGAGAATACATAAATAACTTTTAAAATGCCAGAGGATTAAAGGACAAAGGAACCCACTAGAGTGTGAGCCCACTAGAGTGTGAGCTAACTTCCAGAGAATCATTTTACAATGTCCTGAGACTATTAAGATTCCCCCCCCCAAACTCTGTTATTTTTGACTCTTGATAGACATTTATTGGCTGGGTAAATCCTACATAGAATAAAATTCCTGTAGGTTAAAAATTAACTTGATATCTTGATGTCTTAAAGTTGGCTCATGTTTGGCTCCCTTTGTTTTCTTTCTTATTCTTTTCCTCCCTCCTTCTCCTTTTCCCTCTTTTCCTCTTTCCACCTGTTTGTCTTCTTCCCTTCTTCACTTTCTCCTTAGTACGCTCTCTGAGTCTCCAGCTCTCTCTTTTTCACTCTAATTTTGCTTAGTAACTCTTTATCTCTCTTCCTGCCCATCTTCCATCTTCACTGGAATGTGCTCTGTGAAAACAGACAAAGGAGAGGAAGGAAGGAAAAGGAGAGAGGGAGAGAGAGAGAGAGAGAGAGAGAGAGACAGAGACAGAGACACAGAGACAGAGACAGAGAGAGACAGAGACAACAAACCCAAAAGGAAGAAGCATGAAAGTAGAATTTGCTCCATGTCATCTTATTTTCCAAGTGCCTGAAAACACAAAATGAGAATGACTTTGGATAAATTCCTGCAGAAGTAGGAAAGAAAGAATGAAAGAAGAGACCAGATAGCCAAGAGAACTAGGATAGAAACAAACATGGCTGCTGTAAAAAAAAAAAAAAAAAGAGTCAGTGAAATGATCCCTAATGATATGCTGCTATACTCATAGACTGGAGCCCAACTCAATTGTCATCAGAGTGGTTTCAGCCAAAGCAACTGATGGTACCAAATGCAGAAACCCATAGCAGAACATTGGGTAGACTTCAGGAAACCCCAAGGAAGACAGGAGAAAGAGCTGTAGGAAGCAGAGGGATCAAGGACACCATAAAGAAGATGACCCACAGAATCAACTAAGCAGGCGGTCTTAGGGGCTCACAGAGACTAAAGTGACAACGATGGAGACTGCATGAGCCTGTACTAGGTCCTCTGCATATATGTTATGGTTGTGTAGTTTGGTGTTCTTGTGGGACTCCTAACAGTGGGAGTGGCGCTGTCTTTTTCCTGGTCTTCAGGGCCTTTTTCTTCAACTGAGTTGCCTCACCCAGTCTTTATGTGAGGTATGTGTCTAGTCTTTTTATAATGTGTTATGTTTTGTTCAGTTGATGACCATGGGAAGCTTGATCTTCTCTTAAGGGAAAGATAGGAGGAATGAAACAGGGGTGTGGGGAGGGGAGGTAGGGAGAGGGACTGGGAGGAGTGGAGGGAAGGGAAACTGCAAAGTGGACGGATGTAATATATGAGAGAATAAATAAATTTAAAAACACTGACAGACAGAAAGACTGAAGTGGAAAGGAAAGAAGAAAGGGGGAAGAAGGGAAGGTGGGAGAGAAAGGAAGGGAGAAAGAAAGGCAGGCAGATAGGAAGAAAGAACAACAAAAAGAGAAATGACCAGAATCTGGGATGCAGCAAAGTTGATAAAAGCTAGTGTAATTATTTCCCCCTCTCCATCCCCCACTACCAAATATAGAGAAATTTTCCTGTGTGTTAATTTTTTATATGGCCAATTACATCTTTTATAAACAACAATAGTATTAGACTAGTTTGCACCTTTCCCTGGGTACTGTAATGCCATTTGGAAACTCCACGTTCTGGGTTTCTTCTTTCCAAAAGAGATGGAATTACAGGGCTTATGCTGCTGGAGTTTTATGAAGATGAAACATTGGGACTTGTGTGAAGTAGTTGACCTGACCAACAAGTGTATCATTAGCATTAACAGACATCAATGTTTAGACTGTTCTATAATTCAACAAAAATAGTTTGAATCCTATTAAGCAGATAAGAAAGAGTTAAAAGAAAGCCTATTACAATAGTTGACTAGTTTAGTTTTAATACTTTCATATACATTTACATTTTAGCTCAGTCTTTATCTCTGATTTGGTCCTCAAAGGGAATCACAAACACTGTGAAGAGTAAAAATGCTGAAGTCTAGAATGTTCTGTTCTAGGTACTATGGTTAAAAAAAACTGCCAAAAGGAAACATTTTCAAAGGGCTTGAAGAATGCACCTCCTCCAAGGGCCATCATCTCTGAACTGTATGAGAAATATAAAGAAGAAATTTAAAATAATTACATTTCTGTTCATATTTTCTTATGACCAGAGTCCTCAACAATCTTAAAATGAAATTCCTGTCTATGGAAGACCAACTTTTTGTAGAGCACAAGGGTGGTAGTCATCCACATCACTGAAGGCATAACTGATCTCAGGGCCTTTCAGCAAGTGCTTGCTTAATTAATGTTTAAACCTCAGGGAACATACCAATCTTTTCTGAGGATTGAAAAATAATTAATCATTACCATCAACCTAATTTGTCTTGTGTCCTGCTCAAAATTGAAGAAAAAGAGCAAAACATGTGGCTTCAGAAAGTGATCTGTCAGTATTTCAGTTTAATAACATGCCTTCTATTCTAGCCTCCCTCTCTGGTGAGAATCAGTATCACCTATTTCTACTTAAGCAAAGTGCCATGAACTAATCCTCCCTACTACATAAGCTTCCCTACTATATGGTGTATGTGTGTGACCCCAGGATCATTGGATGAGATATTCGTGTCTCTCATCGTTTGAAAGAAATCCTGAAAAACTTGAATATTGCAGGTGTCTGGCACATCTGGTTCTAGAGTTTTAAATAATTTAATAATTTAAATTACTTTTTTCTTTTGAGGTTATAATATAATGATGTCATTTCTCCTTTCCATTTTCTTCCCACTAACCCTCCCATACAGACTTCCTTGCTCTTTTTAAATTATTTGTTGTTATGTGCAATATATTTCTTCCTCCAAATAAATGACCACAACCTGTTCAATTTTTTTAAAAAGACTTATTCATTTTTATTTATATGAGTACACTGTTGCTGTCTTCAGACACACCAGAAGAGGGCATTGGATCCCATTACAGATGCTTGTGAGCCACCATGTGGCTGCTGGGAACTGAACTCAGGACCTCTGAAAGAGCAGTCAGTGCTCTTAACCACAGAGCCATCTCTCCAGCCCCAACCTGTTCAATCTTTATAATGTTACTTGGATGAGTATTCTCAGGCTTGACACTTTGATATCAAATAACCAATAATATTTTTTATTACAAAACAAGCAGTTAAACAGATTAAAGCAAAACCAAAAAGTACAATACTTCACTGCTTGCAAGAGAAGTCTTCCCAAGAAGGGTAACTGCTAAAACTTGAATGAGATCACAGCAGTTGTGTGTTCAGACAATGAAGTGGGTCCATTTACAAAGGATATGAAGCAATGGCTCTATTTGCTTGGGAAGACTTTCACTTGGGCTGTATGTCATAAAGAGGGAGATAAAATCTTCAAGCAACCCATCCAGTGTACAGTCCATATATCAGCAACATTGGGAAAATTGAAAAACTGATCAGGAATATATATAATTATGTTGGTTTTATTCTGGGTATTCTATATGTTTTCTGTTAACAAGCTGAAGGGCCCAAGTGAGGAAGCCTCAATCCCACTTGGGAGGGAGAAGAAAGCAATCACAGAAGGGGAAGGAGGTTCCTGGGTGGGAAAGGGGACAGGGAGGGTCAGAAGAGAACATGATCAGGTGTTGGGGATGGGGGAACAGGACTGAAGGGCCAGCAGAAATGAAGGAAACAGGTAGGAGGTGTGGGTAACCTTCTAGAATGAACCAGAGATCTGAGAGGTGAGAAACTCTCCTGACTCAAAGGGAGGGACCCTAGATGAAATGCCTTACAGTGGGTAGAGGGAACTTGTAGAGTCACCTCTAGTAGAAAGACAGGGCATCAAGTAGAGGGATGAGGCTGCCAACCAAGAGTCAAAACCTAGAATTGTTCCTTTATGAAGGAACTGCAGGGACAAATATGGAGAAGAGCCTGAGGAAAAGGAGGTCCAGCAACAAGCCCAAGTTGGGATCCATTGCAAGGGGAGGCCCCAAGGTCTGACACTATTACCGATGCTGTGATGTACTCACAAAAATGGGCCTATCATGACTGTCCTCCAAAAGATCCAACAAACAGCTGAAAGGGTCAGATGAGATATTTATACCCAACCAACGGACAGAAGCTGCTGACCCCTCTAGTTGAATTAGGGAAAAGCTGAAAGAAACTGAGAAGGAGGGTGACCGTATAAGAAGACCAGCAGTCTCAACTAACCTGGACATCCCCCAACCCCCTGAGATTTCTCAGACACTGAGCCACCGACCAGATACCAGCTGATATGAGGCCCCTAACACATATACAGCTGAGGACTGCCTGGTCTGGACTCAGTCAGAGAAGATGTACCTAAGCCTCAAGAAATTGGAAGCCCCAGTGAGTGAGGAAGTTTGGTAGGGTGGGAGTGGGGACATCCTCATGGAGATGGGGGAGGGGGAAGTATGTGGAACAATTAAAGGGTGAACTGGGAGGGGGATAAAGTCTGGACTATAAAAAAGGATTAAAGAAGAAGAAGAAGAAGAAGAAGAAGAAGAAGAAGAAGGAGGAGGAGGAGGAGGAGGAGGAGGAGGACGAGGAGGAGGAGGAGGAGGAGGAGGAGAAGGAGAAGGAGAAGGAGGAGAAGGAGAAGAAGGAGAAGAAGAAGAAGAAGAAGAAGAAGAAGAAGAAGAAGAAGAAGAAGAAGAAGAAGAAGAAGAAGAAGAAGAAGAAGAAGAAGAAGTAGAAGAAGCTGCTGCTGCTTATGGAAGCATTCTTGTTTTATTTGAAGTCACCAAAGAAATTTGTACTAGTTACTTGGCCTACCACTGTCCCAGTACCTGACAGAAGCCATGTAAGTAGGGAAGAATATTTGTTTTTACACTTAGTTTGAAATAACCTTGGCAGGTTTAAGTCCAGCATGGCAAGGAAGGCATGGTATTGAGGCCCTCATTCATGGTAGTAGGAACAGGGAACAGAGTCACAGCATGGCCAGTAAGGAACCAGAGAGGCAAGCAGGAACCAGAGGCTGAACATACCCTCCAAACGCCCAATGCTAGTAGTGATCTACTTCCTTTAGCTAGGCTCCACTTCCTAATGATTCTCATAACTTCCCCATTAGGGTCAACAGCTAGAGAATAGACATTCAAAAATAAGCCTGGGGGTGGGGAGCAGTTCAGATCCACACCTTAGGGGAATTCTTTAATGTCTTACCCCACATGGACTCTTGTGAAGAGAAGAGACTCATAAGAGAGCAGCAGCATGTTCAGTGGTGAACACAGTGACCTGAACTTGTTGAAACTTCCTTCCCAAGTACGCTGCATGAGACGAACAAGAAAACATAGGCGAGAAGGAAGCCAAGGATGAACTGACTCATCTGCTTTGGGGGCAGAATAACATATTTTGGGATTAGGACTCACTTGGTTTCCTGTTCTGTCATTTCCCAACATTAGAGACTTGAACAAGAACTCCCTAGATGTTTATTGACATTCCATCAAAAAGCATCAGACATAGCCAATTTCTTTTTTGTTTTTCTTTCTTTCTTTTTTTTTAAATTGTTCACAAGTATTTTGTGCCAAAATTGTCCTATAAAACATATGATACTAGTGCTTTTAAAAACATAGTTGTAAAGCATAAGAGTATACTTTCTCTGTCTTCATGTTTTTGCTAAACAATTTTAAAAAGGCCAGAAAAATCACTAATGGTTCCAGGCTCTCTTGCTTTAGAAATTACTGAAGAGTTCAGAAAATTTCTTTTGAGTTACATCTTCTGATGTTTGCCATATTGAAAAATAAACAAAATAAACTAGAACTGGAAACATTATTATTTATAGATTTATATTATAATAAATCTATTTTACACTAATGTAGGTAACAATTAGAAAAATTACATTCCTACAAGTGTCTTTATATTGAAAAAGACTGGACTCTCATATTATCTTTGGCATTTAGTTATACTAGCAATCTAACTTGTATTCTCTGGAACTCTTCATTGAACTCATATTTTTGAGCTGGGGAGATGACTCAGGTAAGATCACATGCTGCTCAAACATGAGAACTTTGTTCAAATTTCCAGAACCTATGTAAGAAATTGGGCATGGCTGTTGGCATCCGTCACTCTAGGACTGTGGGGGTTAGTTGGGAGGCAAAAGAGACAGGAGAATTTCTGAAGCTTGCTGACTACAGCTGGTTCTAGATTCAGTGAAAGACTTGTCTCAATGGAATAAGGTAAAAAATAATAGAGTAGAGCAAGCCTGAGATGACACGTGCCTAATGTCAGATGGCATGAGCAGGGTATAGCACTGTGAGATGACCCTAGACATACAGAGGCCCCTGGAACCACTAACAAGCGAAAGTAAATGGTGGAGTGATAGAAGAGAAAGAGAAACAGAAAGATGCATGCACACTGAAGAAACTGGAAACTCGAGGGTAGTTAGGAACAGCTTAATGGGAGTAGCTATGAATGCTACTTGAGGTCATGGTAAGGTTCTAGTCCATACTGCCTCAAGGGTCATGTCTGGGTTCATGGCCTTGCAGCAGTGGGGGTCAGTTATCATCAAATGTTGTGCAGATGTCCCTGGTCTGGGCTGCTGTCTGGGGCTGTGTTGATGTCTGAAGGCTATGCAGAGCTTCCCCTGTCCTTACCTGAGCATTTTGGGAGAGTCCAGGGTATGAGAGCAGGAGAGCTGTCCATGCCCAGATCCAGGGCTTTGACTTGACCCACTCCAACATCTACACTATCTATAAGTTGCTGGAGCTCATGAAGGGGCCAAGCAGATCCAAAGCTGCAGAATCTCTGTGACCCAGGGCAATAACCAGATATCTGGGATGAATTCTGGTAAGAATCCAGTATTGATAGTTTAGCGGAAGCCAGAGACCTTGAACCAAGCCAATGTCTCATTGCAATGAACATTTGCAAGTAAAAATGTGAGGACAGAGGGGTGCCCTGTAAAACACACTACAGCTTCCACAAGATTGGTTTTGATTTGTTTTGTTTGTTGGTTTGTTTTTTTTTGGAGGAAAGGTTGCAAGCATAATGGGTTAATATGAAGGGAATTGGGATGCATGATATTAAATTTACAAAGAATGAAGAAAAAATTTAAAAAAAAAATAGAGCAAGTCACCTGACATACATCTCTGATCTTTCTATACTCATGGGTACACACACACACACACACACACACACACACACACACCCATGCACACGTGAACACATGCTCGTGCACACACGCACACGAGAACACGCACACATGAACATGCACACACACATTGTTCTTACATATTTCCTGGTATTTGCATAAAACTCCTCTCCAGAAAGTTGCAATCTCAGGCTATATCCCAGTCCTGCTGGAGGGAGTCTTGTGTTCACAGGCTCTCCTAATTCTGCACATCAATATCAGTCAATAGAAAGACACTGGTTCCTTTATTTTCATTTCCAACAGATTTCTTGCTCAAGAATATACCAAGGAGAACAGAAAACAAGCAGGGTTTGGCATTTCCCAGCAGGGGATGTTTAATACAGTAGCAATCATCATTATGGTTGGAATCAGTCTCCCTCGAATGTCCATATGTTGAGGGATTGGGCTCCCATCCCATTCCTTTCTCATTTTTTCAGTCATGAAGTGAACACCTTTGTTGTGCACATTACTGCTCCACGATGCACAGCCCATTAGAGGCCTGCAAGCAAGCACTGCTGCTTCCACTGCAGGAACTCAAGTCCATCTGATCTCTTTATATGTCGATCATCTCAAGCATTTTTCATCACTTTATTCTAATTAGCTAACTAATAAAAACCTCACACAGCTAGCTTAAGGTAGGGACTCAAGCACTTGCCTGAGCTCTGTCTATCTCTGTGGCCTTCTCTACAGGAAGAAGGACCACTATGAAGCAAAGAAGCTTCATGGAGGATCTTATCCCTTTAGGTTTCACTATCAATTTTATTGTTATTCACTTAATCACTATTTCATTTTACAGAATTTTGGGCTTCATTGTGAAAGATTCATGGATATATAAAAGTACTTTGCAAATATTCACTTTAATATTGTTCTTGTTGGCCTTTCCTTCTACTCTTTCTTTACACGAATAGTCATCTACCTAATTTCATGTATATATGCATATATATACAATATATAGTATATATTATTCCTCTCAATCTGTTTCAAATAATGTAATTTTGTCTCCAAATCTAAAAGTTTTGCAAGTTTATGCAAGTGTATACAACCACACCCCCCACATTATTTTTATTCATTCACCTATTCATAGATATGTAAGTGATTTCACAAATTAGCTATTATGAATTTTATTTTGATGTACATGAAAACACAGATAGCCTTAGTGAATATTAAATGATCCATGTGGGTACATACACAGGATGGTATAACTATATCATATGCATTTACATTTTTAGTCTTTGAGGAACAACTATACTGATTTTCATAGTGGCTGAGCTAATCTATATTCCTAGAAACAGTATATAAGTGATCATGCTTTCTATTAGTGAAGTTTTAGTAAAGGAAAAAGAAAAGATAGAACGGGTTGTATTGAAGAGTAAATACATGAAAAGAACACCTGTTTAGAACTAGTTATAAAAGGATAGATAACTCATAATAAGCTTTAGTAGCTTTAACAAGGAAGAAAAAAGAAACAAGAATTTTTAAGTGTCAGTATCTAAGAGTTTTTAATAGATATTTTATCTTTATTTTTATAAATATATTATCACACTGTTTGTGCTTATGTGTCTGTTCATATGTGTATGCTTGTATATGATATGTATGCAGTGATGCAGACATGTGCAGGTCAGAAAACAAATTTATGAAATTTGCTCTTTCTTTCTATCTTTACCTTGGTCCCTGGATCAAATTTGGGTCCTCAGGCTCAAGTGATAAGCATCCCTATGCATTCAATCATCTTACTGACCCAGATTTAACTTTGATATTAAGAAATTTACTCTGGACAACATGAAAACAGACAAAATAGACTGGGCATGGTGATAGTATTATGGTTTAGAAAATTCAATGTAAGGTCGTGTCTCTGTACCTGAGACAGAATTTTGTCATCTACAGTTTACATAGGATTTTAAAGTTTTTCTTTAATGTTATAAAGAAGTTAGGGCCAGGGCAGGAGTGATGGTTCAACACTTGTAACTCTTACAGACGACCCATGTTTGGTTTATAGTTCCCATATCTGGTGGTTCACAACCTCCTGTAATTTCAGGTCCAAACAGATCAGACACCCACTTCTGGCCTTTCCAGATATCTCTACTCATATTTATATTCACACAGACACATAAAGGTAGTAACCTATTTCCCCTTCTCAGTGAGATTCAAGCATTCCTACTTGGGCCCTCCTTGTTACTTAGCTTATTAGGGTCTGTGATTTGTAGCACGGTTATTCTGTACTTTATGACTAATATTTGCTTATAAGTGAGCACATACCACATTTGTTTGTCTGAGTCTGGGTTACTTCACTCAGGATGGTTCTTCTTGCTTCATCTGTTTGCCTGCAAAGTTTATGATGTCTTTGTTTTTAGTAGCTGAAAAGTTTTCCATTGTGTAGATGTATCACATTTTCTTCATTCATTCTTCAGTTTAGGGACTTTTTTTTTTGTTTTCAGTTTCTGGCTATTACTAATAAAACTGCTGTGAACATAGTTGAGCAAATGTCCTTGTGGTACAGTGTAGCTTCTTTGGGTATATGCCCAGGAGTAATATAGCTGGGTCTTGAAGTACATCTCCTCCCAATTTTAGAAGAAAGCTCCAAATTTATTTCCAAAGTGCTTGTGCAAATTGGCTTCCCCTCCAGCAATGAGGAAGTGTTCCCCCTTGTTCTATATTCTCACCAGCGTGAGTTTTTGATCTTAGCCATTCTGATAGGTATAAGATGGAATCTCAGAACTGATATGACTTGCATTTTTCATATGACTAATGAAATTGAACATTTCTTTATTTTTTGAAAATGAATCTTTTATTAATCTCAGTAATTACAAGTCAATGTCTATGCTCCCGTTTCAATCAATGTTTACATGTAATGTTTAATATAGTTACATTTCTATTATATTTTCATAAATGAGCCATTGTCTATATTCTCTTTATTGCTCTTCCTTTGGGATATCCTTGTCACTTTGTAGAAGGATCGTCAGAGAGGTCTAGGCTCAAATTTTGGCACCACTGAAATTATCTTATGTCTCTTTAGACATAATTAATTGTGGAGGTTTAAGTGAGATGTCCCCTACTGTCTAGGACATTTGAATATTTGGTACCCAGTTAGTGGTTCTATTTGGGCGAGTTAGGAGTTATGGCCTTGCTGGAGGAAGTATGTCACTGGGGAGGGCTATGGGGTTTCAAAGCCTCCAGCCATTCCCAGTTCACTCACTCTGCTTTCTACTTGTGGTTTAAGATGTGAATTCCCAACTTTCTGTTCCAGTCTCCATGGCTACCTGCTGCCATGCATCCCCACTTTGATGGTAATGGACTCCCATTCCCCTGGAACTGCAAACCCAAATGAATGCTTTCTTCTGGGAGTGAACATTTCTTTAAATGCGTCTCTGCATTAGAGATTTCTCTGTTTGAGAATTCTCTGTTTAGCTCTATACCCCATTTTTCCCCATTGGGTTATTTGGTTTGTTGATGTTTAATTTCTTGAGTTCTTTATATATTTTATAGATATCAGCCCTCTGTCAGATGTAAGGTTGGTAAAAATATTTTCCCATTTGGCAGGCTATTTTGACCTTTCGATGGTGTCCTTTGCCTTACAGAAGCTTTTCAATGTTATGAGGTTCCATTTAATAATTGCTGATCTTAGTGCCTGAGACGTTGGCATTCTGTTCAGGAAGTTGTCTTCTGTAACAATGTGTGCAAGGCAGCTCCCCACTTTCTCTTCTATCAGATTTAATGTATCTGGCTTTGTGCTGAGGTCTTTGATACACTTGGACTTGAGTTTTGTGCAGAGTAATAGATATGGATCTGTTTGCATTCTATATGAAGACATTCAGTTAGACTGGCACCATTTGGTGAAGATGCTTTCATTTTATATTGTACAGTTTGTCAAAATCAAGTGTCTATAGGTGTGTTTACTTCTGGCTCTTTGATTAGATTCCATTAATCAACCTGCCTATTTTTATGCTAACTTTTTATTATTCATATGTAGTACAACTTATAATCAGGGATAGTGATACTTCCAGACATTCTTTTTATTGAACAGGATTGTTTTAGCTATTCTGGGTTTTTGTTTTTCCATATGAAGTTGAGTATTTTCTTTCAAGATCTGTAAAGAATTAGAATTTTGATGGGAATTGCTTTTGGTAGGATGGCCATTTTTACTGTTAACCCTATTGATCCATGAGCATGGGAGACCGTCTCATCTTCTAATTTCTTCTTAAATTTCTTTCTTCAAAGATTTAAAGTTCTTGTCACACACTTTCATGTATTTCACTTGCTTGGTTAGAGTTATGCAGACATATTTCATATTATTTGTGGCTATTGTAAAGGGTATTATTTCCCTGATATATATCTTATCCCATTTATCATTTGTGTAGAGGAGGGCTACTGATTTCTTTGAGTTAATTTTGCATCCAGCCACAGTGCTGAAAGTGTTTATCAACTGTAAAAGTTCCTTACAGTTTGGGGGATCTCTTATGTATGCTATCATATCATCTGTGAATGTGTTACTTTGAATTCTTCCTTTCCAATTTCTATCCCTTTCAATTTCTTGATCTACTTTAGTTGTCTTATTCCTTCAGCTAAAACTTCAATTACTATATTGACTAGATATGTAGAGAATGGACAGCCTTGTCTTGTCACTGATTTTAGTGGATTGCTTTAAGTTTCTTTCCATTTACTTTTATGTTGTCTATTGGCCTCCTGTCCATTGTGTTTATTGTGTTTACATATGTGCCCGGTATTCCCAATCTCTCCAAGGCTTTTATCATAAAAGGGTGTTGAATTTTGTCAAAGGCCCTTTTAGCCTCTAATGAAATGATAATGTGCTTTTTATCCTTGGTGGTTAGAGGGAGGGGACTGTGTGTTGGAGGGGTTTGGGGATTAAAACAGGAGGGATGTGGTGTGGGAATGGCAGAGGTAGGACAGAGACAGGGATCCTGGTGAGACAAGAGATTCAGGTATATCTTGAATGAGCTAGAAACCTAGAACAGTGAGAACTCCCAGGAATCTGAGGGTAACACTAGCTAAGACTCCTAGCAATGGGATGTGAAGCTTGAACTGGCCACCTCCTATAACCAGGGAAGACTTCCAGTGGAGGGATTGGAGAAACTACCTAGCAGCAAAACTTTTGACCCACAATTTATCTTGCCTATAAAATGTGCAGTGGCAAAAGATGGAGCAGACTTTGAGTGAAGGGCCAGCCATTGACTGGTTTAGTTTGAGATCCATGCCATGAGAGGGAGGTTCCCATCCCCCACCTTTGCCTGGCACTGTTAATGATACTGTGCTGTACATATAGACAGGAGCCTAGCGTAACTATCATCAGAGAGGTTTCACCAAGCAACTGATGGAAACAGATGTAGACATTGATCACTAGCCAAACCTTAAGTGGAGCTTGGGGACTGCTATGGAAGGAGGAGAGGAAGTACTAAAGGAGCCAGAGATGTCAAGGACATCACAAGAAAAACTACAGAATCAACTCTCCTGGGACCATAGGGGTTCTTAGAGACTGAACTCCCCCCAAAAGAGCATCTAATGAGATGGCCCTCCGGCCTCTGTACATATGTAACAGTTGTGTCCTTGGGTCTTCATGTCAGACTCCTAAAGAGAGAGCAGGGGCTGTGTCTGACTCTGTTGCCTGCCTTTGTATCCCTACCCATAACTGGGCTTCCTTGTTTAGCCTCATTAGAAGATGTGCCTAGTCTTACTGCGACTTGATCTGCAAAGGCTGGTTGATATCTATGGGAGGTCTCCTGTCATCTGAGGAAAAGAGGAAGGGTCTTATGGGGGTAGAGATTAAGGGACTTGGAGGAGAGGAGAGGGAGTGGAAGTTTCAATAGGGGTGTAAAGTAAATAAATAACTTGATTAATTAAGAAAAGTCAAGGCACTCAGTAGAGAATACTTATTGTATGGGGGTCCCATTTCATGGTCCCATTTTCCTTCAAAAGGAAGCATAGAAGAATATCTTTGATGAGACGCATGTGAGCCAGGAAGAAATTCCTCGAAAGCTCTGTCAGCCAGCATTGAGAACTATGTACTCCGCATCAAAGAGATCCCTGAGTTTTCCCCTGCTCTAATAAATTCAATGAGACACTTGTCTTGACTGCAGGTGGTTCTCACTTACAGCATGTTGACTACCAATGACTCACAAGCTCTCTGCTCTGGCAGCTCCTCAGAGCCCTGGCAGGAGACCACACACAGCCGCGTTATTGCTGCTGTTTCCTGACCTGCACTGACACTTAAGACATTCTGGCCTGGGTCCTTGACTTCAGTTGACCTCCTGACAGCTTGCATGGCTTCCTCAGATTGTGACTGCATTCTCTTGGCTATTTGGTCTTAAGTAGTTTCTGCCCCTAACAGAGTGTCCAAAATTCTGCAAATTAGCCTTGGGCATCTCTTGTTCATTTCACACTAACATAATAACTAAATATCTACTAGGTACTTACTAGGTAACAATGACTGTAGGTTTGGATAAATGACTACTATATTTCCTTCAAGATGATGATGACTCGGTTTATGACTAATAATATTTTGCTCCTGGGTGCATTTGGGTTTGAAAATAAAGTGACACTAGAGTAAAACTAAAGACCTCATGCAGGGTAAGGGACACGTGTTCAAATTTTCTGACTCCAATTTCCGTTCCCTTTCTAAGTATCACATCATCTTTCCTAAAGAAACCCTTTGCTATTCACTTTTATACACAGATTTCTTTTTCTCAGGAGTATCTTCAATAAACCACATATTCTTTGTGGACTCAATTTTAGAGTTTCGTACACGGCAGTTTGTAGGTTTGGAGCTTAATCACAAATCAATAGCTTTAACAGAGAATCTGTAATCATTTTATGAAAAAGAATGACATATTAGGGAACTATCCCTTAGTATAATATTGGTCTGTGGAAGAAAAGTTGACCTTATTTAATCCACTAGGGCTGGAAAAATTTTGACAAATATCAGTAGTTAGAATTTTTATCTACACAGCATTTATGCAGCAAAATTATTGACTAGAAGTGAGATTTCATAGGAGTCGAGAGAGGATAATATAAGAACAATCACCAAAAATAGGTGAATGAAATGGTCAATCTTTTTAGTGTATGCACGCAAAGATAAGAGACAGGTGATTACAGGAGATAGACCTTGAATGTTCAAAAAAACAACAAAAAATGTTTTAAAGAAATATATTGTCTAAACTTCCAGTGGCTATTGAGAGGAATTCATAAGCACCACTCTCAAGCTGAGGAAGTATTGACAGGAGCTAGTTGCTGGAGGAGAGATAATCATTCATTTGGTAGATTTCCCATATTCCAATGGATGGCCATAAACCCACATACATATGGGGAACACAATGGAATTAGTAGTTTACATACACGAATGTTACATATATACACATACAAAAAGAGAGAGAGCATCACATTATGCATAGTATGAATTTAAAAAATGAATACATATTTATTGATTTTTATATATATGATGGATGTGCATATGCACTACATGTTTATGGCTGGGGCCCATGGAGGTCCGAAGAGGATTTCAGACTGCAGGACTGTAGTTATGATGGCTGTGATACACTATATGGTTGGTGGGAACTGAACATGAGTCCTCTACAAGAAGAGAAACACTCTTAATTGCTGAACCACCTCTCCAACTCTTACTATGACTTTTTATTGAGCTTAATATTGTGTCCAATTGCATGTCTTGGTTAAAAATAACTATATACGCACTGAATTCCAAAGGTGTGGTATCTCTATCTGAGCACCATGATTTCCTTTAAACTAAAAAGGGCAATCTCTATAAGTATGACAAAATGTAATGACAGCAGAGAAGTTTTATTATTTCCTCAAAGAAGGGAATCTGGTCAAATCTACCAAAAGATATATGCATATATATACATGCTGATTGTTTCAGGATTGTATATTCTGTTTATGAGGCACTTTAAATTCTGAGGCCAGCAGGAGTTTGAGGTTTGAGAATCCCAAGCTTGCCTTGAACCTCAACTCTTGTCAAATAACTTCCTCCCCTATGAAAACCTACAAAATACTCATTTCTGCTTGTGAAATTAGGAAAATACTAGCTTTGTTATCAGTTACAATAGTATTTCCCTTGCAGCAGTCTTGTTGGATAGGAGTGGTTTGTTTCAGGACCATCTTTGCGTATAGATCTTTAAGTATAATAGTTCACCCTGAAGAAAGACTGTGCAATAGGAAAGGGATGGGATATTATCAGAGGAGATACTTATGTATGCCATCTACATGGGAAAGCTACAGCACTGGAAAACTGTCGGCATTAACAAGGCAGCAGGTTTCAGTTGCATTCAGGGCTGGGGTTAATGTTGTTAACCAACTCATCCTTGTGTGAGCACTGGAGTTTCTCACTTCATACTGGCCTCTCTTTCCTGTTCAAGTAACAGACTCTTTTACCCTCTCTCTCACCTTTCCACACTATCCACCTACTCAAAAGTCAAAACAAAACCAGATAAACAATTAAACTGTCCCTCAGTGGCTTGTTTCCTGGGGTTGTACCAGTTGACACTATTCACGGGCCTGGGATGTTATTGAACGCCAGAAGCCCAGGGCATGGACAAAGTAGGTGGATAGCAAATATTTTTGGAGTCAATGGATTGTGTAAACATTTCACAAGTCCCTTATATCATATCCTTTTCAGTTCATGGCATTGTTCACTAACCCCTGTTGCTGCTGAAGGAAAAAACCTTGAAATAGTTCTCATTCCTAATATTTATTTGGTCAGTAAGACCTGGCACTTAGACCTCAAAAATAACTCTGTGTTCATGTCTTTGTCACTTCTGTTATATAGGACACAGAGAGTGTTGCCAGTGTCTCTTAAATGATCTCCTGATTGCTGCCTGACCTCCTAATTTCTTACCTACATAGCTCCTTCTTTTTTTATGTAACACTTTATTGAGTCGTTGTGAGTTTCACATCATGCATCCCAATCCCACTCATCTCCCTGTCCCTTTGTTCATGCCTTCTGACCTTGCAATCTCCTTCCCAACAGAAAAAAATAATTGTGGAAAACTTTAGTGTGTCCATAGTGTGTCCCACATTACACATTTTGTCCACACTTCTTTGCTTGCAAACGTTCATTGCAATGAGTCATTCGTCTGGTATGAGGCCTCTGGCTTCTGCTACACTATCAATACTGGAACCTCACTAGAATTCCTCTTGGATATCCTCTTATTGCCTCATGGAGATCCTGAAAGTTTGGATCTATAAGGACTTGCACCTTCATGTGCTCCAGCAGTTCAGAGATGGGGTAGATGTCAAGTGGGCCAACTCAAAGCCCTGGATTTGAGCCTAGGTAGTAACTGAGCTGGTCATACAACTCTCCCACAACTACACAACCAGGACAAGCTCCCCAGCATTGCCCAGGCTAGCTCCTTCAGGGTGACAGCTGGCAAGGGGCAGGGGCAGCTCTCTTGCTCTCATGACCTTAGGCCAGCTCTCCTTCCCTGATGCTAGCAGGGTCAGCTCTATTGTGTTGTCCAAGTGAGATACATTGCTCACTCTTCTGAGTCCTGCAGCAGGCAAGGGTATGAACCTTGTTCTTCTGCTCTCAGGGATGCTTTACCCATGACTCTACAACCAGGGTCACTAGACCTGGCCCTGGTTAGGTACAGGGCCCGTTCTCACAGATGTTGTGGCAAGTGAGGAGCTGGAACACCTCTCCAGCTCTCATGACCCCAGGGCCAGATCTCTCGCCTGCTTCAGGTGGTTAGGTTATGATGGTACATCTCCCTTGCCTGTACTCTGCATGGCAGACAAGTAAGGCCAGCTTTCCCTCATTCAAACTCTTGGGGATAGCTCAGATGCAGCCCCTGCGACAAGAGTAATCTCTACCCTATGTAGCTTCTTAAACTACCAATAAAAGTAATATTTTGATCTTCTTTTGACTGCTTTGAAATTTTGCAGTCAATTCTGCAGAATACTGATTCTCATAGTATTAAGTTCAAAATCTTATGCACCCCAGATTCCTTCCTATACTCCACCATCAGCTTACCATCTCCACCTATCCAATTATGGAGGATTATGTTCCAGTTCATAATCACCTCTTGCTTTCTTTAGTTATTTGTTTTCTCTACTTTAATAATGTTTTTTCTCACATTTATATGAATAAATGACATGTTTGAAGTCATATTTAATATCTACACTTGATCTTAGCCAAAAGACCGAGAAGCGATGCATATTTAATATCTAACGTACAGACAAAAACATCTTGCCAGGTGCCACATCCTCAAGGAGAAATCTAACCATTCTGTAACCAAACACACTGCATGGAATTGATTACTTTTGACATACTTCTGGACCTAGTGGGACAACATGGGACTATGGTGATCTCTGAAGTAAAAAGAAAAACAAACTAGTCAGTTTCTTTGGATCTGCATAGGTTTCATTTAAGAAGTTATCACAAGCCTAGTGACACAAGGCAACAAAAATTTGTTCTTTTGTTGTTTGGAAGGTCATCTGTGTAATAACATTTCAGTTTCAAGATGAAGTCATCGGTTGCCAGGGCTTCTTCAGGTGGCTTGAGAGGTAGTTTCTAATCTCTTCACCTTCTCGTGGACTCCGGCATTTATTATCTTTCAGCAGAGCCCTCTGACTCTTTTTATCTAGTGTTCATCTTAAAAGAACTCTTATCAAAATATGAAGAGAATCAGAAGGCCAGATGGAAAAACTCTAGCTAAAACTTCTATTAGAAATATAGGAAGGATAGAGATTGATCAACCGATGATTAACAACCAAGAACAAGTTTGTGCAATTGTGACACCTCTACAGTAAATCTAATATCCATAGAACAAGCTGTCAGGAAACACATATGTAATGCCATGGCTACTTTGTTAAATAGTGCATCATGAGCCTTCTCATTCCCGTGGCTGTGCTCTTTCTCAACACTCATTCTGCACTTTGCTCATTTCTGATCTTGGCTAATGGGCATGCTGCCATGAACATTAGACTAGAAAGTGATAATTAAAAGGGGAAAGTGACAAATATCTATCCAACATTAAGTACTTAACATATATTTTTTCAAATAAATTAATCCTTTTGCTCTACTAAAATGTTTTAAAAGTGATCTCATTACTGTTTATTTGAAGGCAATTGAGACATTTTATTATTTACTATTCCATACTTCTTACTTTCTAATTTCTCTCAAAAATATGAACATGAGAAATTTGGCAATGGTCACCAGTACCTATAAACAGACCCTCTTAGATAAACTCCTATACACCAAACATATTATATCCTAAAATTCCCTGAGAGGTGACCATATTTTCAAATTATATCGTATTGTAAAGTATTATTTAGTTTTACTCAAGTTTAATCCCCAAAGTTGAACCCACCATTACATACCCTTAACTACTTTGAAAATTATAATAACACATCATTAATTTTTAGCTTGCACATTGCCATGAATTATAAAATATATTTATCGTAGGCTTTGTTTATCTTCTGCTGTTTTGTTTAAGTAGTTATTTTGTTAAGACTAGATACTGAAGCACATGAAAATGCAATGTCCATTGTTATTTCCAACCAATTTAATACTTCAATTTTATCTAAATATTTGAATTTAACAACAATTTTAATAAAGAACACTGAAAATAATATTTATCATCTATCTATCTATCTATCTATCTATCTATCTATCTATCTATCTATCTACTATCTTTCTTTCTATCTATCTATCTATCTATCTATCTATCTATCTATCTATCTATCTATCTATCTATCTATCTATGCTTGATATTTGATTTCATCTCTTAAGGGGATCAGATCCAAAAGTTCCTAAGTTTTTCCATCTTTAAGATTTCTTAGGAGTCTTGTTTTTGTGCCACTTTCTTCAATATCATCCTGTTACTATTTCTGGTCAAAACAACTCCCCTCTTTTGTGTCTCATTTTTGCAGACATGCATGTACCAAAAGCTCTTAATCTAGATTTACTAAGTACCCAAATCCTATTAACATTTTCATCTCTGTGTGTACAACACTTAATTTTAGACATAGAATTTCACTTCTCATATACGCAGAATCCTCTTAATCTCCCCTCCCAGGAAGAGGTTCTCATCATATGATCTTTCCTACACCTGCCAACCTCCTTACTCAAGCTTCTTGAAATCCTGCTTAGTCCAGAATCTGTGTTTAACAGAGTAGAGTACCAGACAATAGGGACAAGCTAACTTGTTAAAACTTTTCAAATTGGGTCAACTACTCAGGGAATTCTTGAGCTTGTTTGGTGTGAAAACTTGAGTCAGGTACATTTTGTGGACTATTTTAATTTGAGTTTCTGTTAAATTGCCTGGAGTGATGCCAAGCCACGTGTTATTCATGATGTGTTTCCCCGCCCTGCCTCCTCCACTGTTACCCACATTCATCTGACCGTAAAAGGCCTTCTAACTAGGGCAAACTCATCCATGTTTGGGTTCTTCAAATGTTTCAAGCTTTTTTTTTTCCAACTGTTGAGGTTTGGCAAACTATTGTGAGATTTTTGCCAAGATGGTTATTTTTTTTTCCTTTTAATTTTCATACTGGGGTGTATTGCCAAAGAAATATAGTCCATATGTTTCTTATGTATTTATACATAACTCATGAAAATGTTTTTTAATCATTATGTGTATCCTCAATATCTGCATGCTATTCCTCATTTATCACTTAGTATCTTTAGAAATATTTTACCTCTTGTATTTGGATAAAAATGTGTTGAGCCAACTGTGGTTCCGATAGAGCCATGCCTTGTGAAACTGACAGAATGATTCTTCATTCCTTGCTTTACTTTTATCTGAAATAAATGTCCTATTTTGACTAGCTCATAGAAAAGTTAGGTTAGTAAAAACAACTAATAAGTAACACATGGAAGTTGTTAGAAATGAATGGGGAGTGAGCATTTCACATTGTGTTCATAATCACAGGCCCCAAAAGAATTTTCCTCTTTTTCCACTCTTAGTAGGAAAATTTTCCCAGAAGTTAATACAACCCAAGTCCTCAAGAAGGACTAATCAGGATTCTTTTCATTCTTTAAACATACACTAACATTTTCTTCCTTAACTTTTATCTCCGTGTCTAAAGGCGTTACAATCATACTAGGTTTGAACATTTTGTCTCACTTTTCAAACATGTCTTATTATCATTTAACTTAACTAGTATTTTAAGTACATTTTCCCTGAAGCCCCCACCATATCATTAAACTACTGTCACTGTCATCATCACCAACAGGTCTCCTTTCACATGGCTTTGGGTCTCCAGCAGTCTCCGCATCCAACATGGACTGAGACATTGGAGGACTATACTGGGTCCCTAAATAGATATTTCTCAATCTTAAAGACTAGTAGGTATGTTTCAATTCCTGCATGGTTAAGAAATTACTTGTCACTTAGGGATTATTGCTCACATGTAAAGTTTTCAAATTTTAATTTATTTTTTGAAGTTATTTTTATTTCAATTTTATGACTATTTTGTCTACATGTAAATCTGTGCACCATTTGAATGCCTGGTGTCAAATGAGGACAGAAGATGGTGTCAGTTCCCATTGGACTGGAGTTACAGATAACTGTGAGCTGGGTTCTGATGTGGATGCTGGCAATAAAAGCTAAGTTGTCTGGAAGAACAATCAGTGCTCTTAACCACTGAGTCATCCCACCAGCATCTACAATCAAATTTCTAATGATCAAATCTTATTTTTGTGACTGTGAGCGTATATGAATATAAACTCAAGGGTTGAGATCTAGGATAAATCACAGCTATGTTTTAAATTTTCATAAAAATGGAGAAACATGTTCTCTATCAGTCAGATAAATAAAAGAAAACAGGTAGCAATTATTCCAAGAGGCAAAAAGAAAAGAAAAGGAATATTTAGAAATTATGGAGGTAGCATAGGAAAGTCAACTGACAGCACAGAATAACAGGATAACAGTCGCAACAGTCATGAACAAAGGGTATCAATTTCCAGATAAGAGTCTTTAGAAAGGGAGTATTTTAAAAGGAAAGAACATCAGCTTGATACAGCTCAATGAAAAAAAAAACCTTTGAGCAAACACATTAGACTCTTAACTATCTTTTACTTCTACTGAGCAAATCCAGGATGACAAGATGTCCATCATTATGGTTTGGATCTTAACTGACTTCCATGGGCTATGTGTTAGAAGCTCAGTAATCACCCTATGACTCTTTTGAAGGAAGGGAGGGCGACCTGTTGGAATTGTTGGAAGGAAGTTCAACTACTGGGAATGTTTCCATGAAGGCGATTTTGAGAACCCAACTCATTCCCATTTTGGTGTTACCCCCATAAAGTGAGAATCACTGCTGTGTTCTCTTCACCAGACATGTCCTAAAGCAAAGGGGAAATTAGCCATGGACTAAAACTTCTGAAAGATTTTCTCTTTTACATGGCTTATATGAGGAATCTGTTCACATTAATGCCAAGTTCACCAATATATCCATGGATATAGGCCAAACAGGTCAGCTTTCTATGTGAGATAGAGAGAAAGGAAAAAGACAGGTTGCACTTAATTGGGGTCAGGAAGAGGATAATACAGAGAGAATGATACAGGGGAAGGAGAGATTAAAGAACATCAAGGACATTTGAAAACGCCTTAGAGAGGCATATTATTTTATAATCGTACTCTGAAATACATATATAGATGCATGCACATACACACTTGGGGTACCATTTTGTTTTAAAAGTCTTACACCACATGGGTTGATAACACTGCTTTTCATAGCTATAGAGTGTCTAACAGAGGTTTATTGCCAGGCACAGGAAACGTCCTTCAGACAGGGGGTCAGGCGGAATACAAAAAAAAAAAAAAAAAAAAAAAAAAAAAAAAAAAATAAAGAAAGAAGGAAAGAAAGAAAAAAATGCCATCTATATGCTTTTGTCAATGCCCTTGACTGCTTCCTGGAACTTGAGAGGACGATCCTATTGTGGATGAAACTACATGCTTAGGACTCTGGACTTGGAGAAATCAAGCGGGAATTGACCTTGAAGTCCTCCTATCTGAGAACTAGCTCTCATAAGCAATCAGCAATCCTACCCAGTCTTAAAGGCTACAAACTACAATAATTACCAGTCCAGCAAGATGTCCCCAAGGGTGCAATAGTGGCACTTTTAACATATGGGTAACTGAAAGCTGTCTAATTAGATTTAAGTCCCATTTAACTGGAAGTGATCCATGCTTGCTACTATAAAACTACTCAACTATCAATGACTGGAGCATTTATATACTTTATAGAAAAACCTAATACTACCCTTTCCTAAATTAGGTATACTTTCCAAGTTTTTCTTTTTCTCTTTTTTTTTCATTTGTGGATGGAGGTTAGTACAGAAATGCACAACTGTTCAAACTGCAGAAAATAAGTGATCATGGAGTGTCCAGGGCCAACTAGTGCATCTATAATACAAGTTCCACAGCTAATAGCATAGAGTCTACACCCATGTAATCTCAACAGTCAGGTTCCCTTCATAAAACCTGCACATAATGACACCACTAGTCAATGATTATCCCTTCATTTTCTCTTCATCAGCCACTGATAATGCTTAGCCAGCAGCAGAGATTCTATGTTACAATCTCAGAAGATGTATAAACCTTGAAAAATATCCAGATATTTTTGGTTCTTTTAAATTTTAAAAATAAAGGTTCACGCATGTTTATATTGCTAGACACAAAATTCTTCAGGAAGTGATAACTGTATTATGATAATGGGGGCTTTATCAATCTAACTGTGGATATCAAAAACTCCCCAGTCTGCCATGATTGAATGACCAACTGAGACACCATACCGGATCAGCTGTAGAACAAAAGCCTCATGAGAATTTGACTTCTGGGTTCAGAGATCCAGTTGGCATCAAATATGGGTAATAATGACTCTTAAGTCAAACATTGGCTAAAAGTTGGCCAACTGCCAACACTATTACCTACAGTAATGCCATAGAGTTATCTAGAACCTTATGTGTTGCTCATATCAGGACTCCAAAAGCTCTTTTACTTGGAATATTGGAATACATTTTTTTAGATTATTTTACAAGCTTCTGTTGTGCCTGGATTCACTCACTGTAACCCAACAAAGACTAATACAAGAGAAAATATTATTAAGGTTTTTAAAAACACTTTTCAAACACTCCTATCCTCCAAACACATGAAAGGGATTAACTAAATTGTCCAAGATACATCATTGTGGGCCAAGAAACACTTGGACCAAGGTGACATGACACCAAGCCACAGCTTTCAACACCAATGGTGTCCTGTGCCAAAGACGCCACAAATAGAAGTGAGAGACCTCAGTCACTCCTAAACAATAACACTAGAGTCCATGGATTGTCAACAAACACACAAGAATAAGTACTTTTTAACTATCACCAATTCATACATTTTTAGTATTGTAAATAAGTCAAAGAGGCATCTTTTATCTAACCCTGGTAACAGATCATTAGACTAAATTGATACACTTGACCTCTCCATGGTCTGTGTATTTTCTCCACCTCAAACCAGGCTCAGGGTAAGGTTTGACAGATCTCCCAAGGCCTTTGACCAACTTATTCTTGCCAAGGCCATGCCTAAACTTACTTCCTCTTTCAATGAAGAGATACAAGACCCTGGCATCCTAACCTACTTAATGATGATGGTTTTCTTTCATACTTCAGAAAGTCAAGCTTTCTACATATTGTGGAGTCAGAGGTGTCAGGTCAGAAAAAGTAATCCATCTGACCTCTATGGTTGCCATTCTGCACTTTCTTTGTCAAGGGTAGATCTGAATTAGAACTTGTCATTCAGCATTTCTCAAATTATCTATTTAGCATCAGTGATAGCCCTTCTTCTAAGAGTTTCTCTCTAGGAAATGAAAATATCACTCACTCAGTTCCCTAGGAAATAGCAGAAAACATCAGTTACAAACAACATAGGATAAAGGAATAAAACAGATGCAAGAAATATCCTTCCAGTGGCTTTCTTCTCTGCAATGCTAAAAAGTTAATCCCCCCCCAAAGAAATGTTCTCAAAATATTTAAATGGTGATTTCTATTTATTACTATCACTTTATTCAATAACATGGTTACCCTATACTCACCATTTGGGAATTTTTCACATAAAAAGATGACAGATTCTTTTGAATGTACTGTTTAGGGGCTTAAGTGACACCATGCCAGGATGGCAGATTTGCTACTTGTTTATTAGAGCAGGTGCCCTTGCGTTTGAGGCTACCATGTCTGAGTAAGAACAGGACTCACAGAACTTGCATGTTGGCCCTTCAAATGGAAAACAAAGGCCTTGGTGTCCAGTATCTATATTTGAGTGTTGACTCTGACTTTGTGATGTGCAAAAGAATATCTAAGGATGGCTTTCTTGTTTTTGGAAGTGAAGACAATAATACCTGATAAATTCTTCTGTGAATAAATGGGGTTCATAGAACAAGGCTGGCACAGAAAATGCAGTTATACGATTTTTGTCCCAGACTATCATGAAAAAAGTCTCTTTAAAGAAATGCCAGCACCTAATTTTGACAAGTTCAGAATCCTTTAGATATGACTAGATGGAAAAGTCTAACAAAGTTTTGAAAGAACAACATATATCATGCTTTTCATACCTCTAAAGACTAGTATCTATTTGGATATTTATAGTTATACATTATATATTATGTGTCTTCTTGTTCCTTGGGATCTATCCACCTTGATCACTCACTAGCTTGGAAGCCACCACATAGACCTGATTAGCTGCTAATGGAGCCACAGGGATTCAGCTGTCCACCTCAGCATTAGGGTTACCTGCACACAAGCACACTTAGTTTTGTTCCCCCTACCCCCTGAAAGAGTTCTAGGCATCCAGTCAGGTACTTATGAGTCAAATAGATTACTGACTACGCTACTGAGACCCCCCCCCACACACACACAGCCCAGATTTTATATCATCAGAATCAACACAATACTTTATAGTTAAATCCATTTTTAAATTTATATACTTACGTTCTGGAAAGGAAACTATTAAACTACAGTCACTGTTCCTTAAAGAACCAAAGTTGTAAAGCAGAGGATGCAAATGGAAAACCATACAAGAATTGCTATTTATTAAGCTAAGTGTTTGCCAGATTTTCAGTTATAACAGTGTCTAGAGAAATCTACTTTCTTATTCTCATTGCAGATCTCACTGAGGAGATGAACTGAAGAGCTACATCACCAGTCTGGTTGGACTGAGAACAAATAACAGACCTGGTAGACCCAATCCCTTCAAGTTTTGGAGTTGGGCCCCTCCCTCCTTCCTGAGCACCTCTGCAGTTCAGTGAGACAGACTCAAGCAAGAGTGTTCTTCCAGAATACCCTTCTCGAGAAGACTTCTGTTCCAAATATCCATTCACCAGTGATAATGACGCATGACACTTCTCCAAGGCGTATTTATTTCTGTGAAGTTAAAGGGCTTTTAGTTCAGTTAGGGACTCTTACTCAAAGGTTCATATTGTTTGAGGTTGAAATGAAGGTCCTTAAATGACATCACAGTCGTAATCGCAACCCAGAGCTCTGCAAAGCAAGAGGGATCAATGCACACACATAGAGCAGGTTAGCAAGAGCAATAATGAAAACTTGCTCCATGTATTTCGTAGACATGTGGCTCCCTGGGATGCTGTTACTGTCCTTGATGTACAGGTTTTAAAACATGAAACTCAAAGAACAAACTATATTGCCAAAGAAGAACAATTTGCAATATTTGCATCTTAGAAACCCAGATGGATGTTCTTTGATGGGTCTCTTAAAAGTGGTAGGAAGTAGGTCATAGGAAATGGCCAATGATAAACAGATGGCACTAGCTTGTAAAACCATATGGGTCTGGGAACCTGCGATATCTCAAGCTTGAATGATGGAAGTACATTAGTTATCTAGAGGATTCCAAAAAAGGCTGTTTTCAAAGTTGTTTCAATGCATTGATGTCATTGATTCATAAAAACATGTATACTTCTGTGTGTATAGCCATATATGTGTTTGGAGCATAAAAACTCTTTATTTACAAACTTACTAATTCACTGAAAATAAGAGGAAATGAAAACATAAAGTATCTATTTGAATGTTTCCACTTAAAGTGATATTTTTCTCCACAAAAGTTCCATTCATTTTAAGGAAAACCAAAACCAAAACCAAAACCAAACAAAACAAAAACCCCAAAACTATTGCAAATGTCCCAAACTGTGTGATATGCAAATATTTCCCACATGTGAGACTGACATGATTGTATTCAAGAGAATTGTTTACCTCCATTATGGACAGTGAAACCAATCTTCACAAGAAATAGAATACATTAGAAATTTGTAAGTGAAATACATCTGGATTTGTAACTTATTCAATAATGGTGGTTTTTAAATGTGAACTGAAAGAATTCACAACTCATACATCATATTAATACCTACCCATGCTTGTATACATTTTTTATAAATCACAGCAAAATACAAGATTTTTAATTTAAAATTCTTTTTCTCTTGCCTGTTTTCTAAGGAATTGTTTTGATGGCCTCAAATGTCTGAATATTTAAGTATATCATTCAAACACATAAACTCTCCTACACAATCAAACTCATGGAATCAGGAAATAAATGTGAACAAGTCACTAGACTCTCCTTCTAGACTTACTCAGAGTTTTATAGTTGTACTCCAAATGCCCTTAGTAGCCAAATCTCCTATTTGTTAAGGGAACATTCAACTTGTCATGTATCTTTAATTTCCTACAATATTGGAGGATGTCTTGATATTGACTTTAGCACATTTGAAGATTCAAGAATATGTTTTATTATTTTACTTTGATACTATGTCTTCCCACGCTAGGTTTTCATGCTGCTTGTTCATAGGTGGGCTCACATTTTGCATTTCTAGTAGGGATCTCACAGAAGTACCACTCCTGTCTCATTGTATCTTATCAGAAATAACATTCTCATGGTTGTCTTCATTACTGATGATGCTAACTTTGACCACTTAGTTGAGGGCTATCAACTCTTTTATTATAGAGTTACAGTTTTTCTCTTTGGAATAGATATAGATTTTGATCAGGAGATACTTTATGTTTATGCAAATATAGCTTTCCTCATCAACTTTCTATCTATAGTTTTAGGATCTCTTGATAGTTCTTGGGTGAATTATTTCTGATTATTATTTCTGACTATTTGTGTGTGTGTGTATGTGTGTGTGTGTGTGTGTGTATGTGTGTGTGTGTGTGATGTAAATGAGTGTGTGGATGAATATGCATACTTGTAGAGGCCAGAGTATCTTCTTCTATCAGATTTTACCTTATTTCCTTAAGATGGGGCATCTTACTGAACTAGAAGCTTGTCACATTAGTTAGACTTTTTGCCAGCCAGCTCTTAGGGTCTTCCTGTCCCTACCTTCAGCTGCTGAGGTTATAGGTCCTACAACCTTGCCAGCCTTTTTTGCGTGGGTCCTAGCAATTCAATATCAGATTCTCATGCATGCAAAGCAGTCTCTTAACTCCTGTGCCAACATGACTTTAAAATTGACCAGTTCTTCTAAAATTATTTGTTGTCATTTTACTGTGAGAAAAGATATGCTTTTTGCTTTGTAAACATTTTTCCTCTGATGTTGAAGAATACATGTATGTATGTATACATGTATGTTTGTATAAGTTAAGTATAATGCTAGGTTTCTAGATGAAGGATCTCATTTTTAGTTATATATAGGATTTGTTGTTGAATCAATAAGTCATCTGCATTTTCTCCTTCAGAAAGATGGTCTATTAGATGGTCTTTTTCACCCTGAAAAAGATGTTTGTGTACAATCCCACCCCAAACCTACTAGTTCTGTAGGATGTAACAAATGTCCATACACTCTATATCATTCTTATGCATTACCCAACAATGACTGTGGGTCAGGATTAGCGTTTAGACTTGCTATCTTTTCTCATTCAATATTTCTAGACCTCAATCCAATGGTTTCTTGGAGTTTTTGTCTCATCAGGGACTGGGCTACTGAGAAGGGACGTGCATGTTAATACCCCGAGTTTACTGACAGAATTACTTTTTCAATATTTGCAGAATGAATAGAAGCTTGCTCATTTTAAGCCAATATAATTCGTGTTGACAAAGGAAATAAGTTAGAGGGAGGAGGCAGAATAAGGAGATGAGATGGAGAGAGGGTGAGAGTCTCCAAATCAATAGTTGTTTTTATTTGTTCACCTTGTAGCTAAGTATCTCTCTAAATAGTCTTACAAGCCCTAGCAGTTTTTTCTTTCTTTTTTAAAAATAAGTTGCTATTTTTAAAATAACTTGTTAAAATTATGATAATTATATATTTTCCTACTCCCTTTCCTCCCTCCAATCCCTTGCTCTTTCTGAAATTCATGTAGTAATGTGTGTGTGTGTGTGTGTGTGTGTGTGTTTCATAACTACATAACTACAGTCTCTCAGTCTGTATAACTTGTATGTATGTAATCTCAGGGTTGACAACTTAATATTTGGATAACAATTTTTATGGCTCTTCCTTGGGGAAGATCATTTCTCTCATTTTTAGCATTCCCCAGTCCCCTAAGCTCTTTGTCTAGGCTTGGCATCATGACCTTTGCCCATTCCATATTAGCCCGTCCATTGGTGTCATTAATTAAGCAGTCATGTTGTTGATAATGAATATAGACTCTTTGACATTTCTAAGAGACAATCTCACAACAATGATCTTTTGGTTTCACTGTCTTTTACAGTTCTGCTTGATAATTGGCTTCTAAATAGTAATTTGTTTTCTGGTATTGTTTATTGAGGGGGGGCTTGCTAATTAAGATCAAAGTCTACCATGACTGGCTAGCTCATCTGAGCTCAGCACAAAGTGGAAGACTCCTTTACCAGCAGGGCTTCTCTTTTTCTGGGGATCCTGACTGCCCACACCCTCTACATGGGTAAGGTTGAGTAGTCATTGGCAGACCTACAAACTTCCTCTTGTCCTATAAGAATGTTCCCAGCAAGTACCAGGGATTCCTGGAATGTCTCTCCATGCATATGAGGCATTCACAGAACTCTGACACTCTAGCCAATCATTTTCAATTACCCTAAAAACTCATTTCCTTTCTTCAAAGTCTATATATACCTCTGGTTCACCCTGAAAAAGATGTATGTGTACAATCCCACCCCTAATAAATTTATGAGCATGAGCTAAGATCATCTAAGAGAGTTGTTTCATCGAAGATCTTCAGAGAAGGCTTTTGTCTAAAAGAGCTGTAACACTAAATTCCTAGGGGAAGGCCTTCACTATTTCCTCAGCCCCTGGAACTCACTTCCAGCTGATGGTGATCCTGCAGAATCCTACTGCTTCCAGACTCCCTTCTTCCTTGTTGTCTGGTGTACAACAGTGCCTGGACACCGTAAGGGAGGAAGCAGAGGATGAGGAACTACAGTTAGACCCCAAAATGCATACCACAGTCTATTACATAAACTTTTACCTCGACTTTATTTCTTTTATTGTCACTCTTAAGAACTCTAGTAAAATGTTGAATTTGTGGATTAAATTAAACTTTGTCAATTTCACTCATTATTATCCTAAGTTTTTGATAGATATATAATTTGAATAGGTATATATCTAAATATTTTTATTAAAGGAATAAGTAATTTTATCAACTATATAATTAACCATAGCTCCTATTTCTTTTTACTATTTTAATGCAGTAGCAGTAGTAATTTATTATTTTTAGAAATAAGATATCTGCTGTGTTCTTGGAATAGACTCCATAGACATAATATTTTTGAAAGGTATTCTTGGGTTAAATTTGCTAGTCTTGTGAAAGGACTTTAATAATTTTATTTCTAGTTTAGAGTTGACATGACGTGTGTTCTCTCGTGTGTCTCTATGACACTTTCACTGCTTCTTGAGCTTTTCTGTGCCAACAATTCTTTGAACAGAGACATGATGGTACAACTGCCCACTCAGGGGCTCCTACTGTCAATGAAACAAACAAACACACCCACAGCTCTTACCTAAAGGGGAATAAGAGATGGTTGCTTATTCTGGGGGCAAATTTTAGTGACCATGGCTCAGGATTTAGGTTACCCAAAATTTTGTGTTCCAAATGTGAAGAGAGTTTCATGACATACAGATTTACAGAACAAAGAAAGTCATAAATCAAGGCCAATTTAAAATGCATTGGTGGTTAGATCAGGCTATGAGAACCCAAGTAATGCTACACGAAGGGTTAAAACCAACATTATTCTCTCTAAAGAAAAATTTCAAAAATAAACATAAAAAAATTAAACTGTCCTGTTTTAAGAGATTTTAGTGGACAGGAACAGTGCATATCTTCTTTTGTTACTGTTACTTGGAAATAATCCATCCTAAAAGGGGATGTCAGAACACACTATCAGTTCAAGGGGAAGAGCACAGGTCGAGAACAGCCAGAGCTACTTACAGTGAGTTGTTTTGCAAACAGGCTGGCATGGGATTAAGCCACACCACATAGTGCATAGTGAATGACCCTGGTTACACATCAGAGATGACCTCTCAAACACTGTTGCATTCTCATATTACTTAAATTTTAAATGACAATCAATGGTTTGAGATGAGAGATTTTCAGGTCAGTGTGGTAAATATCCTGTCAGGTTGAGCTTTGGAACACTGTTTTTCACTGTGGGTAATAGGAGAAAATAAGAAGGGAGAACATTAAATATGAGGTTCACTCCCTGGGTGGATAATGTTTCCTGTTTGTGTTTCTACATTTCAACCATAAAATAATTCAACATTTGGAATTCATATTGTACTCACTGCTTCCCTTGCTTTTAAAAACAAAACATTTTTGTTATTAGCGGTTTTAAGTGTATTTTTTCAATGACAGATTTTTTTTTTTCTGATAGATTTGAAAATGCAATGAGAAAATAAAGAAACATTTATATCAACTGTTTTACTATGGCAATGACCTTAACTTCCTGAAAAAAGAAAAAGTGAAAACAAAACCAGGGTCTAAAGTCTTGGGAGATTTTCTAACCCTTGTATGCTTTAGTGTTTTTATATGCAAAGGAGAAGCATGAATAATATTTGCTCTGTAGGGGTTTTATGAGGATTTCAGACTGGTCTATTTATTGGTTAAGCTTGAGAAGTCCTTCTCGGAGCTGCTGAATTGACTTTTCTACCAAATAGGGTTACCCAGTAATGTTCTTTGTTGGTTTCAGAGGTAATCACTGGTCCACCAGCTTCCCATAACCTTTGCCTTCTGTGCACCAACAGTGTACGTCAAATGTCATATCACTCATATGAACACCTGCTTCACTCTGTCTGGGAGCTTTCTCTTGACTTTTATACCTTTTATTGACCATGGAATAATATCATCAATGAAATCATTTTTAAACAACACCCCATCACGTACTATAATTGTAAGGCATGTGCTGTGCATTGAATCCCACAGTTTTTCCTATGGGAGTAAACTTTAGTGTTGGTGATGGTAGTTAATTTTGTTACTTAACTTGTCTCTCTTCTTAAGTTTCCCTTTAGAACTTTCTTTTCCCTCTCTGAATAAATGACTATATGCAAATTCTTGTCTCCATATGTGCTTCTTGGAACCCAAATCCAAATATCCCGGGATATTTTCCACAATCCGGTATGTATGATTCCTGTAGCTTTGTTGAGTGTTATAGCTGTCTAACTTGGTTATGGAGAGGTGACAAGCGATTATCCTGGCTATGTCCTGACAGAGGAGCTTCTATTCATCTCTCTCTCTCTCTCTCTCTCTCTCCATTCTTGTGTCAGCTTCAGGAGTCACAAAATGCAAAACGCAGTAAGAAAGAGCATCATTTCCAATGAGATACTTTCAAGGAAAGTGTTTAACAAAGTTGAGACAATCGTTACAATGCAAATATACATGCACTTAGGTTTATAAAACTGGTTCTATAACTCACAAGAAAACAACAAATTAATGGATGGTATGGAGAGAAATACTTAATAGAAAAGTAGAGACTTCAGACACAGAACAAGTAACTATGCACAGCTCTCATCCATAAAGGTGTTAAAAGAAGCAAAATATCCTCTTTGTGACTGACCTAAAATTTAAAAAAGGATTATTTAAATAAAGCACTATGGGCAAAATTCATTATATTTTGATGAAATAATAATTAATCATTCTTTGTCATAAAGAACAGCTTAGATGCCAGGTGCCAGAATAGAAGAAAACATTTTCAATACTGAACATAAAAAAAGATTAACAACTTTCTGAGGAACCGCCAGACTGATTTCCAGAGTGGTTGTACCAGCTTGCAATCCCACCAGCAGTGGAGGAGTGTTCCTCTTTCTTCACATTCTTGCCAGCACCTGCTGTCACCTGACTTTTGATCTTAGCCATTCTGACTGATGTGAGGTGGAATTTCAGGGTTGTTTTGATTTGCGTTTCCCTGATGATTAAGGATGTTGAACATTCCTTTAGCTGTTTCTCAGCCATTTGGTGTGCCTTACATGAGAATTCTTTGTTTAGTTCTGTACCCCATTTTTAAGAGGATTATTTGGTTCTCTGGAGTCTAACTTCTTGAGTTATTTGTATATATTGGATATTAGACCTCTATTGGATGTAGGGTTGGTAAAGATCTTTTCCCAATTTGTTGGTTGCCATTTTGTACTATTGACAGTGTCCTTTGCCTTACAGAAGCTTTGCAATTTTATGAGGTCCCATTTGTCAATTCTTGATCTTAGAGCATAAGCTATTGGTGTTCTGTTCAGGAAATTTTCTCCTGTTCCCCTGTGCTTGAGGCTCTTCCTCACTTTCTTTTATATTAGTTTCAGTGTGTCTGGTTTTATGTGGAGGCCCTTGATCCACTTGGACTTGAGTTTTGCACAAGGAGATAAAAATGCATCAATATGCATTCTTCTGCATGCTAACCACCAGTTGAAACAGCACCATTTGTTGCAAAGGCTATTGGAGAGCCCAGCTATAGCCCTCCTGGGCATAAACCCAGAAGACTATCCAACATGTAAGGACACATGTTCCACTACATTCATAGCAGCCTTATTTATAATAACCTGAAGCTGGAAAGAACCCAGATGTTCCTCAACAGAGGAACGGATACAGAAAATGTGGTACATTTAAACAATGGAATACTACTCAACTATTAAAAACAATGAATTCATGAAAATTCTTAGGCAAGTGGATGGATCTAGAAAATACCATCCTGAGTGAGGTAACCCAATCACAAAAGAACACACATGGTATGTACTCACTGATAAATGGATATTAGCCCAGAAGTTCGGAATTCCCAAGATAAAATTCACAGACTATATGGAGCTCAAGAAGAAAGAAGACCAAAGCATGGATACTTTGGTCCTTCTTAGAAGCAGGAACAAAATACCCATGGAAAGAGATACAGAGACAAAGTGTGGAACAGAGACTGAAGCAAAGACCACCCAGAGACTGCCTCACCTGGAGATCCATCCCATATATAGCCTCCAAACCCAGACACTACTGTGGATGCTAACAAGCCCTTGCTGACAGGAGCCTGATATATCTACCTCCTGAGAGGCTCTGCCAGTACCTGAAAAACACAGAGGTTGGTGCTCTTTGCCAACCATTGGACTGAGCACAAGGTCCCTAATGGAGGAGCTAGAGAAAGGACAGAAGGATCTGAAGGAACTTGCAGACCCATAGGAGGAACAACAATATGAACCAACCAGTATCCCCAGAGCTCCCAGTGACTAAACCACCAACCAAAGAGTATACATGGAGGGACCCATGGCTCCAGCTGCATATGTAGCAGAGGATGGCCTTGTTGGCCACCAAAGGGAAGAGAGGCCCTTGGTCCTGAGAAGGCTTGATGCTCCAGTATAGGGAAATGCCAGGACAGGGAAGAGGGTGTGTTAGTGAGCAGGGGGAGGGGGCATGAGATAGGGGATTTTGGAGAGGAAACTAGGAAAGGGGATAACATTTGAAATGTAAATAAAGAAAATATCTAATAAAAACAGGTTAAAAGTACATTTAAATGTTCTTAGTTTAATATAGACATTGAATCTGAAGAAAACAAGAACATGGGTGATACATGTGAACAGGAAAGTTAAAACAAACAAACGTAATCATAGACAAGACACACAGAATATTTCTTAACAGAGAAATAAAATCAGAATTAATATATATGTATTTAAGACTGGAAAAATCTTCAAATTCCACTAGTGTTGCACTCTGTCATGGTAATGGGGTCTATATCTCTGGATGGGTACTTTTTTTTAACTGTATACAGTAAAGACAAAAAACACAAAGAGTGGTTTACATCCCCAAAGGTTTACTTATCGCTACATTTCGAGTTAATAGCATTCTTGTGTTTCCTGACCAAAGAAGTCAAAATTAATAGAATACATTCAGTGATCACTGTCAATCATTGCCAATTGGAAAAAGAACCCTACCTGGAGACAGAATGTGGGTAGGGATGGGATTGAGGATTCAAGGTTGGGAAGTTCCATAGATATATGATGATGTGTCATTTCTGCCCTTAATAATTCAGAATATCTACATTACTTCAGTTTCATAGAGTAACACGAGTCCTTTCACATTTTTTTTGTTGAAAATTGAGGCCACTTTGCCATATTGAAAAGCAGCCTGGCTCTAATTAGTCAAGTGTATGGTTATAGAATGGGCCCATTCTTTCCCATTGTTAGATGCTTTGTACTATTTCTTACTGTTGTGCTGAAGCTAGCCCTCTCTATTTTTCCATCTTAGTTTGCTATCAGATTTTCAGCTTTGTAGTATATTAAACCTTTCACTGTATTAGCAATTGAAAATAGAACCTTGTGTTAAAACTCTCAACACCACTGCAGCAAGACATTTGGGCCCCTTTAGAACTTCCTTTAAGAATAAAGCATTCTCTCCTATATGTTACATGTTTAATGATGCCAGATGCTATTTTTTTTTTCTAAGTGGCACCAAAAATTCAAAATGAAAGCATGCATTTCCTCTAGGTGTTTCTTACTGGTACAGAAGAAGTGATGCTTACCTCCTGTGTCTTCAAGGACTGTATTATCCTGGTTGCCTGAATTTTTCCTCTTTCCTCATTATTTGTAGATTTCTTACTCTTCTTGGCCCATTTGCATCCAAAAATATACTTCTTGAACACCTTTATTACACTACAAGAGGCAAGGCATAAGGGAAACATCGAGGGCGAATCTTCTCCATTCACATTTCTGAGCAATATTTGCTCAAATTCTTAAGGCTCTTATCCAAGCCAGAAAAATCTGCCTGTGGCTGAGGCCCACGGATGCTCAGTGAGCTGTTGAAATGCACCCTTGTGGAGTCCATTTCCTCTTGCTAGGAATTAATCTTTTTGGAATGTCAGATTGTCACTAAGACAGATATTCATAATGAAAAATTAAACTTTGGTGGAGTCATGGAAACAAAAGTAAGTGAGCTATTCTCTTGTTTAATGTCCTGTACCTGGCAGAATATTTAGTTCCTGTAATATCCAACATTTGTTGACTCTAAACTCGTCTCTGTTGACTGTTTCCAATTTGAGGGCAATTTATCAAAATTAGAGATATTTAATGTTCTGCACTTTGTCCCTAGGATCTCCGCATTCTTAGTAATATTTTGTTTACCTAAAGAATAAATAGATGACAGCACTGGCTTTGTAGAGAAAATGAAATGCACTGAGTCTTTAAAACATAAATTAGTAACAAAAATGGGGAAACATATTTTGTGAGGCCAGAAGGAAGCAAGATCAAATTATTAACTAAGGAATAACTAGCAATAAAAAACAATTGTTTATGGTTTGGAATTTATTTTTGTTCTTTTCAGAGTGTACACATTGAAATCTATTGTTTCTTGTTTCACAATGTGACCTTATTTGGAAATATGGTCATTGCTACAGATGTCAGGAGGAGGTTACACCAGAATATGGTTGGTCAAAACTCTAATGTGACTGCTACACTCACTAAAAGGGAGAATTTTGGATGTTAACAGGCACCCGGGAGGGGGGGGAGATACAATCAAAAGAGAGGATGTAAAACTTCACAGTTTGGGAAGATTAGAAATTAACAAACCATCAGGCAGGTGAGGTGTTTGTAGTTAATTCTCTTTCATGGTTCTCAGAATGAGCCCACTCTATCACCACATTGATGCAGGACTATCTACAGAACTGTGAGCCAATAACTTTCTGTTCATTGAGTCACTAAGTTCCTTGTAAGCCATTATCATCAGGAAGAAGTTTCTTTTTTTTTCTTCTTTTTTCCTATTTATTTATTTATTTATTTATTTATTTGATTTAAGTGAATTCTGAACAGCTTAGGACTTTTCCCACCATATTTATTTCAAGAGCTCAGAGATGAGTCTTCTTCTGACATCTACCATTAAGAACATCTTGGGTCCTTCATAGAAAGGGGAACAAAATACCCACAGAAGGAGATAGAGAGAGAAAGGGTGGAGCAGAGTCTGAGGGAAAGACCATCCAGTGACTAACCCACCCAGGAATCCATCTCATATACAGTTACAAAACCCAGACACTATTATCGATGCCCACAAGTGCTTGCTGACTGGAGCGGGATATAGTTGTCACCTGGGAGACTCTGCTAGTGCATGAGAAATACAGAGGGGACCACTCTCAGCCAGCTATTGAACTGAGCACAAGGTCCCCAATGGAGGAGCTAGAAAAAGGACCCAAGGAGCTGAAGGGGTTTGCAGTGCCACAGGAGGAACAACAATATGAGTCACCCAGTACTCCCAGAGCTCCCAGGGACAAAACCATCAACCAAAAAGTACACATGGAGTTACCCATGGCTCCAGACACATAGGCAGCAGAGGATGGTCTTGTTAGACACCAAAGGGAGGAGAAGCCCTTGGTCCTAGAAAGACTTGATGCTGTAGTGTAGAGGAATACCAGGACAGGGACGTGGGGGAGGGTTGATTAGGGAAGGGGAGATGGCTTATGGGATTTTCAGGGAAGGGGGGAACCAGGAAAGGGGACAACATTTGAAATGTAAATAAAGAATATATCTAATAAAAATTAAAAAAGAAGAACCTCTACCTGGGCAGTCGTTGAACTGTGTCTGAAACAGCGAGTGTGCGTATGTAAGGAAACATGGTAAAAGGACATGTTCTAACAGAGAAAGCTGGACAAGTGCATGAAACACCTGTTTCAGAACCTGTCATATTACAGAACCTGCGGACTCACTCAACGTTCTGATGAACTGCTGCATAGACAGCTATTCTTCCAGTCCCTTCTGTCTACTTCCCATATTTTAAGTTAAAAATCTTAGTAGGATGTCCCAGGGATATAGAAATGTTCATTCATAAATATTAGTACTAATATGGTTCTCTACTCTTTAAAAATAAGAAAACCCCAAATGACAATGGCTGAAAGTTGACTAAAGAAACTGAAGCTAAGCAAACCACTGTGAACTCACAGGCTCTCACTTTTCTTCTTTTCTGAGGGAGCTAATTACTAGACTGCATGAAGACAGCCCCTGGAGGACATGTTCGGACACTCAGATCAGCACAGAGATTATCGACACCCAGGTAAAGGACAGAAGTTGCTTGTTCTAGAAACAGAATTCTGTCTCTTCCTTCCTTCCTTCCTTCTTTCCTTCCTTCCTTCCTTCCTTCCTCCTTTCCTTCCTTTCTCCCTCCCTCCCTCCCTCCCTCCCTCCCTTCCTTCTTTCCTTCTTTCCTTCCTTCCTTCCTTCCTTCCTTCCTTCCTTCCTCCTTTCCTTCCTTTCTCCCTCCCTCCCTCCCTCCCTTCCTTCTTTCCTTCCTTCCTTCCTTCCTCCTTTCCTTCCTTTCTCCCTCCCTCCCTCCCTTCCTTTCTTCCTTCCTTCCTTCCTTCCTTCCTTCCTTCCTTCCTTCCTTCTTTTGTTCCTTCATTTCTTCCTTCCTTTTTTATTTCAACATTTTTTTCCTTTTATTGAAAATATATTTTTTCTTAAATAATATATCCTAATTATAGTTTTTCCTCTCTCTACTCCTTCAGTTCCCCCAGTCTCCTCTCTCGTCCATATTTACCACAGTTCAGTCTCTCATTAGAACACACATAGGCTTCTAAGGGATAATCCATGATAGACACACATATCAAATCACTGATGCAGGATACACAGGAACTACACTGGTCTGTATTAGATGGAATCCAGGGTCCTAGAGATGAAACAAGTGAAGATATGCCCCAATCCTTCCAGAATCTATCTTCAGTTGAAACAGAATTTATGTTTAAAATCAGGTGCTCATGCCATAACACACCACCACCACCACACACACACACACACACACACACACACACACACTGGAAAGAGGGGAAGAATAAGTAAAATTATATACCAAATTAGAAGTTGTTGAAGGGAATTTTTTTCACAGTTCTTTGAAGGAATACTTGGAGAGTCCATTTTCTTTTTCATCATCAAAAACTGGAAAAGAAATAAACAATGCAAATTTGTCTATCATTTGAAATCAGATGGAGTGGAAGCCATTCATAGGACTATCCTTTCTTTTGCTATTGCTTTCCCACACCCTGCACTGACTCTTTTTAAATTTCATTTTGTGCACTGAAAGCAAGGGAACATTTTTAGACACATATTGACCTACTATGGAGACAGCCACCCTGACATCTGAGGCTTCTGTGGGAAAGTGTGCTCAGCCACAGGCAATTCCTGTTGGCATCCATACTGTGGCAACTTCTAAGCCCATCTTTCTTCTTTTCAAAGAGTAATAGAACACAGGCTTTGTTAAAAGAGAGCACCCATTCAGCATTTCCAAGTATAGTAGCTCTTCCCCCAACAAGTGACAGTAATGAATTTGTGCTTCAAAATATAATAGGAAGACACACACTTTTGACCATTCATTTCATTGTCCTGGTAATTGTGACAGATGCTAGACTAGTGCTTAATTTTGTCATTTGAGTTGGTAGGACAGTTCTTAGATTATTGGTAAGATATATAGAGACAACGAAGATAAAAGAAATAAATTTCATGAAGAAGCACAAAAAACAAGGCAAGAGAAACCTGAAAATGGAGACTCAAGGTCACACACTGCAGATTCTGTCTGGCCAAGTGTGGCGGTGTACTTATTCTCTACTTACAATCTATGCATTTTATTTTGTCTCTTACGTTACATCACTTGGCATTCTTTGCTTCCCATTTCAAGTAAACAGTTAAAAATTCAGCTACTCCAGGGGACAATGGCATTGCTTAGGTGCACATACATTTTGACAGGCAAAATTTTGTCTATTATCACTTCATTTACACAACATTAAAAAGCCACAGGCAACCAACCAAACTGCATCTTTCAGTTGTTGTTGTTAGTCATCAAAATATTTATCTGCTCATCGAATTAGGATTTAAGTCTGAACAGCTTTAATATCCTAAAATAAGCTACAACTTTGTGTTAGGAGTGTTTTATTATACACAGCATATACTGTAGCGACGTACACAAAATGAAAGTTGTTCACATATAGGGTTTTATATTTTAAATTTTAATTACTGTATTTTAGAGTATGAGGTTTCAGTTAGAGCGCTGAGTTTCCCTAAAATTTATTGCCTTTGTAAGAATAGTTCAAGATGAACTTGTTATAGCTTGAATATGAAATGTCGCCTACATGCTAATGTGTTTAAAACATTTATCAGATGTTGGCATTGATTTGTAGAGGCCACAGAACATGCAGGATATGGGGCCTGCTTGGTGGAAGTAGGCCCTTAGGGGCCTTTGACAGTTAGAGCTCAGCCCCACTTCTGTCTACTCTCTGCTCCCCAACAGTTCTAGATGAAAACAAGCCACACCTAAAGCAAATCTCTTCTCCCTTCACTCGCTTCTGCTCTATATTTTGTAACTGATACAGAACTTAGGAAGTTAATAATGTTTAAATTTCCAGTTTCATTGTTTGCACCAGAATAGGTAGTTGTACCCAAAAGTACCCAGAAAGGAAGAAGAAACAGCAATTAAAAGTCTTTTGTGAGAAGTCTTTGCCTTTCTTTAGATCTACTATCTAGTTCTAGTCTAGGCTATGTTATGGGGCAAACATATTTAGCGTCTCAGCACCTAACAGCACAAGAGTTTCTTACCACACATATTTTTGTTGCTTCTTTCCCCCCAAATATTTCACAGTTGTTCTTGAACCTCATTGTGGTTAGAATCAAATCCAAACCTCTCTTGTCCTGCCTCCTGTCAAACTCAAGATCCTAACTGCTCTGTTGAGTGCTCATTCTGTATTCTCTGGGTCTGTTTACTTTCCTAGTGATGATTTCAAAGGAGTTTACTCCACTGTAAACTTCTAACCATGTTTTTCCCCAACCTGTGCGACCAGTTAGTGAGCCCCTCTTACATTTCACTGAGAAAAGTCAACACAGGTCTCAAGCCCTCCACTTGCACACCAGATCTCATCCCCTGAAAACACTTGGTTCTTCTCTTCTTGTGAATCATCTCAATTTCTAACTCTTTACTAATATTTCCAGCTGTTGTCGCATAGATTCTGTGTGGTCACTAAATTCGTGTTTTTAAATTAATAGATGAATCTAAAATTGCTAAGAATTTGACATTTAAAGTTTTAATTTCACTTATATTATGCCTTTTTTGCTTCATTTTTTATTAGATATTTTCTTAATTTACATTTCAAATGTTATCCCCATTGTGCCTTTATTGAAATGCATAATTTCAGTTGGCTTTAATAGCAAGAGAAAAACTATCCCCAAGAACAGCCAACAATACCACCTACATTCTACCTATACTTAATAAGAATTTCAGGTGAGAGAGTGAGAAGACTCAAAACAATGGGCGTTCACTTTATCTGAATTTGAAATCTCTACAAAGAGAAGGCCAAATTTATTGTGGCAAGATCTTCAATGAAAAAGAAATATTTGTCTGATCATCTTAACATTTCTGTGACTCAGATACTATGAGAATGACAAAATTCTGAGGTATACTTGGCATTGCTAAATAACATACTTAAGGTTCAGAAAAAAACATAATAAAATATGTGCTATAAAAATAAATTATTTGTATTTAACACAATTACTCATTATGTAAGCTCTGAACTTGTTTGTAATAAAATAACTGTGCAAAGATATCAGTAAGTCAAGAACTTTATCCTTCAAAGAAAGATGAATTGCAGTGTAAAATATTCATTGGTTTGTAAATATAGGATCAAACACACTATTTGCCCTTATATAATATTTCTGACCATTGGTGTGTTGAATTACAAATAAAGTATTACACTTTTATACTTGCAAATAAATATATATTTTAAACTTTCAGTGGGAGAATAAGCAAGGAAAATGTGATGTACACACATAATAGAATGGCAAGTTGGATGGAACTGGACATCATCATGGTAAGTAGACCAGGTTATTCACACAAAGGCCAGTATCACAGCTCCCCTTCACCAAGGAAATCTCGTTTGGTAGCATGGAGACATGAAGGTAAAGCAAGAAGCTATGCCTGATGGCATAAACCTATAGTTCTAGCTCTTTGGAGGTGGAGGCTGAAGGGTTAGTAGCAAGTTCAAAGCCAGGCTACTCTTCAGAGAGTGAAAAACCAGGAAATCAACTTAATGAAACTATGTTTTAAAACTAGTAACAAAAAAGGAAAGAAGGAATTTAAGAAGAAAAAGGAGAGAGGAAAGGAAGAGAGGGAGGGAGAGGAGGAAAGAGAGAGAGGAAGGGATGGATGGAAGAGAGAGAGAGAGAGAGAGAGAGAGAGAGAGAGAGAGAGAGAGAGAGAGAGAGGGAACATGTTTTGGTTTTGCTTTTGACATGGAAAGGGAAAGGGGGAATGGAATAAGAAAATGTAGAGTAACACAGGAGTTCAGTATAATCAAAGAACGTTATATTCCGGTATGAAATTTAGCAATGAAACCTCTGACTTTTCGTAATTTGTATATTAGATACATACTACTAAAACTATAAATTTCAAAATGTTCAGTGTTAGGGTTTGGGAAATGAAACACCCCCCCCCATCACAGACCATTGGTGGACCTCATTTAAAAGAAAACATTCCTGATGATGAAAAATGTTTCTAAAGAGTATGTCATTGGCCTTATCTTGGAAGGCATCTCTTCCATGGAACATAATTACTCTTTAATATTGTTTGCAATTGGAAACAGCCTTTTACTCCCATCATCTTGATCCCAGTGCATGTAAACCCACCCTTCTGCCAGAACTGATTGTTGCACAAAATAATTTGAACCAGAAATACTTAAGTAAGGAGAACACACACCAATCTAATCTAACTTTCCTTGTGAGTTGCTTAAAACAACAGGGTTTTTGGCAGAAAAGTGTTGCTCTTTACACAACTTGCTCTTTACAGCACGGATCAGCATCAGCCAATATTTCTTCTCAGTGTCTCTAAGACACCCAAAAGGGTGGGAACATTGAAGAGACAGGTCAACATGTTCAGTCTCCGGATTACTGGTTGCTAACACTCTGAGAAATGCCTGATTTTTATTTTCCATATCCACGTTGGCAAGTTAGCGCATTAAATTGTTTAACTTCTCCATAAACACATGCAGCCTCAAGCCAGTAATCGTCATTAATAATCACTACTTTGAGAAAACCTTTATAGCATCCAGGGACCCCTATCAGCCACCTCCATCTTAGAGATAGAAATAAATGCTATTATTCCTTATGAGCAAGCCATTGAAAAGCTCCAAGAACATCCTTATACAAACAGCATAACTCCACTCAAAGCGTTTTGAGGCAAAGCTAGACTAGGACATCAGGACAGTCTGCCTGGCTTCCATATCCCCTGGGCCACCAGCAGCACTGGGTTGAAAGGAGCTGAAAATCTAATCTCATGGGAAATGTTTACATGTCGGAAAGTAGATACTCATAACTTACAAGTACTGAGTCAGTGGAGGAGTGAAAGCACACAGGAAAGTAAGACCACACCAGGAGATTTTCTAAACCCTAGACACTTTTGGTACTTGGCTATCCCTTTCTTTCATATCAAATCAGCATGAAAGGCTAAAAGATATGTAGAGCAGCTAGCTGACGACTATCTGCAAGAATATCCTTCTGAGTCCTTCCCATTACTGCATGTTGAGTACCCCTCATCCAAAATTATGAAACCATTTTCTCAGAGTCCAGCTTATTTCAGATTTTAGAATATTTGCATGCATAGAAATATTCAGAGAATATAGAAATATGTCTTAGAAAGGAGATTCAAGTCTAAACTTGAAATTTTTTTTAAGTTTCATAGACCCCACATACACATCTCCTGAATGTAATTTTACATAATTCATTTAGTGCACTTGCAGGTTGACTGTTAATTCTTTACATTTCATCAGTTGCAGAGTTTTCTTCCTGTGACATTGTGCCAGTGCCCAAATGGGTAAGATTTTGGTGCATTTCAGGTTTTGGATTTTTGGATTAGTGATATTCAACTTCAAATCTGCTTGAATTCTAGGGTACTGTCCTGATTACAAAAACATTCAAGCTAGCAATAAGCCTTCCTTTCAGACTAAATATAATCCTGGGAATATTTAAGAAGATTATTAGTCAGGTATTCTTTGTTCGAATTTATGACCTTATGTAATCAGATTACATTCTTCCTAATACCTACCTGAGAAGTGCAGAAAGGAAGGAAGAAGAATACTTAAGTCAAAATTTTTTATGTTATTATGATTGTATGTGCATGGTGACAGGGCCATATTATACCTAATATGTATATTGAGGTCTGAGGTCCAATTTCTGGAGTCCATTCCCTCCCTGAATCCTTTGTCAGATCCAGAGATCAAAATCATGTTTCCAGGCTTATAAAGTCATAGCCTTTACACACTGAGCTACCATGGCAACCCAGTGGTGCTTTTTTCTAATGATTTTTTTTTCAATGAATAAATTCAGCCCCTGTCAAAGTTTTGGGCTTTGTAAATTAGATGGGAAAAGGTAGAACGTTAGGTTTTGGACTCTGGTGGCAGAAACAGAAGTGCCCAGAGGGAAGAGCAGGCACCAAGTGTCCCCCCATGAACTGGAAGTCACCCTTCTGTTCCTCTCTGATTTGCACCTAGGTGTTTATGTTTTAAGGAAAGTGTGCGAAGGACTCAGTTTATTAAGTGAGACAACTTTTTTGGTGTAGGATTTAAAATTTCCAGCATGTACAGATTTCTTTAGATTTGCCTATTTTTCTTTTGAAATATGTCATTATGATTCTTTACATAGTTTTCCGAAGATTCCCCCAAACACAGTAAGCCCATGGACAGACAGAAGAACAGACACAGTCACACACACACACACACACACACACACACACACACACACACACACACACTTTCTTCACCTTTTGACCCCCCCCTTGATTAACACAATTAAGATATTAAGGGTCAGCTTCTAAAATCAGTTAACATATTCCACAAACGATGAGGAGGGCATATTAGTTCACAAGGGTGGAGAGCATTTGGAAGGGTGGAGAGCATTTGGGCTGTTCCCATACTTTATCAGCCTTTAAAAATTCCACCTGAATTCCTCTGTTCCTTAATTGTGATATGTTATATAAAACATTGAGGGTTTTTTGTTTGTTTGTTTGTTTGTTTTACCTTAAGGAGATACTTGTACGATGAAAAAACTCAAAGTTTTAGGCATTTCCGTGAAAGATTCTGTATCTTGGGAATCACATCTAATTATATCTCTAGACTATTAGTGTATACATTTCCTCTTTCTTTTAAAGTATAAGCATTAGTGTATACATTTCCTCTTTCTTTTAAAGTATATGCATTACTTTTAGGGAAATTTACTACTATGCCAAAAACCCCTGATTTTGATATCCAGTGACCTATGAACTGGGCATAATGACAGAAACCTATAATTACAACACTCAGAGGCAGAGGCAGGAAGGTCAGGAATTCCAGCCCCTCCTCAGCTACGTAGTAAGTTTGAGGCCACCCTGTCCTACATGAAGCCCTATATCAAAAAAATTAAATTAAAAAAATATGAGCACATCTGTAGGAAAACCATTAAAATGTCTTTGAATAACTTTGCTTTGGAACTATTTTATAAATTAAGAACTTAGGAAAATATAACATTGTCTTTCTAAGTCTCTTTCTTCATCCAGAAACTGAGAAGATAGAAATAATGCTTCCTCATTCTTTTGGGTGGACAGTTAGTGGGACATCATCAGTTTTGATTGGAAGTATTGGAGGTCTCAGGACCATATTTCATGGCTTACATTGTTTGATAGAGACTTTGCTAGCAGATGTGGGGAGGGACACCTGTGGAATTCCTTGAGGTAATGTTATACTAGAACAAAATATCTAGAAAGGTTTTATAGAAATGCCAGGAATTTTAGTAGGTCCTTTGGAATTCCTGTAGAAATGTTTCCCTTAGGATCTATCTTTTTTTTTTTTTTGGTGTGTGTACAAATTTTATTGTGATTTTATAATGCAATATTTATCCCCTCAAAAATATTTTTGAAAACCAAATTCTTCCACAAAAATAGTGTGCTTCATCATCATGTTGGTAAATTTCCTAAAATTCAACAAAATAATTTTTACAGTTATATATATATACACACACACACATATATATATATATATATACATACATGCACACATGCACACACACACATATGAAAATAGAAAAGTGACTACTTGCAATGACTCAGGTATTCCTTGCTTAAAAACAAACAAACAAACACAATACAACAAAACAGATAAGACAACCTGGAACTCTATACTACTGTTATCTCATGTCCTCATTTTGTAATTTATATTTGGTTAATAGACTGATTAATGGGAACTCAGAAACAAACCTAAAGGATATGCCTTGCAGCCAGACACAAATCTTTCCTTCAGGTAAGGTGAAGACAACAGAAAGACCGAAACTGGCAGTCAACAGACCTCTTCAAATAAACTCTCTACTGGTCGTCAGCCAGTAGCCAACATGCTATTAATGTCCAGTCACATTCTCACATCTGTCTGTGAATGAATTAATAGTACACAGCAAAATTCAACCCTAGGGACAGAGGTAATCTGTATGGCCACAAAACCATTTCTTTCATCTCCTAGAATGATGTGTCAGGGTAAGTATGCTCAGCATATTCTATTTTGGGAAAACAAGTACACAACTTTTATCTTGAGATAAGACAGAAGAAAAGAGGACATCAATATATCAGTGCTGTACTATCCAGCTCTAGATTCTACCACACAAATGAAATTTTGTGCTAATTCATTTCAGGTCTCATTTCTAAAAAATATTTTATTTATTTATATTCCAGTTTTTGTTCCCCTTCCTTCCCTCTTTCCACAGTTCCTCATCCCATTTCACCTCCCCTTTGCCTCCCAGAGGATGCTCTTCCTCAAACCAGGTCTTTCCCTTCCCTGGGGCCTCAAGGATCTAGAGGATTAAACACATCTTCTCCTACTGAGGTCAGATCAGGTAGACCTCTGCTACATAATGTGCCAGGGGCCTCGGACCAGCCCCTGTATGCTCCTGGTTGGTGGCTCAGTCTCTGAGAGCTCCCTGGGGTCTGGGTTAGTTGAGATTGCTGGTCTTCCTATGGGGTCACCCTCCCCTTCAGTTTCTTCAATACTTCCCCTGATTCAACAATATGGGTCCCCAACTTCAGTCCAATGGTTGGATATAAGTGTCTGTTTCTGTTTCACTTTGGGGCTGATAGGGACTCTCAGAGGACAGCCATGCTAAGCTCCTGTCTGTAAGCACCTCGTAGTACAGTAGTGTTAGACCTTGGTGTCTCCCCATGAAATGGATCCCAAGTTGGGCCTGTCATTGGACCATCTTTCCTTCAGTCTCATCTCCATTTTTGTCTCTGCAGTTCTTTTAGATAGAAACAATTCTGGGTCAGGAATTATAGCTGAGTTAGTAACCCTGTCTCTCCACTTGAGGCCCTGTCTATCTATTGAAGTTGGACTCTTCAAGTTCCTTATCCCTAGTGTTGGGCATTTTGGCTAAGGTTACCCCCCCCCCCCAAAGAGTCCTGAGAGTGTATGACCTTCTGGGTCTCTGGCACTTTCTAGAGGGCCCTCCCCCTATCTCTTACTCCCTGTGGCTGCTGATTATTGTGGACCTCCTGTGCTCCTGGCTACTGCAGACCTCCTGGGATGCTCACAGGATGTAGCTTTTGGGTGAGTATTGGGCCACTGCTCTAGCCTGGGTGTGAAAGTGGCCTGGAAAGAAGATGGAGCTCTGTGTCCTCAGTCAGTGCACACCTCCTGGGAAGCAAGCAGACTTCAGGGTTTAGGTAGGTGTTGGCCAGACCTGATCTTCAGATCTCAAGTTTACAAAGTTGTGGTTAGCCCGGGTGTTTGGTTCAGTATTATTTCCAGCTCTGTCTATGAGACTGTGTATGTATAAAAGACATCTGGCATGATAATCTGAGTAGAATAAATGACCTTTTCCAATGTGAGTAAGTCTCATGCTATTCATTGATGGCTCAGACAGAATACAATGCTGAGTGAAAAAGAAATTGATCTCTATCATCGGGAGGACACATCAATCTTCTGTTACTGGGATTTGGGCTTTAACTTGCATTAAACCAGTGTTTCCTAACCTTCCTAATGTACTTTCTTAAATTGTACTAACCCTCAATCATAAAATTATTTTTGTTGCTATGTCTTCATAACTGCAGATTTTCTACTGTTATGAATCATAATGTAAATATCTGATGTGCAGATGGTCTTAGGTGATTCGGATGAAAGGGACTCAAAGGAGTTGTGGCCCGTAGGTTGAGAACTTCTGTGTTAAACCCTTACTATCTCCTTCCCTGGTTTCAGGTCTTCCAACTTGGTCTGGGAGAATATAATTTGATCCTCCGGGTTTGCAGCTTTCCTACTAAAGTTCAACTTGTACACTTGTATTATGAGATCATGTATCCATCAATGTATGTATGCATGCACATCCATATCTATTTATCTATACTACATATCTATCTATCTATCTATCTATCTATCTATCTATCTATCTATCTATCTATCTATCTATCTATCATCTATTATCCATTTCTCCATTTACTTAGCAAGCTTGCTTGTTTCTCCAGAAAATACTAACACCACAAAACCTTGCCTTGTAGACTCACTGACAAAAATAAGTTATCTCTGCCTTTTACAAGCACTATGTCTGATGATACATCACTCCTATATATGGTGATTATGAGAAGGTTATGACTTATCTCTCATTACTAAAAGACTCATTTGAAAGCTATTGACCTTGTTGCTGTTATATTTCAGTTCTTTTTACTCAGAGTACCTTTATTGTTTTTATTTTTTTTACTTTTAGATTTTGTCCATTGTTTAAGGTTACCCCTTTTCAATGTAAGAATCTCCTGTAACCATCACTAAAATTACATATATTTGCTTTTTCGGAGTCTTGTCTGGGTTTTCCTTTCACAAGTGTTTTGCTAGTGGAGTAGAAAAGTCAGCATAAAGACAGCAAAATATTTTTTAGCTCTACATCTATACTGAAGAAATATTAAATCAAAGTTTAGAGGTAATTAGTATTATTCCAAATAAAAGAATAACAAATACCAAATGAATGAAGAGTATGTTAAATGGTAAATTAGTATCAAATCTGAGTGCACAGAACTTGTGGGAATCACCAACCAATGTTGGATTTGGCTGAAGGCTTACTCCACAAAAAGTAAACCTTACCCAACCCTGCTTGTATAAACAGACTTAAACATTAGATAGCCCAGAGATCTATGATAGAATAAAACAACACTAGCCTTAAAAAATTATTAATAAAATGTCTTTGAGTGATTTTCTGCTTTAATCATAGATCAGTTAGCACCTTATCTAGTCATAATCGGAGAGACTTCCTACAACAGCAGGTTCACAGACCCACAACCGAACATTGTATGGAGGAAGAGTATAAATTGGAAGTTTCCATAAAATCCCTCTCCTCGGAGCTCAGAGAATCTCACAGAAAAGGAGGTGGAAAGATTGGTAGAGACAAAGGGGATAGAGGACACCAGGATGACAAGGTCTCTGAATCAACTAAGCAAGGTGCATATGAGCCCACACAGACTGATGTAGCAAGCAAAGGGCCTGCATGCATCTACACCAGGTCCTTTGTGGATACGTTATGGCTATTACATTAGTTCTTTTATGGGATTGCTGAAAGTGAGAACAAGTGGGTGTCTAACTCTTGTTCCTGCTCTTTGAACTCTTCTCCTCTTATTGGGTTGTCATATTGAGCTGCAATATGATAATTTTTGCTTCATCTTAGTATATTGTCATGTTTAGTTGTTTTGTTTGTTTGTTTTGTTTTGTTTTAAGAATTAAGTCTTCCCTTTATTGAAAGTATAAGTAGAGAAAATAACAATTCTCTGCATAAAAGCACTAGAGTACTTGGATTAAAGACTCTGTCCAGAGAGACAGTGCCAGATTCTCCTATTCTTCACCTATGTGAAGTTTCAGGTCCTTGGCAGGAATTGGTGGCCAGCACCAGATTTGCTTCAGAGCATCTACGTGTGATAAAGGAAAGCGAAGTCCGCAAACCTGTTTCCACCTCTTTTTACACCATGTGCATCTGTCTCACCGTCTTTAGAGAATGATAGACGTAAAACATCTTTTGTTGAGCTTCATCAGGCCCTATTGTGGGGACAATGTGGTCTTTAAACTGCAGTCTTAACGATGCTACCCAACCTTGACAACTTTTCACCTGGGTCTGTCGTCTCTGTTCCATTTCTCACATAGAAAGGAGGGAGTCTGTGCATGACTAAGTCCTTCTTCATATCTGATGACAGCAGTTCTTTTCTGCCCTCCAGCTGGTCTGCAAGAGTCCTCAGAAAGCCAACTTCCTTGTTACATGAGCTGTGATTTCCATATTCATGAGCATCCTGCAGGCCGGGCATTCCAGTCCTTAAAGCCACATCTTCCTTTGCAATGTCAAATAAGAGTCCCTAAATAGAATCTAAAAGACAATCTCCCCAGGAATTTTTCTGGTAGGTGCTAATAGTCATGTGAATTGAGTGGGCCAGGCCTGAAGGAGAGTCTGCCCCATGAATGGTCCCTCTGGGGAAGTACAACAAATCACCAGGCTTCCGCAGGAAGTCATGTGTTGGTGTGCCAATCTGGTCCTCAGGCTCTCGACTGTACTCAGGTCCCAGGGACACAGTTGGGGAGTACAGGCGCCAGTGTTTCTTTCCCTCCAGCAGCAGGATCAAAACCTCAACATCTTCATGATGTGGAGGGAGGTCCTGAGACCCTGCAGGAGTCATGTACACATTCGAGCCTACTAAGGAGCTACTAAGTAGTTTTTCCTGGATCCTTTCGAGCTCATCCTTAAATCTCTGTGGGTGGTGAAATTGAATTGTTGCCCTCTTCTGATCAAAATCTTTTCTCAGTTGAAAAACCTGTGCTCTGCCATCCTTCTTTAAAACCTTCTTCCCAATGATGCAAAGGTAGACATTCACATCTCTTCCATAGTATAGCCCTTGGTTGCAGAGACTCTTCAGATCTGAGAGGCTGAACAGAGACTGGTAATATGCAGCCAGTGAAGGATCACCCCCTGATTGAGAAGGGGCTGTTGTTCATAGAATTCCTTGAAAAAACTCTCTACTCTGATGGGTGAGATTAAACTTCCAAAGAAACTACTAGGACTGTCAAAGTTCAATACAGAGAGCATATCAGGTAGCTCCTCCGTTACCTTCTTGCAAGGAACAGCTTCTTCCTCATTCTCCTCCTCTGCGGGCTTCACTTTCTTTGGCAGTGTTCACAAGTAGGGAGGAAATGCAAACCCGGCCCGACCTGTTGCGTGTGTTAAGCTTATTGCGTGTCCCCCGCAAGTCGAATCTAGTTGGTTTTTTTCTTTCTTTTTGTTTTAATTACCTTCCTTATTTAAAATACATATTTTTTACACTATGTATTCTGATTATGGTTCCCTTCCCCCCAACTCTTGCTTGGTCCTCCTTATGTCCCCACCCACCCTAAGTCACATCTTTCTTTTTTTTTGTTTTTTAAGCTATCTCTTATTAGAAAACAAACAGGCAAAATCAAGACATAAATAAATAAAATAAGATTATAAAAATCCAATCACATCTAAATAGGACAAAACAAACAACAGCAGCAACAAAGAACCCGAGAAAAAGCACATGATATACAACCGGACAAGGAGGCACACATTCACACCCAGAAACCCCGTAAAGACGCAAAATCTGAACCCATAATATATAAGCATAACACTGTAGGAGAAAAGATGCTCAGACAAAGCATTGGGAGATAAACAAAAACAAACAAACAAATAAACAAACAGAAACAAAGCAAAACAAAACAAAAAAACCTGTCCAAAAATACCACTTATTTTTGTTTTGTGTTGGCTATATGTCACTGGTCATGGTGAAGTGTCTGCCTTCAACAAATGCCCATTTCAGCATCAAGGTTTTCAGTCTCATGAGTGATGTGTCCTTCATCTAGTTGGTTGAACTGTCAGCTTATTGTATTGTCTATGTTGCTGTCTTTCTGTGTTTCTTCCTACCTTGAGTTGGGTCTTTCCCAAAGAAGCTTTTCTTATTCAGATCAGATCTTTACCATTTTTGATGGAGCCCATAGTCTTTCATCACGTATGGAAATATAGACAAAACCTCTTTCCCAATATAACATATCCCCTGACTTTCATTTTGATGTTAAAACATCTTTAAAGTATATAGGCTGATCTAATTCAGCAGGTTTTTTCTACAATCCAGTATCTTTCACCAGTTGTTCATGCCTCATTGGCATTCAAAAAATTTAAAGTCAATAAAGCATTATTCCGTCTATTTCTCGGAGTTCTTATTTATCCTTTCTGTTTAAGTATCTCCTTTAAGGTATGATTAGGTCTTTCTGTAACTGTTTGGCCTGTTGGATTGTATGTTTTACCTGTAATATTTTTTTTATGTTATAATATGCTAAAAAGTGCTTAAGAGTCTGTTCTTTTCTAATGAGAGTGAGTCTATCTAAAAGGGAGGAGAGGACTTAGAGGAGTAAAAATAGGAGAACCTATAATCAGGATGTATTGTTTGCAAATCCAGTTTTGAAAAAGAAAAAAAATATCTATTTCAATAAAAAGAAAACTATGAGAAAAAACAATTTTATGTTAGCAATAACAGAAAAGTATGCGGAATGGTAAATATATGTCATTTGAGTGAAATTTGCTTCAGTGATAAGAAAATAATTATAACATTTGTGTGTTTTAAATATATCTAAAATTAAAAATACCATTAAAATAATGCAAATATCTTATTTTTTACAAATATAAATAATGTGAATATAATCAATATCATTAAAATACAAATTAAAGATGGTTAAAGATTTGGTTTTGGTGTTATTATTATTATTTTTTTATTTTTATTTTTATTTTTATTTTGAGATAGACTCTTATTGTGTATCTCTAGATGGTCTGGAACTTACTATGTAGACCAGGTTGTACTTAAACACACAGACATCCATCTGCTTCTGCTTCACACATTCTGGGATTAAGTTTATTGCTATTTTTAAAAAGACCTTTTTTTTTTTTTTTTTTTTTTTTTAAAGATTTATTTATTTATTTATTATATGTAAGTACACTGTAGCTGTCTTCAGACACTCCAGAAGAGGGCGTCTGATCCCATTACAGATGGTTGTGAACCACCATGTGGTTGCTGGGATTTGAACTCAGGACCTCCGGAAGAGCAGTCAGTGCTCTTAACCGCTGAGCTATCTCTCCAGCCCTTAAAAAGACCTTTAACAACCAAAGCAAAAATAATAATGGAATGTATTACTAACAGGTCTGCAGAAAGAGAAATGGAAAAATAAAAATACGTGTCCAAATAAAAATGGCAGGAGGCTAGAGCAGTAATTCCATCTCCAGTACTGCAAATGCATTTGAAATTTAAATAATAATAAATAAATTCTGACAAAACTGAAATTAAGACAGAAATAGAAACAACACCAAACTGGAAAACTCACAAACTTCTTGCACTTTCAAGACAAAAACAAATCTTCAAAATATGCATTTTAAACAAACTTTATGCAAAAAGTAAATGACTTGGAAATTGAAAAAAAAAATGAACTAAATATAATAACACATTGTCATATACAGATCTTTTAAAGGGGAACAGAAGTGGCTTAGTTGTTAAGAGAGTTGACTGTTCTTCTATAGGGGTTCCAGTCTGGGCCCCCACACTTAGCATCTCATAACCACCTGTGAGTTCAACTCCAAGAGATCTGAATCCCACTTCTGGCTTGTGTTGGTACCACACATGTGTACCATACTATCACTGCCACCCACACACACACACACACACACACACACACACACACAAACACACAAATAAAAAAAATTAAAACTAGATCTTAACAATGTTTAGAATTATGCTAGCTACCCATGTATTGAGGAAAATCATTTCAACTTAAATTCAGAAGAAAAATGGAAAGTTTAACAACTCAAATTCCCATGTGATAAAATAAAAAGAATACCTAAACCTAGCCTGGGAAGATCAATCTACCAGATAAGATATGTGACTGTGTTTGAAATATATTAATCTTTTTTGAAAAATTTACTTTCTATATTAGGAGTTAGTAGTGTGGTGTAAGTGGAAATCCGGGGGATGGCAGCGTAAAATGAAGGTGTTGTCAAGTAATAGAAGAGAATTAGAAGACCTGTCTATACAGAAAAGAACTATATCTGGAGAGTACAAGTTGTGTTCCAAATGAATTTTTTTATGAAATTGATGTTTTATTATAAATATTAAGCAACAATTAGCTTTTGAAGATGTGCACATCTTGAATTGGATTAAAAGTGTGTGATATTTAAGGGACTGTGAAGTAGGGTGTGGCAGGGAGTGTTCTCAGTTCTTACAGACCAGAGCGGATAAAGTGTGGGGTCCCAGGAGAGTGTAGGGTGAGAGCTGAGAAACAGAAGTGGACCTGTATCTTAAATGATGCAGTGAATATTTTGGAATTTGAAATAACAATAGTATCATGAGGCATGTTATCTCTTAAAATAAAAAAATGTGTATCCATATAATTATTTTATAACCATCAAGACAGGTATAAGTCATGTCAGAAAAATCTAAAATGCAAATGAAAGCTGCAAATAATTTAAGAGAGTTTCTGATGCCTTATCTGTATTTCAAAACTCAAGAATCAAAGAGGAAGAAAGAGAAGAGGAGGAAAAAAAGGAAGGGGAAGGCAAGTAGTCAGGTCCTATTTATCATCAGTGTTTTCTCTGAAGTAAGTTGACCAAGAAACCTGAAATGAAAATGTTATGGCCCATTGGGGATGCAGAGACTGTTTCTTGAGTACTATAGTCATTGCTAACATGCCTCATATTGCTGCAAAAAAACTCCCACCATGATTCTGTACATGTCTCTAAAGAAACTTACTGAGTTACAAGAAGAAAAGTAACAGGAATGTAGAAATGGGGTGTCTTGGAGAGAGGAAGGGGTTCAGTAGGAGAGAGTAGGAATTCAGAGTACCTGGTGGGAGGCAAAGATACTGAAATACAGTACATACATGTATGAAGATGTCAAAATTAAACCATTATGTATGTTGTTAATATGTGTATCTCCAGATGATTGAAGTAGACTATAGGATTATTAATATATTATATACAAATTAATATTTCTTTAGAATTATTTATTTTATGTGTGTGAGTGTGAAGTAGAAATTTCTGGTTTCTTTGTAAACTCAGTTGTATCAGTGTTATTTTTCTGGGAGCTGTCCTGTAAGAGGATGTTTTGCTGAAGTAGACACTGTGAGAGGGCATGTGATGTTTTGCTGGAGTAGATGCTTGGGAGGGCACATGATGTTTAGAAATAGTATAAATGGAACCCCACAATCAGTGAGAGGTCACTCTTACATTGCAATGCTGTGCAATGGTCTTCACTGGTCTTTGCTGGCCATGCAACACTTCTCTGTTCTCAACTCTTCCCTGGTCTTCATTAGTCTTCACTGGTTTTCACTTTATAGAGAGGAATGCACCAAAGAACTTCTCATGGTGTTACAGCTAATTCTTACTGTTTTCATTGACTTGTGGCAATTCAGTGGGGCTTTGAGGTTTCTGCTGCCTCTTGTCACTGTGACTGATTCTTGTTTGGTATTTGCTATTGAACTGGCCTGCTGATATCCTGACAAGGAACAATGAAATTTACCCCAAAGAACTACTACTGAACAGGTCCACAATCCCCTTTTCTTATAAACCTTCTTCCCCTACTTCTGGTCAGTGGGCTAGAAGGTAGGTTGTACCATTCAAGAACCCTAAATAAAATAGGTTTAGAAAAATCTAAGCCTACAAGGGTATTTTGCCATCATCATGCATGTATATGCACCATATACATGCCTGGGGCCCACAGATGTTCTCCTAGATCAGGAGTTATGCATAGTTGTAAGCCACTATGTGGGTACTGAGAACTGAACCCCAGTACTCTGTAGGAGAAAGCATTGTTCTCGACTCTCAAGCCATCCCTCTGGTCCTGAAATCTAGTCTATTTTTTTCCCTTTTTAAGATGTTTTAAATTTTATTTTATGTGTATGTGTGTTTTGCTTACACATATGCATATCCACCAAGGGCATACAGTGTGTAGAGGGCAAAAGAAGACATCAGATTTCCTGAATCTAGAATTATGGACTGTTATGAACTGCCATGTGGGTGATGTGTTCTCTGAGAGAACACCCATACTCTTTAACTGTGAAGCCATCACTCTAGTCCTGAATAGAATAGCCCTATTTTATTTTACATACTAAATTTGGGCATCATCCCATGCTGGTATCCATATGAGATTCTGGAGCCAGTTTCTATTATTAGTGAGGAATAATTATATGTTCTATGTATCATTATATATAATATAGTATATATAAATATAAATACCCATCTAACATAAATTTGTGTCAATTACCAGGTATAGTACAACTTATATACTACTTTGTTGAGTTAGAGAATAATATATTAATTTTGACATCGAGGCAAGCCCATTAGAGTTACAAAGTTATCTTGATCTTACTATCAAAATAACTTCTGAGATTTTCAAAAATCAATATGAATAAAAAATGAATAAAATATTCATATGTAAATATACACAAGTCTATGCAAGTATATATATATAAACATATATATATATATATGCAAATATACATGCAAAATTTCCAGTTCATAAATATAGTAACAATCCTAAACTAATTCAAGTTTTGTATTGTCAAGATTAAAGTTCCAGATAGTTGGAAGTCATCAGAGTTTTGGTTTTGTTTTTTGTTTGTTTGTTTGTTTTTCTTTATTCCTTGGGATGTTTGAATCCAGAGTAATAGGCACATTAACTTTATGTTCTCCAAGTTCTCATTGGCTACAGATTCTCATAACAAATTTATGACTTCCACCATCTGAAGATCTCACCTTACAAAACTACAAATGTGGTGAATTCCTTTGGAAGGTGCAGGGATGGGCTGTATACAGTCTCCTTCTGGGCATTGTTTCCTATGCTCTGGGCTCCTGCTTCCTTCCCTCGTGTACTTGGTGATGTCAGGGCTGTAACTATGGATCATAGCTATGACCTCCACAGATTTTTCCAGATGTTGATATATTAGGCAAATGAATTCTTTGTGGGAATACTTAACACTGTGGGAAGAGAAATCTTGGAAGCATAGCCTGGTTGCAGCATGATTTCATTGATGTAGTAAACATCGTGGGAACAATGATTTGTATTGGCCAAGCTCCACTATAAGGAGGTACCCAGAGCCACAGGATAACCGTAAGGAAAGTGTAGAAAAATAAGGGAAAGCATATGAAGTAGTAAGGGGAGGTAGGGGAGAGGGAATGCCAAGAAATCCAGGCACATAAATACATGAGTAATATTTTTTATTGGCCTCTTTTTCTCTCTTGTAAATGTGTGTGTGTTAAAATCTCAGTAACATACGGAATTAAAACTGTTAGTATCATGGCAGTTTTATGATTCTAGATACATAGTTATATACTATTCTGAGATGTTTACTTAACTTTTTCTTTATAATTTGTATAATTGATAATCACAAGTTAGTCATATTTCACCACATTAATCTTGTTGCTTTCCCTTCATATATATCAAAAATTTATTCCATCAAAGACTTTCCTTTCTCTTAAGTTGGCAATAAACTGATCAGAGGGTTAAAGAGGATCACAAATTCATGTAATAGAATTTCCTTGCCTATAGCAACCTCTCTTAGAAACTAACAGATGTTGACGATTGTTAAGTAAATTATTTTTTCTAATTTTCCACTTTCAAAAACTCTAGCATATGCTAATTGTACTAGCTAGGCTAGTGTGTCATCTTGATACAAGCTAAAGGAGAAAGGAGAGAAAGTCTCAACTGAGACTTCGAATGTCTCCATGAGATCCAGATGTAAGGCATTTTCTCAATTGGAAATCAATGGAGGAGGACCCAGCCAGAGTGGGTGGTGCCATCCCTGGACTGCTCCAGGTCCTGGGTTCTATAAGAAGCAGGCTGAACAAGCCAGGGGAAGCAAGCCAGTAAGCAGCGCCCTCCATGGCCTCTGCATCAGCACCTGCCTTCAGGTTCTAGCCATGTTTGATTTGCTTGAGTTCTTTCTACAATGATGGACTGTGACCTGGAAATATAAGCTGAATAAACCCTTTGGTTCTCAGCTTGCTCTTTTTCTTTTGTCCCAACAATGGAAGCTCTATGACACTAATAATTCTTATAACCTTGCTTCTTTTCTTTACTACATACATTACTATTTCTTTTATTCAATGGTCTTAGCAGCTCACATCTTAATCTGCTTTCCAAATACTGTGAATCAGCAAATGTTCATATAATTAATGTTTTAGTCTCTCTGTCCTATCCACTGAAAGGTTCACATCTTTCCATGCTTCTAAATATATAAATACTTCAAAAAAACAGATGGCACATGAAAGCATCATTAGGCACAGAAATCAATCCAAAGCTTTTAAACATGAAGTGACCCTGGGGCAGTATCAGAGGAAGGAAGAAGGAAAGCTTGGTCATCTTCAAATTAAAAAAAAAAAAAAAGCTTTTGTGCAAGTTGGCATGCTTTTAATTGGGTGAATAGAGTTGATCTAATGAGAATATTATTTTTAGTTTTGAGTCATGTTAGTAAGTGGCACTAGGCTCCAGGATAGTTATGGCTAACAAGAATATGTGGCAGAATTTACCTTAACTACTACTCATCAGCATCAAAATGGAGGAGAGAATATTGTTTTGTTTTAAAGAAAATCTGCACGTCATTATAGTAAAACACAACAGACAAATTAAGGCTTTAATGTCATTGGTATGAAATTTATTTTCTGAGGTTTTTCAGAACTCTTAAAGAGTTGTTGTTTCAGTGTTTGTTCATCCCACATGACATTCTCCTTCATATATGAGTATAGAAAATTTTTGAGAAATTCAGAATAATATACTGTAGTTTCAGGTATTCTTTTAGATTTATGTGATTCCTTTATTATGAAACAATTCAATGCACTATATAGATGCATCTTAAAATTTGATTGCAATGTACATATACTGTTTATAATGCAATCTCCTAGGGCAGAGGAACCATACTAAAAACAGAACATTTGAATATTTTTATAGACTATGTAAATAGGAATTTCTGTATATGGGAATTACAGAACCTCAATTTTGACTTCATTCATTATTGTCACTTTAATTTTTTTATATTCTAAATTCTGTTTGATCTTTTAAAAAATATTGTATCATGTATAGCTACAGAGAAAGTTTGATAATAAGTACATCCACTTACAAAATGTTGCATGCCAGTATAGTCCAACAGTGTGGGCCATGTAGGAGCTGGGGGATTCTAGGTATTGACTGATTTTAGCTCAACCAGCCCATAGTAAGAGATGCCAATTAAAAGAAAAAAAAATCAACAATTACATTTATATTAAGTTGGAAAAGTTCTGTGAATGTAGCAAGTGGTTGAAAGTATCTGACAGGTACTGGAGGAGGGGTAACTCTTATTGCACAGAAGATTCAGAAAGTAAGTAAGCATGGTTAAAAGTTCAGCAATGGGAAGAAAGAAGATTGAAATCCACGAATAGACACATCAATGTGATAGGTCCCATTCATATAAAAGAGATTCACTTAGTATAAAATCTAGGATGGAAAAAAATTCATCTAGCTAGAACACTGAAGACAAAGAGACACAAAACAAAATTGATGCTTAGGTATTAACTACATGGTTAGCCTGAGAGACTTGTACATGTGAAGCGAATAAAGGGTTTGAAAAAAAGTGGAATATGCTAATTTTTACTCCTTTGTAACAAATGACTGCAAACTTAGAGACTTATTCCAAACATGTTTATCCTCTCAAAATTTCTATAGTAAAAAAAAAAATCTAGTTCTAATTTCCCAAAGACCTATGGCTCAGTGTATTGTGTGTGTGTGTGTGTGTGTGTGTGTGTGTGTGTGTGTTAGACAGAAATAGAAATAAGAGCCAAACACATAGGCATTTCATGGCTTGACTTGACATTCATTTCCAAGTTGATTTTGTGCTTGTTGGCAGGATTAAGTTCCTTGTGGACTGTTGAACAGAATGCTTCCGTTCTCCATTGGATATTGTCTAGAGGCCAGACTCAGCTCTTGACACACTAACCTCTCCATAAGGAAATGCATGATGGCAGCTTGCTTCAACAGAGACCACAATAGATAGCCAGAGGAGATCAAACAAAGCATGTACTTTGTCTCCATAAGCTCCGAAGTGACATACCATTGCTTTTGTCCTGTAATGCTTCTGAGAAATCAATATATACATGCAATTCTCACAAGAAAGGAATTATGTGTGGTTGGCTTGTCAGCAGATGGAGACTGTTGGGAATCTCATGGGATGTCTGCTAGAAAGCATCATGAGTTGATGACTTTCGAAGATTTCTGGTCCTTTGTAAAGAATAGGAATGAAGATCTGAAGTGGAGTTAGTTTGATCTAGTGATGAATTAGAAGAAAAGAACCCTAAGCTTCTGTCTGTAGTGACTGAGTTGATTATGGCATTTACTATATAGATAAAGTAAACAAGGATAAAACAATCTGGAATAAAAACAGATTAAATATTTATTTAGGAAATATGAAGAATATGTTCATTAAGAATGATATGTTATATATTCCTAAATAGGCTACATATTTTTTTCAATATAAATTTCTTTAAGGGATGAATGCATGTGACTTTCCATAAAATTAAATTTTTACAAGTCCTCCTAAAAAAGAATAGCTATAGTTATATCTATATATCACTAAAATATATTTCAGACCAGAAAAAGAGTTTTAGAGTCTTGTGATACTTTAATATACAGATATAACATTTTCATAGATTTTCCCAGAACAATGTAAGCTTCCAAATTCTAGAGGTGTTCAAGCAAGATTTAAGAGACTAAATGTTTTTGGAATTTTGAGTAAATAGAGACCATATTAATTTATCTTTATTTGTAAAACTTCTGTTCACTAGATCTGTAGAACACTGCAAAATTATAGCAAAATATTATTATATAATTTGGGAATTCACAAAGTATTTTCTTTTTTATTTATTTATTTTTTTTATTTTTTATATTCTTTTTTTACATTCCAAATGATTTCCCCTTTCCCAGTTCCTCCCTCCCCAAAAGTCCCATAAGCCCTTTTCCCTCCCCCTTTTCCCCAGTCAACCCCCACCCCCCACTTCTCTCCCTACACTGCTATATCCAGTCTTTCCAGGACCAGGGGCCTCTCCTTCTTTCTTCTTGGGAATCAATTGCTATGTGAATTGTGTCTTGGGTATTCCCAGCTTCTGGGTTAATGTCTACTTATCAGTGACTGCATACCATGTGTATTCTTTTGTGATTGGATTACTTCACTAAGGATAATATTTTCCAGTTCTGACCATTTTCCTAAGAATTTCATGAATTCATTGTTTTTAATTGCTGAGTAGTAGTCCATTGGGTAAATATACCACATTTTCTGTATCCATTCCTCCATTAAGGGACATCTGGGTTCTTTCCAGCTTCTGGCTATTATAAATAAGACTTCTATGAACATAGTGGAGCATGTGTCCTTATTGCATACAGGTAAAGCCTCTGGGTGTATGCCCAGGAGTGGTATAGCAGGATCCTCCGGGAGTGTAAAATCTTTTCAATTGGACCTGACAGAGACTGTGCTTACCCTCAGATCTAGGTATACAGGAACTGGTGGAATAGCACAGGGCTTCCATTTTACCAGTCCTTTATGCCATGTATCTTATGTTAGGGACAGATTCGCAAGGGGCATTTGCAATGGGTGCATATCATTGTGACTTACGGTCATTAAGACTGCTACCAATTCACCTACCAACAAATACAGCTCAGGCCAGTGATCCTTTCTGTACCGAGTTCACTTGTAAAATATTACTGAGGAATGGTAAGACGGTTTCCCAGAATGACATGGGTATAAAGGTCCAAAACGTCTGTGCTCATGCAATTTGAGAAGGTGAGAAGTTTGACATGAGCAATGGAATGTATTAGCACCCCAGCTAGATAGTCATACATCCTCATCTAAAATGGGCAACAGAAATGCGCTGACACAATGTATTTCTTTTCTGTAAGTAATTACCTTCCATTTTATGTTTTATATGTGATTTCTAGTCAAGTGCAGAATATAGGAGCTTCACAATGAATGTCTGTCTGTCCACTTTGTTGCTTTCCAGTCATTAGTTTGAAGATACAAATGTCATTTAAAAAAATGAGATTTTCAGCTAATGAAGATGGCATACTGTTTAACAATTCACCATTTTCCCCCGCAAGGCTCGTTTGGGTTACCCTTTGCTATAACTCTATGAGAAAGAGAAAGGTTTTGTTCACCTGTCTTTTGACTTATTCACAGGCATATAATGTTTTGGTGCTATTGTGAATCATTTTATGAATGTAAACCACATTTTTAAAAGTCGGCATCTTGCCCATTGTTGGGCTGCCAGCCTCAATAACGAGCATTATTTTATCTCCTTCTCTCTTTTTGTCCTCCCTCTGTGTCTCTCTGTCTCTCTGTGACTCTGTCTTGCTCTCCCTCCCTTCCTCCCTCTACCTCTCCATCCCTCCTTATCTTCCTCCATTGCCCCTTTGTTGTTTACTTGTATCATGGACGACTTCAGACATCCTTCTTTATCTTTCTCCATACCATTCCCCTTGAAACAATGTCTCATTGAATCCATAGCTAGACAGGTGGACAATAGGTTCCACCAGTTATGTTGCTGCCTGCCCCCAGCTCTCAGTGATTTTGGGCCATTCCTGGCTTTTTACAGGGGATCTGAGTTGACTGTCAGGAATGTTACTGATTGTGTAGAAAATATGGAAGTTTTTGCTATACATTTTCTTATGATGTATTTCTCATAACTCCAAGTAGTAATATAATCTATCTTAACTTCAAGAGGGAAGCAAATGACCTATTTCCTGCTATCGAGTGGTAGGTGTTAATTAGATAGTAACAACTAGTTTTTGTACTTCATGCATCTGCTAAGGATTCCTACCTAGAGTTTTGTTCCACCCTCATACATTAAACTGATATTCCCTTTGTGTATACTAGCCATTTAGTCCTTACCAACTGAATTACTTCTTCTCTCTCAGTGGTGACAAAGATACAAGCCAGATTAGAACAGACTAAAAGTAGATAAAGGCAGGCTTATTAGGAGACAGCTCTTGAGCAAGTTCACCGATCTCATAGGTGGAGTTCAGTGAAGTCTTGTATGTGGTCTAAAGCCAGGGGATTTTATAAAGCTTAGGTAAGGAGCAGTGAAGTATCAGTTAGAAGGTAGGCTTATACCCATATATGGTCAAAAACTGAGCTTCTGGGTGGGCACTCTTGGGTGGGTTGTAGGAAACACAGAGAGGGGGAGTTAGAGTCTTCTCAGAGAGGTCAGAATTGGGGGAAGGAGGACAGAGGGGTTTTTCCCCCTTGTGTAGGAGCAAGCAGGAGTTCCAGACGGACACTAACCATTATCGTCATGTCACAGAGTACCTTGGTGTCTGATGCTCTAGCTAAGAAGACTTCAAAAAGATGCGCAAAAAACTTCAGCAAGAAATGTTTGCTAGAATAATATAAAGTTTATTAGAGTAGTATCAGTGTATCATGAATACGTTTGTAGATAGGAATCAGAAACCACCTTGAGTAGGGAATCCTGTTGAATGCAATTCCAGGCATCTTATTGGGTGTTCACAGAAGACTTGAAAAAAGTGGAGTTAATGAGATGTCTCTATAAAGTAAAACATGCTCAGGAAAGTTAAAGAACAGGTCCTACAGTCAAACAGCAGCCATAGAAGGCAGCAGTCCTTAAGGGACTTGTGACTCCAGGTTCAATAATGTTTATATCTTTACAATGTTTCTCAGACTTTATAAATTTAGATCGCATTCTACTGTTATTGACTTGTTATTTGTGTCTTTCTTTATATGACATGATTTAGTGCTTACGAATTTATTTTAAAAGAAAATTAAAAAATGGCAGTACCCATTGAAGAAAGGCAATGGTCCTATTATTCTTAGAAGTAAAGAGTAGAATCCTTTATACTAGAGAATGACAGAGAGACATCACTCTGACACCAGGAAGTATGAAAAATTTAGGTAATGAGTAATGAAAAGACAAACATAGATTGTACCAGTCTGTATGAAATGAGATACTCGATTAGTGAGCTCAAAATTCCGGCGGGGAAGAGAATAGGAAGGAATCAAGGTTTGGAAACAAGGCCATGACATACTTATGGGCCTCAGTGAGACAGACTAAGTCTGAAGAAGAATCTCTGATGAGAGATGGACAGTCCTAGAGAAGGAGGAATAGACCTAATGAAACCAAAATACCATTGGAAGAAAGATACAAATGAAACACAAAGGCAGAATGCACCATAATTCCATAAAGTCTGCAGCATGGTACTGACATGATTAAAATAATGTTGACCTTGTAATCAGAGGCCATTGCTACAATGAAGCACACAACACCTTACTCAACTTTCTCACATATACCTCCACCTCACTGTCCATGGGCAAGGACAAGTCTCCATTGCCTCGAACTCCTTCTTTTAAGCATCATTTCCCAGAATCCTCTCCTTAGTTTTTATCTGAAAATGACAGATCCTCCTGCTCTGAGATGGTTTTTATGGGAGAGAGAAAAATAATAGATATGAGTTGGTAGTTAAGACCGTAGGACTGAAGTCACGGATATGATTCGAAAACATAGGTCACTATCTTGAAACAATTTGTGAATTAGTAATGTTTTTAGAATGGGGATGAAGTGAATTGGCAAGGCTATCACTTTTCCCCTTCTGTTTTCTTCTAGTGCTTTGATAAGTCTTACAAATAACATGTGCCCCCTGATGCTAAGGAAAATTTTCTGCAATATATTTATGGGAAAAAGCATTGGAGAAATTCAGAATTTTTGAAACATAGTTTAAAGCAAGGGAAAGAAGAAGCAGTTTAAATGGTGATGTATAAATACACCAATTATTTTTATTTCTTTACAATGGAAATGAATCCAAGGGCTTTTCATCAATATTAGGATCTCTTTTCACTTTTTTCTCCCTTTATTTTTATTATGTTTTGCTTGCATGTGTGTTTGCATAGTCTGTGTGTGTGTGGTACCTATGAAGACTAGAAGAGCGTGTTAGGCACACTGGAACTGAAGTTACGGATGATTGGGAGTGCCCAATTGGGAGCTGGGTTTTGAACCCAGAACTTCTGGAAGAACAGCAAGAGGTTTGAACCATGTCTTTAGCCTCCTCCTTTTACATTTAAACTAAAACCTTTGTTACTAATACACTGGGTGGGGGGGGGAGTGAATTGAGGGCCTTTTTCTGTGTTTCCCTCTTGGTAAAGATGAAGATTGAGGATGATATAGCCCAGTGGTAGCATAACAAACCCCAGAATTTAGTACAATTGGCTCCATGAAGGAAGCACCATTCCAACCATAAAACTTAGCATGTAGATAGCACCATCTGCCAAAACCAAAACAAAGAACAAGTCCATCAAAGTACAGAGTTCTGGGAAGGACTCTAAAAGTGCTAACCTTCTGTCTTGGATTCTCTATTTCTACTTCTGGCTAACTGTTTTTGTTAACTGAAATATGTCAACCCAGGATACAGCTTTTTGGTACTTAAAAGTTCACTCGGAGAAAGGCTCGGGGAGGCTGAATAAGCAGTGTAGTCACCAGCTGCCTAATAAAGACTTTCTATTGGCTTAAGGTTGTGTCTGAACAGTCTTCTCTGGTGGATACCCCACAGGAGTGGGATGTTTGGCCAGGAAGGTCCTAGGTTCAGCTTTCTGCATTCCAGAAGGCAGAGAGGCAGAAAATAGACAAAGAGACAGAGAAAGCACATGCAGCAGTCAGTGCACTTTACGGTTGCTTTGCTGTGTAAAGACTGTTGCCATGTAACCTCTGCACTGCATGGATGCGATGAGCCTTTCCCTGAAAGGCACCTCCTGTGTTAGAAAGCTTGTCCTTTCAACAAAGGAGAGTCACGGACTGCTAATCTGATCATTGAGAAACAGCCTGGAGTTTTCTGGCAACACAAAAGACAAACAGTTTGGGGAGAAAATACTTGCAACGAAGAGCTGGAGAGGAAGGGGAAAGGACTTTAAATAATTGCTACTCAGGCAGTGTCAGCTGGGACAATGCTCCACTGGCTGAAAAGAGTGTGGTGGCATCCTGTCACCAGCCCCAAGAACAGATCGGCCTAGAGTTCAACAAGAGGAGGAAGCAAGTTGCAAAGAGTCTTCTCTTTAAAGATATTTTTGGTTGTTCTGATGAAAGGATGAGATTTTATTTTTCAAGATCTGTTATATATTTAGAAATAAGAACAACAGCTCAGCATTTTTTTATTGCTCTGGAACAGGACACATGTTTTTGTTGGATGCAATCAGGATGTTAAGGATTTGATTGAATTGTTGTTGTTTTTGTGTTTGTCGCTGCACGTCATGTTGGCAATCTGCTAAAGCCAGATGTGTCAGGGAGCGACGTGGAAAGTAGCTACCCAAACACGCATGGCTGGGTTTTAAAACACAGCCTGACTTCTATTAACATAAAGTTCATGTCTATTCACAGTTCTTATATTAGTAGCTTTCAGTAGACTTTTCTCTGAAGACAGTTATTGGTCCATTTGGAAGCTATCAACAGGAGAGCTGTATTCTTTGATGGTTCTGCAGATGGATTCCACTGTCAAGATTCGACCCTTTGTGTTTCTGGCATGCAGTAGGTTCATATAACCATTCTGTGGTTTTGTGACCATGGACTATTCTCTTTTCTTACTTTTGTAAAGTCACCATCCTGCTGGGCAATATGCTAAACATGTAATTTAATCTTTGTTAAATGTACTCTGAAAAAAAACATACCTTCAAATGGAGTCAGCTATAAGATTACAGCTTCAAGATCTGAAATTTGCCAGGAAGCAATCCAGTCTACTGCAAGTGATTTACAATGTTAGAGTCACAATCATGACAAACTGAAGATGTGATGTGTACATATATCATAAGAGAAGGACTTGTGGATGTAAACTATAATGTTCTTTAATAATTTATTATTTTGTTCATTCTATGTGCATATGCATGTGGATAAGCATGTGTCAAAGAATGAGATGTGTTGCTCATAACTTGCAGAGGTTGACTGATTCTCTCCTTCTAATATGTGAGTTCCTGGGATTGAAAATAGGTTTTTAGGCTTGCTGCATGTGCCTTTACCAACTGAGCTTTCTTACCAGTCTGTAATCTCTTTCTTGATACTGTGCCATTGTAAAAGTTCGAAAGTAGCTTTAAAAGGGACCTTGATTCTTGTACTTTACAGCCCTTGTTAAATTTAAGAAACACAGTATCTTGCACTTGGGTTACATTTACTAATGTACTAGTATACTTCCAGGTCAAATATTTTGTGTGATTCCCTGCAATGTGTCTGAGACATGAAACCTGTCATTAGACCTTGGCTGAGGAATATGAGTCAGAGTATGGTTGAGCAGGCAATGGGCATGCTGTAAACTTCGAAGATGAGACATTCCGGCTCTACTCCCAGGAGAGGTTCAATTAGAGGTTTGAGATATAGCACCCTCTCTTTAAAATCAGCCTGCTGTATTCTGTAAAACCTCAGGGTTTCTCCTAGCTATAGGAGTCTGTGTTTCTATGAAAGCCAAATAAAATGAGCAATGGGCAGTCAATAAACACTAAATTAGTAAAGCCATTGACTTAGAATTCTCTTTTCCTATCATATAACTAATAGAATCTTTCAGAAATATTCAAGTTTTAGCGTCAAAGTCCCTCATCCCTATTTTCTTGGCAGTGTTTAGTCTTACATGAGAGCTACTTCAGTAGTAAAGACACAGGACACAAGATTCCACCTAAAGTTGAATAGGAGACAGTATCTGTTTCCTATGCTGCGGCACTAGTGAGCTATATTTTTCCTTAGGGGAAAAAAAGTGGGGGAAAATGTGATGCCTGAAGATGTTTGAGGCTGGCTATAAATCCAGTGGTTTATAAACAAGAGTTGTGATGGGAATAAAACCCAATGCCCTTATAGGGAAAGGCAGACATGTAGTGATTTGTACATGCACCACACATCATGGTTTGATTTTTAAATGAAGCTTATGGTGGTGCTAGGGGCGAGCCTGTAAAATGAGACATGAGATGTCTGGCAGATCTGAAGCACAAAGGACCCTCTGAGAGAATTTGTGTTTACACTCGCACAATGATGGCTGTAAGCAGATCTTTCTAAACAAGATGGAGCAATTTAGAAGGATTAAGGGTTCTGCAGTTAGTGGAGTGTGTGCCACAGCTAGTTTTCTTTCCAAAGCGTCAGTGAACTTAAGCTCCTCATGTTGATAAACCTAGAACAAAGGGATTCTGAAGAGTTCCGTTTATGGAATTTGCTTCCTATGGGATCGTGTTGCTTGGGACTTCGCTTTAGAATGTCATTTCTTTTGTTCCATGAGACTAATCCATTTTGGTTATTTTCCATGTAGTAACTAACCTTTTCAATGAGGTAGCACCCTAAGGTTTAAGAAGAGGCTATATAGGTTTTCAGTCAGGCTTTTCTGTTGTTGTTGTTGTTTACATATGTTTCAAATATAATGAAAATGTCTTTCAGTTGTAATTCCTGGTTTGCCTCCATTCCAAGATAAACTTAGTTTGGGGAAGTGGAAATCTAAATAGAGTGCTTATCCACTTTTGATTTAAGTTGGAAAGAAAGAAACACTACAGCATTAGCACTTTCCTCTAACACTGCTACAAAGGCTAATGTAAGTCTGCCTTTCAGCTAAAACCACATAATTAATCTTTTGACTAATGCTCTCAACTAACCCTTAGTTTCTTATCTTTGTCTTGTGTTGGGGAGAAATTTCAGGAAGAAACCTTTTCTTGTGTGGGAAGAGCCCATGTACTTAGAGGGAACATGGAGGGTCATTACTAGTTAATGACTGAGTTAGACAACTGCATACTGAAATTGTTGTTTTACATTTTAGGTAAGAATACTGCTAAAAGCATCACCTTCTCCATGAATCTGGATTTCACTGTGTTGCTCAAGCAGGCCCCAATGTCCTGGGTCTAAGTATTGAAGCCTAGTCTACCAAATAGTTGGGAATAGAGTTAATCCATGTGAAGCATTATTCTGTACAAAGACAGAGGACTGATTAGTGTGATCTGGGTGAGAAGGACATTTACATGAAATCATCCATACATAGTGTACTTTATTAAATGTTTAATTGTATTCATATGATACATGCTAAATAGTAATCATAATTACAGCAACCTCATGGTAATAACTACATACTTTCTCTATGGATCTCATCCGTGAACTGGATTTGGAACAACTGTGTCTGTTCAACTCTCTTGTTGGCACTACTAGAGACAGAAGGGTACCATAACTCCAGCTTCATTCAGATGGTTCTAAACAAAAGTATTATATAGAATCAACTCCTTTAGAGGCTCACCAAATGATTAGTCACTTTGCACAATTTTCAGGAGAAAATTTCTCAAGTGATTGCTTTCCTAGTTTATGAATCTAAGAATATGTAAATTTACATGTAAGATTTCACTAGGGGCTTTCTTTATTTTTTATAAGTTCGAGAATTCTACACAGTATAATTTTATAATACTGTTCCCTTTCCCTAACCCTTACAGATCCTCCCCTTACCCATCTACCCCAACTTAATCTCATGGACTTTATAAAAAACTCAGGTGATAACAGATGATGGTGAGAACGTAGAGAAAGAGGAAAACTCATTCATTGTTGGTAGGATTGCAAGCTGTTACAACCACTCTGGAAACCAGTCTGGCGGTTCCTCAGAAAACTGGATATAGTATTACCTGAGGACCCAGCTCTACCACTCCTGGTCATATACCCAGAAGATGCTCCAACACATAATAAGGACACAGGCTCCACTATGTTCATAGCAGCCTTATTTATGATAGCCAGAAGCTGGAAAGAACCCAGATGTCCTTCAATAGAGGAACGGATACAGAAAATGTGGTACATTTACACAATGGGGTACTACTCAGTTATTACAAACAATGACTTCATGAAATTCTTAGGCAAATGAATGGAGCTAGAAAATATCATTCTGAGTGAGATAACCCAATCACAAAAGAACACACATGGTATGCACTCACTGATAAGTGGATATTAGCCCAGAAGCTCGGAATACTACAGATACAATTCACAGACCACATAAAGCTCAAGAAGAAGGAAGACCAAAGTGTAGGTGCTTCAGTCCTTCTTAGAAAGGGGAACAAAATACTCACTGGAGCAAATATGGAGGCAAAGTATGGAGCAGAATCTGAAGGAAAGGTCATCCAAAGATGACCTTTCATCCACTTGGGGGATCCATTCCATATACAGTTACTATTGTGGATGCCAAGAAGTGCATGCTGACAGGAGCCTGATATAGATATCTCCTGAGAGGTTCTGCCAGAGCCTGACAAATACAGATGCTTGCAGCCAATCACTGGACTGAGAGTGGGGTCCCCAATGGGTTCCCCAATGGAGGAGTTAGAAAAAGGACTGAAAGAGCTGAAGGGGTTTGAAACCCCGTAGGAAGAATAACAATATTAACCAACTAGATCCCCCAGAGCTCCCAGGGACTAAACCACCTACAAAGGAGTACACATGGAGGGAACCATGATTCCAGCCACATATGTAGCAGAGGATGGCCTTGTTGGGCATCAATGGTAGGTAGGAGAGGCCCTTGGTCCTATGAAGGCTTGATACCCCAGTGTAGGGCAATTTGACAGTGGCAAGAGAGATTGGGTGGACGGAGGAACACCCTCATAGAAGCAGGGGAAGGTAGGATGGGATAGGGAGTTTCCAGGAGGGGAGTAACAGGGAAAGGGGATAGCATTTGAAATGTAAATAAAGAAAATATCCAATAAAAAAAGATAAAACAAACAAAAGAGAAACTGAAAATAAAGGATAAAAGAAAAAGAAAAGAAAAGAAAAAGCAAAAGGCCGCTAAAAATCATGACCGTCAGGTTGTGTTAGCCAAATTCTCCAGAGCATAAACCTGCTGATTTCTCCATTGATCTCTGTCTCTCTTTTCTTTGGTAGAGCCTCAGATGACTGCATTAATTAGCATTTCATACACACAAGATACATCTTAGGTAGTCAGCTTACATTGGGAAGTTTATTTGTACTCAGTTGCTTAGAGGTGTGTGGTAAGGCAGCATATCATAGTGTAGAGAACATGGAAGAGAACAGTCTCTTATTTCTTGTTAGTCAGTGATTAAAAAAAAGAAAGAGAGAGAGTCTGAGGTCTTAAGATCTCCTTCAGTAATGTTTGCCCTTAGGAGAGAGTCGAAATTCCATTAAGTCCAATCTCTTATGATTTCCCTACTTCTAATAATACCACAAGTTGGAAATTCACCCTGTAACACACTATAGTTTGGGGCATGTGAAGGAAGTCTAGACTGAACACTGAGTGAATGTATAGTAGTAACACAGGCATAGCTATGCTAAGGATGAAAGCTTCAGACCATAAGAAATTGCAAAGTCTTCTCCATGTGGGTCAACCTCAGAATCGGCAGTCTTTCTTTGGTTCCAGTGCAATTGTTAGCAGTGTATGCAGAAATCAGAATTTGCAGCTTTCTGCTCATCGATATTTATAGCTTGACACCTAGATGTTTCCAGTTTTCCTACAGAGATCAACTCCTTCCCTCCATACCACATGTACACAATAAGCAAGCTGACATTCCAAGTTACTGTGTAGTTGGTATGATTTCATTAGATCTTGTACAGACCACTGACCCAAGATTTTCTGTGTTCCCATGTCATTATTGCTTTCTTCTATCATTTCTGCATTCATTAAACACTCCAGTTTGGTTTCCAGAACCATTCAGGAAGTGGGAAGGAGTGATGGACAGTCCAAAGTGGACCGAATGATATAAGAGATGTTTCTTAGGGATGAAAAGATCCTCACTTCTTAAGAACATTTGTTGCTTTCTCAGAGGATGCAGGCTTTGTTCTAAGCACGTACAAGGCAGCTCTTAACCATAACTCTAGTTTCAGAGGATTTATTTCCTATTTCTAGCTTCTGTGGCAAGTAGGCAAGCATCTAGGGAACATGTATGCAGGCACATAAATGTACATAAACATTTACAAACAAGGAAAACTTAAACTTTATAGACTTCTATAGGTAAGTATATCAATTCCAAGGTCTCTCTAGTTTTTAAAAACAATGGACTATGGGATTGTGTTCTAATGCACTCTAATTGATCATACATTTGTTTGACTCTCCAAGAAATGAAAAGCCTAATGAAAGGTGTGGTTGTCCCACTCCTTTATCCTCTTGAGAGGGCTGTGACCTAAGAATTTATAGACATTGAAATTAATTGGTTCCCTATTCCACTTCTTTTGTATAATTAATATACATTATATACATATATACATATATACACATAATATAAATTTTGTATAATAATCTTGTTATTACATATTCTGTATATGTTGCTGAAAATCAACAGTTCCATATTCTTTACTAAGAAATCAGCTCAATTGAGAAGTTGATTTATGTAGATTTTTCAGGGAAATAGAAAGTTGAAAAATAATAAAATTGTTTTTTCTTTCTATGGGATTACTAGATTCAATATTTAAGTAACATTGATCTCCCCTATTCTTTCCTACATCTTGCTTTCTTCCTATACAGTCTTCAAGAATTACAAACATTTGTTTTTATATTTTGAAGACATTAGCATTTACAATCTGTTGAACAACCAGGTTCATTGAACCTCCCAACTGTTGGGTGTAAAAATGTAAGGTTTTCAGAATTGATGGGTATTTTTTATGATGAAGGTTTGTTGATCACGTTGTCAACATGAGTTAAATCCTACCTAACTTCAAAAATAGTGAAAGTGTGAACTTCTAATCTTTAAACTTAGTGAATAGTGAACGGCTTTCAAGTACTGTTCAGAATGCCTGATTGGTGGACTGTGTCTGATACTTTCCTGAGAAAGTCAAGGAGTGAATTACCAAAAAAGGAGGGAACTGAAGTGTTGCCTTGGGAGCAAGGCTAAGAAGCAGGGTTTCCCACTGACTAAACTGAGTTTACATAAGATAGAAAGCTCACTTTGTGTTTTAGTTAGTTGTGATAAAACACCATAACCAAGGTGACTCTTAGGTCTGATTCTGAAGCTTACAGCTTTATAGGGTCAGAGTCTCTGATGGCCGTGCAAGCTCGTGGTAGCAGCAACAGATGCAAGCTCATATCTCCATCCACAATGTGGACGCAGAAAGAGACATTGGAAATGACCCAAGGATTTGAAACCTCATGAGCCAACTCTTCTACTAAGGCCTTGCTTCCTAAGTCTTTCCAAACAATCACACCAACTGTGGACCAAGTATTTAAACATGGGAGCTCATGGAGGCCATTCTCCTTCAAAGCACACTCTTGATTAAGAATATTTCTTTCAGCAAAGAATTCTATGTGACTTCAACTCATGTAAAATTATTTATCAGTACTGCTTAGGTAAGAAAAACTATGAGGGTAGAATTTAAGATTTCCAAATCCCATGCCATTCCCAGTTAGCTAACATCCTTTTTAACCCCATACTTGTGAGTTTTTCCTCATTTTCTTGTTTTCTCTTTTTAGGACCACGACAATTGTATATATATGAAGTATTCTTGAATATGTGATATTAGAAAAATGCAAAATGATTGAAGAATCTATCTCTACTCACACGAGAGGAAAAAAAAAAAGATCTACCACACAGGCAGCAATGTGACCCAATGAAGAAATAAGTCAGTAAGCACTTACAAGTTCTTACTCTCTCAAAAAGTTTACTGTACTTTTTAACACTCACTTCCCTTCTTATGAAAACATTTGGAGTTTTGGAGTGGGTATAAGGATTGAAAATTATTTTTTAAACAAAACTCAAATAAGTAAATAAATGTCAGTTTCATTATAGAACATAATTATCTTTAAGCATTAAAATCCAAGAATTATGTTAAATCTACTTATTAGATATATACTGTATGAATTAAGAATATTTCATTTTCAATTGCAACCTAAGTATGCAAATCAGAGTTCTCTAGAGGACAAGAATCCATCTTTTCTTTCTATTTGGTTATTTATTGACCTATCTACTTATAATCTACACATCTGCATTCTTTCTCTTTCTACCTTCTACATTTAATATACATACTCATATATTGCAAAACCAATTTATGGGTTGGGCTTCAAGCTATAAGACTGGATAGTCCAGCAATTGTGAGCTGTATGATAGAGAAACAGAAAACACAGTAGCTGCTCAGCTCAGGAAGCAGACAGCCTGCAAAGCCCCACTCTCGTTATGAAGGGCTAGATGCTCCCTAGATAATCAGTGGTGTGATTTTGTGTTGAAAGATTGAAGAATTTGCTATACAATGTTGCCAGGCAACATCAGCACCAAGAGTCATATTTACTCAGGCAGCATGAACCATCCATTTGTTCTTTGGCTTCCTCTTCTCTTGTTTACACTTATCTGGATCTCCAGAATGATAATGGTGTCATCCATATGGAATTACTATCCCATATGCCAGTCCTCTTATCTCCTTTAGATTCAGTGAACCTGAAATACAGCAAAATGCAAAAGATATGTTGGAAAAAGTTATACACCCACTTCACTAGCTACATACATCTTCATGTAGTCATATTGATAATCAAGACCAGCTATCATAACAAGAAATAATCACAGCATAAAAACTATAATAAAGCATAAGAAATATTATTCATAATAATAAAGCATAAGACCTATTATTTCTTTAGTAAGAAATCAAGTTATGTTGGGGCATAGAATTGTTTCTCAAATTTAGTACTATCAGGAAGCAATGGTCTTTTGGACTGTTCCATTTCATATTCACAGGAGTTCTATTTTTCTATGGACTGTGGACTATATACACTGATGTTATTACTTCTATGGTTTTCAACAGTAATGTGACTTAAAATAAAATGACAAATATATCTTTAAATAACAAAAATTATAAACATATACGTGGGATTTCTACTTAAAGTAAAAATGGGACCATTTTGCAGGTCATGCTGACCAAATGAAACCTAACTCAATACAATGCCCTAGCAATGCTCAGATCTGATGCCCGCCCGAGAAACAGGGAACTCCTTCATCTACACCTCCTTTCCTCATGGCTAATTGTCATATTTTCTTTAGCATCAATATGGAGATGTCATCTACCCCCTTGGAATCCATGAGTTTGAATAAATGCTAACTTCTAATTGTCAAATTCTGCCACACACTTCAGATGATAGAACTGAGAGAGGGTCCAACTTCATTGTGTTCCAGGAATCTGTGCCAAAAAGGAGAGCCAAGTACAGTTGGACTGAAATGAAGGAAATTCTATTCTTAGGGAAGCTTTGCAGCCACCAAGGTCCCAGAAGTATAAAGTTGAAAAGAGTGCCACAGATGTGGTTGTAAAAGTTACATAACACATTTCTTCCAAGAAGAGCATTATTATTTTTGATTTTTTTGAATAATTTCCCTTCTTTAAGCTTGTAATATAGGCAATGGCTTTATTCTCCTTTTATTTTAGAATTATGTAGGATAGATCAACTGGTAGTACAACATCAGATCAGATCAATCAATATCACAATGAGAAGAGGTAATCACCAGATGAGTTAAGTGTGGTGTGCATTATTCAGTTAACTTGTTAATGTTAGAATTCATCTTGTTTTGAATAGTGCTATCTTTTGAGCTTTTACCTCTCACACATTAGGCATATGAACCTCTTGAATGCTATTTACAGAGTCTAGTTTATAAAAGAGCTATTTGAGGTATTGATACCTCTCTACATATTGAAAACCTATTTAAGGACAGAAATTCATAGGAAAATTTACTTAAGGGAGTCCTAAATACAATGAAATACTCACCTCTCTCATGAACTGTCTAGGAAATTTTTGTCAAAACATAATCTCCCCAAACTTTCTCAGCTGTCATGCAAGGCTTTGGACTAGACTTTTCCACAGCCTTGAAAGTTCAATAGGTTTGACCTCTAGGTGGTATGCAAACTCTAACTCATTTGGCTTATATTGTACTATGAAATCCCAGCACAGTGAACCCTCCTTTTCAGTCAGCTTAAATCATAGGTTTTGGGGGAAAGAATGAGATTCTTTCCCATTGCTGTCTCTCTTGCTGCCATTTCTGGGTAACTTTCATGTTTACAACATTTTCAAGACAGTTCTGAGACTTTCTCAGGATATGGGTGGCTTTCCTAGGTGAGTCAGCCAAAGTACCAATATCCTTAACATCTTTTTATATCCTTACTCTTTCTTCCCAGAATTGTGCTCTCATATCCTATTTGTACCTTCCATATATAAAATAAGCAGACTACGCCAGAAATGTGTTAATAAATACTTATTAAATAAACAAATAGATGCATACTGAGGAGAAAGTTTGCATCTATGTGTGTTAGAAATAGAGATAGATAGATACATGGTGGAAAGATAGATAGATAGAAAGATAAATTGATAGATAGATAGATAGATAGATAGATAGATAGATAGATAGATAGATAGATAGATAGGCAGACAGATAGATAAAGGGAGAGAGAGGAGTACTCTTCTGAACTTGAAAATACTATTGAAACCTAATAGCTACTATGTTCTGTTAGAGATAAAACTGACTACAAGGAGATGATCAGGATACTTATTTTAAAGTTGCAGAAGGATTATGGAGCAACTGAAATAATGTCTGACATATAAGAAGTGACCACAGATATTAACTGAGATGATCAACACAGAGTACACAACAGCAGAGTTTAGTCTTTTATGGGATGCAATGAAGTTAAATCAGTGTGCTTCAGAATATATCATTTCACTGTCCTGCTGAGATTTTGGAATCTGGACGCTGTTGACTTGGCATCAAATCCTGGTTCAATTACTTTCTAACTGTGAGGAATTGTTACTTTACAGCTTTCAGATAGAATAAATATTGTTGCTTTTTCTCTAGGTTATAAAATACATAAAATTATGTCACACACATGTAACATGTGTGGCATATTTATATACATACAATTACATACATGTCAGTATCTACTCAGGAAATCAACATAGTCTCTATATAAGTATTGTGCTTACTATTAATGAAACAGATAAAGGGGGGACAGAGAAACCAAAGAATAGGTGTTGAGAGACATCTCTGAGGACAACAGAGTTAGAAATAATACAACCTTCAAGGAAAGGCAATGTAGGAGATCTTGGGATGACTCATGCAGCATGTTCTCTGGGAAGCACTGAGTCTGTATCCATGAAGACTTGCTGATTTAAAGGGGATTGCTACCATCCAAGACCAACAAAAAGAGAAATGTCTCAACCTCAATTTTCCTGCTGCCCTCTAATCTCAAACCAGTGCCTCCTCTTGGTTGAATTTGGCCAGACACCAGCTGAAGCAAGTGCCTGGGGAATTCAGCCCTGCTGCCAATTAGAGCAGGGTGACAGACAGGGAGAGACCTGTGAGCCAACACTGAGTGCTTTGATGTGTGTATAAAAGACAGTTCCTTCATTGTTGCCTGTTTGTAGAAATTGAGCATTTAAGCCATGTGAACCATTTATATGACACTATGAAACGTGATGTATCCAGTTGATATTTGTTATTGCTACTATTGAATTAACTTCACATAGCAAGTGATAGAAGCAATGTCTGAAACTTCTCCCATCATCTAAGGATCGTGGACATTCCTAGTTTTTAAAATCTAGTATAATTTTCTCTGGTAAGCTATATAAGGTAACAAAATGTTTGAAGTATGGACCAGGGAGGAGCTGATGACATAAGGTATCAAATTTAGACCTATCTTCCCCTCGTATAATATTGTATTGTTTTGCTTTGAACACAGGTTGGTGAACTGTAAAGATACCATTTAGATTATATTTTGAGAAAACTTTAATAATAATAACAACAACAATAATAATAATTGATAATAATAACAAAAGTGCTCGCTTTGGAAGCACATATACTAAAATGGGAACGATAATATTAACAAAAATCTGCCTGCCTCCCAAGTTTATTTAAAGAGACTTGTCTAGTATATTGTAAGTACAGAAAATTTATGTTCTTGCCAAGTAAAATACACATATAAGCCATTAGCAAAACCTTTTCATTGTTATTATATTGCCCTTTTGTGTACAGTATTTGTATTAAGAAAAACAACAACCTTTCTATAGTAACTATCAGTGTAATTGTATTTCTGTGTTCTATAAACTGCCTATTTTCTCATGTCTAAGGTCTTCTGATTTTAGATAACAGAAAATTCTGTTTTTAATTAGATATATTTTTTATTTACATTTCAGATGTTGTCCCCTTTCCTGGTTTCCTGCCTGAAAACCCCTTCGTCTATCCTCCTTCCCCCTGCTCACCAACCCACCCACTCCCTCTTCCCTGTCCTGGCATTCCCCTATACTGGGGCATCTAGCCTCCTCAAGACCAAGGGCCTCTCCTCTCACTGATGTCCAACAAGGCTATCCTCTGCTGCATATGCATCTGAAGCCATGAGTCCCTCCATGTGTACTCTATGATTGGTGGTTTAGTAGCTGGGAGCTCTGGGGGTACTGGGTGGTCCATAGTGTTGTTCCTCTTATGGTGCTGCAAACCCCTTCAGCTCCTTGGGACCCTTCTCTAGTTCCTCCATTGGGGACCCTGTGCTCAGTCCATTGGTTGGCTGAGAGCATCCACCTCTGTATTTGTCAGGTACTGGCAGAGCCTCTCAGGAGACAGCTATATCAGGCTCCTATCAGCAAGTGCTTGTTGGAATCTACAATAGTGTCTGGGTTTGATAAGTGAGTTCCCTGACTACTCTTATCCTTGTCTCCACTGAGCTGCAAATCTAACAGAATTACTTTTTTTTTCCTCAACAGAAATATCACATCCATGGCTAACCCTGTTATACATAATTCATTCTGTAATCCATATCTTGACAAATAAAATGATCTTTCCCTTTTCCAAGTCAGAAATCATTACAATGCGTCCTACTTTCTCTAGCTTTCTTCCCCTGATTCCACCTAAGTTGCTAATCCTAATGATCCGAATGGAGAATTCTCTTGGCAAATTTGTTTTACTGCCTGTGTGATAGATAGTATGCTTTGGAGTTAATAAGTTTGGTTAGAAGACAATTCCCAAATACTCATTTACCCGTATATACTTGTTCAAAATCCTTAATGTAGTATTATGGACCGTGTACATAGGAATACATACAGCATTGCAGCTATCATGGTCTTTCATTAGAGAAAGCGTGTTGTTCTGAAAGTTCAGATCCATATATAGTGCTGTGGAGAGCTCTGGAAATCAAGTAATGGTCACATATGCTGTCCTTTATACTCCTTGGCACAAAGGATTTTGGGGGCTTGCTATTCATCAATCAGGACAAAATTGCTGCAGTACAAAAATTCATTTTGAGAGGCATAAAAATACTCTATGTGTTCTTAAGCCAAAATTATCTTCAAATACTTGGAATGTATTGTTATTTTCCTGTGAGTTGTAAACATACCTTAAAAGGAGAGAAGTTGTGTCCCAGAGAATATTTCTCAGAATCTGGGCCCCCTGCTTATAGTTTCCAAATTTTTTTCAAAGAAATAACACGTGTGTTGTCAGGTTTTAAAGCAGACGCTTGTGTTTGTGTACAGCCCTCCTGACAAGGTCATTCTGAGTGCTGGCAGACAAACAGCCTTGGACTTGAACTGCAACAACAGTACTTCCCTTTGTCTCAAGGATACAGTTCTTTGATATGGATTATGAATGGCCCTCCGCTGCAGTCATATTTTTCAATTCCTTGATGTCTCTCTCTCTCTCCCCCCTCTCCTTCTCCCTCTCTGTCTCTCTTTTTCCCCATTTCTCTGCAGAATCCTGACTAGTATAGACTTGTAAGACATTCCATATTTTATGAAATCTTATGTCTGAATAAGCATATAAATCAAATAAGATAATAATTCACCTAGGCATGGTTGCACAATCCTTCAATCCTAGGATATGAGAGGCAGAAACAGGCAGAACTTTCAAAGTTCGAGGCTAGCCTGGTCTACATAGCAAGTTCGAGGCTAGCCTGGTCTACATAGCAAGTTCGAGGCTAGCCTGGTCTACATAACAAGTTCTGGACTAGCAATGACTGGGGGACTGTGCTTTCTCCAACTCCCTCTTCAAAGATATGATAAATAAATATGAAGTATAAGAATAATTTATTAGGTATATATCAACACTTTATATTGTACTTGGTGACTAGAAATTATGTATATTCAAATACGATTTAGTGATGTCCTTGACCAAGGATGTGCTCAACAATAACTCGTGCATATGAGTTGCTGTTAAACACGAGGCAGTTCCTTCCAGTGATTCTTAGTGGGAAGATGAGTTGTCTTGATAATCTTCATAAATGGCACTTCTCACGCTCCCAGTAGGAACTGTGAACTTCGCTAACCCCTTCACACACATTATGTTATTTACACTCCAGAGAGACTCCATGAGGAAGATGCTAATGTTATAGCAATTTCACAAATGGGCAGATAAGATATACAGAGATTAAACAGTTTATGTTCAAAAAGTTGGTTAGTATTACAGCCAAGTCTCTGAGGCCTCTGAGCCACTTTGATGTCAGCAGGGAGAGAGGCAACATAGGAGGAGGGCCGAGTCGATAAAAATGAATTGAGTTTCTGCTGAGATCATCTTTGATCATCTTTGATCTCAGCAGTCAAGGAAAAATGGGGAGTGACTGGAAATGACTTTATTTTCTAGATGGTCTTACAGGATAAAACAAAATCAGGCAAACCTAGTTAAGGGACACATTTCATGATCTCATTTGGGTTCCAGAAAATAATTCTGGTAGCTCTAGGGAGGAGAACGCGGAGGGAAATTAGACAGATTCACAGGGAAGAAACACTCAGCCACCTGGGAAACACAAAGTACAAACTGCACCGAATCTTTAACGCTGGGAGGAGGAGCAGATGTTGAGTGAAAAGTCAAGTGACCAGGGTCACTCACTGGCTTGGACATATTCAAGAAAGAGAGAAGAACTTCTGAGGATTCTTATTGTCCCTTACCACCGCAGACCTATAGAGTGTGGCTAGGGTCATGTTGTAACAATGACTAGGTATAAAGCATATTCTGCTGGTGGGCCAAGGGACAAGATCTTGAAATAAAAAAAAATTATTTTACTGGGTGACCTCTGAAATATGCAGAGGTCTTTTCTGTGTTGACTCTGCTTTGCTAAGTACTGTTGCGCACTGAGGTAGAAAGACCTTTTGTCTGTTGCTTATAGAAATGCAGTCCTCAGAGTAAACCTATGTTAGGCATGTGTGAGAGAGTCATGGGTACTCTGGAGGAGGCTGTGGCATGCGAGGGAAATGGGAGACCAGGCAAAGAAGCAGAAAGAATGGAAGATGCCCCATGACAGAGCTATGGTATCCTCAACTATTTAAGATGGGTAAAAGGAAAGATGGAAACCAATAAGGTAGAGGGAGAAGGAGAGATGTTTGAGATGTTTTATAATGGTAGAGTTATAAAAATCAAAATGCAGCTAATAGACTCATGATGCAGGAAGATGGTTCACAGAGATATGTTAGTAACTTCTGGAAAATGGAAGTAGACAGGATTCAGAAGGAGAGTGAAGGATCTAATATGCCAGGGCATAGATACTAGTCTTTGCTTCTGCATTTAAGCTTGATTTCCACATTTAAAATAATGATAACTAACCATAACTGCTTTGTTAGATTTGGGAATGATTATCTTCTACATGACTGCATTTTATCATCATGGTTTATCTTCATAGCATTGTGCCTGGCTATGTCAGGTGTCTCTCAAATCCACTTTCTGTGCACATAGTTCGTAGTACATGTTTGTGATTATAGAGTAGTCTGTGAGTCAAAATCGTCCCACCAGAAGCTATAGATTCTTTTTCACATGTAGCCATTTAAGTTGATGAAAGAATTTCTTTTTCTTAGTATTTTCCCAACTGTTCAGGACTTTGGCTACATGCACGAAACAAGTGACTTCTCTGACACTGAACACTGAATGGCTGTACGTTCTCACACATTCTTGGTCCATGTGATGTGCTTCCTTTCTAAGGCCCATGACCTACTACTGATGACTGTGGGAAATTCAATACATTGAAAAAAAAACCCACAAAGATATTCATTATGTGCCATTCTCCAGTCTCCTTCTCTTCTCGTGGGATTGGTTCACAATGGTTAGATTTAGTGGTCAGAGTTCAACACAGAGTGCTTCTTGGCAGAGGAGCTTTACATAGAGAAAATTCCTCAGCAGAACTGGGCCTCGACTGTGCTATTCATTAACAAGCACAGGAATTATGAACTACCCGAAGAATTGTTATATGTCAATTTTATGAAAGACTCCTTTGGCTCTACAAGACATTTCAGGTGAGAGCTGTGTATAAAATTTCTAGATTTGAGAGATCAGAGATCAAAACAAATATTTAAACAAAAAGGTAGAAAGTGATATCTTTGTCTGACAACTTCAATTTTAATATTTCACAAGGGATACTATTTCAGATTCGTGCATGAGATGATTATAATCCATACTTAAAGACCACATATTAGTGGTGATAGGATTTAGAATAGTAGAAAGTATGTTTTTATGTTTAACAAAGCTAGGCACCTCACAGAAACCACCTGTAACTTCTTCCATCCTTTCATCCTTTCATCCTTCCTTTCTTTCTTTCTTTCTTTCTTTCTTTCTTTCTTTCTTTCTTTCTTTCTTTCTTTCTTTCTTTCTTTCTTTTCTTTCCTTTCTTTCCTTCTTCGTATTTTGCAAGATGATAAAAAGGCCATAGAATTAATGTCAGTCACATCTGCTTTACACAGTTTTGACTTTCTATCGAATCACAACAAATACTGTTACACTAAGAATTTTGAAACAATGCCTTTTTGGTTTTGAGATACAGCTTCCTAACTCATGGTTGTATGATGGAAAATTATTCCTAACAAAATCCATGCTGAAGAGAAATGTTGGGGGTGGGGGTAGGGCATGAGATAAAATCTTTAAGGTCAAAGACATTGGAGATAAACTGTTTCTGTGCTTTAAGGGCTCATCTGGGAAACTTTCAAAGTTTTTATCTCTTCATTTGCAAATTGCTGATGTGGTGTTGCAAGCACTGGTGGCTGTCCCTTTACAGAGTGGTTAGTAAGCGGTAAGCTTTGCTTAAAAGCATTATGTGGTTTTAGCAGTAACCGTAGAATAAGATGTTTTCTGAAGTCAAGGATAAGGTAAGGTAGCCCATGGTTTATATAAGATAATAGGGCAAGACATGTAGAATGATATTAAGAATTTGCCTAAGAACAGCCTAGGATATCTGCTGATGAGTAGAGAGTAGTGGCAAAATCCTGGCTGAGGGAATGCTAGATGTCATTTCTTCTAATGAGCACATTGGCTGACCGTTCTGGTAAATAGAATATGAGACACAAAGAAACAGACAAATGGTTTGGAACTGACATGCTAATGAAAGCAGCTACTTAAAACCTAACAAATTCATGGGTGTAGCAGCTGACTAAACCTTGGCAGTTGTAAGGTATACAAACATGGTTCATGAACATTGGGATGCTGTAGGTATGCTTGGATAATGCACCCCCAGGGAAAGCTTTGGAGATTGCCATCTATGTAAGGCCACCTCCTTAGAAGATTGGTGGCTTTTTTTTATTTTTATTTACATTCAAAATCATTTCCCCTTTCCCGTTTCCTCCCTGCCTGAAAGTCCCATAAGCCCCCTTCCCTCCTTCTTTTCCCCATTCAACACCCTCTCGCTTAAAAAAAAAAAAAGAATAAATGACTATGAGAATTTGAAAAAAAAACTCATCTGAATCTCGGAATACCCTAGACACAATTTGCATATCAATAGATTTCCAAGAAGACGGAGGAAGGAGAGACCCCTGGTCCTGGTAAGACTGGATGTAGGGGAACTCCAGGACAGAGAAGCAAGAGGGGGTTGAATGGGGAACAGAGGGAGGGAAGGGGGCTTATGGGACTTTCGGGAGGGAGGAAACGGGAAAGGGGAAATCATTTGGAATGTAAACAAAAAAACTTAGAAAAAAAACAAACAAAAAACCCCCCAAAAACCAAGCTTTACCAGTTCAGCTGTGTCAGCAATAAATGTAATGTAAATGAAAAAAAAAAAAAGGAGATTGGTGTTTAGTTTAATGCTTTGAAATTCCAAATATTTAATTAAGGATTCCGTACATTTATTTTTCACGAAGACCCAGTCAAATATTTTTAGGCATCCCCATGTGGCATTATTAGCTAGATACAAGATTTGCAACCAGAGTGCTTCTGAACCATCTTCATCATCAATAACACCTAGACTTGGGTGTGGTTGTGACTGAGTTGTGTTTTGGGACTCTACTGTATGGGTCTCTGGAGACAATATGAATGGGATATCAGTGTCCATGAGTTCCTTATGATAAGGAATCTCCTGGTCTAAAATGTGCCAATATGTCAAGGTCTAGAAACTCTGACTTGGTATAGCTGGTTTTGGCAGGTGTGTCATCCATTGATAAACTGGCTGGGGAGTAAGCTCTATACTCTACAATACTATATATCCTGTTGTGCCAGGAACATTGCTGCTGCTGACACGGTGCGTTTTTATAACTAAGTCCAGTGTGGTAAAGTCGTACCAGCCTGATCTACAAGATGCTCACTTGATTTGGCAGCTCTAGTTAGCACACCAGCAGCACCTGTGCTACTCGTACATTTTATATTTTAAAAGCTGGAAATGAAAAGATTAATTCTGGCTGAGTGGTCAGAAAAATCTGTTCTAAGCGCCAAATCATGTTTCTTGCTATAGTTCACTTCTGGGTCAGCTTCCTATTAGTGGGAGAGCAAACATCTCAATCTCTGAAATTCACTGGCTCAACAACTCATTGTCTGGCATTCTGACTTGGGGTTGTCTTAAGAGATTTTTCAATAATTGATACACCACATAAACAGGACCTTTTCAACCTTTTGCTTTGTTGTTTGAGACTGGGCCAAATATCTCTGCACACTGGACGTTATTTTGCATGGACCAAAATTGTAGGTTTCCTCTCTATGTAGGCAAGATCGCTTCAGCCACAAAGAAATTAGGTTATGGCTACAGATCTTTCACCCATATGTTAGGGTCATGCCAGAAATACAGAGAAATATAAGCAGAGAAATAAAAAGAAAACATGAAAAAAAGACTCAGAAATATGAAAGTCAAAGTAACTTGACATGCAAGTACTAATTTCTGTGGGACAATTAGAGTCTGTTTATGCAAGAGAGACAGTAGGGACTGCTCTGAGAGACAGTGAGGCCTGCTCTGAGAGACAGTGAGGGTTGCTCTGAGAGACAGTGAGGCCTGCTCTGAGAGACAGTGAGGGCTGTTCTGAGAGACAGTGAGGGCTGCTCTGAGAGACAGTGGGGACTGCTCTGAGAGACAGTGAGGACTGCTGAGAGACAGTAGGGACTGCTCTGAGAGACAGTAGGGACTGTTCTGAGAGACAGTGGGGACTGCTCTGAGAGACAGTGGGGACTGCTGTGAGAGACAGTGGGGACTGCTCTGAGAGACAGTGGGGACTGCTGAGAGACAGTGAGGACTGCTCTGAGAGACAGTAGGGACTGCTCTGAGAGACAGTGAGGGCTGCTCTGAGAGACAGTGAGGGCTGCTGAGAGACAGTGAGGGCTGCTCTGAGAGACAGTGGGGACTGCTCTGAGAGACAGTGGGGACTGCTCTGAGAGACAGTGAGGACTGCTGAGAGACAGTGAGGACTGCTCTGAGAGACAGTAGGGACTGCTCTGAGAGACAGTGAGGGCTGCTCTGAGAGACAGTGAGGGCTGCTGAGAGACAGTGAGGGCTGCTCTGAGAGACAGTGAGGGCTGCTCTGAGAGACAGTGAGGGCTGCTCTGAGAGACAGTGGGGCCTGCTCTGAGAGACAGTGGGGACTGCTCTGAGAGACAGTGAGGACTGCTCTGAGAGACAGTGAGGACTGCTCTGAGAGACAGTGAGGACTGCTCTGAGACACAGTGGGGCCTGCTCTGAGAGACAGTGGGGCCTGCTCTGAGTTTGTTTTATGTTGTTTTTCTTCATGGTTTCTACTGCCTTCTTCTCATTTACCAACAATTATGCTCATGGAAAGAAAGAACCACTGGAGCTAGGTACATTAGGTTTCAATAATAATTCTTTCTCTGCATTCAAGTTCTTTACCTATTAGTTGAAGGGACTTAAAGTGTGATTTCCTGGTGCTATTGTAACAACTACATTTGATAACATCCTGCAAATCAGGACTGCAGAGTTTAAAACAACCAAGGTATTTAGCAAGAGGCAAATTTTGCATGAATAAAGACTATATCCTGATAAAATCTTAGATATCTTAATTTTTGCATATACTACAGACTAAAAGGACTTAATCCTGACACTATGGTTTTATATGTCAGTTAATTCCGTATGGACAAGCTGGCCTTTGCTCCATAAGCAATTCATTACACACGTCTACAATTTTAACACTGTCTCTCCAAAGGCATTAAGAGAAAAGCTTACATTGCAGTCCATCCTGTTCCTTTGGATCACTATCCTGGCTTAGGAAGGTTGTGCCACCTTTCCCAGGAAATGAGTCAAACCAATTTCAGATGTCAGACTGGAAGAATAACCCAAATAAACTACTCTTTGGATGGAAAAGAACGTGAAAAACACATCTATTTGCTAAGACATGTGCGACAAACTTTATTAAGTCCATGTCAAACTCTTAGGTTGGAGTTATGAACCTCTGTATTTGAAAGCAAGGCCTTTGAAGTTATGGAGCTAAAAACATAGTGAAGCTCTCTGAGCTGAGATGGCTGCTGCTAAGCGTCTTCTAAGAAGAAACTGAGTTGCATACACACAGGAGGAAACACACGTGAAGACACACAAGAAGACAGCCATGTATGAGACAGGGAGAGAGGCCTGGAGTCCTTCTTTTCTACTTTTCAGAAACTAATCTTCTGAAACCTTGCTTGAATTTCCAGTACTCACAACCTTGCTTGAATTTCCAGTGCTCACACCTCCTATTCTGTGCAATTCTTTCATGGCAGTCCAAGGAAGCCTATGCAGAATGCACTTACTATTTGGTACAGACCATGACCGGACCTTTGTTTACCATTTTTTTTATTATTTTTGAGTATATATTTTATCACCTAGCAAATATCAAATAGTCAAAATATAAATTCTATTGCTGTGCTTAACTCTTTGAGATGAATAAGCAGGAGGTATTGACCACCTGAAGTTTGGATTACCAGACATTAATTTACCATTTGTAAGGCACCTCTTCAGCTGCCTTCTCAAAATCTATTGATCCCATGCCATACTATTCAAGTGAATCTTCTGATTATATCTCTGTATTAGAAAGTGTCTTAGATAATATTTTTGTTGCTATAGGAAACTATGAAAATAGGAGATTTACAAAACTAAACTTTAAGTCACAGTTGCTGCTGCTATGGAGATCTGGTTAGAGAAGTGGTTCTCAACCTGTGGGTCAGGTCTCCTTTGGGGTCACCTCAGACCATTAGAAAACACGGATATTTACATTGTGATTCCTAACAGCACCAAAATTAAGGTTATGAAGTAACAATGAATATAATTTTATGATTGGTGGTCACCACAACATCAGCAACTGTATTAAGGGGCAACAGCATTAAGAAGGCTGAGGTCTACCAGAGCCATATTACTGCCTCATGCCACAGCAGACCACTTGAGGGTGAAGCAGAGCTAGTGTCCTAACAGAAATCTCCTCATAAAAAGCCAGTGTCTCAGAGTTTCTATTGCTGTGAGGAAAACCATGACCAAAATCAACATGGGGAGTAATGGCGTCTAATATTCAGAGAAGTCAAAGCATAAACTCAAGACAAGGGAGTGGAGGCAGGAATAGATTCAGAGGACATAGAGGAGTGGTACTTTTTGATTTATTCTCCATGGCCTGCTTAGCTATCCTTCTTCCCCGCCCCCCCCCCCCCCCCGATCCTGGACCAACTTCTCAGTGGTTGTACTTCCAACAGTAAGCTGAACACACCCACTTCAATCATTACCCAAGAATATGCACCACAGCCTTCCTCACAGGCCAGTTTGATAGTGGCATTTTTATAGTTGAGGATACTTCCTCCAAGTTCTGCAAGCTTGTGTCAAGTTGAAATAAAACTCGCTGTCACAACCACTAACAGCATTTGGCTGCTCCATCCTTACACCCTCATCTAATCCAAATACAACCCAACTCCCAACTATCCCTGCCACTAAATACTGCCAACATACAGACTTGTAGTTAAGCCCACAACACGTGCATTTCGGGAGAAACATAGTTGACCGTCACAAGGAATATCGATAGGGGACCCTTATTGATTGAAGATGGGAGAAGCAAATATTTCTTCTTTTTCTCTTGTCTCTTTTGCCCACTGAATGTCAATGCCTTAGCAAGTACCACGATTTCATGATTCCAAAGATAAGGGAACCTCCATTTGCCTGTATCTGTAAGGCAGAGAGGAAAGCATTTGGATTCTGTCAAAAATGCAGCCTTCTTGACGGACTGTTACTTAAAAATCACCTTCTGTTCGACTACTTAGATTGTGAAGCTCATTTTTAAAGCAGCTAATATTACCCAAAGTTGTGCAGAAATGTTGCAAGCAATAGTACTGCTAAAATATGTGTCTCTGACTTACAGATAAAACTTATGCCTTTGAAAGTGCTAAGCACTCGGGTGGCAAAACATTTGGTAAAAATTGCCTATAATATTTTCGGATTCTTGATTATAAAGCTCATAAGGGAAAGGACTTGGAAAAGGGAAGATATTAATAGTTTGTGTTGGTAGTCATTTGCTGAGTTTAGCAAGTTATTGCAAGGAAGGGGATGAGCTCAGGCAATAATTGGTGTGATTGAGAGCACACTCAAGGAGAATAAATCTGCAGGAATGTGGGGCCTCTGGAGTCAGAGACACTTCCATTCCAAAATGGGGAGAGATAAGGCCTAAAAAGCTTTTAGTCTCCAGGGCCCATTAACAACCAATCCTGTATCAGAGATTACATTGAGTGTGGATCTTCCTATCCATCTGGTTGTAGTAGCAAAGATGTCACACAGAAACTTGAAAGGGTGAGCTTTTGCGCTAAAACCTCAAGAAATCAATCGGACTTGACAGGAATATCTAGAAATACTTTGGAATGTAATTACTGAAACATGGGTTTAAAGAATCTGCATAAAGCTGCCAGGTTTAGCAAGCAAAAATAGACAGTTTCCAGTTAAACAAAGGTTCTGATAAGCAGCACATAGTGTCTCAGTAGGAGCTGGTCTCTGGAATACATACTAGTTATTTTAAAAGGTTGTATTTTTGTTTATAGAGATTCAATTGAACTCGGCATCCTGCATGCTGTCTAGCTTTGCTAAATCAGGGAAGGGTTGTGTTGAAGGAGATTATCTTCTGAATAAATAGTGGGTCCAAATTATAAATAAAATCATCATTAAGTGATTTTAGAATAACAACTGGGCCTCTAAAATTACTGAAGAAACTGAGTTTGGAAGTTCGAGGACAATAGTGGAATATTGCTTCCTAATGTGTATCTCATGTGGGCTCCTTTAAGGAACAACTCTCTGGAGGAAAGATTGAAGAGCTACAAAGAAGAATATTCCTCTCCGCAGCAGAATGAAGGTTCCTTAATCATGGTCCTCAAGTATTTGTAATGACCGGAGATTTTCCATTTCTGTTTATGTTGCTGCTGAGTGGCCTATTTTTCTGTATTGTGGATGCTGATATTTTAGCAATTCTCTTGTCCATTGTTTTTATACTGATTGAAGAGAAATGGATTTAAGTTGGGTTGTGACTTATTCATGAGTATCTTCTGGATCATGAAGAATTTTAAGTTAGAGATCTGGACTAGACCTGACTTGATAAATAGTGATACTGGCTGGAGTTTCCTCACGGTTTTCTCTGAAAAAGAAGATCAGGCACATTGACATTTGGAAGCTAGAAGGCCGATTACTAGAGCATTCTGTCTCTCAAATAGCTTTTCTTCTCATAGTGTAGACAAGGTAGCAACTTTTTTTGTCAGGTTCCAAAGAATATTTGACACTTCATAGACCAAGAAGCAAAATAGGGGATATCCTGTAGGGACTTCAATAACAACCACTTAAAATCTAAAACACATTTCAAACGTTCAGGCCACACAAAAATAAGCAACAAGTTAGGTTTTATCAAAGTCCAAACTTTTTGACTATTAGAATGAAGGGGACTCTTGCTGCTTAAGGAATTTTACTTCTTGGTTCCTTGGTGTATTAAGGAAGTTATACGACCAGCTCTTGCCAGTCAAATATAAGCAGTGTGTGGGTCACTTCTGGTCAGAATGTACACTTTCATCATGATTATTTCTTATTTTATCACATGATTTTCATACATAAGACCACTTGGAAAGTAATTTAATTTGAGGGGTAGTAATCAGCTTGCTCCCAAAAGAGAGAATGAGGTAAATGTTTACCACTGTAGGCAGTTTATTTTAAAAGTAACACCTTTATCACATTAAGTCAATACAGAATCTTGTGTTTTAGCCATTTCTCCACACTAGTTATTCTGATTAAGCCATCACTCCATTTCATAGATTTATTTGAAGATCATGAATAAATATTTGAGCATGATATTTATCTAGAATATTAGATTCCTGCCCATTAAACAGTTCCTCCTCTGTTAATCATGACATATTCAGTGTATGGTTTTTTTCGCTAATTTTCAATTTAATAAGTTCATATTTGGCTTTGATGCCTCCAAGCAGAGACTCTTTTTAAAGTTTACATAAATTTGTACAGTTATGTCTTTTAAAATATTTTATTAAAATAATAAAGGAGGAATTTATGACCTATGAAAACATTTGAAATTCATTTGGCTCTTCTTCATGAGTATGCACTAATTATTAATAAGACAGTAAAGGTATTGCCATTTTAAAAATGAATGTAGCAAGTTAATATGACTAGAAAGATGATTTCATTATGATTTTACAATTAATACACTTTAATACTCATTCCTTTTGGTAAAGGGGAAGGACACTCTCTGAAAGACATATTTTCCCAATGTATCTTTTTCTATTAATGAGAAAATCTAAGTGACCATTTTGAACAGTAATAAAAGATGAATTGAATAATAGTTTGAAGTGATACAAGGCAGATACATACACACACATACACACACACACACACACACACACAGAGAGAGAGAGAGAGAGAGAGAGAGAGAATACTTAGAAAGTTGTTCTATCAACAAGTGTCTGAACATGAAACAGATCAGTCTCTTCAGTACATAGAGCTGGAAAGGTTCACAACTGAATGGGTCTGTCCTATGGATTCGCTAGTGTAGTAGTCCTCTGGTATTCTGCAAGAGCTAAAAATCACATGATGTGCCACTGTGAGGTGGGAGACATGTATGTTTGTGTGGGAGACTTGTGTGTGGATAGGTATATGTATGGTTCTTGTGCTGTCTCTTTCTCTGTCTCTGTCTCTCCCTGTCATCCTGTCTCTGTCTGCCTCTCTGTCTCTGTCTGTCTGTCTCTCTCTGTCTCTGTCTCTGTCTCTGTCTCTCTCTCTCTCTCTCTCTCTCTCTCTCTCTCTCTCTCTCTACCCCCCCATCCTCACTCTCTCTATAGGTTCATATGGAGGACAGAGGTCAATGTTTGGTGTTTTTCTCAGTTGCTTTCCATATGATTTTTTGAGGTAAGGCCTTTCTCTGAGCCTAAATTTCACTGATTAAGCTAGATTGGCTGGACAGCTAGCCCCAGGAATCTTTCTGTCTCTGTCCTCCCAGTACTAGGACTATAGATTCACCCCTAGGTTTTAAATGATTACTGGGGATTCCAACTTGGAATTTTTTTGTGCAGAAACCAGTGTTACCAACTGAGTAACCTCTCAATTTCTACACATGAATTTTTGACATTCAGTTTGAGTTTGTTAGTTTTTATAGATATATAACATACCTAAAGGTATACTGGGTACAGAATAAGCTTTTGGATGGCTGCTAGGTATATGCTTTCCAGTATGGTGTTTGAAGTATTTATTTTATCATTAGTGAAAGCTGTAATAGGGTAGGCCTAAAAATAAGTGTTGGGTAGATAGGACTTTTATAATTCACCTACTACCCTTATGTGATAAGAATCATAGAGAAATTATATCTATTGAAAGATTAATGAATGGTGGATTATTAAATTGTCAAGAAAATTCTAACAAAAATACTATCTGGTTGCTACCTCATTAGACTCCACTTCCCTGGAAGTTCAATTCCCAAGGTATTCTGGAGTTCATTTTCTGCAAGGCAGTATGGAAAAGCAGATCTCAACCCATAGGTCAAGACCTCTTTATGAGGCTGAATGACCCTTTCACAGAGGTGGTACACCAGATATCCTGCATATCAAGCATTTATAGTATGATTGATAGCAGCAGCAAAATTACAATTATGAAATAGAAAAATAATAATTTTATGTTCGGCAGTCACCACAACATGAAGAAGTTTATTAATGGATCACAGCATTAAGAAGGTTGAGAACCACTTGTAAAGACAGAAGTCTACATTATGCTAATTCAGCCAAGGTACCAAGGTGTTTTTTAATCTCTTAATCTTTTACTACTAGGGATCAAACAAAAGATTTTGAGCATGCTGAACAAGTACTTTACCACTGAGCTGTACTCTCAACTATCTGTGACTCAATCAGTGTTTTTCCACATCTTAGCTTCTAAAATGTTGCTGCTGTTTATTCTATGCATTTGTTCATCCACTTGTTTGAAGGAGGGCCTCTTGAGGCCCAATCTGACTTTAAACCTCATATTTAGCCCAGAAGGACTTTGAGGTCCAAATCCTTGTGTTTTTTCATCCCAAGTGCTAAAAGCAGAAATACTAGCTACCATGGCTGGCTACTAGCGTGTCAGTTTATATGGTTGCTTTTATAAAAATATTGACACATTTGCCAGATAATAGGAGAATGTGAACTCTGATATAGGTATAATCAGCAAGTTCTTTTTAAGTTTTATGTGTTCTTTAGTGGTATACTTTGATGATATTGGGAACTGTTTTGGCTGTGGGATATAGTTGCCTCCGAGGTCAATGTCCTACATTTTTTAACCAAAACAATAACAATCTTAGGAACAAATAGACCCTGAGCACCAAGTACACATGTTATGACTCAAGCCATTAAAATAGCTTAGAGAATGGTCAATCGAATCCACCCAGGTTTGTTATAAATAGCCATGATCTTACATTGCGAATTTCATCTCATCCTCCTGGAATCCAAATCTTGTACCAATTTACTCTAGGCTAGGAATGTACTTTTGTTTTGCTCCTGATGAGGAAAAATAAGAAAATGTAATTAGTTTGTTCTTGGGTATATTGAATTGTGTAGAATCAGCAAACATTTACTTTAAAAGACCTAATAAATACATTTGGCTCTCTGGGCCATATGGTCTTTGTCACAGTTTGTCAGCTTTGTCTTCCTCATTCAAAAGCAGCCATAGAAATTAAGTAAATATGTAAGCATTGATCTTTCCTAATAAGTGTATCAGCCACCACACAAACCATGTGTGTTTTTCAAGAGGGCTATTTCAGCAACCCAGATAAAGATAAAATAAAGCAACTTGTTGTTAGCTTGGCCATCAATGCAATCTACCAAGCAAAAATAGTTTCTGGAAGAAAAAAAAATCCAATTTTATCTCTGAGACTCTCATATAACTGCTAAGCCACAGACATTCATGTAAACCATTTGTAAATAAAAATGTCTAAAGACATGTCTAGACAAAGTCAAAATGAGCAAAGTGATTTCTTACATTTCCTTTACTTTGTTTTCTTTTGCCTATTTGAAGTCATGAACCATTGTGGGACAGTGTAGTTAGTGGTCCTCAATGTTTACATGTGTAAAAGTTACTTGGGAGTTGCTGTGTTCGGACAAATAGGTTCTAATCTGATTTGTCTTACCTTCTGCATATCCACATTGTCTTTACCGGTGTTACTCATGGTAGACTGACCAACCTCCAGCGCAAGCCATGCACTCAAGCATATATAGACAGTGCAAAATGGGCTTGATGTTTTTTTTTAAACAACAGGACACAATGCTGGGTGAGTAGGGAAGAGGGGTGGATATGTTAGGAGCTGGAGCAAGAGAGTGAATATAATAAAAGTACTTTGTATAACACAATTAAACAAGTAATTAGAAAATAGATCAGATGTAAGAGACGTTTGCCAAGAAATATTTCAGTCAAACCCCCATATGCCAGAAGTAAGGAATAACCAAACAACAGAATAAGTAAAGCAGTTACATATAAAAGACCCTCCATCAGACTAAAATTGGTTTTCTCAGTGGAGACCTGACAGGCCAGGCCACAGTGCAATGGTGTATCAGAGAGATGAATAAACTTTGCCATACTATTAACTGAAATAAGCTTTATATAGCAAGGCAACTACTGCACACTTTTAGTTGTATGTAGACTCTTCTAAATATTAAACTCAGAAAAGAAGAGAAGAAATTGGTACTGGAGTAATGTCTAAGAAAATGGAATAGAAAAAAGAATGTATAAGTTCAGTTAAGAAGAGTGAATAAATTCTGGAGAACTAATATTCTATATAAGAGATAACAATACTATTGTATCACAAACCTAACATTTTTCAAAGACTGTTTTGCAAATGTAATTGTTAAAAGAAAAACTTAACTATATACCATGATACACATCCTTATTAATGTGATTTTACTGTTCATTTTGCAATGAGTAGTCATTAAACCATCACAATGTATGCCAAAAATACACTGAAGAGTGTTTATGCCTCAATAAAGCTATTAGGTGAGCCTAATCAATGAATGAATGAATAAATACATAGAAATAATTGTATTTATACACTGATTACACGCTGTGAACGCTTACCTTAGTTTTCTCACAATTGGATAAATGACATCTCTTATTTATATATGTGATACATTGCTTCCCAGACTTTTCCATAGCTTTGATGTCACTATTGAGAATGACACCCATTTTCCTCTGTGTTGTGGTAGGAATATGAAATAGTCTATGCAGGTTGTGATGGTTTGCATATGCTTGGCCCAGGGAGTGGCCCAATTAGGAGGTGTGGCCTTGTTGGAGTATGTATGCCACTGTGGGTATGGGCTTAAAAAAACCCTCATCCTAGTTACCTGGAAGTCAGTCTTCCACTAGCAGCCTTCAAATGAAGACCTAGAACTCAGCTTCTCCTGCACCATGTCTTCCTGGATGCTGCTATGTCCCTGCCTTGATACTGGACTGAACCTTTGAACCTGTAAGCCAGCCCCAATTAAATGTTTTCTTTTATAAGATTTGCATTGTTCGTGGTGTCTGTTCACAGCAGTAAAACCCTAACTAAGATACAGGCTCATGTGTTGATATTTTAGTGGTAGGAATCTTGCAACAGTATTTGGCTGAAGCAAATAAAGCATCTAAGTTGTGCTATGTAGGGTGTGTTCTCCTTGTCCCCTTCCTCTACCATCTGAGTGTCCCTTCTTGCCATGAAGTTCATTTGACACGATGTGATATTTTGCTTAAACATGGTAAACAGTTCAGCCAGTTGACTGTGGGCTTAACACTCTGAAAGTATGAACCAACCAATCTTTTTTTTTTTTCTTTAAAACGGTTTCTCTTAAACATTTTCACAATGTTGATAATTAGTGTACTTTAATGGCCAGGAAAAAAAATTCATTTGACTGGAGGTCGTATCTGAAATCTACATTTTCTGTCTCAATAGATTTTTTCAACAACCAGTTTAGCCAACAGGTATCTACTTTTCCAGTCACCCAATGGAATTGCATGTAACATTATGTGTAACACTACATACAGCTTAATACAAGGAATAAAAAGCAGAAAATGAAATAAGAGATTAATGGTGTATTCTTTATTCTTAAAAGTGTTGGAGAATAAATCAGAATGTCAAGGGTGGGGCCATAACATCTTCTTGTTTGTGAAAACTTATCTAAATGTGGAGAGACAGAACTTTTCTGTGCTTTTCCAAAGAGGAGAGACACTTATTAAAACTGTACGGTTTCCTACCCAGAGAGAGTAACTGATTATTTCCTTGACTGCAAGTGATGGTAGCTACTCAGAGGGGGAAAACTGTACTGTTCTGTTGCTTATAATGTTAAGGAAGAAGCAGGAACAGTTTCATACACTTGACATCAGTAAACAGTAATTGGCTGCTTTTATGATTCTTGGAAGTGCATGTTGAAGCTTTTGAAAATTTCAAAAATTAATGAACAATATTTATTTGAATGGTTTTCTGGCTCCTGCCTAATTGAAGATTCTCATTCTTCTAATAATAGCCTTAATATTTATCTAGAAATCAAGATTCTATTGTTATTGATTTTTATAAATTATGTTACTATTTTATTGGGCATGAATTACTATTTTATTTGCCTTACTTTTGAAAATCAAGTCTCGCAAAAGCCTCAGGGTCAATTAAGTCCCAAATCATTAAGAATATCAAGTATAGAATCTGCAACATGTGGTTATGACAAGAAAACTCTGCATTTGTTTATACAGATTAATTTTTTCTACTTGTAACTTTTCACTTCAGTTGAAATGTTGTGTCTTTTGGTTGGATATTGAGCATTGTGAAGTTATATTGTTGAAATCTGGATACTGATGTGTATTTTTTTAAAGAGTATGAGTAGGTCTGTTTGAGTGGTCATTAATGACTCACTAGTTTGAGTACTTTGATGCCTGGCTTTAAATTTAGCTGGTATGAATTTAGAACTGACTTCACTATGGGAAGATTTTTATTCCCACTAAAGAACAATTTATTTCTCTACACAGTGTCATTTCATTACATTAGTGATGAATGTTATGGATACTTACAATATACCACAAACTGCCTCTCAACTGTAAGCTGCAAGTTTTTCTCAAAAAAAAAAAAAAAAACAAGACAATTAGATAAGACATTATCAACTAACTGTTTTGCAAACACTGTCATATCAATAAAAAAGAGAATGTACTATGTATACAAATAGTATGAATTTCCTAATTTTTGTTTGGTTGTTGAGGACACAGTCTCTTTATGTAGTTCTGGCTGTTTTGGAACTCAGTGGAGACCATAACTCAGAGAAATATGCCTGCCTCTTCCTCTGGGGTACTAAGATTAAAGACATGTACTGTCACAGTCACTCTAAACCCCTAATTTTTAGCTTCTCAAGGTCTATATCATATGTTATAAAAATTATGCTTTATATTACAAGGAATTCAGAGAAGTAGAATCTAGAAATGTCTTTTACAGCCTCACCCAGCTCTGTACTCTGATATTTGAGCTTGCTTCCGGCCCATCTTTGTGTCATTTGTAAGATACAATGGTGAAGACAACACAGACTTGACTATAAAGAGTTTGTTTCTTTGAGGACATAGGTAATTAAATGGGACTAGTGAAATTCTTGAGTTCTGTGGTAATCTTTGGGTTGACAGTCAAGAGAACTTCTCAAAAGGAGTCAAAATAGGATAGACAAAATATTTGGTAAGGTTTTGTCATGTGAGCAAGATGATTTGGGCAAGTGTTAGAAGTGATGCATAGCAGAGGCTAAATCACAGGAGGGTATGGGCCGATTTTATGCTCACACCCTATTATTTCATGTAATGATTTTAGCATTGGCAGACTGTGCATTTCATGGATTTCTGGAACTTGTTCTCCATGATGCTCCATGTGATGAGATGAACTTAATTCAATATTTCCCTCAAACAGTTCTTGTGTGATTTAAACATGTTTAATAATGAAGCTCCACAAGCTTGGAGAATAAAAATAAATTGGTCACATGATGATAGTGACTATTTATGATATAAAAGCACAAGACTGTGTTACTTCTAACACACTGTGATTGGAAACAATGCAATAGAGCTCAAGCAAACCTAAACACATAGGCCCTGGCAAGAAGACAATGCTCACGATATAATGCAGGCAATCGTGTGTCATCATATCCTAAGAGCAATAGTTTCTTTAAATGATTTTCAATGGTGGAGCTTCATACATACATATACACATACACACATACATACATACATATACACATACATACATACGTACACATATATACATACACATACACACACACGCATACATATACACATACACATATACATATACAGGAATACATACAGGCATACAGGCACACACACAGTCCAGAAGAGAGATCTATTAACTTGACATAGAAACAAGATACCTATGTGTTCGTGTGCCAAGTCTATAATAAAAAGAGGATGCTTTGAACAGCAGAAACACAGCACAAGAAGTTCTAAAGGTCAATGTCTGAGATCAAGTTATCGGCAGGATTGCTTTCTTCTGAGAGCTGAGGAAAAATGTGCTCTGTAACTTTCTGCAGGTCTTGCAGATGTTTGTCTGGCTTATGTCTTCACATTATGTTTTCCCAGTATGTATTTATGTTCTCATTTTTTTTCTAATAACATTACCAGTGACTCTTTTGCCAAATGAGCTCCCCCCCTGTGACATACTGAGGGCAAAGACTTTAACCTATAGTGTAACTCAGGGTTTCATGCAAGTGAGCTTGTGAAGAGAGAGTATTGCAAAATTGTGTATAGGCTGCAGAATTTTTTAACGTTTTTTTGGTTCTTTGTGAATTTCACATCATGAATGAACCCCAATCTCATTCATCTTCCCCTTCCCGATACTCACTTTCAATTTTGCAACACCCCCCTCAACAGAGATTGGAAGTTGTGTTGTATAACAACGTCTCCTACAGTATATCCATTTACCAACACTTCTTTGCTTGCAAATTTTCATTGCCATGAGTTGGTCTGGTACCAGGCTTCTGGCTTCAGCTACTCCATCAACACTAGAACCTCACTGGGACTCCTTTCAGATATCCTGTTATTGCCTTGTACCATGGAGTTCCTGTAGTTTTGGATCTTTAAGACTGGCCTTCATACACTCCATCAGTTCATCGATGGGGTAGATGGAAGGTTGGGCCAATCTAAAGCCCTAGATCTGGGCCTGAGAGGTATCTGAGTTTGAAAGCCTGCCAACTCTTCCACACCCACACCACCTAGGCAAGCTCTCCTGCCCTGCCCTGGCTGGCCCATCCAATGCTGCCTTCAGCAAGTGGCAGGGCCATCTTTCCTGCTCTCACGCCCTCTGGGCTGGCACCTCTGAGCCCATGCCATTACAGTCAGCTCTACTGTGTTAAGCACACAAAGTGCCAGGCCTGCTTTCCTGACTGCTGCAACAGGTGAGTTGCTGGGCCAGCTCTCCTGCGCTCATGCATTTCTGGGCAGGCTCATGTGCAGCCCTGGCAATCAGGAAAGGTGCAGGGACAGTTCTTACTAGTGCCGCAGCCAGGGAGAGACATAGCCAGCTCTCCTACTCTCATGATCCTGGATTCAGTTTTCCTGGCTGCTGTAAGTGGTGAGGGACAAAAGAGGGGAAGATGGCATCTTTCTTTACACCACTGTATGGCAGACAAGAGGCATGGCCAGGTCTCTCTCATGCTCAAGTCCCAGGGCAGACTCACCCACAACCACCACATCCAGAGACAGCAATACTGCGCTGCCCGGGTGAACTAGAGATTTTTAACTTATTGTGACAAGTTCATCTGAAAAGAAATATCAGGGATCCACATGGGCTGGAAGACAAGACTAACAATGCCTTTAAGATTATGTGGATTAGCTCTGGCAAACTTGTGAAATGGTAAGAACCTCTTTCCCTGTTATGATGAGAATTATGTTGGAAAGCATTCTCCACCCATTTTGATTTATAAACTCTCTAATTAAAAATGAGGTATAGAATCATCTTTCCAGGGCCTAGTTACTAAGTTATAAACTTACTATTATTGTATTCATTGTCTTGTAACCAACTAAAAGTGATGATAATTTTAATCTATTACAAGCCTGTAAGTTAGGGTATGATTAAATAGCATTCCATGAATAACTAGAGCACTATGCAATGATATCTACCTCAGTACGTTTGGCATCCACTTGGTTATTTGAGACTCTTCCAGTGTCTTTTCTCAATAACCGTAAAATACACGACCTTGATATAACCACTGTGAATAGACTTAATTCTTTTGTCTAAATTCTTGAGGGATTCTCTGCAGCAATATCATTAGCAAATAAGACATTGAGGCGCATATATATATATATAAAATCATCCTAACATCACATTTATCTTCTGGTGTGGTCTTAGAAATAAGCTTAAACTAAAGAAATAAATAAGAATCACAGAAAAGCACAAAACCAGAAAACTCATATATGAGAGCAAATATGACAGTGTGGGTGTGTTTTGAGTGTGTGGCTAGCCAAGTCTCATTTATGGAATGAAATTGGAGTAAATGTTAGAAGTAGTTTAAAGGGTACCCTTGAGTATCTCTGCAAAATGAATATTCCAGAGAAGGAATGGATTATTAAAATAATCAAAAATGTATATAAGGTCGGTCTTTTTTTCAGCTTGCTAGCAAAGTACGTTTTACATTTTACATGTCTTTAAAAAAATGTAGCGTGGAGTACAAAGCAGGATGATGATATTCTAAAACTTAAAATCACTTCATCAAACCTTTCTAAAACTCTCAAATTAAAACAAACTAATTAGCAAGGCAGTGGTGGTGCACACCTTTAATCCCAGCACTTGGGAGGCAGAGGCAGGCGGATTTCTGAGTTTGAGGCCAGCCTGGTCTACAGAGTGAGTTCCAGGACAGCCAGGGCTATTCAGAGAAACCCTGTCTCAAAAAACTAAAAAAAAAAAAAAACCCCAAACTAATTTGTGTTGGTGCTAACACACTAGCTAGAAGGACATAAGCAGTCCACTGTACATTTATATTTGAAGCCAACACCTACAAAATAAGAATGAATTACACCATGCCATTCACACAGAAACAAATGTATTTCATTTCTACTTTCTAATAGGCTCCAAAAGAAGCAAAAAATTTATATTCATCTCCCAACATGCTATTGATTCTATTGATTTGTGTCAGAGTTTCTGCAACTACTATATATATATATATATGTGTGTGTGTGTGTGTGTGTGTGTGTGTATACACATACACATGTGTTATGTTCCCCTACAAAACAACCCAATTGCTATGATAACTATCCTTTTACCAATTACCAGTGCTAACATGCTTTGGAGAATTTCAGGGACACCTTCGTACTTTATTCTTACTAGCATTTAAAATGATAAGTATCAACAAGATATTTTATTTCAAGAATGGTATACAAAAAATATGATTACTGGCAGAATCAGAGGATTTGGTTAGGGATAATTCTTGTCATTATGCTTGTTTTGTGACCATTAGCTGGATGGTTTACCAGGCAATGTAGAAAGGATGTTTGTATTTCTCTCATTTTCCTGAAGGCTATCACAGACACAAGCTCTCAGAGAAATTAGGAACAACTAGAGTTTAAAAGGACAGTCAATAAAGTATGTTGATCATTGAAGAGAGTCTGATTGAGATACTTGAGAAAGAAAATAAAAACTTTATGAGATGCTCTAGTGACATCTTGTGTATTATCACATTCCTGTGAAGAAAAAGATGTCACTGTTCCTCTGGTTAGTGCCCCAGCACTAGATAGTTTGAGACAAATGTCAAAGTCTGTTCTGCCCTTCATTCTTGTTAATTCTCCCCTTGTTTATCACTTAAATTGGAATTCCACTAAATTACAGTTTTGACCTTTACAAGGTCAAATGTCTGTCACTGTTTCTGTTAGTTCTAGAGAACTTTAATTTCAACCTTGTAAGGTTAACTAAGGAATTAAGCATTGTAGATTTCTTCTTGTTTTTGAATATGCATGAATACTTATTTTTTCTTACTGTGCAAGATATCTTACAGGTTTGTTATTTCAGGAGATATCACTTGAAAAAAGAGTTTGATACTATTTAGCATAATTTTATACTAAATTAGAATTTAGTTTTTATCCAATCATATAAAAATTGAAAATATATGTAACTTGAAGTTTAGATAGATTTCTATTCAGTGATATATCTTCAAAATGCCCAAACGTCTTCTGACATCATGCATAGTTTTATATATAAAACAAGAAATAAATTCATGTTTTTAAAATAAAAAACTCTACTTAGCTTTATAGATAGACTATAATTATACCTTCTTTCTTCTTCATAACTTCCTGACATTGTATGAAATGTGTATCAGCCCTTTGGTGTCTCAATTGCAAGTGAATAGTGCTTCTTAAGGAGTCTAATGGCCTCCAATGATTAAGCCATAAAGAATAACTAAAGTAAAATAAATCCTGGTTTTCTTGTATGTGAAAGAAACATCAGTCAAGTAGGAGAGTTTCATGATCTGACTCTCATTGATCAAAACTGCTTCACTAGTATCATGGTGAGAATCCAATGACCACTTTCTGTGCAACAGGGCTCATTTCCTCATCTAGAAAGTGGGACTGAGTGATGAATAGAAACATTATTATGCATCTTTGTCTTCTTATCTCCTCTCTTCTATAATCCATGGGAAGGCCACTTTCTTGCCTCTTTTCTGATAGGTTGAGCTGAAGAGATGTGTGACACATTGTTGTGTGAGAGATTGTCTCTATGAGGGGGTCATGTTACAAGGAGTTTTCTCATAAGCTCGAAACACTCTTTATGTCTGGGTTAGCAAATAGAAAAATGTTCAAGTTAGTAACAGGGACACAGCAAAGTTTCAGTCCACAGCAAAGTATTGAATTATTGAGTCGCTTAGACTCTGCAGTGTTTTCTCGCCACAGAACAATTTAGATTTTTTTTTAAAAAAAATTGATTCAGATAGATACCTAAAACAAAACAAAAAATAAAAACATAGTATTTCATTAGACGAATTGACAAACTTAGTTACTGATGATGATAATGCTTCTAGAATATGGCATCAAGGCTTCAAAATATGACACAAGACTGTCCTACTTATGGCAAAACATGTACCATGGGTACAGTATTTATGTCACTTCTCTTTGGACCTTAAGCCCATGGTGCTAACCTGAAAAGGGTCAAGTATATAGGAATACAGACTGAATTCGCACTGTATCTAAAACCCCAAAGTTTCAGAACTCAGACTTCCTGAAAGACTACAAATTGTTGCCTTGAACTTTCTCTTAGAGTGAAACAGTCATTAATTTGCTGAATAGAATATAAATGGGCATTGTGCTTGATAGAGGGACACTGCCTTTTTAAAACTGTGTTGCTGGCATCCTTCGAAAACATTTGGGACAAAAGTGCTCTTCCTCAAAAATCCCCAGGAAATGGAAGACGCCCATGAGATTGTCTTCAACACAGGTCTTGCTTACTGTCTCAGAAACTTTTTTCAGTCTTACTCCATCGTGCCTTTCTCTGGATGCATCCATTTAATGCACATTCCTTCTTTTAACTTCGATTTTGTGCCTATTATTATTATTATTATTATTATTATTATTATTATTATCATTATTACTTTACTTTTAAGAGAATTTCATGCATGAGTACTATATTTACATCATTTTTATTCCCTTCCCCTTTCTAAAGTTTCCCATGTTCCCTAATTTCTCTCTCAATGTCATGATCTTTTCTTTTTTGAATTATGATTGTTACATGCACACACATATATACACATAAATAAACATATATATTGCATACATACACACACACATATACACACATACATGCACATGACTGAGTCCATTCGGTGTTGCTTTTGGGTAGGGATTTGCACTTGTGATTGGATAATCTATTAGGGAGCTTGAACCTAGGTAACATTCATTCTCCTTCTCTCAGCTATGTTAATTTTTCCAGACACGACTGTTCAATAATTTTTCATCATTTTATTAATTATCTCTCCCTCTGAGGACCGAAAACAATAATACCTAGGACTATTGTTTTTTCCCCTCTTACATCCTATACAGGAGATGCTGTAACACCACATTAGTCAAAACTACTTTGTTGGCATAAATTGGAGGGAATCCTTCACAAGTCAAGTAAGGAACCATCTTACAGTGCAACACAGAAAGTAGACCAGATCAAAGTCAGAGCATTGTGTTTAAAAGTAAGTGAGCTACCACTGAGCACGATCTCCAGACCTTGTCTTTTTTTAGAACAGTACCTTGCTATATAGCTCAGGCTGGTCTCAAAGTCACAATTCTCCTAGAAACCTGGGTCTTCAGAGAGCTGAGATTATAAGCATAAGTCACAATTGTAGCCAGAATATTGTCTTGGTTAACACAATTTGCAGGTTAATTAGTCTAAAACTGATATTATATTGTTCTCAGTCGTTTGCCTTAGTCAAATTGTATTACTGCTGTTGCCAGTGGGATTCTTCAGCAGGGTCCTGAAATCTATATAAAACAGTTATGACAAGGCTTCCCTTCTTATATCTTTAGTCCTGGGATTTAGATACTTAAATTACTCTAATTTTTAAATGGAGATTTGGAAGCTTCTAGAACTTTTCCAATTAGATTTAACAAATCATGGGAGGAGTTAAAATTTAATCATTCATATATTTAATGTTAAAGCCTAAGTTTTTGTGATTTCATGATCATAATGAATTCAAGATAAACTGATAGATATTGCCCAGTAAATTCACAACCATTCTTGGGGGAGGGGGGAGAGAGAGAGAGAGAGAGAAATAGACAAAGAGAAACAAAACAAACACAGAGACAGACAGAAACAGAGAGATAGGCAGGTCTTTCACACAGTGCATTTTAAAACAGGTATAGAATTAGCTTAGCCAATTTAAGCCCTTGATTTTGTGTTCAGTCAACCTGGAGGGAATCTTCCTGGTGACTTTAAATCATTTTCGTTCCTTTGCTTATTTTCAAATTAGTAACTAATACATATTAATTAACTTATAAATAAACTAAAAGAAAAGTTAAAAAAAATAACAGTTTTTGGTTTCCAAAACAAACCTAGGTATACGATAAAAATGTTCAGAAGAGTTTGGGCAGGGTTTTTAGAAATGCAAATCATTTAGCTTAATAGAGATTTACATTGACATTACCTCAGATATTTAACTCTTTTAATGCCCCAAACACGCAGAATCTATTTTCTTGGCTATTTGAAAAACTATTGCTCATGAAGTTTGTAGAAAAGATAGTTGGAGATGGTTTCCTGATAGAACGTCTCTTCCATTTTAACACATCTCCTGACTTCTACACTTGTCATTCTGTCATGGTAACACAAGTCTTCTAGACACATTGCTGTTTTTCTGACCTGTTATAAATGGAGACAATATTATTTGAATGCAAGAAAACACGTTTTCTTTGATCTCAGACATTCTATTTATTCTCTATCGTAGGACTTGGCTTTTACTGTCTTTTTCCTTCATCAGAGTCTCCCTCTGCCAAGTTCTGTTCTGAAGTTTGCATGGTCAGGATTTTTTTTTGGGGGGGGATTGTTTCTCTAAGTTCAAATGGAGTTCAAGTTTCTTAAAATAGGGGAGATTATGTCTCCCTCCCGCCTTTACTTTAAAAATGCTATGGTTCAACACTATTTGATTTAAGTTAAAACTAAAAATAAGTCCTTCCAACTTGTGACTAAACAAGGAAAAGTTCTTTTCCAATGTGCTTTTTAAAAAAAGTCATAATTGAGTGTAAAGGGAGGAGATGAAGAATGTATTTTGCTTTTGAGATTTAACCTTGATAAAATATCCTCTTTTGGAAAATGGCTATGAGCCCAAACTACCAATGTTCTGGATTTTGCAAGTCTCTATTAAAACCTGATTTCACTGTAAATTGATTGGTCTTTGTAAAATCATCAGATTTCTAATTATTTAATCTTCAAAACTAGGTGTTGATTTACCTACACAATGGAGAACGTACCTTACTAAGAAGTATTGATCAAAGAATACAGAGTAGCATTGAGTTATAAGGATTATCAGTATAAAGTGAGCATTTTTAATCTTTTGAAATTAATACTTAATGTACAGTTTTAGTAGCTGTGATGGAAGATAACTTTCAGCTCATTACTAGATTTTATGTTTCCAGTTGACTCTTAGCATCTTTGAAACCATGAAAATTGAATTAAGCTTTGAAGGTAATTTTCAGAATTCAAGCTAGAAACAAAAATATTTTCTTTCTTATAAATTGTAGTCAACTTGCCTTAAAACTGTCAGTTGTGCTGTTAAAAGCTGAGCTTTTCAATGAGACTTGCAAGCTAGCTAATATCAATGGATTAAATTCAGCTGCCAACCAGGACTGGCCTTTAAAGACTTCCCCTGTGAGTACTTTTACCTGGCTCTGAAGTTCCTAAGAGCCAAGAAAATGGTATTTTCCAAGATAATATATTTACCATTTTTGGTTTTTCAGAGCTTCAGAATAGTACTGTTAAATTCTGAAGTCAAGAGCTGAAGTAGGGTTTCCCACAGTTTAGCATGTATCTAATCCATCTAGAGAATTTGTTTAAACAGAGAGCTGCTAAATGTCGTAATGACACGGAAGGCCTGAAGAAGCATGTTTCAAAGTTCAAGACCTTCTGTGGTGCTTGATCATCCTGTGACTGGCTTATAGACTCAACTTTGAAAACCATTCATCTAAAATAGTGAAGGCCATTCTTGTTTATGCCATTAACTCCTATTTTATGAATGAGATTATGTAAATAAATCTCTATGTGTTGGTTAACCTTTTCACTGTATAGGTTAACTCTGACTACATATATGAATTGAAATAATGAGAATCTGTAGTCATGTCTTTGTCTGCTGAAGGGAAAACTATTCTACGATTCATAAACGTTTGTCTTCTTAATGACATATCTTTCTTCTGCAAAATAGTAAAATAACTTTAATCTTTTATTCATCTAATTTTCTCTTTCCTAAAATAGTAAACCAACTTTAAATAACCCAATTGAAATTGCTATAAACTTGGGTCACCCTTAGTAAATACCAAATGCCATGTGGTCATGGAACGAAAGTGCCTGGGCTCTTCATGATGGACTCAGGTTGGACAGACTCTTATCCTGCTGCCCACTGATTGTTATTGCCCTATATCCATGATGCCAAGGTTTTAGTCTCAGCGACATCTTTCAGATATCTGTGATGCTCAGCTGGCCTCTCTGTGACTCTAAAGAGTCTAGTGAGATGCAGAGTTCAGCCTGGAGTGATTTTGCAATTCACTCTCCTCTTGGTGTCTTAAGAGGATCAAGCCAATCAAAGAAGATTGCTCAGTGTTCATAGCCAGCCATCAGATCCCAATGCCACACCTTTCAGAGCCATGTGACACCCTGCATGGTGACAGATCTGGTTTGTCTGGAGTTAAATGTGTCAGCTTTCCAATTGTTAACAACTTTGGTTTTGGGTCATGTGATGGAAGATAACTTTCAAAGAAACGAACATCCTAATTTCACATTTTGACAATTTATCTTCTTGCTCTTTTTTGGTGGGGAGTAAAGGGAAATCATTAGCTTTTGTTTATTACAGCAGCAGAGGAATTTTCTCTAAAGTCTGCTTCTAATGGGCTCATTAATTTCTCTAGTCATCATCAGGCTTAACTACAGTTCATTTAGTTTTTATATTCAGACCACTTATTTTTCATTGTAATGGGAGGTTGCGAGAATGTGAATAAATTAAATCCACAGTTCTTTAATTAAATGCAAAGCATTTAATCCCTCTAGGCAATAGGGCAAGGGAGCTGGGCTCAGCCTCATTTATCTTTGTCTCATATGAGTATAAAGCCATGTATATTAAAGTATATACTTAATAAAGGTACATAAAACTGAAATGATCTCTGTCACACTCCCACAAATAATCCTGCATTTCTTCTTTAGTGTAACATTCAATATTAAAAGATAGTGATCTCTGTACCAGAGGTTTCCCAAACATACTAGGTAAAATAATGTAGAGCAAATATATAGCTTCGTGCTACCTGTGAATGGGATATTCAATTAGGTACAGATTTTTGATCCTAATAGCTATTTTCACTTTTGTTTGCTGGTTTCCACATCACTACCACCACCTCCACTGCCATCATCACCACTACCATCATCATTGCTCGTCATTATGGTTTCAAATTCCACACTAGAGTCTTTAAAGAAAAGTTCACCTAAAGAGCATATACCCAGTACCCCTGCCTGTTGTGTTAATTCTTTCATAAGCTTGTAGCATGAGTTACTGTTTAATCAGACATCAAACACTTGAGTCTGGAGCATATTACAAAGCCCTTAGGGATATAAGATTATGGTAAAAGAAAAGCAGTTGAAAAATAAACAGAGCGTTATGCTGTCTTCCATTCGAACAGTTTTCTGTGTGAGTTGGATGAGGGTAGTCCCAGAGGGTGGTTGGAATAAGCCTGAAATATTGTCTTATATGCAAGTCCATATTTTATTTTAATTGCAATACTGGAGATTGGATATAAGGCTTCATGCATATTAAGAAGGCATCCTAATATTGAGCCACACTGTAGTCCCATAAAACTTGCTTTAATTAGTTAATATCGAAAACCTTCAAGAAAATGCAACGTTCCATTTAGTGATTTATGCTGCTCCCACTATATGTTTTCTAATACATGATACTTCACAAAGTGCCCTTCACTCCAGAGCTGTACCCCAACCAAGAAGAACGACAAACAGATGACCCAGGGTATTTTCTGCTTTCTGACCTTTCAGTGACTAAGTCATATTGATTTCCTGGATATCCGTTGACTCAGGTGTAACTCAATAGTCTCTATTTTAGAATTATCGCTGGTGACAGGACTTGAAAAGTTCTTTCACATTCAGGTCAGGTAGTGTACTCTACAGCCTAGGGATGCAATGCACACAAACTCACAGAACTCAAACTTTTCTATTGTTTTTTCCAGCCATGATGCCTAGACTGAGCCATCCAGCATGACTATGTGGTAATCATACTGTCCCTTACTTGACAGGATTGGGCATTAGTGCAATGATTTGTACACTGTTCCACAAATGACCCAGAGAACAGGAGCCTAATAGATTTACTTCATGTTTTTTACTACTTAATCCTTAAATGGAGGGGCTTTAGGGACTTCTCTGGAATTGGGGATTTACATGCAATCCTGGATATCACTTAGAGAGGAATTCCAGAACTAAAAACATTATTTAAAAATCTCATTAATGCAAACAAAGCTTTTGTTCTGTTTTTAAGAAGGAGTACAGTCTGTCACCTTTCAGTGTACTACATCTAATGGATATACAAAGTCTTATCTATGTGTTTGTGTCTTAGGTTACTACACATAGAGGGGACAGTGGGACTCTGATGTAAATCCAAACCTCCACAGCTGTTAACAAGAAAGAACTGTCTATAGAATTCAGGATTCTAACAAGATTTACCTCTGTAACCCAACATTCTTTGCTTTTTATAGTCACCTGATAATGTATTTCACTTCTCACCTTGATGTCATGAAATCAGAAATCCATGGCAGAAAATGAAGCAAATAAATTCCTAATTACTGGGATGGTGTCAGTGGACTATTAATTGACATTTCTGCAGTTACTGAGTAGACTCTCTGTTGATTATAGAACATTAATGAACATTCTAGAATTTTATGCCAAGAGACCAGTATGGTCATAGAATCTTGAAATTGAACATTGCCACATATGTGTATGACAAAGCTGTGTGCAGGAGTATCTTCTACTTTTGGTTTTATTTCTTTCCACTTAGCTATCTGCCATTCCTTAGACACCTCTGTCTGATATACCTGCATCTACACTGGCTGTATTTCTATTATCTGCTTCTAGGCTCGGAAAAATATCACTGTCTGTTTCTTGTATCTCTAGTGGAAATTGGAGAGACTAGGGTAGAGAACTATCTGTGGGGGACATTAAAAACCCTGTGGGCAATTTTTTTTTACCAGTGAAGGTATAGTCATTGGGTACTTTTCATACATACTTCCTCTATTTCCTGTCTTATGGCTGCTTCTAAAATATAGACATGAGCTTATTCTGTGTCAAAGATACTGTTTTTGCCTAAGCAAAACTATATATATATTTCTCAGTTTTCCAAACTTTAATAAGATTTGTCATGTACAAAGGAGTGATGCAAACCTCACAGCTCTGAAATTGTTTTTCTATGGATAAAGGTTGCAGTGTTTCTTCTTTTATTTCTTTTAATTTTATTACAGATACCTACGATAAAGTCACTCTGTTTTTAATAGCAATTTAAACAATATTGTAGTATTTCAATCCTTTATAACTCAGACTAATTACTTTATTTGTTGAATACGACATAACTTTTTGGCTGTCTTTATTGCATCTCATAATTTCAAATGGAGTATACTCTATCTCCATGTGATACTTTACTGAACTTCACTGAAAATAAGGAGATAATGCTACATTCCTTTTCTTTTCCTCAGTTCTGAATATTTTAATGATATTCCACAAAAGCCAAGGGAGACCTTTGTCTGAGGAGCCGCTGCTGTATCTAGCCACTGTTAGGCTCTCTGGCGATGTTAGGTTCCATAAAGATGTTATCCACTGTTGAATAGTATAAGGGATGTCTTGACTGCCAGTTATTTCCAGCTAGTTCCAGAAACACGGGCATTGGATTTCGCTAACTGTCTGGGCTCTTTAGGCCGATTTAAAAGTTATAAATGTAGATGGTGTTTTATGAGCACCAGAAAGTAGCACATATAGTGCTTGTTTAACTTAATTGATGTGGACCTTTGAAGATCCAGAAGACTAAATAAAATGGACAGTACATAGATTGGCAAGTGCAGTTGGTGACATTGTTGCAACTTAAATAGAAAACTACAACTAGTCAAAATGTAGTTATGCAGCCATGTCTTAATGGATACATCTGCAACACAACTGATATAGTGACCTCCAACACTACTGATATATTTACAACACTACTCCCGCAGCTAAGGCTCAGGAGCCATGTAAGAAAGGGACGATTGTAAGAGCCAGCTGACCGAGGAGTTTTATGTAGACTTTCCATCTTCTAGGAATGTCAGAAGCTACACCTATACAGTCTTACCAACATGTCTTCCCAGATCTGAGACACAAGGGTGACAGCAATAATCACACTAAAGAAGGTAAGATTAAGCTCCCAAGGGCTCAATTCTACAAAAAGAACTATAGACAACTAAAGAATACTGAGCATAGGGAACAACACCCCAATTGGTCATTGAATACCAAAAGGCCGGCCATGAAAACATACATAAAATTAACATTATACAGACTAAAAGTTTATAATTCTGTTTATATATATATATATATATATAATATATATATTTTGAAACAGAATTATAAACTATATAATATATATATTTGTGTGTGTGTGTGTATGTGTGTGTGTGTGTGTGTGTATGCCTTGAATTTAAAAGAGAGCAAGAAAGGGTATATGGGAAGAGATTTGGATAGAAAAGGAATAAATTATGTAATTATATGGGAATCTCAAAAACTTTTTAAAAATAACACTTTTAATTGAACATATTACTACCTATTGCTAGAATGAAAGCTCATATTCAAAGAAATACATGACTGTGTGAGTCAGCAGTGTTATTTTTATTACTTTTCCAAAATGACATTATTATTCAGTGTCACCATCGGCATTTATTTTAATTCTTCAATAAGCATATCTTCACCCTTTAATATTTTTCCTTATATGGAATTAGGATTAAGTTTTCAACACATAAAAACTTACACATTCTTATCTAGTGTTTCTTTCTCCTCATTTTGATGGGAATTTCCTGACTAAACATATGCTGAATACAATTGTTATTTCAGATATAAAATTTCAGGAATGTTTGGTAGCCATGATTTAAAAATAGCCTCAGTTTCAATATTTTAAAAGTTTATTTTATTTTTATTTGTGTGTGTTCACGTGTGTGTGTGTGTGTGTGTGTGTGTGTGTGTGTGTGTGTGCCTATGTGCACTTGAGGCCTACAGAGGCCAGAAGACAAACACAGATTCCCTGGAGTTGGATTTACTATAGGCTTTGAGAAGCTTGATGAAAGACGTAAGAACTGAACTTGGGAAGAGCAATGAGCTCTTAGCTAATAAGCTTTCTAGTTCAATGCTTTCACTCTTGATTTTGAAAATAAAAGGGTATTAATATTAGCATTATTTGTGTACAGGATTAGTACCCGTTCTTAAGGGTGAGGTGATATTCTTCAGCTTACATTGCCATCTCCATTTAATATTCCTGCCTCATTTCCTTCCTTAGAACTCATGGAGATTTCAATGTGCCATTTCTCTTAAATTCTTAGATCAAGCTTGTGTGGCAAGCTCACTTACTTACTCAAATGTATTTTTACTGATTGGCTGCAGTTATTAGCACATTGAAGTAACTGATCGAACAGGTTAAATGTGGACAATTTGAAGTCTTTGTAGAAAGAGACATCCCTTGGCTCAAATCAGAACTACTGTTACATAGGACATCCCTGGGTTTCTAATCTAATTGACTAGGGGTAAAGCCTTTTGAGTTCCTAGATTAGACTTCCTTGATATTCATGTATAGCAAAGGCTCTTTTAAAACAAAACCTATAAGAACAATTTATAGGATGTGAAATGATGCCTTAAAAACTAGGTGAAGTTAATTTAGGAAACAGGTTCTTTTTCATTAGATGCTTTTAAACTAATTTACTCAATGAATTAAATCAAAGGAAAAAAAGTGAAATCTTAATTTAGGTTTTAGTTTAAGGACAATATCTTATTTGTGACTTGTTTTTTATAGTAACATGCTTAAACCACAGCCAAAATAGAGAGGACCCTAAATAATATGGCCAGGGCCTTTGTATTGTGTGGTTGGTAATCTGTTTTAATTCTTCCATTTTATCATTTTTCTTTTTTACCAGTTGTTCTGTTTAAGTGTTGTTGCAAAATGTTCCACAGTTTGCATCTGGTGCAATCTTCGTCTCTCACAGATACTTTTAATCTATAGGTGTCCTCTTTCAATTCATTCATATTTGCAATTTTTGCTGAAACAAAAAAGGTTCATTATTTTTGATGTTGTTAATTGTTTTGTGTAAGGTCATTACATTTCCAGTCAGAAGTAGATGCTTGAACTAATTCAGTCTCCATTTTGTGAGTAGAATATTCTATAACTGATCTTATGTGTCCTCCATTAGGACACACATAACATTTAGATGTTTGTCTTTTTGTGACATTAAGTACCATTGATAATAATTGATGAGTTAATTTGTTTTCTTTGAACAAATGATGGTATTGTGCTTCTGTCATTCCTTTAGTCTATATTAGCCAGGGTTGGTTTTATTTTTGTTGTTGTTGCTGTTTTGGTTTTGGTTTTAATAAAAGTTTCTATAGATCCTGATTTACTCTGGACAAACTCATAAAAGAGAGTCAGCTTAAATACTCATTCCCTCTGGACTTGTTAGAGGAGACAGTTGCTGGCTAAGTAGTCTCTAAATGAAATAAACAATTATTACTTTATCCTAAATAGCACTGTAAACCTGCACTCTTCAGCCCATTTCATAAATTTAACAGTTTCACTTTTCATAGTATATTTCTCAATTTATAAGTAGACCCCAGAGAGTCAAATAACCCTATTAAAAATGGGATACAGAGATAAACAAAGAGTTCAACATCCTTAGTCATTAGGGAAATGCAAATCAAAACAACCCTGGGATTCCACCTCACACCACTCAGAATGGCTAAGATCAAAAACACAGGAGACAGCAGTTGTTGGTGAGGATGTGGAGAAAGAGGAACACTCCTCCACTGCTCGTGGGATTGCAAGCTGGTACAACCACTCTGGAAAGCAGTCTGGAGGTTCCTCAGAAAATTGGGCATGGCACTCCCGGAGGATCCTGCTATACCACTCCTGGGCATATATCCAGAGGCTTCCTCTGCACTCAAGAAGGACACATGCTCCACTATGTTCATATTAGCCTTATTTATTTATAATAGCCAGAAGCTGGAAATAACCCAGATGTCCCTAAATGGAGGAATGGATTCAGGAGATGTGGTATATTTACACAATGGAATACTACTCTGCAATTAAAAACAATGAATTCATGAAATTCTTAGGCAAATGGTCAGAACTGGAAAATATCATCCTTAGTGAGGTAACCCAATCACAAAAGAACACACATGGTATGCAGTCACTGATAAGGGGATATTAACCCAGAATCTCGGAATACCCAAGACACAATTCACTTATCAATAGATTTTCAAGAAGATGGAAGGAGAGACCCCTGGTCCTGGAAAGACTGGATGTAGGGGAATACCAGGACAGAGAAGTGTGAGGGGGTTGAATGGGGAACAGGGGGAGGGAAGAGGGCTTATGGCACTTTTGGGGAGGGAGGAAATGGGAAATCATTTCGAATGTAAATAAAAAAATATTGAAAATAAAAAAAAATAAGTAGACATTCCTCCTTTCCCCACCTGATCCTCCTATTTCAGTTCTCCCATTCACAATCACTCTGCCTATAAAAATATTCTATTTCTTCTTTTCAGGAAGATCCATGTATCTTCCCAATCCCTTCCTCTAAAACCAGTTTCTCTGGATTTGAAGATTGTAGGTTGTTTGTCTTTTACTTAATGGCTAATATTCACATATAAACACATGCATACTATATTTATATCTTTCTGGGTCTTGTTTATCTTGCTAAGATTTTTTTTTTTGCAGTTTTATCCATCTGCCAGCAAATTTCATATCATTTTTATGCTGAATAAGATTCTATTACGTAAATGTACTTTTTCCTTATTCATTTATGTGTTGAGGGACATCTAGGTTGTTTCCAGTTTCTGGCTGTTGGAACTAGCACAGCAATGAACATGGTTGAGAAGTGTCCTTGTGGTAGGATGAAGCATTCACTGGCACTGCCAAGGCTGTGGGCAAGGTCATCCTGGAGCTGAGTGGGAAGCTCTCTGGCATGGTCTTCTGTGTCCATCATGGATCTGACATTCCACCCAGAGAAAGTATAATCACATCAAGTTTGATTGCCAAGTGTGATGACAACAATAAGGTGGTTGGTTTAAAATATATATTCACATCCTGGGCTATATTAAGGACCAGGTTGTCTTCTTCAATTTTAATAGTGACACACACTCATCTACTTTTGATGCTGGCACTGACATTGCACTCAGTGACCACTTTGTCAGATTCATGTCTTTGAATGACAGTATGGTTAAAGCAACAGGGTAGTGTACCTCACATGGCCTACGTGGCTCCGAAGAAGCCTTGGCCCATCCACTGCAGCAAGACAGAGAGAGGTCCTCAGCTGATGCCAAATCCCGGTTCCAACTCAGCCTCCAAACTGCATTTGTTCAAAGTCATGAAGAAGATAGCCCTTCAGAAACCCCTGGGCCCAGAGAGTATGGCTGCTCTCAAAGAACTGTTGCCCACATTGCACCAAGACAGTCAGCTTTTGTGTGTGTGTGTGTGTGTGTGTGTATGTGTGTGAGTGTGTGTGAGTGTGTGTGTGTATATGTGTGTGAGTGTGTGTGTGTGTGTATGTGTGTGTGTGTATGTGTGTGAGTGTGTGTGAGTGTGTGTGTGTGTATGTATGTGAGTGTATGTGAGTGTGTGTGTGTGTGTGTATGTGTGTGTGTGTGTGTATGTGTGTGAGTGTGTGTGTGTGTGTGTGTATGTGTGTGAGTGTGTGTGTGTGTGTATGTGTGTGAGTGTGTGTGTGTGTGTGTATGTGTGTGAGTGTGTGTGAGTGTGTGTGTGTGTATGTGTGTGTGTGTGTATGTGTGTGTGTGTGCTGGGGGGGTAAGTCTCTAAGATATTTGAATAATGTATGAAAATATCATCCTGATTATATAATACCTGTTTTACACAAATGTTTAAATTATTGTGTCAGATTTCCACCATAGCTTGTATCCAAAAGTTAAAATAAATAGTTACATTTCTATTTCAATGAGGAAAATTTATTCTTTATTACAATTGTCAGTATATTTGTGTTTTCTGACATATAGCTTTTTAGACTGCAGTATAGTAACTGTAAGTGCTGACTGCCCTGATAAAATACCTCTTTGCCACTTGCAGAAAGCCCTGACTTTAGTTGCTTTATGTTGGTGCTGGCTTGCAAATTGCACCAGTTTATTGATTTTTGTTTAAGTGAGTATACTATATTAAGTTGTGCACATATTTTGCAAAATATGCTGTGCTGGTGACTTGGTAGATGCATGCCTCCATTTCAAGGACTATGTAGGTACAATAATCATTATTTCATGGAACATTTCAATGTATATGACCATATTGCTATTGCTGTAAACTTAAATTATGTTGGAAAATGTTTTGGCATTATATAGGACTTCCCTAAGGCATGTATGATTTTTACTATTTAACCTCATTTAGAAAAGATCTACGTTATGCTGCTGGGCTAGAATGTGAAGCAGTGCTGGTATATGGCATATCTCTAATAAATATTTGTCCAATGAAATAATAAGTAGAGCTGCCAGAGTTGATATAATGAAACTCTGTTGATATAATATGAACAAGAGAATATGTTAATTTTTAAAAGTCTACTGATAAACTTCATCTAGTTTCCCTTTAATGAATGGTGCATACATTCCCCCAGCATTTATAAGGATAGATTCATAGGAAAAAGACCTCTCTTTCATCATGGAAAATATCCCACAAAGAAAGTTGAACTGTCAGTCTCTCACTTCCCTGGTTTTTTGTACTTTCTAGAGGGTACCCCCCACCTCCCTGTCCCAGGTTGCATATTTCTACTCATTCTGGTGGCCCTCAGGGCTTCTCTTCTATCTCCTCTGCCCCAATATCTGATCATGTTCCCATTTTCCCCTCACCCTCCTCTCTCCCACCCAGTTCCCTCCCTCCCTCTGCCTCCTGTGATTATCTTCTTCTCTTTCCCAAGTGGGATTGAAGCATCCTCACTTGGGTCCTTCTGCTTACTAACCTTCTTGAGTTCTGTGGATTGTATCTGAGCTATTCTGTACTTTTTTGGCTAATATGCACTTATTAATGAATATATACCATGCATGTCCTTTTGGGTTTGAGTTACCTCACCTAGATTGATATTTCCTAGTTTCATCCATTTGCCTGCAAAACTCATGATGTTTTCTTTCTTAATAGATGAATAGCATTCCATTGTGTGAATGAACACATTTTCTATATCCATTCTTCATTTGCCCAGCAATGAAGATTGGGAACTCATAAAGTCCACCTCCAGTAGAAAGGCAGGGCATCAAGTGAGGGATGGGTTGCCATCCCACAGACAAAAGTTCTGACCCAGAATTGTTCTTGTCTAAAAGAACTGCAGGGACAAAAATGGAGAAGAGACTGAGGGAAAGGTGGCCCAGTGACTCAGCCCAACTTGAGATTCATCTCAAGGGAGGCTCCAAGGACTGACACTATTATTGATACTATGGTGTGCTTATAGACAGGAGCCTAGTATGGTTCTCTTGAGAGGCCCAACAAGTAGCTGACTGAGACAGATGCAGATACTTTCACTCAACTAATGGACTGAAGTCAGGGACTCCTGTGGTTGAATTAGGGAAAGGCTGGAAGAAGCTAAGGAGGAGGGTGACCCCATAGAAAGACCAGCAGTCTCAACTAACCCAGACTCCTGAAATCTCTCAGACACTGAGCCACCAAGCAGGCACTATACAGGAGCTGGTCTGAGGCCCTGAACATGTATATAGAAGACTGCCTGTTCTGGCCTCAGTGAGAGATGTGCCTAACCCTCCAGAGACTTGAGGCCCCAGGGAGTGAAGAGGATGGAATGTGCTTGTAGGAACATTCTCTTGGAGAAGGGGTGGGGGTTGGGGGGTGGGGAGGAATGAGAAATGAGATGAGGAACTGTGGGAGAGGGAGACCTAGAGCTAAGCAAAGGCTAGACTGTAAAGAAATAAAAGTAAAAAGAAGAAAGGAGGAAAGAAAAGAAAGAAAGAAAGAAAGAAAGAAAGAAAGAAAGAAAGAAAGAAAGAAAGAAAGAAAGAAAGAGAAAGAAAGAAAGAAAAAGAAAGAAAGAAAGAAAGAAAGGAAAGAAAGAAAGAAAGAAAGAAAGAAAGAAAGAAAGAAAGAAAGAAAGAAAGAAAGGAAAGAAAGAAAGGAAAGAAAGAAGGAAAGAAAAGAGGTCACACTGCAATACCCCAGCACCAGGCAGGGTCCGCACATAGAAGTGGTTTTTCAATAGGAGGGCACAAAGGCTGAACCCCTTGCCTCATGGCAGAACACTCCCTTGGTTTCTTTCTTACAGAGTGAATGTCAGGAATGGAAAATCAGGTCAAAGTTAGACTTCATTGGGAGCACATTCTCCCTCAGACCCTCCTCTGAATGTGTCACTTTTTTCTCATTCTGTCATATTTGGCTTTCTTTTCCTGGAATTGACCTATAAATGTACCGTAGGGATCTGAAGGTCTGTTCTAAGCTCTACTTTGTAGACCAGCTGATGATCAAGAGTTGGTTCAAAGAGTTGTCCCAGAAGACACTCTCAGGATGAATTTCCCACTGGCCATGACGACGGGAATGACACTGAAGGCGGATGGAGATTTTGAGTTTCTTAGAGTACTGTAGCAGACTTACTAAACTCTTTCATTCTGGGTGAGCTGAGAAAGGAAAGTAGGTAGAAGGGACATACCTACATGTGTAATGTCTCTGAATAATGATAAACACTGGGGCACGGTAATATAAAAGCTGTTATGTTTGGTTACTGGTGATCATGACTAAGAAGTGGAAATTATTTGCTCAGTGTTCTGGAATACAATATCCAAAGGACTTGTGAATGTCAGAGGACCTCTTTGGCAGTATTTTAAAAAGATCTCAAGCCTTATTATCTATTTAAGTATCTGATTTGTAACTCAGTGATGAGACTGGTCTATGCTCAGTCACAACTGGATCTTCTATTCATTAAATGACAAATTACAGAATTTTATAAAGAAAGGCAGAATCCTGATAGAAGGGAAAAGCCCTTAATGACCTTGAAGTCTCCCTATCCTGTAGATCTGAACAATTGTCCACTTTCCCCCTTTGTTGAAAATGTAGTTCCACCCTACTCCTCTCCCTTAAAGATCGTGCAAAGTCCTTATTTAAGTCAAGTGGTAACTTATAAGATAATAGTTTCTTAATAAGATGGTGCATGCAAATCTCTCAAGTAAGTCAAATGGTATTTTATAAGAAAATGATTCTTTATTAATACTTTGAGATTGCTCACAAAATTACTATAGACGAGTGGCTCAGAAACCATACATGATTTTTTTCCATAGTGCTGTGATTAGGATGTACTAGAGGATTCAATGTCTGATGACAGCCTTTTTCTCATATAGAGTTCTCTTCTAGCTCACCTACCAGAAAGAAGTAAGAGTGACTTTGGGGACATCTGTGTAGAAGAACACATCTATCCATAAGGGCTCCATTTAATGACTAATCAACCTCTGAATGTCTTGATACAATCATTTTTTTTCGACATGCAATGTGTATAAATAGAATACTTTTTTATTGATTATTTTATTTATTTCCATTTCAATGTTATCACCCTTTCCAGTTTCCCCTTCACAAGCCCCCTATCCCCTCCTCCCACCTGCTGCCTCTATGAGGGTGCTCCCCAACCTGCCCACCCACTCCTGCCTCAGTGGCCTAGAGTTCCCCTATCCTGGGTCATCAAGGCATTTGAATAAAGATTTTGAAACATGTGAACTTTTGAGTTACACATTTACATCACTAGCCTCTTCACGGACTGTAACAATTTTCTACTCTTTATCCTGGCAGTCCAAATAGAATGATCATCACAGTCTTAACAAATCAATGGTGTAAACAAAGCTTCTGTGTTAGATATGACATTTATCAGAACAGTTTAAAATAGTCTGCACTGTGGTAGGCAGTAGATTGGCAGGTTTTGTGTGTCAACTTGACACAAGCTGGAGTTACCACAGAGAAAGGAGCTTCAGTTGAGAAAATGCCATGAGATCCAGCTGTGGGGCATTTCCTCAATTAGTGATCAAGGGGAGCGGGCCTAGCCCCTTGTGGGTGGTACCATCCCTGGGCTGGTGGTCTTGGATTCTATTAGAAAGCAAGCTGAGCAAGCCAGGGGAAGCAAGCAGGTAAGAAACATCCCTCCATGGCCTTTGCATCGACTCCTCTATCCTCATCTGCTTGAGTTCCAGTTCTGACTTCCTTTGATGATAAACAGCAATGTGGACATGTAACCTTGAATAAACTCTTTCCTCATCAACTTGCTTCTTAGTCCTGATGTTTGTGTAGGAAAAGAAACCCTGACTAAGACAGGCAGTCATCCAGTGCATGCTTTATTTCTTGGGAAGCCATTAGGAATCAGGATCAGAGTCTGTTCCCACATAATAGAGAATTTATCAGTTGTCTTGTCCCAAGGATATGTTAGTTTTTCTCTGGGCCATTATAAAATTGAAACTAGGACTACTTTGAAGAATCCTAAGAGCAAGGAATGCCAATTCTGAATATTTTGATGAGAAATCTGCATTCCACAGGGTGGGAAACCAACTTTAACATCCTGGAGACTGCTGCATGGTTGACATTTTTAGGAAATGTCTCTGCAGTACAGAACAGTTTATTCAAGTTTGCATATTCTTCCAATAAATCAAAACCAGAGTTCAAAGACTTCTTAAGTATTCATGCATATTGTTTTAAAGCATTCAGTTTTCATACTCATCATCTGCTGTTTATTATAATTGTACCCACTATTGCTTATCATTTAGAGTGAACAAATTTCAGTAATGTTGGATATCAGTAGTTATTAGCAGAGCCCACCCAAAATATGGTTTGTCAGTCACAAAAAGCAGTCTTGTCCACTAGACCTTAAGGATTAGTTGCTTCTCTAGTTGAGTGACAAAACTCCAGACAGAAACTAATAAACAAATGAAGAATTTATTTTGGTTCATGGTTTAAAAGGTCTCACTAAATCATGTCAGGGAAGTTATGATTACAGGTCTAGCTTGTATTGTTAAAGACCAGAAAGCATTCTAGAACCAGAACCCATCTATTACCTTCAAAGGCCTATCCCTAATGCTCTATTTCTGCTAACTAAGATGGCATCTGGTAAAAGTCCCCAAAATGTTATCACAAGCAGAGGGAAAAAAGACAATCATTATGTCTTCCAGTGGCATTTCAAATGCCAGCCATAGCATACATGCCTGTGATGATATTTCAAATTCAAGCCATAGCACCTTATGATTCAGTAGGCTCTGTGTTACTAGAAATTTCTACAGTCTAAAAATAAACTGAAAGGTGTTGCATCATCTGTGCCAATCTCCAAAAAGAGATTTGCCGTGACAGTTATTAGTATTCTGAAGTAAGCACATTCCACCTATAGGAAGGAAGCACACAGAATTAGAAATACAGTTTTTGACAGCTTGTGAGATCAATCATGGACAAACTTTTGTAATTATAGAAGGATATGAGCTAGACATGCTTACAGCCTTATATACTGAGTTGCAGATAGAGATGGTTGATGATATTCCATTCGTGATTTTTAGAACAATCACATGGAGAATAAGAGGTAAGAATATGTTATTCCAGTCTTCCTTCCATTCTAGTCAGAAGAAAATGACATTCGTATATGCAATAAAATATTTCATATTTCAGGTTCCAGTAAGATACATAAGATTACTATTCTTGTCCTAGGGTATCACTATTATTTCTTTGAATTCATAGTTTTTAATAATGCCTATAGAGTTCATAGCATCACACTTAATAAAGACTTGTTCCCTGATCTACAGAACACACATACACAGTCTCAACATTTTACCTTGTGTGTGATATTGAAAGTTTTTGCATGTGAAGTCTTGTTTTGCTTTGTTCTAGAGATACCTCAGGGCTCTGAAAGACGACAGACGCTTGGGTGAATGAAGCATAAAGACTAAGAACTATTTCACAGAAAATGAACCCCTCTAAGCTCTGCTGATAATTGAATTTCATTTTGTGATGATCACAAATGCATTTGTGATGGTTGTTAATCTCTAGTGTACCGAGTCCTGTTTAATTAACTCATTCTTCCTGGGCAAAAAGGAGAAAAGCAAATGAAATTGGTAAATAGACTGTTGAAATCAAAATTAGAAAAAGTCTTTCTTTCAACTTTTATCTATTCAAATTGCTAATTTGATCATATAGTTAATTTAAGTCTTTTAAAAAAGAAACAGAAACCTAAATTGAGCACTTACCTTCTAAAGTTGTGCTTGCATTGATTTTTCAATGAAATTGCATTTAATTTAACTCACTCTACCACTAAGGAAAGAAATAACAGGAACCTAGGAAGTATATATCATGGTTATTAATAAGAATCTCTTTTGTGAATTCTCTGTTTAGTTCTATACCCCATTTTTTGATTGGGTTGTTTGGTTTTTTTTTTTTTTTTTGGTGGTTAGCTTCTTGAGTTCTTAATATATTTTGGATACTAGCCCTCTATCAGATGTGGGGTAGGTGAAGATTTTTTCCCAATCTGTGGGTTGCCTATTTGTCCTCTGGACTATATCCTTTGCATTACAGAAGCTTTCTAGTTTCACGGGGTTCCATTTATCAATTCTCGATCTTAGTATGTGAGCCATTGGCAACCCTGTAGGAGGACCAGCAGTCTCAATTAACCTGGACCCCCAAGATCTCTCAGATATTGTACCACCAACTAGGCAACATACACCAGTTGATATGAGGCCCCCAACATATATACAGCAGAGGACTGCCAGGTCTGGGTTCAGTCAGAGAAGAGGCTCCTAACCCTCAAGAGAATGAAGGTGCCAGGGAATGGAGAGGTCTGGTGGGGTGGGTGGTAGGGAGGCGGGGACATCCTCATGGAGACAGATGGGTGAGAAGGCGGTTTGGGATGGGGGACAGTTAGAGGGTGGACCAGGAGGGGGATAAAATATGGAGTGTAAAAAAATAATTAAATAAAATTAAAAAAAACAGAATCTCTTTTAGAAGGTTTTATGCCCATTATGTAATAACTCTTCATGCATTATTAAATAGACCAATTTTAATACATCTTAGTAATATCATGTTATTTATGTGACTACATACATATGTTAATAATTCTACTTTTATCAATGTAACAAAAGTATTTCTAGAAATTTCCTTCTTGCCGAATAGCCTTCAGAATGTTATGCAGACTACAAAAGGGCAACACTAGTCTCACATAATAGTCTACTCTGCATACTACACTGCTGACCTGTGAGGCAAGGCAGGCCCACTCAGGCAATAGTGGAATGACTGTTATGATGATAACCAAGCACTTTTACAGGAGAGAATTATTTTTGATACTGTAAACCTTATCTAAAGCCCATGGCTATAGCCTCATGGGCCTGAGTTGCAGACACATATTATTCCTATTGTTGTTGTTTAGTTCAATCAATGGACAAGTCAAACTGTATGTCTAAGAAAAACGCACCATGCATATTTAGAAAAGATATTTTTTTGACATTTGTTGGAACAACCTATGATATAGAGTGACTGCCATATATAAGTATAAATTATATATGTACATATGGTACATTTACTAAAATTATGTGATTACAAGTCATAAAATGGGGGTGAATAAAAGCAAATAACACAGACTAAGATTTATAGTTTGCAGCAACATGTTAAGCTTTTAACTTTTATCTACAAATATGTATAATACAAATATATATCTTGTGTATCAGGGGGTGTTGTCACCAACTAAAGACTAGATTCTTTCCATGGTGATCATTATGGTTAATCTTGGTTATCAACCTGACTAGATTAAGAAATGTCTAGGATAGCTAAAATGCATCTCTTCGTGGTAAAGGCAGAGAGCAAGCATTTCCAGAGAATACTGTTAGTTAATGGAGGGAAAGGCCAAGCCTGCCTGTGGGAAACACCTGGTAATGCTTACCAGGCTCTTACGACAAGAGGTTGCAGGAAGGTCAAGTGCACATGTTCAACTTTCTCCTTATTTGAGTGAATTCATGTTTGTCCATTGTCAGTTTCTTTGAACATCAGTGCTGGCTTCTTCAGCTTTTCTAATACCAACCAGTCCACAGGGAACTTCTAGGCCTCTAAAAGCAGATTTCGATTGCTGAGGGCTTCAGCTGCTTCAGGGCATCAGGTACCTAGATCTCTGACTGTTTACAGTGCAGACAGCTGTTGTTGGATTGTTGAACTTCTATCATATAAGCCAATCCGATAAACCTCCCATTTTAATACATATTATATTATAAAGATATATTTTATTATTTCTGTCTCTCTAGAAAAGAGACTACAGGCACATAGAGATTTTCAAATTGAGTGGTGCGAGTCAAAAGATCTAGCCTGAGGCTTGTTTTAGAAAGATGAGCTCTGTGGTGTCCAGTCATTTTCAGAGAGGATAAAAATGTTTTCGATTTAAGTCCAGGAAAACGTCACAACTGGGAAGGTCAACCAGTTCTGTGGGTCGGTCATTACCTCCAGGAATTCAGTGTGTGTGAGGTCAAGATTCTGGGAGGTCTGCTCAAGCGGGAGAGACAGCCAACAAGTAGGTCTGCATGGGCAGGACCTTGGCCCTGGGTGGCATATGGAAAGGAAGACACAAATTATATGTCCAAGCCTTGGTTTCCTATCACAGGCATTGTGCCTCAGGGAGTGAATCCAGACTACAGAAGGGATAGGCTACAGTGGATAGTGACAACCCTTCAAATCCCAAGACAGCCCAAAGGAATTTGACCTGAGGCAGTATGATGCTACAGTGTGATGGTAAATGAGTGTGTCAGGCCTCACAAGTACAGTACTTTGAGGGAAACCATGTTTTTCTATTTCACACAAACAGGGAAAAGTCATTGAAGTGCCCCAACTTTTCAGAAGTGCAGAAGGGTTTCTCTTCTCAGAACAGGCCTTAAGGACACTAGTGGTACAGCCATGATATTCATCAGAAGACACAAAAACCAGACAGGGCTTGAAATCTGTAGACTTTCCTAGAGAGTCCAAACTGTGAGTTTTATAATCTGATTGAGTCAAGGTGGAAAACTAAGATGTTCATGTTGACACATATTAGACGCGTTTCATCCATACTGACATACGAATTATGTTAAGAACTGTCAAGGTCAGTTCTCTCATGACATTTTTTTTTCTGTAACGTATGGGTCAGATTTGAAAATCATGAAGTCCCTACAATGATTTTGATTTGTCCATTTGATTCGGGACTCTTACATTTTAGGTTTTAATTTCTTCCTACTTCATGCATTTAATACTAGTTTTGTACAGCTATGCGTTTGTTTTCTATCAGTGGGCAGTGGTTTATTCTCTCTAGTTAATCCCTGTCAGTGAATGAGCAGCACAAAGCCCTTCCCAATGCAGAGCACCATGGTGCTGTTTTCATATTTCGTTTTTCGAACACCATCTTGGTTATTTTAAATTGTACGTGGGTGTGTCTTTGTCGGCATGAATATGTGAGTGTGCAGATGCAGATGCTCCTGGAGGCTAGAGGCATCAAATCCCTGCATCTGGAGTTAAAGATGGCAGTGAGAAGTTTGATGTGGATACTAAGAACAGAATTATATTATCTGGGACAGATGAAAGTGCTCTTAACCACTGAACCAATTTTATAGCCCAAACTTGTTCTATATAAAAAGAAAAGTCATTGGATGAAATTGTTACCTAATATCATGTCAGCTGGCTTTGGGGGAACTATTAGAAATGTAAAAAATATGTTTAATTAAATCATGGTCACAAATTAACTTTATTTGTACTTCTTGGGCAACCATAACAGTGTATTTTGTTTTTAATTCTAGCCATTAAATCTTTTTAAGAAAGATTTATTATTTGTTGCCATTCACACATATTAATGTTTTATATGCATATATGTACGTCCACCATGTGCATGAAGTGCCTGTAGAGGCCAGGAGAAGAAGTCAGATCATCGGGAACTGGAGTTATAACCATAGTGACCAACTACTGCATTTCAGTCGTTGAACCTGATCCTTTGCAAAAGCATCAAGTGCTATTAACCACTGAGTTATTCTTAAGTTTGTCTAGATCATTGGTTCTCAACCTTCCTCATACTGCTGCCCTTTAACACAAGCCCTCATGTTGTGACTGCCTCAACCATAAAATTATTTTTATTCCCATTTCATAAGTGTAATCTGCTACTATTATGAATCATAATGTAAATATTTGATATTTCCAATGGTCTTAGGAGACTCCTCTGAAAGGACCATTCAGTCCTTGAAGAAGTACCCTACAGGCTTTGAACCACTGGTTCAGATGAATATTCTCTATCTATCTATCTATCTATCTATCTATCTATCTATCTATCTATCTATCTATCTATCTATCTATGTATCATTTATGTATTTATATACAAATAAACTATCATCTATCTATAATTTATTTGTATTCACATCATCTATCATCTATGTATCCATCATTCCCTATTACCTATTTTCTCATCCTATTTCATTGCTTGTGTTTCTGAGAACTTACACTAGTTATTGCTCTTTCTTTATAATGATTTAAAGTTGAATTTTAAAAGAAACTAAGTGTCATCTAGAAGACACAGATTCATTACAGATATTTAATTTTTAAAATGATTTATTTTATTTTATACATATCACTGTTTTGCCTGAGTGTATGTAAGTGTGTCTGATTGTACATAAGTGTGCTTGAATGCATGTAAGTGTGCTTGAGTGTATGTAAGTGTGCCCGAGTGTATGTAAACTATGCCTGAGTGTATGTAGGTGTGCCTGGTACATAAGAGAGGCAGGAGAAAGGCATGAAATCCCCTGGAACTGGTGTTACAAGTGTTTCTTAAGCACCAGGTGTTTCCTGGGAAAACCAAGATCCCCTGCAAGAGTAACAATAGCTCTAAATCACTGAGCAATCTCTCCAGACCCCTTGCAATGATTTTAAAGTAAGAAATTAGTAGGGCTGCATTGTGGGTTGAATTGGTATAGACCCTGTAGACTCAGCTGTTTGAATGCTTGACCATAGGGAATGGCACTATTAAGAGGCATGGTCTTCTTGGAATCTCTGTGTGTCTCTGTGGAGTGGGCTTTGAGGGCTCCTATACTAAAGCTCTGCCCAGTGTGGAAACAGTTTCTTTCTTGCTGCCTGTGGATCAAGATGGAGAACTGTCAGCCCCTTCTCCAGCACTATGACCGTCTGGACTCTATGCTGCTTCCCAACATTATGGTAATGGATTAAGCCTGTGAAACTGAAAGCCAGACCCAATTAAATGTTTTTGCTTTATAAGAGTTAGATAACTTGGTCAAGTTGTCTCCTTATTGCAGCAAAGTCCTAAGACAGAAGTTGGTACCACGAATAAGGTATTGATGGGATAGGTCTGCCCATGCTTTTGTTGATTTGTGTGGATTTTGGGGCTTTGGGACTTCGGAAAGCAGTGGAATGCTTTAAATTGGGCTAAATACTAGTAGAAACATGGAAGAGAGTAGGACTGAGGGTGATTTGAATTTGTGGGCCTGATTCAAGTGCTTTCAGAGGAGAATTTTGGTATGTTGCCTAGAGATCATTCTGTGGATATTTGAGGAAGAATGTGGCTGCTTTTTTTGCTCTTGTCTGAAGCAACTGCCTGAGGAAAAAGTGAAGAAATTTAAATTAATTTCATTGACAAAGGAAATCTCACACAGCCTATCATACGTTTCTGTGGTTCATTCTTGTGAAGAGTATTTTGATTAAATATTGGGAACTAAGCAAGGAGAAATACAAAATGTATGGTTCAAGGATTAAAGGAGCATCAGGAAGTGAAATGAAATGCATCCCGAGTTCTAGGTGGTAATCAGATTAAAGATGTTAAAGTAAATAAGGTGAATGGTGACCTTGTGAAAAGAAAGGAAAGGAAAGGTTAGGTCTAGGGGAGGTATTGCACACCTCTAATCCCAATGCTCAGGAGTCAGAGGCATGCAGATGTCTGAGCTCAAAGATAGTCTACAGAGCAAGTTCCAGGGCAGCCAAGCCTAGGCAGTGAAGGAAATCATCGAAAACAGAAAGCTGATGACAATATATTGGATTGTGGGCCATGTTTTAACCCCAGCAAGCAGCAGAACTTGGCAGCTTTGGCCATGTGGCTCTGGCTTTAGAGTCAAGGATATAAGAAAGGGGTTATGAAATCTCCCTCCATGATTAAGGAAAGCCTCTGTGGCCAGGAATGTGTCAGGACTGTCCCTGCACGGAGTCCTAGAAAGGCTATTGTTGTAGAATATCCCTTTGCAACTAAGGAAAGTTGCTGAGGCCAGGTATGTGGTAGTGGTATCCCCACAGGGAGGCCTCCAGAAGTCACTGCATGAAGCTGTAAAGGTGAAGTTTGAATTGTCTTGGCTACCCCAAGATGTTAAAGATGCCAGAGCTCTGGGATATCAGCTAAGGAGGGCTGCTGACCATAAGTGGAAACAGCCAAAGAGAAAGAAATGTGTTATAGTCAAGAAAGCCTAAAGGAGTTGGAGATCTGAAGAGCATTTGACACCAGACATGGAAATTCAGAGTTTGGAGTTGGGCCAGCTACTTTTCAGTCTTGCTTTGGTCTGGTATTTCCTCACTGTGTTCCCTTCCCTACTTGGAATAGTAATGTGTATCCTAGCACATGATATGTTGGAAGTATATAATTTGTCTTTTGCTTTTGCTATTATAGAGGACTACAGCTAAGAGACTGAATCTCTTAGCTAGAAGAGACCTTGAACTTTGTACTCTTACACACTGTTGAGACTGTAATAGACTATGGGCACTTTTGAAGCTGGGCTATTTGCGTTTTGCATTATTTTATGGCTATGAGCCTGTGGAAGCCAAGGAATGGAATGTGGGGGTTTGAGTAGGTATGGCCCCAAAAGCTTCATGTGTTGAGTGCTTCTTTCATAAGGAGTACCACTATTAAAAGTATGTCCTTGCTGGAGGAGGTGTGGCCTTGTTGGAGGATATGGGTCACTGTATGGACAGGCTTTGAGGTCTACTCAGTATGGACAGAATCTCCTTACTGCCTACAGATCAAGCTGTAGAACTCTTAGCTCCTTCTTCAGCACCATGTCTGCCTAGATGCTGTCATACTTCCCACTATGATTATAATGAACTAAACTTCTGAAAGTATAAGCCAGCTATAAATTAAATCTTTTCCTTTATAAGAGTTGCCTTGGTCATGGAGTCTCTTCACAGCAATAGAAACCATACCTAAGACAAGATACTAATAACTTTGTTAGACTCCTTCCTCAAACTGAAAAAAACAAACACAACTGGACATAATTGTTGCACAGTATTTTTCTCAGCCTTTATATATCGAAAGACACATTTCTAATCTTGCACTGTCTTAGGCTTGGTTTATTGGAATAAGCCTTGAATAATTTCATTCCATCCGATTCTGCATAAAATCATGAAAGATTGGTTTTTGGCAGTAAAAACCAGCATGTTAAGAATTCAGGGAAATTTTTAGGTAATATACTTAATTTAATAGAAAAAGTTTAACTCATTACAAGATAAAAGGTTAATAGTTTATATAAGGGTTTATGATGTCTTTTGTTTTTTCATGTAGGATAAATAATAATAAAAAATTAGTTCAAAGCCCTTGTATGAAAATAAGTTGTATATAAATCCATACAGATATACATGTGCATTTATCTATATCTATAAATATATATAGAGAGATATAGATACAGATAGATTGATTGATAGATAGATAGAAAATATCTATTAAAAAATAATTCCTTCCCTTTTCCCCCATGTATGAGTGGTGATTGTGAAATTGAAGGTACTACATTACTCAGAGGAACGTGTGGGAACTGTGGGTAGTCTTAAGTACAGACCTGGACTTACTCAGAGGGAAAACATTCTTTCTACATTGCAGGCTAAGGCAGTTACCATTGATGTGGTGGAGGTGACTAACTTAAATCCTGGAGTCAACAAGATTTGCTAGCAATGGGGAACGAACACTAGTGTGAGTGAGCGTATGACCGAAGGCTCTGAGGGCTGCCAGGGGACATCTGAAGGTTAAGACTGAGGGTGAATCCTTGAGAGCAGCGTGGAATAATGGGAAGAAATAAATTTAGAAACATACCCTGTTTAGTTCTTGCCTGGGGACTGCGGACAGATTCTTTAACATCACAACACTGATTTCTTCCCTGTAATAAGTGCCCACTTCAGAGGATTGCTAGGAAAAATAAAACCATTCAGGTAAAGTACTCAGTTCAGTAACAGTACTCGGTAAATACTGACTCAGAAGGAAGAACAAATGCAAATCAAAACTCAAACCAAAATTAAAAATAAGAAAGAAAAACAGAGAGAGAGAAAGAGAGAGAGAGAGAGAGAGAGAGAGAAGAGAGAGAGAAAATATACAAGAAAGTATATCTTGTAGGCTATAATGTGGAGAAATAAAAGGGCAGCCTCTTCCAACTGAAGGTATTTACATGAATTTTGATATTTTCCACAGAGCTAAGCTGTGAGTGGATTAAAACAAGCCAAAACCAAAGCAGAAAATAAAACAAAACAAAGTGGTTTTTTTTCTATTGTCAGACTGAAGCAGTAGGTCCCTTAAGACCGTGGCAATTGCTACTGAAGCCAAAACAGCAGGTATTTGGTAACCACACTTAAGATTTTTAATACTCACTTTTTGAATATTTGTTGCTGATTGTCTGTTTTTGCCAGGATAAATCAGAGATAATTCACAGGGTAAGTACTTGGGGTGCTGAGAAAGGCCTTTATGTGGAGCAAAATACCAACTCTGCTATTGATGGGAAAAAGTATTATAAGGGGGTGAAGAGAGAGACATAATAAGTCTTTTGATTGCTATCCATATAAATGGATATGTAAAAGAATATAACATATGAATACCATATAAATAAATACAGCTATTTTTGCCAATCAAGTAAAAATTGTCATCTCCCTCCTGAAAATGAGGTTAACTGTAACTCAATGTCTATAGGAAATGGAGGCTAAACTAAGCTCCGTTTGAGTATGACTCCTCAGGGAACACAACCTCACACTGAAATATGAACACATCAGGCCTGTGCACAGTAACCTCAGCCTTCATGGTATCTATTTTTACATGTTTCTTTGAGTATTTAGTTATGGTACTTGCAATGTAAAAATTTTCCTTGAGTAATTAGTGTCAAATCTGACAGAGAGGTACACATTTGTTCCGTTCTAGTCAAGTCCCTTACTTAGAATCCTGCCCTCCAGTTTTCACCATTGCATCTGCATCATTGCTTAAAGATATGAAAGCAATATGGGAACATGTAAGGCACTGCATGACACTCAGGGAACTCTGGATGAGTGTAACTTCTTACCATGGAAACAGGTCAAGCATGAGCCACGCATGCTCAAGTTTTCTTACACGTTCCCCTCCCCTGTGAGCTTGCTCTTAGACTGCAGTATTTATTTACTGTAGTTTCCTTTCCATCTTGTATGCATTTGTAAAGATGCACATTAATCTTGGCTTCCAGCCACAACATCTGATTCTAATGCTTGAGGAAACAGGGATATAATATCAAGAAGAGAGTTTTTTTTTAAACCTCTTCTCAAATTAGATATACAAGAATTAGTGACTTCTGAATCAAATTAGGGAAGTTAATGTTTGGTATAAAAATAGCTAAATACACTTCTTAAATATGGACATTTCTGAGTTAATCCTTTTAACTATGTCCTTCACCTAAAGTAACAGAGAGGAATAGCAAGGGTAATTCAATTTTGGTAGCCTGATTTTATGTGCTGTTTTAAATATAGTTTAATCGTAGCTTGTTAAAGGCATCTGTAGTGGAATAGAGAGTTGATTTGATTTGGGATTCAAATAGTTCCTTTCGAAGTATTATCTGGAGGAAGCTTGTTTTATAGGATATCTGTAAATGTTGTGTGAACAGGGTCCTTTGGTTAATAAGAAGGGAAGTGTAGAATTCAGAGATTGTACTTCAAAACTTCTGCTTCCTTATTTGTAGAATTTAACATTGAAAAATTCACAAGTTTAAGATTTCAATTTGTACAGCATCAGAAGCAGGATTTCAAATTCCATCTATTTTTTATGGACTAAATAAAATAATGTGCATTAATGTCTGTGGGGTTCATCATTGATATCATGGATGATGGGGTGGACCTTAAGGTTTGTAAGATATGGATTTGAATTCAGGCATATTTTTTATATAATATGTATTCAACTTTAGAGAGAAGATAATTCATATTAGAATTTGAAATTTTCTGTTTGTTTAAAATAATTATACTGTTTTAGATTTGAATGTGGATAGAGAAATTGCTATTTCTAACAAATTGAAATATAGTTTATTATGACAATATATTTTCTCTTTGTTTTTTTATGTAATGTTTTTATCAATAGGAAAAGTAACAAAAGAAGGACAAGCAAAGGACATGAATCAGAATGTAATTTAAAGAATCGATAAAACAACATCTAATACTTTATGACATTCAACTTTCAGTTAAGGATAGATCAAATTATAAACTACTGTAGGTGTTTAACAAAAATTTTATCACCATGGAAACACAGTAGTTGTCTGAAATGTCAGGTTTCTATAGTATGATTAAAGATTAAACAATGTTAACTTGCATGAAATAGCACATAAAGCTCTATTAATACACATAACACTCACCTCTTGTCAGTTAAAAGAAATAGCTAGAAGACTATAGGGTGGCTCTATCAGTAAGGTGTTTGCTCTGTAAGCATGAGGACCAGAGTTCTGATCCCAAACACGTGGGGAAAAGCTAGACATGAGGCATGGGTCTGTAATCTCTTTACAGTAGAGCAAATGCTACAGGAGGCAGAAACAGGCAAATCTCTGGAGCTTGTTGGTCATCCAGTCCAGCCAATTCATGCAATGCCCTTCAGAGAGAAAACTTGTCTCAAAAATCTAAAGAGGAGAACTAATGAGTAAGATACTCAGCTTGTAATTTTATGAGGTCCCATTTGTCAATTCTTGATCTTAGAGCATAAGCTATTGGTGTTCTGTTCAGGAAATTTTCCCCTGTGCCCATATGTTCAAGGTTCTTCCCTAGTTTCCTTTCTATTAGTTTCAGTGTGTCTGGTTTTATGTGGAGGTCCTTGATCCACTTGGAATTGAGCTTAGTGCAAGGAGATAAGAATGACTCAATTTGCATTCTTCTGCATGTTGACCTCCAGTTGAACCAGCACCATTTGTTGGAAAGGGTATCTTTTTTTCCACTGGATGGTTTTAGCTCCAAAGTTTCTGTAAGGCAAAGGACACTGTCAAAAGGACAAAGCAGCAACCAACAAACTGGGAAAAGATCTTTACCAACCCTACAACTAACAGAGGGCTAATATCCAATATATACAAAGAACTCAAGAAGTTAGACTCCAGAGAGCCAAATAACCCTATTAAAAATGGGGTACAGAGCTAAACAAAGAGTACTCACCTGAAGAATATCGAATGGTTGAGAAGCACCTAAAGAAATGTTCAACATCCTTAGTCATTAGAGAAATGCAAATCAAAACAACCCTGAGATTCCATTTCATACCAGTCAGAATGACTAAGATCAAAAACACAGGAGACAGCAGTTGTTGGCGAGGATGTGAAGAAAGAGGAACACTCCTCCACTGCTGGTAGGATTGCAAGCTGGTACAATCACTCTGGAAAGCAGTCTGGCGGTTCCTCAGTAAACTGGGCATGACACTCCCGGAGGACCCTGCTATATCACTCCTGGGCATATACCCAGAGGTTTCCCCTGCATGTAATAAGGACATATGCTCCACTATGTTCATAGCAGCCTTATGTATAATAGTCAGAAGCTAGAAAGAACCCAGATGTCCCTCAATGTAGGAATGGATTCAGAAGATGTGGTATATTTACACAATGGAATACTACTCTGCAATTAAAAACAATTAATTCACAAAATTCCTAGGCAAATGGTCAGAACTGGAAAATATCACCCTTATTGAGGTAACCCAATCACAAAAGAACACACATGGTATGCAATCACTGATAAGGGGACATTAACCCAAAATCTCGGAATACCCAAGACACAATTCACATATCAATAGATTTCCAAGAAGATGGAAGGAGAGACCCCTGGTCCTGGAAAGACTGAATGTAGGGGAATGCCAGGACAGAGAAGCGAGAGGGGGTTGAATGGGGAACAGAGGGAGGGAAGGGGGCTTATGGGACTTTCAGGGAGGGAGGAAACAGGAAAGGGGAAATCATTTGGAATGTAAATAAAAAACTTAGAAAATAATAATAATAATAAAAAGATACTCAGCTTGAATCTCTGGCCTTTGTGTGCATATGTATTCACAGGCCAAACACACACACACACACACACACACACACACACACACACACACACACATACACACACACACACACACATACACACACACACACACACACACACACACACACACACACACACACACACACCTAAGTAGATATATGAAACAGTTTGAAAAATACTCATTAAAAATAAATATCTCACAAAAAAGAACAAGACTGCAACCATATAGGACTCCTAGAAAAGGCATCCAATGCCTATGGGAAAGTGAGTTGATATACCACTTTAGAAACTATTTGGGAGTATGCACGACAGCTAATATACGTATCCCCCATGGTTTATAATTTCAGAAAGATACACTTTTTTCTGAAAATATGGACTTGAATCCTGTAGTCCTATCAACATTATTTGTAATAGATCACAGTTATCAACCTTTTCAGTGAAAGTGGAATTAATACCAGAAAAACATATATTTTTAATTAATCATAAATTAATTTTATTTTTTCTAATTAATTTCTAATCTAATTAATTATTAATCATAATCAAATTAAATATAATCAAAATCTACTAAAGAAATCAATTCATATTCTGTATAGACCTTTGATATCTGCATAATATAAAAACTCTTTTGTTAAGTACCATGGAGAGGAAAGGAAAAATAATATTATCTCATGTATTAAAAAAAAGATTGAAAATTTAATCTTTCTAATGAGACAAGGGAGATAAAACAATACCACCCAGAATGATTCCCTTTACACTGTAATAGTGTTTGAAAATAGCGATGCTTTCATTGATTTTTTTTTGCACATTTTCCTAATGCTGAAGCCTGAAATGTTTCTAAACTAGGGCTTAGGAATGGCCATCTTTAAGGCAAATGCACTATATTTTGTGAAGAACAGGGTCAATGGTCTTTACAAAGAAAAGAAATGTATTTTGATGCTGTGGAAACTAGTTCTAAGACTAGTAGGTTTTTAAATACTTGGCCATTTCTTGTACAAGAACTGGCTGGTTTCTCCAGCTGCTATGGAGATCCATCAGAGCCCTGGCAGGAAATGTGAATTCCCTCTTCTTTCATGCCCTTTCTTCTGTAACGTGTTTGCTTTGGAGCTTTGCACTATACTCACTAATACATGTTTAACAAGTTCTTTAAAAGGAACAAGTAATAAGAAAAACAGCAAGAGGGAGAGGGAGGGGTAGAGTAGAAGGCAAAACAAGAGGATGAAATTCCAAAGCTGTACGCGTGGATGGTGTAGATAGAGGTCTGGCTCACCATCAAGCCGTGGGAAACAGCATTTTCAAAAGAAAAAACAGATACCTATCATTTTCTTCCAGTTCGTTTTTCATGATATGAATTTTACTGAAGGTGAAGTCAAGTCACAATAAACACCATAATAAACCAGATGCAATTACAAAGTAGTAGCTCCAACCTGTCTGTGAGGAGCATTGGAATGGGTGGACTGCCCAACAACCTCAGTATTTTTATTTTTCTAAAAATAAATAAATAAATAAATAAATAATCTTGAAGTTTCAAGCACTTGATGTCAGTGACCAAAGGTACTGAAAGCTTCCAAACCCTTGGTTTGTCTTATGTGGTTATCATTTAAATAAAGTTATTAATAAGCGCATGTACCCTTTCAATTCATTGAAATACAACTAGGCATCTGGAATATTTGGTAAACTGTGTTTCTCTGACCTGACAGAGGTTAGACAAGCATACAAGAGCCTACCTTGACTTCAGCCTATACTTTGTACATATCAACTACTAGAAGACAAAAACTTCACTTGAAACCTCAGGCTAACTTTGTCATTAATTAATCAATTAATTAAAATAATTATATTCATAACTTTCTTCATGCAAACCTTAATTCTAGGAACCTAATGCATTTATGTGTAAACTTGTTACTTACTGGGACAGTTTGATGTGACACACTCATTTTTTTTCAAAGTTTTAGCTGCTAGTATACTTTATTACATATTGCATATGTGTACATGTCTATATGATAGTGTGTGCATATGAATACATGTGTGTGCCATGGCACAGATGGGGTGGTTGGAGGAAAATTTTCTGTAGTCAGTTCTCTTCTTCCATCATGTGATGTGGCTCTCTCTCTCTCTCCTCTCTCTCTCTCTCTCTCTTCTTAAGACTCTTACTGAATCCACTTTCCCAATCTCTGACTTCCAGGCTCATCCTCACTTTCTCAGAGTCAAATTTGCAGATGACTGCAAAACCTATTCAATTGACTCATGTTTTCCTTGGCTTTCTGGGATTTTGTTGTTCAGAAACCCATACTACACATGTGAATTTGTGTTGGTGGAAAAAAATCATGAAAACTTTGCATTTAACTTGAGGAACACAAGAAAATATGAGATTTAGAAGTGTTTGATGACTTTGTTTTCCTTTGGACATGCTATTCTAAGTCAGGAAAAGCAAACCTTAATGTCACAGCTACAACCACAGACTTCTGACATTAACTTCAGAGAGGGTTTATTTAAATATAGATCTGGGCAAGGACACAGTGCACCAAGGAGAACTCATTTGGCTGTCCTTGGGGTAATCTGACCTTCTTGTGTTTTTCCAATGAGGAAGTTTATAGCATAGTCCACAATAATCAGAAACTGCCCACCTGATTGGTTCCAGGTTTGTTTCATAGATTCTTAATTTGGTTTTCTTTCCATCTGATAATTATTAATATCATTTAGAATCTTTGAGGGAAGTAATCGTTATTCTGAACCTTTATTTTGAGTGTGATTTCTTGTAGGCATGAGAAAGCAATGTCTTCATCACCAAATCCTTGTGAAAAATTCTTACATGGAGAGGAACTAAATTGCTTCTGTCAACTTTTTCCTTCTATGTTGAGTCTGAATTTGAAATGTCAGTGTTAATACTTGGATTAATTTATGAAGCTATTAACGGCATATTTGCTTTGCTTCCTCTCCTTGGCTGTTAAGTAGCTGATTTCTCCAAAGGACCTTTTAAACACCCTCTTCCTTCCTTAAACCACACTGTGGATTTGGCTCTAATAGGGACTTTCTATTTGTTTTTTACTGCTGCGGTACAAGATTGCTATTAATTAAGTGGCCTTAGACAATGTGGAGTTATTACCTTACTGATTACAATATATAAAGGACATATATCACAAGGTGAGAGTGTTTCTGATTCTCTACTTCTCCTTGCCACCTTGTAGAGCATTCTGTCTTTAGCTGCTCACTTTTAAGGTCAATAGTGCACCATCTTCAAACTTCCCACTGTTTCTTATTCACTCCTGTTTCTATCTTTCCTTGTAAAGACATACTGTTTGCATTTTGATATCTGAATAAGCCAGGATAATGTCACCCTTAAAATGAATGAATTTATGATGCCTTCAAAATGAATTCCTCTGAAGAGAGGATGCTATACTTCTGCAAGAGTGAAGGCTCCAGTCCTCATCTCCAGGTCTCCATTCTCCCTTGCTTAACTGCATGCACACACACACACATGTGTATCAAACATCAAGTTCGATGATGAAAGCTTCTTTTGTTCCTGGAGTTGATCCCTTTGATCCAATTGGTCCATCCTGGATACATCACCTAAGCGGAAGATTAAGAAACTCCTTAGTGAGGTAACCCAATCACAAAAGAACACACATGGTATGCAGTCACTGATAAGGGGATATTAACCCAGAATCTTGGAATACCCTAGACACAATTTGCATATCAATAGATTTCTAAGAAAATGGAAGGAGAGACCCCTGGTCCTGGAAAGACTGGATGTAGGGGAATGCCAGGACAGAGAAGCGAGAAGGGGTTGAATGGGGAAAAGAGGGAGGGAAGGGGGCTTATGGAACTTTCAGGGAGGGAGGAAACGGGAAAGGGGAAATGATTTTGAATGTAAATAAAAAAAAACTTTGAAAATAAAATTAAAAAAAAAAAGAAACTGGGTACTGTCCTTAGCTCAATGGCTATGAAGCACCTACCTGTAGATTTTGAACTCCTACTATGATTTGAATGCATGCTGTTCCTCAATATTTCTGTTATTATACCCACTCTCAATGTGTTCACAAGCAATGCAGCTTTAGACGGTTGCTGGGACTTGAGGAAAAGAAAAGATATCCGCGAAAAGGAGCTTGTTTGCACCTTCCAGGATATAAGAATGCAGGGAGATGTCACCTTTGAAGCAGGAAATAATCCCTCAGCTGACTCTGACTGTAGCAATTCCTCTACTCTGAGCAACACAGTGTGAGGTGTTTTAGAACTGGCAGAGTGTGCTAAGACAGCTTCTGTGTATGTCTTCTACTTCACTTCCTATAATTCCCTCTTGTTATGGGCCCTTCTCTCTTTGAAGGCTGTAAGTAGCCTGATCTCTTAACCCTCAAAATTGTTCTTTCAAATGTATTCCCAGAGTTCCATCTGAAATGCAAATTAGATAAAAGGAATCCTATTGTCAAGCCTTTTAATGCTTCTCCACTGTTTATTTTGAACATATCCTTTTCTTTTATGTACAGCATTTCTCTAACTTGTCATTGACGAGTCCTTCCACTGTATACTGCTCAACTTCATAGTGCACAGTCTAGATTCACCCTCCTGCTTGTGCTTCAGATTTGCTTGCCCAGAGAGCCGTGGCTCTTTTCCATTATAAGCCCGTCATGCCTCAGTAACAACATCTGCGCTGCAATCACTGTTGAAAGTGTTTCTCTGAATCGTAGGTTTGTGGACAGCATTCCTTAGTTTGTTTATGCCCTTGTCATTAGCTAATTCTTTAGTGCAATGTGCATTCATAATAATACCATCTGCCTTTTGGGTTGAACAAAAAGCATTTGAACCTTTTCAAATGATGAAGATAAGTTAGTCAATATGTTCTGGGGTTTAATAATTTATGTGAGTTTGGTAAATGGGAAAGAAGAAAAGAAAATTTAAAAATTCGAATAAGATCAGAATACAGTTGTATGAAATTTTTATAGATTTGATCTGTATTGTGTTAATCTATAAGTGCCGGCATTATAGATGTGAACCACCATGCTTGGCGATTTGAAATTATCAGTGATTTCAGAAGCACTTAAAGCTGTCCTAGTGGATATCTCCCCCTGCGTTTTTCTCTTCCTTCCTTTTCTTTCATCCCTTCTTTCCTCCCTCCTCTTCCTTTTAATATTTCTTCTCCTTCTCTCTGACTCCTTCTTTCTGTGTCTCTGTCTCTCTCTTTCATTCTTTTCTACTCTCCTCTCCTTCCTCCCTTCCTCCCTCCCTCCCCTCCTCATCCCTCCCTCCTTCCCTACCTTCCTTCCTTTAGCTCATAGCCTTTGGAATTTTTTCAAACCTTTTGGAGTCCCATTCAGATACATGGATTCATTACATTGACACAAAAATGAATTTAATGGTGAGCCAGTAGAAAGCATAGTTGAAGATTTCTAAAAGATCTTTGAATATAAATTTTAAGCATGAGTTTTAAGAGAAAGAGACAATTTGTAAAGAAAACATAGGTATAAGCTTTTAGAAAACGTCTAAAAACATAGGTATAAGCTTTTTGAAAGGGGATGGCCCTTCACTCTCTTTATAATAGCTTTATAATATTGGTTTAGTGAGTTCTGCAACCAATGAGATTATAGTGTTGCTCCTATGCACTGGATGATATTAAAGATCTTTAGGTTAGGTCACATGATTTTTAAGGAAAGTTAGTGTGTCTTTACTAAAAACAAATATTTAATCATGTTTGTGAAGTGCTCAGAAACCAACAAGGAAAGGAGGAAGTCCATATCAGAAATCATAGAGACTTAGGCCTTAAACAAACTCCATTATATTTCATTAGTCTCTTGATAAAATGCATATTAATCTTACACCAGCAATGATCCCAGAGATTATTACTAAGTATGTTGAGATTCTTTATTCTCAGCTGAGGAGAGGATTCAAAGAGACTGAAGCAAGTGAGCTTCTGCCCATTCCTGTTCTCCACAGGTTTCCCCTTGCTTGTATCCTGTCCAAAGAGGTACAAGAATTAGGACTTGAAAGCAATGAAGTAGAAATAATGGATTATTTTTAAAGTTAAAACATATTTCTCCTGAGATAAATAGTATTCATTGTCCCTGTGGCCTTTCCTACTTATGCAATAATATTTCTATTTCAGGAGAGACTATAACCTTTTGAAAAGGAAGTATTCTATTAATTGGCCAGTAGAAATAAAGGTATGAGGGTCTATATTTTCTCTTTCTCATTATATTCTAAGACTAAATGCTTCTAACTACAAGCATGATACATATGTTGCCATAGATTTTAGTTCTAGGTATACACTGTGTATAGAAGCAAAAACATTCAATGCCATGTACTACCATAGCTAATTAAAGAGTGATATGTGCCTTTGAGTAGAAGTTGGAATGAAATAAGATATCATGGTAATAATATATTATAAGCAATCAATCCAGGTTCAAGTACCCAAAGTCATAAATCTATTATGTAAATTTGGTACTTTTGTCCAAAACATATTACTTGTTTTGCATAATTTCATAAATTATATGAGCCTTTCATTGTGCTGGACTCATGAAGGAGGAAACCATCTCAAGGTCCATTAAATCATGCAAGGACAAATTATTGCTCCCTAATATCCTCAGGTTAAACTGAGAAAATTCTTATATTTAGAGGCATCTGAAGGAGTTAACTGACCTCATCAAAGGTTAATGTTATTGCTGAAGAGTTTGGTATTGTTGGACCGTCTTCTATTGACAGGTTGAGTGTTTATCAGTATCAGATGACCAATCAGACGCAATGAGAAGGATTCTGTGCTGACAAGTTCATTGACATCTTCCTTCCTCTCCACCCCAGTCAAATGTCCATGAGATTATTAGACATACTGAGGTGGTTGTCTTTTTTGTTCTTCCATAGACCGCATTATCCTGTACACTGGTTTTTGTTTTTGTTTTTTTTAATAGAACTCTCCATATGGTGTTGTTTTGAGGTATGTGACTAGAGACTATTCAACCAAGGTATTAGCTAGTGCTCAGAATTACATATATATTCTAAGTTGAGGTCACTATTCTTTCAGTAAAATGATAATTGCCAAATGATAATCTCAACACTCTGCCCTAATCTGTATCTTTCAAGAAGGATTTCTAAATACTGGGTTTTGTCCATGTTTTACCTGTGGCAGTCTATATTTTGACTCATGGCAATGCATTGAAACGAGCCATCACTAGTCAGGATCAAGTTTTATTCTTTTATATTTCTTAATCACTATTATCTAACTGTAAGGGACCCTTCCAAGGTGTGGAGAGATGATAAAAATTGATGTCAGAAAAATACATGTAGGTGGCACAGCATTGTGGTTAAGTATTTACATAATGGTTCATGCCGTCGAGAATTTGTTATGTCAAATTTAAATGTTATTTTCAACACATGGCAGACAATGCTTTATCAGACTTAAATTATGTTTGGTGATTTGGATAATATGGATTACTTGATAGGTATCTCATCACACTGTAATTCATATTTTCATTTCTAAAAAAGCCCAATGGTGCACAAGAAACTGATTTTCTTATGGTGGCAAGTTTTGTTGGTTTGTTTTTAATGTAGCTTTGCTGCACTTACTAAGTTTGTACTGTGCTCTTATCTGTGCTTCTTCAGAGACTAAATATAATGTCCTTATTTACCATAAATACCTCCTGTGTCATGGCATCTGCAAAGACATTTCAGTAGAGGCAGAATTATATTAAAGACTAAGCATTGTATATAAAAAGCCATTTTGGGACAGATTAAAAACTGACAATCCACTCCGTCACCCATTGGGTGGGATAAAACTCTTTTCCCAGTGTGGTAAGAGTTGTTTACAAAATGTAGAACTTTTTCAAGGTTACCATCTGCCTAAATACCATCATTTGATATTGGTTATAGCATAAACAAGGAGGTAAAAGATGGCTTTTTAAATGCCACTTTAATGGAACTATATGTGATACAATGTAAAGGCTGTAAAATTGGTTAATTCTGGTTTGTTGTTCTCTAAAGGAAAAAAAATTGATGCTAATACAGTTGTAGAGTGAAAGCAGAGAACATTTGCATCATTTAAGGGGACTCTTACTTTCTTCATCTGAAGAGCAGAGTGCAGGCAACATGATGCTCAAGATTTCACAGTAAGCATGAACCGAAAAGGATGCTCCATTTATACTTCAGGAACATTTTATGGAATGTGGTTCTGGAATAGAAAGAATATAATATAGAGCCTGAATGAAGAAAGTTAGGTACATGAAGTTGAAACTCTTGATCCTCCGATAGCAGGACTAAGCCCATTAATTCATTCTGATTGAAAAATCAAATATAATTAACAGCCTTTATATTGTACCACATGTATTTCAATTAAAGTGATAACATAAAAGCCATCTTTTGCCTCCTTCTTTATGCTAAAACTATTATCAAATGATGGTAAGTAGGCAGCTGGTAGCATCAATAGACTTTTGAATTTGGTAAACAATTCTTGCCATACAGAATAGAGTTTTATCCTGCACAGTGGGTGCGAGAGTGATCTGTCAGTTTTAATGAGTCCCAGAGACAGTATTTATATAAAGTGATTGGGCTATAAAGCAAGTAATTCCGTGTCTACTCAAATCCTTATTATCTAAAATTTTGTTAAGAATTTATGCCATTGTTTTGTTACCTTTCTCAATTTCTACCCCCTCTTCTTGTTCTTCTTGTTCTTCTTCTCCTTGTTCTTCTTGTTCTTGTTCTTGTTCTTCTTCTTCTGCTTCTTCTTCTTGTTCTTTTTTTTTATTGAGTATATTCTTCATTTACATTTCAAATTTTATACCCCTTCCTGGTTTCCTCCCTCCCTGAACACCTCCAACCCATCCTCCCACCTCCTGCTTCCAAGAATATGCTCCTCCACCCAACCCACTCCCTTGACCCCCACTCGATTCACCACACTGGGGCCTCTATTGAGCCTTCACAGGACATTCACCAATTTCACACCCAATCTACAATACACTAGTCCTCAGCACACTAGGTTCAGGTGAAATATCCATGACTATTGTTAGGGAATGATGCAATCTGTTATTTTGTTTCAGCTGCAAGAAGGCATTAGAAGGTAACTGATAGAGAACAAGAACAAGAACAAGAAGAACAAGGAGAAGAAGAACAGGAACAAGAAGAACAAGAACAAAGTTGTTCCTGTGATTATTTTGTTCCCTTTCTCAGAGGACCCAAATCACCCCCACTTTTGTCTACCTTCTTCATGATCTTCCTGTGGTTTCTGAATTGTAACATGCTTATTTTGAGCTTTTGGGCTAATATCCACTTATCAGTGAGTACACACCATGTGTGATCTTCTGTGATTGGGTTACTTCACCCAGGATGATACTTTCTAGTTCCATCCATTTGTCTCAGAGTTTCATGAATTCACTAATTTTAATAGCAGAACAGTACTCCATTATTTGTTTGTGTATTTACTTTTTGATTTCAGTTGGTGCTACCCATATGTACATGGATACAGGGTCATCCAGTGTGGCACAGGGAACCTACAAATGGCCACACTCTTAAAGAAAAGTGAGTCTTGTTCTCCCAGCATCTATCAACTCCCAATATTTCCTCAGCAAAGGTTGGGATCTAACATCCATGTTCTGAGATGGGCCTTATCCTAGAAGGGTTGATATTATGTCCCATCTATAGCAGATCACTCACTGTTGCTTTCTGAACACTTTGAATAGTAACTGCACTAATTACCCTTTGCAAAAAGAAGCTTCTATGACCAAAGTTGGGAACAGGACAAACCTCTGGGTATAAACATAAATATGTAGAAGACATTTGACAAGAAGATTTTTTAAAAAATGCATTTAGGTGCAGAGATTCCTTCTTTAAAAATTTCCTAAATCAAAACAAGCACCCTCACAAAACAAAAACAAAACAAAAACAAAAACAAATGCAAAAGCAAGAGCAAAAATAAAAACAAGAAAAAGCCCCGTGCTGTATATGAATTATGTAGTTCAACCACATCTTGTTTAAAGGTTGACTCATTACTAATCACTCTCTAGAACAGGACCATCAATTTCTTCATCACCTTTCACTAGACTCTATCTAGTAAAAAACTTTCCATCATTTCAAAACTATCATAATGGTGACTGATCTTTAGCTACATGGAGTTTTCAGGAGACACACTAAAACTGTAGCCAAACCACACCAAGTAATTTCCCCCAAGGGAGTTGCTTTCCTGTGACATAGTCAAGTTTCAAAGCCTTCACCAGTTAATTCCCTGATCTGTGAAATCAAGTTTAAACAAACTAATTTTAAGGTGATACAAACATTTCAGACCCTAACAGCAATAGCCAGGAATATACATCTTTTAAATTGGGAGACATTATTTTTTTTTAGATCACATTTAAACATGCACACATGGGTGCCTATTTTTGTGTGCTAAAATTTGCATGTATGTTTTCTTCACAGGTTATAAAATCCCTTGAGGCTCAGGAAACAATCACAGGTAACCTGTTCATTGATTTCTGGAATGCCACAAGTATATGCTGAATATAGGATATGAGAATTATTCTCGAGCAGAAAGGGGACCTCTGGAAATCATCAGGAGGAGCATGTCATGGACTCTGATTTGGACTGGTTATGCCTGTGAGATGTTTTGCATTAAAGTTAATTCTGAGATGGTGACCATAGTTGAATTCTTAAAAGAAAGATTGTGTTTAATTTGACTTGGCAAAAAAAAGTTACATTTTTTGATGAAAGAGTTTTCACTGAAGCTGTAAGTTTTGTCTTTCAAAGTAGGAATATTGATTGATCGGGAACTGTAAGTCCTAGCTGAATTGTGTGCTAAGTATCACTGATAAAAAGCGGTGTTAGATTCTAGAGATAATCGGCACCTTGGGAATATCCATCTGGTCACTTAGATGTCTTCATCCAGAGAACACGGAAGTGTGTATTTTCCTTATAAGCATTCAGCCAGACCATTGAAACTAACCTCCAAGATGCCACGAGTGCAAGGGTGAGCAGGGACCACTGTGTTTCAGCTTTGAGCATATGTATAGTCAAAACCATACCCAAAGTATGTGATCGCTCCCAGTCTCCTCCCAAGATACCAGAGAGTCTGAATGGGGCAACAGCTTTCTTCACTGGATTTCAGCTTGGAAACTCTTTCCTATGGAATCAGCTTTACCAGGCTCCAGAAAGCCTTGCCTCCATAGGAATAGTAGCAGCTGTTTGTCAAGAGAAATAGCATTGTCTCCAACATGTGGTGGTGGGTAGAAGCAGAATTCTTTTACATTAAGGCTTAATTTCTCTTGTTAAATGGACACCTTAGAAACTATTAATTCATTACTGGTGTTTGTCTATATCTATCCCCTATTGTGTATCTATCATCTATCCATCTATCTATCCATCCATCCATCCATCCATTCATCAATCCATCCATGTGTCCATATATGTTATATATTTTTTTCATAAAACATCATATGTATGTTTCCCCACCTATGTTGTGAATATATCTCCTACAATACCAAACCAGCAAGGAAAAGGGAGAAAAGTCTATTGCCTTTCCAGCTTGCTTCACTTTTCAACTTGTTTATGTTCTCAAGTCTAGCTGCTGGGAATTAGAATGATCCATTAACTAGTGAGAGGAAATTAGAATCTGCAGCTCATTGTAATGTCTTTTATTTGTGTAACACAACCTGGTCACTGGCAAAAAATAACACACATTTTTAAAAAAGATATTTCAAAACGTGTGATACATGCGGTCTGAATTCTTTCTTCATCAGTGCTCTTTGGTCCCTGCCCATCCCAATTACATCACTCCAATTTCTAGTCCATGCAGCAGGTTCTAGGGTAACTAGCCTACAAAGTAAAAAGGAATTCTGAAAAGTTTAAAGCTTTAGTATTCATTAAAAAAATGTTTCTGGATTGTAGGTTTCTGCCTCTAAGTGTTTTACAGCCAGTTTTCATAATCTGATACATCCTTGGTCCTTTATTAAATAAAGTAAAAATAGAATCAAAATCAAATTGAAGGTTTCTAATCCTGCAGCAAAGCTGTGAGATCATGAAAGTCCATCATATCTTCTGATCCTCTAGCTTGAATAAAATGCATTTGTTCTTTTCTTTCTTATCATCTCAGATTCTCTATTCTAGACCCCAGAATCACTCCACAGGTGAATATTCTGTGGGAAGTCTACGGACTAATTCCCACTGCAACCTCCCTCTGTTTATAATTTGGTTTTCGGTGTGTAAGATGCCCACTGCCAGCTATACTTTGTGGCTTAGAGACTGTTTGTGCCTAAGGATTTGTGTGTTGGAGACTTGGTGCTTGGAGTAACAGTATTGGGGAGTAGTGTCAAATCCTTAAGGACTGGGAACTGAAGATCTTTAGGTCAACTGGAAATTTGTTCTTGGAAGGGAGTATGAGACAACATTCTCCTTTAATGTTATCATTGCTCTCTCTCTGTCTCTCTCTCTCTGTCTCTCTCTCTCTCTCTCTCTCTCTCTCTCTCTCTCTCTCTCTCTCTCTCTCTCTCTCTGTGTGTGTGTGTGTGTGTGTGTGTGTGTGTGTGTATGTGTGAGCATGCATATATGCATGCACATTTTCCAGAGAGAATTACTTCCTCCCATGTTTGCTCCCTTCATGAGGAAATTTACCTTTTTACAGGTCAAACACATAGGACTGGCCAATCTTGGGCTTCCAGCCTCCAAAAGAGTAGGTGACCTCTTTTCATTATAATCATATCTAGCTCCTGGTATTTTGTTATAATAATGAAAACTGGACTAATACAACTTGGTCTGAAGTTAGTAAGGAGAGAATTCTACATATCAGTAATGTATAAATTTTAAGTCATGACCTATTCTGAGTAGTCTGATAAAATCTCCTATTATTTGTTTTTCTCTTACCCAGGATGTAAATCATCACTTTGACAAGCAAATTTATCTCGGTATGGTATATCTCTGTTATTTATAGTAGCTGTCACAGAAAACTGAATAGTTTCTGCAGGTTCTCAGTATTTTTGTTCTTGTAACACTTATTTTATCAACTAGTGAGTCCATGGCACTAAAGAAGTGTGTGTGTGTGTGTGTGTGTGTGTGTGTGTGTGTGTGTGTGTGTGTGAGTGTGTGTGTGTGTGTGTGTGTGTGTGAGTGTGTGTGTGTGTGTGTGTGTGTGTGTGTGTGTGTATGAGTGTGTGCAGGGGCCGTGGATCTAGAGTTTTAAATGGTATTAAGCAGTCTGATGTGAACCGAAGTCAGGTCATCTATCTGCAGGAGCAATTTGCTATAATCATCTGTTATTTGAGTAAAGAATCCCCCTGACTTTCTACAACGTTAAAATCTCTGAATATAGGCTTATTTTCACATTCACAATTTCCTAGCCACTGCTGCTTACTTCATGCGATGCACATTGAGGCCAAGAAAATGAGTTTGTGGTCCTTACTTTTTGAGTAAGATGAGAAATTGCACCTCTGCATCAAGACATTTTTCTTTCCTGTTAGATTTGACCATTTGCGACTTCTGTCATAAGTTAGACCACTCTCTAGGATCCCCACGTCTAGATCTTGAAATCTTTAGATGGATCTTACTTCACTTGACATTCTCTTCTATAAGTTTTATACCTCTCCTGAGGTATCATGATACTCACGATTTGAATCACATCTTCTTTAATACTATTGCATTTTCAGTACAGTGTTCAGGTCTCATAGAGTATAAAACATGCATTTATTCAGATTAAACACACAAGTTTAATCTGAGTTAAGTAGATTTCTAAGCTAAAAATGTTAATTATTTCTTTAGGTTGAGAAAGTAAAATATCCTTGTCTGTAAATGGGCTTGATATATAATATCTCAGTTTCATATTGGAGGTATTCCATCCTTTCCCAAGTACATATTATATAGGAATTTATGTATTATATTTGAATATTGTTAAATGTTAAGATGTAATAGTCAATAAAATGAGTGTTTACCCCCTTAAGTTTGTGTTGGAGAACAGAGTCAGTGCAGAAGTTTCCACTGAAAGGCTTGAATTTTTTTCTCTCTGGGTTCACTGGATATGAATTTTGGCCTGGCTGTGATGTTGCTCACAGCTTTTGGATTCTCTCTGACCATTCCGCTAAGCTTTTTGTGTTGTAATACTACTGGGTTGCACCATTCGCTTTCCAAAATATGGGACTGAATGAAAAGCATACTTAGAAAATTTCATAATATTTAATACCTTAAACATCTGACTTGATTGACAAGGACAATTAAGGTATTTCTTTGTATTCCTTCACTTTGGTTACAATCTGTGAAATTACAGACAGCGCTGGGTCCTCTCTATACTACTCTCAGCTTCTCAATCTGTGACATGGATCTGAAATGCTTGTCACTTTTAAATAAATATGACATAAAAAATTAGCTATTAGCACGTATGTATAGTTAACAGTCATAATTTCTACATAGGAGCAATGACAAATTATACTAAGTAAAAAAAAAAAACGTTTGAGGAGGTAATTTCAGGTTGAAATTCAATGTTCCTGTTTGAAATGTTCTGTATTTACCTGTTGGAAAAAGTTATTCCTTGTCATTTTCCTTAATAACACTTAACCTGTAGTCTTATTTATACTGAAAATGAGTCACTGAGTTGATCTATTGATTTTACATGGTAATTTTTGGTAGAAAATTAGTGTTACCCTGGAATCTGTGTTAATGTTGTGCAACTGGAGTATATCAGAACACAAAAATGAGAACATCTTCTGACCCTCCCCCGCACGGAGCTGAAAGTTGTTAGCTTTTCTAACACTATATAAATTCTCATCAACACCCTGTTATTTTGAATGGAATTTACATAAAAAGTAATTGAGCTTTTTACTAGATTTCAAAACACTTTTCTTCATGTTAAAAGAAAAAAAAAACTATTTCCAGGTTATAAGAGTCCCACTATTTATCTATACTACTTTTGTTTGACATAATTTATTGAATGTCTACTAAACAAAATATGCATGGGATTAATGAAAGGAAGTTAAAACATACCATCTTCATAAAAATATCAAAGGATGTTTTTTTAAATTGAAATACTGATCATTTGTAGGGCTAAAATTATCAATAGTCAGTCCATGATTTTAGAAAAAACAAAACAAAACAAATGCTCAGTGGACCTGATTATTCAGTAGAAATACTATGGAGTTTCAAACCAAAATAATAAGAAGAACTATGAAAACAGACAAGCCAAAAAGAAACAGTTGATAATGAAGTAGTTTCTCATGGTTCCCACCCATAAAATAGCTTTGTCATGATTTTCTACTGGCAAACATCTGATCAAGATCACAATGAGCTCAGAGGACTGACATTGTGAACTACACCAAAAATATTAGCCATTATCTTTGAAAATAGTCCAATTTGGGAAAGTAACATAAGAGAAATTTAAAATCTCCAGCCTAATGTTCCTATTAAATATTTAGTAATTACATAATTTTAGTCACAGGAGTGACTGGGAAAAGGACTTTTACGAGTACAAATTACTGGATTTTTGGGGGAGAATGAAATTGAAATACGGGCAACACAAGCTGTACACAATGCATTTTATGTCTTCTGACAGCTGTGTGAGGGAGTTAACAGAATTTCTCAGCTGTGTTTCAGGCTTGTGAAAACTGAAGGGCAGGAAAGTCACGTGACCCCACACTGACCAGTCGATGATGGGGAAGTAGTCCTCCTCCCTGAGCATCTGTACTCCCTGAAGTCTACCTGGTGTAATGCAGCAACTGAGAAAGACATTGACTATGTGTAGAGTGTGTCTTGACATGACATGATTCATATATTGGCATGGCAAAAATATTTAACATAATTTGTAGGCGTGTTGATTTATTTGGTCTGTCTCTGGAAGAAAAATGACTTTCAACTTGATTATAAATGAGGTCTCTGGTATTAAGGACAAACTAATTTTATTATGAAGATATCGCTCAAATATAAGCAATAATTGAAATCTATAGTTAAAGAGAAATTATAGTTAAATAGAAATTAAACATTTTTTGATGTTTTTATATTTATATCAGTTTTTATTTAAATTTGTTAGAAGATATACCTGTTTGTAAAAGTTTACCAGCTTTATTTTTGTTTCACAATAACTAAAATTAATTAATATCTTTTTGCCTCTTTCTTATAAAATACTGCATTAAAAACAGAATCAAGTTAATAAATGCTTCAATAGGTAATAATTGAGAGGAATAATATTTTAATGATGTCTTAAATTTCATAAATTGGAAGTATGAAATAATAAAGCGAAGTGTCCGAGAAGATGAGGAATATTTTTCTTGTATGTTTATGACTTTCCTTAACAAATTGAGTACTTCTTTGTTCTTGGATATTTTTACATTTCAAAATTTTAGTGTAATTAATTTCACGATAAAATACATTTCTCCAAGAGAATTAAATACATTTTATTCTTTAACAGTGACTCAAAAGAATTTGTAGAATATAATGCACTGATTATTAAAATCTCATGGTTTTGACCAAAATATCTTCGCAGAAATTAGAGAGGAAAGATGTGTTTTGATTCATAGTTTTAGAACAAGTACTTCACCAGACGTGAGAAGGCACAGATTTGTAAGGACATCCACCCATGGTGACCGGATAGTTTCAAAGTTAGCTTCTCTCATGCCCACAGGAGGAGGGAGCAGGGAGAGTGGAACAGAAGTCAGGGATGTTTCCCCAAGGAGATTCTAACCAAGACCTACTTCCTGAGACCCAGCTCTAGCTCCTAAAGATTCATGACCCCGTGGGGACCAAGTGTTCAAACACATAAGTCTTCGCAGCAGGGGTTTGGAGGCAGCATTACACATTAAAATAGTAGCATGTGCTTTAATCAAATGGCTAGAAAACAAGAAAAATAAAGCAAAAACTCTTTTTAAGTTCAACAGTGTTAATGTACTTACACCAGTGATCCCAAGAGTTTATTATGCTAAAAAGCTACTCCTGTGTTGGGTCCTGTTCTGGACTGTAGTTGATATGCCCAGTGAGACTGCAGTGAGGAAATGAAATATCCTTTTGACAGAGGGAATTAATTGTAGATAGCTCTTTGCTTAGGTGTGGGACTCTATTTCTACATCTTCTTCTCAGAGCTGAGACCTCATCTGTCTTGCATCTGCTGCCACAGTCTCTGAGTCCTATGTGCATCAGTCCTGTTGTATCTGGAAGACACTTTTGGTGTGGATGTGCATTTTATTCCAATTTGTTTCAAATTTGTCTTACTGATTTCCTTTTTTTAAAATTAGTTTTTGTTTGTTTGTTTGTTTTGAGAACAAGAGAGAGAGGGAGGGAGGGAGAGAGAGAGAGAGAGAGAGAGAGAGAGAGAGAGAGAGAGAGAGAGAGAGAGAGGAGACATGAAGATAAGTTGGTAGGGAAATGGAGAATTTGGGGTCCAGAAATACTAATTTCATTACTTTTATTTTTGAGATTATAATATAAATTACATCATTGCTCCTTCCCTTTCCTTTCTCCAAATCCTCTCATGTACTGTTCCTTGCTCTCTTTTTAATTCATGATCTCTTTTTTTATGAATTTTGTTGCATGTATATATGTATATACATATATGTGTAGATGTGTGTATACATAGGTGCATATATTCATGTACACCATATGTATATACATATATAATCCTTAACACAACCATCATGGCATGAGACTCTCAAGGCTGACACAGTAGTACACAAACCTAGTGATAACAAACAATTTCCTAATTGGCTTTACCACTCACTCAAAAAGAGGAAAATCCTGCCTGGTACTGCAAACCTAGCCCCACTAACCCAAGGCAAGTGAATTCTCAGACCTTGGAGGAGTACCCACCACTCCCGCTTCACTAAACCAGCATAATGCCTAACAACAATCTAAAAATTTGCTCTTATACCCACAGAAAATTCAGGCCTCACTTCTTATCAAGGAAACTTCTCTTTGTGACAAAGGGAGACAGCTAAAAAACAAACAAACAAACAAACAAAACAAAAAAACATAAAAATCCACTACCACCACCAACAACTAAAACCAAGAAATAAACACAACCAACCAACAAACAAATCCCCACAATGAATCAAAATGCAGTACTGTGGAGCCCAGTTCCAGCTGATACATCTACAAAACAAGGCCTGAATATAATGCTCAGGGAACATTTTGAAAGAGGGTGCTGAAAGATTGTAAGGACAAGAGGATCAGAGAGTTGTCTGGAAGAATGTTTCTTAATATTTTTTAAAATCATAGTTTTATAATTTCAAGTATAACTTAGTTAAAATATTATAATAAGAACGGAGAGCCACTGTCTTTGGAAAATGCTGTGTTTATTTCTAGAAATTAAGATTGGTCAACTTTTAATTAACACATTCTTTAAATATTTATTTGTTAAATTTTACTATTGCCTGTCTTTGAATTGAAATTTCTAAAAGACTGTCTTTTATGTCTGAAATCTCATGTACTAAAGTAATAACAATTGTTTAAAAGATTCAGACCTGTAAAGTCAAACTTGTATTCTTGGGAACCTTAAACTTTAAGAAATTTGCTTAAATAGATGGAAAGAATTCTGGGTATTTGTCTGGGTGAGGCTGCCACTGACATATTTCCTAACAGCACTAAGTTCAGATTTCACTAGCTAGGATTTAGAGTTTTAGTGTTCCACTTACCAGATGCAGATAACATCACCACTACTCTGGTCCATGCTGAGGTGACATTCCAAGAGGTCTGATAAATCACTCCATAGCCAGATGAAGGAGACTAAAGTGCTCAATTGTAAGGATTTATATCTAAAATATATCTGATTTTCAGCTGCTGCTACTACATATGTAAGTGCTGGATTTTCATATCTCTCCTTTCCATGTGTATACACCCAGGTATAGCTAAGTGATTGGCGAAGCATATTAACTTTAGAAATTATCCATCCCATATACAGTCACCAAACCCAGATACTATTGTGAATGCCAAGAAGTGCTTAGTTCTCAGTTAGTGTGCGTGTGTGTGTGTGTGTGTGTGTGTGTGTGTGTGTAACACTTTTCCTTATTCTTCGTGGTGTCTGGTCTTTGTTTGTACACACATTTACTCTGTGACTTTTATTAAAATCATGATTGAAGAGAAAGGGCACATAGTTCAAATGAGTTTTTCCCTTGTAAGAGAATTGCTACTGAATATCTATACCTGTACTTTCATTGATTTTAGTCGCAGTTCTCCACTTTGATCAAATGATTCTGGAACGTAGTAAGTTCTGTTGATTCCCACTCTGTAAACTGGAGATCCAGAGCACTGATGTAATGATTCCATTCATTATGGACACCAATATCTGCAGCAGTGCAGTTCAAGAAAGAAGTTCACTTTTTTCTCCCATCCCTTTCCTTGGTCTTCAGTGGATTTTGATGATGAGAACCCATACTAGTGATGTTAAGACTTCTTTACCCAGTCTACTAAATCAAACACTTATTTCTCTGGAGTCAATTCTCCCAGAGTCAGCCAGAAATACTGCATTGTCAGCTATCTGGTCTATCCCCAACTCTGTAATTGATGCAGAAAATTAACCATTCTATTTGGCAGTCACAGGAAAACAAATAGATCAAAGATCAAAGCAGTTTAATGAGAGATGTAACTCTGTATACTTGCTCCATTTTGATCTGTGACTGCAGGATCTTTCTTTCATTCCCACAAACATCCTGCTGCTCTGATTCAAAGATTTACAAACACATGCTCTTCGCTTGGCAGGCTTACTTCCTGTATTTATCCAAATCACAGCAACAGACTGGGCTCTGCCTGAACATAAGAAGTATGACGAGCAGTCAGAAGCTGTGTCTCATGTGTTCTAGTCATAAATGAAGGCTGATGTCACATATTTTACAGAGGACAAAGTCAAGATTGAGAATAAGTCACATAATATTAAAACATCAAAATGTCTGTCACTTCTGAGAGTACACACATTCTGTCTGTCTGTTGATCAGCTGCACTGTTGTGTGTGCTTCTCTGTGTGTGGACACATATGTGGACACACTTGTAGACATGTATACTCACATGCCTGGGATTTTTCACATACATCTAGCATTAGTAAAGTTATGTCTGTATACTTTCTTTCTTGACATGTTCATACACAAACTAAGTGGTATTGGAGAGGAGAGTACATATGAACATGTTTCTTCTATCACAGTACACTACTAGAGGAATGATCTGTGAGGCCCAGCAAGAATCTGGATCGCATTACAAACAGAATGCCTACCAGAAGCTTCTTCCTAGAGCTGCCCAAAAATACATTTAGCATCAGCTTTTGTGAATCTTGATCCTATTCATAATGCATTAAAGTGAAGTTAGGAATATCCAAAGAATAGGTTAGAAACATAAAAAAATGATCGTGCTGAGAATTCATCTATGTACTACTGATGTGTGAAGGATTTAGGTTTTAACATCTATAGGACTTAGATGTTTAGTTGTTTATGCTCTTTTTTCCTTTAGAGAGCAATAATCATGAAGAAAGCATTCTATATCTTTTACTTACATTAATCTGTTTAATTGCAAGGGCAACACTATTATGTATATCTCTTTTTACATATTTATTTACTTATTTATTTGTATGTGAATACATGTAAATGTGTATGTGGAAGCTATGCCTATGAGGGGGGAGGTTGGTGGCTGTAGCGTGTGCCTGTTTGTATGGACATGTGTGTACCATGTATAGTTGTAGAGGTCAAAGAACAACTTGCAGAAGTTAGTTCTTTCCTTTCTCCAGGTAGGGTACAGAGATTGAACTCAGGGCATCAAGATTAGTTTTAAGTGGCATTTCCAGCTGAGCCATCTTGTACCTAATATTTTTTTTTGGGTAACCAATTTTTAGAAGGGAAATATGAAGAAACATATGAGTATCTAATATAGCTAGGAGTAAGAGCTAAAATGTCAGAAGTGACCTCTTCCTTTAGGAAACTGCTTCCAAACATGTTTAAAGATACTATGTGCCTAATTTTGAGTGGAATACTAAGGATTCTCAAAAGTGATCATCAGATAAGAAAAGTAATGGCAGAGAGAATCACGTTCCAATATTGAGAATGAAAGAACTACTTATAGATCTTTAAAGGACAATAAAGAAGTCAACAGAAGGGGAGGCAGATAAGAGAGGATAAAGAATGGTGAAAATGATCACAATGCATTATACACCCTCCACACACACATGTGTGTATGTGTGTGTAAAATCGACAGAAGTTAAAATACCAATATCAAAAGCCTATTATTTCTTTGCCTTGATAGATTAACAACTAAATAATAAAGAAACAAACAAATCCTTCTAAAATAAAAAAGAAAAATCTACCACTCTCTTAAAAGGAGTCTAAATTAAACTTTCTTTTATATAGTCTACAAAGTGATTTTGTCACTAAAATCCTTGCTGTGAAAAGAACACTGGATCTAGAGAACCACATTAACAAATTCTTACCAACAACTACAAGAGGAGACCAAATGACAAAACAGATAAGGAAATAAAATTATTTGTGTTTTTGAAAAGTTTTCTCTTTATGAAGGAAAGGTAATCTCTCTTACAAATTTCCAATATCAAGATCTTTGTGTTGGATGAACAGCAATAGTAATATAAAAAAAAGGTAAGATGTTTGTAAATGAAATGTCAAACAGAAGTTTAGACAATAAAACAGTATACATAGAAAATTGAAAATCAAGTCATAGTGATAGAATATAATATCAATATTTAAATCATTTCCACTTTTATAAACCAACAATAAACACACAAAGTCTTATTGAAATCAGTCAGAGATCCGGAGATTTGACCCAGCTAGGAGAATACTTATTTAGTAGGCCTACATCTCTGTGATTATAATTTAGTACTGCATAATCTGGATGTGATTGTATGCACTGCAATCTCAGGATTTGGAACATGGATACAGAGAGAGTGGAAGTCTGAAGTTATTTCCTTTCCACAATGAATTCAGTTCCAATATAGTGATGAGATCCTATCCCTCTAAAATAATACTAATTTGAGTCTATCAGAAAAGACTTAAATATGTATAAAATGCAATCCCCACATTGTATGCTGAGGATACTTTCATAACTATACTATTATCTATGTAGTTCAGTACTAATCAAACACAAGAAGACAAATCTCAAATACATGTTGAAGGTCAATGATCAATAGTTGCCAAGAAAAAAATGGAAGTGTACTGTTCCAGTTATTAAAACCTGTTACACATCCAAAGTAAACACGTGTCCCATGCTATGGTGTTGACATCTCATCATCTGATATTTAGTCTTTGCATAGTAACTGTATGCTGAAAGTTGTGAAGTCCTGGCATGAGGTGTAGTGGGCGTGGACCACAAGTGGCCGACCATTACAGGTTATCAGACTCTACTTCTGCTCTCTGTGCTTCTGGGTCTGCATAGATGTGAGGCTCCATCACCAAACATGTCTGTTATCAGTTTACAGTCATTCTGCACTATTTTCCTTGTTATGATGAATGAGAATCTCTCTGAAACCACAACATGAGATACCTGTTTTCAGCCTTCAGTTCTTTCTTTCAGCTACTTGGCAATCCTGAAGGAAAAGTGATGAGGTCAAAATTGAAAGGTCTGTTGCTAGAGATATGTAGTTTTGAAATGACTTGACTCCCAGATAAACTTTTAGTGCCTTTAAAATAAAACCCAGCTACACAAAGGAAGACAAGAAGTGATTCCAAAGAAGCATCTGTACAGATTCAACAACATTAGAACAAATGAAAAAAGATGGTGGAAAAAGGTGCAATTCAAACGGTAGTTTGATAAATGAAAATTCTGAACATGACAACTTGGAAACTAGACACGGTTCGCATATCAATAGATTTCCAAGAAGATGGAAGGAGAGACCCTTGGTCCTGGAAAGACTGGATGTAGGAGAATGCCAGGACAGAGAAGCGAGAGGGGGTTGAATGGGGAAAAGAGGGAGGGAAGGGGGCTTATGGGACTTTTGGGGAGGGAGGAAACTGGAAAGGGGAAATGATTTGGAATGTAAATAAAAAAAACTTAGAAAAAAAATACTCTTAAAGGAAAAAAAAAAGAAAAGATGGATTCACTTTCTTGCTAATTTTAGGGCCATTCTGTGAGTTTTGTTGGCTATTTAAATAAATAAATTTCGGGATATTTAAAAGATATTTCATATTAGAGTATATATGTGATTTGGTTGGTCTATAACTTACCCCGTTTGAGACTATGAGGTATTTTTAAAAATGATTTTAAATATATGAAAAAATGAAATATAAAATCCAATAATTATTTAGAAAATTAAAAAATACACATTACTAGTCCTCTGCCCACTATGTCCTTCATCCTTGACACCATAGATAAAAAGCAAAAAGGTTGTACCAGCTTGCAATTCCACCAGCAGTGGAGGAGTGTTCCTCTTTCTCCACATCCTTGCCAACAACTGCTGTCTCCTGTGTTTTTGATCTTAGCCATTCTGACTGGTGTGAGATGGAATCTCAGGGTTGTTTTGATTTGCATTTCCCTAATGACTAAGGATGATGAACATCTCTTTAGGTGCTTCTCAGCCATTAGATATTCTTCAGGTGAGAACTCTTTGTTTAGCTCTGTACCCCATTTTTTAATAGGGTTACTTACCTCTCTGGAGTTTAACTTCTTGAGTTCTTTGTATATATTGGATATTAGCCCTCTGTCGGATGTAGGGTTGGTAAAGATCATTTCCCAGTTAGTTGGTTGCCGCTTTGTCTTTTTGGCAGTTCCTCAGAAAACTGGGCATGATACTCCCGGAGGATCCGGCTATACCACTCCTGGGCATATACCCAGAGACTTTACCTGCATGCAATAAGGACACATGCTCCACTATGTTCATAGCAGCCTTATTTATAATAGCCAGAAGCTGGAAAGAACCCAGATGTCCCTCAACGGAGGAATGGATTCAGAAGATGTGGTATATTTACACAATGGAATACTACTCTGCAATTAAAAACAATGAATTCACGAAATTCTTAGGCAAATGGTCAGAACTTGAAAATATCATCCTTAGTGAGGTAACCCAATCACAAAAGAACACACATGGTATGCAGTCACTGATAAGGGGATATTAACCCAGAATCTCGGAATACCCTAGACACAATCCGCATATCAATAGATTTCTAAGAAGATGGAAGGAGAGACCCCTGGTCCTGGAAAGACTGGATGTAGGGGAACGCCAGGACAGAGAAGCGAGAGGGGGTTGAATGGAGAAAAGAGGGAGGGAAGAGGGCTTATGGGACTTTCAGGGAGGGAGGAAACGGGAAAGGGGAAATGATTTGGAATGGAAATAAAAAAAAAACTTAGAAAATAAAATTAAAAAAAAAAAAAAGAAAAAAGGGCCCAGAAAGAATAAACTAAACTTTCTTAAGCCAGCCATAGGATGTACCTCAGATGATGGAGCACCTTACTAACATGCATGAGACCTTGGGCTCCAGCAGTAAGTGCAAAAGGCATAACAGTGCCTGCCATTAATACCAGACAGAAGATAGAGGCAGAGGGATGCAGGAAATGATCTGCTGTACCGTGAGGTTGAGGACATCATTGACTATGTAAGACCTGGGTCAAAGCCTAATAGAAAGAATAAATTTTCAAGAAAGTAAGACAGCAAGCAAGAGAGAGAGAGAGAGAGAGAGAGAGAGAGAGAGAGAGAGAGAGAGAGAGACTATATATGAACATTTAGGAAAACAACTCACAGTTTTTTATTAACTCTCAGGCAAATACCACCATTATACGTATTTCCTTACTTTGTAATTGTATATTCTTTGATGATCCCTGTTTTTCCATCCATTAGTATTGATTTTTTAGGGTAAGAGTAGGAAGAAAAATCCCCAATTTATTCTAATCTCTAATACTTTTTCCCATAACTGTGACAAAATGCCTTAGAAAACAAAGTATGAAAGAAAGATTAATTTTGGTTTACAGTTTCAGTAGTTTCATTCTAAAGCCACTTGGGTACACTGCTTTTAGGATTGGTGACAAGGGTAAAACATCAGGGTAGGATTAAGGAATAGAGAAAATTTGGAGATAAACATGACATACAGCTATTAAAACTTTATAAAAGAAAAAAATGCACAATACCACATATATGATCCACAAAGCCTAACCATGTTTGCTATTCTGTTCTTGAAAATATGTTTACCCTTACCATTGGATTTAAAATAACTATTGTTGATATTAAAAAAATCCTCTGAGTTAGTATTTCAGTTCATTCATCATTAGACTAGAACTCTGCTAACAGTAACTGGACTGGGATATGCAGTAATACCGAGGAATGTGAGTCCACCCAAATGAAGGAAAACATATTCCCTATTCAGCTTTCTCTGGATGGATCTCAGCTTTTGTACAGTCTCAAGTTAGCATTCTGCACAAAGAACTGCGGTGAAGATTACATGATAGTGGATTGACAAAGCTCTCAATAATCGCAGTAATCTTAGATTTCCTTCAAATCAACTGTCCATGGAAACACAAAACACAGCCACATGCATCTCTTCCAGGGCCATAGAAAGGCTTACACTTTATTTGATTTGGTATTTGCTGATATACCACTGTTCAGTCACATCATACACACACACACACACACACACACACACACACACACACACACACACATACACACACACACACACACACAACTAGTTATACAACTATAAAATGTAGCTTTTATGCTTAGAAACTTCAGTTTTCTTGAGTATACTCCAGACTAGTAAATTATCATGCACAAAAGGTTGGCCCTGAAATTTATTTTCTAATTAGTGGTTTCTTTACAATTAGTCTATAAACTCTAGATTGGATCAAAATGAAAAACACGGTAAAGGACTTAATGCATTATTTTGTCCCAGGGTTCTGACGCTATGGTCATGTTTGAATTGCCTGGCTATATGCCCAGAAAAACACAATAGGTGGATTTTAATGCTCTGAAGCTCTCTTGGAAGTAGCCATTAAGAGCAGCCACTTTTATAAGTCCCATTGGTCTGAGTTCCTTGCACTCTGCAAGCCAGCCCGTTGAAACCCTGTAAAGAGTGAATGCATGGTGGATATAAAGAAATATGGCCCATAATGGATCAACTTAACTAAGACATTACTTGAAAACCACAGGAATGCCTCTCTTTTACATAATGAATAAGCTAGTGGAATAGCTGGGAGATATGTGACCCAAGAGGCCAGTGTTTCAATGCCCCTTCTGCCCCTCAGAGCTCAGGGAAGTCAGGAACTACACTACAGCTTCTTAAGTTTCTTCATATTATACTTAGAGAAATTTGCATTTGAAAATCCTTAGAAGTTCCTGACTATAAAACTTGATTTTTCACTTATAAACATGTGAAATAAGTTCACTTCTGATAAATAGGTCTCCTTATAGAAGGGAAATAAATTACTCCTGTTTCCAACTTTGTTGTGGTCTCTTGATGATTGGGAGTCTCATGTTAAAACTCACAGCTGCCTGGAGAATGGGAAGATGGTTCAGTGGATAAAGCATTTGCCACATATATCATACACATATAAATGCAAATATTTAAAATGCAGATGTTTTAAATTTTCAAATTATTGTAATGAGGTATGTGTTTTGATGAGAGTGAAAATGGATGTCTGATTTACAACTTGTTGAGTTGCTAAGCTGCAGCAATGCTGACACACGGTGCTTAGTCTCTTCTGAAACTTGTCTTTCTCCATTAAGTCTTTTAAAGGATGGGTACTTCCCTCTGAGAGAAGCCAGAAGCAGCAGAGGACAGAAAGATAACTATATGGACTATTATGTGCTCCACCATATCTGGAATTTATGTAGAGTTGATCCAGGGTTTTTGCATGGTGGAACGCACCCTACCAAAAATGCTAATCCCCAGCCCTGATCTCCATAAAATATCAGTATTGATTAAATGTGGTATGTATACACAACGGAGTACTATTCAGCCATTAAAAACAATGAATTCATGAAATTCTTCGACAAATGGATGGAACTGGAAAATATCCTGAGGTAACCAGTCACAAAAGAACACACATGGCATGCACTCACTGACAAGTGGATATTAGCCCAGAAGCTTGGAATACCCAAGACACATTTCACATATCAAATGATGGCCAAGAAGGAGGAAGAACAAAGTATGGATGCTTGGGTCCTTTGTAGAAAGGGGAAAAATACCCACAGAAGGAGATACAGAGACAAAAGGTGGAGCAGAGTCTGAGGGAAAGACCATCCAAAGACTACCCCACCCAGGGATCCATCCTATATACAGTTACAAAACCCAGACATTATTGTGGATGCACACAAGTGCTGGCTGACCAGAGCTGGATATAGATATCACCTGGGAGGCTCTCCTAGTGCATGACAAATACAGAGGGGGACACTCTCAGCCAGCCATTGAACTGAGCATAGGGTACCTAATAGAGGACCTAGAGAAAGGACCCAAGGAGCTGAAGGGGTTTGCAGCACCACAGGAGGAACCCAGTACTCCCAGAGCTCCCAGGGTCAAAACCCTCAACCAAAGAGTACACATGGAGTTACCCATGGCTCTAGACACATAGGCAGAAGAGGACGATCTTGTTAGACACCAAAGGGAGGAGAGGCCCTTGGTCCTGGAAAGACTTGATGCCATAGTGTAGAGGAATACCAGGGCAGGGAACTGGGGGAGGGTTGATTGGGGAAGGGGAGATGGCTTATGTGATTTTCAGGGGAGGGGGCAACCAGGAAAGGGGACAATATTTGAAATCTAAATAAAGAATATATCTAATAAAAAGATACTGTAAAAAAAAGGAAAGAAACACTCATACATTACCACATGTCTCTTAATCTTTGTGCACATTGATCTATATCAATATTTTACTAGAAACAAAAATTATCTGATACCTAAAATAGTCATACAAATAACTGATAATTTTCTTTCTTTCCATTCAAGGCTCCCAAAGCCATTAATGAACGCAATTTAAATATGTAACATGTTTTACAGAAACCTATAAAACCTGTTTTAAGTCAATAACCTGAAATATCATTGTTAGCCAATTTATCAATGACATAAGGTATACATAGACACAATTGGCTTTCCAAGTATGAATCAAAGGAATGTAAAAATGCTGTTCTTATCATAGTTGCATAATTTGCTGTCAGGGGATGAGACAGGGCTAGTCACTGACGTGGGAGGAGGCAGAGCTAGTCAGTGACATTATTTCAAATTAAACCAAAGAGTGAGAAAAGTCAGAGAAGGGCCATGTTGTAATTCTCTTTCTACCCTGCGGATCCAGGAAAGTGACTCTTCTCCTTATGTGTAATAAATTGGTTTGACAGGACTTGAAATATGATTAATTATCTTAAAATATGAATGTTTGGGTAAAGGATACTTTATGACTGATAAATTCCCACTATCCATGGAAATCTCTTTAAAACAATAACATCCAGACTGTATTTTATACATTTCCAAGATTTGATTGCATCTGTACAATATTTTCAGTGAGACCCATTCTGATGTGGCAAGAAATACAAAGTGATGACCTCTCTGTGCCAGTAAATTTAAGTGACTGCCAAGAACACATTGGTGGGCTCAAGGAGAGTGCTGTGCACATTCCCCACCCAAACTGACTCATTCCTTGGTGAGGTTCATAAAGGGTGGAGAGGATCTCAGTATTTGGAGGGTTCTTGAAGGAAAACACTTTGAATGTGTATGCTTGCGGTCCCACTGACAATCTTGAATTTGTAACAGTTCTGTAATGTGTGGTTAAGACATCTTGAACTCATTATTAGGAAACATAAAAAGTATGGTTTCTTCTATATATTTATCTAGAAAATATGTGATTAACTATATAATGTACAGCAGTCCTATAGCTATATAGTTATAAATAGCTATAAACTTCTAGCTCTATAGCTTGTATATGTTTTATAGTCTATAAACTGTATCCTGTATAGCAGTGTTGTATATGCCCTGTTGACTTTTTGAGTATTCTCTTTAAATATCAAAATGAGAAGACATCTATTTTGGTTGTGGGTATGAATGGTAATTCTTAAGGGATCTTCAAGCTATTAATTTTATATGTACTTAAATCCCATATAGAAAGATGGCATTTAGGGAAAACCTTCAAGTGCGCAAATATTCTACCACTTTTGACTTTTCATACCACTTCTTTCTCTTTCTGTTTCTCTTTATTTATCTCTCATTTTTATCTAAATTGCAATGACTGGTATTGTTTCCCTAGAGTACTTGCCTTTGAGCACAGTATCAGGAGAGAAATGACTCATTTCAATTTTGAGACATATTGAGGATTACTCCTCTGTAGCAGAGAGTCAGGGTGTTAATTACATTGAAGTGTTAATATACTTAGCAAAATAATGGTTCACCTTGATTAAATCAATTGAGAATTGTTTTTAGAATGACTGTTACTCTCAAACACACATTCACACTTGACCAAAATAGGGTATAAAACAGGACCTAAACACATCTCAGTGAATTTTCTAGCATCAAATAACTTGTATGAACCCAAGAATAATTTGATCTTGCAAACTTAAAATATTATTTCTGTTTACAGTGAAATTAAAATAACATCAATCAGTAAAAAATACTTAAATATTAGAAAAATAATTGGAAATACTCTTCTGAATAATCTACGAGTTAAATGTACATTCAGAAGAGAGATAGGGTGTACTCTGCAACTGAATAAAATAAAACTATAATATATTAATCAGATTTGCAGTGCTGTGACAGGCTATCACAGGCTATCCATCTACTATCCTGTTCACTCAGAGACTGGGAGGGAAAGAAATCCAATATCCTCTATTAAGTGTCAGCATCTTTTAGCACTTGGTCAAATCTTCTTTACTGCATGTTGCTATGAAAAATGGAGGGAGAAAAAGAGCGAAGTAGAGGCAGTAAGGGAGAGGAAGGGAGAGGAAGGGAAAAAGGAGGAAGAGAGAAGAGGAAGGAGAGGAGGAAGGAGTTGGGGATAGGGGAGAAGGGAGGTAGAGGTAGAAAGAGGCAGAGGGAGAGGGAGAAGGAGAGGGAGTTTACCTTCTTTTATATTTATCTTATTTTGAAACAATTACATTAACCCATTTATGAGGGAAGAACTGTCCTGTTGACAAAACCTCTCAAAGGTTTTCACTGTTAAAATTCTTTCAATGAGCAACAAATAAATTACTGGTAATCAAAAATGACCTGGGTGAGAGGGGGACAGGGAGGGGGAAAGGGAAACTTGATCAGGTATTAGGGGGTGGGAGAGAAGTGAAGCCCTGAAGGCCAGCAGAAATAATGGAAACAGGCAACTTTGGGAAGTAGGAGGTTGGGGGGACCCTCTAGAATGTACCAAACACCTGGGAGGTAAGAGAAACTTGGGACTCAAAGGGAGGGACGTTAGTTGAAATGTCCAACAGTAGGAAGGGGGAACTTGTGGAGTCAATTTCCAGTGGAAGGACAGGTCATCAAGTGAAGAACGAGCATCAGATGTCAGAGGTCATCAAGTGAAAACTTGCCATCCCACAGTCAAGAGCTCTGACCCAGAATTGTTCCTATCTAAAGGAACTTCGGGACAAAAATGATTAAGAGCCTGAGGGAAAAGAGGTCTAGTGACAGGCCCAAATTGTGTTCTAGCTTAAGGAGTGGACCCAAGGCCTGACACTATTACTGACGCTATGGTGTGCTTACAGACAGGAGCCTAGACTGGCTGCACTCTCAGAGGCCCAACAGGATCTGAAAGAGACAGATGTAGAGACTTACATCCAACCAATGGACAGAAGTTGAAGAATTGGGAAAGGGCTGGAATAATCTGAGAAGATGGACAATCCCATGGAAAGACCGTCAGTTTTACTCACCTGGATCCCTGAGATATCTCAGACACTGAGACACTGATATGAGGTCCCTGACATATATACAGCAAAGGACTGCCTGGTATGGCCTCAGTGAGAGAAGATGCACCCAACCTAAGAGTCTTGAGTCCTCAGGGAGTGGGGAAGTCTGGTCGGTGAAGCTGTTGGGTGGGGTTGTGGTCCTCTTTGAGACAAGGGAGGGGGAACAGGACAGGGAGCTGTCCGAGGGCAGACCAGGAGAGGGATGGCGACTGGACTATGAAAAAAGATCAAAGGATAATAATAATAAAATATAAAAATAATTTAAAAAATGAGTAACACCAATTTTCCAAATTATCAAGGTATTCAACACAATCTCAAAAGAGATTGAAGTTTTGGGAACAATGAAATACTTCATTAACATAAAGAAACTTCACATCCTTCGGTGTACACAGAGTAAGTGAAGGTGCACTATGCATAGCTTTTAATGGGGCAGTGAATGTTCAGTTCTTGCCCTAAAAATGCTAAGAATGGAACTTAAATGACTGAGGATGTCATGCCTTAGGACTTGTGGCTCCAAATAAATGCACTGAAAAGATATGAGCAAAGTGCAACTGAAGGTGAAAACTTGGTTTTAGTTCATTCAAGTGACAGTAAGTGTTCAATATATTCTGAAAAGGAGCAACAAACACAAAATAATGTTTTATTTAATACAGGCAAATAAGGGTGCCTTGAAAACAGCAGAAGAACTAAGAGTTGACACTGAATTTGAAATATGTGGAGTGTGTAAACTACATCCCTAGTTGTTAAGTGACTGGGGGACTAGTAAAGAATACAAGGAGGTGAAGTGGGACTGGCACATTTCCAAACTAGGAACAATAATATATCTGATACAGATAGGCTACAGCCCTTCATTTCATAAAGACCCTCTCTTTTAGCACTTTTTTTCTTCACATTTACACTATCTACTGAAAATCAAGATCAGAAGAAACATTTACAACTTCTCAAATATTGACAAAATGAAATTGCAAAAAGCATCCCATGAAATATGTGTATACTTCCATGATAATACTTTTGTTCTAGGCTCGAGTTGTTTTTAATATAAATTCTGAAGACTTACTGTTTTTCTGAATTTTGCTAAGTACACTAAGAATATTAACTTAAAGAATATAGAATAAACTGGGTTATATACTAGCTGAACTTCAAGATGGTTTATTTCTGGATTTTCTAGTACAAAGTACAGGGCTTCACACACAAAAAAAATCTTGTTGAATGAACTGATAAAGGAACACATAAATGAACAAAGGAATCATTTTAGAAATACCAATCAGCTGGCCAATAGTTTCAGAATAATTTAATTTTTATGTATACTATGATATGATAGTGATATCAGAAGGGTTTCAGTTCGGTTTGATTGGCTGTAATGTTTGATTTTCCAACCTAATAGTCTGCTTTGTGAAGCAAAGTTTAAGTCATATTAAACCTAGAATTCTTTCCATACAGTAAATATAAATAATATTTTAAATTGTTTGGAGATAAAGGGATGGTCATGAACTTTGGTTGGCGTTAGATAGTGGTCCATTTAAGAAACACACGGAGCTGACTGAGCTCTCTCAGTACATCGCCTTCTTTATTGTGTTCTGTCACCCATGGCTTGGAGGTGTCTGGCCCAGTCCCAAAACAATTTCAAATTCCAGCATCCAGAATTTTATGTGAAACTTACCCCGGACAAAGACTGCTTGTATTTTGTTCAATGATCACTTTCTTTCACAGCCTGGCACATAAAAGATGTAGACTTTTCTCCCTCCATTCCTGAATAATGGATTTTAAAACCATATTAGACATCTCCAACATAATATAAACCTAGGGAGTATGTAGTGGAATATCTCAGAAATGCCCTGCCAATAAAGATTTTGCTTATTAACCCACGCTCCTCCCATGAGATACATTGGTAGTAAAACTAATTCAGCAAGCATTTTTTAACACTTGCCAGATAGCAAGGGCTAACTTGCTCCCCACCAGTGACAGGTTGATAGCTGTATTTTGGAAATGTTTGTAGAAATCCAAGGGCTCAACTCTACATGATTTATTTAACTTACGGTTCATTGGCACAAGACATGAGGGTGGGGGACTTTTCCTTCACTTATCCTGATGCTTAATCCAGTCTGAAGGAAAATAACTGTAAAGCACAAATAACAAGGAATGTATATGGAGTCTACATGTAAGGCTGGAACTAAAATGAACATCACCTCAAAATACAAGGTAACACTTTATAATTACTAGAACTCAAAAATGTGTTCCCTGAAATGGTTGGTTATCTTCTAGAGTTTGTCATTATATTTGCATTTTCTGATTTGTAACCAGATATAGGATTGCACATCCTATATGATTAATCTGTTTATGCTGTTATATGCTGAAATCATGTTTCATGATTATAGAGCTCCAATCGCAGAGCACCTCCATAGTACATTCAAGATATTCCCTAGGTATGGAGGAGAAGGCTTTTTTGTACTGAAGTACACTCTGTTCTTAGAATGTCCCTCAGAACACATTCTCTTTAGTGATATTTCCACAGCTAATATGAAGTTAGGACAAACGCAAACACAGGTAGTTTGTCAGTATTGTCTAGCTTAACGCTAACTACCATGTTGTTTTGACACCAAGACAATATGGACAAGTGGGAGACTGTCATACATCTACCGATTGACTAGAATAATATATACCATAGCCCAAGACATGAAACAATTCCAGAAGAGTATCTCCTTAAGCAGATCAAGTCAATCAGCAAGCCTGCACTGGCATATTAGTTTACACAAGATCTTTACTTGCAATCAATATGGACCTATAAGTCATACTTTGAGATATGCTAACTCCTCTTATATCATTGATATACACTCAAGTTTAAGAAATAAAGATTAAAATATTTAAATAGTTTCTAAGACCAGATTGTTTAATAGTAAAACTAAGTTAAATATAAGATGAGTAAGTATGACTAGAATGGCAAAAAGACCTAGATAACTTTCAAAATTAAAAATAGACAAAAGTCAGAAACCTTTGTAAGGGACTCTTTACACTCTAGGTAAGTAAGCAAGCCCACAGCTAAATAATATCTTAGTTTTCTTAAGCTATCCTATTTTAAACTTTTTGTTATTGGTTAATTAATATACATATTTATTTATACTTTAATCATTGTGCATCTGCATGCAGATCACAGACTTATGGGAATAGGTTCTCCCTTTCTACCCTGTGAGTTCTGGTGATTAGTTCATGTCATCAAGTGTGGTGGCAAGTGCCATTACCAATAAGCTATCTTGCCTTGTTGTCATGCCTCTGTTTCACATTCAGTTCGGTTGCAGGATTGCTGAAATGAGTCTGTACATCATATCTCATCCTGATATAGGCTCAGATTTGGACTAATTTGGGAAGTATCTTGGTTTAGTTAGGGCTTCTATGTCTTCAGTAAAACACCATGACCAAATACAATTTGGAAAATAAAGGGCTTATATCTTCTTCTTTTTTTTTTCTATAAATTTTAATGTTCTCATTAGGTCACACACAGAGATATCCACACATACAAACACATGAAAATAAAAAAGGTTGGGAAGAGAAAGGGGAATAACAGGAATATGCAAAAGAGAAGAGTATATTGCACAAAATGTCCTAACAAAATCCAACACAACACTAATGCATGCTGGTAAAAGTTATAAAAGAAGGCTGGTTCTAGACAGTAAATGTCAGAGGTTAAGGCAAGGTCAAAGTAGGTGAAGTTGGCTTATGATAGCTTTTCTCAAGTGCCCCACCAACTTCATAAGTGTTTTTGGTGTTCTGAATACTGTTCACCAGCTATGTGCTGTCCAATTTGATTTTCAGAAAAAACTAAAACTCTCAGGCTTTGGGCCATTTCTGGACGTCCATCTGAATTTCTCCTTATACACACAGGTCCATTGCTGATGGAGAAATGGTGCTTGCTGGCTTGCCACTCATGACTTGCTTAGCCATCTTTCTTATACAACCAGAACTTCAGCCCAGGCATGGCACTATCTATAATAACTTAGGCCTTCCCACGTTATTCATTTATCAAGACAAGATCCCATCAACTTGCCCATAAGTCAATCTTACAGAGGTAGTTTCTCAATTAATCCCTCTTCCAGATGAATCTAAGTTTGTAAAGTTGACAAATCCACCCGTCACACATCAATTTTCTGAGTCCCCTTATTTAGAAGAAAAAAAAAATCTTTGGAACCTTCGAGAAAACTTTCAGCACATATTCTATTTATTCAACTTGGCCACTTCCCATCTCCCAGCTTCCCTAAAAGAAGAGAAAGTTGACAGTGTTGAAAGAGAATACTCTTGTGGGAAAGTGTACATTTATGGAAAGAATACACCAAAGATATCCAATATTACACTGAAAATTCTGACGTTAAAATGAAATACACCCAGCTCCTCTCAAACAGAAACAAACCCTGATCAGCATTCAATTTCACTGTTTTCTGCAATATCTAGTCTCCATCAGCCTTCTGTTTCATTTTATCTGTACTGTGTTAAGCATGGATAAGCTGTATGCCTCATTGCACTCCTAACTTAATGTTTTTGTATGTCCTGCAGCTTCATCAAATGCTTATAATTTTTGTCTACATTAAACACACACACACACACATACACACACACACAAGCTGCACATACACACATACAAACACTGCTATAATCTGTTGAATATTGGTTCTGATATCCTCCATACCCAAATCCATTCATGTTCAAGTTTCTGTATAAAATAGTATAGTATTGTCTACTCTCGTTCTTCTGTATGCTTCAGGTCATCTCTAGATTATGTTTAATTATGGTCCCAATATAATGTAAATTTTTTGTAAATAGTTTTATTCAATGTTGCTTAGGGAACAGAAAGAGAAACATCTGTCTATATCCAGAACAGACTCCATTTCTTTTTGAATAATTTTGTTCCTTGACTGGTTGTATCTATGAATGCACAGTTCAAAGATACTGAGGTTATAACAATATAATGGGCTCATTATTACTCTTGCTCTGGTAAGCCTAGAATAGTCACTATATTGTCCTGTTCAGAATAATACTTGCATTACTCTTTTTCATATGATGTTAAAATAAAATGTATGCCCCTCACTCCAACATAAATATTACATAAGAAATTCTCCTTTGTAAAAGTTTAAGTGTGTGTGTGTGTGTGCGTGCGTGCACGCGTGTTGCAGCTACTCTTAGAGGCCAGAAGACAGCCTCAGATCCCTTGGAGCTGGAGTTACAGGCAACTGCGAGCAGATGCTGGGAACCAGATGGGTGTATATTTCCTCACCTGTCCTTCAAGGTGTTGATGCACGCTCCTTGAGACACAGAGCTCTTCGTTTTCTCCTCTATGTGGTCTTATTAAAAATTCACATAAAAGAATATGATCAGACTATAAAGTCTAGATAAAATAACTTAAATGGTCACCAAAAATGGTTTTACTGTTTGTGTGGAAGAATATTTTCTACTTTGATGGGTTTTCTACTCTAAGGACCAGGACTTCAATCCTGAGAAGACATCAAGATCATAGATGTCCTTGAGCTAACACCTGTGATTTGTTTACCGACAACTCAACCTTGGTTTCCTGATTTGAAAAGTGGGACTGGAATATCTATAACTCAAGTGGACAGAAAAGTTTACCTTGCATGAATGTAGGACAGTATGCTTGTTTATGTTTCATTTTCTTCCCCAGAAGAATGTGCTATCCTGCTGTATCCTCCAATTATTTGCTGTGAAAAGTTTGGTTCTGTCAGTTCACAAGGAAGAGAAGAAAAACCCCTCTTCACTCCTGTTGTCCTTAAGCAGCAAGGGAGATGTAAAGAAACCATTATTTTAAAATATTAAGAGCCATTTCTCACTAGATTGCCTTATTCTTAATCACTTCTCAAATGAGTTTAATCTCCCAGGTTAGAAACTCATTTTCTTGCGGCTGGCAAATGCCTATAAAGAAGAGAACATATGTGCGTAACTGCCTATGTGTATATGCATGCAGAAGATGTGACAGTCCTAGAGTCTTCCTCAATTGGTCTAGGTTTCAGTCGGTTTGGTTGGTTGTTTGTTTTTTGAGAAACCTTGGTTTGTCTCACTGAACTTGGAGAGCCCCTGTTCAGTTAGATTCTCTGGTGTGAAAACCCTGTCTGACTATGGGATCACAGTGTGGGCTATTGCACTTGACTATTTCGTGTTGGTGCTTGGGGTTGAACTCAACTCCTTTAATTTGGTAAGCATTTGAAATGCATTACCTCTGAACCAACTCCTCAGCCTCTATTTACTGGCTTTGAGTAACAGTGAATGCAGGCAGGTAGTTCTGTCCTGAAATGTGCAGTAGCTCAGAGGAAGTCCTGTGAGGAACCTCACTAACGCAAGCCTTACAGGTAAGGCTATTGGTTGGTTACATGTATCCCAGAAAGAACAGAAGAAAGAGAACCATTGTCTAAAGGAAGGACACGCCCCCAAAAGGCATGCTTACATGCATGTTCACACTGGCACATTCAAAGCTTGCTTTTTAAACTATTAGACTTGAATATGTCCTAGAGAAAGTCAATATGATTGCGAACTATTTGGGACTCACTTTTTGCGGTTAATCTTTGTGATCATGTATATTCTTTCTACATCTAACAAATTGTATTGTCACTGGATGTATGTCAATAGAATCATTTTAGTAAATGTCAAACATGAAAGGGATGCAACAAAAACTGTGAGTATCACATATAGAAAAGTTTAATAAGTACATACAAAATGTAATAACTATCTCTAATTGGAGATTGCTTGGTCATTATTAGCTAAAATACGTTGTCAAGGGTCAGAAATAATCTGTGATGTCTTAGAAAAGGAATTTTAATGTCTACATCTCATAATAGGAACAAAATGTCTTTAAAAACCAAGCATGTAAGGTCAAATGTCAGAATGTAATAAATAAATTGTTTTATAAATAAGCTTCTCTTTAGAGAATTGGAGTTAATTGAATTTCTTTTTTTAAAAAAGAGATCATCTCAAGAAGCATATATTTAAGATTTATAAATATGTAGTACATACTTACATTAGGAAAATCGCATTAACTATTTAATGCCTTGGAGAACACATATCAGAGGGCTGAATGAAATTCAATCCTAAATATTCACACTTTTTCTGACTTTTATATTTAAATTTTATTAGTAATATTAATAGACATTTTATTAAACTTATGTGTGTACTAATATTCCTCAGCTAAGAATTCATACTCAAGTAACACTGGAATTACATATGTGATAACTCGTTTTCTACTTCCTTCGTATGCATAAAGTAGTGACATCAGTGAGAATATGTGCTTATACTTATCCAAAGACTCATAACTTCTGACTGATATGAGTGCTAAACTCTTTACCTAATATGCGATGCTGTTGTATGCTGACAGTTTGGTCATGGTTTTATCCCTCTCACAGGAGCTTCTGATAAACCATTGTCTTCCACTCATACACCAGTGCCCATATTTTTCTTCATTCTTCTTGCTCTGACCCATTTTCCCCAGCCAGCACCTATTAGCTATCCTGGATCATGAGCTGAGAGGGCAACCAAAATGTTTCTGTCACTGGTTCTGGTTATCTTTTAAAAATTTACATCTTTTAAAGATTGTTTTCACTCTTATCATTCCAATATCATTATGACCTTAACACTCAAATCGTATGTTTACTCCCCACAATTGACTAATGTATTTTTACTGTGCCAAAGGTTTTGCTTCTGTTGGAAGGATAGGAAATCTTGGCACTTCATGATAGCAACTATTTAGAAGTAAAGGAGAAATTTGTTATCTGATCACAGCATGGATAGTGTCTGGAAAAACATTTTGTAAGATGTTTCCTTATAGAGATTAACATTTTGATCTCCACTGTGCAATGACAGATACTTATATAAGAATATCTTATGTAAAATTCATCTTGTTGTATTGTTACATTTCTTGAATTGAAGGACACAATACAAAGCTCAGAGAGTCGGGCACCATCACACAGTGGCATAGCCATCCAGAATATTCAAAGTAATCAGCTGAGAATACTACCCTCTGCTTCAAGAAAACAAGGATTATTTACTAATTTATTTATTTACTTATTTCAGAGTTGCAAAGCAAACTTGTAGATGTGATAGAAGTATGAGGGGTCAAAACAATATCCCTGTAAAAACAAAGTGATTTTCATGTTACTCTATGAAAAAAAATATACTCTTCCCAGTGGCTGAGTATCCACGCACCCACAGCATAGTACTCTAAAATATGTGTTCATGTGAGTGTGTGCATGTGTATGTGCAGATGTGCATGTAGATGTGTTATTTGCTCTCTGTGTGTGCACATATTCCTATCTGCATATATTTTTGCTTGTGCATTTTGCATGCAAAGCGTATGTATCTGTCTTTATGTGAATATGTGAGCATTATGTGGCAGATATGCTAAGGGAAATCAAAAGTGATTAGTTGTGTTCCATAGCTGAATTCTCTTGTGGGATTTAGGTGATATAAAATGAGAACTATCAAAGAACACTCAAGGATACTACCAAGCACACACTCAAGATCAGACTATGATTTGTAATCCTCATGGATTATCAACTATTTCTCATCTTATCAAAGATACTGGTTCACCTGTCAGTTTCCAAAAGAGGACATTTATGATACATCCTTCTTCTGCACACATGTTTTCAAATAAGCTACACACAGCTACAGTTTAATTTGATTCTATCATATTTATTTAAAGAATCCTTAATGTTTGTAAAATTCTGTCTTCACTTAAATGTAATATTTTTAGTAAAAGATACCAACAATAAATAATCACAGAAAAGGGAGCTCCAAGAAAGCATCACACTTAAATGTAGTGTGGTTTCTCAGATAAAATCTTGGTCAGAAAATGACATTGCAGGAACAGTCAGACCTGGGAAGCAGCCATCCATGCCTCCTGCACTGTATGTAAGACTTCCCTGTAAATATCCAGCCACAGATGTGGGAGAGGCTCCCATGGAATCAGAATTGTGATTTGAATTTGCAGCATTAACCTGCAAAGTTGAATAGTGCATTATAAAACACATCTGAATATGAGAAAATCAGTTAATCTGTTTGTTATATTGTGTTCCTACATGACAAGGCATGCTATTTAAAGGCATGTATGGAAGACAATTCTGTTTTCATTAATACAGTGTGGTTGTTTGTTCCATAAGAGCTCAAGATCTACAATAAAGACATTCATGTCTGGAAGACACTAGGAAGGATAACATTACAAATGCAAGATTTTAGGTCTTCTTGACTCTGTGCCAGGTACCGAAAACAGGGAAAAGTCTGGAGTCTCATGGCTTCTTTTGGTGGAATGGACCTCCAGTGACTTCAAGACTTCCTAAGGGGAAATCATTTGGAATGTAAATAAAAAAACTTAGAAAAGAAAAAAAAAGAAATTGTTTTTAAAGAGTCAACCACTTTCTAGAAGACCAAGAGACCAAGTCTATAGAAGGGATGAACTGGAACTTCCCTCCCAGAAGATCCTCGGGAGGGGATGGCTGTGAGAACAGTGTAAGTAAAGGGTTAAATTCCTAGAAAAATTGTGAGTGGTGTGACTGACGTAATATAGACACTTTCATAAGGTTTATATATTCCTTGGTTGAAAATGGACACTAGTGCATCATAATCATGTGTTGGGGGTGGTATATGTACACATATGTGTTTTTGTTGCATGTGTGGGGGGCAGAAGAGGAGAGTGCAGGAGAGTGCCTTATTTTTCTCTGTCTTAATTCCATAACTACTAGGGCCACACCACCACTTCAGTTGGTTAGCAAATCTTACAAAGTTGGGGAGCCATCCCCTCCCGAGGATCTTCTGGGAGGGAAGTTCCAGTTCATCCCTTCTATAGACTTGGTCTCTTGGTCTTCCAGAAAGTGGTTGACTCTTTAAAAACAATTTCTTTTTTTTTTCTTTTTTCTTTTTTTTTCTTTTCTAAGTTTTTTTATTTACATTCCACATGATTTCCCCTTAGGAAGTCTTGAAGTCACTGGAGGTCCATTCCACCAAAAGAAGCCATGAGACTCCAGACTTTTCCCTGTTCTCTGTACCTGGCACAGAGTCAAGAAGACCTAAAATCTTGCATTTGTAATGTTATCCTTCCTAGTGTCTTCCAGACATGAATGTCTTTATTGTAGATCTTGAGCTCTTATGGAACAAACAACCACACTGTATTAATGAAAACAGAATTGTCTTCCATACATGCCTTTAAATAGCATGCCTTGTCATGTAGGAACACAATATAACAAACAGATTAACTGATTTTCTCATATTCAGATGTGTTTTATAATGCACTACTCAACTTTGCAGGTTAATGCTGACTCTAATGATTTAGATGCCCACTGAGTACCAACCTTGTTTTTCTGTTTTAAACATAGGGTTATATTTTTTCTCACTTTGTTTTATCCACTTTCTTTTTTTATTATTATTATTTATTTTATTTTATTTTTTTAATTTACATTCCAAATCACTTCCCCTTTCCCGTTTCCTCCCTCCCCGAAAGTCCCATAAGCCCCCTTCCCTCCCTCTTTTCTCCATTCAACCCCCTCTCGTTACTCTGTCCTGGCGTTCCCCTACATCCAGTCTTCCCAGGACCAGGGGGTCTCTCCTTCTATCTTCTTAGAAATCTATTGATATGTGGATTGTGTCTAGGGTATTCCGAGATTCTGGGTCAATATCCCCTTATCAGTGACTGCATACCATGTGTGTTCTTTTGTGATTGGGTTACCTCACTAAGGATGATATTTTCAAGATCTGACCATTTGCCTAGGAATTTCGTGAATTCATTGTTTTTTTTTTTTTTTTAATTTAATTTTATTTTATTTTTTTAATTTACATTCCAAATCACTTCCCCTTTCCCGTTTCCTCCCTCCCCGAAAGTCCCATAAGCCCCCTTCCCTCCCTCTTTTCTCCGTTCAACCCCCTCTCATTACTCTGTCCTGGCGTTCCCCTACATCCAGTCTTTCCAGGACCAGGGGTCTCTCCTTCCATCTTTTTAGAAATCTATTGATATGCTGATTGTGTCTAGGGTATTCTGAGATTCTGGGTCAATATCCCCTTATCAGTGACTTCATACCATGTGTGATCTTTTGTGATTGGGTTACCTCACTAAGGATGATATTTTCAAGTTCTGACCATTTGCCTAGGAATTTCGTGAATTCATTGTTTTTAATTGCAGAGTAGTATTCCATTGTGTAGATATACCACATCTTCTGAATCCATTCCTCCGTTGAGGGACATCTGGGTTCTTTCCAGCTTCTGGCTATTATAAATAAGGCTGCTATGAACATAGTGGAGCATGTGTCCTTATTGCATGCAGGTAAAGTCTCTGGGTATATGCCCAGGAGTGATATAGCCGGATCCTCTGGGAGTGTCATGCCCAGTTTTCTGAGGAACCGCCAGACTGCTTTCCAGAGTGGTTGTACCAGCTTGCAATTCCACCAGCAGTGGAGGAGTGTTCTTCTTTCTCCACATCCTCGCCAACAACTGCTCTCTCCTGTGTTTTTGATCTTTGCCATCCTGACTGGTGTGAGATGGAATCTCAGGGTTGTTTTGATTTGCATTTCCCTAATGACTAAGGATGATGAACATCTCTTTAGGTGCTTCTCAGCCATTAGATATTCTTCAGGTGAGAACTCTTTGTTTAGCTCTGTACCCCATTTTTTAACTGAAAGTCCTGAGAGTCTCCTAATGTCATTTTCATGCTTTCTGTGGAGAGTAGTCAGGGCTAGAATTGTTATAGCCTTCGGTGCCCTTTATTATAGATTAGTTTAGTATAGATTAAGTTTAAAAAGACAATCTGAGAAAGTTGTTAACACAATTCTTGAATATTCTCAGTGTGTTTTATTGTTCATAATGCAAATAATATTCATATGCCTTAAACTTTATGTTAGGTTCTCTACTTGCTTCTTGGAGAGAGAGAGGGGAGGAGCAAGCGGGAGGGAGAGAGGGGGGGGAGGGAGAGGGACAAAGGGAAAGGGACAGAGGGAGAGGGAGAGAAGTACTAATAGATCAACCATTTGGGTTGTTGGTGTAGAAAATAAAAAGCAGTATGTCTGTTTCACACATCAGGGGCCTCTATCAAGTTTATAAATAAGATCTCCAGCAGTTCCACTAAATCCCAGAGTGTGAATGGACCTTTGTATGTCCAGCATGAATGGAATTGCATTGCCATGGGTGTGGTAGGAAATACTGATGCAGACATGAAGCACGAATTGTTAATAGATTTTCTATCTCTGAATTGGCTTTCCCCCCTTCTTTTTCATATATACATACATATATATATATATATATGGTACAAAATTTGGAAGCCAAAAACTAAGTTTTCTTCTCTTTTTGGAATTTATTTTCCTAACACAATTGTAGTGGATACTTTCAGTATATTTTGACTGTTGGTGTGTGATATATGTGCTTTATGATAAATTCTTTCAGGTAAAGTTTTAGTGACCTAATTATATAAAAAATGTGTATAATAGTCTCATCAAACATAAACACCTAAGAAAAAAGTTTATTCTCTCAATGTTTAAAACTGATTTTAACAAATTCTCCTGAAAATTATCCTTGAAAGAAAACAAAACGCAGAAAGAGTATGTGTATTTATGTATGTACACGTTTGTTCGTTTGGATCTACATGGTCAAAAATACAGTATTTATGTTTTAATAATTAAAGAGTATGAAAACTTTATTATATTCCCAGAGTATTCATCAAGTTTAAATACAGACTTGGAGATTACTGGACTACATTTCCTGTATTGTTGGCATAATAAGCCTATTTGTGTGAGAAAGTTCAGAGCTGAGTTGATTAACTACAGATAAGGCTATATTTAGTTTCTCCTCATGGGCCCACTGGAATCAGATAACACTTTATATGAGACCAAACAAGTGAAGTTAGTGTTTTTTATTGTTAGATTCATACTGTAGTGATAAACTCCATCAGCTCCAGGACTTCTGGATCTTAGCAAAGCTTTGAAAAAAAACATATTTTGATTAATTTATTGAGGTAAGATGCTAGATAATACTTCCTTAGATGTGACAATCAGAGCCATGGGGACCAGTGAAGGACTGTAATTTCCCCAACAGTCTAGAAGCTTCTGAAATAAATGAGAACATTTTATTCACTCCTTGGGAAATAGATGTTCATTTTCCACTGAGCCTTAAATAGTGTTTATTTGCTTATCAATACCCAATATTTTATACTGAAATACAGTTGGTTCGTTTGGTTAAATTGAGTGCCCCTTTGCCTTAGTGGGCTCCTAGACACAAATGAATCTTCATGGATTAGACAAAAATCTCATTTCAATGCAATTTAGTTCTTAAAAAAATTATCTTATTTTTCCTTTTGGTGACTCAAATATAGTAGTGTTCCATCTGTTCTAAGGTAATTCCATAGTGATATTAAGCAAGAATAACCAAGCATTATACTTTGTGGATTTGTATTATTCTTCCTTATAAACATTCAACTAATGGTTTCATTGTAAAATATCACATGTGCAAAAAATAATTCTTCATAACACAAACACTTGGTGATTAAATAAAACTAATAGTTGAAGTGATTATGAATGTCTGGGAAACAATGGGAGAAAATGTGAAAGTCATGCCAAAAGCATATGCTTCTGCCAGTCACTGTGGACACCATGGGTTTACATTAAATTTTTAGTTTCCAGTGATGATCTCCAGACCTTGTAGTGAAACAACCATATTTGAATCAATTACCAGCTAATGATTACATTCCCAGATGCAACTATGCAACAGGCATAAAGCAATTAGAAGAAATATTGAGATTTATAGAAAGTATCAGTGTTCCATGAAATAGCCCTCTTTAACAGTGTTGAGTGGGCAGCCTCATAATTCATAAGTCTTTTCACATATGCTGCCCATTTTCTGTGTTGAATTATAGTGCACCAGAAACAAGCGGAGTTAGCTTGCATTAACATGGCTCCTTAAATATTATTACCCAACATGACTATATGATGAAAACTAATCTCCCTTTTTACTGAGCATGTGGGTTTTATTCTACGAAAAGCAGCTGTGGCTAAATCAGTCACATCTAAGAGTAACTGCCACCTGTCAAATGTGTGGGGTACAGTTATTCCTTTATAGTAGAAATACTATGCTCCTTGAATTGTTTTCTATTTAAAGAAATATATAGTTTGGTTTTGTGAAACAAAGATTATGAAAAAATAAAATTTAAAATATTATATAATTTGAGTCCATTAAATGCAGAGAATTTCAATACAGAATATTATCTATTTTATACAGTTAAAAGTATGTAGGTATTATGTGTGCTGCATGAATATTTATCTTTCTAGATAGTATGTAAATTGATTAATTAAAATTTTCAAGCTTGCTTAGAATCTCTATGATAATATATTCAAAAGCAAAAAGAAAGGAATCTAATTAGTCAAACACTGAGTAAATTATTAAAAAATATTGACCAAAGTAAGCAGTATAAGGTGTATTAGTTGAAGTTGGAGAAGACTTTCACTGCATAGTATACAGTTAGTGTCTCATTCATAAAGATCTATCAATTATATTTCCTGGCATCTCATTAATAGGATTAGATAAATATATTTTTATTGGCTATTTTATTTATTTGAATTTCAAATGTTATTCACTTTCCCAGTTTCCCCTCAGGAAACCCCTATCCTATCTCCCCTCCCCTTGCTTCTATGAGGGTGCTTCCCCACCCAACCAACCAATCCCTCCTCCCCACCCTGGCATTCCACTACACTGGGGGCTTGAACCTTCACAGGACCAAGGGCCTCTCTTCCCATCGATTCCCGAAAAGAACATCTTCTGCTACATATGCAGCTGGAGCCATGGGTTCCTCCATTTGTACTCTTTGGTTGGTGGTTTATTCCCTGGGAGCTCTGGGAGGTCTGGTTGGTTAGTATTGTTTTAACCATAATGAGAAGATTTCTTTAGGGTCAATTTATTGTCTAAGCCAAGACCTTATTTCTATTGCATGATATTTTCCTGCCGACTGGTGTTCCACATTTACCCTTGTTTGATGGGAAGTAAGCATCTAGCTTGTCACATCTTCAATAAATTCCTTGAGCCTAAATTGAAAGATTTTTCTTTTTTTTTCTTTTTTTATTATTATTATTTTATTTTCTATATTTTTATTTACATTCCAAATGATTTCCATTTTCCCAGTTCCCCCCTCCCTGAAAGTCCCATAAGCCCTCTTCCTTCCCCCTGTTCCCCATTTGCCTAAGAATTTCATGAATTCATTGTTTTTAATTGCTGAGTAGTATCCCATTGTGTAAATATACATGGAAAATATCGCTGATAAAATTGAAGAAATATATAGAAAAACACGTTAAGATTGACTATTTCATGGAAAAATTATACAGATAAAATGGTAGGCATAAAAATATTCCTAAGTTGATTGAAAGTGGAATTATAAACATTTTCTGATAAAATTGAAAATCCTCAAGGAAAATATTTCTGATAAAACTCAAGAAATATATAGAAAAACACGTTAAAACTGACTATTTCATGAAAAAGTATACAGATAAGATAGTAGGCATAAAAATATTCCTAAATTTATTGAAAGTAGAAGTAAAAACATTTTCTGATAAAACTGAAGATTTACATGGAAAATATCTCTGATAAACTGAAGAAATTTATACAGATAAATTGGTAGGAATTAAAATATTCCTAAGTTGATTGAAAATAGAGTTATAAACATTTTCTGATAAAATTGAAGATTTACATGGAAAATATTTCTGATAAAATTGAAAAAATATATTGAAAAGCATTAAAATTGAAGATCATCATGGAAAATTATACAGATAAAATGGTAGGCATAAAAATATTTCTAAGTCGATTGAAAGTGAAATTATAAACATTTTCTGATAAAATTGAAGATTTACCTGGAAAATATCTCTGTTAAAATTGAATATATAAAAAAAGTGTTAAGATTGAGTATTTCATGGAAAAATTATACAGATAAAATGGTAGGCATAAAAATATTCCTATGTTTTTTGAAAGTGGAATTATAAACACTTTCTGATAAAATTGAAGATCTACTAAGAAAATATTCCTGAAAAAATTCAAGAAATATATAGAGAAACATGTTAAAACTGACTATTACATGGAAAATTATACAGATAAAATGGAAGGTATAAAAATGTTCTTAAGTTGATTGAAAGTAAAATTATAGACATTGTCTGATATAACTGAAGATCTACATGGAAAATACCTCTGACAAAATTGAAGAAAAATACAGAGAAACGTTAAAATTGAAGATTACCATGGACAATTATACCGACAAAATGGTAGGCACAAAAACATTCCTAAATTGATTGAAAGTGGAACTACAACCCCCCCCCCACGAAACCAAAGATCTACATGAAAAACACCTCCGACAAAATCAAAGAAATACACAGAAAAAATGTTAAAATTAAAGATTATCATGGAAAATAATACAGTCAAAATGGTAGACACAAAAAGCATTACAGAATTGAAAGAGGAGTCACAAACATCTGTTAGACTATGTTTTTTGTTGGGGAATTGAGTCTATTGACATTATAAGATATTAAGGAATAGTGATTGTTGCTTCCTGTTATTTTTGATGTTCTTTTTATGTTTGTGTGGTTACTTTCTTTTGGGTTTGTTGGAAAAAGATTACTTTCTTGCTTTTTCTATGGTGTAGTTTCCCTCCTCATGTTGGGGTTTTCCATCTATTATCCTTTGTAGGGCTGGATTTGTGGAAAGATATTGTGTAAATTTGGTTTTATCATGGAATATCTTGGTTTCTCCATCTATAGTAATTGAGAATTTTGCTGGGTATAATAGTTTGGGCTTGCATTTGTGTTCTCTTAGGATCTGTATGAGATCTGCCCAGGATCTTCTGGCTTTCATTATCTCAGGTGAGAAGTCTGGTGTAATTCTGATAGGCCTGCCTTTATAGGTTACTTGACCTTTTTCCCTTACTGCTTTTTTTTTTTTTTAATTTACATTCCAAATCACTTCCCCTTTCCCATTTCCTCCCTCCCTGAAAGTCCCATAAGCCCCCTTCCCTCCCTCTTTTCTCCATTCAACCCCCTCTCGTTACTCTGTCCTGGCGTTCCCCTACATCCAGTCTTTCCAGGACCAGGGGTCTCTCCTTCCATCTTTTTAGAAATCTATTGATATGCGGATTGTGTCTAGGGTATTCCGAGATTCTGGGTCAATATCCCCTTATCAGTGACTGCATACCATGTGTGTTCTTTTGTGATTGGGTTACCTCACTAAGGATGATATTTTCAAGATCTGACCATTTGCCTAGGAATTTCGTGAATTCATTGTTTTTAATTGCAGAGTAGTATTCCATTGTGTAGATATACCACATCTTCTGAATCCATTCCTCCGTTGAGGGACATCTGGGTTCTTTCCAGCTTCTGGCTATTATAAATAAGGCTGCTATGAACATCTTATCCAAGGTATCACATGCATGTGAGTTTTTATTTATGTTTTGATCAAACATTGTATTTTAAAACTCATGAAAAATAGGTGCAAATTGTATAACTCTGGAGCCAACAAGTGCTTTCTCTCAGGTACTTTAGGGACTTTGACCGACCAGGGACATGGATTCGTTTTGCTTGAGCCCATACCACTTATACACTTCTGTAACTGGTTCTAGAACATATAGTTAGAAAGCTTGGCATCTTCCCATTAGTGACGTTAACATTCTCATGTCCAGAAAACTGAAAATAGTAGGAGTGCAAATGCAAGTAATATGTCAGCCTCCTTCATATTTTTTCACGTCTCACACAACCCTGTCAACATCATAATCTTTCTGGTCCTGAGATGTGAAGCAGGACTAAGGCAAAACAAGGCAGTGGTAAAACAACACCAGGTGCTAGCAATGTGGTTGGACCAAATGAAAGGTTGTATATTGAAGCATTTTTTTTTATAAATAAACAACTATAAGTTATTTCTGCATGATTGATAAGAATTCAGTAATAGTTGGCAATGACTACACCCACCATTGATGTATTGTAAGATTCTGCCCTCCTTGCTCATGTGATAATGTCAAGCCTTTCTTAGTCGATGTGGTTTAATGTGTTCTACATAAAAGTTTAGTAGTTCTTGTTTTGTGATCTTATTCAGTCACCTAAACCCTTTACCTAAGAAACACTATAAATACAATAACCAACAGAGATACTCCACAGGCATTTAATAATACATATTTGTTGAATAAATGATGTTTACACATTTTACAAGGTCTAGGCTTTGTTTTGAATTATTGAAAGCCTTGGAGAGAATGTATTTGAAGCACAACGAGGCTTAATAATTCTCTAGAAATTTTAACATAATCATGTTCTGTTCAAATACAGTTCTTTCAATACTCCCCTTATTTCACTTTGGAGAATAAAAAGAAATCTCATTGATAAACAAAGGGAAGCCATTAAAATAGAGTAATGATAAAGCATGTCTTACTAGGCTTTGTGAAGTTTTTATTATTTTCTTTATTAAAAACATTAAATAACAGGATTAGCTGTGGTTTTCTGCACTAGAACTGCACAGGGTTTGATCTTTCATCACTTAATAAAGGATTGAGGAGGGATTCAGGAGACCATGCCCTTACCTGCTGAGCAACTGACTATTGGTTGATTCTGGAGGAAATGCAGTCAAGGATTTCCATGTGTTATTAGAGGCTAACCTACCAGGTTTCAACTCAGAGTTTGAAACCCACAGTCACTCAGAGGGTCCTGGTTAAACTCTGTGGGTCAGAAAAGCAACCAAAAAGATGTGAGTGAAAAAAAAAAAACACTAGAAACAAAGAAAGTGATAAGTGGGGGGGGGGCATGATTAGGAGAGGGTAGAGACAAGAATGCTCAGAATACATTGTATATGTGATTGAAACTATCAAGAAGATTATAAAATCAAAATAATTGAGTTAAGCACAATACATTATAATCTTTAACATGATGACAATTTTGTGCATCTTGTTGCATATCCTACAAATTGTTCATCAACATTCATAGGTAACTTGCTGCTGACAAAATAGCTTTGAAACATTTAAGGAAATTGGCTTATCTTTTAACAAAGTGTAGAATTATACTCTACACTTGCTGGTATGTTGACCAAACAATTTGTGTACATAACCATGTAACACAAAGATCAATGTCAGTATGATTTGCAAACAATATGCTTTGCCGCTGATCATGACAATGAACTTCAGACTGTAGACCCTATAAATATAGGGTCATCCTGAAATAAAATAATCCAAAAATTTGTTCACACATATTTGTGTATAACATTTAGTTTTAGTGTTCTGTGAATAAATAAATGTTTGGTTCTTCTTAGTATGGTGTTTAGTTATGGGCATGAAAACTTTTAGTCACATTTATAACACAAATTTAGCAAACTGTCAATGATTTGGCAGCAAGCATGTAGGACATAGTTTCTTGTTCACTGGAGGGATTTCTGATGCAACAGTTATTCATACATTGTACACAGCTTATTATATGAAACACAGTTCTGTAGGACCTCTTTATAAATAGAAAGTGTTCAGTCACTGTGATTTCTTAAATTATTTTGGTAAAAGTTTCAGAGGAGTAGCTATGAACTTTTTATAAAATACCCTACAGGACTGACAAGGAGCTGAAGGTAATTAACATGATGGAATTTTTTTTCAGTCAGACGAAAACTATTTCTACTTCATGGTAGACATTCAAAATAGGTCATGTTCCCTCTTGTCCTCTCCTCTGTAATAATGATGAATCCTAAAAAAGACAAAACAAGCAAGCAAGCAAACAAACAGGGACAAGAAAAATGACACTCAGTCATTGTTGCTGTGATATGACATGGAGGCTAAGGAAGGATGTCTCTTTTGTAGAGAAGATGGGCATAGATCTCCACAGTTTTATCCATGCTATGCTCAGGGACTACCTTAGAAACAAGTTGAAATTTCTGAACTTGGGCAGAATGAATGTCACAATATAGAAAGGAAACAGAGATTCTTATGAGGGAACGAAGAAAGATGAGTGACTGAAATCCTGTTGTTGAAAGTTATAATTTTGGAGTGATTTCTAAGGAATTTTAGAAAAGTTCTGGAGAAAATAATTCATTTCTTTCTTTCTTCTTCTTCTGTGGTTGTCTGACTTCAGTGTATTTAAGATTATCCAAAGCAGCTTAGTACAATACAGTTGCTGACATATTATTCAGGGAAGTAATTAGTTCCCAATAATTTTACTGTTCAGAAATGACAAATCTTATGTATTGGGGAGGGTGTTTATGTATGTGTTACAAATAAATATTTGTTTGTGTGAGTGCGTGTGTGTATGTATGAGTGCCTGCAGGTGTGTTTGTGTGTGTGTGTGTGTGTGTGTGTGTGTATGTGTGTGTGTGCATGTTAGTAAAATATGAAACTGACACTTTGGGATATTTTCCTTAATTGATATATGTATTGAGCACCACTTCTTACTGAAACTAAATCTTAAGAATTCAACTAAATTCATAGTCAATGAACTTCAGGGACCTGGCTGTCACTATTTCTCAGTGATGTCATTACAGACATGTTCTACCATGTAGGGCTTTTTCGTGAGTTCTAGAAATCTAAATTCAGAGCCCACCCAGCCTACAGTGCCATTATGAGAAACTCTGCTCCCTTTCTCTGTTTGCCCCTGTTCTGTGACTTGCCCAGGAGAGATGAACAAAGGTCTATTCACAGCACACAGAGCACTGATAATAGGTCAAAGAAATGATTCCAGTAAAGGCTAAATTGATGATCCAGTGAGTTTATTGGGGTCACTGACAAGAATGTGGGTGTGGGGTTACTTACAAAAGCATAAGTGACTCAAGATCCGCTGAATTCCTGAAAAGCCCAGATCAGCATGGTGATGAGTCATTGAAGCTGTGTGTCTGGAGTTTCCCATCCAGTCTCTCCTTTCCAGATAGAGCTACTACATTTATAGCCGATGGGAAGGGCTTTGTGAATTTGGGACTTGCTGAGTTTCCTGAATGCTGTAAGTTTCATTAGCTTCCTGAAACTTCCGTGATTCCCTCAGTGAGAGAACGTTGCTGAGAAAATGTATTGTTCTGGGATCAATGTCCTTGTGACTCACAAAGAAATTGAAGCTATAGGAGTAAAGCTGCCTTAAATAAATTGATCTCCATTTATATCTTCATTTCGGCACACTGTCTTTTAATGACCTTTTGACATTTAAATTTTGTTTTTATTTTGGTTTTTTTTTTTGTTTTATTTCCATCTCTTCCAGTATAGTCTTCAATTTTTTTCCAGATCTAGTATTAGGCCAGTGTTTTGCTATTACTCAGTTATTCAATGTTGGAAATACAAGTTCAGTTTTTCTCATTTATCCCTTTAATCCTTTTGTTCTAAGTGATCTCATTCTTTCACATAAATATAGCCATGATATGTTTGCCAACAAATCATATATATATATATATATATATTTGCTCGACTTTGACTTTTAGCTTCATGTCTGTATATTACAAAGATTTTTGTACTTCTGGTTACCATATATATGTAACAAATACTGGTAGCCTACAAGATAAAAGTCTTTTGGATTTTTTTGTTATAATTGTATTACTCCCACAATACATTTTTCAGTTTTCTTGCTTTATAAAGAAGTCATGTGGCTGGTAAAGTGACTCAGTGCCCTCCTTGCCAAACCTGATGGCTTGAGTTCAGATCCTAAGACTCACAGCATTAGAGAATCAAATCCCTTAAGTTGTCCCTTATCTTCACACTCATGATGCAGTATGTAAGTGTGTGAATGAGTGTGTATGTGTGTGAGAGAGAGAAAATTATAAAAAGTGAATTATTTTAGATTTATTTACATGGAATTATCCGTACAACTCAATAATATCAGTCTGATCTCTGGATGGGGAGAGAATTCTATAGTTGCTCAGTCTGAAATTTTGAACACTTCAATTGTCACAAACCGAATCTGGTATCAAGAAGTATTTCTGGAATCACTGGTATGACATCTACATTGGAAAGCAGAATGAGATTGAGTCCAGAGTCGGTAAAGGATCAGGGCCACAGAAATATCATGCATCCATTCAGCAAGTACCAACAAGGTAAGGTCATGTGCACTGCTTCTCATTCAAGCATCTCTGTATCTGAAGACTGCCATGCTCAGATGCAGGCCAAATCTCCTTTCTGTTATTCTTCCCTAGTTCAAACGCTCACAGACATGCCCACAGTTATGTCTTTTAAGTTATCCCAAGTCCTGTCAATATGGCAATCGGAATCATCATCACATCAAGCAAAATTAAAATTGTTGTGTGATTTTCCTGAAATTTTAGAGTATCAACTTGAAAGTGGCCTTCAGGGTTCATCATCTTTAGAGGATGACTGAAGGAAGATAGAAAATTTTGGGTCTACTATGTAAGTACTTTTTAAAATTTTTTTTCAATGTCTGGTGTTATGAAGGTATGAGACAGCATCTTTCATAATGTTTCTATCTATTTGTTTAGGATTCATTTGTATCCTAGGTTTCAAATTTTAAGACTAAAGAAACACTTTAGAGAATACTGTTCAGTTAATCCAACCAAGGTTTTTCTTTTGAGGTAATAAGCTAAGGTTCATCAACAAGCTTGTCACTCAAACGTCATACATCTCTTAAGTGTCAGGGTGTCCTGGTTTGTCTTGGACTATTTAAGTCAAAACAATAGAGCTACTTGTTGCAAAGGATGTAATGAAATGTTACGTATTCATCATGGCCAAAGATTGACTTGGCTAAAAATGCTATCTTCCCAATAATAGTCCTGAGCGTAGCTTCAGAATCTATGGAACTGTACTTAGGGTATTTGCTTAAACTCATCTAGCTACATTTTTTTTTCCGTTTACTATCTTATCTACAAAATTAACCTATGCAAATTTCGGACAGCTACTCACTTTTTCATAACAAATGAAAAGGGAGAAATGGTAATTTCTTTAAAATATTCCATTGACTTAGTAGAGAACACCGAAAGTTGAGAAATAAGAGACATAGAAATTCGTGTTTGTGAAAATACGTATTCTTGTATGTTTGAGTAATTTTGTACTATAATCCCAGAACCTCTGACATAGTTCAGAAAAAAAAACTTGAGACCATTTCACTGTTCTACTTGACTATCATTTCATGTTATAAAACTGTTCTTTATAAGAAAAGTTTCAAAGTAGGACTTCACTCAAGTCTAACTGTAATTTAAAACTCTTCTTTAGATTCATCGTTCCCAGAAGCAGTCATGTCTCTTAAAGAATTAATTGTCTTCATTATTGCTTTATGAAGACAATATATATCTTTCCTGCTTTTGCATTCCTTACTCTTGTATTTTTAACTTGTTTCAGGCTCTCAGAATTTATAGCATTTGGCATTTAAGACACAGCTATTACTTATTTGAGTATCATTTCTACACATTGTATGCCAATTATGTATATATATGTTGAACAGTACCTGCAGATTGCCAAATTTTAAAAAAATATTCAGTTCTTTCATCTTTTCTTCATTTTTTGATTTTGTATATGCTTCAATTCATATATATTGATATTAAATTGTCTCTTAATTAAACTGCTAAATTCAAATTTATTTTAAAATTATTCATTGTGTTTTTAATTAGTATTTCTACTTTTAGTTCTAGAACAACCAGTTGAATCTTATTTGCATTAATACCATTAATATATTTTTTTAATAAAAATTATCCAGGTGATCCTGCTCACCATCTAGGGACCCCTGCCACCAAGCCTGATGACCTGAGTTTGATGCCATGATTAAAGAAAAGAGCTGTTTCCAGCATGTGGTCCTCAGATTTTTCATGTATGCTGCTGTTTAAAATTTTGGAACTAGGATTCCTCCTCTTCAGTTTTCCAAGTATTTGAGATTACAGGTGTAGTGTACCACGCTTGACACACTAAGAATCACAAAGAATTTCAGCAACAGCACTTTGAAAGAGGAAGATTTCTGATGAAGTAATATATGAACACAAGAATGGCTTGAACTTATAAAAGGATATTTTATTTATTCCCGAATAGTTACATTATTAAGAAAAATTTACTACATCATAAGCATAGAGTAAATAAAGTGGAAATTTTTCAATTCAGAATTCTCTTCTAAAAGATTCATCAATATGATTGGTCAAATGATTAATGGGAATTATTCCCTCTAATAACACTTAATATTTTTATCTATTTCTATGTGAAATATTTTATAAATAGTACAATGATTAATTGAATATCACTTAAAGATCTCTGTAGATTGAAATACAAAAAGAGGCTCCTGGTAAATAGCATTCCTATGTCCTAGATCTTTACTGTCACAATTCACATGTGACAATATAGTGTGAGTAAGGACACTTTCTCCAATGTTAACATATTTTTTTTCTTTTTCTGTTTTTGAATATAATCATCATTTACATTTCAAATGCTAAAAACTTTCCTGGTTTCCCCCCTCTGCGAAAACCCCCAAACCCTCCTCTCACCCCCTGCCTCCAAGTATATGCCCCTCCACCTGACCTACTACCACCTCCAGCCCCCTCGATTTCCATTTGTTGGGGCATCTATTGAGCCTTCACAGGACCAAGGACCACTCCTCCCACTGATGCCCAACAAGGCATTCCTCTGCCACATTTTTGGCTAGAACCATGCGTACCCCTTGGTTGATGGTTTAGTCCCTGGGAGTCCTAGGGCATCTGGGTGGCCGACATCATTGTTCTTCCCATGGGGCTGTAAACATATTTATTAATAAAGTTGAGAAAGTCTAACTCAAAGGAAACAGTTGAAATGAAGGATCTAAAATACATATAGAAATCAACTTTGGTTTTAATATGAGTCTATGCCTACTACGTATGAGCTCTTAGAATATTGCTTAAATATTAGAAATCAATGTCTTTATAGAACAAAAACAGTTTTGTTTAGCTTACAATGTTGTCAAGACTGACATTAATGTGTTTGATACTGATGCTGTGAATACATGAACAAGTGTCCATGACGCTTGTGAACCTGATAGACTCTATTTAACAAGTACCTAATTCTTCATCACTAGTAGTCTATAATGTGAACCATTAAAATACACTGCTAGTGTTGAAGAGAAAAGCTGTAGAATAGCAGTGATAGTTGATATTTATTGTAGACTTGTTTGCATGTATAATTACCCAGGAGACAATTCTCTGTGAGTGACATGACTTTTAGGGATTTTATGACATGGTTAAATGAAATGAGATGGCCTATCCCTGGTTGTATCTAGACATAAAATGGCTCAAAAGGAGAGACTGTTGTTTTTTGCCTGTTTGCTTTTGTGTTGTCTTTCTGGTGAATTCCTTTAACCAGTGCTGTAATTGCCAGCACTATTGCTGCTGTGGTACCCATCCTCTGTTGCCATTGGAAACTGTCTTCTTCAGCCTTCCAATGTAGACTGAGGAGCAGGGGCTGTCTAGGAATGCCCATGGCATTTAGTACCTAAGTTTGAAATGGTTAAAAATCTTTCAAGTATATGAACTGCTCAATGATTCATTTGTGAATTTTAGAGCAGGGTTTTATAGTAAAATACAGGAATAGGGTGCTCAGGCCTAATTTGTTTTAATGACTCCTGAAATGGACTTTGAAGAGCACGTTCAAAACCATATGAAAAGAAGCATGTGGTGGTATTATTGCCCTATTGCCAAGTCTTTGAAATTATACACCATTTTTCCATTTTAAGCAACCGCGAAGGGTGAATTTGAAGAGCTACAAACATTATGATAAAATCTCATTAGTGAAGAAACATACATATGTTAATGGGTACTAACAACATAAAATGAGTAAATGACCTTACCTTTGTAAATTTGGAATTTGAGTTGTAATTTGTGTAAAACTTACACACAGCTAGCCATCCCTTGCTTTTTTAACCTTCATTTCATTTTAATTGCGTTTCCTTCACAGTTCGTGTAATAAATATCAAAATTACACAATCACTTAACAATTCGATTTCTCGGAGTTCAGATTTTTTTTTCAGCTACTAAGCTTGGTTTTGATCTATTTATTGGTATTTTGATAGCTTCAGTATGTGCTTGATTTAATATGTTAATTGATTCAACTACTGTGCCAGGTTCTGCTGGCACAGCAAAGTCCTGAGTCCCGAGAGCCCAGAGCGCTGCTGTGGGCAACAGACTTTTTCCACTTTACACTCTCTTTCAGCTGAAACATTTTTCTTTAAAAGACACATGAGTCTTTAGTCACAGGTAAAATTAGGTAGTCTCCTGAATTTCTCTTGACACATCGCAAAGGAATGTGGGAACAGATCTAACATTCCTGGTCATGTATCATCTCTTTTATGTCTTCAGATCCATGTTTTATATGTTCTTTCATTTTGAAAATATTTTGGGTATTCAGCATGAAATCTCACACATATACATTCGGTGTGCATATATGATCATTGCACAGACCTGTGGGAATTCTGATTCTAGTATTGGTTTTACAGTAAAATATCTAATTACTAAAGGGTCCATCAGTATTAGTCATAAAGGAAGGAGATAAAGAGACCACTCACTTCCTGTGCTCATGCTTAAACTAAGAGGTACAAACCTGAAGTTACTGACCTGGGCAATAATGGAAAAAATGGGCTGTAGAAATGGAGGAAAGAAAATGAATGGAGTGAATCCTGTATGTTAGGGAGATACTGCCTTTTACTCCTAATACTGCTTTAAAATAGATGTTTTCCACCTGACAAGTTAGGACCCTGGAGCTTGACTCTATAGATGATTGTGAACAGTAGATACGTTCGAAGGAGGTGAAATTTAGATTATTTTTATTTTCTTATTTGTAACTTATTAATAACTTTTCTAAGAAAAGTTGTATATGTAAATCAGATTTTAAAAATCTGTGAAAAAAACCAGACAACATGAAGAAGACACTACTGGAAATGATGGCACATACTGAGTTGATCTGAATTGGTGTTATTGTCACTATTACTGATAAATTGCTTGTCACTAAGACCTTCCTAGATTAATATACAAAAAGCTTTCTTCAGTTTGTTCACAAAAGTAGAACTCTGGCCTCAAATGTAATAAATGATTGTTTTGTATCAAAATATGAATGTTCGTGGCTCAAGAATATGGATCCAAGTTACTATATACATAATGCTCCAACACTAGAATATTTTTATGAAGTTTTATAGTAATATAAAAAATGAAAGTTGTAAATCAAGGTATTTTTAAAATACATAGTTATGAGCATTAGGTAGGTGGGTTAGATCAAGACAGAATTTCCTGCGATAGAATTTTAGAAACTATCTGATGACATTTGAATTTGTGAAAGACGGTTCCTGTTCATACATCCCACAAGACTTTATTTAAGCCATAAAAAGCTTTGGTCAAACAGAGGTAGTCAATGGATGAACGTTAAGGGCTAACGATCCAGGGTGATTTGACTCTGCATCTGCAACCTTCTCCTTCTACTGTCAGACTTTCTGGTACAGCTCTTATTCTACATATTTCTGAGAATTTCTGTTTACACACTCGCAAGATTATAATTTTTCTTTAACCCTCAAAAGTCAAATAATTAAGACCAATGCTCTGCTTTGCTCTGGGGAGTGTTCATGCAAACGTTCTGTGGCTGTTAAATGAAAGAACAGAGCCAAAGACACAAATTTGAAAACATAAATTCTGGCTCAAGTATTACTAAAGAATCACATCCAGTGTTGCCTTTATGTTTTTCACAGTTTTGTCTTACAGTATTAGAGAAGACTCTAGTACATAGTGAGAGATGACCAGCCACTCAGGAACACAAGGAACTTAATCTTTGCCTCCTATTACCTCTCCTGGTTACTCTTGAATTGTGTGTGGGTCTTCCTCTCTATTTGAAAATGTCAAATAATTTTCACTAAAAGTATTCAGCTCAAGTCTCCTTCCCTTTGCTTCTCTTTACACTCCAAAGATAGTGAGCAACTATGCCCTTATCTCCTAGAACTTCAACTCAGTGTTTGGTGATGCATAACCTCAATCCTGATTATTTCCATAGTGTTTTTACTTGGGTAATTATTATGTGTATGCATGTCTGTGTCTGTCTTTGTGTATATGTGAACTAGCATGTGCACTAATTTTAAAATGTTTGTGACTTAAAATATATTTTTCATACAATATATTCAGATAATAGTTTTCCCTTTCCAAACTCTTTCAAGATCTCCCCAACTCCCTATCCACTAAACATCTACCCTTTCTTTTTTAATTGAGGATGCTTTTATTTTATGTAGGATCTAATGCTAGCATTTTCATTCATTTTACAAAAAGATTGTTGCCTTCTCTGATGTTTATGAGGATATTTTCAAATCATGCATATACATTTTCCTTAAATATATTAAATATTTATTGTCTTTCTGGCACATCGATTCATATTTGGAGCTAACTACTCAAATGCTCTATAAAATATTGGAAGATTTTTCATGGAAATTAATATTTATAAAATTAAAAAAGTGCATTGGAGCTCTCAGGAAGAGTAGTATGCATGTGTCTTTCCAGCTCCATGGTATCCATCTGATACACTTTTCAACTCCCATACAATATTCCAAAACTCCCCACTCACTTGGGCTAGACTTGTGTTTTTCTATAGTGTGAATGCTGCCAAAATAACTTGAGTAGAGCATTTTATTGAGGTTGTGCGAACACACCCAAGAAATATCGCGTTCATGTGATTTCCGTCTTGTCTTGGAGAGCTGTGCCTTCCAAGACTACTTAACTTCTACCTCTCCCCTCCAAGAAGGTTGCTAGATTATCAATAGATTTCTGTTTCGAGAATCAATTTCCAACTAATTCTTTCAATAACTTTACTGTGCACTTGAAGATCTATGGACATAGTTTATTATTGCTGAAAATGCACATAAGCTTTTGAAATGGAGCATTTTTTGTACAAAACTAGTGAAAGTTCTGCAAGAATGTGAGAAGTGTTATTTCCTTGGCAGAATTGCCTCCCTGTTGTAGAATGCTTGGCACACACATTCTCCTATCAAATCCTATCATCCTCCCATGTGAAAAATATCAGTCAGACATCAAAGAAAATAATTTGGCTAGGGAAGGTCATGGACTCAGGGAAAATAAAATCTCTTTCTATGATAAATTATTTTTGAAAAGTCACTTGAATATGGTCTGTTTTCAGTAACATTTTGAACTACTTTCTTTTATGGTGGGGGGAAGGGGTGGATGCCCAAATAGTTAGACTTCAGTAAAAGAAAACCAGAGATTCACTTTGTATAATTTAGACACATTCTTACCTAGGTTGGTTTCCCTAATGTAAACTTTACACTTACAGCAAAAAATTTTTGTATATTCAGCATTTAAAATAACATGCAGCTATTTTCAAATAAATTTTTGAAACATTTTAAAAAAGGAAAGAATATTTTTAGATAAAATACAGAATGCTTAGTTATATTTTACTTTCAAACATACTATTTTTCGAGTGTGTGCATGTATGCATATCCAACATATGAATGTATATATGCATGTTTATATGTGTATGGATATACACTCTCCTGTATGAGCATGTGTATGGAAGCTGATGTTGATGTTGGTATCTTCCTTGATTTCTCTCCATTTTAGTAATAGAGGCCGTATCATTCATTTGACTTCTGAGCTCAACCCCCCTTGTTCTAGGGACCCATTGTTTCCTTCTCCTAGATCTTTGGAATAGAGGATCTCCTGCCCTTTATGTTATGTTATATCAAGGATCTGAAATCTGCTCCTCACTCCTATAGGACAAGTACTATGCCCACTCAGCCATCGTGCTGGGCTCATTATTTTTCTTTTCACAATTATAGCCGATATTTTAGTTAGGATGTACGCTTAAAAGAATTCATGTTTCTGACATTCCATTTCAGAAGTTCTCTGAGCATTTTGTATATATAGTTTTGATTACTCAGTTAGATCTGTTAAGAAATAAGATCCAACAAATGGCATAGGCAAAGCAATCTAGGTTTCAGAAATCTAGGTTTCATAAATCTAGGTTTTAGAAAGCCTTAGTTTCTCTTCTTATGGCTATGATAAAACACTCAGGCAAAAGCAAGTTAAGGGGAAAGGGTTCAAGCATAAGGTTCATCACACAGTGAACCAAGCCAACAGAATGTTGACGCCATTGGTCACATCACACCCAAAGGTAGGGATAGTGATGCTTGCGGCTGCTCTTGTTCCTTTTCTCCATTTAAACAGTCCAGGATCGCAGCCAGGAGATGCTGCCACCCACTGTGGGATATCTTTTCTGCCCCAGTTAATATAATAAAGATAATCACCCCAAGGCATTCCATAGCTCTCATTTCCCAGATGATTGTACATTAAAGAAAATGAAGTATCTTTTATTTCTGTTTTAATGTACACAGATTTTCAATATACTGAGACACAAATTAAAAATCAGCATTTTTTGAGTAAAATCAAGAAAATATAACTTTACTAGCTTCCATCCTAATAGGAGAAGTCAAGTCTCTGTCATAAGATGCTGTTACTTCACAGTCTGAACTCAGATGCTCAATTTGACCCCAGTGTGGGTCTTCACGAGGCCAGTCTTGCTATGTTACTGTAGTGGCTTGCTAAAACATAATCATAGTACAACATAAAAGGTAGACATTTGAAAAGTGCTGTTTAGCTTTTCAAATCAGTTTCTTTTGAGTTCAATCCATGGGATCGACCTTTCCATTTTTCCACAGAGATAAGGTAATGAACATTATTTCAATGTTTTTTTTTTCTGTCAGTGGGTTAATTTACAAGATGAGAGAAATCCTACATCAAAGATATATTGAGTTTCAATGTTGTATGATATGCCAGAGTTTTGAAAAAAAATATTCTAAGAAAACATCACAGATGCATAGATTCTTAATATCCATGGTAATCTCAGGAACAAAACTAGCATAGAACTGGGCTATTGTACTTCACTTTTTCTGGACTATTTCATTACTCAGTAAAATAACTCCATAATAGGTGAGTTCACGAACTCATATATGTACATAGATATTGTTGCAAATAATTATCTTTAAAATATCATACTTAATATTTTAAGAAGAAAACTAAATCAGATTTTATTGTTAGGAACAATAGTGTATTGTGCCTGTCCAATTTATCAATGGACAGTAAACCATTTTACATATTTATCTGTGTTTTTATTTTTATTATACTTTGCTTTTCTGACAAGGTATCTAGAAAAATCCATGTCAATGACTACTCTCTGACAGACCAAAGCTAAGTTTCCAAAGGAAATTCTTAAAACTGATTTAGATTTTCAGTTCCACACTGATATTCAGAACACAAAAGCTATTATATTTATTATAATTGTTGTTTATAAAGAGGAATTTCCTTGACCAAAACATGTGTTGATAATTTTTTCTTATGCATCTGCTTAGGAATTTATTTATACACATTTCTGGTCTCCAATCTCAAGAGCTATCAGAGTTAGTTTTTGGAAGTCAAAGCTCCTTACATTTGCACACCAATTGCCTCTCAATGTCTCAAATAGCTTTAAAATCCATATGTTGGAGACCAAAATTGACAAAATATCAGTTAAATCTTATTTTGGTAAATATATCTATAATTACAAATTTAATGTATCTGTAAAAGCAGTTATCAAATTTCAAGGTTTTATTGTTCAAATTTTTAAAAGATTTATTTTTTTATTTTATTTATATGAGTACACTACAGCTGTCTTCAGACACACACTAGAAGATTGCATCAGATCCCATTACAGATGGTTGTGAGCCACCATGCAGTTGCGGGGAATTGAACTCAAGATCTCTGGAATAACAGTCAGTGCTCTTAACCACAGAACCATCTCTCCAGCTCCTCCATTGTTCATTATTTAGTGGAAGCCATAAATGTATTTTCTGAAGTTTATATAAAGCCATACACTGTTATGCCAGTCATAAGTCAATTAAAAATATGTTCTAACAATGTACACTGTGATTACAGTACTGAATTTCCAGCAAATTATTATTAATAGGGGTTGAGAAGTCATGGCTTGCATTTTCCAGATATCTTTCTAATGGGACTCATTCTATCAAGATTGTGATGTTTCCCCTCTCTGGGCTTCACATCTGTGATCCTTATTTTGCTAGACATTTTACTGAATACACTGAACATGTGGTTCTATGGTGCCTAATAGCCAACTTGTTTCACAGGGAAGGTTTTGTTTACTGGGAGTTACTAACTAGGTTTCATGATCCAGCCATTCCAGTGATATGTAATCACCTATTTACCTTATTAATTACATCTTCTTAAAACACATAGGTAATTTGTTTTACCATGGAATCTCACAATTAAGACTTCCATTAGTACTCGTTATTATTTTTGCATTTGATTTGAAAAACATGACTAATAGATAGGATTATTAAACAGCAACAGCCTTAGCAAAGTAGAAGTTGCACTTTAATATTTATTATGCCTATGTGCACCACTAGAATCCAGTTTATGCTTTGCATTGTAAATCCCCAAATGTGTTATATTATTTCTGTCAACTCAGGTTGCCAACATGCAGCCAATATAAGCTGGCTTTACAGGAGTTTACACTTAATCTTTAACAGCTGCTCTTGAAAATAATTCAGTTTTGAAAGTTGGGAACCTTGTCTGCATTAGTAGGTAAGGAAATAAAAATCTGAGAGGAAGGATTAGGTGATGTAATTTCTTCTGTTTGATACTAAAACTCCATAACATTCTATATTTAAGAAAAAAAAAGTAAAAATATTGCCAGATTGCACATTTTTGAAACTGAGAAATGCAAATAACTGAATGAGTTTTACAAACATTTTTTTGTATGTCTTGTAAAAGTAGTGCTACTTTTACATGCTTAACTCTACATAACAATGGGCTTACTTTCCTCTGCTTTTTTTTATTCCTTTATGGTTTACTACTCTAGGCATTAAGTCAAGAATCTAATATGTTGAGGGAAAGGGTTGCATATCAAAGCTTCTTTCTTCAAGAAAATATTTGGTAGATTCCCACATGTCTATTGAAAAAAACTAGGGGATACTGTGCATGTACACAATATTATTTTCAAGCCTTTGGCAGGGGAATTATTTAAGTATGCCATTCTATCTTGAAAGTCAACTGTGACTTATGAAGAGAGAAAGGATATATCTATAAATTACTTCATGCAAGGATAACACGTTTGGGGCTTAACTTTTGTGGTGCTAATTAAAATACTGTGGTTTTTTTTTTTCAGCAAAATTTGTGTGTCACATTTGATTAAGATGGTGTGGAAGTACAAGGAATATCCTTACCTTATCTAACACTTACTGATTGGGCCAGCCATTTGACGAAGATGTGCTTTTACATATATGAATGCATAGATACTTGGTATTGACAGTGCTTGAGTTATCACTGTTTTACCAGTTTGTCAGTATGGGAGAAGGGTTGTACAGTACACTCACGAGGTCAGCTTCACTTTGTGGCTGAATTCTTGAAGAATCTTTCTGGAGATCACAAATCTACTTTGAAATTTTGGCTGCAACAAATACTGAGTTTGTTGGGTTTGCCACTGATATTTAGATTTGGTTTTCTTTTATACAGAGAGTGGTTTCATACACACACACACACACACACATGCAGACACACACACATGCAGACACACACACATGCAGACACACACACGTGTGTATGTGTGCATTATTCAGCTGAGTTAATTATCAAATAAAATGTTCCTTAAAGTCTAAGTAAATCCTTGCCAGTGAAGGAACTCTGCCAATAATTTATCTCAAAGGCAAGAAAAATCAAACAATGAAAAAGAATATTATGCAAATATATAGACTTATCCATCTGACAACTTACTGTTATAATTCTGCAGTATGACTTATTTCGAATAAGGTATATGAAATAGAGTATGCTGTTTCTGATCAGTGTAGATTCCTAGTTGTTAACAAGTAGCTGTCTGGCTCTGGGTATAAGCATTCCTCCACTTTAGCCAACTCCCACATATTTCTCAAAGGCAGAGATTTCGCCCAGTCAACAGCATGCTATGCCTTGCCATCTCTACTTCTATCCTCATCATATGGGGTATCCTCATCCACTCATGCTACTATCATAAAATATACAGAAAGGATTGATTATAGACATTAGCAAATGAACATAATAATTTTTTACATACCTGGAGAATAGGACTTCTAAGATCAGGGCACCAGGAAATTCTATGTTTGCTAACTAATTCATAGATGCTGTCTTCTTGTTGTGTGTTTACATGAAGGAAGAGACTAGACAGCTCTCTGAGATATTTTGATAAGAACACTAATGAGAATCCTGTTCTTATGATATAATTTCTCTCCCATAGTGCATTTCTCAATATTATCACATTGCTACTAAGTTTCAATATGTGCATTTTTGAGGGAACAGAGTCAGATCATGTTGCATTTATATGTGGACTCAGATAGTAAGGATGTTAAGGAAGGGACAATAGTGGATTTTAAGATCAAAACTATGTTTATGTACTGGCTGGTTTTGTGTGTCAACTTGACACAGGCTGGAGTTATTACAAAGAAAGGAGCTTCTGTTGGGGAAATGCCTCCATGAGATCCAGCTGTGGGGCATTTTCTCAATTAGTGATCAAGGGGGATGGCCCCTTGAGAGTGATACCATCTCTGGGATGGTAGTCTTGGGTTCTATGAGAAAGCAAGCTGAGCAATCTAGGGGAAGCAAGCTAGTAAGGAACATCCTTCCATGGCCTCTGTATCAAGTCCTGCTTCTTGACCTGCTTGAGTTCTAGTTCTGACTTCCTGTGGTGATGAACAGTAAAGTGGAAGTGTAAACTGAATAAACCTTTTCCTCCCCAACTTGCTTCTTGGTCATGATGTTTGTGCAGGAATAGAAACCCTGACTAAGACAGTTTATGTGGTCTCAACTGCCTTTAGAGCAGAGGATATACTTGTGGGAATTGAGGGAAAGATTTGATTTGTAAATTAGTGGTAACTTTGGAGTGTCTCTCTTTAATCCCACATTTTGAATTATGAGTTATCTCCAATGTAAGTAGAAGTGCCTTAGTTAAACAAAGCTTATAAGGAAGATAATATAAGTCCCAGTGAGTAGTATTGCTGAGGGGAGCCTTGTTGTTACTTAGAGAATAATTTATGCCATATGTATGTGTGTATGAGTGTGTTTCTAATATTTTTATTTTTCCATTAATTTATTTATTTATTCACATTACAGCCCAATATCAGACCCTCTTCTCAAGTACCCACTAACACAGATCTACCCTACCATTCCCCCTGCCATTCTCTTCTGAGGATGGGGAGCCTCATACTCTAACCCTTCTGTCACATCAAGTCACTGCAAGACACATCTTCTCCCACCGAGGCCCACACAAGGCAGCCCAGATAGGGGAATGAAATTCACAGGCATGCATCAGATGGCTGCCACTCCAGTTATTAGAGGACCTGCATGAAGACCAAGCTACACATTTGCTACATATATATAGGGGGCCTTCATCCAGCCCATACTCAGTCTTTGGTTAGTGCTGAGTTCAGCTTGGCCATATATGGATAGTAAGACATTATTCCCGCCCCTGGAAAAGAGCCAGTAGGGTGTGGGCCTCCACAAGTGTTGGTGGTTGCTATGTGTGTAAGGCTTGCTTACTTGCTTGTATGATAATGTACATATATTGTCATGCTCCTCCTTCAAGGAATGTCCTCTCTGTCAAGGTTAATGAATCTATGATAATCAGAACCAGCACAAGTCCTGGAGTTCATGGGTGTGTCTAAGGTCTCAGCAAAATGGTTGAATACTGTGACCTTCAGGACAGCCTTTAAGGCTGTAGGAAAGAGCTCGAAAAACATGAGTTTAAAATATATATAATCTCTCAACTATACAAACTATAAGGATGCAGTATGAACTGTATAGAGGGCTTCATAGATCTAAAGGGACAGAGGCAGCTGCAGTTTGAGTCAGCTTCTCCTAAAGGTTCATAGGCAGGCAGATTTCTAGGTTGAAGTTCAGCCTGGGACAGAGCTAATTTCAGGCCAGGTATGGTTGGAATGATAATCTCAGGATAAGATCCCACCCAGCTAAGTTTACAAAGGCAGAGAGATCTCTCAATTCTTTTGTAATGCTAATAAATGTGCTAAAGGGCTAAAATCTTGAAATGTTGATTAGTGGGATAGTCAAGAGGGAACCTGGAGTGAAGGACTGAATTGATATATAAATAAGCACTAGGCTTTTGGTCTGCATGAGATGAGCTAGCAAAAAATAATAGCAGTTTCTGACTTAGAATTTTTCCTGGCAAGAGTTGAGTCTGGAGATCTCTGAAGAGTGAATATAGCTCTTTCACAGTTTTTTCTAACATGATTTCTGATTTTTGTTGGAAAAGCCATGGAGAGTGAACACAACTCTTAAAAGCTGTCGTAGCTCTTTTAGAAATTTTCTAGTAGGAAATCCCAAGAATGACTTAAAACCTAACAGTTTTTAGATTTTTTTCTAGCAGTCATCCAGAGAGAATTACATAGCGAGCAAATATAGTTCTTCTAGATTTTTTTCTGACTTTCTGATTTTGATCAAATACCCAAAATTACTTTTAGAATTTTTTTTTAAACAGGATTCTGACCTGATTGCAAAATCCAAAATTTTTTTCTAGCAGCTTTTCTGACTTTGATCAAAAAGTCTATGAGCTATCCAGAGAGCTTTTAGAATTATTCTTAGCATGAGAGAGTTGTCTGAAGCACAGGGCTGTCTCTAGCAAAAAAACTTTCTTAAACAGAGCCCAGAGCTATCCACAGAGAGTTATCTAGGGAACCATCCTGAGCCCTATGGTTTGACTTTGAATCATTTGTTTAACCACTCCTATAAATTCCTTCTCTCAGGAACCCAGACCTAGCAAAGGCTGGTTTTTGTTGGGTTGGTGGTTCCTTCTCTGGTAGCCCCCAAAATGCCAGGTTAGTTGACTCTGTTGGTCTTCCTGTAGGAGTCTCTGACCTTTTCAGATGCCTCAAGTCTTCCCCTAACTCTTCCCCAAGACTCCCCTAGCTCCATCTAATGTTTGGCCATGAGTCTCTGCATCTGTTTCCATGGGCTGTTGGGTGAAGCCTCTCAGAGGAAAGTTAAACTATTTATTTGATAAGGAATGTTGTATTTTAGATAAACAAAGTAGTTTTTATTGACTGTGAATTCATACCTCCATTTTAAATGGTTCTGTTTGCTCCTGAACATGACAACAAAGGTAAAAAGTTCTACTATACAACTGATGATGAGCCTCGTTTTAACTGAATCATCTGACTGATGATATTAACACTTCTTCATCTTGCTCTCAATAACTCCACTACTGCTTTGAGAATCCTCAAATTATATCATTTATCTCCATTTAAAATCTTAGTACTATCCCCTCATGGGTCCCTTACTGTAGACGTGGTCTGTACCCATAATATGTATCAACATAGATGCCTATCTTGGCTATAATTTACTAGGTTTCCCATTCTCTTCCAAAATCAACCCATTTGACCACCCCTTAAAACCCTGAAACTTCTTTAGTATTTCTCATAGTCTCTATACCAGTATAGTCCCTACTCCATCCCCGTATGATTTGTTACATCAATAACATGCCATGTAGACATAACGTCTCTTTTGTCTGTGGGTGTTTTCTCTCATGACTTCAGACAGTCTCCATCTCCTAAGTACTCTTCTTGGTTACCTCCTCTGATTTCTTTGTATTTCCCTGAGGTTCCCTGGAGGTTCCCCAGACTACCTAACATTTTTTTCTTATTCGTGTATCTACACTCATCCCATTGACAATCAAACTAATATTTGTAATCTAAAAAGCCTCCATGACACAGTGATAAGATTCCAACTTTAGGACACTGGTCCTTCCTTTTCTTCTGACCTATATCTGGTTGTCTCTTTCCTATTTAATTTTTGGTTTTATAATTTCATTTGATTCTAGCTGGTTTTTGTCTGCTTGTGGGTATGTGATCATGAGTACTGGTTGCTTTAGAGAATAAATATATCAGGTCCTTGTGAGATTAAACACAGGTGGTTGTGAGCTCATCAATGCAACTGCTAGAAACAGAACATGTGTCCTCTGCAAGGTGCATATATAAAATCAATTAACTATCTTGCCAACTCTCAATTCCTATTTAACACCTGTGTTGGATTCTTAATAGGCATCTCCAACATATCATGCTCAAAAGTCAACTTTGGGTCATCTCTCTGACTTCATTTACTATATTATACTTAACCAACCAACCAAACAAACAAACAAACCTTGGTTTTTCCAGTTATTCAAATAAACAAACATACTGTGAAGTTACTCTCAGCTTCTTTTATTTATAGTTTGCCTCAGATCCACCAGTGTAACCCTTTCAAATACTGCAGTTATCAAAAAATGATACAAACTTTCTTGTTGTCTTTTCAGTACAAGTGACCAATATCAATCTCTTGAATAGTTGAAATATCCTCTAAACTGAACTCATGGCTTCCTCCTGTGCCCCAGTAAAGTGTTCTGTATTCATCATTGGCTCTGAATGACCCCTTTAAAATACGAATCGTGTAATTCTTTTTCTCTTCTGAAAACGTCCCAGAATCTTGTGGTCTTACTTAGTGTACAAAACCTCATCTTTTCCAATGGCATCAAGACTCGGCTTGGGCCAATTTGTTGGTACCACTTTGACCTTGCTACCTTAGTGATTCCTCAGAATCACTCTGCTATGCCCACATTGACTTCCTCAACACAGACACAATCATAAATTCACGACTTTGCACTTTCTGATTCCTTCTGCAGGATGCAGTTTCTCTCAGCTATCCGGAAGCTCAGGCTTAAGTTATATGAGGTTTCTGTCAGCACTATACTTCAAGTCCTACCTGCCACACTGTTTATTTTCTTTTCTTTTTTTTTTTTTGTTGTTTCTTTTTTTTTTATTTATTTTATTTTATTTTTTTAATTTACATTCCAAATCACTTCCCCTTTCCCGTTTCCTCCCTCCCCAAAAGTCCCATAATCCCCCTTCCCTCCCTCTTTTCTCCATTCAACCCCCTCTCATTACTCTGTCCTGGCATTCCCCTACATCCAGTCTTTCCAGGACCAGGGGTCAAAACAATGAATTCACGAAATTCCTAGGCAAATGGTCAGATCTTGAAAATATCATCCTTAGTGAGGTAACCCAATCACAAAAGAACACACATGGTATGCAGTCACTGATAAGGGGATATTGACCCAGAATCTCGGAATACCCTAGACACAATCCGCATATCAATAGATTTCTAAGAAGATGGAAGGAGAGACCCCTTTTTTCTTTTCTAATACTTTTGTGTTTCCAAAGTACTTTATGGGTAAATATTGTTTGTTGTTTATTTTCTGATAATTCCCATAGGAATCTCATCTCCATTATAGAAAAACAAGTCCTATCTGCATTTTGATGCTCTACCCCTAACTAGCACACAGTAGATTAAGATTAAGCAGCACTTTGATGTGCTGATATTCTTTCTTGCCAGTTCTATTGCTATTTGGGAGTAGGCAGTACTTTTCTTTTTTTGGATGCTAAACAAAAGGATATTTAACTAAATATTTGGAATCTCATGTATTTATAAACTGTGCATTTTAAAACTAGGGTTTAGTCATATGTTCTAAAATAAATATAATAACTGTATTCAAAACAGAATTATTGGAATCTTACTGTTAGTATGATACATTAAAGCTCTTTCTAAAAAAGTAAAACTTTGGCAAATATGTATTAAGAAAAATAATATATTTATTCCTTATGTGATTAAATAGTTGGTAAGAATTCCTTACATTTAGTACTTTAAAAGTACCCTAAAAGACAGGGAAAATTTTACATTCAAATACACTAAAAATTTCAAACTTTTAAACATTAAAATATTATACAGAATACAAAGAATAATATTATACAATCTAAAAGAATAATAAAATGGAAAAAAATAGGAGCTTGTGAAATGGTTCAGCTGGTAAAAACATTTTCACCAAGTCAGATCAACTGAGTTCCAATCCTAAGACTCATATGGTATAGAAAAAGATACCTTAATTCTGGAAGTTTTCCTTTGAACTTCACACACCTGCTCTTGAATATGTGTCCACAAACTCACATAGGCTCACAAAGTTAATGCTTTAAACATGTGTTTACCTTTAAAAAATGAAACATTCTTACTACAACTGAAAGTACATACATTTTATAATATCTACCTATATGGAGATTATATACACACACTCACACACACACACACACACACACACACACATATGCACACACATATACAAATAAGTGTTAGGTTTATTTTTATCTTTATAGTTATATTGATAAATATAACTAGATAAAGTTCACATCATTTCCAAAATTCTTGATAGGATATCTTGGCATCTTCAGCAGAATCATTATATGGATGATTTTTTGATCAACTTTTAAAACTAACCTTTACATAAAAGCCTGTACTCTGTAGAAACGTATGTAAAAATAGTGGTTTTCCATTCTCTCTTTGCTTTGCCAAAATGATAAATTTTTACCAGACCAGAAATTCCTTATTTTTTACAGATTTTTTCCTAAATGATGATATTTTGTATTTGTAATTTATGACTTAACTGTTTATTTTTAAATATATTGTGTTTCAATTGAAGGACAACTCTAGTATGATTCTACAGCTAATTAAGCAGCAACTCATATACTTATGAATCTGGACCAGAGTGGAATTCTGTTCCTAAGTAAATATTCTATTTTTTTCTGTTTTATTTTTTGTGTATGATTGTTTTGCCTATATGCATTTTGGTACACTAATTACATGTCTTGTGTTCATGGAAACTAGAAAAGAGCATTGGATCCCCGAGGAACAAACTTATAGATGGTTATGAGCCACTATGGGGATTCTGGGAATTATACCTGAACTGAATCCTTGGGAAGATCAGCCAAGATCTTAACTGCTGAGTTATCTCTTCAGCAACATTATCCCTCTGAGTGGACCCTTTTCCATGTTTGTTCATATCTAAAGCTTACATTGAGGGATCTCATTAATATTCAACCAAGGCAAGTCTTCTAAGGATATTTAATTGGTGCTGGATTACAGGTTCAGAGATTCAGTCCAGTATAGTTAAGGCAGGAACATGGCAGCATCCAGTCAGGCATGGTGCAGGAAGAGCTGAGAGGTTTAGATCTTCATAGGTTGGCCTCTAAGAGAAGACTGACTTCCAGGCAGCTAGGAAGTGGGTCATAAAGCCCAGGAGCACAGTGACACACCTACTCCAAGACCATACCTCCTAATAGTGCCACTCCCTGGGTCGAGCATATACGAACCATCACAGGATATAAGATAAATTACAAATCTCCAAAACGTAAGTTATAAGATTTCCTAAAAACCTGGTGAAGGCTTAAAAGAGTTAACAAAAGTTGGGTGGCCTATATCTCAAAACTATGGCTAGGGCCTAAGAGATGAGTCTGTAGACACATTTACCTAGGTAGTGATCAAAACGTCAATTTGTCATAGCATCTGGGCCTTCACACTTCTTTCTCTAATAATAGGAGAAACCTTCCCACCACTGCTTCCTCTTTTGCACGCAAGTTTCTAAGGAAATAACAATTTTCAGGGAGTGTCTCTACAGGGCTTCTGTGTCTCCTGAGGAGCCTTTTTTCCTTTTATTTTTTATTTTGTGCATATCTGTCCCTTGTACTTTTAATTTTTTTGCCTCTGTATTTTTGTTAAACCTCTGGAAATGATTACATTTCTGTGTAGGAGAGACTTTTTTTGTGGTGATTAAGAACACCGATGGAAGGCCCTCAGAAAACTGGAAATTGGCACTTAAATAACGTATGGAGTTAAAAGACAGTGTCTAGGTAAGGATCACTGGGTAGGTCTGTGATGGCTTTACATCACATAGCTTTGATAAGGTATGATAAAAGACAACTAACATAATGGGAAAGGGAGAGCTAAATCTTGCCATAGTTGGACTTCATACTCACACATCAGTCTTTCAATTATCTTACCTTCATATATGGGGGGAGAAACTGAAAATAAAATTGATGCAATTGTTCATGTCATTTTGAAACTGTGTGCATGATTTATGCAAAAGATAAAGCTAGAGCTGGAAGGAAGGTGGGTTTAAATTTCACTGGGATTTTCTGCCAAGCAAAACAGTAAGGAAATGCCATAGCCCCTCGGAGTTCTGGAGGCATTCCATCTGAATACATCGGAACCCAGCTGTTACTCTTCTCTCCCAGAAGACAGTAATTAGGAGCATCTGCAGATAGATGCCCTTACCATTTGAAAAGCAAGAAGGCTATTTCTCTTTAAATTCCTACTGGAACTGTGTAAATCAACAAATAGGGTAGTTGTGAAGTTTTATTATTTCTGTTATCATGTTGGCCTTACCTTTCTTTAGATATTATAAGCCAGCTGCTTACAGTGTTTTAACTCTGGCTTCTCTTTATTTTGGACTTTCTCCACCCGGTTGCCCCCAAAGCCTGTCTGGAACAAGTACTTAAAGACAGCAGGTTTACTTTGGCTGGTGAATAGGAAGAAAGAGAGAAAGGAGTGGAGCCAGGCAGGCAAGCATTATCGAGTTGATCTGATGCCACTGTGAGACCCTCGGTTTCAGTCCTGCTGGGCATTTAGTTTGGAGGCCTCTTAAGAATGTGCATTGGGACACTCCTCCATTGCTGGTGGGATTGCAAGCTGGTACAAACACTCTGGAAATCAGTCCTCAGAAAATTGGACGTAGTACTACTTGATTAACCAACCATACCACTCCTGGGCATATACCCAGAAGATGCTCCAAGATGTAACAAGGACACATGCTCCACTCTGTTCATAGCAACCTTATTTATAATAGTCAGAATCTGGAAACAATCTAGATGTCCCTCAACAGAGGAATGGATATGGTATGCATGTTTCATATAAAATACTCTACAGAAGTGAAATCTGATTAATTATTTTAAAAAAGTAAAACCAACCAACAAACCAACCAACCAAACAAACAAACAGACAAAGTGCCTAATATAGGAAAGGAGCTTTAATTTCTGGGCTCCACCAAAGGTGGAAAAAGGCAAAAGAAGACAGTTGTGTGTCACCATGTAATGAAATACTGTCACATTTTCCTTTATGCAAAAGTGGTGGTAGGAGTGGGCTGGGGAGAAAGATGATATATGTAGATGAATATGAAGGTTTGAATATGCTTGGCCTAGAGAGTGGCACTATTAGGAGGTGTGGCCTTGTTGGAGGAAGTGTTTCCTTGTGAGCTTGGCTGGAAGCCAGTCTTCTCCTGACTGCTTTCTGACCACAGTGTAGAACTCCTGGTTCCTCCAGCCCCAAGTCTGCCTGTATGATGACATGCTTCCAAGCATGATGATGATGGACCTCTGTAACTACAAGCCGGCCCTAATTAAATGTTTGCCTTTATAAGAGTTGCCTTGGTCATGGTGTCTATTCACAGAAGTAAAACCCTAAGACAATGAAAGATTATCTTTCTTTTTTTTAATTTTTTATTAATTAATTATTCTTATACATCCCATATTTTATTCCCCACTCCGACAGCCCCTGTCCACCCTCCGACTGTTTCATATCCCATACCTTCTCCCCTTGCCCTGTCTCCAAGTGGATGTCCCTACCCCCACCCCACCTGACCTATAAATTCCCTGGGGCATCCAGTCTCTTGAAGGTTAGGTGCATAATCTCTGAATGAACTCAGACCCCACAGTCCTCTATTGTATGTGTGCTAGGGGCCTCATAACAGCTGGTGTATGCTGCCTGTTTGGTGGTCCAGTGTTTGAGAGATCCCTGGGGGTCCAAATTATTTGAGACTGCTGGTCTTCCTACAGGGTCACCCTCAGTTTCATTCAGCCTTCCCTAATTCAACAGCAGGAGTCAGCTGCTTTTGTCCATTGGTTGGGTGAAAATATCTGCATCTGATTTGTTCAGCTGCTTGTTGGGTCTTCCAGAGTGCTGTCATGCTAGGTCCCTTTTCATGAGCACTCCATAGACTCAGTAATAGTGTCAGGCCTACCCTTGAGCTGGATCTCACTTTGATTCTGTCCCTGGACCTTCTTTTCTTCGGGTTCTTCGCCATTTCCATCCCTGTAATTCTTTCAGACAGGAACACTTACAGGTTACAGTTATGACTGTAGGATGGCCCCCCTCTCCCTCATTTGAAGCCCTATCTTCTTGCTGGAGGTAGGCTCTATAAGCTCCCTCTCCCTATTGGCAGGCATTTCATCTAAGGTCCCTCCCTTTTAGTTCTGTGAATCTCTCACCTCCCAGGTCTCTGGTGCATTCTGGAGGGTTCCCCCAACCTCCTATCTCCCAAGGTTGACAGTTTCTTTTCTTTCTGCTGGCCCCCAAGGCTTCCGTTCTTTTCCCTCCCCAATGTAAGATCAGGTTTCCCTCATCCCCCCACTCCCAGACCCTGTGGACTTTCCCTTCGAGGTCCCTCCTTCCCCACTTTCCTTTCTTCTTTCTCCCAAGTAGGACTGAGGTGTCCTCATTTGGCTACTTCTGGAATGGTTAAGAAGCACCTAAAAAAAATGTTCAAAGTCCTGAGTGATCAGAGAAATGCAAATCAAAATGAGCCTGAGATTATACCTTACACCAACCAGAATACCTAAGATCAAAACCTCAGGTGACAACACATGTTGGAGAGGATGTGGAGAAAGAGGAACACTTCTCCATTGCTGGTGGGTTTGCCAATTGATACAACCACTCTGGAAATCAATCTGGAGGTTCCTCAGAAAACTGGAAACAGATCTCCCTGAAGACCCAGTTATACCACTCTTGGGAATATACCCAAAGGATGCCCCACCATTCCACAGTGGTATGTGTTCCACTCTGTTCATAGCAGCCTTATTTGTGATAGCCAGAAGCTGGAAACAACCTAGATGTCCGACGACAGAATAATGGATACAGAAAATGTGGTTCATTTACACAATGGAATTACTACTCAGCTATTAAGAACGAGGACATCCTGAGTTTTGCAGGCAAATGGATAGAACTAGAAAATATCATGCTCAGACCCAAAAGGATATGTATGGTATGTACTCATTAATAAGTGAATATTAGCCAAAAAAAAAAAAGAAAATTTTACAGACTACCCAAGACACAGTCCACAGAACTCAAAAAGGTCAACAAACTGAAGATTATCTTTCTTATTGAACCAAGAAAATGGACATGTTTCTTTATTCAGTCTAACAAGAGGAAAACTAACTGAACTATCCCATGGATAAAACGTGTGTATTTTATATGTTATTAGTTTTCAATTTTAACTGTATATTTTCATCCTATGTGATACTATGTGGTACGGGGACTCCTTCACACAGAAAAGCATCATCTTATACAGCCTGAGACAGGAAGTTGAGGGGAAAGTGTGGCTGTTATGCTCCTGAAGTTCTGATTCGTCTTATGAGAAAAAATTTCTAAATATCATGAATGAAACATGGGTCTGCATATTTGTCCCTTTAATGCTTGAGAGGTGCTTCTATAAATGAACTGAAGAATCACCTTTGGATTCTCTCAATAAATGCTAAGGAGAATTCCTTAGGGATAGTGATTGTTCCTTCGTACAGAGCCAGGAACTCTGACTAAATTAAATTTTAAACAGTTAGTTCAAAGTCTCTTTGAGGAACTGGTCTCAAATGCCATGTGTAATCCCACTCTTTGCTGGTTGTATAGCCAATTGCTTCCTAAAGTATGATGGTTTTAGGTTTAGAAGTTTGTATCTTGTCCCCTCTACATAGATAAATCCCATAAACTATAAAAACATATGGCAATACCTATGAGTTTGTCTTCAAACTTTTATTTGTTTTATCCAAGGCAACAAGTTTTCATGAACATTACCTTCATTGGTCTGTTTCAACAGCAAAATGTTTTATTTTTAATTTAAATTTAAACACTATGAATTTAATTTAGCATATTTAAAATTTCTGCTTCATTTTCTCAGTATCAGTAGGTATGGAAAGGCAAGATTTCTCACATTATTTACAATGACTAGAATGCATTCTGTAAGTTTCAGTTTAAGACTTCTCTAATCTTATTGAACATTTCATGATGAAATACCTGACATTACTTTCACCCATATATGTCTTTATTTGTATACTTTGCATCTTTTATAGAAGATACATTGTATTTTTTTTGTTTTTGTTTTTTTTTTAATTTACATTCCAAATCATTTCCCCTTTCCCGTTTCCTCCCTCCCCGAAAGTCCCATAAGCCCCCTTCCCTCCCTCTTTTCTCCATTCAACCCCCTCTCGTTACTCTGTCCTGGCGTTCCCCTACATCCAGTCTTCCCAGGACCAGGGGTCTCTCCTTCTATCTTCTTAGAAATCTATTGATATGCGGATTGTGTCTAGGGTATTCCGAGATTCTGGGTCAATATCCCCTTATCAGTGACTGCATACCATGTGTGTTCTTTTGTGATTGGGTTACCTCACTAAGGATGATATTTTCAAGATCTGACCATTTGCCTAGGAATTTCGTGAATTCATTGTTTTTAATTGCAGAGTAGTATTCCATTGTGTAGATATACCACATCTTCTGAATCCATTCCTCCGTTGAGGGACATCTGGGTTCTTTCCAGCTTCTGGCTATTATAAATAAGGCTGCTATGAACATAGTGGAGCATGTGTCCTTATTGCATGCAGGTAAAGCCTCTGGGTATATGCCCAGGAGTGGTATAGCCGGATCCTCCGGGAGTGTCATGCCCAGTTTTCTGAGGAACCGCCAGACTGCTTTCCAGAGTGGTTGTACCAGCTTGCAATTCCACCAGCAGTGGAGGAGTGTTCCTCTTTCTCCACATCCTCGCCAACAACTGCTGTCTCCTGTGTTTTTGATCTTAGCCATCCTGACTGGTGTGAGATGGAATCTCAGGGTTGTTTTGATTTGCATTTCTCTAATGACTAAGGATGATGAACATCTCTTTAGGTGCTTCTCAGCCATTAGATATTCTTCAGGTGAGAACTCTTTGTGTAGCTCTGTACCCCATTTTTTAATAGGGTTACTTGCCTCTCTGGAGTTTAACTTCTTGAGTTCTTTGTATATATTGGATATTAGCCCTCTTTTGGATGTAAGGTTGGTAAAGATCATTTCCCAGTTAGTTGGTTGCCGCTTTGTCTTTTTGACAGTGTCTTTTGCCTTGCAAAAACTTTGTAATTTAATGAGGTCCCATTTGTCTATTCTTGATCTTAGAGCATAAGCTATTGGAGTTCTGTTCAGGAAATTCTCCCCTGTGCCCATATGTTCAAGGTTCTTCCCTAGTTTCCCTTCTATTAGTTTCAGTGTGTCTGGTTTTATGTGGAGATCTTTGATTCACTTAGAATTGAGCTTAGTGCAAGGAGATAAGAATGGGTCAATTTGCATTCTTCTGCATGTTGACCTCCAGCTGAGCCAGCACCATTTGTTGAAAAGGCTATCTTTTTTCCACTGGATGGTTTTAGCTCCTTTGTCAAAGATCAAGTGACCATAGGAGTGTGGATTCATTTCTGGGTCTTCAATTCTGTTCCATTGATCTACATGTCTGTCACTGTACCAATACTATGCGGTTTTTAACACTATTGCTCTGTAGTACAGCTTGAGGTCCAGGATACTGATTCCCCCAGAGGTTCTTTTACTCTTGAGAATAGTTTTAGCTATTCTGGGTTTTCTGTTATTCCAGATGAATTTTTAAATTCCCCTTTTTATGGACTGTTTATTTTTATTTTTTTATTTAACCTTTGTATTTGGGGGAATTTCATGAATGGATAGGTTTTTTTCTTTCTTTTTTTATTAGATATATTCTTTATTTACATTTCAAATGATTTCCCCTTTCCTGGTTCCCCCTCCATGAAACTACCATAAGCCCTCTTCCCTCATCCTGTTTCCCAATCAAACCCCTCCCGCTTCCCTGTCCTGGTATTCCCCTCCACTGCTGTATCGAGCCTTTCCAGGACCAGGGGTCTCTCCTTCCTTCTTCTTGGGCATCATTTGATATGTGAATTATGTCTTGGGTATTCCGAGCTTCTGGGCAAATATCCACTTATCAGTGAGTGTATACCATGTGTGTTCTTTTGTGGTTGGGTTACCTCACTCAGGATGATATTTTCCAGTTCCACCCATTTGCCTAAGAATTTCATGAATTCATTGTTTTTAATAGCTCAGTTGTATTCCATAGTATAAATATACCACATCTTGTGTATCCATTCCTCCATTGAGGGACACCTGGTTCCTTTCCAGCTTCTGGCTATTATAAATAGGGCTGCTATGAATATAGTGGAGATAGTTTTACATCATCTCCACTCCTTCCTTTATATCTCAATAAATTACCATCAACTATGTCTTGTTGATATGCCCCATTATTTAAACTTGCATGATCTATTCACATGTCATTGAATAATTCAGAATTATAAACTCTTAGATAAGAAGGTCCCTATTCTTTTCATTTACTAACTCTAAGTTCTATGAAATTAAGTAGGTGTTTGAACACATGCATCTTGTGCGTGAACTTAACACATGACTATTGGTTGGCTAGATACAGTCCACTTTAGGAAAGGCCTCCAGCATTCTCTATCATTCATTATCTTTTAGGAGCAATGAGAGTATTAACTGGAAGTTTAGCATAATCCATTTTTAGTGCATCAGAAACTGTTTTCATCAGCTGCTCCTCAACTTTGCAGGCATTTCCTCTCTGCTTCATGATAAAAATCTCCTTATCAAGCAAATTATTCTACTCTGTTTTGCAAAACAATTTAGTAAAGTAGTAGGCATAAAGCATTCTGTGCATTCTGGGTATCGACTTGGAGTAATATATCTAAGAGTGGTGACCTGGAGTGATTGCTCCAAGGGCATTTTTAGTAAAACAAAAAAATACAATTAGATCTCAATTTTCCTTCAGTCATTACTTTTGGAATATTGAAGTCAATGGAATTTGTATTTCCTTTAATTTCATTTAATATTTTCTTTCTTTTCCAATAGCCTAGCCATTCTTTAATTAAAAAAGAACTTGCTAAGGATATAGATAAATAATTGTTTGCATGGAAAGATTGAACTTTTAAAAATGTTTCAGAGTTGTGGAAACAGAGACAGATTGGAGACTTAGCCTTGTTACTCTCAGTCACATGTGAGTTAGTAAATATCAAAACAAAGATGGAAAAACTAGACAGACTTCCAGAGCTCAATGCTTTTTCAAGAAATTTTACAAATTTAAGAGAGCTGATTGAGGTCAAATTCCTCACGAATGGAAGGACGCGATATTGGATAAAACACAATGAGCTGACACAATCATTCTATCTTCAATCTATGCAATACCAGAACCTGGGAAACCACTACAGTGATAGGACTACGTATGCTAATCATTCTGGCTACCTACAAAGAAGTAAGTCATCTACTGAAAACATGCTTTTGGTGTTTTTGCATAACAACTGAATTAAAGTTCAGTATCAAGTCTCATTGCTGCTGAAATTCAAGTCCAGTGCTGCAGCTACGAGTTTGCCCAGATTCAAATAGAGTCATGAGTAGGTTTACTGTTTTGATTACATTTTATTAAAATAAGCTGCTCCTAAGATATACTACTAAATTAATGAGAGGAAAGCATGAAGATAAACTACTATATCTACTCTATTGCAAGAAAGTTTTGCACTTCTAAGTCAAGAAGTTTTTATCCACGAATCATTGTGACTTAAATTGATTGTTTCATTTAATAAAAATAGCTGTCCTGTTAAGCTGCAGAATACAACTATGAGGGTCTCAGGAATGCAAAAGCACTCAGGATTACTTCATCTTTAATTTACTGCAGGCAGACCTGCTGCACTGAACTTTGGAATATTATTTAGAGACCCACACTATAGCATTATGTAGAAGATTTCTTTTATTGAAAGAAAGGAATGTTAAACCAACTTAAGCAAGATAAAAGTTTAAGTGTATTTATTTTTGGAAGCAAATGACAAAATTTTACCATAAACATTATTTTTATTTACATTTTCACAAAGGTGAAATAAAATGCTTATGCATTTGCTATTTGAACTCTTCATCAAGATGTTTTATGAACTATTCTGTGTGCAAGAGTTTGGTACTCGACACAAATTAAAGTCTCCTTAAAATGACTCTACTCTCAAATAATTTTGTTTTCAAAGGCCACGTCTCTCGGGTAATGACTAATTTTCTCCTGATGATCAGTAATCAGAATTATGTGGAATAGCATCTTGCAATGGCTTTCTCCCCTGGAATGAAAGAATATATTTTGAAATTGGGAGCCTGAGCTGTTCACTTCTTCCTGAATAGTTTTTTCAGTAAAGTGAAATATGCATACAAGATTATACATTATTTTATATATGAAAATTAATACCTGCAAGTATTTGTTTAACAGTGATTTTAATGTTAAAAGTAATTAAAACTTTAAAAATTATTTTCTGAAGAGTTTGTCTATATCAAAAGCAGAACTGTTCTAGTTTCATTTGAGCATTTGGACTTTTGGAAACTAGTGCTATTTTTTTATTTCCCTGTTGATTCTGTTTTCATCCTGCTCTGTTTGTGGGGTAAAGTGATATCCTGTGCTATGCACATGACATTAGCATTCTTATCACTTTCTGCACATTTGTGGCTGCTCAGACTTTCAGCCAGTTCCCATGTAGGCAAAAGTCGGTTACTCCATTTATTTTGAAATCTTGAATTCATCTGTGGTTAATAAAGACATTTGAAAAGAAACCTAGTGGATTTGGAAATAACAACAGGCTGAATATATCCCTCTCCTCCATGCTCCAGGCTCTATGTGAAGTGAGATTGGTTACAAACTATGGGCTAAATGCTTTGTGATCCATTAGAAATTTAACACTGGCATGGTCACTTAGTGCTTTTGGAGCATAGTTCCAAAACTTACAACATATAAGAGTAAAGTAATTTATCATTTTGGATTGTGGTATAAAATAATAATGTGAGACATGTCTCTAATATATTTATGTCTCCTATATTAGTAATGACAGTTGATTACCAGAGTTTTTCATTTTCCATATTTGAAACCTTATACTCAGTGAGTAGCAACTCCCTATTTATCACAGTTCACATTTAATGTTTCTTGTACATCTGAATTTCATTTTTTGACAATTTCAAATAAATTTTAAAATAAACATCTTAATCCAATAATATTTACTTAGCGAATATCATTGTATATGATACTGTTTGAGACAAATTAAGAACATAACCTTTCAGATTTCTGAAATCCCCAACAGCTGATTCTTATTTAGGCAAAGATAGAGTAATTTGAAAACACAGGCAGAATGCAGTGATACCAGCCAGCAATTATGCATAGGACCAGTGGACAGCCCAAAATGCATGCACTCAGAAATTCATTTGTCTATATGTTCTCTTTCAAGAATATTGTTTGCTTATAAAGTCATGGCCAAAATTTATCATTCTATTTTATTTCCTTCCTACAATATAAGATGCATATACTGAGAATTTCAGAAAACAAATTACACCAGATTTTCTGTTGAGTTAAAAGTTATATTAAAGTTATTTTTGCCTATGTAAGTAAATACAATGATCAATTTATAATTAAAGCAATGAGAAAACTTTCAGACTCACTTCACTTTTAAAGAAATAATTGCTTTAGAAGAAGCACCCTCTCTCTTCTTATGAGAGTACACACATGTGTGCACGCGCACACACACACACACACACACAGACACAAACACACTTATACATGTACACATACCAGTCACGGACACACTTAGTTAATGCACAATTGAGTATTGACTTGTATTTTCTTAACCTTACATAAGTAAATTCTAGTTTCTTGCTATAGGAAGCAGATTGAAATGTGATACAGACTAGTATCATAATAAAAAACATACACCCAAGTGTCCAATAGTTTAGAGTGGAGTTGTGACTTGGGCATTTCCTAGTGACCTGGCTTACTTGATACTCATTTAAGTTTTCTATATCTTCATTTTTCTCATAAGCACTGTGTAGATACTCATGACTTAATATTATGATGATAGATTAGTTGATCAATAGGATTGGAAATATTCAGAAAGGAAGAAAAGGAATTCTTTTTCAGAGCTGATTGTGATAGATAGCTCTATCAGCATGACAATCTTTGGATTATTTATTCTCAAGTTTTATAAATTCTGTATTTGGAAAATGCCTTCCAGAAAATATAGCAACTTTTAATAACTAAATAACTAGGTAGTATGAAGTAAAAGTATTGTGTTAAGTGAAAAGAACTTAATGTAATAATTAGCACTTTATTTTTTGATATAAGGAACACAAGTATTTGGAAAAGTAACAATACAGACTTAGGTTGAAGTCTATTTTGGAGTTTGAAGTTTTATTTAAATGCACTCCATGATAATAACTACATGATGCATAGAATTATGGTCAGGATGGCAAATGTCAGGAAACAACGTGAGTTCATGATCACTTCTGGTCTTAAGTTACACTAAGAAGCTCATGAAGTAACTGGTCCTAAGTAAGGGAAACCAAGGGAGAATCTTAGTGTTGACTTTATATGGGGAAAGTAACAAATAAAGTCTCAAAAACTATAGCAATCCATCTGTCTGTTTCACAAAAGGGTATAGAAACTAAAGCTTTTATGTGGAGTTCCTCTAATCCTGGGGTTTGGTGGAGTGTGGGGCTTGGTTAGAGATACAGAGGGAGGCCAGGATTTCTGGATGATATTATACATTAATAGCTCATTGGAACACTGATGAACCTTCAGAGGAAATATGTTGGGGAATTAGAAAGATTTATAGCACCATTACTCATGTTAGCAAATTCTTGACATACAGACTTTCTTGTAGTAAAACACCTCTGATACCTCAACTCATCCAACATACAGAAGCTAGACTTTAATGATCACTTGATTAATCTACCAAGATTCAAGTCCCATAGACACAGCTATTTTGTACCTAACTGAATCACTTCTGTGGCATTTTATTAAGAACAGTAGTAATTAATAGAATTTTCAATAATGAATCCATAAGGTCCCAAAGCAATCAATGTTATATAATATCTTTCTCTTAGCAGAAACTCACTTGAATTTTCTTATTATTTACCATTCCATCAATTACATCTTATTTTACTGACTATAAAATTACAAGGTATAGAAACTCTTATTGGGAGGTTCTTTTAGGGTGTTTTAGAGTCTGAAGTGGGAGAAAGCACACTCAAATCTCATAGGCCCAATGACCCAAGTCAGTCTGTCCTTTTCCACCTCTGTACATAAAAGTTCCCTGGTGCTGCATCCCTCTCATCATGTGAACCAGACATTCATTTCACTTTCAGAGAGGGCCTAGAATAGGTGGACTAAAGGAATCATTATTTTCGGAATGTGTGTGAGTTCCAATCCTAGCATTGTTCACAGTTACAGTTTTGTAAGCTCTATGGAAAGCTGACGGTCTCAGATAAGTGACTCGCTTTAAAGTAGGCAATAGCCAAGGGCATAGTGGCATAGATTTATAATCCCAGCAAGCAGATTGGGCTATGGGGGAGGCAGAGGGAGGCAGGTATCTGTGATTTCCAGACCAGCCTGTTTTTGTAAAGTGAGTTCCAGGAAAGCCAGCATTGTTACACAGAGAAACCCTGTCTGAAAAACTATAAATAAATAAACAATCAAACAAATAAATAAATAAGATACTGTGTTGAGTAGAAACTTCACATCAATTATACTATGAAGCATCTCTTCCTGCTATGGAACATCTCTGTGGTACACAGAAGACCAAATCTTGATTTGAGACTCTCTCAAAAATGTGTTTGTGTTCCTACTTTGGTCATAATATTAAACATTTCATAATTTAATTAACTTATTTTTTAATTTTTTATGTTTATATTTGTGTGGGTTTTGATGTTCATATGCTTTTCGAGGCTACAGATTAATAATATGATGTTTTATTCTATTGCTTTCCAATCAGTTTGACATGAGGTCTTACCCTGACCCAGGAGTTCATCAGTTTGCTGACCAACAAGCTCCAGGGATTCTCCCACAACTGAGGCTCTATGGCTGGGAATACAAACACCACAAAGATTGGCTTTTACATGGGTCCTGGGAAATGAACTCAGGTCCCCATGCTTGTCTGGAAGCAGTGTACCAACCAAGTTAATTCCCCAGTTCTCACCATACTGATCGGTATATTATGTTCAAAGAATTGGGTCTTGTCTTTTGGCATATCAGAATGTTTTTAACATAGTAGATCCTCAAAATGTGAGGTTGACTTAATTTTCCATAGTGAGTCACTGAATCCATTAGAACACTTAGTGCTCTGCTTAGATGGAAAATAACTTCATGCAGTTTAAAGGGTCAGTTATGTGTAGGTGCAAAAGATGGATACATTTACAGAGTGACACTTGATGTAACGCATCACAAACATGGGCTTTTGTTTAATCACCAAAATGACTTTTCTGGGAAGACAAAAAGTGACTAAGATTGGAAGGAGTTTTTTTGGGGGTGGTTGATTTTTTAATTAGTCCTCTCCTTTCTGTGCTGAAAATCAAGCCCAGAGGCTCACACTTGCAAGAAATTAACTTGCCTTCAAGCTCACTCATCACCCTCATTGACTGGCAGGTTTAAAATAGAATAATCAATATTTTCAAAGATGGCTTCACAATTTGAACTGTTTCAAAATTTTATAAGGCCCCCAGACACAAAGATATGCAGGCAAAACTCACATACATATAAAATTAAAGTTTATTGTTATTATTATTTTATTGAAAGTTTATTTGGCATATAGTTTCAGAGGAGTCCAGAAAGGTGGGAGGATTGGCAGTAGATAGCTGGATCAGAAGTTGAACCTTGAGAACAAAGCAGACAGAATGAAGTGGATGGAAGACAAGGTAATAAACTCTCTAATTCCACCTCCAGTGCCATGCTTCCTCCAGCAATGTTCTGCCTCTTTCAGGAACCACAACTTCCAAAACAATACCATCAACTAGGGGGCCATAGGTCACATACCTGAGCATATATGGGGGGACATTAATGATTCAGAATACCACAATGTATGAAAATATATTACAGGTAGACAAAAATTAAAACAAAACAAAATAAAATAAAATAAATAAAATAAATTATAATTAACATTTTATAATATGACACACAAAAAATACATTATAAGTTAATAGAAAAGTCTACTAGTCATCAAGATATAACAAAGAGAAGCACATATCCACTAACTAACAGAATTCCAAAAAGTGTGAAGCTTTATAGGAAGAAACAGTTTTACAAATCACAGTTAAGCAATTCCGAAAGCTTCTTTTTGTTTTTTATGGTTTTGCATTAGTTTATCATGAGACAACATAAAGTTATATGGGTAGGGAGATAGAGAGGATCTGTTTGTAGTTGAGGGAGAGGACATATGTGATAAAATACTTTTTGTGTAACACATTCCACCTCTCACCCAAGTTTTTCTAGATACCTCTCTACCCATCCAACTTTATTTTTCCTAAAAAATACAATTATCAATACCAAGAAATTTAACATAAAATACCACCCAAAAAGAACAACCCAAAGTAAACTGTAACCAAATAAAAGCATGCACACACACACACACACACACACACACACACACACACACACACACACCCCATCCCCCGAGAGAGAGAGAAAGAGAGAGAGAGAGAGAGAGAGAGAGAGAGAGAGAGAGAGAGAGAGAGAGAGAGAGACTTTGTGTCCAGTTGTATGTTGGTTAATTATGTTAGTCAATTATTTCTGGACAGGAGAACTTCCCTGGTTCCCTGGGGTGGTTGATATACCTGATGTAAACATTATTTTAAAAAAGATAAAGAATGGAAGCTGATGATATATACCAGGTTCAGAAAATGTAGGAGGGCCTGTTCATTGTGTTTAGATATGAGTTCTTGACTCCAACAGTGATAGTGACAATGTGAGTAGGAACATCATAGATTTTCTTTGCCACAGATTCTATTATTTGTTTTCTTTAAATTCATCAGAAATTGAGTATTTATTTTACATTATTATAGCAGAGTACTGAAGACTATATTAGATAGAATGAAAAGATTCTAGGGTCTGGAAGATCCAAGAACATTAACACTGGCACTGGAGAAAGAACACTGCATCACAATGTCATTTATAAACAGAAGAGAAAGCAGCTGGCTGCATGGAGCATCTATGGGAGGAAGGTAGTAAGAAATGATGGGGTTACTAGAGTTCTCGTTAGAACAACTGAATCACCTGAGGAATAAACCAAGCCTAGAGCACTACAGTTGCTCCCAGCTCCAAGACTGTATGAATCTACTCACAGGGATGGAACTCTCCAAGCGTACTTGCCTTATTCTAGACCCCACTTCTTGAAGATTCTATGACCTCAACAATGCCATGCTAGAGCCCATGCTTCCAGTATATGAAGCTTCAAGGAATCTAGTTGTAAACATATTCGTGCTTTCTGTGACTTGCAAAGTCTTGTTTTCTTGAGTGCGTTCACAGTTCAACCAACATGAAGACAATGTGATACACTGCATGTGGTATTTTTTCTTGGATTCCAAGTTTAGTTTCTGATCAACGAATAGTGCTATAAACAAAATAAGTGATAAGTCATTTTAAATTTGAGTTAGGAATATACAACAGATGAACCTATTAGATCTTCTTATACCCTTTCTCTGCCAATGAACTACATTCTTTATAATCCACTTCTAAGTGGTTTATCTAGTGTAATTTATTGTAGTGTTTTTTTTAATGTTTAGTGTGTGAGGGTTTGATTTGCATGTATGTTCTCTAAAAGAGCCAGAAGAAGGCTTCTGCTACAATCAAGCTGGAGTTTTACCTCACAGTGAGCCATGAGTTAGATGCTAGCGATTGAGGACTGAATGCCAGTCCTTTGAAGATCATCTTGTATTCTTAGTCACTAAACTTGGCACAGGCCCCTATTCTAACTTTATAACAATTAGATGAGGCAACATCATTTCTTTGTGAGAGAATATATCCCGATTCAAAAGGTGTTACTGCTAGTAAGGATGCTCCATAGACTATGGTCAAATTTTACTTCCATAATTTAATACTGTTATTTTTAGTTTTGTTTAAAATCACTTGAACACAATATTTTTCCTTTGAGTGGTCACACAATCACTTCATGGTATCACTAGGTTTTACTTTTTCCTTTTAGCTTCCAGACTGCTTTTATTGCACACATTTGACTTGAATCTTTTTTTGTTTTCCTTCAAATCTATGGCCTCATACATTTTGGAACAATTCTAATCCATTTTTCTCCAGAGCTTTTCACATTTCCAGCCTCTTTTAACTTTCATCCTCAGAGGTGCTCCTACTACATCCCTGATGAGGGAATTTGTAAACTATTTTCCTTTAAAACTATGCATAATGATGTTCTGTGCAATAAAGTTCTAATTGATCTTTATAGGTTTCTAGAGGCCTTCTCACTGCTATGCCCTCTGTCAATATCATAAGTTACCTTGCATACATTACTCAGTTTCCCAGGTCGGCTAAGATCAAAATATGCAATCCTCTTGCAATATTTCAGATGGGTGTTCAGTGTTGAGTAAGGGGGAAACATTACAATGTTTTCTTTTTAGATATTATAGAATCTTAGTATTTATAATTTATAAGTCTTAAAGTTTCTTTCAAAAAAAAACTCACAACAGTTTCATGAAAATAGCACCATTGTCAAAACCATGGGGCTCTTCTGGAGTCTTTGGTTAAAGATGTACAAAAGTATGTCAACATCCCCATTCACATCACTACCCTAAACTTCCCATCTAGACCATAAGGGGCTAAAGGGGGACCAGGAAAAGATATGTCCATGCCCTAACCTCCATAGTCTGAATGTTAATTCATCTAGAAATGGAGACATTGTCGATATAAATAAGTTAAGCATTTAAAATGAGAAGATCATTGTGGGTTATTTAAAGTGAATATTGCTTATTGTAGGAAACATGCAGAAGAGACACTGGCCACACAACGGTGAATTGTAAACAAAGCAGAGTCTGTGGTCCTTTTTAAGCCATAAACTGTCAGCAGTACCTGATGCAGAAAGAAGCAAGACTACAGAAATCAGATATCCACTAAGTTTTTCACTGTAAGACTTTTCATCTCCAGAACTGTGGACAAATATATTTACGCTGCTTTCTGATAATTGTGGTAAACATCTGCTACACTTCATTAATGAACTAATTAAACTAATAAATCACTGAACATTGCCATTTCTTTGAATTATTTAATCTTATAGATGGTGCTAGTTTATTCATGGAATAATAAATTAATTTTATTCTTAACTTACTTTGCCAGAATTTTGTGAGATAAATGTTGAGACTTTTGCCGTTCTGTTTGTAAGTGAACCTGTTTTTTTATGGATAAGACAGAAGCTCGGGCTATTTAAATGGATAGCTAGAAATGAATAGGACACCACAGAAAGTGATGTTCAAGGAAAATATCCAGAAAAGAGAAGATGGCTGAACCTTAGCTGCTTTTCAAAGAGGAAATGGAGAGGAGCTCTGTGGGCTGTCAAGAATTAATCATTTTGAACATTTTATCCCAGAAATTTGAGTTGCAAATTTTTATGGCAAAAAATTATTGTATTATGTTTTGACCTGTTTGTGTGTTTGTTGTTGCCTTTTTAAGGCTTCTCTTTTCTGAAGAGAGCTAGAGGGTGAGTGGATCTGGAGGAGAGATGAGGTGAGTGGGGGCTAGGAACAGGGGAAGAAGGTGGAACCATGGTCAAGATATATTGTATTCAATTAAAAAAAACAGTTTATCATTTTTCACATAGAAAACTCTCACAGTCAACATATTCCCATACACAACCCCATAGGAAGAACAACAATATCAATCAATCAGATCACCCAGAGCTCCCAGGGACTAAACCACTAACAAAGGAGTACACATGGACGAACCCATGGCTCTAGTTGCATATGTAGCAGAGGACTGACTTATCTGGTATCAATGGTAGGGGAGCCCCTTGGTCCTGTGGAAGCTTAATTGTTGAGAGCTTTTGGTGACACTTCTAGAACTTTGACATTTGTCACTGGACTCAGACAAGGAAGTAGGTTCAGATGAGAATATTAGATACAGTGACCATGGGGCTTCGTTTACTATTTTGCTTA